>CM053146.1:5000-2405000 GCA_028571685.1 Heterohyrax brucei | reverse complement strand
CTGGAATAGCAAACAGGTGTTGTTCTGTTGAGGAGTGGGGTTTGTAGGATAGGCAGCGGAGGCCAGCTGCTTGGTTTGGTTGTTTCTGCGGTTAAATTAACCGGAACCACCATGTAAGGGTTGCCAGTATAAGGGAGGCATACCCAATATGTATTGACCCCAGTGATGGTAAAGATGTTGCACCTTACGGTATAGAGGGTCTTGGCTAGAAGCTTGGTCAGGAGTCCTCGAATCTTGGCAGTTATCTTCCTATATTTGGGAGTCAGTAACTTTACTGTTATCTTTTTAGCTATTTCTACTGCCTCACACTCTCCAGGTCTATTGACGACTCCTGCTATTTCACTAGTGATGCTCTGTTTAAATGCTGTCCACCATGAATTTGTGAACCAGCACCGTATCCCTGGGTTGTGCTGGAGAGTCAACACGGTCCTGCCACACGCCCTAACAGTTATCAGTTCATGTTGTGGAGTCTTTTGCTCTGGCCTAGTCCTCCTGGACGTGTCTCGTGCTTTTTAAAGCCTCCCTTTATGAACAGAAAAGAAAGAACAAAGAATAAGGTACAGATTAGCAAGTAAGGAGCTATGAGGCATATTCGGTTGCCTGTAGTGTAGGTGGGAGGAAGAGTGCTAGCTAGTCCTATGGAAAGCAGTACAGCTATTGAAATTAAGAAGCTTAGTTGTAGAGACAGGACCACTGGGTGGAGGGAGGGATGGTTCGGCGGAGCCTGAGTTTCAGCAGTTGTTCTGGTTGTTGGGAGCTGGTCCATTCATCATCTGAGGCTGCGGTCTTGACTCAGCTGTGGTGTCTCCTTGCAGTGAGTTCTGCAACTTTAACAGCAGTTGGGCTTGTTAGAATTACCAAATATGGTCCCTCCCATCAGGGCTGTAAGGGCTGAGCTTTCCACCTTTTTACCCAGACTCTGTCTCCAGGTTGGATCCAGTGGGCTGGGGAGGTGAGTACAATGGGGGTTCTTTCCTGTCTGTACTGAGGGGGTTCATTCAAGATTTTTCCCAATGTTATAATTTGTTTGGTTTGCTCTATCTTTCCCCATTCCCACAAGGGCTGCACCCCGGGCATAATAGGCGGGGGCTGCCCAAATGGTATTTCAAGAGGATAGTTTGTGTGGTCCTGGGGTACACCTTATTTTAAACAAGGCAAGGGGCAGTAACTGGACCCAGGAGAGTTTGGTTTCATGATGTAACCTGGCTAGGTACTTTTTCAGTGTTCTGTTCATTCTTTCTACCTTGCCTGAGCTCTGGGGCCTCCAGGCCATGTGTAATTTCCAAGCTATTTTCAGAGATTGGGCTAATTCCTGTTTTGTTTTAGATACAAATGCAGGACCATTGTCGCTGCCCATGGAGAAAGGGAGTCCACACAAAGGGATGATTTTCTTGAGGAGTGCTCTCACCACTTCATGTGCCTTCTCAGTTCTGGTGGAGAAGGCCTCAGTCCAGCCTGTGTATGTGCATGCAATCACCAGCAAGTCCTTGTATCTTTCCCATGGGGGGAATTCAGTGAAGTCTACCTGTGAGTCTTCAAACGGGGATTTTCCGCAGTATTGTATTCCAGGCAGAGATGTGGGTCCCTGTTTGGGGTTATGCTGCTGGCAGTAAACACACAGGCGGGAGACTTGGCGTACAGAGTGGCCAGGTGAGGAATATATTTTTCTTGAGCTTCTTGCATCTTAGTCTTTCTGCAGTGAGTTACATCAGGTTGGTGTTTTACTACTGACCAGCTCAGTTTGTCTGGATAAAAACAGGTTTATCAGGCCGTCTCCACCATCCTGATGAGTCTTTTGTTGCTTCTTCCTGTGTGGCCCAGTGATCTTTTTTCATGGTGTAACTGGGGTCTGGTGCTGGTGACACTAATATCTGACTGGGGAGAATCGGTTTGCTTTTGAACCTGGCAGCTGCCCGGACAGCCTGGTCTGCCAGTTGATTTCCTCGAGCTTCAGGATTGTCCGTTTTTTGGTGTCTCCTGCAGTGCATGAGTGCCACCTGTTGGGGTTTCCATACGGCTTCCAGTAAAAGTAGAATCTCTTCTTTGTTCTTAATGGGTTTTCTCCCAGCTGTGAGGAGGCCCCTTTCTTTATAGATGGCTCCGTGAACATGAAGTGTGGCAAAAGCGTAACGGGAGTCTGTATAAACATTTTTCGTTTTGTTCTGTGCCAGCATCAGGGCTTTTATAAGGGCCCACAGTTCTGCTCTCTGAGCCGACCACCAATTGGGCAGTTGGTTATTCTCCAGGATTCAAGTGGGTGTGGTGACAGCATACCTGGCTTGCCGTTTGGTCCCCTGCACATAACTAATTCTGTCCGTAAAGAGGGTTAGGTCCAGGTTGAGGAGGGACTGGTCAGAGAGGTCGGGCCAAATGGCATGAACCACTTCTATGACTTCTTCACAGTCATGCTTGGGGGGGCCATCTTCTGAGGGGAGGAAAGGTGCAGGGTTTAGAGTTTTAACAGTTTCTGTGGTTATAGTGGGGTTGTTGCACAGTAGAGCCTGGTACTCTGTGACTCTGTGTATTACTGAGTCAGTGGTATCTTTTAGTGTTTTCCAAGGACCGTACATTGTGAGGGACTTTGACATGAACAGGCTGTCCAAAAGTGAGCTTGTTAGCTTCTTTGACCAGCAAGGCTGTGGCTGTGAGGGCTCTTAGGCAGGGCAGCCACCCTGCTGCCACCGGGTCTAACTGTTTAGACAGATAAGCTACAGGCCGCTACCAGTGCCCTGCCATTTGAGTCAGTATCCCTAAGGCAGTCTTGTTTTTTTTTTTTTTTGTGGGCAAATAAGTTGAAACTTCTGGAGGTGTCTGGGAGGCCGAGGGCCGGGACAGTGGTGAGGGCTTGTTTTATAGTCTTGAAGGCTTCTGCTTGCTCTTTTAGCCGTTTGAAAGAGGCGTCCTCAGGTCCTCTGAGTGGGTTGTAAAGGGATCTGGCCATCTCTGCATATCCTGGTATCCAGATGTGGCAGTATCCCACTGCTTCTAAGAACTCCTGCGATTGTCTTCGAGTCTGGGGCACGGAGAGGGTGGTTATGACCCTTTTCCTTTCCTTATCTGGGGCTCTGTGGCCCTTGGAAATAACAAACCCAGGTACTTTACTTGTTGGAGGCAGATCTGGGCTTTGTCCTAGGACACTTGCTATCCTCTTACCTCTAGGTGGCCCAACAGGGCTCGGGTTTCCAGATGGCACTAAGCTTCAGTTTCACAGTCCAATAGCAGGTCATCTACCTATTGTAACAAGGTCACTTGTTGGTGCGTGCCTGAGGTGGGTCAATAGTCTGATCAGTAACCAGAGCCTCTCCAAATATAGTGGGTGAGTTTTTGAATCCTTATGGGAGATGAGTCCAGGTGAGTTGAGGTTTGGTTCCACTGTTTGGATCTTCCCATTCAAAAGTAAACAGCAGCTGGCTCACCAGGCGAGTTGGATACAGAAGAAAGCATCTTTTAAGTCCAAGCAAGTGAACCACTCGACCTCTGGAGGAATTAGTCCCAGTACAGTATATGGATTCGGGACCACTGGAGGCAGAGTTTCAGTGCTCTGACTGACTACACATAGGTCCTGTAGTGGACGGTAGCCCCTTCCCCCAGTTTTTTTTTTTTTACTGGCAGTAGGGTGGTATTCCAGGTGGACTGGCACTTGACGAAGATGTTGTGCTGTAGAAGTCTATTAGTATGGGGGTCAATGCCCATGCATGCCTCCCATGGAACAGGGTACTGGGGAACTCTTACTGATAGGGCCCCAGGTTTTAGATTTACTATAACTGGAGGCCAGTGATGTGCTAGTCCTGGAGGGTTAGTTTCAGCCCATACTCCTGGGAGGTCCCGTCTGAGATGGAGGGGGTCCCTCTTAGTTTCTGGTGGTGATGGATCTTTGTGTGGTCTCCATTCTTCACGGTTTACAGTTAGAATTGTGGTCCCTGGTGGGTGCAGAGTCAGCTCAGTGGTTTGTCCCAGTCTGAAGATTATTTCTGCTCTCAGTTTCATGAGAAGATCTTTTCCCAGTAGGAGAATGGGACACTCAGGGATATACAGGAATTTGTGCTGTACTCGATGGCCCCCCCAAGGGTACAAGTTCTGGGCTGCAGGAAGACCTTATTTCTCCATGATTCCATGGCAACCAGTACTGTGACTGTCCTGGAACCTAAGGGTCCAGTGGTGGTAGCTACCACCAAGTGTTCAGCTCTGGTGTCAGTGAGAAAGTCCATGGGTGGGCTCCCCACATCCAGCATGACCATGGGCTCCTGGGGACCGAGACTGAAGGAGCCTGGTCTGGCCCAGCCAGGGCAAGGAAGCGCCCTTCTGCTTCAGGTTTGTACCGTGAGCTCCCAGGTATTCGGGGCTTATCCTTTTTCTGAATGCTGTCTGTTCCTGGAGGCCGGATGGGGCACTCCCAAATCCAGTGTCCCTCTTATTTACAGTAGGCACATTGGTTAGGCCAAGTGGCAGTCTGGAGGATTTTTGGCTCTTTCTGGTTTCGGCCTCTGGTGAAGGGGCCCCCTAGGGATTGCGGCTACAAATCAGAGTAGCTTCCTGCCAGGTCCTCCTGTCAGCCTCTCTGTGGGCCTCCTTGTCCCAGTTCATGTAAACTTTGTTGGCCACTTCTGTTAGCTGAGTGATATTCATCCCTACAAAGCCATCTAGCTTTTGGAGTTTTTTTTTGTTTTTTTTTTTTTTGGCTATCCTCAGTGGCTTGAGCCTCAAAGGCAGTGTTTACCATAGTCTGATATACTGGGGCTTCTGGATTAAAGGGGGTCCACATGCATTAGGCTTTGCAGAGTCTCTCATAGCATTCTGAGGGTGACTCGTTTGGCCCTTTTATGACAGTCTGAACTTTGGTGATGTTGGTTACTTTCTTGGCTCCTGCTTGGATTCCCTGATGATGGCCTCCCAGTAGGTTTGAAGCTGTCATCTTCCCTCACTGGTGTTAAAGTCCCATATAGGCCTAGTCTTGGGAAGACTTCTCCAGACATAGCCGTCTAAATCTATTATTCCTACCAGGGGGTTGTCTTGGAGCCACCTACGGGCCCCTTCCAACAGTCGTCTCCTTTCGTCTATGGTAAGGAGACTAAGAACTGATAGACATCGTCCCAAGTGGGCTGGTGAGTGCTAAAGACAGTCTCAAGTCTATTGTGGCCTGAGGTTTTTCAGAGTATGAGGGTGTATGATGTTTCCAGTTTAGGAGGTCTCCTGTAGTAAAAGGCTGGTAATAAAACACCGGCTTTCCAGGAGTTGTGGACCCATCAGCTCCGACTGAGGGTGGCCTCCAAGTCTCCCTAAGAGGAAGTTGCAGCGCTCCCCGGTTTTCCTTGTCACCGGCCGAGGTGGTGGCTCAGAGGACTGTGGAGTTGATTTTAGTGTCTCAGTCGGGGGCTCCTGCAGTGATGGGAAACTCCCAGGTAGGGTTGAAGGGGACACAGATGGAGGGGTAGTTTCTTGTAACATTGGGCCTGGTGAGGGGACCACTGCTGTGGACACATATAGTGGAGGCTCATCTTCAGGGGCCCCTGGGCTGTCATCCAGATTTGCAGCTTGTGGACAAGAGGACCTTGCCACTCCCTGCTCCGTTGCTACAAAAGTGGACCCATGGGTGCAGGGTCTGTGCTATAGTCAGCCACTGGTCTCTGTAAGGGAATTGATCAGGATGTCCTAGTTGTCCAGTTACTACTTTCCAGACAGCCCTAACCTTAGATTGCTCCAGGGTTCCCTCTGGAGGCCATCCTACTCCAAATGAGGGCCAATCCATTTCACACAGGGTTTTCAATTTCCTAGGGTGAAGTTTAACTCTATAGTCATCTGCAAATCCCTTCTGAAAGTTTTTGAGCATGCTCTCAATAAAACTGTTGGCTTTCATGGAGTCCCACCCATCATGATGGTGTTGCAAAGACAAAGAGACACGAAGAAGTTTTTTTTCAGGCACTCGAGTGGATGTTCCTCTCGCAAGGTCTGTAAGAGTTCTGGGTTGACTAAGGTGCTCCCGTATAAGCCCGGGGCTGGAGGAGTTGTTCACCCAGCACCATTTGGCTTTATGCCAGAACCGCAGTTGCCAGCGCACTCAGACCCGCAGCTGAAGCCTTGGGCTGTCACATAACATAAACACACACACACACACACACACACACAAATACACACACACACAGACACACGACTGAAGACTTCCCCCCCTCTTTTGCGAAAGGTAGTCCTATTGTGGTGTCCTAAGACACAGGAGGTGATCAGTCTCGTCTTCTGCCCGTTGGGGCAGGTCTGACTGGGACAGGGCCCTCAGGTGGCCTCCCTGAAACCATCCAAACTTGACTCGGTGGACACCGGTAACTGGTTCTTGTTACCTTTCTGTTGGGTCCCGTCTGTGACTGGTTTGGGAAGCCCAGATCCGGAATGGGAACACTGGAAACCCCAGCAACGAGGTGGGGGGCTCCGTCCTCTGGTTCTTCCGCCCGGCCGGGGCACCTTCAGGCCGGTTGGACAGGTGGCTCAAGGGGCCAGCGCTGTGGTGTTCCCGGTTGGGGAACCAAATTGTTGTGGAAAAACGAACTGGCACCACCAGGTTAGAGAAGCAGTAGCAATTGCTTACACTAGCGGCCCAGCGGGAGTTAATACTCTCCAAAGCCAAAGCTTTGGCACCCTGTGTCAGAGGTTTGGATGTTTTACAAGATTGTTTGCTGGCAGGGATGGAGCGGCTGAGGGGTGCGGAAGGTCAGGAGGCAGGGATGAATGGCTGGGGGTTGGAGGATCGGGAGGTGGGGATGGAGCAGCTGGGGGCTGCGGGGTCCGATGGCTGGGATTCTATCAGTCTAGTTCTAGTTCTGGAGCAAGGCCAGTCAGCTGGGAGGGGCGGGGGATGGGGGTCTGGAGGGATGGGGTTAACTAGTTTCCTCTTCATTAGCATGGTGTACAGGTACACTAAGATAAATTGCACGGTTTTTGTTTGGCAAGTAGGATAGTATTTTAGTCATCTAGTGCTGCTTCAACTGAAATACTACAAGTGGATGGCTTTAAAAAGAGAAACTTGGTCACAGTGTAGCAGGCTAGATGTTCAAATTCAGGATGTCAGCTCCATGGGAAGTCTTTCTTTACTGGATCTGGAGGAGGGGCCCTGTTACCTATCTTCCTCTGCACTGGAAGCTTCTGAGGTGCAGGGACCCTGTTCCTTTCCAAAGGATGTGCTTGTAGCACTGCTTCTTGGTGTTTTGAAGTCCCCAAATTTCTGCACTAGCTTCTTTCCTTCCTCAGGAGACTGCTTCAAAGCACAAAACAGTCTTACACGTTGAGTCCTCCTCACCCACACAGCTGCCACTCGTACACCTTCATTACTGTCATAGAGGCAGGATCCAGACAACGTGGAGGAACATCACTCAATACCAGGAGTCCTGGCCTGGCCAAGTGCCTCCATATTTTGGGGGGACACAAATCAATCCATGGCAGCTAGTAAACTAAGTTTGACTGTCCTGAGCAACACCCAGTGCTTTCAGGACAAGGGACCGGAGGGGCAGATTCCCAGTCTGAACAGCCCCCAGTTGAGGCATACTCAGTGCTATATCACCTAAGGTTTTGTATGATAATAGTGTAGAGTAGCAGATACTACTTCGCAGTAGTTTAGCAGCACCTGGCTACTTTGGCTAACACCAACATCTGGATCGCCAATCTCATCACACTACCTTTCTCATCCCCATGGAGCTACACTAACTTCTGTCCTGTTCCTTGGGACTGCCAAGCAAGAGCTCACTTTGGTGCTTTTGCACTTGTTACCCTGCGTGGAATTCTCTTTCCCAACGTATTAAAAGCCTTGCCTTTTTTACTGCTTTTGGAACTTCTCAGCAACTCCTTCAGGGTTCCTGGGTGGCACAGATGGTTTGCACTTGGCTATTAACATAAAGGTTAGAGATTCAAACTCACTCAGTAGTGCCACAGGAAAAAGACTTGGAGTCCTGGTGGCAGTGGTTAAAAGCTTGACTCCTAGCCAAAAGAGCAGTTCAAATCCAGCCACCCCTTGGAAAATGTATGGAGTACTTCTACTCCATCCTCTAAGGTGGTGTCATGGTTTCAATTGTGTCCCCCTCCCTCCCCGAATGTGTGTAGCCATTTAGCTGGGCCATCATTCCCAGCATTTTGTGATTTTCCTATGCTGTAACATCGTAATCTCTGCCTGTGTCTAGTAGATATGATAATTATGTTAAAAGAGGTTTAAGATGGGTCTGCAACACCCTTGCTAAGGAAGTTTCCCTGGAGTGTGGCTTATACCACTTTCATCCTATGAGAGATAAAAAGAGAGGGAAGCAAGCAGGAAATTGGGAACTTTACATCATCAAGAAAGCAGCACCAGGAATGGAGCGTGTCCCTCAGACCTGAGGTCCCTGCACCAAGATGCTCCTCAGCCAAAGACTGGTATGACACTAGGACTTCCCTCCAGAGCTGACCGGGGGAAAGCCTTCCCCTGGAGTAGACATCCTGAATTTTGATTTGGAGCATATTGAACTGTGCAAAAATGAACTTTTCTCTTTTGAAGCCATCCGCTTCATAGTATTTCTATTAGAGCAGCACTAGATGACTAAAACAGGTGGCTGTGACTCAGAATTGACTCAACGGCAATGCTTCTGTAAAGATTTCAAAAACTCAAACCATGCCATTACCTTTATGTGTTCTACATGGTTTTGTTGGCCATATTTTCAGAAGTAGGTCCGTAGGCCTTTCTTTCATAGTGTTGCTGGATAAGTTCAGATCATCAACCTTTAGGTTACTTGTCAAGGACAAACTGTTTTTGCCACCGAGGAACAGCCAAGAAAACTTTATGGAGCAGTTCTACTCTGTAACACATGGGATCGCCATGAGTTGGGGTCTACTTGATGGTAACCAATTAAAGACAAGGGCTTCGCTATTCACCCTATTTATAACTGCAGCTCTTCCTTCAGAGTTCTTTTCTGTTTTACTTTTAAATCAGCATTTATTTTCGTATGATACTGCCATGTACCAGTCCCACAGCATTTGGACCCAAGGTTTGCTGCGTCTCTAAGAGACAAAAGAAAGCCTCCAGCAGTCGAGACATGGTTTATTCATGGAAACTGATGTGCACGGTGGTGGCTCAGGGCAGTGGCTGGACTCAACTAGCCTTTTGCTCCCGCCTAACAAAGGCCACCAGCTTATATACCATTCTAGCTGGGACTAAGAGTTTTGCTTTTCTCTTAAGTCCTTTGGCAGCAGTGTTATCAGACAGTACGTGTCCAGGCCCAGTTGTTTCCCTTCTTGTTGACAAGGAATTCCTCCACATTTGCACCTGGCCCAGGCTCACATTCTGATGATTTAGCCTGAATTCATCCCTTACTCCTCCTCAGCATACTTGGGAAAGTGCAAAGCTGACTTCATTACGGGGGAGTGCATATTGTCATAGTGGTTAAAGTGCTATGGCTGCTAACTAGAAGATCGGCAGTTCAAATCTACCAGCTGCTCTTTGGAAACTGTGTAGGGCAGTTCTACTCTGTCTACAGGGTCACTATGAGTCAGAACTGATTCAGTGAGAGGGGTTTGGTTTTTTGGTTTATAGATGTGGTGAGTCAGATCCGACTCGATGGCACTTGGCTTTTACTTATTCACACGTGTTTCAGATTTAAGCTCCATTTGTCAGTGATGTATGTCAGTTAAGAGGACTGATGCATGTAGTTCCCATGACAAGAGTAGGTCTGCCACAGGGGAGGGGTTTAATGCACCTGACATGCAGAGAGTTGAGCCTGTTACCAGGAGGTTGATTATTCCTGTGTGTGAGTGCTTCGATGTTTCTCTCTTCCTATTCTTGACTTAATTATTTCTTCATCGTTAGTGTAATTATCAGAGTAATAGCCACTATGAAGCAATATTTAAAAGGTTCCACCTCTTCCTTGTGCTAAACTAAGCATAACTAAGGAATCACACATTTGAAATTTTTCAGGATGCTCTTGCTTTACAATAAATGCATTAGACAACATGACCCAAATTTTTGCTCAAGTAAATATTGGCATAAGATATTAACTGATCTGAGTGACCTTAAATCAATGTTGCAGACTTCCTGAACCACCACCCATTAGTACAACGGGATTATTATGAGAATTAAAGAAAAGGAACTAATCCTTTAGAGGCTATTCTTAGTATGAACTGTGTGATGGGCGTCATCTGCTAGTAAGCCTGGTGTGTAAGAGTCAGTGTAGATTTAAAGCAGTGCATCATGTCAAAATTTGTCATATGATCTGCTTTCTCAGATTTAATTCAGTGACTACAATGGTGATGATGACACAAATAATGATTAAGGTAAGCAAAGCTGAATTAAAAATTCACAATCCCTAAAGGGTAATAATAATCCAATGTCACAAGCAATGCTATGGTATTTGCAAGTTATTCCCCTCCTCTTCCTTGTCCCCCTGGCTGTCGGCACGATTTACTAAATATTTCAGTTCAATTGTGTCTCTCTAAGGCCCAGATGTGAAGGTACCTGTTCATATTCCTAGTATGCTTTGTCTGTTGGGGTCCACATGCATACACAATAAATAGTTTCCAGGATACTTTGTTGAATACCTAATCTGTGCTAGATAGCAGGCTAATTACTATGGGCATTGTATAATTTAATTTCCATATCAACTATTTATCTAATTTTATAGAGAAGCAACTGAGTCACAAAAAGGTCCAGTGACTTCTCTAGAGCCTAAGATACAAAAGGCAAAGTGGAGTTTTCAAATGACTCCTAAAATATCTTCACAATAATGAGGTGTTGATTTTTTAACAGCTTTATTGAGATACGGTTAATATTTCTTAAAGTTCACCCATTTAAAAAGTAAAATTCAGTTGCTGTTACTGTGTTCACAGAACTGAACACTTAAAAAACCAAAACAACCAAAACCATTGCCATCTCACTGATTCAAACTCACAGAGACTCTATAGGTCAGAGCAGAACTGCCCCATAGAATTTCCAAGGAGTGCCTGGCAGATTTCAACTGCCAAACTTTTGGTTAGCTGATGTACCACATAACCACTACACCATCAGGGCAATATCCCCAAATAAACCACCTGCATTTTAGAAGTCATTTTCCTTTTCTTCTTCCACCCAGCCCCACAGCCCTCTACCTGCACTCCCACCTCCCAAACATTCAAGTTGTCTTTACTTTTCCGACTCGACGGCACTTGGCCTGGCATTATAAATAATAATAATAATAAAAACATTAATGTACAAGGGGTGTGTGGACATATGTTTTTTTATTTATCTTGGATATGTATCTCGGAGTGAAATCATTGGGCCATATAGTAAATGTTTACCTTTTTGAGGAAATTTCAGAATACTTTCCATAGAAACACTATTTTATATTCCTACAAGTTGTGCCAAGTGTTCTGGTTTTTCCATATCCTATTAATACTATTTTTCATTAATTTTATTATAGCCATCCAAGTGAGTAGGAAATTAAATTGTTATTTAGATTTGCATTTTCTTAATGCCTAACGATGTTCAGGCAATCTTGGTAGCATGACCAAACTAAAGTGAGTTTGTTCCACCTGTCAACTGTAGCTGGAAATTCAGAGATGGCAAGAGGTTCAAGGAATGCTTTATTAAGCAGATAAGCCAGCAAATCTAGGAAACAGCTGGAATAACTTCTCCAAAAGCTGTCCCACTAGGGTTTCAAAGGGATTGGTATCTAAAGATTGTCACAGAACAATAACAGGGAGTTACAAGATTCCATTACGTCTTATCAAACAGCATAAACTTCCCCAAAATATCATTATCTCTCTGAGGTCATTGGAATAATTGACTTTCTACTCTGGAGACAGGAAGAGGAAAGCAGTCCTGTTAATCTGTTTTGAGGTGATAACTGGAGCAGGGGATGGAATGTAATAACCTAAGTGACCTTTATTAGATTCTTATGTTCACCAACAGTAGAATAGTGGTTAAGTGCTATGGCACTAACCAAAAGGTTGGCAGTTTGAATCCACCAGATGCTTCTTGGAAGCTCTTTTGGGCAATTTTACCCTGTCCTGTAGGCTCACTGTGAGTTGGAATTGACCCTATAGCAGTGTGTTTGGTTTTTGATTTAATAGTATTCAGAATCTTATTGTGTCTTTGTTGGTTATTTGTATAGATTCTTTGAAAAAAATTTATTTAAGTTCTTTAGCCATTTTTTAATTTAGGTATTTGATTTTTTGTTGTTAAGTTGTAAGAGTTCTTTATATATTCTGGTTAATACTCCCTTTTCAAATGTATGATTTGTAATTATTTTCCATAATTTTGTGGGTAGTAGTTTCATTTTCTTGGTGGTGTCCTTTGATGCATAAAAATTTTAATTTTAATGAAATCCGGTTTATGTATTTGTTTTTCCTTTTGCTCCTTGTGAGTTTGGTGCAGTATCTAAGAAACCACAGTCAAATCCAAGCTCATAAAGACTTAGTTGTGCTTTTTCTAATAATTTTATACTTTTAGGTCTTATGTTTATGTATGATCCATTTTTTTTTTTTTTTTTTAATTCTGATTGAATGGAAGTAACATACAATCCCAGTTAAATTTGCATGCCTGCTTATCTGCAGTTTCCTCTGGTTTCCTTGCCTGGTGACAGCACACTCTTCCCTTCTGTTCTATACATGTCATATCCTTCTAATAATCTCCTGTCCCCTCCTCTCCATCCTCTCCTCTCATTTTTAATAAGAGGCCAGTGGGACAGCATCCTGTAGACACATGGAACCATAAAGTGGACACACCGCATGGTCACCTTCTGTCCCCAAGTCTAATCCCTTCCTGTCTGAAGAGGTGACCTCAGTGATGAGTAATGATCAGGGGCAGCAGGAAGTCCAGGGCCCAGCTCCCAAGGGAAGTCCTGGGCCACTGGACCATCAACTGTGATCTTTTAGTGGAGTTCTTGAGGTGCACCCCTCTTTGGCGTGTGCATGTGTTGCTTCTGGGACCCAACACTGAGTGCCCCATCATGGCTGTCATTGCTGGTGGCTGGACCTCGTCTGATTCTTCTGATCATGTGTTGACACAGTCTCCATACACTGGGGTCCTTCTGTCCTCCGGGCTCTTGTTCTCTTGTGGTTGTTGTCCTTGGTGATCATCTGATCCAGCTGAGATGGGACCATTTGGTGTACCTCAGATGGCAGTCTGCTAGCTTTTAAGACCCCAGACGCCGCTCACCAATATGAGGTGCAGAAGACTCTTAGCAATAGGCTAGTTATGCCAATTGGCCTTGATGTCCCCTGAGAGCATGGTCCCCAGCCCCCCCACCCATTCTACTCTATCTGTGTGATATTAGGCTAGGAATAGAAGAGTTTTTAGTTTATTTTGAAGCCTAGTTTAGAGGACTTTTTTCTTGTGTGTGTTGTCACTGCTTTCACCCAACGAAATTTCTATCAGCTATCTAATCTCTACACATCCCTCTCCTTCCAACCCTCTCCTCCCTTGTAGCCATCAAAGAGTCTTTTCTTCTGTACATGAGTCTGTTTTCAAGTCTTTATAGTAAGAATCTTATACATTATTTGTCCCATGTGTTGCTGACTGATTTCAGTCAACATAATGTCTTCCAGTTAAAACCAGGTTAAGAGATGCTTCCCGAAATTATCATTGTTCTTTATCATTGGATAGTGTTCCATTGGTGTATATACAATAGTTTGCTTATCTATTCATCTGTTGTTGCGTATCTGGGTTGATTCCATCTTCTTGCAATTGTGGACTGTGCTGCAGTAGACATTTGTGTGCATGTATCTGTTTGTGTGACTGCCCTTAATTCTGCAGGATATATTCCAAGCATTGGAATCACTAGGTCAAATGGTATATCTACATCCAGCTTTTTAAGGAAGCATCAGATTATTTTTCAAAGAGGTTGTACCATTTTGCAGTCCCACCAGCAGTGCAGGAGAGTTTCAGTTTCTCTAAAGCTTCTCCATCATTTGTTGTTTTGTGTTTTTTGGAGCATGGTCACCTTTCTTGGAGTGAGATGATATCTTATTGTTGTTTGGATTTGGATTTTTTTGTTTTGTTTTGTTTGTCATTTTATTTATCTATTTATTTTTATTAAATAAAAATGAACGTGTACATACGCTGTGCTTACAATATTGGGTTAAGATAGGAGGAGTACACAGATTGTGTCGAAGCCCTTTTAATATTGATCTTCTTACTAATGTGTATTGTCACCAGTTTCACCCAACCAAATTTCTAACAACTATCTAATCTAAACCTTTGCCCCATGCCCTCCTGCCCTCCCACTCTCCCCACCATTGTAGCCATCTGTTTTAGTCAGCTAGAGCTGCTCTAACAGAAATACCACAGAGTGGTTGGCTTTAACAAAGGAAGGTTTATTCTTACATAGCCTGGTAGGTTGCAAGTCCATATTCAGGGTGTCCACTCCAGGGGAAGGCTTTCTCTCTTGTCAGCTCTGGAGGAAAGTCCGGTATTGCATCAGTCTCTGTCCAGGGAGCGTCTTGGTCCAGGAACCTCAGGTCTGAAGGACGTGCGCTTCTCCTGGTACAGATTTCTTGATGGTGATGAGGTTCCCAATTCTCCTTGTTTCTCTTTCGTTTTATCTCCTGTAAACTGAAAGGATTAAGGGCGGGGCAAGCCATACTCCAGGGAAACTCCCGCTACAGCAGAGCAGGGATGTAATCCTATGCAGGAATTTACAGCCCCACCCTAATCCTTTAACATACAGTTTAGGGAAACCACAGAATGGAGGACAGTCCCAAGATACTGGGAATCATATCCCAGCCACATGCTACGTATGTTTTTGGGGGGGACACAATTCAACCTATGACACCATCAAAGAGTCTTTTCTGTTATGTATGAGTATGCTTTTAAATTTTTATTGTACAGGTCTCATTAATAATTGTCCTTCTGCCACTGACTAGTTTCACTCAACATAATGTCCTCCAGTTGAGATCAAATTGAGAGATGTTTCCTGCTATCATAGTTGTTCTTTATCAGTGTTTAGTACTCCACTGAGTACATATACCAGAGTTGAACCATCCATTCTTCTGTTGTTGGGCATCTGGGTTGGTTCCAACTTTTTGCTATCATGGACTGTGCTGCAATGAACATTTGTGTGCATGTATCAGTTGGTGTGAATGGCCTTGATTCTGTAGGATATATTGCAAGCAGAGGAATTACTGGGTCAAATGGTATATCTATATCCCTTATTTTGGAAAGTCAAATTGCTTTCCAAAGAGGTTGCACCATTCTGCAATCCCACCAGCAGTGTAGGAGAGTCCCACTTTCTCCACAGCCTCTCCAGCATTTGTTGTTTTGTGTTTTTTGGATCATGGTGAACCTTGTTGGGGTGAGATGGTATCTCATGGTAGTCTTGATTTGAATTTCTTTAATAACTAAAGGTTGTGAACATGACCGCATGTGTTTTTTGGCTGCCTGGATCTCCTCTTTATAGAAATCTCTGTCCATCTCCTTTGCCCATTGCTTAATTGGGTGATTTGTCTTTTTGTTATTGATATTTTGTAGAACCTTATAGATTATGGAGATCAGGCATCAGTCTGATACAGAGTTTCCAAATATTTTTTCCCATTCTGTAGGTGGTCTTTTAATTCTTTTGGTGAGCAGAAGTATTTGATTCTTATTAATTCCCATTTATCTATTTTCTCTTCTGATGAATGTGTTTTGCTTGTCAGATTTTGAAGTCTGTCTGTATTGTGTATTAAAACGTCCATTGTTGACTCTGTTTTACCTTGGATGAGCCTTATCATTTTAGGTTTTATATTTATGTCTTTTATCCAATTTGAGTTGATTTTTGTATAAAGTGTGAGATATGGGTCTTGTTTCAATTTTTTGCAGATGGATATCCAATTATGCCAGCACCATTTGTTAAAGAGACTGTTCTTACCCCAGTTCAAAATCTTAGGACCTTTGTCAAATATCAGCTGTTCACAGGAAGATGGTGGCATCTCTGGGGTCTCTACTTTGTTCCGTTGGTCTATATGTCTCTTTTTGTACCAATACCAGGCTGTTTTGACTACTGTGGCAGTGTAATAGGTTTTAAAGTTAGGTAGTGAGCGGCCTCCCAGTATGTTCTTCTTTTTCACTAGTGCTTTACTTATTCTGGGCTTTTTCCCTTTCGAAATAAAGCTGGTAATTTATTTCTCCATTTCATTAAAAAATGTCACTGGGATTTGTATTGGGATTGCATTACATAAGTAGATTGCTTTGGGCAAAATAGACATTTTCACAATATTGAGTCTTCCTATCCATGAGCAGGGCAGATTACTCCACTTATGTAAGTCTCTCCTAGTTTCCTGTAGTAAGGTCTTATAGTTTTCTCTGTAAAGATCTCTTATTTCTCTAGTTAGATTTATTCCTAGGTATTTTGTCTTCTTGGCGGCTATAGTAAATGGAATTGATTTGGTGATTTCTTCATTAATAATTTCATTTTTGGTGTAAAGGAATCCTACTGATTTAGTTATGTTTATCTTGTATCCTGATACTTTGCCTTATTCTTCTATTAGCTCTAATAGTTTACTTATGGATTTTTTTTGGATTCTCTGTATAAACAATCATGTCATCTGCAAAGAGCGAAATCTTTACTTCTTCATTGCCAATACGGATGCCTTTTATTTCTTTGAATTGTCTAATTGCTCTGACTAGAACTTCTGGCACAATGTTGAATAGAAGTGGTGAGAGCAGGCATCCTTGTCTAGTTCCCGTTCTCAAAGGGAATTTTTTCAGTCTTTCACCATTCAGGATGATGAAAGCTTGGCTTTGCATAGATGCTACTGATTATATTGAGGAATTTCCCTTTTATTCTTATTTTTCTGAGAGTTTTAAGCATGAATGGATGTTGAACTTTGTCAAATCCCTTTTCTGCATCAATTGACAAAATCAGGTGATTTTTATCTTTTGTTTTATTAATGTGGTTGATTACATTAATTGTTTTTCTGATGTTGAACCAGCCTTGCATCTCTGGAATGAAACCAACTTGATCATGATGAATTATTTTTTTATATGCTGTTGAATTCTATTGGCTAGAATTTTGTTGATGATTTGGATTTGCTGCAATAAACATTTGTGTGCATGTATCTGTTGGTGTGACTGCCCTTAATTCTGCAGGATATATTCCAAGCAGTGGAATCACTAGGTCAAGTGGTATATCTATCTCCAACTCTTTAAGGAAGTACCAGCTTACTTTTCAAAGAGGCTGTACCATTTTGCAATCCCACCAGCAGTGCAAGAGAGTTCCAGTTTCTCCACAGCCTCTCCATTATTTGTTTTTTTGTGTTTTTTGGAACACAGCCAACTTTATTGTAGTGAGATGATATCTTATTGTAGTTTTGATTTGGATTTCTTTAATAGCTAATGATCGTGAGCATTTCCTCATGTGTCCTTTGGCTGCCTGGGTGTCTTCTTCAGTGAAGTGTCTGCCCATATCCTTTGCCCATTGCTTAATTGGGTTATTTACCTTTGTCTTGTTGATATTTTGCAGTACCTTGTAGATTATAGAGATCAGACATCAATCTGACATATAGTTGCCAAATATTTTTTACCATTCTGTAGGTGATATTTTAATTTTTTTGATAGTCTTTGGATGAGCAAAAGTGTTTGATTCTTAGTAGTTCCTGTTTATGTATTTTCTCTTCTGTTGATTGTGTTTTGTCAGATTTTGAAGTCTGTCTAAATTGTGTATTAAACCTTCTATTATTGACTCTATCTTTTCTTGCAAAATCTATCATTTTAGGTTTGATATTTAGGTCTTTTATCCAATTAGAGTTGGGTTTGTGTAGGGTGTGAGATATGGGTCTTGTTTAGTTTTTTGTAGATGGATAAGCAGTTTTGTCAATACCACTTTTTAAAGAGGCTATTTTTACCCCAGTTTAGAGTCTTAGGGCCCTTGTCAAATATCAGCTGTTTATAGGAGGAGGGTGGCATCTCTGGGGTCTCAGCTCCGTTCCATTGGTCTGTATGTCTCCTTTTGTACCAGTACCAGGCTTTTTTGACTACTGTGGCAGTGTAATAGGTTCTAAACTCAGGCAGTGAGAGGCCTCCCACATTGTACTTCTTCTTCAGTAGTGGTTTGCGTAGCCGGAGTTTCTTCCCTTTCCAAAGTTGGTGATTTGTTTCTGCATCTCATTAAAAAATGTCACTGAAATTTGTGTGGGGATTGCACTGTATGTGTAGATGGCTTTGGGTAAAATAGACATTTTCACAATGTTAAGTCTTCCTGTCCGTGAACAGGTTAGGTTTCTCCATTTATGTAAGTCTCTATTGGTATCTAGCAGTCAAGTCGTGTATTTCTGTGTATAGATCTCTTCTCTAGTTAGATTTATTCCTAGGTATTTTATCTTTTGGAGGCTATAGTAAATGATATTGCTTTGGTAATTTCTTCTTTAATGATCTCTTTGTTGGTACAGAGGAATCCTACTGATTTTGTTATGTTTATTTTATAACCTGATACTTTGCTGAACTCTCCTATTTGTCTGAGTATTTTACTATGGATTCTTTACGATTCTCTGTATATACAGTCATCATCTGCAAATAGGGAGATTTTTACTTCTTTGCCAATGCAGGTGCACCTTATTTCTTTGTCTTGTCTACTTGCTCTGGCCAGAACTTCTAGTACAATGTTGAACAGAAGTGGTAACGTAAGATCCATTTTGAGTTAATTTTGCGTATAGTGTGCGATAGAGGTACATCATTATTTTTCTGTGAGTATTCAGTTTTCCCAGCAGCATTTGTTAAAGAAACTATTTTTTGCTGATTTAATATCTTGGCATTACTGTTGAAATTCAGCTGACCATAGATTCATAGGTTTTAAGATTCCCAGCTCTATTAGTCTGTACGTGTACCCTGATGCCAGTGCCACAAAATACTTCCTCTTCTTTTTTTTTTTTAAATCACTGTAGCTGCATGGTAAATTTTGAAATCAAGAGATGTCAGCCTATTGGATAGTAGTGTAAAACCAGCTCCATAGAATGAACTGGAAAATATGTAGTCCTCTATGCATCTGACAGAGCTTGTGAGGGATTGGTGGTTATTCTCTTGAAATATTTGGAAGAATTCATTGGTGGAACCATTTGGACCTATGCTTTTCTTTGTGAGACTTTTTTTTCCTTTGTTTTAAATGAAATCTCCTTATTTGGTTCCGACTCGACGTCGGGCACTTGACTTTGGCTTATATGTTATAAGTATAGTCATTTCTTTCTTCTAGAGTAAGATTTGGTAGTTTATGTGTTCTTGTAATTTTTTAATTTCTTTTTTGGTTTTCTAACATGCTGTGTGATGTTAGTACAGAACTGTTCATATGACATTTTTAAAAATTATTGTTTCTGTAAACTCATTGTTTATATTCCCATTTTCATTCTGATTTTAATAATTTGGGAGTTATTTTTTTTCTTGGTCGGACTAACTTAAAGTTTGCCAGATTTTGATAAACTTTTCAAGAAGCCACCTTCAATTTTGTTAATTTTCTCTATTTTTATGTATTTTATTTACTTATGCTCTGATCATTATTATTTCTTTGCTTCTGCTTGATTTTTGAGTAGTTTGCTCTTCTTTTCCTAAGTTTTGTTTTTTTAAAGGTAGAGTGTAAGTTAGTTGATTTGTGATTCTTTCTTTTTAAATATAGGCATTTACAACTACAAATTTCCATCCATGTCTACTTTAACCTTGACCCTTAAATTTTGGTGTGTTGTGCTTCCACTTCTAGGTGTCTCAAAGCTGTTTTCTATTTCCCTTGTGATTCCTTCTTTGTACTATTGTTTATTTAGGAATATGTTGCTTAATTTCTACTAATTTTGTAATTTTCTCAAAATTCAAAGACACTTTGTAAATTTTAAGCGTTTTAAATTTTTGTGACTTGTTTCGTTGCCTACCAGAGATTCTAAACAGAGAATTAGTCCATGTTCTCATAAGAAGATTGTGTATTCTCTTGTTATTATGTGGAATATTCTATCAATATGTCTGAGCAACAATAGGACAGATATTTTCAAGTGTACCTTTCATCTTATTTTTTGCTTATTTGTTTTCACTGTATCCTTATGGTCATTTTCATACTGTTTGTCACAGAAGTATAATTAGCATCTTAAAACAATCCAGTTTACACTGATATTAACGTACCTTTAATTCTATGTAAGACCTTCTTCCAGTGTAACTTTATTTCCTGTCCCATCTTTTTATCATTGTTATCATGCAAATTATACTTTTATGTAGTCTAAGGTCATCAATATAATTTTATATTCATTGATTTATGCAATTATTTTTCATTTGGTGAGCCATTGTTGTCCTACTTCTCTTTAGTTCTTAAACATAGTTTTCTTTATTTCTTTGAATATATTTTGAATACCTGATTTGAAGTGTTTTCTATAAGTCCAATATCTGGGCTCTCACAGTTTCTGTTGGCCTTTTTTTCTGTGTGTCAGTCATATTTTTCTGCTTATATCTTGAAATTTACTTTGTTAAATATTGGACACTTTGAATAATACAGCAGTTCTAAAGTTAGCAAGCTCCCTCCCCATTGTTTCTTTTTGTTGTTTTTGTGTCTATTTGTGTTTTTATAGACAATATAAATTAAGGCTGTAAAGTCTGTATTCCTCCATGGATGAGGCCAAAAAAGTCTCTACTCAATTGTCATTGTTTTCAGCTGATAATTGGGCAGAGATTTCCTCAATTCAAATGCATTGAATCACTAAGTTTTCTGTTCTTTACTGTGAGGCTATCAGTGAGTGTTCAGGCATGTCTTCAGTGAAGCCATTTTAGAACTGTACCTTAGCTATCACTTCCTGCTTGTGCAAATCTTCAGTATCTGCCAGAGGTGATCTTGAAGATTTATCTTACATCTTTCCTGATAATGTGCACAGCTTGGCAGATCTGATAACCTTCTAGATTCTCAGGAATATGCTGAGTCTTTCAAAGCAATCTATGGACATTTCATTTTTGAATTTTTTTTTTTTTAGGTTTTTTTGATAAGCTTCTTGTTGACTCAAATGATATCATTGCTTCAGACAGCCGCAGTGTTAAACTATTGCCACTGACTGTTTTTTGACAAACATAGGTAGGACTATTCACACAGACCGTTGGAATCAGATCAAGTGTAGAGAAACTGAGAATGGAACTTGCTGGGGAGATTTCAGGCAGGTCTATGAGTGACAATTTCTGTACTAGGGCTTTTGGGGAGTTCCAAACTCATTCCATCCAGTGGCTGCTAAGCTATGGCTCTCATAGCAACTATTTTTGTGAGGCTGTTATTTCTGAAAGCTACAGTGGATCTAGGAAGATGGGGATGAGAAAAATTCAAACTGAAACACCACCGAGGTTGCTATTCTTACAGAAAGAATATATTCAACTTTTTTTTTTTTTTTTTTAATAAATACTTCTCAGGTAATTGTAAACCTTTGGTAAATTTACAGAATTCTAAAAAAGTTAATGTTGAAAAATATTGGCAATGTTGTCCTTTCTTTTATGGAAGAGCTCATTTTCAGAGGTTCTTACTGCATCGCTCTGGAAGTGATTCTTTCCTGCAGTGGAAGTTCTGGACCCAGTGCTTGAGTTGATATTTGTCCTTGTTAGATGTCATTTCGTATAGTGGGAGTTGACTAGTTCAGCAAGACTTCTGGTGTGAAGGTGGAAATAGTAGAAATTAAAACAAAATGAATCTTCTGCTAAGCAAAGGAGAGGCTAAAAAGAGACTGCTCCTGCTACTGTCATGCCTTTTCCTTTGGCTGTCTTCAGAGTGTTTTTTAGTTTGTTTGTTTTTCTCTTTTATGAGTTTACCTGAGCCCTGGTCATTCAGTGCTGTTCTATCTCTTTACTGGAGAAATGAATTCTTCTAAAGCCAGGATCAATGTCTTGCTGTCATGTATACTCACAGCTTAGCACAGTGTTTTGGTACACACTACCCCGGTTATTGCTCAGTTGATTCTGAGTTCCAGTGACCCTAAAGGACAAAGTATAATTGCCCTGTAGAGTTTCCAGGGAGCATCTAGTGTAGTCAAACTGCTGATCACTTGGGTAGCAGCTGAGCTCCTAACTACTGCTCCACCAGGGCCTCTGGTAGACAATTGGCAGTCAGTAAATGTCAATGAAATGAAATATGTGCACCTTTCATTTCATATTTTTGGGTAGTGTTTTGGTCAGCTCGTGCTGCTCTAACTGAAATACCACAGAGTGGATGGCTTTAAGAAAGAAAGGTTTATTCTTACACAGTCTGGTAGGCTACAAGTCCATATTCAGGTTGTCTGCTCCACGAGGACACTTTCCCTTTTGTTGGCTCTGGAGGAATGTCTAGTATTGCATCAGTGCAGGGAGCATCTTGGTTCAGGAACCTCAGGTCTGAAGGACATGCTTTCTCCCAGTGCTGCTTGCTTGCTTGATGGTGTGACTTCCCCAATTCTCAGCCTGCTTCCCTTTCCATTTATCTCTTGTAGAATCATAAGATTAATGGTGGGGTGAGCCATACTCCAGGGAAACACCCTTTACAGTGGAGCAGGGAGGTGATCTTACAAAGGGATTTACAGTACCACCCTAATCCTTTAACATACAGCACAGCAAAATCACAAAATGGAGGACAGTTGTAGAATACATGGAATCATGATCACATGGCTGCACCTACTTTTGGGGGGACACAATTCAATCCATGACAGGTAGGAAACACTAAACTCATTACCACAAATCCATTTCATACAAGAAAGCAAGGAAAGGAGACCTACAGGCTCTACCCTTATCCTCCATATCAAAAGGATGGATTGTCCTGGGAAAAACTACAAAAGAAAAGCGGGTATTGGCAAGGGACAATAGGTGTATCTTACTTTCTGGTTTGAGAAGACACCTCTGTGGTGAGCGACACAAATTATCCAGGGGAATGACAGTTCTCAAGGAGGTAAATTGAGTTAATAACTGGATGGTGTACACATACATAATGCTCCAAACCCAGAAGCTGTGTCTTTGCTAGCAGTGGTAGTTTAGCATGCCACGTCATTTTTTTTATTCCTGTTGAAAATCATTATGGCCTGTTTACCATCTGAGACCTTTTTACTCCATAGAAATTCAGAGTTTACAAAACAGATCATATACATTGATCCTCATAGCAACCTTGTGAGGACACAAGACAGATTGTTTTTAATAGGTTAGAAAGTGAAAGCTAAAGAATTTATTACAAATCAGTAATGAAGATAAATTTTAGAGGTAGGCCTAGAACCCAGGTTTCTGGTTAATTTTTCCATGTTTTTCTTTTTTTTTTTTCCCTCCCTAATGTTTCAGTTGATTTAACAGAAGAATGTTTCCGTTTGGGCAAATGGTTGTTTGTATTCTCAGTGGCTCATTTTCAATCCAACTCTGCAGCTGGGTCTTTCTCCATCCTCTCTTCAGACCTATGATTATACCTTGCTCTATAGTCCGTAGCACTGAAACTTTGATGGAATAGCAATTACACCCTGATTTTCAAATGATTTATCAAATGAGTATCCAGAGATAAATGCATTGTTTCTAATTAGATTTATCATATGTATAAGGATCAGCCCAACTTCTCGTTGTCTCTCAAGATTCCACTTAGCTGTTAAGTCCACCAGGATATGTCTTGGACTCTTCAAACTAGGTTAGCTCTTTGTTTTCTTGAATTCCACAGTGCTGTACTTCTTTCTATGGAAATACTAGTCATGTCACTGTTTGCAGTCACTTCTTGTAACACTTTGCATTGTCTGTCTACTGATTTGTGTTTCCTACAAGGGTATGAGCTCTGTGAATGACTTCTTGTGTTCCTACCGTCTTGCACCAAGGCTGATACATGGTGAATACCTGTAGGATTTTCCAGTTGACTGGTCATTCTGTTACCAGACACAGATCCTAGACATTCTCCATTTATAGAGGATTCTCTAGATCAATAGCTAAGTCTAAAATCTGAATCTTTGGGGGGATGTTTTCTGTTAACTATTCTTTTCCCCCTGCCATGTGACATCCTTTCTTCTTTCTTTGTATGTCTTATAATTTTTTTAATTGAAATTTGACATTTTATATAATAGGCTATTAAAAAAAAAAAAAGGTATCAAATTTTTCTACACCCCAAGGCTTGATGTTGTTACTGAATTTGTTGTTAATGTTTTTCTTGTTGCAGCTTATTTAATTTCATCATCTAACTCTGCATGTTTCCATTTCTTACAGTGTTTAGCCTATTCTGGTTTTTTGTTCTGTACAGTTTTTGTTCTTATTTTTAAATCTGGTTTCCTTGAGATTACAGCTGGATCAGTACAATTTTATGGTCAGATGATGATCACTACACCATGTGTCAATTTCAGTATGGAAGATTCTTGTAAGTGCCTTGGGAATCTTTGTCAAGGGAATCTGTGTGAGAAGTACCTTTGACCTTCAGGCAACTTACAAGACAACCTTACAAGGACCTCAAAATCAACCAGAGGTAGGCGATAAAGTGCCTTCTCCTTGCCCAGGTGTTGTCTGGGATGCACACATCCTTGCACTTTGGTGCAGCCTTTGAGATGTTCAGCACTATAAATTTCATTGTAACCCTTAACAAGATATATTTAAGTTCTAACCTCTGTACTGGTTAGGGCAACTAGGGCTTTTCTTTGCAGATATTTTCACTTAAGCTAAACTTGGTTAGATCAGAGTAAAATAGGTCCTAATCCTTCCTGAGTGTTATTTTATAAAATAGAAGACCAGATATGGAAATAATCACACACACTACAGTATGTATGGATCTGTTTACAATCCAAAGAATACTAAAGAATGCCAGAAATGTCCAGGACTTCTAAGAAATATCTTTCCTTATAGCAAACAGAGGGAGCATGGCCATGCAGATGTCCTGTATTTGGACCCTCTGCAAACGAAATAAAGCACACTTCTGTTCTTTACAGCTACTACATTTGTCGTAGTAGCCTGTCTTAGATCTAATACCATTTTAACAGAAATACCAAAAAGGGACAGCTTTAACAAAGACAAACATTCTCTCACAGTCCAGTAGGCAAGAAGTTGAAACTCAGTGTGCCAGCTCTAGGGAAAGACTTTCTGTCTGTGTCAGCTATAGGGAAAAGTTCTTACTATCCGTCTTCCCCTGGTCTAGGAGCTTCTCACAGGAACCTAGATCTTAAGGATGAATTCTGCTCCCAGCAATGCTTTCTTGATGGTAGGCGGTCCCCCATGTCTCTCAGCTTGATCCTTTTATGTCTCAAGAGACTTGTTTAAAACACAATCCAATCTTGTAAATTGAGATCTGCCTCATTAACATAGCTGCCACTAATCCCATCTCATTAACATCATAGAAATAAGATTTATGGCACATAGGGAAATCTCCTCATATGACAAAATTGTAGACAGTTACACAGTACTGGAAATCATGGCCTAGCCAACTTGATAGATATTCTGTGGGGACACAACTCAGTCCGTGACAGAGTCCTCTTTCAAGTCGGAATAGCTCCCCATGGCAGTATAATTTCCCAAGATTAAACTTTACATTCACAGGCATGTTTTTAGTTGCCTAGTTGTAGATGAAATGTTGCCAGCAGTGTGTGATTGCTTTGGCAAAGCCCTGAGGTTAAGAAAATTCCACTTAGCTAAATGCTGAATCAAATAGCTGCCACATTCTGGGAATAGAGATTTACCAGAGAAATATGAGTTGAACAACATGTTGATTCTTCTCTGATTATGGTGGCTTTAATAGAGTTCCAAAAGTGGTTAGGTCTCTCCAATGTCTGTCAAGTTAGTGCTTTTGGCTACCAGAATACTGAGATGGGGATGTAGATGAAGGAACGTCATATACCTCTTTTCTTACTGAGATTCAGAATATCTTGTGGGACAGGTGGTTTTCAGCTTTTCTGTAGCTTTGATAATTGATAAAGTTCTGAAATTGTTGATTTCCTGTATTTCCATTGCTTTAGAGGGAGAATCAAGTTGCTGAAGTTCTTTTAGATATGCCATTGTGGAAAAGGTGCTGTTTTTATTATTTTGAACATGTGAGTGTGTAGGCTAATGTGCAGTGATCTGTATCGTTTTACTAGCTACAGAAAAGGATACTGGCTAATCAGTAGTGAAGAATTAGGATACAAGCTACTTCCTAGCCAAGCCAAGTGCCGTTGAGTTGGAGCCGACTCATGGGTACTTGATAAAGTAAATTATTTCAGTAACTGTAAACATTTACTTGATTTCAAATAATTACAAAGCTCATTGTAATAGATTGAATTGTGTCCCCAAAAATATTTTTAGCAATTTACCTAGGCTTTGATTCTCAGTATTATGATCTTCCTGAGTGTTGTAAATATTGCCTCTATGATGTTAATGAGGGAGGATGAATGGCAGTTGTATTGGCAAAGCAGGACTCAGTACATAATATTACATTGTGCCCTGAGGCAATCTTTTGAGCTATAAAAGAAGGGAGGCAAGTGGAGAGCTGGGAAACTCATATCAATAAGAAAGAATCATGGGTAGCTTTGTGTGTCCTTTGGAGAGGATCCAGGGTCCTGTACCTTAGAAGCTGCCAGTCTAGGAGAAGATTTGTAACAAGGACCTTTTTCTTCAGAGCCAACGGAGAAAGCCTTCCCTTGGAGCTGAAGACCTGAATTTGGTACTGGTAGAGTACTGAATTGCTGCAGAATAAAATTTCTCTTTTTAAAGCCATTCACTTAATGGTAGTTCTATTAAAGCAGCACTAGATGACTAAGCCACTCATCATAAAACTTTCTCATCTATTTAAAATTATTGTGTTTTTGTGGTAGTGATAACATGTACGTGTGTGTGATTGTGTTTGGGGGTATCTGTTTTAATTTTAGAACACTTTTTTAGAAGAGAATAAATCATCTCCAAAATTTAAAGGCAGTAATCTGGGCATTTCCCCCAGTAGTCTAAATGAATAAGAAGTCACTGTAAACAGTGTGTGGCCAAGGCATGAGTATCAGCTGTTGGGACATAATTGTGTTCCTGGTATTTCTGGAACATTCTGTAAGGTAGCAGTTTAGGCTGCTTGGTTAGTTGACTGCAGGCTCCTTAAACAAGGAAATCTGTGAAACATCTTCAGCCAATTTCATTAATGTTTATTTTGTGTTCCATTAATCACGAGAAACTTGACAATACTTATGGGTTTGCTTCTGTTAAATTCTGTTTCAGTTGAATTCTAGACCCATTAGGATATACGTATGTTGCACTTAGTTTTCGAGACAGAAAAAAAACAACAAAAATAGCCTTCCAGGCAATCCTCCGAAATGTTAGACAACTAACATTTATTGACTGGCTAGTCAATGGTTTTATCTACCTGCCGCTGGGGAACTAATAAGTAGGAAGTTGTGAAATACCACCTTGGATGATTCATTTTCTTTCTCTGTATGTGGCTTGGAGATTCTTCTAGGCTGCTTGTACTGGAGAATATAATGTTTACAAAGGATAGGTTTTATCGTCTGTGAAACAGACCATTTGCAAAATTAATAGGTAAATTAGCTAAGTGTAACAGCCCATTAGACCCACTGTCAGAGTTGAGAATCTGGGTTGAGAAAAGGAAGCTCCATGAAATGACAGGAACTATCAGTCTGTGGTGGGATGTTGTGGCCACTCAGCTAAGCCAGAAAACTGCTATTAATGTGTAATCCTCCCGCCTGCAAACACTCACCTTGGAAAAACTGGCAGCTTCAAGGAGGGGCTAGCAATCTTAGTTACTAAGTGTGTGTAAATGTATTATATTGCAGCACAAGTGACAGAGTCTATGTCTACCAATCATTTCTTCCTTTTCAAAAAGTATTTACTGAACACTCAAATGTGTTAAAGTTTTAGTATCCCGTGCTTTATGCAAAAGTTCTGGGTATGGCTATGGTTTTGCATTTGGAGAGCTCATCTTTTGTGTAGACTGGAGATGAATGCCTTCCTAGTCTGTTAAGTGCATTGGTTCATAGTACGGCCTTTGCAGGCACAGTGCTGTTTGAGAGCCCTGTGGCCTTGGAGAGTCTTATTTGCCTGTTCTTGTTTTTCTTTTTCTTTTTTTTTTTTTGAGGCTTATTTTCATTAGATGTAAGAGGAGGAAAATGATACTACATTGAAGGGTGGTTTAATAACAGTAATTAAATGGGAAAAATCTATACTATTAATAATCACAGATAGCACTTCTTGAACCCTCAGTAAGAAATAGTATCAGAGCGAGAGATCTGCACCCATTACATCATTTACTTCTCACATCAAATTTATAGGAGGGAATTATTATCTACACTTCACATTTGGGGATACTGTGGTTTGAGAGGTTGGAATCTTGCCCAAAGTCACTCAGCAAGAGGATGGTAGAGTTGGCCTTCAGATACACAGACATCTGACCCCAGAGCTTCGGCTGTTAACCACCAAGCACAGCCGTGTTTGAAAATAGCATTCAGCCAACGACAAATACCTTTGTTTGGTCTTCTTCCCACTTCCACCTTTTATATCTGGGACAGAGATTAAAACTCTACTTGAGTACTTTCGTAACTAACCGCTGAGGTACACAGACTTCAGACTGGTTAATAAAGCCTTTTGATCCCCCAAATGTAAATTACCTGAGAGCTCATGTGCCCTGGATAAAAACAAATTCCCTTGGATCCTTCTTTTAATTCCAACTGCTGAAGTGCAGAGGTTCATTTCCCTTCTGCCTCTCATATAAATTAAAGAAGACACATTATTTTCATTTTCCTGTCTCAGATCTTGCCTTCTTCACTATTTTGGAAGCTGTGCAGAATAAATACTGTAAAATGGTTCATTTCTGCTTGCACTTTACTTCTTAGTACCCACATAGATCATCTCAATCACCCATAGAAATATTTGTGTCAAAGGCTACAGCAGCTGATAAAATTTTTTCCTTGTAGGTTGTGAGTCTGAGTAACCCAGGATCTCTGCATTGAAAGAAAAATAGTTACATTTGGTGTTTGTGATAACTTGAGGTAGTGAAAATATTTTTACTGCCAACTAAAGCAGTTTTATGGCATTCAATCCTGAGTCACTAAAATCCAGATTTTCAGTATAGCAAATTGCACTGTTTACAACTGAGGTTTTTAAAATGAGTGAAATTTATTATCTAGGCAGCCTTCATTGGCAAGTTTGTCTATGTGGTTAGTGCCTTTAACGAATATAGAGACACCTAGCATCTACAGTAAATGTGCAACACATTGAGTATTTCTGAAGGAAGAAAGTTAAATAAGCTAAAATGCTGAGCTCCTAAGCAATATAAAGTTCAGAAGACTCATATTATTATTTCTGAGTTATAATTTTTGCTACTGTTGTCCTTTACTTACTTTACCTCTTATGCTATAATTAATTTTTCATAGATTTATGCAATCTCCATAATTACGAAGACTTCACGATTGTTTTTGAAGCAATGTGATGTAATGGAATGTTGGATCTGGGATTTAAATCTTGGCCAAGCTAACTCCAAAGTTTATTATGCCACACTGATTCCTCCAGAAGTTGATGGACCCTCTCCTGGCTTTGAATACAGACAGTGGTGTTTAGACTGGAGAGATTCAATTCAATCTTTTATTTATTAATGACTTTATGTAGACATAATACTCAGCTAAGTGCTGGAAGTAAGAGACGGGTAGATGGATACTAAGATGTTGGAGACCCAACCATTGTCTTCAAGAAATTTATATATATTTCAGAGCAATAGTGATGGAGAAGATGGGAACTTAGTAAGTTTTTAAATGACAACATGACACTTAAGTGAACAAGGGCTATTAGCAAGGCTAGAAGCAAATTAGTCCTGTAGAACTTAGATGATTGTGAACTGAAGAGGCAGGAGAAAATTATCTGAGGGTGTGTAAAATAAAAAACTCTCCCCAGATGGAGAGAGAGGATCTGAGGTGAGAGAGAGAGAGAGAGAATGCCAGCTGTCCATGTCCTGGATGAGCCCAGCCTTCCTGCGGCACCTGGCCGTCTTGTGTGTTCCATCCTCGGCCACCGTCTTAACTGCAGCCATGTGAGAAAGTAGCAAGCAAAGAGAACTCTCCAGCTGAGACCCAGCCCACCCACTTAATTGTGAGAAATAATAAAAAAGTTATTTAAAATCACAACAATTTGAGATAGTTTTATACTTGGAAGCCCTGGTGGCATAGTGGTTAAGAACAACAGCTGCTAACCAGAAGGCAAGCAACTCAAATTCACCAAGCCCTCCTTGGAAACTATGAGACAGTTCTACTCTGTCCATACAGTTGCTATGAGTCGGCATCAACTTGATGGCAGTAGGTTATTACACAGCAACAGATATCTGAAACAATAAAGTTTTGAAGCTTTAAACATTTTTATAGGAAATAGAGGGACATTATGAGCAATTTAAGAAGCACTGTTGGTTCAAGGAAACCCTGGTGGCATGTAGCAGTCAAACAAAAGTTCAGTTGTTCACATCCACCAGGTGCTCCTTAGAAACTCTATGGGACTCTTGTATTCTGTCAGAATTGATAGGACAGCAGATTTGTTTTTTGGTGTTACTGTTGTTAGTGCAGTGGTTAAATGTTTGGCTAGTCATTAGATGGTCAGCAGTTTGAACCCACCAGTAGTTTCTCCATGAGTCGGATCCGACTCGACGGCACTTGGCTTGGCTTGGCTAGTAGTTTCATGAGAGATAAGACCTGTTCATCTACTTCTATGAAGATTGCAGCCTAGGCAACTGTGGGGAGATTCTACTCTGTCGTGTAAAGTCACTATGAATTGAAATCTGCTGGAGAGTTTGTAACAACTATGATAAAAACACTTTTCATATTATGACAAGTAATTTAACATTTATTGATTTCTAGATACAAATATCAAATACATTTAAACTCCTAGTTGTCTAAATTAGCACTGTCCAACAGAACCTACTGCAGTGACAGATAGATGCCACAGCTGCATTGTTCAGTGTGGTAGCCGCTAGCCAGGATCTGAATTTTTGCTCTGTCTATTTTAAATTAAAATTAATAATCTTATGTGACTACTGGCTACCATACAGTAATAAACAGATATATTTGAGTGGTAGAAAATGTTATTCCTCACTTTTGCAATGTAGTAGAAGTTGAGGCAATTGGATAAATGTTGGCTAAGTCAGCATCTGTGTTCCTTCTAGGTTTAACAAATAATTAGCTGGGTAGTTAGAGCTGGAAAAGAGAGGTGAAGAAACATACGCTAAAATATTCTTCTCAAACCAAGATTTTAAGATTGTAGGGAGCTTGTTAAAAATGCATCAGCCTAGCTCCTCTGTGTGAAGAGCCCAAGCACTATATTATGACAAGTGTCCTGGCTGATGTGAGTGCAGGTGGTCGTCCCCATACTACCCACTTCGGCGAACAACATTTGTCAGAATAGGCAGTTTATCTAGATGGCTGTAGGTGGTGGTAACAGTCAGGCTTTTCTGAATGGTTATTCAACAGCCCATTAGATATGTTTAACACTCTCCAAGATCTTTTAAATATTGTCTTTTTGTATATCTGAAATGCACTGCTCTGGAAGTTTCATTATGGTTCATGGATTTCCTTGTTACCCGGAATTAGGTTTTCTCATAAGTTCCTCCCCCGAGTTCTTAGAATATTGATGTGAAATGTGGTTGGTAGTTATAGGAAGCAATTTCTGTATTCTGAAGAACAATACTTCGTGTGCATGGAAACTACAGAGAAATCTGTAAGTGGCAGGCAGGAAAATCTAATCAGACTATGCAAGGTTTTTGTGAGAATACTTCTGTTTGTAGAGATCTGCTCCTTGAATACAGGATAATCCTCTGCAGCTGTTAGTAACCATACACGTAAAATAGGTACTAAAATGTTAGGAAACATCATGTCTCCCTAGTAAGTTGATTTTGATTATGTTGTTTGTATTGAACAAGATATTTACTTGTCAAATTTATTAAAAAATAGAGGAATTTGTTCAAATACATTTCACAGCACCAATTTTGAAGTAATGGAGTCCAAATGTGTGAAAATGCCCTGTTCTTGAAGAGCATGCTGGATGCTCAAAGCTTTATTCCTAATACAGATTGTTATTCTCTTGTACAAATTGGAGGAAACATTGCTATCTAAATGATAACTTTTGGCAGGATTTTTCTGTCAAACTCTACCTCAAATTCCATATTGTAACCATGCTCTGTATTGGTTACTAACAAACCAGTTCCTTAATTGTTTTTTCTCATTTTACTTTTTTTTTTTTTGAGCAAACCCTGTAACCTCTCTGAATCTTGCTTTATTATTTAAAAGTCAGAAAAGCAACACCTAGATCTTGATACCTTTTAGACTAGTGATTATTATTATCAGCTTTTTTTCAATTGTGGTAGAATATATATAATAAAATTTTTACATTTTTGTGGGTACAATTTAATAACATTAAGTTCACCAAGTCATGCTATCATCTCACCCATTTGTTTCTGAATTTTTTTATCACCCTGAAGAGAAACTCACTGTCCCTCAAGTGATGTCTTCTCAGTTCTCTTTCCCATGCACCTCTGATAACTACAAATCAAGTTTGTCTCTATGCATTTGCCTCTTCTAGATATTCATGTAAGTGGAACCTGTTGCTGCTGAGCCAAGTCCAACTCATTAGCTACTCTATAAATGGGATAATATGGTATTTGTTGTTTTGTGTCTGAGTTATTTAACTCAGTGTAATGTTTTCAGGGTTCACTCATCAAGACTTCCTTTCTCTTGACAGCTGAGTACTAGTCTGTTGTAAATGGGCGCCAGATGTATCATTTTACATTCTCAGTAGCAATGGATGAGAATTTAGGTGTTTTTTAAAATGTAATTTTATTTTTGAATATGCAGCCATATCACAATTTGCCAATCATCTTTATGAAACTGCTTGTATAATTCCTTCCTTCTTTCCTCCCTCGCTTCCCCTCCTCCCTCCCTTCTCTCTCCTCCCCTTCCTGCCTCCCTCCCTTCCTTCCTCTCTCTGTCTCCTGTCTTTTTCTTTAAGAAAGCAGAGTCTTGAGGGGATTTGAGATGCCTGAAATGCTATAGGCAGTGAAGTGACCACGTGTAGCCTGTGTTTTAGGACTTCTGTTGGCAGCGGCAACCGGGCACCAGAACAGACTTTGAGGGAGGGGCTGGAGTGGGGCAGTGAACTAGGATCCTGGTGACACAGCGTACATCACAGATGCAGAGGTCTGGTCTAGGAAGTAAGGTGGAGGATGGAGCAAACTTGAGGGAAAAAAGTCAGCAGACCTTGATGGCTACTCAATAAATGGGGCGCTGGGGGATGGGAGTGTGTTTGGGCTAGTAAGGTAGACAGAATGGTTGGAGTTCTAGTGAAAGGGCTAATAATTGTAAAATATTAATTAAAAATCCTTGCTTAATCTCTCAGGCTGACTAGAAACTAACCTGGAGACTAAGGGTTCTTTTTAGATCTTGCCCAGAGGCCTGAGCCAGATAACATCACCCGCCTTGCCCTGGGACCTGAGAAAGCTACAGAGTCCAGATGACACCACAGTTCCTGTAACAACCAGCCCCCCGACTCTGACCCACACGTGACCCAACCTAAACCCTCCAGCTTGAGATGGCGAGATTACCTACCTTGTGACTCCAGACTGCCCAGGGACAGACCACCATCCAGATGCATCACAGCACTTCTAACGACATCCTGTGACTCTAGGCCTTGTCTGGGGACCTGAGACCACTGTTCCTGGACAACCTACCTGTTGACTAATGAGTACCGTCCTCCCCCTTCCGCCCTCAGCACCTGAATGATAACTGCCTGTTTTCTTGTAGTCCTTCTTCCTATAAAAATCTCCAGCTTGAGGTGAGATGTGAAGATGCTTTTTAGGGTGCTAACCCACCATCTTAGATTACTGGCCGTCTGAGTAAAGCATAATCACTCCCTGTCTGACTTTGTAGCGATGGGCGGTGCAGAGCTGCCACCAGTTTTTCCAGCTACACTAGCATAAGTGTTACTTGAAAGAAATGAGGAAAGAAGTAAATAGAAATGCACATAACCCGCAGGACAGAGGCGCATCCCTGACGTGACTGAAAGCACCGAATTCAGTCTGGGGTACAGAGTTAGCTATCACGTGTTGTGTCTGGGGAGGGAAATTATCAAGCAAAGGTGTGAAATACAGAATCAGAAGGACTTGTTAAGCAATAATATATTGGCAAACTGATGAAAAGGCGTTGCCCTTAAATAATGGCCCACATCTGAGAGTTAGTTATTGCCAGACGAGATTCTGGGCGCTTCGTGTGGGCAAGGTTAATTGTGCTACCCATTTACAATATATTATGAATAGTTCCCAGGTAAAAGTTAGCTATAAAACATGTTAAAAATAAAAGGGGGGAAAATGTTGAATTCATCAGTAATGTATTTAGATAATAGCAGACACATAATTATACTTGGATAATGTTCACACTTAGGATATAAAGAGTTACCATTAGATGTCTTTCTAAATGAACTCATCAACTCATTGCCACTACTGTGCTGTTGGGAAATGTAACATTATTGTTATTAGTACTATTACTATTTCTACCCTTCATCCCAATTCAGTGAGCTCAGTGTCCATTTGTCAAGCGTTTATTATTTGCCTGGCTTTATGTTAATTTCTGGGGCTGTAACAATGAGTAAGAGAAGGGCACCGCTGCTTGGGGACTCACAGCCTGATGGAGAAAGAACTAAATAAATAATTTTAAGCAAAATAATCATTGTTGCAGTGGTGAAATATATAGGGACATGGCCCTGAGAATTGCTTCTTCGACAAGATCAGGTCTATGCCAAGTGTTGAAGGATAAATGGGAATCAGCCAAAGGAAGATGATCACAGAGGGGAGATGCGGCTAGGGTGAAGCTGGTTGATTCCCACTCGTGTGTGTGTACATGTGGCTTCTGTGTGAATGCGTGTGTATGTGGGGTGGGGGAGTGGAAAGTAGCGGATGAGTGACTCCAGAGTGTAGGTCAAAAGGCACTTCAGGCTCAACTTGCAATTCTCCTGTCTTTTGATTCTTAGTCTAATTGCTTTTACTCTGAACATTTAACTACAGATTTTATCTACAGAAGTAAAATTAACACTGCTATCTCTTTTCTCTGCCATTTTGCCTAATTGGGCATAATGTAAGACAAGGAAGTTCCAACTTCTCTGGGACAAAGAAATTGGAGGAGTGAACCGGGAAATCTAAGAGACACTAAAATGGACATTTTTCTCTTTTGTCTCTTACAGTCACTTACTACCTTTTTCATTATCTTCATTCATAAAATTTTCTACAATTAATATATATTATTTATATAACTTATGAAGAAACAGTCATATTTATACCACATATTTTAAAACTTGAAATTCAGCACCAGCATGGTTGGCTTCTTGCTGGAGTGAAAGAAAACAGAAGCCAAGCCAAGTGCCGTCGAGTCAGATCTGACTCCTGGTGACCCTCAGTTTATATCTGCTAAGAATGTGTTAGGTATCAGAACAAGGTCTATTACTGAAACTAAAAATGATTCAATTCTGGAATGCCAAGTTGATTCTTTAGACTCTCACAACAAGGTTTTATGCAGGCCCTCTTACTGGAATACACTTTGTTTTACTTATTTCTTACAGCGCTCTTCTTCATGTGTTGTGTTTCCCTCTAAACTAATGTCTCCTGCAGCAGTTTTCCCTTTCACTGACCAGCATGAATACAGAAAACGTGTGTTTCCCTCCAGACCTCAGCATTTTGTTTTCCTGAAGTACTATAATAGTTTTCTAACTGATTTTCCTGTCTCTATTTTCTTGTGCTGTCAGTTTTGGCTCCACATTGTTCTAAATACTCTTGTCAAGGTCCTGCAGCTGATTAGACCCCAAGTGACCTGATTCGTGCTGCAAAAATCGAGCTAGCAAATTCGGTCTCCCGACGGGTGGCAAAATGGGCTCCCTCTCTGCCAAAGCACATTCAAGGATGCATCCTTTTTGGTAGCAAATGCTGGAAAAGGTCATTAAGGGAAAGTACATTCCAAAGAAAGAATGAGTCAGTCTTCGTGAGTGGAAAAAAGACCCAGCATAGATTTTAGGGGTGCTTTTCAATGGCAAACACAGGAGGTGATATCATAGATGGAAGGGGGAGGTAATAACTTTGTTCTTAGTTCCAAGTTTGAGGCTCTATGTGGCCACCTCACAACTGCCAGGAAAATTGTTGTATTTGCATTACAACCGTCAGGAGAGGACTGTTACATTTGCACCACACACTGCACCACAAACTATCGGTGTGTGGCAGATCAGGCTCCCTCGGGATCCTTATCACTCTCACCCTTCTTCAACCTTGCCACAGATTCTTTTCGCCTATAGGCAAATACTTTGTATCCCCACAGGTCACTCGTGGTGCCCTTGCTTGTCACCCTGGCCTCTATCTTACTATCCCTTGTATATCCCATCCAGCCAAGCTCTTCTGCTTTTCTGGTATTTCCACTCTGTATCCTCTTCTTTGAACACTCCAGCACATCTGGCCCGTTACTTCAGCCTCTCCTTACCCATCAACATTTTGTTCTCATATCGTGTCTTCCTGGAAGTCTTCCCAAGCATTTCCAGTCAGAATTCCCTCAGTGTGTTACCATAGTTCTTTACTGATTCAGTTTTCTGCTGTAGTGTTTATTTTACTGCTGAAAATATTTTCTTTCAGACCGTCCTTCGCACAGCAGGCTGTGAACTCAGAAAGAAAACGTGTTCTGGGTTTGCATCATGTCATTCTGGTGCAGTGGCTGGCACCCATTACAACTCAATACACTTTTGATAGTTAAAATGTTCTTTCTACACACAGTGGTCACACTTTTTAAATTTAGGCCATGACCTTCTGTGACGTGGTACTCTGCTCACACTGCTATCTGGTATTAAATTATGTGACATAGGTGCTAATTGCTAAGGTAGGCTGACCAGTAAAGATGGCCACCAACATTTTATTCCTTTTCTGTATATGCATACTGCTCATCTCTTGGAAAGATATATAATCTATTTTCTTTTACCTTGAGTCTAAGCTGCCTTGCCATTCTAACTTGCTTTCAACAAGTGACTCTACACCTGGACCTTATGAGGTCTGACAGCTGTCACTTTTGTATTCTTAAGATCCAACTGCCATGCAGGGAAGCATGGACAAGACTGATGGATGATGTGAGGCCACACAGAGAGAGACAGTTGCAGCCTTCCCAGTTGGGGCACCACATGTATGTGAAGATAGTCCAGCCCCAACCAAGCTCCTGGATGAATGTGATCACAGCCAGTCTCTCCTGTAAAGTAGAGCTACCCAGAAATTTGAGAGAAATAACAAATTGGTGCTTTAAGTCAGAGGTTGTCATGCATTGACTTGTGTCCCCCCAAAAATATGTGTAGCCATGTGGCTGGGCTGTGACACTTAGTATCTTGTGACTATCCTTCACTTTGTGGTTTTCCTATGCTGTATGTTAAAGGATTAGAGTGGGACTGTAAATCCCTTTATAAGATCACCTCCCTGCTCCACTGTAAACGGAGTTTCCCTGGAGTGTGGCTTGCCCCACCCTTAATCCTTTCGTCCTGCAAGAAATAAAAGGAAAGGGAAGCAGGCTGAGAATTGGGAACCTCTTACCATGAAGAAAGCAGCACCGGTAGAAGAGCGCATCCTTCAGACCTGAGGTTCCTGCACCAAGATGCTCCCTGGACAAAGACTGATGCAATACCGGACTTTCCTCCAATGCTGACAAGGGGGAAAGCCTTCCCCTGGAGTGGACACTCTGAATAAGGACTTGTAGCCTACCGGACTGTGTAAGAATAAACTTTCCTTTCTTAAAGCGATCCACTCTGTGGTATTTCTCTTAGAGCAGCCCTAGCTGACTAAAACAGAGGTCACACTATGAGCAGGACCTGACTCAATGGCAGGGTATTTGGGGTTTAAGCCAGAGGTTGACAAACTACAGCCATAGACTAAATCTGACCCACTGTCTGTTTTTGTAAATAAAAGTTTCTTAGAACATATTGATACTTATTTGTATATATACATATTACTTAGTTACTTTTGTGCTATGATGACAGAATTCAATAGTTGATTTTAAGATCATATGAAATTTAAAACCTAAAATGAATAGCGTCTAGTCATTTACAACAAACAAAAAGATTTTCCTATCCCATATTTTAAACCTCTATGTTTGGTGTAATTTGATAAACAGAAATAGATCACTGAACCAACTACTTTCAGAATTGACTGATAAATAGAAGATTACATGGTAAAGAAAGATAGCACAAATAAGGTAAATTATAGGTAAAGTCTTGGTGTATAGGTACTGATGAGACTCTGGATGTGAAATTGTACAACCAAAAATCTACAGGTATTCTGTTATAGATCTTTTAATTCTTTCCTTTCTTAGTAAGGGTATGTTTGTAGCAAGAAAAAGATAAGTTCAGCCCACAGAGCAGAAAACACCTGAAACACCAGCTTGTTTGTAGAGAAAGAGGCTGTTTATTAGCTAGTGGAGAGGCAGATGGACTCAAGCCCGAAAAATAGCTGCACACCCCGTTCTGTTATCAGACATATCTATTTATATGTTTTTCCAAGAAAGCAGACAAAGGAATTTCCATATATTAATTGGCAGTTGCAAGTATACAGATTTTCATACTGTATTTCTATTGATCTAGCATACTTAAAGAGTCACTAGATAAGCAGTTAGCATTAAGTTACATGGGAAGAAGCTGTCCCCTCCTTATTCTGGGCTTATCAAGGATTTCTATGGGTGGGGGGGTGAGTATCTTGGGCTGGCTCTGGAGAGAGGCATCTGGACTTCTACCTTCCCCTTAGAAACTGAGCTTATCTCAGAATTTCTATGAGGGGCAGAGGGATGCTGATGCCCCAGCACTAATTTAAGGCATCAGGCAGAAAACAGGCATTGATTCTAATAGGGTTTGTGAAGTTCTTCCCAATACAAACTGATGTCTTCTTATTGAAACAGTATAACAAAGACTGCTTCCTCAGGTGAATTCACCTTTGAAGGAGGAAAGCACATACGCCTGGGTGTGGGTGCATAGGTCACATTCAGCAGGCCAGACCCATCATTTTCGAGGTTCTGATGTCATGCATTCCAGCCATTTTCAGCTGTTTACAGTCACTCATTTACAGGCTCACAAGCCCTGCACCCAGGCCTTCTGGAATTTAAGTGGTATTTTCTTAAAAGCTTTTTCTTCCTTTCTCATGTTAATACGTAGTAACTGGAAGTGAGTAAAAAATATTTGCCAAACATAACAGTGGAATTAGAGTTGCTTAAGCTATTACCCCATGCTATTAAATGAAATGGAATCCAAGAAAGAATGGTAAAGAGCAATGATCTAGCTGATAAATTGATCGCTTTTGTGGTTAGTTTCTTTTCCTCACTTTTGCCTGTCCTGAATCCTGAAAGGGGGGATCCATCTGTTCTTTTGAAATCAGACAGTGAATTTTCTCATTCCTATCGGAGCATGGCATGTAAATCTTTTCACATGAGTTCTGAAAATCGTTACAAATTTTGGTTTATGGAAAAGAAGAAAAGTGCTGTGGTGGCAAGAATGTAAGTTTTAGAGTCACTTAGTTATAGGTTCCTATCATGGCTGTTTGAACCTAGACAAGTTGCTTTAGCTTGTCTGTATATCCTTTTTCTATAAAGCATGGACAAAAATGGAAACACAGTTGGCACATAGAATATACCACTTTGTTCTTTTTCCTCATATTGAAAATGGATTGTTTATTAGGCTCAGAGACTATTTCATATGCTGTTCAATATAAAAACACCAGAAATATTGCTGTTCACCCAGAACAGTTCACAAGCTATAACCAGTTATTGAGAATACAGTTTCCAAGGTATGTTGCTATGTCTGAAATCACAACCATATATCAGAAATTGAAGAAACATCTTTAATATGAGGTATTGAACATATTAACTGTAAAATCTACTATATGTAGTTTAGTAAGTGGGATTATAGGAGCAGTCATAAAGCACAAGAAAAAGCAACATACCATATCAAGAAATGTAATACAGGAGTCTCAACAACCACAAAACCAAACCTGAAAAAAGTGAAAAATCAACTCACAAAGAAGAAGGTCACAGAACAGATTAATAAGAACAACAGAGAGAACATCAACACAAAAATAAACATATCACAATGGCAGCACTGAACACATATCTATCAATAATTATATTGAATGTGGATGGACTGAATGCTCCAGTAAAGAGACATCAAGTGACATCTTGGATCAAAAGATGTGACCCATCTATATGTTGCCTACAAGAAACTCACTTTAGACTTAAAGACAGGAACAAACTGAAAATTAAAGGATGGAAGAATATATATCAAGCTAACAATGAACAAGGAAGAGCAAGTGTGGCAATTGTAATCTCAGATAAAATCAATTTTAATGTAAAATCCACCATCGTGGACAAGAATGGTCACTATTGCTGAAAGGTTCAATACACAAGCAGGACTTAACAATAGTAAATATTTATGCACCTAATATCAGAGCACCTAAATACATCAAAGAAACACTGACTATACTTAAAAAGGAGATAGATCACTCCATAGTAATAGTAGGAGACTTCAACACTCCACTCTCAAAATTGGACCGATCATCTAGGAAAAACCTCAGTAAAGGCAGAGAACAACTTATTGCCACATCGAACTCATCAGCATATACAAAACTTTCTGTCCATCAGCGGACAACTATACCTTCTTCTCCAGTGCCCATGGAACATTCTCCAGAATAGACCATGTGTTAGGACATAAAGCAATTCTCAACAAAAGCCATACCACTGAATTAATTCAACGCATCTTGTCAGATCATAAAGCCATAAAACTTGAAATCAATAGCACAAAAAACATAGAAAGTGGAACTCATGGAAACTGAACAACACCTTGCTCAAAAAATCGTGGGTCATAGAAGACATCAAGGATGAAATAAAGAAATTTGTGATTCCAATGAGAAGGAAAACACTTCCTACCAGAACCTATGGGATACAGCCAAAGCAGTGTTCAGAAGTCAGTTTATCACCATACATGCACACATCTGGAAGGAAGAAAGAAACCAAATCAAAGAACTGACCCTACAGCTTGAACAAGTAGAGAGACCAACAATGGAACCCTTCAGGCACCAGAAGAAAACAAATAGTAAAGATTAGAGCAGAACTAAACAAATTAGAGAACATAAGAACAATTGAAAAAATTGAAAAGACCGAAAAGTGGTTTTTTGAAAAGATCAACAAAACTGATGAACCATTGGCTAAACTTACTAAAGAAAAACAGGAAAGAAAACAAATAATCCAAATAAGAAATGAGAGGGGAGTTGTTGCAACAGATCCAAGAGAAATCAAAAATATCATAGCTGAACACCATGAAAGATTGTATTCTAACAAATTTGAAAACCTACAGGAATGGACAAATTCCTTGATTCATATCACCTATCCAGATTATCACAATGGGAAGCAGAACATCTTAATAAAGCCATCACAAAGGAAGAGATTAAAAATGTCATCAAAACATTGCCAACCCAAAAAAGCCTGGACCCAGATGGCTTCACTGCAGAATTCTGCCAAGCTTTTAGAGAAGGGTTATCTCCAATACTACTAAGACTATTTCACAGTATAGAAAGCGATGGAATACTCCCAAATTCATTCTATGAAGCCAGTATAACCCTGATACCAAAGCCAAAAAGAAGAACTACAGACTGCTATCACTCATGAATCTAGATGCAAAAATCTTCAATAAAATTCTTGTCAATAGAATACAACAACATATCTAAATGATTATCCATCATGACCGAGTTGGATTCATACCAGGGATGCAAGACTGATTCAACATCAGAAAAAACAATTATTGTGATCAACCACATAAATACCACAAAAGACAAGAACTACCTGATCTTGTCTATTGATGCAGAAAAGGCATTTGATAAATTCCAACACCCATTCATGCTAAAATCTCTCAGCAAAATACGAATAGATGGCAAATTCCTCAATGCAATAAGGGCCATTTATACAAAGCTAACTGCCTATGTCATCCTGAATGGAGAGAGACTGAAACAGTTTCCCTTGAGAACAGGAACTAGACAAGGATGCCCACTCTCACCTCTCCTCAACATTGTACTAGAAGTTCTGGCCAGAGCAATTAGACAAGACCAAGAAATAAAGTGCATCTGCATCAGCAAAGAAGAAGTCAGAATCTCCCTATTTGCTGATGATATGATTGTATACACAGAGAATCCCAAAGAATCCATAAAGAAACTACTCAAACAGAAGAGTTCAACAAAGTCTCAGGATACAAGATAAACATAAGTAAATCAGGAGGATTCCTTTATACCAGCAATGAAGTTATTACAGAAAAAAAATCACCAAGTCAATGCAATTTACTGTATCCCCTAAGATAAAGTACCTAGGAATAAATCTAACTGGAGAAATAGCAGACCTTTACAAATAGAACTACAAGCCCTTGCTACAAAAAACTAAGAGAGGCTTATGTAAACTGAGAAACCTACCCTGCTCATGGATAGGAAGACTTAACATTGTGAAAACGTCTGTTTTACCCAAAGCAACGTACTTATATAACGCAATCCCAAAACAAGTTCCAATGACATTTTTTAATGACATGGAGAAACAAATTACCAACTTTGTCTGGAAGAAGCCCCAGATAAGTAAAGCACTACTAAAGAAGAAGAACACTCTGGGAGGCCTCTCACTACCCAACTTTAGAACCTATTACACTGCCACAGTAGTCAGAACAGCCTAATACTGGTACAACAAGAGACAGAAAGATTAATGGAATAGAATCAAGACCCCAGAGATTACACCATCTGTCTATGACCAGTTGATATTCGACAAAGGTATTAAGACGTTATACTTGGGTAAAAACAATCTCTTCAACAAGTGGTGCTGGCAAAATTGGATGTCAATCTGCAATAAATGGAAACAAGACCCATATCTTACACCCTATACAAAAACCATCTGAAACTGGATAAAAGATGTAAATAGCAATTCTGAAGCAATAAATCTCATCCAAGAAAAAGTAGGAACAACAATGAAAGTTTTAACACACAACATAGATAGACTTCAAAATCTGCCAAACAAACCGCATTCAAAAGAAGCAAAAATAGATAAATGGTAAGTATTAAGAAATAAACACTTTTGCTCATCCAAAGACTTTATTAATAGAATTAAAAGGCCACCTACAGAACGGGAAAAAATATTTGGCAACTCCTGTCAGACCAATGCCTGATCTCCATAATCTACAAGGTACCACAGAACATCAGTAAGAAAAAAATAAATCATCCAATTAAGCAATGGGCAAAGGAAATGGACAGACAGTTCTTTAAAGTGGAGATCCAGGCAGCCAAAAAACACATGTGACATGCTCACAATCATTAGCTATTAAAGAAATTCAAATCAAAACGACAATGAAATACCATCTCACCCCAACAAGGTTGGCCATGATACAAAAAACACAAAACAACAAATGCTGGAGAGGCTGTAGAGAAATTGGAACTCTCCTCCACTGTTGGTGGGATTGCAAAATGGTGCAACCTCTTCGGAAAGCAATCTGGTGCTTCCTTAAAAAGCTGGATATAGATATACCGTTTGACCCAGTAATTCCTCTGCTTGCAATATATCCTACAGAATCAAGGCCATTCACACCAACTGATACATGCACACGAATGTTCATTGCAGCACAGTCCACAATAGCAAAAAGTTGGATCAACCCAGATGTCCAACAAAAGAGGAATGGATAGGTAAACTATGTTATATATACTCAGTGGCACACCATGCAGTCATAAAGAACAATGATGATTTCAGGAAACATAATCGGTTGCAACTGGAGGACATTATGTTCAGTGAAATTAGTCAACGACAAAAGGACAAATACTGTACAAAACCCTCTATGATAAGAACTTCAAAACAGACTCATGCATAGAAGAAAAAAGTCTTTGATGGCTACAAGGGTGGGGAGAGAGGGAGTGTGAGAGGAGGAGGGTTTGATTAGATAGTTATTAAAAATTTGGTTGGGTGAAATCAGTGACAGCACATATTAGAAAGAAGATCAATATTAAATGGACTTCAACACAACTTGAGTACTCCTCCCATCTTAGCTCAATATTACAAGGAGAGAATAGCTGGAGCAGGGGGCCAGGGACCATGCTCTCAGGTGAAATCGAGGCCAATTGGCACAACTAGCATTTTGCTAAGAGAGCCCTGTGCACCCCACATTGGTGAGCTGTGGCTGGGGTCTTGAAAGCTGCCAAGCTGCCACCTGAGGGTACAGCAAATGGTCCCAACTCAGCAGGAACAGATGATCACTGAGGTACAATACAATGTGGGGGAAAAAGAACCCCAAAGACAGAGAGACCCACATGAGTGGGTGTCTACATCAACTCGTGACCGGGAGAACTGGATGGTGCCTGGCCACCACCAGTGATAGATGTGATGAAGCTCACAAAATTGATTCTCACTGGCAACACAAGAAAAATAGGGGTGCACCCTGAGATCTCTGCTAAAAGACTGCAATTGATGGTCCAGGGGCTTCAGCGTTCCCCTGGGAGCATAGCTCCTGGCCCTGATGCTGCCCCTGTCCATAAATCATAATGAGGGCCAACCCTTCAGACAGCAATGGATTGGACTTGGCAACACAGTGACCATATTTTGAGGGAACTTTATGGTTCTGTGCATCTATAGGATATCATTCTGCTGACCTCTTCCTGTAGGAAGAGGAGTGGGTAGAGAGGACGGGATAGGAGACTGTTGGGAGGATAGGACATGTACGGAGCAGAGAGGAAGAGTGTGCTGTCACTGGGCAGGGAGAGCAGTGGGAGCTGCATATAGGTGAGCATGTAAATTTATACGGGAATGTACATTTTTGTTCAATCATAATAAAAAAAGAAAGAAAGTATGTAACTTAACATTCAGTAATGGCAATGCTTAACAAGTAACTCACAAAATTTACCAGTTATCTATCCTGAGCAGAGATAAAGACCACCTACAGTTGTACTTGAAGAATCTGGATATATGAAGAAAATAACTCACTATTAGGAGCTAAACTTTCAGAAGCACACCTAATACGTGATGCATTTTCAATGTAACTAAACAAGGCAGCAGATCCCACACCTGGGTAAGATATATTGAACATATTAACATGTCTAACAGAAGAATATGTCAATAAAAAGGGGCCAGGCCAGCCTCAGAACAGGCAATCCATTTTAGGTCCTTAATCAAGCAGTGTCAGCCAACAGACTGTACTGGTGTTCCCCTTGTTGGGGCTTTCCTGATACAGTGGATGGATGGCCAGATTATGCTATCGCCTGTTTTCTGTGTGACCATGAAAGGAAAATGGGGAGGAGTAATGAGGACCTGAAACTGAGGGAACACCAGTAGGTGGCTTGGCTCTGTCCTAATGTCTTCATGTTTTCTCTTTATTGTTAATGTAACTTTTTCGGGTGATATTATTGTTTCCATTTTTAAAATGAAACTCGGGATGAAAGAGAGAGGAAGTTATTTACTCAAAATCATTTATTTGTCAAAACATAGAGCCAAAATGTGGACAGGGAGAGAAACTCTAAAGCCGTCACATTTTTTCCTTAAGTTCTGAGTATCGGAAAAATCATTAGGAAAGGGAGTCACCTTCGATGGTGACCAAATGCCGTGGAATCGTTAGGGCCTTGTAAATGGTCTAGGGAAGTATAACTAGCATGGTACCTATTAAGCATGAGGACATGCCATTAATGGAAAGTTCGGTTTCTTTAGGATCCATTTGCTTCTGAGGTTCTTGATGAAGAGGAACTATCTTCAAAGATTTCATGTGCCTTTTCCCAATAATTTAGACTCCTTTAGCACAGAAGGACTCTTAGTGGCACTGGTTAACAGTTTGTCTGCTAACAAAAAAAGGTCAGCAATTCAAATCTACCTATCACTCCTTGGAAATCTTATGGAGCAATTCTCCTCTGTCTTACAGCATCCCTGTGAGTTCGAATTGACAAGATAGCAGTGGGTTCCCTTGACACAAATAGTTAAATGCTAGGTAGTAATGTAAAGGTCGATGATTTAAGCCAAGCTATAGAACTCTGGTGGCGTAGTGGGTAAGTGCTATGTCTGCTAACCAAATGGTCAGCAGTTTGAATCCACCTGGCACTCCTTGAAAACTATGGAGCAGTTCTACTCTGTCCTACAGGGTCACTATGAGTCAGAATCAACTAGATAGCACTGGTTTTTTTTTTTTTTGTTTGGTTTGTAGGTGCCTTGGAAACTCTGGTAGTGTAATAGTTAAGTGCTATGGCTGCAAACCAAAAGATCTGCAGTGCAAACCCACCAAACAGTCCTTGGAAACTCTGAGGGGCAGTTCTACTCTGTCTAAGGGGTTGCTATGAGTTTGAATCAACTTGAAGGCTGTGGGTGTTTCGGGAATAGGCACCTTAGAAGAAAAGTCTTGCAGTCTGCTTCTAAAAGGTCATAACCTTGAAAATGCTAGGGGGTTGCCATGAGTTCCAGTCGACTAGATAGCAACTTTTTTTTTTTTTTTCTTTTTTGCTGGTAACTCAACATCTTCTAACAAGCAGAAAATTATAGTTTAATATTCTTGACCTTGTCTTTACCTCTTTTCGTTCTAGCCTAGAACTTCTACTCCTTATTAAAGGAGAATGCTATCAAATAAATAACTCCTTTAACTTTGTATCTCATGTTAAATGCACTTTTTTTTTCCTCTCTCTCTCTGCCTTTCAGTGAAGCGTAGTCTTTAAGAGTTCATTCGCAGATAACAGAGTCAGCCCTGGCTTTGCTTTCTCAGGGAACTCTCTCCTTGTTTGTATCACTCAGTCATACTTTCCTGAAGTGGGAGCAGGGAAGTTGTGTTTATTTAATAATTTATTAAAATATTTTATTTATCAATAAGTAAAGGAAATGATGAAGACATTGTATCTCATGCTGAGTTACAGCTATTTAATTTGACTTTAGAAATATTTTATATAAGTGAGTGAAAGAGTAAGACAGCCTTCGTTTCTCAAACTCATACTTTACCTCAGACACCATCATGGTTTATATACAAGCATGCACACATATGAACACACATATACATATGCTCAAATGTACATATGCATTCAAGCACATGTGCATGTGCACAAACAGGCAAATACATTTTTTTGAGAATTTCCAGATTAATATGTGTCAGTAAAGCATTTTCTTATCCACCTGATTCATCATTTACAGACTGGATCTTCTCCTTCTGTATTCAAATTCATACAGTTTTAAAATCTTGTGAGAAAATATGTTTTTGGCCCTTTCAGCTGCCTTATTTGTGTGAGGAAATTGCATCGAAGAGAGAGTAATAAATGTAAACCACAAAATCTTATGTCTACTCAGTGGTGCCTCCACAATTCACATGCTATATATTTTTTCAATAAATTCTGTTTCTAGAACAGTTTCTGATGTACAGAAAATTTGCTATAGAGAACTCCTGCATACTTCATGCCCAGGTTCACCTTTTATCAACATCTTAATACCTTAGTGGTTTTCATTTGCTACTTTTAATGAACCAATATTAACATACTATTCTTAACTAGTCTACAGTTTATGGAATTGACAGAATAGCTACTAAGACATTTTGACAAATGGATATGACTCTGGAAGTACTCTCTCATCTGTGCCAAGAAATCTAGAAGACAGTTATCTGGCCAACTGACTGGAAAAGATCTATAATTATGTCTACTCCAAGAAGGGTAACCCAACCAAATACAGAAATTATCATTAGTTTCACATGTGACTGCAGCAGCGTATCTACAGAGAAGTGCCAGAAATTCAAGCTGAATTCAAAAGAAGATGCGGAACCAGGGATATCATGTCAGATGTCAGATAAATGCTGGCTGAAACCACAATACCAGAAGGATGTTTACTTGTGTTTCATTGATTATTCTAAAGCATTTGACTATGTGGAGTATAACAAATTATGAATAATATTGTAAAGAAAAGAAATTCTAGGATGCTTAATTGTGCTCGTGAAGAACCCACACATAGATCAAGGGGCATTCATTTGACCAGATACTGCATGGTTTAAAGTCTGGAAAGGTGTATGTCAGGGTTATATCCTTTCATCATACCTATTCAATCTGTATTCTAAGCAAATAATCTGAGAAACTGGAATACATAAAGAAAGTGGCATCAAGATTGGACAAAGACTCATACCTCAACATAAAGAAAAAAAAAGTTCTGACAAATGGATCAGTAAGCAGCATCATGAATAGAGAAAAGGTAGAATTTGTTAAGGCTTTCATTTTACTTAGATCCACTATTAACACCTATGCACCCAGCAGTCAAAAAATTGAAAGACACATTGCATTCAGCAGACTGGCTACCAAAGAGCCCTTTAAAGTGTAGAAAAGCAAAGATGTCATTGTTGCTAGGTGCTGTTGAGTCAGTTCTGTCTCGTAGCGACCCTATGAATAACAGAACGAAACACGGCCCAGTCTTGTGCCATGCCCACAGTTGGTTTTATGCTTAAGCCCATTGTTGTGGCCAGTGTGTCAGTCCATCTCTTTGAGGTTCTTCCTCTTTTTTGCTGACCCTCCACTCTACCAAGCATGATGCCTTTCTCCAGGGAATGATCTTTCCTGACAACATGTCCAAAGTATGTAAGACTCAGTTTTGCCATCTTTGCTTCCAAGGAGCACTCTGGTTGTACTTCTTCCGGAACAGACCTGGTTGTTCTTTTGGCAGTCCATGGTACATTCAGTATTCTTCTCCAATACCACAATTCAAAGGCATCAATTCTTCTTCTGTCGTCTTCATTCTTTGTCCAGCTTTCGTATGTCTATGATGCGATTGAAAATACTATGGCTTGGGTCAGGTGCATTTTAGTCTTCAAGGTGACATCTTTACTTTTGAATACTTTAAAGAGGTCCTTTGTAGCAGATTGTCTCAGTGCAAAGCATCTTTTGATTTCTTGTCTGCTGCTTCCATGGGCATTGATTGTGGATCCAAGTCAAATGAAATCCTTGACAATCTCAGTCTTTTCTCCATTTATGACAATGTTGCTTGCTGGTCCAGTTGTGAAGATTTTTGTATTCCTGATGTTGAGGTGCAATCCATACTGAAGCCTGTGGTCCTTGATCTTCATCAGTAAGTGTTTCAAATTGTCTTCATTTCCAGCAAGTAAGGTGGTGTCATCTGCATAACATAGGTTGTTAATGATCCGTCCTCCAATTCTGATGTCTCATTCTTCTTCGTATAATACAGCTTCCTAGATCATTTGCTCAGCATACAGATTGTAAAGGTGTGCTGAAAGGATACAACCCTGATGCACAGCTTTCTTGAATTTAAACCATGCAATGTCCCCTTGTTGTGTTCGCACAACTGCCTCATGATCCACATACAGATTCCTTAAGGGCACGATCATATATTCTGGAGTTCCTGTTCTCCACAATGTTAGTCATAATTTAGTATGATTCGCATAGTCAAGTGCTGTTGCATAGTCAATGAAACATAAGTAAACATCTTTCTGATATTCTTTGCTTTCAGCCAAGATCCATCTGATGTCAGCTGTGATATCCCTGGTTCTATGTCATTTTCTAAATCCAACTTGAATTTCTGGCAGTTCCTTTTTGATATACTGTTGTAGTCATTTTTGAATGATCTTGAGCAAAATTTTACTTGTGTGTGATATCAGTGATACTGTTCAGTAATTTCCACATTTGGTTGAATCACCTTTCTTTGGAATGTGCATAAATATGGATCTCTTCCAGTCAGTTGGCCAGGTAGCTGTCCTCCAAATTTTTTGGCATAGACTAGTGAGCACTTCCAGTGCTACCTCTGTTGAAATATCTTGATTGATATTCCATCAATTCCTGTAGCCTTGTTTTTTGCTAATGCCTTCAGTGCAGCTTCAACTTTTTCTTTCAGTACCATCTGTTCCTGATTATATGCTATGCTTCAAATGACTGACTTTCAGCCAGTTCTTTCTGGTATAATGACTGTGTATTCCTTCTGTCTTCTTTTGATGCTCCCTGAGTCATTCAATAGTTTCCCTGTAGAATCCTTCACTATTGCAACTTGAGACTTGAATTCTTTCTTCAGTTCTTTCAGCTTGAGAAATACAGAATGTGTTTCCTTCTGATTTTCCATTTCCAGCTCTTTGCACATGTCATTATAACACTTTCTTTTGTCTTCTTGAGCTGCTCTTTGAAATCTTCTGTGTAGGTCTTTTGCTTTGCATTCCTTCCTTTTACTTTAGCTGTTCGACGCTCAAGAACAAGGTTCAGAGTCTCTTCTGGCATCCAATTTGGTCTTTTCTTTCTTTCCTGTCTCTTTAATGACCTCTTGCTCTCTTCATGGATGACATCTTTGATGTCATTCCAGAATTTGTCTGGTCTTTGGTCATTAGTGATCAGCACATCAAATCTGTTCTTGAGATGGTCTTTAAACTTAGGAGGAATATACTCATGGTGTTACTTTGGCTCTTGTGGACTTGTTCTAATTTTCTTCAGTTTCAATTTGAATTTGCTTATGAGTGATTGATTATCTGTGCCACAGTCAGCACCTGGTCTTGTTCTGAATGCTGATATGGAGCTTTTCCATTGTCTTTTTCCACAGATGTAGTCAAATTTGGTTCCTGTGTATCCATCTGGTGAGGTCCATGTGTACAGCTGCCATTTGTGTTGGTTAAAAAAGGTATTTGCAGTGAAAAACTCATTAGTCTTGAAGAATTCTATTGTGCAATCTCTGGCATTATTTCTGTCACCACAGCTGTGTTTTCCAACTACTGATCCTTCTTTGTTTCCAACTTTTGCATTCCAGTCACCAGCATGTTCGATCAATTTCAGACTGCAGAAGCTGGTAAAAGTCTTCAATCTCTTCATCCTTGGCCTTAGTGGTTGCTGGATAAATTTGAATAATAGGCATATGGATATTATCCTATCACTGTACTTCAGGACAGATCTTGAAATGTTCTTTTTGATGATGAATGAAACACTATTCCTCTTCAAGTTTTCGTTTCCAGCATAGTAGATTATATGATTGTAAGATTCAAAATGGCCCAAACTGGTCCATTTCAGTCCACTAATATCTAGGATGTCAGTGTTTATGTGTTCCATTTCATTTTTGACCATTTCCAACTTCCCTAGATTTGTACTTCGGACATTCCATGTCCCGATTATTAGTGGATGTTTGCAGCTATTTCTTCTCATTTTGAGTTATGCCACATCAGCAAACAAGGATCCCAGAGGCCTCACTCCATGCAAGTCCTTAAGGTCTACTCCAGTTTGAGGAGGGAGCCCTTCCCCATTCATCTTCCAATTGCCTTCCAACCTGGGGGGCTTACTTTCCATCACTATATCTGACAATGTTCGGCTGCTATTCATAAGATTTTTCCCTAGCTAAGTCTTTTCAGAAGTAGACTTCTGGGTCCTTCATCCTAGTCTGTCTTAGTCTGGAAGCTCAGCTGAAACTGTCTACCATGGTTGACTCTGCTGGTACCTAAATACCATTGACATAGCTTCCCACACCACAGCAACAAGCAAGCTTCCACTGACAGAAAAAGCAAAAATGTCACCATGAAATCTAAGGCGTACCTGAGCCAAGCCATGGTGTTCTCAATTACTTCGTATGTATGAGAAAGCTGGATGATGAATAAGAAAGACTAACAAAGAACTGATGCATTTCAAGTGTGGTGTTAGTGAAGAATACTGAAGATATCATGGACATCAAAAATAATAAACAAATCTGTCTTGGAAGAAGTACAACCAGAATTTTCCTTAGATGCAAGGATGGTAAGACTACTTCTCACATTCTTTGAACATGGTATCAGAAAGGACTAGCTCCTAGAGGACATCAGGCTTCTTCAAGTAGAGGGCCTAAAAAATGAGGAAGACCTTAACAAGATGGGCTGGTACAGTGGCTGCAACTGTGGATCAGGCACAGTAAGGACTGTGAGAATGGCTCAGGATCAGTCAGTGTTTCTTTCTGTTGTACATCATGTTAGAAGAGTACCAGCTGACTCAATGGCACCTAACAACCTACATAGTTTTTTCAGATTTCTTTAGTGTTTACCTCATGTCTTTTTCTGTTTAAGTTTCTTATCTAAGACACCACACCTCCTTTAGATGCCAAGTCTCTTTAGGCTCTTTTGGCTGTGTCAGCTTCTCAGGCTTTCCTTGTTTTTGATGACTTTGACAGTTGTGAGGAGGATTGGTCAACTATTTTGTAGGACGATGCCCTTGTTTTTAATCCTACGTTACCTACCTCCATTTATCCAATACTATTTTTTGTTCCTTCCAGCAGTTTAACAAGGTCTGCCTTATCCTAAATGTGTATTGTTAATTAATGATATTCTGAGTAGATTTGGAAGTTCTTACCTTAATTTAAAAAAATCTATTCCAGAGTCTTGATATAAGGCCTACACAGCAATTAATTAAGGTTTGTTCATTTGAGAATGTCATCCTGAGTACAGATGCTTCCCAAGCTGAGGCAACATTATCCCTGTGCCACCAGTTAACAGCCTAATAGCCCAGCACAATTTATTGTAGGTCATTTTGTTTTATCATTTAACATTGCCTTCTGTAACCCAGACACTGTCCTATGCCATGTGTTAGTTAATTATTACAACAACTTTATGATGGAGGCCCTGTTACTGTCCTTTTATCTAAGAAACTAAGACACAGAAAAAATATTGGTTTGTTATTATTACTTATTTTATTGTGTATTAGGTAAAAGTTCATAAGCCAAATTAGTCTTTCATTCAAAAGTGTATACATAAGTTTTGTGAATTGGTTGCAGTCCCCATTATTTGTCAACACCCCCCCACCCCCGCCTGCCCTTTCCATCCTGGACTTTCCATGTTTATTTCTCTAATTTTCAGGTCCCTTGCTGCCTTCTCATGTTGACTTTTGGGTGGGTGTTGACCATTTGATCTAATATATTTGATTGAACCAAGAAGCTTGCTTTACAGGCCCTTTGTCATCTTTGCCTGAAAGAGGGACTTTGGGAGTACCCTCGTTTCTGAGTTAACAAGATGTCAGGAGACTATAGTCTAGGGGAGTTCCTTTAGTCTCTGTTAAATCATGAAGTCTGTTCTTTTTTTCTGAATTCGAGTTTTGTTCTACTTTTTGCTCTTACTCTGTCTAGACTTCTTTATTTTCACCCCTTCAGAGTGGTGGGTCATGATAGCCTGGTGCCACCTTTTTCTGGGCTCAGGCTAGGGATAGCTGTGGTTCATGTGTTCCATTAGTCCTTTGGACTAATGTTTTCCTTGTGTCTTTGGTTTCCTTGATTCTAATTTGCTCTAAAAATGAGGAGAACAGATATATCTTAAATAGCTACTCACTGGCTTTTAACACCCCAGATACCACTCAACAAAGGAAGATGTAGAATACTTTTTTTGACTTTCTTCTTGATCTGTTGGATTTCGGAGTACTGGTGTTCCATCAGATCGAACAACTTGCTTAATTTTTCATTTTGTTCTGCTGCATTTTGTATAAGGTCTAGAAGGGCTCTGTATGTAATCAATTTGTATTCACTTCCTGATGCTTTCATAAAAGTTTCTTTATCTGGAACACTCCTTGGTTGCTTTGTTTGGGAGCCTTCTGAAGCCATGAGTGATTACTTGTATGCCACAATTGTCTGTTGCTTTTTGGGTCCCATGTGAGTATATAGAGGCTGGAAGAGGTACTGTGAGGATGGACTGCAGATGTTTCTCTAGGCTGTCTTCAAATGTAAAACAAAAGGTATCTGACCAGTTCACAAGTCAGTTAGGTTTTCAGGTGTACAGGTCCCTCTTCTCATCCGACAAAGTAAGCGCCACTATATCCAACCCCAGATGATAACAAACTCATTCACAATACAGCAATGCTACTGCCCTGGTGGCCTCTGCTGCCAGCGCCTAGCCTTAGCCAACACTGCATCGAGTACTGGTTTTGTGATAGAAAAGCGCTCTCCTGTGGGCAGGCTCTGGCTCCCAAGCTAAGAATTAGGTCCAGCTGCGGCCACCGTATCCAGGATGGCGTCTTCCACACAGGCAGCCGACAGAGGGGCTAAAGGTGCCGAGAGGTAGTGATTCCTCTGCTTCTGTTGCAGGGCCCCCAATGTAGGCAGCACTGTGTAAAATCACCACTTTTCTGTTGGAGAAGCGCTGTCCCGTTTGCAGGCGCTGGCTCCCAGGCTAAGAACGAGGTCCCGCTAAAATCTCGGTACCAACATGGCGTCCCGCACACTGAGCGCGAAGCTCCGCGCAAACCCCGCTGAGGCAGCTACTAAATGAAAGGCTCAAAATGGCTAAATTAATAGAGTCCCGAGCCTGGCTCTCAGAGTATGGGAATTTCACCTGCCTATCCCCCAAGCAGCGCATCTGAGTCCAGCCACCAGGCAAGACCCAGCTCTGCCCGCCAGCCGAGACAGAGGAAAAAAAGTCAAACTGGTGCATTTACCTTCCGTCCGTGAGAGCCAGGGCTAGCCAGGAGCGGGAGTCAGTGACAGAGAGGAGGTTTTTCACTGAGTGGTATGAAGTCCCAATTAACAGCTCTGTGCCGTGTCCTGAGACAGATTAGGTGATCAGAAGGCTCTGTTTGATTGTCAATTCAGGTCTTGGTTTCCAGAGGGATATAAGGAGACGTGTGCCTAGTCCGCCATCTTGACTCCGCCCCCCTAGAATACTTTCTTTACGTACTATGTTGTACCAGTTAAGCCACGTGTCCCTTGAGAACATGTTTCTCAGTCTATAGCTCTCTCAAGGTGTTTGACTGTGTCTAGGAAACTTCTGTGATCTTGCGTTAGTCAAATTGTGCAGCCTTCCTATATATTGCCTATTGTCTTCCCCTGCACCAAAGTTAACTTATCTCTTCTTTGGTTAATGATTTCCCTTCTCCCCACCACACCACTCTTTCCTTTGTAAACATCGAAGATTATTTTCATCTATGTGTAACCTTTTTCTTTGTCTTCTATAATAGTGGTCTCATACAATATTTTCCTTTTGTGGTTGACTTATTTTACTCATCTATGTTGTAAGATGTTTTGTGAATCCATCATTGTTACTTACACTTGCATATTATTCTACTGTGTATATGTACCACAATTTGTTTATCCATTCATCTGTTGATGAGAACTTTGGTTGTTTCCATCTTTTTTGCTATTATGAATAATGCTTCAGTGAATATAGGTGTCCTGATATTTGTGTGTCAGCTTTTATTTCTCTACAGTACACGAGGTCCAGCCATGAAGTCCACAAACTTAATTGTTTTAAGTGCTACGCATCTCAAAACTCTGGTGATGTAGTGGATTAAGTGCTACCACTGCTAACCAAAAGGTTGGCAGTTCAAATCCAACAGGCACTCTTTGGATGCTCTATGGGAAAGTTCTACTCTGGCCTCTAGGATCGCCATGAGTCAGACCCAACTCGACAGCACTGGTTTTTTGGCGGGGGACTACATATCTCATTGTTAAACATCACCTTCAAAGTACTCTTCTTGGAAAGTTATGCAGTGAATCCAGTGCCTAGTTCACCCTTCAAAGCAATTTTGGAACTCTTTCTGGGAATGGCCATTGCACACAATAGCACAGTGGCAAGTTTGCAAACTTAATTGTGTAGCTGTCTGTGAGACAATGTTTAGCCAGTAAACAAGTAACTGCACAGGAATACCCTCCTCACTCAACTGATCTGGCCCCCAGTGACTTTGTTTTTTCACTCAGAGGTAAAGGAAATATTCAAAGGAGGCTTTTAATGACATTCAGGGCAGCAAGTGTAATAGGATGACAGCTCTGATGGCCATTACAGAAAAAGATTTCCTGAATTGCTTTGGAGGGTGGACTGGACGCTGGTGTTAGTGTGTAGTTTCCCAAGTGGAGTACTTTGAAGGTGACTGTAGCAATGTTCAGCAAAGAGGTATGTAGCACCTTTTCTAGGATGGTTCATGAACCTAATGGTCAGACCTCTTATCCCTGAGAGTGGGACTGCTGGATCATATGATATTTCAATTTTTTTTCTTTTTGCAGGGATGGTATATCATGTTCCATAGTGATTGTAACATTTTACATTCTCACCAACAATGTGTAAGAGTTTTGATCTGCCAAAACCTCTCTAACATTTATCATTTTCTGTTTTTTTTTTTTTTTTCCTTTTGATTGGTGCCAGCAATGTTTGATGGGATGGTATCAAATTGTTGTTTTGATTTGCATTTCTCTGTCCGCTAATGATTTGGAGCATTTCCTCATGTATCTGTTAGCCACCTGAATGTCTTCTTTGGTGAAGCATCTGTTGATAACATTTGCCTATTTTTAAGTTAGATTTTCATTGTTGGGTTGATATTTTCTGTAGATTTTATCCATTAGATCCTTGTTGGATATTTCATAGCCAAAAATTTTTCTCAGTCTATAACTTCTGTTTTGGTGAATTCTTTTGATGAGCACAAGTGTTTAACTTTTAGGGATTCACTCCTGTTTAGTTTATCTTCTTGTATTTGTGCATTGTTATGGTTTGTGTTGTATTTGTATCTTGCACTGGATCCTTTAACATTGTCCCTATTTTTTCTTCCACGAACTTTATAGTTTTAGGTTTTATATTTAGGTCTTTGATTCATTTTGAGTTAGTTTCTGTGTATGATGTGAGGTATGGATCCTGCTTCATTTTTTATGATGATATCTTGTTTGCCAGCACTGTTTGTTAAAAACACTGTCTTTTCCCCCACTCAGTGCACTTTGGGCCTTTGTCAAAAACCTTCTGACCATAGGTGGATGGATTTACTTTTGTGTTCTCAATTCTGTTCTATTGGTCTATGGGTCTGTCATTGTACCGATACCAGGCTGTATTGATTTTCATGGCTGTATAGTAGGGTTTGAGACCAGGTAGTATAAGCGTCCTTATTTGTCCTTTTTCTTCAATAATGTTTTGCTTATCTGGGACCTCTTTCCTTTTCATATAAAATGAGTGATTAGTTTTTCCATCTGATTAAGAATGATGTTGATATTTGCATTAAGATTACATTATATCTATAAATTGCTTGGATTACAATTAACATTTTCGCAATGTTGAGTATTCCTACCCATAACCATGAAATCTTTTTTCACTTTATGTAGATCTCTTTTGGTATTGTACAGTAACGTTGCATAGTTTTCTTTGTATACATCTCTTTTGTCCCTAGTTAGATTTATTCATAAGTAGTTTATCTTTTTAGGAGTTAGAAATAGTATTGTTTTCCTGCCTTCTTTTACAAAGTTCTCTTTGTTAATGTACAGGAATGTAACTGGTTTTTGTATGTTGATCTTATATCTTGCTGCTTTGCTGAATCTTTCAGTTAGTTCCAGTTGTTTTCATGTGGAATCACTAAAGCAAATTCATCTGTGTATGTAATCATGTCACCTGTGAACACATATACTTCTACTTCTTTCTTTCTGGCTTTGGTGCCCCTTGTTTTTCTTCACTTGTTATTCTGTCTAGGACTTCCAGAACAGTGCTCATTAGTAGTAGTGATAATGGACATACTTTTATGACTCCTTTTCTCAGGGAAAATGCTTCCAGCCCATGTCCATTGAGATTGATATTGGCTATTGATTTTGATTCTGATTCATCATGACCCTATAGGTCAGAGTAGAACTGTCCCAGAGAGTTTACAAGGGGAGCTTGGTTGAGTTCAACTGCAGTCCCATTGGTTGGCAGCCATTGCACTTAACCACTACATACCACCAGGGTTTCCAGTGATTTTGTATATACACATTTTATTATGTTGAGGAAATTCCCTTTTATTGCTACTTTATTTAAAATTTTATATCAGTAGTGGATATTGGCTTGTAATAAATGCTTTTCCTGTATTGAATTGAGATGATCATGTGATTCCTTTTTTCTGTTTATTTAGTGGATCATGTTGTTACGTCGATTAATTTTCTAATGCTGCACCATCCCAGTATGAATTCAACTTGATCATGTTTTATTATTATTATTATTTGGTGTGGAATTCTATTGGCTAGAATTTTGTTGAGAATTTTGCATATACATTGATGAGAGATGTTAGTCTGTAATTTTCTTTTCTTTTTTTTTTTTGGTGGTGTCTTCACCTGGCTTAGGTACGAGGATTATGTGCTGGCTTAATAAAATGAATTCAGGAGTCCTCCTTCCTTTTCTTTGTTCAGAATAATTTAAGTAGTACTGGTGTGAGGTCTTCTTTGAGCGTTTGGTAAAATTACCCAGTGAAGTTGTTCAGGTCAAAGTTATTCTTTGTTGGGAGTTTTTCTTTTTCACCTCCTCAATTTCTTTTCCTGTTACAGATCTGTTCAGATTTTCTATTTTTGTGTTAATTTAGGTAGGTAGTGTGTTTCTTAAAATTTGTCCATTTCCTGTAGTTTCTCAAATGTGTTGGACTTCAGTTTTTCATAGTGTTCTATTGCCAAAGCCAAGCCAAGTGCCGTGGAGTCAGATCCGACTCATGGTGAGTGTTCTATTATGACCCTTTTTATGATAATGTCCCCCACTCTTTTTTGTGCAGGGGAGTTACTTGCTTCGTCTCCTGTTTTTTGTTTGTCAGTTTGGCCAGTAGTTTGTTGATTTTGTTGATCTTTTCAAAGAACTTATTTTTTTGGTCTTCAATTCTTTCTGTTATTTTTCTGTTCTCAATTTTGTTTGTCTTTGCTCTAATCTTTATTATTCCCTTTCTTCTAGTGGCAATAGGTTTTTGCTGTTCTCTTTCTGTTTGTTCAAGTTGTAGGGTTAATGTTTTGGATTTGACCCATTCTTCTGTTTTAATGTGTGTAGTTGCTATAAATTAATCTTGAGCATTGCCTTTGCTGGTGGCCATTCTAGAAAAACAATTCTAAAATTGCTTTGAAGGGTGGACTAGGCATTGATGTCGTTGCATCAGGGGAGCACTTCAAAGGTGACCGTAGTGATATTCAGCAATGAGGTATGTAGCACTTTTCCTAGAATGAGTTTAAAAACTTAATTTTCAGCCTCGTATTAGTCTTTTGAATTCCATATCAACTAGTTCAACTGCTTATCTTCTACTAGAAGGTTGTCTCTTTCTCTATTTTGATTACTTAGTAGAGCTGTCTTGTTCTGGTTTTTATGTGTTTTGATATTGTCTGCTGTCTTTGAGACATTAAGATTTTTTTTTTTTTAGTTTACTGATTGTATGTTGATTTATTATTTTCTTTTTTTTGTTTTGTTTTGATATGTTAGAGTAAGTAACCAGGAATACTTTACTGCTTGTTCACCTATGGGCATGATAGCCCTTACCACCTTGTCCTGTTGAACCAGCAGCAATAGGCAGGTTGAGTTGCTTCTCTCTACATGAGTTTGGTGAAGTAGGTGAGGGCTGACTGAGCATGCATTGTCTGCATTTTAATGTTGATTTAACAGTATTGGAACATTTATAGCCCCTCTCCAGATAGGTGGGAGTGTTGGGCAGGGAGGGGCACAGACTATGTTCCTACCATTGAGCAGCCTGTCAAGTAGAAGGAGAGGGGCAGTACAGGACTAGTGTGTCAGCAGGCCAGAGCTGTAAATAATGTAGCCATGGCAGCACAGCAAGTGCTGGTGGGAAAGGGCAGTGTGTATATGGCTTTATGTGGGGGAGAAAAGAAAATGATAAAGAACAAAAAAAGTTTAAAAAGGGTAGCCAGTGAGTATAGTCAGGGAGGACCAAGAAGCCAGCAGAAATGGGGAAGATGGTGTATATGGTTAAGTGGAAGGTAGAAAGTAATGAGTAGATGGCTCTCTAGCAGCTGTTATGTGGCTTGGCCTTGCAGGAGGGGAGAAGTAACATCTAGAACTAAGTGGTAGGGTGAGGAAGAAAGGGGAAAAAATAAAAACAGAGCTTAAGTCTCTCTAGCCATGGGAGTGCAACATAGCTTGGTGGGAAAGGGTAGAGGTGGTGTACTAGAGTAGGTAGAAGAGAGAAAGAAAAGGGAAAATAAAAATTAAAAAAAAAAAAAGATGGTGTGACCAGAGCTGGTGGGTGGGAGCAAGGCAGACCCAGGTTGGTGTCAAGTCAGTAGACAAGAAGACATGGTGTGGCCCGGTGGGAAGGGGTAGAAGTTAGTTCCAGGGCTAAGAGCAAGGGAGAAAGAGAAGAAAGAAAAGGAAAAGAAAAATAATGGCAGAGTGAGAGCTGGTGGGTCAGGGCAGGGCAAATACAGTATGCCACTGTGCTCTTAAGCAATACTCACACAGATTCACTCACGCATGCAGTTTGCAAATGGTGGAGTCAAGATATAACTATAATATCTTGTGTATGTTATATGCACCTAGACTCAAAGGATACAGTGTGTAAGGAATCTTAGAAAATAGGAAACATCATAATATATGTGAAGGCAAAAGAAAATGAAGTAGTAAATGGCAGTGCTAACAAGAAGAGCAGGGACTACAACTTCAAGACTCATTTTGACCATTCTAAGGCCAATGCAGAGGGCAAATACAATTCTGTGGTCCACTTCTCACCTTCCAGTTAGGTGACTGTGGTTTAGTTCCTGCCCAGTGTACCTCAAGTGCAGCTGCCACTTGTATGTCAGTGAAGTCTTTCATGTTGCTATGATGTTATCAGGTTTTAATGGAACTTCCAGACTTAAATGGACTAGGAAGAAAAGCCTAGCAATCTACTTCCAAAAACCATCCATTGAAAATCCTGTGGATCTCAGTAGGTCAGTGAGGTCATCATGAGTTGGGGGCTGACTTGACTGAAACTAACAATAACAAGAACAAGGCTAAAACAGGCCCTGATGAAGTAGATATTAATGGGAAGATTATGAGGAGAAGTTGTGACCTGAGTCTTAGATTTATAGTTTAAGATAATCACTGTTCTTGCAATACATACTGGGTTTGAATGGACAGGACAAGCTGGAGGCAGTCAGGTAATACAAGTAGGAGAGACAATGGCCTGCAGAAGACAGGGACAATGGGGAGCACCCTACCTCTTTGGAGATTTTGCTTCTGGCAGGCCTCACCCTTGCTCTTCTATCTGTGTTTCTTGGAATTGAAACTGGAAAACTTGCATAGATTTTAATACTCTTAAGCTTAATACTTAAGCTTTAATATTCATATGTTTGCTTTGTTATCCATTGAAGTGTATTTGATTGATAGCAGATGTGGATCATTTTTCATAACTCTGGTAAGAAATATAACATTTTTTATCACTGTGTATCAGATTAAGTCTGATTCTGAACCCTGTTTCCTGTTCTGATAATAAATGCAATGTTGGTGATTATCAGAAAATCCTTCCTGAATGTAAGGAATCAACAAGGTTTACTCAGTACCCCATAATAGAGGAAGGGCTTCTAACTTCTGCTTGTCGTGACCACTAGTAACATTCCTATTGTTCAAGCAAGTGCTACCAATCTCAAATCCTATATCAAGAGCCAAAATCAATGTCTTTGCTGGGAGCTCTCGGGTGCAAGGTCTAGTTACCTTAGGTCCTATGGGAGACTTTTTCTCTGATTTCTTCCCTCCTCCCACCTACCCATCCATCATTACCTCAGTCAGCTTGAGAGAACTCTCTATCCTCTTCTACTGGAGGGATATCTCCTCATTTTTTCTGCCTCTGTCCTCCTGAAGGAGCTACAGCCTGCATGTCCAATAGAGCTTTCTTTGATGATAGAAATATCTCATTTTGTGCCTTCCAATTTTGTAGTCATTATCCCTAGGGTCACCATGAGTCGGATCCGACTCGACGGCACTTGGCTTTGGCATCCATGTGTGGCTGTTGAGCGCTTGAAATATGACTAGTACACATGAGGGGAAGCCACTTGTTCAGAGATAGAAATCTTGCTTCCATGTAAGATAAGCAGATTCGACTGCCAGCCAATGAACTCTGTATAGTTAGTGTTGCTGTAATACTGAACAGCTTTCAGTAGAGCTTCCAGACTTGTATGGACCATGAAAAAAGGCTTCGTGGTCTGCTTCCAAAAATCAGCCAATGAAAACCCGTCTCATTCACAACTGATCGTGGGAAAGCATAGATCAAGGCAGTGTTTTATTCCATTGTGTATGATTTGCCATGAGTTGAGGCAGTTTCAGGGGTGGTGGACACTAATAACAATTGAAATACTGAATTTTTAATTTAACTTTAATTAATTTACATTAACTTTGAAATAGGCTGTAATATTGAGTGGTGCCAGAGAGAGGAAACCAAAGAAGGAGGTCGTTTTTAAAACAGATTGTGCTTTCTGCAGAAGCCCTGGTGGCACAGTAGTTAAGAGATGTGGCTGCCAACCAAATGGTTGGCAATTCAAACCCACCAGCTGCTGCTTAGAATCCCTATGGAACAGTTCTACTCTGTTCTGTAGTGTTGCTATGAGTTGGAATCAACTCAATGCCGATGGGTGCTTTCTGCACTGAAAAGAAAATTGTCCATAAAACTGAGAACACAGAAGGCGACTGGTCATCTGCTTGGACAAGGAGGAAATAATGCACAAATTTTTACCTCAACACAGAGATATTTTCTTCCATTTTTATATGATTTATGTGGTACCTGCTTACAGGTTATGGGTAGGGAGGTAGTTATGAATAATTGAAGCAACATTGGAAAGCTCTTTTCAGACCCTACACTTCCTCTTTCTCACCCCACACTCACCTCCCCACCCCTTGTCTACCCTGAAGCCTGGCAGGAATGACAGAGTTCCAGGACATTGAAAGTGGGAGCATGCCAGTTTTAGCATTGCTTCATTCAGTGGCATCAGGAGAGCAATTTGTGCTGTGAAACAGAATTCCTCCTATCCTCGTGGGCTATGCTGATGTGACAGCCACACACCCTCCCTTCTTTACTTACCAGCCTCTCTTTTCCTCTACTTACCAGCAGGAGCTTACAGAGTATGCTCACCGTGTATATCCTGGCCAGACCTCTAAGACAGGAGGGTGAGAATAACAAGGCAAAGAGGCACTTGGTCATACCTATAAAGTCACTACTATGCTCTCCCTACATAATTCTCAATTTTAGATTTCCAGGATTGATTTATGTTTTCTTAAGTTTCAAGTTAAGCTATAATTCTCATGCCATATAATTCCTCATTTTAAAGTTTAAAATTCAGTGTCTTTAATACATCCAGAAGCTCATGCAGCCATCTCTACTATCTAATTTTAGGGCATTTACATCATCCCAAATTAAATTCTATAACCATTAGAAGTAATTCTCTGTTCTCTTTTCCCCAACCCCCTGACTCTTGCAAGCACTAATCTGCTTTGTGTCTCTGTGAATTTATTCATTCTGGGCATTTCATATAAGTGCACTTATATGTGTCCTTTTGTATCTTGATTCTTTCACTTAGCATAATCCTTTCAAGCTTTGTTCTGTGGCATATATCAATGCTTCTTTGTAATGGCCAAATTAATCCTCATTATATGGATATAACCCATTTTGTTTGTCCATTCACCAGTTAATGAAAATTTGAGTTATTTTGAACTTTCATCTCTTTCAAATGGTGCTGCTATCAATGTGTGTTAGAGCAGTACCAGATGACAAAAACAGAATTGAACACAAGAACCTTCCTCCAGAACCAACAGAGGAAAAGATTTCCCCTGAAGCAGGCATGCTGAATTTGGACTTGTAGCCTACTGGACTGTGTAAGAATAAACGTTTCTCTTTTTAAAGCCATCCATTTACAATGTTTCTGTTAGACCAGTATCAGCAGACTAAAACAATGGGTGTACAAGTTTTTGTTTGTTTGTTTCCATTATCTTTTTAATGTATTTATTTATTACAGTAAGTGAATAAAATTTCTAACATCTACTATCTTGTCTATGATAAACCTTCACTGCCCTGCCCTTGTAGCCATCAAAGTTATTTTCTTCTGTAGATAATTCTCTTTTTAAGTCCTTGTAACAGAGGTCTCGTATAGTATTTGTCCTTTTGACACTAACTGATCTCGCTCAGCATAGTATCTTTCAATTGAAACTATGTTGTGAAATGTTTTATAAAATCTGCATTGTTGTTTTTTTTTTTATCATAGTGTACTGTTCTTTTGAGTATACGTACCATAGTTTGTTTATCCATTTATCTGTTGATGGTCATCTGAGTTGATTCCATCTTTTAGCTATTGTGGACTGTTCTGCAATAAACATTCATGTACATGTGTCTGTTCATGTGACAGCCTTTGTTCCTGATGGATAAATTCCAAGCAGTGGAATTACTAGATCAAACAGTGTATCTATTTCCAGCTTTTAAGGAAGCACAGGATTGCCTTCCAAAGAGGTTGTACCAATTTGCAATCTCACCAGCAGGGCAGGAGAGTTTCAATCTCTATACAGCCTCTCCAGCTTTGTTGTTTTGTGTTTTTTGGATTATGGGCAACATTGTTGGGGTGAGATAATTCTCACTGTAGTTTTGATTTGGATTTTTCTGATAGCTAATGATCATGAGCATGTTCTCACATGCCTTTTGGCTGCCTGGATGTCCTCTCTACAGTGAAGTGTCCGCCCATCTAATTGCTGATTGTTTAATTGGATTGTTTACCTTTCTCTTGTTGGTATTTTGCAGAACCTTGTAGATTATGGAGAGCAGATGATGGTCCAACATATAGTTGCCAAATGTTTCTCTTTTTTTTCCCATTCTGTAGGTGGTCTTTTAATTCTTTTGATAAAGTCTTTGGATGAGCAAAAGTGTTTGATTCTTAGTAGTACCCATTTATCTATTTTCTCTTCTGTTAATCATGCTTTGTTTGTTAGATTTTTGAGTCTGTCTAGAATATTCATCACTGATCTATTTTTTCTTGCATGATTTTTATTGTTTTAGGTTTGATATTTAGGTCTTTGATCCATTTAGAATTAGTTTTTATGTAAAGTGTGAGATATGGGTCTTGTTTCAGTTTTTTGCAGATGGATAACCAGCTTCGCGAGCACCACTTGCTAAAGAGACTGTTTTTACCACAGTTTACAATCTTAGGGGCTTTGTTCAATATCAACTGTTCATAAGAGGGTGGTGGCATCTCTGGGGTCTCCACTCTATTCTATTGCTCTACCAGTGCCAGTCTATTTTGACTACTGTGACAGTGTAATAGGTTCTAAGGTAAGGCAGTATGAGGCAGCCCATTGTGTTCCTCTTCTTCAGTAGTGCTTTACTATGCCAGGGTGTCTTCTCTTTCCAAACAAAACTAGCAGTATGTTCCTCCATCTCATTAAAAAATGACACTGGAACTTGTATTGGGACTGCATTGTATAAGTAGATCCCTTTAGGTAAAATAGACGTCTTCACAATGTTAAATCTTCCTATCCATTAGCAGGGTAAGTTTCTCCAATTTTGTAAGTCTGTTTTGGTTTCTTCCAGTAAGGCCTTGTAATTCTCTCTAGAAAGGTCTCTTATTTCTCTAGTTAGATTTATTCTTAGATATTTCATCTTCTTGGAGGCTATAGTAAAGCCTACTGTTGTTATTCTTTGCTGTTGAGTCAGCTCTGACTCATGGTGATGCCATGTATAACAGAATCAAAAGTTCTGTGATCTTATGTCATCTTCACAATTATTGATATATTTGACTGTGACTGTTGTGTATGTCTTCTAAACTGAGGTCACATCTTTCAGTGATGTGTTGGACAATAATCTGTTGTGATCCAAAAAATTTTCATGGAATAATTTTTAGAAGTAGATCACCAGGCCTTTCTTTGTAGTCTGTCTTACTCTGGAGGTTCTCCTGAAACCTGCCTGCCTGGGTGATCCTGTTGGTATTTAAAAACTGGTGGCATACATGCAGCATCATAGCAATCTAAGAGGCACAACAGTAGATAGCCATCCTACCAGATTTTGATTTGTATATTCCTAATGACAGTGATGTTCAACATCTATTCATTTACTTGTTGGCAATAATTTTGAGAAATTTCTGTTCAAATCCTTTTCCCTTTTTTTGTTGATTTATTTGCCTGTAATATTGTTGTTGGTCTATAAGAATTCTTTATAAATTCTGAATACTATGCCCTTATAAAATGTGTGATTTGCCAATATTGTCTGCCATTCTGTGGGTTGTCTTCCGACTTTTTTGCACAGTTGACTTATCAACAGTTTCTGCTAATGCCACACTTTCTTCCCAGTATTGTTATTATAGAATATTTAAGTATACAAAAAAGAAAGAAAGAATTATACAGTGAACAGCCATATACCCATGGGCTCACTTCTACAGTTAATATTTTGCTTATTTTATCACCTATCAATATATCTACTAAAGAGATCTGGTAGTGCAGTGGTTAAGTACTTGAGTACTGTCGTAGGCTGGGTTTTCTAGGGAAGCAAAACCAGTAACACATGCAGGTACAAGGAAAGATTTATAATATATATAGATAGATAGGTATAGATACAGGAAACAGCTCACACAATCACAGAAGCTGAATGTCCCAAGTTCTGGCACAAGCCTCACGTGGCCACAGAAGCTGAGAAACCCAAAGTCAGCAGGTCAGAGACCAGAGTTCTAGATCACCGGTTGTGTAGGTCGGTGGATACCAAGCTGGTGGCGGGACAGAGCGACAGAGGCTGGTGAACCCAGGATCAGCATGTCAGGGAGCAGGACTCTCAAGTGCCAACTGTAAGGATTGTTGAATCCACCAGCTGCTAGTTCAAGTCCAGGAACTAGATGCCGGAAGAAGAGAGAAGGAGCTCCTGGCTACGTGAGCAGACCAGCAGTAGTAGTGGAAGGTCGAGAGATGAGAGCTGAGGGGTGGGAAGCCACCACAAACCCCACCCTGCCACTTAATACAGCAGCCAAATATGGAGTAGCCAAGTTGACATAATCCTGACCACCACAACTGCTAACCAAAAGGTTAGTGGTTTGAACCTATCCAGTGGTTCCAAGGGAGAAAAAAACCTAGGGATTTACTCCCTTAAATATTAAAGTCTAGAAAACACACTATGGGACAGTTCTCCTGTGTCACATCAAATTGCTTTGAGTCAAAAATTGACTTGATGGCACACACACACATCTGTTTATACTACTTTTATTTTTCTTTCTATCTTTTGGAGTATTCCTGTACGATTCTCCTCCTTGTTCCTAAGCGTTATCACTTCTATTTTCTCAACACCTACCAATGCGTCAATCCATTCAAGACTAAGGAAAAAAAGAAAAACAAGAGCAAAAGTAAATTGTTCCGTTCATAGTGGGAAAATTTACCTTGAACATATGAATTTAAGATATCCAAATCAGTTATCCTAAGAACTGAATTTATCTTGAATGCTTTTGTCCTGTAAATCATCTGGAATTTAGAATTATGGGAGAAATCTCACTGTGAGCCTGCCAGCATTTCCTCCTCTTTATCTCACTTAGGGATTTTACAGGTAACAAGGCCCTTTCATTCTGTCTTCCACTTTCTGTGTGCTCTAGCATCTAAGGCAACCCCTTAGGGGTGTAGGGTTTTTTTTTTTTTTTTTTTTTTTTAGGTCTTAGTGAATGAGAAGTTTTCCAGTACCTTTCTTTATGTCCCTGAATTTAGTAGTGCCAATTCCATGGCCTTCAGCTTTACCTGCTTTATTTGCTCTAAAGAGAAAGTTCAGCAGAATTTCAGAAGGGGCTGGAGAATTGCATGTCAAGTGATGTCTGCCCTATATCAATTTTGGACACCACTGGGGAAAGAGAATTGAAATGAAATTTCCTGTTAATAAAAGCAGCTGCTAAGAAGATGCAACTGAATTTAAGGTGACTGTTGAGGGAATGGGATGCAGCATTAATGGCAGTGAGGGGCACAATTAAAGTCTGGATTTGACCCTTTTCTCCATTCTCTCCTCCTGATTTTGTTATTTACTTCCGAGACTTTCAGAATATGTGATCTTAAGATCTATCAAATTTTTAACATTACCATTTGAAGTGCTTATTTCAACATGTAAAAATGAACAGATGTTTATACTATAGTGGAAAATTAAGCAGCTGTTCTCATTTTATTTAGAAGTAGTGCTAGACTCTTAAACCTGTACTCTCAAACATACAAATGAATAGGGCTCTTCTTCCTTCTTCCCTTTCCCCTCCCTTTTTTTCCCACCTTTCTCCCTATATTCCTCTCTTCTTCCTTTTATTCCTTTTTTTTTGTTTGTTTGAAATAATAATGGCTTCTTGGAAACACGTTTGCTTTTTTCTGTTTGAATTATTGGAAACCTTGGTTGCACAGTGATTAAGAGCCACAGCTACTAACCAAAAGGTCATCAGTTCAGATTCACAGGGCACTTCTTAGAAACTCTGTGGGGCAGTTCTACTCTGTCCAGTAGTGTTACTGTGAGTCAGAGTGGACTCTAGCGCAGTTGGGATGTGTTTTGTTTGTGTCAGTACACATCATAGCTTAGCAAATAGTGGCATCATAGGGGCCACTGAATGGAACACTGTTACTGTTGCACATAGAACAAAATAGAATGTTAAGGAATTGATCTAAGATTTCAGTTTGAATCTACAAGATCCAGTCCATGGCTGTAAAAGGCTGGTCACATCCTTGTAAACAAGGGTCCAGGAATTTGACTGCTTTTACCATTTGAAGAGCTTTGCCTATCAGTCCTTTTTCCAACTGTTTATGGTATACATATCAGAAGATCAAGAATTTCTTCTATTGTGTTGCTTGTAGAGAGTTTAAGTCTCCATTCTAAGTAGTGTGCAGAAGAACCCTTGATTGATAGGTACAGAATAGATACTCTCAAATCCCATTCCTGGGCTGCAAGTGCAGATGTCATCCTGGGGCCCCATGAGGAAAGCTGGGACATCAGCACAGATGAGATCATTCATGCCCAAGTGAAATTTTTCCTCCTGGTTTCCTGAAAAGGATTAAATAAATATAAGGATACATTTGGACCTAAGGTATAAAGCTCATTACACTGTTATCCTAAGAATATGCCAGGATCAACTTTCTTCAGCCTGTCCATTAGAAGGATAGTATTATGCAGTCATTCCAACTCGATGGCACTTGGCTGGCTAAATACATTTATGCAGAATATTGTATACCATGGGAAAATAATTTCAACATATAGCTAATTGAAAAGACTCCCAAGCCAGACAAGTGCTGTCGAAAAGACTAGCAAACCTTTATATGCTTAATGTAATAGCAGATTAAATATTGGTATGTACATGGAGAATAAAAAGTTAGGCAAGAAATCTCTCTTAATTACAGTATTCTTTGCAGTGGCCTACAAACTCCCTCTCTGCTTCCCACTCCAACTCCCACTCATTCTTTCCTCATCCCCCTGAAATTCCTCCAGCTTTTGCCTTAGCACCATTTTACCCATTGGTACCAGTGCCTGAAACACTCTGTCTGCTTAACTTCCCTCTTCCAAGACTGGTTTAAACACCATCTTCTCTGAGAGCTTTATCCTCCTGGAGAACCCTTAGTACTGCCGCACCTTTTCTCCTTCCCCTCCTGGTCCCCTTTATTGTGTTCTACTTTTGTTTTTTCTCTTAATACTTTTAACTTAATTGTATACCATATAATAATGTATTATATGCATAAATGAGTAGGAGAAAGAACTGGCAGTCTAATCCAATAAAGATCACAGCCTAGGAAACCCTTTTGGGCAGCTCTAATTTGTCACATGTAGTCACTATGAACTGTAGTCAATTTGCCAGCACACAACAATGATATATGTATTTACACATTTCACTCATATACCTATATGTTACATATACAGCGTGGGGGGGGGATACTCCCCTTGTCTTAATGTAAACTCCATGAGGACCGGGTTATTTTTTATTTTTCTGCTTAAATCCAGTGATATCTCCAGTGTACTTACAACAGTGTTTGGCATATGATAGGACATGCTCTACTTATTTGTTGAATGAAAAGGTGTGGCATTATGAATAAGCTTGCAATCAGAATTATCAGATTTGATAGATCATTATTTCAAAATAGAGAGGGTACTCAGTATAATAAACTGAGTAACAAATATTATACCCAAGTTTTAAGATATACAAACACGTAGAAACAGGCTGGTTTCTTAATAATGTGAATTGTTAGTGAATCACACTTTATTACTGCCTTCCCTTTCAAGATATTTAGTTTGGGCTTTCATGATGGTTCTTTCCCTCCAGGTCTCTGATCTTTGTAGGAGAAAGGGGACATGTAACAGCTCATTCTGCACGGCTCAGATGCCTCCTCCCTTCATAACATGTGCTAGACCCAGAAGATAGTAATTGGTCCTTGTAGATTTGGCCCTGAAACTAGAGAATTCTGAAAAAGCACCTCTGATTCTAGGTTACTGCTCCATATCATCTGAGACTGAATCACTCATAGCAAAGGGAGTTACCAAAAAGGTAAGTATTCCCTTCTCAAATGTGGAAATAATTGGTTTCCTGTGACTTGGGATCAATATCTCTTAGTTTAAAAAGGAAAAGATTTAATTTAAAATTGCAGATTGTGTTAACCCTTGTGACTTTCAGCCACAGTTGAAATACAATACAGATTATTAAATTCAAGGTAGTTTCATTGTAGGGGAATTTACCTTTATTAAAAAAATAAAAAATGATAATATGTGCATTTCCCCCTAAACCATTGCTTATTAATCTGTTGCTTATCTATCATAGTTTCAGTGGGTCTTGAAACATCCTAATGGAAGAGGAAACCTCCAGTTGTTCATTGATACCAAAGAGAGAGAGGGAGGGACTCTGCCCAATGCTACTGCTACCAAAGATACCACAAATGAAGTGAATATTTTTTATGTGGGCAAGTGCCATTTTCTCACTAAAAAGACATACAAAGTTGCGTATTAGTGCTATTGTTGTTGTTGTTAGGTGCCATCAATGTGTTCTGACTCATAGCAACCCTATGAACAACAGAACAAAACACTGCCCAGTCTTGTGCCACGTCCACAATCCTTTTTATGCTTAAGCCCATTGCTGCAGCCACTGTATCCGTCCATCTCTTTGAGGTTCTTTCTCTTTTTCACTGACCCTCCACTCTATCAAGCATGATGTCCTTCTCCAGCGAATGCTCTTTCCTGACAAAATGTCCAAAGTATATAAGATGTGGTCTTGCCTTCTTTGCTTCCAAGGAGCACTCTGGTTGTACTTCTTTTCCACAACAGATCTGTTTGTTCTTCGGGCAGTCCATGGTACATTCAGTATTCTTCTCCAACACCACAATTCAAAGGCATCAATTCTTTTTCTATCTTCTTCATTGTCCAGGTTTTGCATGCATATCACGGGATTGAAAATACCAGGGCTTGGGTCGGGTGTGTTTTAGTCTTCAAGGTGACATCCTTACTTTTGAATACTTTAATGAGGTCCTTTGCAGCAGATTTTCCCAGTGCAATGTGCCTTTTGATTTCTCAACTGCTGTTTCCATGGGCTGTTAGGTGGCATCAAGTTGGTTTAACTCATAGTGACCCTATGTAGAATAGAATAAAACACTACCCAATCCTGTTCCATCCTTGCCGTCGTTCTCCTTGAGCCCATTGCTGCAGCCATCATGTCAGTCAGTATCACCAACTGTCTTTACCTCTTTTGTTGACCTCCTGCTTTACTAACCATGGTGGTCTAGACCAGGACTGTCCCTCCTCTTAGAATATTTAAACTACGTGAGACAGAGTCTTGTTGTCCTTGCTTCTAAGGAGCATTCTGGCTGTACTTGTTCCAAGATAGATATGTATGTTATTTTAGCGTCAATGGTATATTTAGTGATCATCACCAACATCATAATTCAAAGACATTACTTCTTTGTTCTTTCTTACTCATTATCCAGCTTTTTCATGCATATGAGGCAATTAAAAATACCATCATGTGGATCAGGTGCATCTTAGTCCTAAAAGTGACATCTTTGCTTTTTAGCAGGGAATTGATAATCCAAAAAAAAAAAAAAAAAAAAAAATCACGTTAGATCATGCCAAGCCAAACCAAGCCAAGTGCTGTTGAGTCGGATCCGACTCATGGTGACCTTAGCTATCAGCATATTCAGAGAGACAGGGAGAGGACTGTAGAAATAAGATCACTAAATTTTACTTTCAGTTCCGCAATGGCATATCCGTGGCACATCCTAACACCTTTATGGCTCATTTTTCATTTCTATAAAACTAGAATATCTTCCTTTATCTTTTAATGTAATATATATAATATGTAATTATATACTATATATTATATAAAACTATAGATATATGAGGTCTGACAAGTTCACAAACCTGCCCCTGTGCACTTAAGTTGGCAGCACTGTATAAACAACTCAGAAAGGTTTCACAGCCTTGGTGTTACAAAGTTTCACAGTTGTGTTTGTGTCTATGTGTGACATGTCTTGGTGGGTGGCATTTGTTATTGCTGTGTGTTTTGTGTGCCACTGCAAGGATGTTGGAGCTTGAATTAGAGCAATGAATAAATATTAAATTTCTTGTTAAACTTGGCAAGAGTGGAAGTGAAATCAGGGACATGTTAGTCCAACTTTTTGTGGATAATGCCATAAAGAAAACAGCAGGGTACAAATGAGTTAAATGTTTCTATGAGGGTAGAGGAAGTGTCACTGGTGAACAGACATCAGGGCTGCCAGCAACAAGCAGAACTTACAAAAACATTGCAAAAATTCATTGAATTGTGTGTCAAAACCATCAGGTAACTGTGAGAAGCATAGCAGACCCAGTAAAGACAGATAGAAAAACAGTTAGGAAAATCTCGTCGGAAAATCTTGGCATGAGAAAGGTGCATGCGAAAGTGGTCCTGGAGGAGTTCACCAATGGACAATAGCAAAGGAATGTCAGGGTTTGTCAACACCTTTTGGAGAGTCAAGACGATGTTTGGGGCCATGTTATCACTGGGATGAAACATGACTGTACCAATATGACCCTGAAACAAAGCATCAAAGTGCACAATGGAGGTCAGCCAGTTATTTTCCATGACCAAAAACGTTCCATCAGTCCAACTCAGGAGTCCCAACAACATTGCCAAGCCAAGCCAAGTGCACTAACCTTTTTTGATGTCAGAAGGATTGTTTATTATGAATCTGTACCAACTAGACAAATAGTTAACCAACTTCACTATTTGGAATTGCTGAAAAAGCTGTGTGAAAAAGACAAAAAATGACCTTTGAACTCTTCACCTTCAACTCATGACTCTTGCATCACAACAATGCACCAGCTCACACAGTACTGTCTGTGAGGGAGTTTTAGCCAGCAAATAAATATCTGTATTGGAACACTCTACCTACTCACCTTATCTGGCCCCCAATGACTTTTTTCTTTACCTAGAGATAAAGGAAATATTGAAAGGAAGACATTTTAATAACATTCAGTACATCAAGGGTAATACTACAATAGCTCTGATTGCTATTCCAGAAAAAGTGTTACAAAACTGCTTTGAGGGGTAGACTAGGCACTGGTTTTGGTGCATAGTTTCCCAATGGGAGTACTTCAAAAGTAAACATAGTGGTGTTCAGCAATGAGCACTTTTTCTAGGATGAGTTCATGAACTTAATTGTCAAACCAAGTGTGTATGTGTGTGTGTGTTTTTAAAAAAAGTGTACATTATACATAAATAAATATATATATGTGTGTATGTATATATGTATTTATATATAAATATACATGCATTTATACATAAATATATACTATATACATAAATGTATGTATATTTATATATATTAAAGGGTTTTGTCATCAGCCTCAAGCATTACAGATTTTCTTTTCATAAAAGCAAAATTAGAACAAGTTATTATTACAATTTGTTTACTTTAAAGTTTAGATGAGGATTAACAACTTTCACATACTAGCCAGTTATTGCCAAGATAAAATTAAAACAAAACTACATCAATGATGTTTTTAATAAATAATACTACAGTGAATTAATAATGGCAGCAGGTCAGTTGAGCTGTGTTTGTGTTCTTGTTTCCTAATTCATCAGATTATTTAGAATTGTGCTTCTTAACATCTTGAGTTTGTAATTACCACATTGGAAAATCAAGTGGACTTTCCTTTAACTACGTGAACTTGACTGCAACTCAGTTAACATGAAGAGGCTTTATTGAAGACTTACAAATCACTTCAGGTAATGTGAGGTGAGGTACCATCATGTGAAGCAAAGGCACCACGACCCTAGCAAAAGTGGCAAGTCCTCACTACCCTGCAGCTGTAGGGTCAGAGAAGAAGCTAGTACTGCAGTCCTCCAAGAGCTGGAGGAAGGGAACGGAGGTACCAGATAAAACTTGTAGCCAGTCAAGAAGCTCTGCCACTTGTAGGTCTTTCAGATCAGAGAGGAAGCCAGGAAAGACATACCCCGACCTTCTTTCAGTAATTTTCTGCTTGTGTTTTCCATTGACAAGTGGCCTGAGGAGACTGAGAGATATAGTATGCAAGGGCAGCCTCCTGAGCAGCACAACGAAGGGCAAACTAAGGCAGAGAATGGATTTTAGGTTTGGAACTACATGGTGAAAGGCTAGCACACAGAGGGTGTAAATTGTATTACTGTAATTTACGGTGCTTTATTATGACACTGAAAAGGCATCAGTCACTGTTTTTGAAACATTTTACTGAGACTGCATTTGCAAAATAATTCCACCAATCGCCATCTAACCAACCACACCAACCCCCCTGCTATCAAGTTGATTCCTAGTCACAGTGATACTATAGGACACAGTAGAACTGCCTTATAGAGTTTACAAGAAGTGTCTGGTAGATTTGAACTGCTGACCTTTTGATTAGTAGCCATAGCACTTAATCGTTCTGCTACCAGGGTTTCCAGTTGCCATCTAGGCAGTTGCAACTCATGGAGACTCTGTGTGCCTGAGCTCAGCTGTGTTCATTTGCTAAAAACAAATACACTGCCACAGAGTTGATTCCAGCTTATAGTAACCCCATGTGTAGCTTTGTAGTATTCCAGACAGTAAAGAATTCTACACTTTCATTATTATTTTTGCTAGGCTCTGTCAAGTTGATTTTGACTCATAATGACCCCACATGACAGAGCAGACCTGCTCCATAGTGTTTTCTAGGATATAAACTTCACAGGAGATCACTGGATCTTTCTCCTACAAAGCTTCCGGGTAGGTTTGAACTACCCGCTTTTAGCTACAGCTGAGTGCTTAATCCTTATCCCACTAGGGCTCTTTTTCTACACCTTGTACTGCCTAATTCCCAAGAATGAATGTGACTCTGTGGTGCAGTGGGAACACTATCGATTAACTGCTGAGTTCTCTAAGCCAGGAAATAACTGCTGATTCAACATGACAGTAGCTCATTAGTATGGCTTTACCTGACTGCAGAGAGGCTTCAGAAATGGCTTCTTCCTGCTCTGCACCCTGAGCAGAAGGCCCAGCCTATGATGTTTCTTCTCTGAACGCTAAATTGTAAGACTAACTCACTCCTGGTATCATGTATTCAATTAGAAAATGAAGAGCAGAGCTTTTCTGGGGTAAACTGGGAAATAGACAATATTTGGCATCATTTCTTGTTTGAGATATCTTTTGCCTCAGGCCATTCTAAAAGTAGTAGTTTTCTTGGGCAATCCCCGTTGCAGTCAGGTCTCTCTTTCACACTGAAACATAAGGGAGAGTTAATTGCTGGAGGAAGCCTAGATGTGTCACAAATGGGCAGTCTACAAGTAGGTAACATAAATGAGTAAAGGTATTATTTCTACAAATACCCATTTTTGTATAAGCAATAACTATTTAGAAAACTTCTGTCTTTCTCAAAGATACCAAGTTATAATTCTAATAAAGTTAAAAAGAAGTGTCATACAAATATAGAAAGAATCCATGTCAAAGGTTTATGTGAATCAGTAATGAGGGAGCCAGAATGGTGATAAAGCTGGTTCCAAAAAAAATGCTTCAGAAGCAGACATTGATCTGGTAGTAAGAGGCAGCATGCAACAATTAGTTTGTTTAGTTAGAGACAAAACTGGCATAAAACATAACTTTTGGAGTTAGAAATAATTTTATCTCTGCTGGGCAAAACTCTACAAATGAAAGTGTACTGTGGGTCTAATCAATAGCAAAGAATAAATCAAAGATAAATCCTCTGAAGAAATAATTAATATCCTGGAAAATTAACTGTCTTCCTAGAGAATTAAATAGTTACTTAATGAGCCTGTTAAACAATTCTTCAATATGGCATTGAAAGAGCATCAGTCACTCTTTGTTTTATTGTGATTAGGTGAAAGTATACAATCCAAATCAATTCTGTATGCCCGCCTATCTGCATCTCCATCTGCTTTCTTCTCACAGTGACAGCATAATCCTCTTTTTTACTCAATATTTCTAGTATCCTCTCAACAACACCTGTACCCTCCTCTCCATCCTCTTCTCTCCCATCTAGAGAGAAACCACTAGGAGAGTCTCCAATACATGTGTAGAACTGTAAAGTGTGTGCACCACATGACCACACTGTGTTCCTGAGTCCAGTCCCTTCTTGTGTGAAGAGTTTACCTCAGTACTGGTTTACAGTCAGAGCCACCAAGAGGTCTTGGGCCATGTTCCCAGGGGACCCTCCAGGCTGTTGGACCATCATTTGTGGTCCTTTTGGTAGAATTCTTGAGCTGTGTGTCTCTTTTTCTCCTGTTGTATAAGGAACTCTGCACTATGTGACCCTTCATGGCTGCTATTGCTGGTGGCTGGGCACCATGGTCTTCTGCTCTCATGTTGATATTGTCTCCCATTCATATGGGTCCTTCTGTCTCATAGCTCTTTTTTCCTCGTGTCTTTGTTGTTCTTGGTCATCATCTGTTCCAGATTAGTTGGGACCATTTGGTGTACCTTACATGGCAGCTTGCTAGCTTTTAAGAACCCAAATGCCACTCACCAATGTGGGGTGCAGAAAACTCTTTTATCAGAAGACTAGTTGGGCCAGCTACCCTGAACGTACACTGAAAACATGGTTCCCAGACCTCCATCCCTGCAAGGCTGTCCTTTAAAATACTGGGTTGAATTTAGAAAACCTTTCTGTTTATGCTATAATCTCGTTATGTTGATCTGCTCTCGACTTCCTGCTGTCACTGCTTTTACCTAACCAAATTCCTATCTACTGTCTAATCTGTGATCAACCCTCTTCCTCTCTCCCCACCCTGTAGCAGCCACAGAGTCTTTTCTTCTGCACATAATTCTATTTTTAAGTCCTGATAGCAGAGGTCTCATATAATATTTGTCCTTTTGCCACTGGCTAATTTCATTCAGCATAATGTCTTCTAGATGAAACCAGGTTATGAGATGCTTCCTAAAATCATCATTGTTCTTTATCATAACATAGTGTTCCACTGAGTATATGTATCATAGTTTGTTTATCCATTCATCTGTTGATGGCACCTAGGTTGATTCCGTCTTTGCTATCGTCAGCAGTGCTGCAATAAACATTCGTGTGACCACCTTTATTTCTGTAGGTTATATTCTGAGCAATGGGATTGCTGGATCATGTGGTATTTCTATCTCTAACTTTTAAAGAAATTGCCAAATTGCCCTCTATAGAGGTTGTACCATTTTGCATTTCCACCAGCAGGTTAGGACAGTTCCAGGCTCTCCTCAGGCTCTCCAGCATTTGTTGCTTTGTTTTTTTTTTTTTTGGATTATGGCCAACGTTTTGAGGGCGAGATGGTATCTCACTGTAGTTTTGACTTTGATTTCTCTAATAGCTAATGTGAGCATTTCGTCAGGTGTATTTTGGCTGCCTCGATGTTTTCTTTGGTGAAGTGTATGCCCATTTCCTTTGCCCATCGCTTAACTTGGTTGCTTACTTTTGTTGAAATTTTGCAGTAACTTCTACATTGTGGAAATTAGATGCTGATCTGACACGCAGTTGACAAATATTTTTTCTCATTCTATAGGTAGTCTTTTAACTCTCTTGATAGTCTTTGGGTGAGCATAACTGTCTGATTCTTAGTAGTTCCCATTTATCTATTTTCTCTTCTATTGTTCATGCACTGTTTGTCAGACTTTCTAGTCTGTCTAAATAGTGTATTGGAAATTCCATTGTTGACCGTATTTTTTCTTCTGTGATCTTTACTGATTTAGGTTTGATATTTAGGTCTCTGATCCATTTTGAGTTAGTTTTTGTGTGAGGTGTGAGATATGGGACTTGTTTCAGTTTTTTGCAGAAGGATATCCAATTTTGCCAACATCGTTTGTTAAAGAGACTGTTTTTACCCCCGTTTACAACCTTTGGGCCTCTGTCAAATATCAACTGTTCATGAAAGGCTGGTGATATTTCTGGATCTTAATTCTGTTCCATTGATCTGTGTGTCTCTTTTTGTACCAGTACCAAGCTGTTTTGACTACTGTGGCAGTGTAATAGGTTCTGAGGTCAAGTTGTGTGAGGCCTTCCACTGTGTTCCTCTTCTTCAGCAATGCTTTGCTTATCTGTGGTTTCCTCCCTGTACAAAGTTGGTGATTTGTTTCTCCATCTCATTAAAAAATGATGCTGAAATTTGTACTGGGAATGTATTGTATATGTAGATTGCTTTGGGTGAAATAGGCATTTTCACAATGTTAAGTCTTCTTATCCATGAGCAGGGTAGGTTTCTCATTTTTTGTGAGTCTCTTTGGGTTTCTTGCAGTAAGGTCTTGTAATTCTCCCTGTATAAGTCTCTTATTACTCTGGTTAAATTTATTCCTACATATTTTATCTTCTTGGAGGCTCGAGTAAATAGTATTGATTTGATGATTTCCTTTTTGATAATCTCTTTGTTGGGGTAAAGGAATACTACTGTTTTACTTGTGTGAGATATTAATAACATTATTTGGTAATTTCTGCATTCGCTTGGGTCACTTTTCTTTGGAATGGGCATAAATATGGATCTCTTCCAGTCAGTTGGCCAGGTAGCTGTTCTCCAAATTTCTTGGCATGGATGAGTGATCACTTCCAGCACTGCATCTGTTTGTTGAAAAATCTAAATTGATATGCCACCAATTCCTGGAGCCTTGTTTTTTGCCAGTGCCTTCAATGTAGTTTTGATTTATTCCGTCAGTTCCTGATCATATGCTACTCTTCAAATTTGCTGAACATCCATCAGTTCTTTCTGGTGTAATGACTCTGTGTGTCCCTTTCATCTTTTTTGATGCTCCCTCAGTTGTTTTTTTTTCCCTATGTATGAGTTTACTTACAAAATATTAACAAGTTAATACAATTCTATCATACCAAAATTACTTTTATAATAAAAATACACTGAATTTAGTATTTCCGATGAAAGAGCATTTACTTCAAATTTATGCAATTTGCAGTGAATATATGGTGATAGACCAATCCATATGACATCACTGAGTGTTTTATATAAGCACTGCCACCTTCTGTTACTTGTTTTTCAACACAGAAAGTCCAACAAAATGTGTTCTCACCAAGAGGAATTTATAATCTGGTTGAAAAACTCATGATAAAAAACACGTTGTATTTCCTGTCTTGATAATAGAATAAATTAGAGGTGGGGCTATTGACATGATCACAATGGTATTCTGATTAGCAATGTAATATTTAACACTTTCTCACTTTAATACAAAAAAATTAGTCATTTATTGAGTGACTTATTTATGAATAGACTAGGAGCTACTTGGGAACAAATATGTGTGAATGTGAGTGTATATTTATATTCATAAATATAGCATAGTGAGTAATAAACATTTCTCAGGCTTTAAAAAAAATTAAGAAAAACTGAATATCATATACAAAAAATATAAGAAACTCATTGCCATAGAGTCGATTCAAACTTACAGCAGAGTCCATTCAAACTTACAGCGATCCTGTAGGACAAAGGAGAACTGCCCCATAGAGCTTCCAGGGAGTGTCTGGTGGCTTTGAACTTCTGACTTTAGGTTAGCAGCTATACTCTTAACCACTATGCCGTGAAGTTTTCCTGGTGCATGTAAATAGTCTTGATATCATGAGATAGGTACAGCCAGGCAGGGTAGATATACTTTGTGCTCAATTAAAAAAAAAATGCAATAAGGGATAATGTTGTTGTTGTTAGGTGCCATCAAGTCACTTCTGACTCATAGCAATCCTATGAACAACAGAACAAAACACGGCCCTGTCTTGTGCCACGTCCACAATCATTTTTATGCTTAAGCCCATTGTCACAACCACTGTGTCACTGCATCTCATTGAGGGTCTTCCTCTTTTTCGCTGACCCTCCACTCTAACAAGCATGATGTCCTTCTCAGGGACTGTTCCTTCCTGACAACCTGTCCAAAGTATGTAAGATGCAGTCTTGCCATCTTTGATTCCAAGGAACACTCTGGTTGTACTTCTTGAAAGTACAACTTTTGTTTGTTCCTTTGGTGGCCTATGGTACTTTCAATATTCTTCTCTAACACCACAATACAAAGGCATCAATTCTTCTGTCTTCTTTATTCACTGTCCAGCTTTGACAAGAATATGATGCACTTGAGAACACCATGGCTTACGTCAGATGCACTTTAGTCTTCCAGGTGACATCTTTACTTTTCAGTACTTTACAGAGACCCTTTGTAGAGGATTTTCCAAGTGCAATGTGATTTTTGATTTCTTGACTGCTGCTTCCATGGGTGTTGATTATGGGCTCAAGTCTGATGAAATTCTTAACAACTTCAATCCTTTCTCCATTTATGACAATGTTGCTTACTGGTCCAGTTGTAAGGATTTTTGTTTTCTGAATGTTGAGGTTCAATCCACACTGAAGGCTGTGGTCTTTGATCTTCATCAGTAAGTGTTTCAAATCTTCTTTACTTCTAGCAGGTAAAGTACTGTCATCTGCATAACACAGGTTGTTACTGAGTTGTCCTCCAATCCTGATACCTAGTTCTTCTTCATAGAATCCAGCTTCTTGGATTATGTTCTTGGTATATAGATTAAAAAGTATGGTGAAAGGATACCACCTTAATGAACACCTTTCCTGACTTTAAACCATGCAGTGTTCCTTTGTTCTGTTCACACAACTGCCTTTTGACCCATGTACAGATTCCTTAAGAGCACTATTAGATTTCCTGGAATTCCTATTATTCACAATGTTAGCCATAATTTATTATGATCTACACAGTTGAATGCCTTTGCATAGTCAATGAAACTCAGGTAAACATCTTTCTGGTATTCTCTGCTTTCAGCCAAGATCCACCTGACACCAGCAATGGTATCCCTGGTTCCACATCCTTTTCTGAATCCAGCTTGAATTTATGGCAGTTCCTTGTCAAAATACTGTTGTAGTTGCTTTTGAATGACCTTGAGTAAGTTTTACTTCTGTGATATAAACAATATTGTTTGGTAATTTCCACATTTGATTGGATCCCTTTCTTTGAAATGGGCATAAATATAAAAGATAATGGCAATCAATAATTCACACATATTTTTGAAGTCCCCTACAGTTTAAAGGAAAACTCAAGGGCATAATGGTTAAGAGTTATGGCTGCTACCAAAAAGATCAGCATTTTGAATCCACCAGGTGCTTCTTGTAACCCCTGTGGGGCAATTCTACTCTGTCTGATAGGGTTGCTATGAGTCACAAGCAACTTGATAACAAGGCAAAAGGCTGTTTTTTTTTTTTTGTTTGTTTGTTTGTTTTTTTTGGTTATGCAATTAAAAGAAACACTTTCAGTGAAAATTGTCAGAGATGGGGGCAGGGCCAAGATGGCAAAGTAGATGCATGTCTCCTCAATTCCCTCTGAGAACTAAGGCCTGGAATGATAAGTGAACAGACGAGTATGGGCATCCTGCAAGCCCTAGGATCTGGTGTAGGGTTGGTAGACTGGATTAGGCCGCCAGTAAGGAGGAAACTACCTCTCTCAGAGATGCGGCAGCAGCATGCTGAGTCCTGCTTCTGCTAACTCATTATGTGGGAGGACTGCAGGTACACCTTTGTTATCTGGGAGGTAGGGACTGGGTATCAGCTGGCTAATACACTGAACTGCAGTGCTTCAATAAACAGCATATAGTGCAGCAGAGAGACTGTACTTGGAATGGCCACATATTGAGAAGCTCACTACTGACTGAAGGGACCACTGCCCCTCCACCCTCTCTTTCCAGAGATAAACCATAGATTCTGCTGTTTCATGGAAGGAGGGGCACCTCAGTCGGGATGCCATCTTGGTCAGCTTGGAAGCAGAGTGAGCCACTAGCAGGTCTTAGCTGGGGCTAATCTCAAGCAAAGCAGCAGCCCCTGTCTGGAAAGTTCTTCTCCAGCAGAAAAGTTGGGTTTAGGACAGTGGTACCTAAAGTTATGGGTGGGGCCTCGCAAAGATTGGCAGCTAGGCCCAAAGGCCTCCCTTATTTGAACAAAGTCGTAGTGTCTGTGGATGGCCTGTGAGGTGCTTTCATTGTCAGCTAGAAGGTGAGGCCAGTCACAGCCAAGGGCCTGACTGATTTTAGAAGCTGTTTGGATAACTCCTAAGCTCAGCAGTAAAGCATTTTTTCAAAATAAGACCACCTGAAGAACTGACTGCAGAGTGGGGAGGCAGCAGCTCTACCACTCTTCAGTGATCCATGTCATAGTGTTTGCTCACATCTCCCCAGTGACTCTGCAAGTAGGGAACCATCTTTGCTAGCCAGGAGGCAGAGACTGCCATCCAAGAGACGCCACCTGAGGCCAGTCACTAGAGTACACAGAGGTGGCTAGTGACCAAATACAGTAGTGACCTTACTTCCCTCTTAGAACTATGTATGCCTCAGCTCCTGTTAAGATAACATCAGAGAAACTGAACGGCTTCTAGATGGTGTGAAAACAACAATCCATAGCTAACCATTTAAAGAAGTAGTCCACCACGGCTCCAGAAAACTCCCGAATTAAAGAATCAAAAAAATTCCCAGATGAAGAAGCCTTCCTGAAATTATCAGAGTCAACTACAAAAGAATCATGTATACAGCCCTCCTAGAAACTAAACAAAATAAAGCACAACAAAATGAAAAATTAAGTAAGCTATTTGAACTGATGGAATATTAATGATCTGAAATTCAGAAGATCAATTATACAATTACAGAATTAGACAATTCAATCCAAAACCAAAGAGCAGTATGGAGGAGATGGAAACCAGAGTTAGTGAACTAGAGGACAGAGCAACTGACAACAGCATTTATGAAGAGAAAGCATAGAAAAGAAATAAAAATGAAGAAGCAGTAAGAAACATGTGGGACTCTACTAAGAGGAATAATCTATGAATAACTGGAGTTCCTGAACAGGGAGAGATAGCTGAAAATATAGAGAGTATTGTTGTAGAATTGCTCACAGAAAACTTCCCTGAAATTGTGAAAGAAGAGAATACAGATATCCAAGATGCTTACCAAACACCACAAAACTAAATGCCAAAAGAAAGGTACCAAAACATATTAAAATCAAGTGTAATAAAATGAATCATAAGGATAGTCTCTCGAAGGCAGTGTGGCTTAAAGAAAAGCTAATGTACAAAGGGAAGTCTGTGAGCTTTCCTCTCACTTCTTGACAGAAATGATGTTGGCAAGAAGGCAGTGGAATGACACATTCAAAGCCTTGAAGAAAAACTACATATATCCTACAAAATAGTCTCTCTAATATGAAGGTGAAATCAAGACATTCACAAATAAACAGAACTTTAGAGACCTTATAAATACCAAATCAAAACTACGAGAAATACTGAAAGAAGCTCTTTGTTTAGAAAAACAAAAACATCAAGTGTTTACCTGAGGAGGCAATGCAGGTCACACCCTCCAGAATCCCTACTCAGTGAGGGAAATCACAAAACTCAATCAAAGCTACAATATTAAAAGAAGGGAACCAGTGGTCATAACATGAAAACTATGATATCATCACACTGAAAAGAGGGATATATTACACTAGGTAAAACCCTTTCAGATGGAAAGGCAATTAGATATGCAGAAGTTAAAGTCTGGTTTAAACTTAGATTATTAAGGGCAATTATAGGGGTAGCCACCCAGCAAAGTCACCATACAACATATCAACACAAGAAACATAATTCAATAATCTCAACAAATACAAAACCAACATTGAAAAATATGAAAAGTCAACCGTACAGAAGAATGACACAGAACAGAATTTTAAGAGCAACACAGAAAACGTGAACAACACAAAAATAAATGCAACAAAATGACACTAAATGCAGACCTATCAATGAACAGAAAAAAGCTCAGTAAAGACGCAGAAGATCTTACTGTGATGACCAACTAGACCTCATTGACATATATAGAACGTTTTACTCATCAACAGATAAGTATACTTTCTTCTCCAACACACATAGAATATTTTCCAGAATAGACCATGTGTTAGGATATGTCATGGATTGAATTGTGTCCCCCCCAAAATACGTGCAGTAGTTTGCATGGGCCGGGTTTCTTTGTTTTCTATGATTGCCCTCCATTTAGTGATCTTCCTGTGTTGTATGTTAAAGGATTAGAGTGGGACTGTAAATCCCTTCATGGGATCACCTCCCTGCTCCCCTGTAAAGGCAGTTTCCCTGGAGTATGGCTTGCACCACCCTTAATCCTTTCATTTTACAAGAGAAAAGGAATGGGAAGCAAGCAGAGAATGGGAACCTCACACCATCAAGAAAGCAGCCCCGGGAGAAAACTGCATCCTTTAGACCTGAGGTTCATGCACCTAGATGCTCCCTGGGCAAAAACTGATGCAATACCGGACTTTTCTCCAGAGCCAACAAGGGGGAGGAAGCCTTCCCTTGGAGCACACATCCTGAATTTGGACTTGTAGCCTCCCAGATTGTATAAGAATACACCTTTGTTTTTAAAGCCATTCATTCTGTGATATTTCTGTTAGAGCAGCTCTAGCTGACTAAAATAGGATATTAAGCAAATGTCAACAAAATCCGAAACACTGAATTGTTGAAAAGCACCTTCTTGGACCACAGAGTCATAAAAGTTGAAAACAATAGCAGAAAAAAAAAGGGGAGAAGTTTGAATTCATGGAAACTGAGCAGCACCTTGCTTTAAAAAGCCATAGGTTACAGAACAAATCAAGGATGAAATAAAGAAATTTATGGAATCAAATGAGAATGAAAATACATCCTAAGAGAATCTATGGGATATAGCAGAAGCAGTGCTCATAGATCACTATATCTCTATAAATTCACAGGACCATAATGAAGAAAGGGCCAAACCAAAGAAGTAGCTCTGCAGCTTGAATAGAAAGAGATAGAAAGGACTCCTTCAGGTATCAGAAAAAAAGAAGAAAAAAAAAACAGATAATAAAGGTAGAGCAGAACTAAATGAATTAGAGAACAGAAGAATAATTGAAAAAATTAACAAAACCAAAAGTTGTTTCTTTGAAAAGATCAATAAAATTGATAAACAATTGGCTGAACTTACAAAAGAAAAACAGGACAGGAAACAACCACAATAAGAAATTAGACGGAGATGAGATGTCATAACAGACCCAACTGAAATTAAAGATATCACAACAGAATAGTATGACAGACTGTATTCTAACAGATTTGAAAACCTAGAGGAAATGGATTAAATTTTAGATTCATATCACCTACCAAAATTATCACAAGGAGAAGTAAAACAACTTAATAAACCCACCACAGAAGAAGAGACTGAAAAGTAACCAAATAATTACCAACGAAAAGATGTCCTTGCCTAGATGGCTTAACTGGAGAATTCTACCAAGATTTTAGACAACAGTTAATTTTAGTACTACTAGAGCTATTTCATAGCACAGAAAATGACAGAATAATCCCAAATTCATTGTATGAAGCCAGCATAAGCCTGATATCAAAGCCAGGGAAAGATCCCACAAAAAAGAAAAATTACAGACCAGTATCACTCATGAACCTACAGGCAAAAATCTTCAACAAATTCCTCTCCAACCACATGAATAACACAAAGGATAAGAAACACCTGATTTTGCCAATTGATGCAGAAAAGACATTTGACAAAACCCTACACTCATTCATGTTAAAAACTTTCTGAAATATAGGAATGGAAGAGAACTTCCTCAATGCAATAAGGATCATCTATGCAAAGCAAACCACCTACATTACCCTAATTGGAGAGATACTGAAAGAATTTCCTCTGAGAATGGGAAATATACAAGGATGCCCACTGTCACCACTTCCATTCAGCATTGTGCTAGAAGTTCTAGACAGAGCAATTAGACAAGACAAGGAAATAAAAGGCATCCACATAAGCAAAGAAGAAGTAAAAATATCCCTATTTGCAGATGATATGACTGTAACAATCCATAAGTAAACTACTAGAACTAATAGAAGAGTTCAGCCAAGTATCAGGATATCAGATAAGTAAATAAGTAGAATTATTTTATACCAATAAAGATATCATCAAAGAGGAAATCATCAAATCAATACCATTTTCTAGAGTCCCAAAGAAGATAAAATACCTAGGAATAAATGTAACGCGGGTAATAAGAGACTTATACAGAGAGCACTACAAGAACTTACTGCAAGAAACCAAAAGAGACTCTCCACTCATGTGAGTGGACAAGTCTACCCTGTTCGTGGATAAGAAGACTTAACATTGTGAAAATGTGTATTTTACCCAAAGGGATCTACGTGTACAACGTAATCCCAATACAAATTACAGGGTCATTTTTTAATGAGATGGAAAGACAAATCACCAGCTTTGTTTGGAAGGGGTAGAAACCTCCTTTAAGTAAAGCACTACAACATAGTGTGAGGACTCACACTATCTGACTTTAGAACCTGTTACACTGAATCCATAGTCAAAAAAGCTTGATACTGGTACAAAAAGAGACATATAGACCAATGGAACAGAACTGAGACCCCAGAAATGCCACTATCCTCTTATGAACAGTTGATATTTGACAAAGGCCCCAAGATTGTAAACTGGGGTAAAAAGAGTCTCTTTAAACAAATTGTGTTGGCAAAATTGGATATCCATCTTCAAAAAAATTGAAACAAGAACCGTATTTCACACTTTACAGAAAAACTAACTCAAAATGGATTAAAGATCTAAATATCAAGCCTCAAATAATAAAGATCACGCAAGAAAAAGTAGGATCGATAATGGAAGTTCTAATAACATGGTTTAGACAGACTACAAAAACTGGGAAACAAAGCACAATCAACAGAAGAGACAATAAATGCAGACTACTAAGGATCAAAACTTTTGCTCATCCCAGAGATTTTAGTAAAAGAGTTAAAAGACCACCTACTGAATGGGAAAAAAATATTTGGCAACTATGTGTTTGTCATGGATTGAATTGTGTCCCCCACAAAATACGTTTAGCCATGTGACTGGGCCATGATTCCCAGTATCTTGTGACTCTCCTCCATTATGTGGTTTTCCTATGCTGTATGTTAAAGGATTAGGGTGGGGGCTGTAAATCCTTTCATAGGATTACCTCCCTGCTCCACTGTAAAAGGAGTTTCCCTGAGTATGGTTTGCCCCATCCTTAATCCTTTCATCCTACGAGAGATAAAAGGACAGAGAAGCAGGCAGAGAATTGGGAACCTCGTACCATCAAGAAAGCAGCACTGGGAGAAGAGCCTGTCCTTCAGACTTGAGGTTCCTGTGCCAAGATGCTCCCTGGACAAAGACTGATGCAATACTGGACTTTCCTCCAGAGCTGACAAGGGGGAAAGCCTTCCTCCAGAGTGGACACCCTGTATATGGACCTGTAGCCTACTGGACTCTGTAGGAATAAACCATCCTTTGTTAAAGGCTTCCACTCTGTGGTATTTCTGTTAGAGCAGCCCTAGCTGACTAAACCAGTGTTGTACTGATTTCTGATCTCCATAATCTACAAGAGTCTTCAAAGTATCAACAAGAAAAATTTAAATCACCCAGTTAAGTGATGGGCAATGAAAATGGACAGATATTTCACCAAAAAGAACACCCAGGCAGCCAAAAGACACATGAGGAAATGTTCATGACCATTAGGTAGCAGAGAAATCCAAATCAAATCAGGGCTGTCCATAATCCAAAAAATACCAAATAATAAATGCTGGAGAGACTATGAAGAGACTGGAACTCACCCACACTGCTGGCTGGATTTCAAAATGAAACAACAAATGTCCACTCTTTGGACACGAATGGATTGGACTTGGCGACACAGAGTGTCCATACATTGGATGTGCTTTATAGTTCTGTGCATCTATAGGATATCATCCTACTGACCTCTGGCTGGAGGAAGGGGAGTGGGTGGAGAGGAGGGGAAAGGAGACTGTGGGGAGGATGAGACATGTATGGAGCAGAGAGGAATATTGTGCTGTCACCGGGCAGGGAACAGTGGAAGCTGCATATAGATGGCCGTGTAAATTTATACGGGAATGTACATTTTCACTCAGTCATAATAATAAAAAAAAGAAACAACCTCGTTGGAAAGTGATTTATGCTTCCTTAAAAATCTGGACATAGATATACCATTTGATGCAGTAATCCCACTGCTCAGAACACATCCTGCAGAAACAAAGGCTGTCACACGAACGGATACATGCACACAAATGTTTATTGCAGCACAATCCACAATGACAAGAAGATGAAATCAGCTTAGCTGCCCATCAACAGATGAATGGATTAAAAAAACTGTGGTACATATACTTGATGGAACACTTGTGCAATGATAAACAACAATAAAGACTTTTAAGAAGCATCTCATAACCTGGTTTCATTTGGAAGACATTATGCTGAGTGAAATCAGTCAGTGGCAAAAGGACAAATATTGAAAGAGATCCCTGCTATAAAGAGTTAAAAATAGACTGATTTACAGAAGAAAACCCTCTTTGAGGGCTACAAGAGTGGAGAGGGAGGGCAAGGTTGGTCAAAGATTACACAGTTGATAGAAATTTGATTGAGTGAAAGCAGTGACAGCATACAGCAGAAAGCAAATCACCTTAGTTGGACTTCATTGTAAACTGAAAGCTCTCCTAATCTCAACCCAATATTGCAAGGATAGAGTAGCAGGGCTGGAAGTTGGGAAATGTGATTTCTGGGGACATGGAGGTCAATAGGAATAACTAGTCTATTGTTAAGAGAGTCTTCTTGCACCCCATATTGGTGAGCAGCAACTGAGGTCCCAACAAATCAAATGGTCCCAACTCATTTGGAACAGATGCTGACCAAGAACAACAAAGACTCAAGGAAAAGAGAGCTGAGGAGACAGAAGGACTCATGTGAATGGAAGATTGTGTCTACATGTGACCAGAAGAAGCAGATGGTACCCAGCTATCACCAAAGAAGCCATGATGGGGCACACAGTGTAGAGTGCCTGTGCCAACATGAGAAAAAGAGGGGCACAGGTCAAGCCCTCTACTAAAAGACCACAACTGATGGCCCAATGGCCTGGAGGATCCCCTTGGAACATGGGCCGTAGACCTGCTTCTGCCCCTGGCCAAAAAAACACTACTGAGGTCAACTCTGCAGACAAAAATGGACTGGACTGGGGGAAACAATGTGACCATATTGTGTGTGTATTTTATGGCTTTATGCATTTATAGGGTGCTGTCCTACTGGTCTCTTTCTATCTTGGAGAGAAAAGCATGGAGAGAGATGGACAGGACTTGTTAAGAAGATACTGCAAGTTTAGAATGAAAAAGAGGAATGTGCTGCCACTAGGCAAGGAGAGTAGAAGGAGCAGCAGAGAGGCAGCCATGCAAAGTTGATTTGGATTGTGTGCTTCCGCTTAGTCACAATTCAAAAAAAAAAAGGAAAATGAAGAAGTGAAATGTCAGAGAAGATGTTGTAGAAGAAAATGTATTTAAGCTGGTCTTGGAAAGAAAAAATGTTAACAGGAAAAGCCCGGTTGCAGATGGTTGCAGATTCATGCTGTCTACCACCATTAAGCCAATTATACAGAGACAGGGATTAAACCTTTAAAAGCACTTCATTCAGAATGCCAGCAACCTGCGAATATGATGGATTAGCACCCTAAAAACTATCTTAAACTCTCAGTCCAGGCTAACAAGTTTTACAGAAGGGCTTATAGGGAATGGGAGGGTGGTAGGAAAGGCTTGGAGGCATTTTCAGAGGAGGCAAAGTTGGAGAAGACAGAATTTCTGTCTCAAGGCAAGTTGTTCTTGATATTTGCAGGCTGCTTACTTTTCTCAGAGACCAACCAACCAAGAAACCAACCCACTCAATGCTGTTGAGTCAATTCTGACTCATAGTGACTCTGTAGGGCAGAGCAAAACTGCACCATAGAGTTTCCAAGGAGCATCTGGTGGATTCAAACTGCTGACCGTTTTGGTTAGCAGATGTCACACTTAACCACCAAGCAGACAGTGGGCTCCAAATTGGCTTTTCTCTGACCCATTATCAGTCAAGAATAACCTGGGAAAACAAACTCGAAATCTTTGTGAGTAGTGAGTACCAATCAGAGGGAGGTTACAATTTTATGTGCCAGCCTTCCATGGGGAGTGGGGTGGGGTGGGGAGGGTTTAAGAATTAAGACAGAAACTAGGTAAGAATTTTTCTACATCTATTAACCCCTTTCGATGCCCCCTGTCAGTATTATAACATCTCATGTCTATATTTTGCTGTGAAAGTAATTATCCTGGTCTTTAGCATATTCCTTTCGTAGAGTATCTTGTCTACTTCAACTTCTCCCGTATGAGATTTTGTAATCATAATTTTTATGGGAACAAGGATGAAGGTCTCTTTTTCTGTGTCTGCTTCATGCTGAATAGGGACGTGGGCTTGCCTCTCTGAGTGAAATACTCTTGCTGATGGTGTCAATGATTTATAAGAGAGAGGATGACCATTACTAGGTATCAGAACTCATGGAATATTATTAATTTTGCTTGAAACTGTTGTAACCTAGAAGATATAATTTTTGTTTTTCAATTTTACTGTAGATGGAATTATTGAGAAAGACTATGTATGATAGGAACAAACCTTCAGAGGGTGGTCATAGTCAGTTATTTACAGGATCCTAAAACCTGGTTAGTAACAGAATAAATTACTATATTTAGGTTTATTCTGGAAATCCAGGGTGGAGCTATCTAGTTTTTTGCCTTCTCTCTCCTTTTTCTACTTCCTGTTTACCTTTTTTCACTTTCTTATTCTTTTTTCCTTTCTCCTTTTTTTCCCTCTTTTTGCTGTTCTACACTTTTCTTTTTCTTCTACCTTTTTCTCTTTTCCTTCTCCATTTTTTTTCCTTCTCCATTTTTTCTCTCTCCTTTTAAATAGCTGCAGGTGCTTGAAGAAGAAAGTTTCCTAAATGGAGAGCTTGTTATAAAGCAGTCAGGCTACAGGTAGTGTTTTGACTTAAATGACATTATCCTGGTTTGCAGTAGCATAGCTTTCTCTGGTACAGTAATGTCCCACCTTGTGATGCAACCTGAGAATTTTGTTGTATGTTCTTGTGGTTCTTTAGTTTTTAGTATATTAATCAACAACATAAACAATCCAACACCCTCATTTCTTATATTTAGTTGAATTTTTAAATGTATTTGTGTCCTCAATTAGTAATTCTTGTCCCAACAACACAACAGGGCATTTAGAGACATATAGAAAAGAATTTCTTACCAATTGTGACTCCATCAGACATAAGAGTAAAATTTTTTCACCTTGGATTTTTAATCAAGGCCAATAATTACACAGTCCCGCTTGCAGAGTGGGCCCATTGGGTAATTTAAGGTAGAGAAGGTGGCTTTCATATCTAAGACAAATTCAACTTCCTTACCTTCCACGCTGAGTGTAACCCTTGCCCCCTACCAGTGGTGATGTCAGTGGTATGGCCAAGAGCCAGGCTGATCTCAGGGCTCTGTCAGTGGGTGGTCTCTTTAGACCTCTCTGCTGAGAGAATCATCATCTTTCTAGTAGTGTCTGTCAATCTAGGCCTTTGGGGAGCTCAACTGAGCATCCTCTTTTAGGGTGCTTAGGACACTTCATCTTTCAGTGGCCTCCTTTTCCACAGTACCTGCATACTTACTGGTTGGTCAGGTGATCCAAGTCCTGATCCTCAGGGGTTTAACTGGGTTACCTCAAAGTGGTCCTCAAAGAGCTACAGCCAACAACTAGACCTTTTTAATCTTTTGTCCTCTGCCACAAAATTTCTGCTATTAAACACTTTCAAGATCTTCTCTACCAATAAATAGAGTGGGGTCTCAGGAATTGCCTTGAGCTTTTGTAATTTTTGATGTAGTTTTCCAGACTGATGTAAGCTGGAATACAAAATATATTTTGTAGAACATCTGATTTTATATTAATATAAATACAACAACATTTATCTATTAAGGTATAAACCATTTCTTGATAGAATACAGTCTAATGTTATTTTAATTTGTAAGGTCATAGATAAAATTTCAGATACTTTTGTTATGCTGTTTACAACTTTGTTAAATTTGCCAATAAGAACTCCTAGTTTGAAAGTAATACTATTTAAACCCATTAGTAAAGTAGTTTAGGAGAAAGGAAAATGACTTCTTGTATCTAGAAAATATGACTTTAAAATATCAGAAACATTTACACACAGAACTCAGTGTTTTTTGCTTTTATTTAGTCTTATATAGTTATTTTCTGTTTCACTTGATCTGGATCAGCTGCAGTCTGCGAGGTCATCAGTAGCTGCGTAAGAGTAGTGAAAAGACTTAATAGAAGTTAGTTACAAGCAAAATGTAAAAGTTGAATAAAATCTAATCTGTTGGAAAACTTTAGAGAGTAATGTTTTTCAATATAGCCATTAACTGTAATTTCAAAGAACTTCAGACACAATATTTAATAATCTTGAGGCATAATACCACAGTCAGATATACATAGACTATCAAGTCTCCAAATACCTGAATAGTATAAAAATAACTTCATAGGTAAATAATTTGAATTCCCCAGTCAAAGCATTAGCTTTGATGCTAAATTCAAAATGTAAAAGTTAAAGTAGTAGTTATCAAACAATAAAATTATGGTATAATATTATGTATTTTTTATATCATTATACAGAAACACAAGAAAAAATAGCTAACAGAAATCTTAAACCAACAAGACTCAGGTATTTCTCTTGATTTTAATCCACACCATGTAATTTATTAAATAAAACTTTTTAGTACTTTTTGTTTATAAAAAAGGTATTTGTGTCCTACCATGAATTTTCAGTTGTTAGTTTATTTAAAGGTTAACAGGAAGTAATAATTAAGTTATTTAGGAGGTGGGGCCAAGATGGCAGACTAGACACACGTTTCATCAATTCCCTTTGGGAAGTAAGTCCTGGAATGATAACTGAATGGAGCACTCTGGACATCCAGGGAGCCCTGGGATACGGCATAGGGTTGTCAGATTGGACTACATGCCACTAAACAGGAAACTACCTCTCTCTTACACAAGGCAGCACATGCTGAATCCTGCTAGAGCTGACTCACTGGTAGGACTGCAGGTACTGAAGACTTTTTTGTTATCTGAGAGGAGGGTGCTGAGCATGAGCCTTCAAATACGCTGAGCTGCAGTACTGCAGTAAACAGCATAAAGTGCAGCAAAGAGACAGTGTGTGGGATATCCACATGTTGAGAGCCTGCCTACTGATTGAGGGTACCACTGCACCACACTCTCTTTTCTGAACTGTGCCATAGATTCTGCTGCTTCATGGCAGGAAGGTCATCTCAGACAAGATGCCATTTTGGTAGAGTTACCCAGCAGGAGATCTCAGGAGGGGTTAATTTCCAAGTTGAGAAACAGTGCCAGTCCAGAAAGTGCTTTTCCAGAAAAAATGCTGTGTATAGGACAGTATTACCTTACAGGTGGAGCCTGGCTGAGCATGGCAGCAAGGCCAGAACCAGTCCCTACTTTAAACTACATCATAGCATCTGTGGGCGGCAAAAGAGTTACTTCCATTGGCTAGCCACACCTGAGGGCCTGACTGATTTCAGCAGCTGTGGGACAGCTCCTAGCTTAATAGTAAAGTACCTTTTTTAAAATAAGACTGCCTGGAGAAATAACTGATGAGTGGCCCAGTGGCATTTCCTCTACCCTTCATGGACCCACATCATGAGGTCAGCAGATGGTACTCCAGTGACTCCATAAATCAGGCACCATCTTTGCCAGCCAAGAGGGGGAGACTGCCACCTCAGAGAGTCCACTGGGACCAGTCACTAGAATATACAGAGGCAGCTGATGACCAACTCCCTTCTCAGAAGTATGCCCCAGCTCTTGTTGAGGTAACACCAGAGAAACTGAACAACCTATAGATGATGAAAAGGCAACATACCATTGCTAACCATTTAAAGAAACAGTCCGTCATGGCTCTAGAAAACTCCCAAAATAAAGAATCAAAAAGCTACCCAGATGGAGAAGGCTTACTGGAACTATTGGAGGTCAAGTACAATTTGAACTCATGAAAACTGAACAACAACTTGCCCAAAAAATCAAGGATGAAATAAAGAAATTTATGACATCAAATGAGAATGAAAACACATCCTGCAAGAACCTATGGATGACAGCCAAAGCAGTGCTAAGAGGTCAATTTATCTTTATAAATGCACACATATAGAAGGAAGAAAGGACTCAAATCAAAGAAGTAACCCTACAGCTTGAACAAGTAGAAAGAGAGCAAAGAGGAACCCCTCAGACACCAGAAGAAAATAGATCATAAAGATTAGAGAAGAGCTGAATGAAGTAGAGAATAGAAGAACAATTGAAAAAATTAAGAAAACCAAAAGCTATTCTCTGAAAAGATCAACACAGTTGACAAACCATTTCCTAAACTGACAAAAGGAAAACAGGAGAGGAAACAAATAGCCCAAATAAGAAGTAAGAGGGAGTTGTTACAACAGACACAACTGAAATCAGAAGTATAATAACAGAATACTATGAAGGACTGTACTCTAACCGATTTGAAAACATAGAGGAGATAGCCAAATTTTTAGATTTATATCACCGACCAAACTTATCACAAGGAGAAGCAGAACAAGTTAATAAACCCAGCACAAAGGAAGCAATTGAAAATGTCACCAAAAAACTATTACCAAAGAAAGTACTGGCACAGATGACTTCACCAGTGAATTGTACCAAACTTTTAGAGAACAGTTAACTCTAATACTACTCAGACTATTTCAGAGCATGGAAAGGGATGGAATACTCCAAAATCCATTCCATGAAGCCAGCATAACCCTGATACAAAAGCCAGGGAAACATCCCACAAAAAAGAAAACGACAGACCAATATTGCTCATGAACCTAGATGCAAAAGTCTTGAACAAAATCCTTGCCAACAGAATTCAACAACATATCAAAAAAAATAATTCATCATGACCAAGTTGGATTCACTCCAGAGGGCCAAGGCTGGCTTAACATCAAAATAACAATTAATAGTCAAACTCGTAAATAGCACAAATGCTAAGAATCATCTGATTCTGACAACTGATGTAGAAAAGGCATTCAATAAAGTGCAACACCCATTCATGCTAAAAACTCTCAGCGACACAGGAATAGAAGAAGAATTCCTCTGTGCATAAGGAGCATCTATGCAAAGCCAACGGCCTACATCATCTTGAATGGAGAGAGACTGAAAGAATTCCCTTTGAGAACAGGAACTAGACAAAGATGCCCACTCTAACCACTAACCACTAACCTCTAACCACTAATATTCAAAATTGTACCAGATGTTCTGGCCAGAGCAATTAGACAAGACAAAGAAATAAAGGGCATCCACACTGGCAGAGAAGAAGTAAAAATTTCCCCATTTGCAGATGATGAGATTGTATATACAGAGAATCCTAAAGAATCCATAAGTAAACTACTAGAACTAATAGAAGAGTTCAGTCAAGTATCAAGATATATGATAAATATAAGTAAATCAATAGGATTCCATGACACCAAGAAACAGATCACTGAAGAAGAAAGCACCAAATCTATACCATTTACTATAGCCTCCAAGAACATAAAACACCTAGGAATAAATCTACCTAGAGAAATAAGAGACCTATACAGAGAGAACTAAAAGACCTTAATGCAAGAAACCAAAAGAAACTTACATAAATGGAAAAACCTACCCCACTCCTGGATCGGAAGACTTAACATTGTGAAAATATTTATTTTGCCCCAAATGATCTACATATACAATGCAATCCCAATACAGATTCCAGTATCTTTTTTTATGAGATGGAGAATCAAATCACCAAATTTGTTTGGAAAGGAAAGAAATCTTAGATAAGTAAAGCACTACTGAGGAAGAGGAACACAGTGGGAGGCCTCACACTACCTGACCTTGGAACACATTATACTACCTCAGTAGTCAAAACAGCCAGGTACTGTACAAAAAGAGACACATAGACCAATGGAACAGAACTGAGACACCGGAGATGCCATCATCCTCTTATGAACAGTTGATATTTGATGAAGGCCCTAAGACTCTAAACTGGGATAAATGGTATTGGCAAAATTGGATACAAATGGTATTGGCAAAATTGAATACCTATCTGTAAAAAATTGAAATCAGACCCGTATCATACACCTTACACAAAAACTAACTTAAATTAGATCAAAAACCTAAATATCAAACCTAAAACAATAAGAAAAATAGGGTCAAGAATGGAAGTCTTAATACGCAGCTTAGACAGACTTCAAAATATGACAAAGCATAAACTACAGAAGAGAAAATAGATAAATGGAAACTACTAAGAATCAAACACTTTGCTCATCCAAAGACTTTATCAAAAGAATTAAAAGACCACCTACAGAATGGGAAAAAAAGATTTGGCAATGACCTGTCAGATCAATGTCTGATCTCCATATTCTGCAAGAATGTGCAAAATATCAACAAGAAAAACATAAATATCCCAAAGGACGTGAACAAAGGAGATGGAGTAGCACTTCACCAAAGAGGGCATCCAGGCAACCAAAAGACACATTAGGCAATGCTCACTATCATTAGCTATCAGAGAAATCCAACTCAAAACTACAATAAGGTATCATCTCACCCTAACAAGGTTTGCCACGATCCAAAAAACACAAAACAATAAATGCTGGAGAGGCTGTAGAGATGTTGGAACTCTCCTATACTGCTGATTTAATTACAAAATGGTACAACCTCTTCGGAAAGCAATTTGGCACTTCCTTAAAAAGCTGGAAACAGAAATACTGTTTCATCCAGTAATCCCACTGCTGGAATATATTCTACAGAATCAAAAGCTGTCACACCAATGGATACACACACACAAGTGTTTATTGCAGCATTGTCCACAACAGCAAAAATATAGAACCAACCCATGTGGCCATCAACAGATGAATGGATAAACAAACTATGGTACATATACTCAATGGAATACTATGCAATGATAAAAAACAATAATGATTTTAGGAAGCATCACTTAACCTGGCTTCAATTAGAAGACGTTATACTGAGTGAAATCAGTCAGCAGGAAAAGAACAAATATGCTATGAGACCCCTATTATAAGGACTTAAGAAGAGACTTATATACAGAAGAAAAGACACCTTGATGGCTGCAGTGGAGGGGAGGGAGGGAGAAGGCTAGTCATAGATTAGATATTTGATAGAAATTTGGATGTGTAAAAGCAGTGACAGCACACAGTAGAAAGTAGACCAAGTTAACTGGACTTCAACATAAATTGAAAACTCTACTTTTAACCCAACCTTGCAAGGATAGAGTAGCAGGGGCAGGGGTCTGGGGACCATGCTTTGGGGGGACATTGAGGCCAACTGGTATAACTAGCCTATTGCTGAGAGAGTCTTCTGCACCCATATTGGTGAGTGGCATCTGGGGTCTTAAAAGCTAGCAAGCTGCCGTCTGAGGTACACCAAATGGCCCCAACTCGTCTGGAGCAGATGATCACCAAAAACAACAAATACACAAGTAAAAAGAGCCCAGGAGACAGAATGACCCATGTGAATGTATGACTGTGACTAGAAGAGCCAGATGGTGCCCAGCCACCACCAAAGACAGCTGTGATGGGGCACAGAATGTGGAGTCCCAAAGGCAACATAAGAAAAAGAGGGGTGCAGCTCAAGAACTCCCCTAAAAGACCACACTTGATCTGGTGGCCTGGGGGTTCCCTTAGAGCATTGCCCCAGACCTGCTGCTGCCCCTGACCTGAAAACATTACTGAGGTCAACTCTTTGGACAGGAATGGACAGGACTCAGGGACACAATGTGACCATATGGTGTGTGTACTTTATGGTTCTATGCATTTACAGGAGGCTGTCCTACTGGCCTCTTACCAGAAGGGAAAGGAGAAAGTGGAAAGGAAGGGACAGGAGATTGTTAAGAGGATGCAGCACGTATAAAACAAAAGGGAGGAGTCTGCTGTCACTGGGCAAGGAGAGCAGAAGGAGCTGCAGATAGGCTGACACGCAAAATTAATTTCGATTGTATACCTTCACTTAATCAGATTACAATAAATAATCATCAGTTATTTAATCAACAATCTTAAAATGTAACTCAGCTTTTTTTTTTCCACCTGTATGTTGGTTTGGGGCTTAGAATTCTTAATTTAGTGAGCAAATTTGTCATTCTGATTCAACTGAGCTAGAAGCTATACTTTGAGGAGCACCAAATACACATTTCTAGAGAGAAATTTCAATAGCTTCCTCGTTATATGTCTTTGCCACTCCTCTAGGTAGATGTCAATCAAAATTTTAGATTTTCAGGCAAATTGGTCTTCTTAGGAATAATGATATTTACAAGAATATTTATTCATGTCGAATTTTCTTTTAGAAGATAAATCAACAGATGGATCAACATATTTGGGAATATCTCCAAAAGTGCTGGGGATAGAGAGTTACTAGCTGGTCAATTCCAGTTCATGGTGACGTTGTGTAAAACAGAATGGAACATTATCTGATCATATGCCATTTTCATGGTAGTCAGCATGTTTGAGTCCAAAGCTACTGGTATTATGCAAATTTATGTTATGGAATACTGAAGAAGCTCAATATCAACCACTGGAACAAGACCATTGGTCAACTGCAGAACAGATTATCAGTTGCTCATATGAAACTTTGAATTGCAGCTTTAGAAAATTAAAACAAGTCCATGAGGGTCAAAGTACATCACACCTGAATTTAGAGACAATCTCAAGGATAGACTTGATGCACTTAGCACTAACAAACACCAGGCAAATTGTGGGACGCCACCAAGGATATCACAGAAGCAGAAAACAAAATGTCATTAAAAAGGGAAGAAAGAAAACATCAAAATAGATGTTATAAAATAAAACAATCTGAAACTTGCCCTTGAATATAGAGTAGCTAGTGCAAATAGAAGATATGAGGAAGTAAAAGAGCTGAACAGAAGATTTCAAAGAGTAGCAGACAAAGTAAAATAACTTAATGAAGTATGCAAAGGTCTGGAATTAGAAAACCAAAGAAGAAGAACACACTTAGCCTTTCCTAAGCTGAATGAACTGGAATAAAAATTCAAGCCTTGAGTTTCAGTACTGGAGGATTCTATGGGTGAAATACTAAACAAGGGCAGAAGCAGGACAAGAAGGTGGGAGGAATACACAGTCACTGTACTCAAAAAAATATTCTTCAGCCATTTTACATGGCAGCATATGATCAGGAATCAATGGGCATTAAGGGAGGGTGTCCAAGGTGCATTGAAGGCCCTGGTGAAAATAAAGGCTCCAAGAATTGACAATACCAACTGAGATGTTTCAGCAAACGGCTGTGGCATTGGAAGTGTTCATTCATCTATGCCAAGAAATTTGGAAGACACCTTCCTGTCCAAATGACTGGAAGAAATCCATATTGGTGTCCATCCCAAAGAAACTATGGAATATAGAAGTTATCGAACAATATCATTAATATCACAGGCACGTAAAATTTTGCTGAAGAAAATTCAAATATGGTTGCAGCAGTACATTGACAAAGAATGGCCAGAAATTCAAGCTGGATTTAGAAGAGGATGTGGAAGTAGGGCTGTCATTCCTGGTGTTAGGTGGATCTTAGCTGAAATCAGAGAATACCAGAAAGACGTTTACCTGGGTTTTATTGACTATGCAAAAGCATTTGGCTGTTTGGATCATAATAAATTATGAATAACACTTCTAAGAACTGGAATTCCAGAATAATTGATTGGGCTCATGTGGAAACTATGCATAGACCAAGAGACAGTTATTTGAATAGAAGAAGGGGATACTGTATTGTTTAAAATCAGGAAAGGTCTGTGTCAGAGTCAGTGTCCTTTTACCATTCTTATGGAATCTATATGGTGAGCAAATAATCCAAGAAGCTGGACTACGTGATGAACTCAGCATAAGGACTGGAGGAAGATTCATTATAGCCTGTGATATGTAGATGGTATATAGCTTTGCTTGCTGAAAGTCAAAAGGACTTGGAACTCTTTCTGGAAAGGCCATTGTGGACAGTGGCATGGGGACAAGCTCACAAACTTAATTGTCTAGCTGTCTGTGAGGGAGTTTTTAGCCAGTCAACAAATAACTGTATTGAAACACCCTTCCTACCCACCTAATCTGGTCCCCAGTGACTTTTTTCTTTATCTGAAGATAAGGGAAATATTGAAAGGATGACATTTTGATGACATTCAGGACATCAAGGATAATACAATGACAGCTTTGATGGCAGTTCCAGGGGAAGAGTTCCAAAACAGCTTTGGATGGTGGACTAGACCCTGGCATTGGTGCACAGCTTCCCAAGGGGAGCTCTTTGAAGGTGACAATTGTGATGTTTGGAAACCCGGGGGGCATAGTGGGTTAAGTGCTACATCTGCTAACCAAAATGTCAGCAGTTCAAATCTGCCAGGCACTCCTTGGAAACTCTATGGAGCAGTTCTACTTTGACCTCTAGGGTCACTGTGAGTCAGACCCAACTCGACAGCAGTGGGTATAGTGATATTAAGCAATGAGGTATGTAGCACTTTTTCTAAGATGAATTTGTGAACTTAATTGGCAGTCCTCATATTAGAATTATGGTGTTGCATATACCATGGAATACCACAAGAAAGAACAAATCTGCCTTGATAAAAGCACAGCCAGAAAGCTCCTTCTAAGTGAGCATGGTGAGACTTTATTTCATGTATTTTGGACATGTTATCTGGAGAGACCAGTCACCAGAAAGTTATATTATGCTTAGTAAAGTAGAGAAACCCTGGTGGTGTCTACTCTGTCTATAGCATCACTGTGAGTCGGAATGGACTCAATGACAGTGGGTTGTTTTTTTTTTAGTTTAGTAAAATGTCAGTGAAATAGAGGAAGAACTTCAAGAAGATGGATTGACATAGTGGTTGTAATAATGGGCTCAAATGTAGCAATAATCGCACAGATGGTACAGGATCATATAATGTTTTGTTCTGTTGTACATCGAGTTGCTGAGTCAAAATCAACTTATAGGAACGTAACAACAATAATTTTTGGAAGTAGATAGCTAAGCATTTCTTCTTAGTCTGTCTGATTTTGAAAACTCCACTGAAATCCGTCATGAGTGACCCTGCTGATATTTGAAATACAACATGTGAGCCATCACAGTGTGACAAACTGGTGAAACAGTGTTGGATGTTAGGGATATACACTCAATAAATGCATGCAGTTTTACCAATATAATAATTATTGGATTTATACTATTACAATTTGGATGCAAGAACAGTTTCTAGAAGACTTACGATGATAACAGGTATTTCCCATCTGTAATAGAAGTAGGTTTCATATGACATGGAAAAAACATAAAGACAGAAACTACTGTGTTTTGGAGCCATCTGACCTAAATTCAGGTCTCTCCTTCTCTGTCTCTCTATCTCTGTCTCTCTGCTTTGTTTGTGAGCTTGGGAATCTTAGTAATCCTTTATTAGTTTTAATTATCTGTAAAATAAAAACAAAAATCTTTACTGAGTAGTTGGGTAAGCTGGAGTAGATAAATTATGTGAAACGCATGTTGAATGCTAATGGTATAGGAATCCAATTTCATTACACTGGTGGGAAAACAGAAATGGCAGGTACTTTCATAAGAGGAATAAATTTAGATTTCACCCCTCCTCCTCTGGAAAGGTACTACCAGCAGAGTGAGGCCTGGAAATCTAACATGAAAAGGAAACTTCTTGTGTCAGACCTGCTAGTAGTTCCCCATTACTAACAAGAATACAATCCAAAGGCTATTGTAAATCACCTAAAAATACATTGTTACATTTTGGTCTAGGGTCTGTCCTTTAGTACTTCAGTTACCTTGAGCAAGTAACTTAACCACTGTCTGTGACGTTGTTTCCTTACCTGTAAAGTGAGGATACAAAGTATTTGTCTTGTGGAACTGCTGTGACAATGAAATAAGTAGGATGTAAAAAGTACTTAAAATAGTAAATGCTAACAGTTTTCTGTGCCAAGATTTGATGCAGCTCTCAATTTCTATGACTATGTTTGGACATGAACATTTTAGTTTTTTAAGTCTGTTCATTATTCATTATTTTCAGACATTATCAATTAGATAAACTGCTCTGTTAATAAATGTTGACCTCCAAATCTTAGTGTGTTAATACAGTAAATATTTCTGTAGTAACCCATGCAGTTTAGTGTGGGTTCAGGAGTCCCCCTCCATTCTTGCAGCCCCGTCACTGGAAGCTATGGCTTTCAAATTTGTCATATCAGCTAAATTGTGTGGTGAACTGAAGACTTTATTCCAACGCTATGTTGTTTCCTTAGTGTTTCTTATCCATTGGCACTGATTTATGTGGTGTTTCTCATGGGTCATTTTTGTTTGTAAGAATCACATGATTTCACTTTGTTTCTAGACATTAAAAGGCAACACACATATTAATCTAAGTGAAGGTGGGCATTCAGGATATGAGCTGTACTGTATTAGGTCCTAGGGGGTCCAGAGCCTCAAGGCCAGCTTTCCCCTTAGTTGCTGTGCAACTCTGAAAAAGCCTCTTAAGCTTACTAGAATTCTTCATTACAGTTCTTCATATGAAATGTTATGAAAATGCAAAGTGTTATTATATTCTCCCACAAAAGCTTAAACAGTGCAAATGAAATCACTTAAGTTAATCATTTGTCCTCCTCCTTGCTTAACCGTGTAATATCTCTGTAGTGCATTCTAGAGAGCTTTTCTAGCCCAGTGTTAAATGATCCTATCACTTGAGAGGCATTATCATTAATCTTTTTTTTTACTGTTTGTTTATTTTTTTCCCTTTTGGGCTCATTTCCATTAAACAGGCAGGAAGAAGAGAATATTGAACATTAGTTCCTAATGTCACTGACTAACTCTTAATCACACTGTTAGACATGTGTTCTGACTGAATAATCCTGACCAGCAAGCAGTGAGACCAAGATTGACTTTGATGAATGTCTATCATTATTTTCTGATATGGGTGAGGTTATTTTTTTTTTCTGAATATTAAATGTTTTCTCAGAAATTATACTCTATTCAGAAAAAAAAGTATATAAAATACTTTCTTCTGTCATCAAATCTTCTTTCCCAGATGAGTACTTTAATGATTTGTATTTTCATCAGACATTGAAATATTTTGATACAGTCATTGGTAATTACTTCAACTCACGACTTAGTAGCATTGTTCTCCTCTCTTTATTTTTGTAAGCTTTCAATCTTTATTCATCAATCAAATAAAAAATGTTTAGTATATGAAGAAATCTATCATTATTTCATATAGCTGTTTCCTAAAGATGCAGTCTGAAAACCTGACCCTCCCTCCTTTGAGACTCTTTTCCTATACATAATTTTCCCTCATGTCATTGTTTGTTGAGATACTTTTCAAGATTAAGCCTCTGGTCAAATATCACTATTTTCAGAAAACTTCCCAAGGTTCCTGAACAAAATTCATAGTTTCTTATTCTAAGCTTCTCTAGCTAAACACTTTATTTTGTCACTTGTCTCACTCTGCCTTTAATTATACATACCTGTGCACATGTCTCTGTTCCCTTAAATGTTACAACTCCTTAGGCAGGAATAGTCTTTTATTAAAATTTATACTACAAATATCACAAGAGGACTTTCACATAATATAGAGTGAAGAAGCCCTTTTGTTTTTAGAGAGATAGGGAGAAAGATGTATGCACACATGCACACGCTATATTCAGCCTTGTATCCTCTGTAGTTGGAAACTTTCGGAAATGGATGATTTGAGAAATGGATAGCAGAAGTAACTTAGTCAAATGACAGATTGTCAGCTTTAAAGATAAGTTTGTCTAAAACTCTGTGAAGAGTTTCTAACTTAATATGAATGTGGGAGCTATTGTTACCCAAAGGTGTGAATTAGGACTATCACCACTGAAGAAAGCTAATAGGGAAATTTCAAGCAAAACCATTCCTCTTCGGGTTTTCAACTTGAAGATGAATGGTGTTGCATTCATCATCAAAAAGAACATTTCAAGATCTCTCCTGAAGTACAATGCTGTCCGTGACAGGATAACATCCATACACCTACAAGGAAGGCCAGTTAATACAATTATTATTCAAATTTATGCACCAATCACTAAGGCCAAAGAGAAAGAGGTTGGAAATTTTTACCAGCTTCTACAGACTGAAATTGATTGAACATGCCATCAGGATGCATTGATAATTATGGGTTACTGGAAGGCAAAAGTTGGAAAGAAAGAAAAAGGATCCATAGTTGGAAAATAAGGCCTTGGTGTTAGAAATAATGCTGGAAATCACATGACAGAATTTTGTAAGACTAACAACTTTTTCTTTGCAGATACCTTTTTTAACCAACACAAACAGCAACTGTACACACTGACGTCACCAGATGAAATACACAGGAACAAAATTGACTACATCTGTGGAAAAAGACAATGGAAAAGCTCCATATCAGCAGTCGGAATACGACCAGGTACTGACTGTGGCACAGATCATCAATTGCTCATAAGCAAATTCAAATTGAAACTGGAGAAAATTAGAACAAATCCACGAGAGCCAATGGACGACCTTGAACATATCCCACCTGAGTTTAAAGGCTATCTCAAGAACAAATTTGATGTGTTGATCGCTAATGACTGAAGACCAGATGAACCGTGGAATGACATCAAAGAAATCATCAATGAAGAGAGCAAGAGGTCATTCATAAGATAGGAGAGAAAGAAAAGAACAAATTGGATGTCAGAACAGACTCTGAAACTTGCTCGCAAACATTGAACAGCTAAAGCAAAAGGAAGAAATAGCAAAGTAAAAGACCTAAACACAAGATTTCAAAGAGCAGCTTGAAAAGACAAAATAAATTGTTATAGTGATATATGCAAAGATCTGGAAACAGAAAACAAGAAAAGAAGAACATGTTCTGCATTTCTCGAACTGAAAGAACTGAAGAAAAAAAATCAAGCCTCAAGTTACAATAGTGAAGGATTCAACAGGAAAACTGTTAAATGACTCAGGGAGCATCAAAACAAGATGGAAGAAATATACAGAATCCTTATACCAGAAAGAAGCTAGTCAACGTTCAACCATTTGAAGAGGTAGCATATAGTTAGGAACCAATGATAATGAAGAAAGAAGTCAAAGCTGCATTGAAGGCATTGGCAAAAATCAAGGCCCCAGGAATTGATGGAGTTATCTATTGAGATATGTCAACAAACAGATGCAGCACTGGTAGTACCCATCCATGCCAAGAAACTTGGAGGACAGCTACCTGGCCAACTGACTGGAAGAAATCCATATTTATGCCCATTCCAAAGAAAGGTGATCCAACCAAATGTGGACATTACTGAACAATATCATTTTTTACACGTGAGAAAAATTTTGCTCAAGATCATTTAAAAGCAACTACAACAGTATATAAACAAAGAACTACTGGAAAATCAAGCTGGATCAAGAAGAGGAGATGGAACCAGGGATATCATCGCTGATGACAGATAGATCTTAGCTGAAAGCAAAGACTAACAGAAAGATGTTTACTTGTGTTTCACTGACTATGGGAAAACATTCGACTATGTGGATCACACTAAATTATGGCTAACATTGCAGAGAATAGGAATTCTGGAACACCTAACTGTGCTCTTAAGGAATCTGTATATAGATCAAGAGGAAGTCATGCGAACGAAACAAGGGGACACTGCATGGTTTAAAGTCAGGAAAGGTTTGTATCAGGGTTGTATCGTTTCACCACACCTATTTAATCTGTTTGCTGAGCAAATAATTTGAGAAGCTGGATTCTATGAAAAAGAATGAGACATCAGAATTGGAAGGCTACTCATTAATAACCTTCATTATGCAGACAACACCACCTTAAGTGAAGAAGATTTGAGACACTGATGAAGAGCAAGGACACAGCCTTCAGTATGTATTACACCTCAACATCAGGAAAATAAAAATCCTCACAACTGGACTAGTAAGCAGCTTTGTCATAAACGGAAAAAGGATTAAGGTTGTCAAGGATTTCTTTTGACTTGGGCCCACAATCAATGCCCATGGAAACAGCAAACAAGGAATCAAAAGATCAATTGCACTGGGAAAATCTACTGCAAAGGACCTCTTGAAAGTATTCAAAAGTAAAGATGTCACCTTGAAGACTAAAGTGCACCTGACACAAGCCATGGTATTCTCAATCACATCATATGCATGCCAAAGCTGGACAATGAACAAAGAAGACAAGATCTGATACCTTTGAAATGTGGTATTGGAGAAGACTGTTGAATATACCATGGACTCCCAAAAGAACAAACAGATCTGTTCTGGAAGAAGTACAACCAGAGTGCTCCTTGGAAGCAAAGACGGCAAGACTGCACCTTACATACTTTGGACATGTTGTCAGAAAAGATCAGTCCCTGGAGAAGGACATCATGCTTGGTAGAGTGGACAGTCCGTGATAACGTGATAAAGACGAGCATGAAATCAACTAACACAGTGACTGCAACAATGGGCTTAAGCATAAAAATTATTGTGAACATGACGTAAGAGTGGGTAGTGTTTCATTCTGTTGTTCGTAGGATCGCTGTGAGTCAGAACTGACTTGACAGCACCTAACAGCAACAAGCACCATGTTTGAAGGGGGCAAAACAGACATGAAAGTCAAGGCTACACTGCCAATAAGTGGAATTACATTGGGATAGGATGAAACTGAGCACAGACTGGGTCTGGTAAGGAATAAGGGCAGCTGGAGATGGATACTGAGAGTCACTTTTTGTCTGGCTGCTAAAGCACCTACCACAACTGCTTACCTTTATAGGTCAGCAGATAGATAATTAATTGATCCAAAATATGTCTGATATTTGCCTTTATTTTCACATTGACTGTATGTGAATGTTTCAAATATCTTGAAGACAGGTCTACAGTAAGTCATTCTATTTATATTCTCATAATCCCTGCAAAAATTTTTCCTGCAGTTGATGTCTAGTTTGTATCTGCTCAGCTATTTCAGAATAATGTCATAAAACTAGTTGCTGAAGCTCACTGGTACACAAAATTTAGCATATATTCTCAGGCTCATACATGTGTGGATCCGCTGGAATGGCTCTGCTTCATGTGGCTCACTCTGGAGCCTAGGCTGCAAAGACTGAGTATCTGTGATATGTTCCCATGGTAATGTCACAGAAGCACCCCAAGCAGCAAGTCAAAACATGAATGCCACTTAACATCCAGATTTGGAGTTCATGGTCATTTCTATCCGTGTTCCAGGGGACAAACTATAGAGCAACACCAGTGTCACAGGGAAGTCTATTCCAAGCTCATGACAACACATTTGTTGATTAATCAGAAATTTTTGAAGTTGCAAGAAAAGAGGAATGAGAGATAAAACTCTTCCTGCTGGTTTGTTGAGTTTACCAGAATCAAAGGCTGCAAGCATATATCACTTCTAAACCTAAAAGTAAAATAAAGTAAAATGAAACAAAACAGTGGCTCCACACAGCAGCACCATTTCTGTGTATTTACAGAACTTTCCAGCTCCCAACTGCTATGGTGTGAAATCATGTTTAGACTATTGAGAACAGTGGGAAGAGGCCGAATTCTGCCAGCAGTAGCTGCAGTCATCACGGGGAAGCTGCTGCAGTTTCCCAGGTTGTCAAGACTTGAAGCAATTGTGAGGTTAAAGAGGGAGCTCCAGTTTTCATTCTGTTCAACAGTTCACAGTGATTAAGCCATACGACTGCACAGTTCCACCCACTTCAGATTTTATACTTTGGGAAAAATCATAATTTTAACTAAGCATTTGCAAGTTGAACTTGATCATGGGTCTCCTATAAAACTTAATGTGGTTTTCTTTATTCCTTTATTTTAGTGACTGTAAGAAAGTAAATATCTATTATAATTTTGTTATTCTCATAACTTAAACACACCTACATACATTTTCCTGAAAAGTCTTGATATTGAATTATTCCCCGTATGCAATACCATAGTACTCTAAAATTGGGGTCAAGCCTGTAGATTCATGGGTAGGAATTCTTGGGTTCAAATCATGACTCTGAACTTTCTGGGTAGCCTTGAAAAAGTTATTTAATGTTCTAAGCCTCAGCTTCCCTATAAATAAGATAGGGATATTAATAATACCAACCTCCCTCCTAGGGTTGTTGTAAAAATTTATGTTAATGATCAAATGGTTTAACATATGTAGAGTATTTTAGAACCTTGCCTGTAACCTAATATATGCTCAGTAAGGTTTGCTATTTTCATTATTTGGATGACATTCAGGCTAAGTACACTTGATCCTTTGGGGGGGGATATTTATTTGGTATTAACAAAGGGTAAATGATCACCTTCTGTGATTGCTCAGTGCATACACTGTAAGCTGTATAGTATCTTCGAACTTTTTTTTCCCTTAGTATCTACATAAACTGAATTTTCCCAGACCTTGCTTGTTTATGTCAGGTCAAATAACAATAGCAACAGCACACACATAGTAGTGATTAGGTTAACTCTACTTCTCAGTTCATCTTGTCTCCAACCAACTTTTTAAGTATTTCTCCCCTCTTTCCAATACCTATGCAGCTACTTCTGGGAGTTCCTTTTGGAGTATCCCAGGGACTCCCAGTCCCCCTTAGTTTTTTTCCTTGGCTGTCTTATAGAAGTCCTTACCTGTCAGGGTGAGTGCTGCTTTCTTACAAAAAAAAAAAAAGAGAGAGAGAGAGAGAGAGAGAGAAAAGAAAATTGCCACCAACCTGATTCTGACTCACAGTGGCACTATAGGACAGAGTAGAACTGCTCCATGGAGTTTCCAAGGAGCACCTGCTGGATTCAAACTGCCAATCTTTTGGTCAGCAGCTGTAGTGCTTAACCACTACCTGCAGATGTTTTCTTTGCTGAATTTATCTATCACCGTGCAGGCAGCAAGGGAATGAGTATTGTCTTTCCCTATTCCACCGCGCGTATGGTCACCTAGCTGTCAAAGCAAAACTACTGCCCCTCCCACCCCATCCTCTGGTACTCATGGAGTCTTTGAGGTAGAATTTGGATTAATAACCTCATTTTATAGGATACATTGAGATCTCAGGGATGTAAAATGCTAATTAAGTGATACAAAATGCCTGTTTAACTCCACATCACCCATGTGTCTCCTTCATGCCTGCCTGTCATGTTTTGAATAGCATTTTTTTTGTCAGGGAAAATTCACACTATCAGTCCAGCCTTCCCAGCATAGAAATAAGGATTCACATTCAAATTTTTACTTGCAGCTGAAACTCTGATCTCTGCTCTGTGCTCTCTCCATCAATCAGATCCTTATATGTGAGGCTCTGATTAGGAAGTGAGAACCAGGTACAGGCTCTGCACAGACCTTCCGTTTTGCAAGTACCGGGGCTGTGAGAACATCTGTCATTGGGGCAAGAAGGCCTACTCTTCTGAGCTCCTTGGAAAGCAGTGATGTTGCCAGTGCATCACTGTCAGTTGAATTGATGTCCTAACACTTTGTGTTCAAGATCAGCAAATGAGCGAGGGTTTTCTCATCAGACCAGTTCTGCAACATGGCTTTGTCTAATCCAATCTCTTACATTTTTGAGATTCTGTGAGCAGCACAGTACCTTCATAATAAATATTGTTTGTGTTTGTAACTGCAGGAATATAGTCTAAGTTTGCAACCAAGAAACTGATGGATACAAATTCTAAAACTGTCATTTTACCTGTCTTCTACCCTCTTTTGTTTTGTTATATTTAACTTTCTTATTAGGGATTCTTCAAAATATTGAAAAGCACAATTTAAAAACCTGACTATAGATTTTAGGGAATGCCCAGGTTTATTCTTATGGCCTCTGCACTGACAGTTTTCTCTGCTTGAAACGCTTGTCCTCGTATATCTACACACGGCTTCCTCGGTCATAAGAACTCCTGTCTCCAGGGATGGTGACCACTCGAGTTAAAATTACAGCACACATCCTTCTGCACACAATTCCTGATCTCTTGAACCCTTCACTCATCCCATTAAAAACTCTAAGTTATTAGTTGTTAATTATTATTATTGACTATGACTCACAGCTAGAATGTCAGCTTTATGAGGACATATTTCATTCATTTGTCTTGATTTGTTTGCTTAACTGGTTTCTCCAAGCACCTACAATAGGCCTGGGATATTATAGATTCTCAGTAAATAGTGTTCAATTAGGTATATTAAAAAGTAAAATATTTATAACAAAGCTTTTTCCTTTCATTTTGGAAGAACTTGATCTCAAAAGGAAAATACACATATATAGTTTCTCCGGTCGCCAAAACTAGACGGCACTTGGCTTACTTGGCTTTAGTGGCCAAAATTTATAGCTAAGGATATAGAATCTCTTTCTATCTTCATCAGTAGTGTCATGGATTTAGGCAAGTCAAACACCCTTTCTGATCTTCATTTCATCATTTGTTACACTATATGCAGTGTTCTACAGGGAAGGAAACACAAAGAAGGAACATTTGAAATAAAAATTTAGCAATAATCCACCTTCATATAAATCTAGACAAATGGTGAATGATGACAGCTAATAGAGATGTAATCAGTCCTTAGGTAGTGGGAATTATTAATATACTCAGCTTCTAAGCAAAAGAGTAGAGGCTTAGCTCACCAAGAGGCACCTCAGAAGAAAGAGCTGATCTACTTCTTAAAGAAATAGTCATTGAAAACCCTGTGGAGCACAGTTCTTTTCTGAAACTCAGGCAGTTACTATGAATTGGAGTCAGAGTTTGAGTAGGCATCATTTTTTCTCTTTTTTATTGTTCATAGTTAGCTGAAACCACTTGCAACCTTTAAACTAGTTGCCAGGAACTTGAGTGGAGCTTGTACTAACAGCCAACATACTACTCATGTTTCTCTGGTTGCAATAAGACAGATCTCTGTGGGAGTCTGTTTGGAGTATGACAACCACTCCCTTACCTTATAATTTTTGGCAGCCAGCCTATTGAGAATTGATACAGGAGAGCCTGTGGTCATAGCCAGCACTCTACCAGCTTGCTTGTGTACCCATGCTAAGGCTCACAAAATCTATAGGACAAATTTCCCAAGGGGTCTGTCTGCACCCCCTTCTTGTCAGCACTGAGGAATTCTGACTGAGTCTACTATGTACTAAGAAGCAGGCATCTCTAGTGAAGCATACATACACTACCAATATAGTACTCATGGGACTCTGATAGCAACAAGGGCCTCCCTGGGAGTCTGTGCCAAGCCCTCTCCCTCCCAACAACTGTAGGCTGCTGCGCTAACACAAACTTCTACAGAATGTCCCCTACAGTGAAACTAAGTGAGTTCTCTTAAATATTCCTCCAACCACCACAGGACCTCTGGATCACCCAAATCAACAAGACATATTTCTCAGAGGTCTGTGTGGGTAGTACCAACTCCTTCTTCTCCTGAAATGGAGGAAAGTCCACCTTTGCTTCCCCTGAATGCCATCTCTGATACAAGCAACCTCTGTTAAACAGGCAACACAGCCTCCAGAAAAACTACAGGACAACAACACAGACCTGCAAGAGACTCACTGAGTATGGGCTTTCCAATTGAAAATATAGCTATAGAAACAGAGTGAAAGAGGAAGAACTTTTCCCCTGTTGGACAGAGTGATAAACAACTTGCCTGAGTTATTGTCATGAGTCAGAATCAATTCAAAGGCAGGGTTTTTTTTTGTTTGTTTTTGTTTTGTTTTGTTTTGTTTTTTTTGAGTTGTTGCATCCCTTGGTAGTCAGAATGATCGCTATGTATTCTCTGGTATACTTAGGAGACACTGAACATTGAATACTGAGATCTGAGATTTTGGAATCCTAATTAAATCATAGTGAGAAAAATGGCTATTCCTGAAAAAGAGATGAAGTATTGTTTAATGCTGCAAACTTTCTTCACTTAAGAGTCTCTCACAGAAAGTAATACAGTCAAAAACATCAAATACTAGGGAGAATGGAGAAAGCTAACACCCTTGAAATTTCAATAACTCAACAACAAAAATCATAGACACACAAACATAAGAGAAGTGATTACCTATCCAAATGAATATGAGAAAAGAAATGAAATTACATCTATGAGTGCCCAAATAAGAACAAAGGTAACAATATAATAGAACAATGTTAAGCATGATTAAAGAAATAAAGGACAGCACTGAAAAACATCCAAGAAAAATAACACACAGACAAAATGAAGATTTTATTAAAAAGGAGACATTCAAAAAAGAAATTGCATAAAAATATTACAGCTGAAAGAGACAATAACTGAAATGAGAAACACAATAGAAGAATTCAACAACAGGCTAATCAGGCAGAAGAAAGAACCAGCAACTAGAAGATAGGAAAACTGAAATTATGAAAGAGCAATAGAAATGGAAGTCAAGACTGCTGAGTAAATTTAATGTAATTATGGGACATTAAGAGGCCTGATAGACATGCTGTGAGAATTACTGAATGAAATGAGACAGAGAAAGGAATAGAAAAAATACGTAAAAAAATAATGACAGAAAGTTTCCCAAATCTGATGGACTTGAGTTTACAAATCTAAGAAGCTCAAAGAAATCCATGCCAGATAAAACCAAAATGTATCATAATCAGTCTCTCAAAAAAGGAAAGATAAAGAATTCTGTGTGGCAACAGAGATGCAAACATGAAAGACTATCAGTGAGATCAAACACCCTTGTGTCCCAGAGACACTGACGGAAGGCAACCAAACCAGGTATTTACAGTGCTGACAGAAAAAATAAACAAAATAGTTCAATAAGAAAACTATGCCCAACAAAATTGTCCTTCAAGAGTAACAGTAAAATAAAAATGCTCAGAAAAGCAGAATCTATCAGAGTTTGTGAACTCATCCTAGAAAAAGTGCTCTATACCTTATTGCTGAATATCATTATGATCAACCTTGGGAAGCTAAGCACCAACATGACCAACCCCACCCTTCAAAGCAGTTTTGGCACTCTTTTTCTGGAATGGCCATCTCAGCGGTCATTGTTTTATCCTCTGTGTCCGGAACGTCATGAAAATGTCTTCCTTTTTTTATCTTCCTTCTTTTATCTTCAGGTAAAGAAAACTCATAAGAAATCACCCATGGCTTCAGAAGGCCCTCAAAAGAAAGCACCACAGAACTTCCCAGATGAAGATACCTCTTTGAAACTATTGGAAGGTGAATACAAAAGGATTATATAGAGACCTCTTCTAGACCTTATGCAAAATGCAGCAGAGCAAAATGAAAATTAAGCAATCTGTTGGATCTGATGGAATGCCAGTACTCTGAAATCCAACAGATCAATAACAAAATCAAAGACATAGAAACTGCCATTCAAAGCCAAGAACATAGAATGGAACAAATGGAAAAAAAAAAAAAATTCTGACTTGGAAGACACAGCTACTGACACCAGTGTCTATGAGCAGAAATCAGAAAAAAGAAACAAGAAAAATGAAGCATTAGGAAGCATGTGGGACTCTGTTAAGTGTAGCAATCTATGATTAATTGGAGTTCCTGAACAGGGCAAGACACCTGAGGGCACGGAGAGTATTGTTGCTGAGCTGCTGACAGATAACTTCCCAGAAATTATGAAAGAAAAGAATATAGATATCCAAGATGCATATCAAATGCCACTCAATGTAGAGCTCAAAAGAAAGACTCCAAGACATATTCTAATCAAGCTTAACAAAGTGAAACATAAGCAGAAACTCTTAAAGCCTGCAAGACTCAAAGCAAAGCTAACATTCAGAGGGAAACCCTGTAAAATTTCATCAGATTTCTCAGCAGAAGCAATGCTGGCATGGAGACAGTGGCATGACACATTGAAAGCCTTGAAGAAGAACTTCCAACCAAGAATTATATATCCTACAAAACTATCTTTCAAATAGGAAAATGAAGTGAAGACATTCACAGATAAGCAAGAACTGAGAAACTCTGTAAAAACCAAACCAAAGCTACAAAAAAATACTGAAAGAATCTCTTGGCCTAGAAGAACAAAACCACTAACTTTATATTTTAGAAGCAGATATAGGACATGTCACGTAGAATCCTACTCTGTTTGGGAAGGCTCCAAACTCAACCAAAGCTATAATAATAAAAGAAATGATCCAGTAGCCATATCATGAAACTATGATGTCATCATATTAAAAAGAGGGTTGTACTACAGATGTTATAGTCCTTCCACATGGAGAGTAAATTGATAAGACTGGTAATAATTAAAATTGGATTTACATATAGTTTATTAAGGGGGATCATAGGGGCAGCCGTAAAGCACAATAAAGATCCAGCATATCAAATCAAGAAATGTAATACAGGAGTCTCAACAACCACAAAACCAACTCTGAAAAATCAACTCACAAAGAAGAATCTCCCAGAACAAATTAAAAGAACAACAGAGAAAACATCAGCACAAAAATAAACATATCACAATGGGAGCACTAAACACATACCTATCAATAATTACATTGAATGTGAATGGAAGTGAAGTTATATCTTGGATCAAAAGACATGATCCATCCACATGTTGCCTACAAGGAACTCACCTTAGACTTAAAGATATGAACAAACTGAAAATTAAAGGATGGGAGACTATATATCATGCTAACAATGCACCAAGAAGAGCAGATGTGGCAATTCTAATCTCAGAAAAAAATAGATTTTAATGTAAAATCCAGCATTGTGGACAAGGGTGGTCACTATTCACTGCTGAAAGTTTCAATATACAAGCTGGACTTAACACTATTAAATATTTATGCACCCAATACTAGAGCATCTAAATACATCAAAGAAATACTGACCACATTCAAAAATGAGATAGATCACTCCACAATAATAGTGTAAGATTTCAACACTTCACTCTCAATACTAGACAGACCATCTAGAAAAAAGCTGCATAAAGACACAGAAGACCTTAGTGCCATAATTAACAAACTAGACCTCATTGACATAAACAGAATTTTCTTTTCATCTGCAGACAACTACACCTTCTTCTCCAGTGCACATGGAACATTCTCCAGTGTGTTAGGACCGTGTGTTAGGACATAAAGCAATTTTCAACAAAATCCATACCATTGAATTAATGCAAAGCATCGTCACAGATCATGAAGCCATGAAACTCAAAATCAATAGCAGAAAAAAAACATGCATAACAGAACTCATGGAAACTGAACATCTTGCTCAAAAACTCATAGGTTATAGAAGAAATCAAGGATGAAATAAAGAAATTCATGGATTCCAATGAGAATGAAAACACTTCCTACCAGAACCTACGGGATACAGCCAAAACAGTGTTCAGAGGTCAGTTTATCTCTATAATTTCACATATCCAGAAGGAAGAAAGAAACCAAACCAAAGAACTAACCCTACAGCTTGAACAAGTAGAGAGAGCACAACAGAGAAAACCCTCAGGCACTAGAAGAAAACAAATACTGAATATTAGAGCAGAACTAAATGAATTAGAGAATAGAAGAACAACTGAAAAAATTAAAGACCAAAAGCTGGTTTTTTGAAAAGATCAACAAAATTGACAAACCACTGGCTAAATTTACTAAAGAAAAACAGAAAAGAAACAAATAACCAAAATAAGAAATGAGAGGGCAGTGATTATAACAGGTCAACAGAAATCAAAAATATCATAATAGAATACTATGAAGGACTGTACTCTAACAAATTCGAAAACCTAGAGGAAATGGGCAAATTCCTTGATTCATATCACCTACCCAAATTATCACAGGGTGAAGCAGAGCAACTTAATAAACTTATCACAAAGGAAGAGATTGAAAAAGTCATCAAAAAACTACCAATGAAAAAAAGCCCAGGCCCAGATGGCTTCACCACAGAATTCTACCAAGCTTTTAGGGAAGGGTTATCTCCAATACTACTGAGACTATTTCCCAGTATAGAAAGGGATGCAATACTCCCCAATTCATTCTATGAAGCCAGCATAACACTGGTACCAAAGCCAGGGAAAGATACAACCAAGAAGGAGAACTACAGAGGAATATGACTCATAAATCTAGATTCAAAAATCTACTACAAAATTCTTGCCAATAGAATACAACATATCCAAAATATAATTCATTATGACCAAATTGGATTAGTACCAGAGATTCAAGGCTTGTTCAACATCAGAAAAACAATTAACGTGATCAACCACATAAATAACAGAAAAGACAAGAATCACTTGATTTTGTCTACTGGTACGGAAAAGGCACTTGATAAAGTACAACACCCATTCACGCTAATAACTCTCAGCAAAATAGGAATAGATGACCAGTTCCTCGGTGCAATAAGGGCCAGTTATACAAAGCCAACTGCCTACATCATCCTGAATGGAGAGCGACTGAAAGACTTTCCCTTCAGAACAGGAACTAGACAAGGATGCCCACTTGCACCTCTCCTATTCAACATCGTACTAGAAGTTCTGGCCAGAGCAATTAGCCAAGACCAGGAAATAAACAGCATCTGCATCAGCAAAGAAGAAGTCAAAATCTCCCTGTTTGCAGATGATATGATTGTTTACGTGGAGATCCTAAAGAATCCGTAAGTAAACCACTCAAACTGATAGAAGAGTTCAGCAAAGTCTGAGGATACAAGGTAAACGTAGGTAAATCAGTTGTTTTCCTTTATATCAACAAGATTATTAATGAAGAAATTACTAAGTCAATACCATTTACTACAGCCCCTAAGAAGATAAAGTACCTAGAAATAAATCTAACCAGAGAAATAACAGACCTTTTACAAAGAGAATTACAAGTCCTTACTACAAGAATCTAAGAGAGACTGACATAAATGGAAAAACCTACACTGCTCATCGATAGGAAGAGTTAACATTGTGAAAATGTCTATTTTACCCAAAGCAATCTATTTGTGTAATGCTATCCCAATACAAATTCCAGTGACATTGTTTAATGAGATGGAGAAACAAATCACCAGTTTTGTTTGGAAAGGGAAGAAGCTCCAGATAAGTAAAACACTCCTGAAGAAGAACACACTGAGAGGCCTCTCCCTACCCGACTTTAGAACCTATTACACTGCCACAGTAGTCAAAACAGCCTGGTACTGGTACAAAAAAAAAGACAAATAGATCAATGGAACAGAATTGAGACTCCAGAGATGCCACCATCTTTTTATGAACAATTGATATTCAACAAAGGCCCTAAGACATTAAACTGGAGTAAAGACAATCTCTTGAACAAATGGTGCTGACAAAATTGGATATCCATCTGCAATAAATGGAAACAAGACCCATATCTTACACCTTATAAAAAAACCAACTCAAATTGGATAAAAGACCTAAATATCAAATCTAAAACAATGAAGCTCATCTAAGAAAAGGTAGGAACAACAATGGAAGTTTTAATATACAACATAGACAGACTTCAAAATCTGTCAAACAAGCCACAAACAACAGAAGAGAAAATAGATAAATGGGAACTACTAAGAATCAGAGACTTTTGCTCATCCAAAGACTTTATTAATAGAATTAAAAGGCCACCTACATAATAGGAAAACATACTTGGCAACTATATGTCAGGCTGATGGCTGATCTCCATAATCTATAAAGTACTATAAAATATCAGTAAGAAACTGATAAATCATCCAATTAAGCATTGGGCAAAGGAGATGGACAGACACTTCTCTAAAGAGGAGATCCAGGCAGCCAAAAAACACATGTGGACATACTCATGATCATTAACTATTAAAGAATTTCAAATCAAAACTACAATGAGATACCATGTTACTCCAACAAGGCTGGCCATGATCTGAAAAACTCAAAACAACAAATGCTGGAGAGGCTGTGGAGAAATTGGAACTCTCCTCCACTGTTGGGGGGATTGCAAAATGATGCAACCTCTTTGGAAAACAATCTGGCGCTTCCTAAAAAGCTGGATACAGATATGTCATTTGACCCAGTAATTCCACTGCTTGGAATATATCCTTCAGAATCAAGGCCATTCACACCAACCGATACATGCACACAAGTGTTTATCGCAGCACGGTCCACAATAGCAAAAAGATGGAATCAATGCTGATGCCCAACAATAGAGGAGTGGATAGGTAAGCTATGATATACATACTCAGTGGAACACTATGCAATGATAAAGAAAAACGATGATTTTAGGAAACATCTCATAACCTGGTTTCAATTGGAGGACATTATGTATTAGACCCCTACAATAAGAACTTAAAAACAGACTCATGCATAGAAGCAAAGACTCTGACAGCTGCAAGGGTGGGGAGGAAGGGAGGGCGAAGCAGGGATTAGATTAGATAGTTGATAGAAGATTGGTTAGGTGAAATCTGTGACTAATCTAATCTGTGATTAGAAAGATCAGTATTAATGACTTCAGCATAACATGATTACTCCTCCCATCTTAACCCAATATTGAAAAGACAGAGTAGCTGGGCCTGGTGGCCAGGGATCATGCTGTCAGGGGAAATAGAGGACAGTTGGCACAATGAGCATTTTGCTAAAAGAGTCTTCTGTACCCCACATGGTGAGTGGCATCTGGGGTCTTAAAAGTGCCAAGCTGCCATCTGAGGGTACAGCAAATGGTCCCAACTCAGCAGGAACAGATGATCACCAAGGACCAAAACGACATGGGGGAAAGAGAACCTAGAAGACAGAGAGACCCACATGAGTGGGTGACTACATCAACTTGTGAACGAAAGAACCGAATGGTGCCTGGCCACCACCAGTGATAGCCATGATGGAGCTCACAAAGTTAAGTCTCACTGGCAACACAAGAATAAATAAGGGTGCACCCTGAGATCTCCACTAAAAAACTGCAATTGATGGTCCAGCAGCCCTGGTGTTCCCCTGGGAGCATGGCCCCTGGCCCTGATGTACTCCTGTCCATAAATCATAATGGAGGTTGACTATTTGGACAGGAATGGACTGGACTTGGTGACACAGAGTGACCATATCGTGTGTGCACTTTATGGTTCTATGCATCTATAGGATGTCATCCTGCTGACCTCTTAGTGGAGGAAGGGGAGTGGGTGGAGAGGAAGAGATAGGAGATTTGGGGGAGGACAAGACATGTATGGAACGGAGAGGAAGAGTGTGCTGTCACTGGGCAGGAAGAGCAGTGGGATCTGCATATAGGTGGGCATTCCAATTTATATGAGAATATACATTTTCATTCAATCATAATTCAAAAACAAAAGTTTTTCAATTAAGATTTTCCTGTTTCTCCATTGAAGTTTACTTGGTCCACTATGCTTCTTGCAGCCAAATGATGATTTTAACACACAATTCAATGAATTTTTACAATGTTTTCATTAGTTTTGCTCGTTACTGGCCACCCTGACTTCATCAGTGACACTTTCTCTCCCCTCAGGAAAACATTTAGTTCATTTGTACACTGCAGCTTTCTTCATGGTATTGTGGCCGTAAACTTGGACTAAAATATCCCTGATTTCATTTCCACTCTTTCCAAGTTTAATGAGAAATTTAACATTTGTTCATTGCTGTAATTTATACTATGGCATCCTTGTGACAGCAAACAAAAACATGCAACAACAATAATGAATGCCAGTCAGAGACACACCACAACACATCAACCATGAACACAGCTGTGAGGCCCTGCTACACCAAGGTTGTGAAACCTTACTGAGTTTTCTGTACAGTGCTGCCAATGTAAGTGCACAGTGGCAAGTTGGTGAATTTAATTGTCAGAACTTGTATATATTAAAAATAATAATAACATAAAAATAATACAGGACAAATACTGTATGAGACCCCTATGATAAAAACTTAAAAGCAGACTCATGCATAACAGAAAAGACTCTTTGATGACTGCAAGTGTAGGGAGGTCGGGAGGGCAAGGGCGAAAGTTTAGATTAGATTGTTGTTAGAAATTTGGTATAAAAATAAATTTCAAAAAAAAGGAAAAAAAAAAGAATTATCAACTATGGATATTTTTCTAGTAGTATTTATACTTGCCCATGCAATTACCTTTAACAGAGATCACTCACTTTATTTATGGCTCTGAATTATTTTTTGTGCCTTTTCTATCACTTGCAAGACTTTCATTAGTGTATTTTGTAAAGATGATATACGGAATATGAATATGAGGTCTAATAGCAATTACATTTGCTATTTGAAAGTGCTGAAAAGGGTGCATAGAAAAGATGGAAATGACCTGAACTTTTCACCAACAACTCATAGCTCATGCGTCACAGCAATCCACCAGCTCACATGACACTATCTGTGAGGGAGGTTTCAGCCAGTAAACAAATGTATTTGTTTACTTCCCTACTCACACGGTCTGGAACCCAGTGACTTCTTTCTTAACCTGAAGATAAAGAAAATATTCAGAGGAAGGCATTTTGATGACAATCAGGACATCAAGGATAATACAGTGACAGCTCTGATCGCCTTTCCAGAAAAAGAGTTCCAAAATTGCTTTGAAGGGTGGACTAGTACTGGCATTGATGCATAGCTTCCCAAAGGGAGTACTTTGAAGGTAACCATAGTAACATTCAGCAATGAGGTATGTAACAATTTTTCTAGAATAAGTTCATGAACTTAACTGTCGGAATGCATGTGTATTTTTTTTTTAATTGCTAGCTTCTCCCTATGAGATTGTCAACACCATGAAGGCAAACAGTTTCCTTTGTCTGTAACTATAGCCTCAGAGTTTTCTTTTTCTTTTTTTTAATTGCCTTAAGTTGAAGTTTGAAGTCTGAGTCTGATTCTTATACAAAAACTTATACATACTTTGTTGTATGACATGAGCTGCTCTCCCTACACTGTGGTAGCAGAATTCTCCCTCTCCTTCGCCCTGAATTTTCCATATCCATTCAGCCAGATCCTGTCCCCTTCTTTCTTCTCATCTCACCCCAGACAGCAGCTGCCCAGTTAGTCTCCTATATCTGCTTAAGCCAAGAAACATACTACTCACCAGTAACATTTTGTCTTATAAAACCAGTTCAATCTTTGTCTGAGCAGTTGACTTCTGGAATGGCTTCAGTACTGGGCTAACAGAGAGTCTGGGGAGGGGAGTCATATCTTCCCGTTAGACCATCAAGTCTGGTCTTCTTATTAGAGTTCAAGTTCTGTACCCTATATTTCTCCTGTACTATCAGGGACTTCTTTGTTGAGTTCCCTGAAAGGGGAGTCAGTGGTGGTAGTCCAGCACCATCTAGTTCTTCTGGTCCCATGCTGATGTAGTGTCACGGATTGAATTGTGTCCCCCTAAAAATGTGTGCAGCAATTTGACTAGGCCATAATTCCAGGTACTGCATAATGTTCCTATATGCTATAATCATTCCTCTATGATGTTAGTAAGGGAGGATAGATAGCAGTTATGTTAGTGAAACAGAACTCAATCTGTGCCTTGAGGCCATCTCTTGGGACATAAAGAAAAAGAAAGCAAGTTGAGGACCTCATACCATCAAGAAAAACAGCAGTGCTGGGAACAGAGCAAGTGCTTTGAACCCATAATACCTGCACCTCAGAAGCTCCCAGTTCACGAAAGATTGGAGACAAAGACCTTCCTGCAGAGCCAACACTGAAAGACTTTCCCTGGAACTGATGTCTTGAATTTAGACTTTTAGGTTGCTTTGCCTTGAGAAAATAAATTTATTTTTGTTAAAGATAGCCACTTGTAGTATTTCTGTTATAGCAGCACTACATGACTAAGACATATAATCTCTGGTTTATGTAGCCCGTTTTTTTTTTCTCTTGGGTTCTTTCTTTATGTTTTTGATGTTCTACATTTTCTTTTGCCTGTTTGAGACCCTTATCAGTGAGACTAGTGCTTCTTAAATGGTGACTTGTTGGCTTATGAGACTCCAGACAGCATTTGCAAGAGTGGGATGCAGAACATTTTCTTAATAAACTTTGTTATGCCAACTGATCTATGTGTCCCCTAAAATCATGGTTCCCCAGCCCCTGCTCCTGCTTTTGTGTGTTACAAAGCATTTGGTTGTGTTTAGAAAGCTTGTTAGCTTTTAGATTATTCCAGTTGTGCATACTATTCCTCTGCTGCATGTTATCCCACTTTTCACCTAAAATAATTTTTGTCTGGTATCAAATTAGTAAATACCATTCTCTCTTTGTCCCTACCCTCAAAGATTGTTTTCTTCTGAGGTTAAACTTTGTTTTGCATCCTTCACATAGTGGTCTCATTTAACATTTTTTCTTTTCTTGGCTAATTTTATGCAGTGTAATACCTTCCAGATTCTTCCATACTGTGACATGTTTCCCAAATTCATAGTTACCCTCTATCACTGCATAACATTATGTTGTGTGAATATATAATAGTTTGTTTACACATTCATCTGACAGTGGGCACCTAGATTGATTCCGTCTTTTTTAAAATTGATTTTTATTTACTTTATTGTGATTGAGTGAAAGTGTACAATCCAGTAGAAATTTGCATGCCCGCCTATCTGCAGCTCCTTTTGCTCTCTTTGCCCAGTGACAGCACACTCTTCCTTTCCATTCTATGCATGTTACATCCACTTACCAGTCTTCTGTCCCCTCCTCTCCACACTCTCCACTCCCCGCTAGTAAGAGGCCAGTAGGATGATGTCCTATAGATGCATAGAACCATAAAGTGCACACATGATATGGTCACCTGTGTCCTTAAGTCCAGTCTGTTCCTGTCTGAAGAGTTGACCGCAATAAAGATTTATGATTGGGGAAACATCATGCTCCCAGGAGTCATGCTCCCAGGGGAACCCCCAACCTTTGGATCATCAATTGCTGTCTTTTAGTGGAGTTCTCAGGGTCCACCCCTTCTTATTCTCATATTGCCTTTGGGACTCAACTTTGTGAGCCCCATCATGGCTATCACGGAGGGTGGCCAGGCACAATCTGGTTATTCTGATTGTAAGTTGATGAAGTCACCCATTCATGTGGGTCTTTCTGTCTTCTGGGTTCTCTTTCACCCGTGTTGTTTTTGTCCTTGATGATCATGCGTTCCAGCTGAATTGGGACCATTTGGTGTACCTCAGATGGCAGCTTGCTAGCTTTTAAGACCCCAGATGCCATGCACCAATATGGGGTGGATAAGACTCTCTTAGCAATAGGCTAGATATGCCAGTTGGCCTCGATGTCCCCTGAAAGCATGGTCCCCAGACCCATGCCTCTGCTACTGTATCTTTGCAGTATTGGGTAAGATTGGAAGAGTATTCAGATTATGTTGAAGTCATTTAATTGATCTTCTTTCTGATGTTTGCTGTCACTGATTTCACCCAACCAAATTTCTGTCAACTATCTAATCTATAACCAGCCCTCTCTCACCCTCCCCCCTGCCTTGCATTCATCAAAGAGTCTTTTACTCTGTACATGAGTCTGTTTTCAAGTCTTTATAGTACGGGTCTCATATAATATTTGTACTTGTGTTACTGATTACTTTCAATCAACATGTCTTCCAATTGAAACCGGGTAATGAGATGCTTCCTAAAATCATCATTGTTCTTTATCACTGCACTGTGTTCCGTTGAGTTTATATACCATAGTTTATTCATCCATTCATCTGTTGGGCATCGGGGTTGAGTCCATGATTTTGCTGTTGTGGACTGTGCCACAATAAACATTCATGTGAATGTATCAGTTGGTGTGAATGGCCTTGACTCTGTAGGATATATTCCAAGCAGTGGAATTACTGAGTCAAATGGTATGTTTATTTCTAGCTTTTTAAAGAAGTGCCAGATTGCTTTCCAAAGAGGTTGTACCATTTTGAAATCCCACCAACAGTGTAGGAGAGTTCCAGTTTCTCCACAGCCTCTCCAGTGTGTGTTGTTTTGTGTTTTTTGGATGATGGCCAACTTGTTGAGGTGAAATGATATCTCATGGTTGTTTTTATCTGAACTTCTTTAGTGGTTAATTATCATGAGCATTTCCACATGTGGCTTTCAGCTGCCTGGATGTCCTCTTTAGAGAAATGTCTGTGCATCTCCTTTGCCCAATGCCTAATTCAGTTATTTATTCTTTTCTTGTTGATATTTTGCAGTACCTTGTAGATTATGAAGATCGGACGCCTGTCCGACATAGAGTTACTATTTGTTTGTTCCCATTCTGTAGGTGGTCTTTTAATTCTTTCAATAAAGTCTTTGATGAGCAAAAGTGTATGATTCTTAGTTCCAGTTTATCTATTTTCTCTTCTGCTGATCATTCTTTGTCAGATTTTGAAGTCTGTCTATGTTGTGTATTAAAACTTCCATTGTTGATTGTATTTTTTTCTTGCATGATCTTTATCATTTTACATTTGATATTTAGGTCTTTTGAGTTGGTTTTTGTGTAAGGTGTGAGATATGGGTCTTGTTTCCATTTTTGCAGGTGGATATCCAGTTTTATCAGCACCATTTGTTAAAGAGACTGTTTTTACCCAAGGTTACAATCAAAGTCTTTGTCAAATATCAGCTGTTCATAAGAGGGTGGTGGCACCTCTGGGGTCTCAACTCTGTTCCATTGGTCTATATGTCTCTCTTTGTAGCAGTACCAGGCAGGCTGTTTTGACTACTGTGACAGTGTAATGGGTTCTAAAGTCAGGTAGTGAGAGGCCTCCTGGTGTATTCTTCTTCGTAGCGCTTTGCTTATCCAGCATTTTTTTCCCTCCGAAACAAAGTTGGTGATTTGTTTCTCCATCTCATTGAAAATCGTGCTAGAGTTTGTATCACAGTTGCGTTGTATATGTAGTTTGCTTTTGGGTAAAATAGACATTTTCACAATGTTAAGTCTTCCTATCTGTGAGCAGGGTAGGTTTCTCAATTTATGTAAGTTTCTCAGTTTCTTACAGTAGGTTCTTGTGGTTCTCTGTGTATAGGTCTCTTATTTCCCTAGTTAGACTTATTCCTATGTATTTTATCTTCTTGGGGACTATAGTAAATGATATTGATTTGGTCATTTCTTCTTTAATGATCTCTTTGTTGGTATAAAAGAATCCTACTGATTTGCTTATGTTTATCTTGTATCTTGTATCTTGATACTTCATTGAACTCTTCTATTGGTTCCAGTAGTTTACTTGTAGATTCTTCAGGATTATTGTGTATACAATCACATCATCTGCAAATAGGGAGATTTTTACTTCTTCTTTGCCAACGTGGATGCCCTTTATTTCTTTGTGTTGTCTAATTGCTCTGGCCAGAACTTCTAGTACAATGTTGAATAGGAGAAGTGAGAGTGGGCATCTGTATCTAGTTCCCGTTCTCAGGGGGAATTCGTTCAGTCTCTCTCCATTCAAGGTGCTGTAGATAGTTGGATTTGGCATACATGGCCCTTATTGCATTGAGGAATTTGCCTTTTATTCCTATTTTGTTGAGAGTTCTTAGCATGAATGGGTGTTGAACTTTGTCAAATGCCTTTTCTGCATCAATGGACAAAATCAGATTCTTGTCTTTTGTGTTGTTTATGTAGTTGATCACATTAATGGTTATTCTGATGTTGAAACAGCCTTGCATCCCTGGTGTGAATCCAACTTGTTCATGATATATATATATTTTTTTTTTGATATGCTGTAGAATTCTGTTAGCCAGAATTTTGTTGAAGATTTTTGCAACTAGGTTTATGAGTGATATTGGTCTGTAATTCTCATTTTTGGTGACTCTTTCCCTGGTTTTGGTATCAGGGTTGTTCTGGCTTCATAGACTGAATCTGGGTGTATTCCATCCCTTTCTATGCTGTGAAATAGTCTTGGTAGAAATAGAGTTAACACTTCTCTAAAAGCTTGGTAGAATTCTGCCGTGAAGCCATCTGTGCCAGGGCTTTTTTGGTCAGTAGTTTTTGATGGCTTTTTCAATCTCTTCCTTTGTGATGAGTTTATTAAATTGTTCTACTTCTCCTTGCGATAATTTTGGTAGGTGAAATGAATCTAGGAATTTGTTCATTTCCTCTAGATTTTCAAGTCTGTTAGAGTACAGTCTTTTGTAGTACTGTGTTATGATACTTTTGATTTCTGTTGGATCTGTTGTGACATCTCCCATCTCATTTCTTATTTGGGTTATTTGTTTCCTTTCCTGTTTTTCTTTAGTAAGTTTAGCTAATGGTTTGCCAATTTTGTTAATCTTTTCAAAAAACCAGGTTTTGGTCCTATCTATTTTTTCAGTTATTCTTCTATTCTCTAATTAATTTAGTTCTGCTCTAATCTTTATTATCTGTTTACTTTTGGTGTCTGATAGGTTCCTCTGTTGCTCTCTTTCTACTTGTTCAAGCAGGGTTAGTTCTTTGTTTTGCGTCCTTTTTTTCTTTCTGAATGTGTGTATTTGTAGAGATAAATTTACCTCTGAGCACTGGTTTGGCTGTATCCCATAGGTTCTGATAGGAAGTGTTTTCCTTCTCATTGGAATCCATAAATTTCTTTATTTCGTGCTTTATTTCTTCTATAACCCCTGGCTTTTTGAGAAAGGTGTTGTTCATTTTGCTTGAGTTCCAGTTTCTAGCTATGTTTCTTGGGCGCTATTGATTTTTACTTTTATCACTTTATGGTCTAAGATGCTTTGAGTGAATTCAGTGGTTTGTAATTTGTTGACATTTCCTTTATGTCCTAACACATGATCTACTCTGCAGAGTGTTCCATGTGCAGTGGAGAAGAAGGTGTAGTTATCTCTTGATGTATAAAAATTTCCATATACGTCAATGAAGTCTAATTGGTTAGTTGTCACAATAAGATCTTCTGTGTCTTTACCGAGCTTTTTTTTGTAGAAAATCTGTCCAATACTGAAAGTGGAGTGTTGAAGTCTCCCGGTATTATTGTGGAGTGATCTATCTCATTTCTGAATGTATTCAGTTTTTCTTCGATGTATTTAGATGCTCTAGTATTGGGTGCATAAGTATTTAAAATTGTTAAGTCCAGCCTGTATTTTGAAACTGTCAACAGTAAATAGTGACCATCCTTATCCACAATGGTGGATTTTACATTAAAATCTATTTTATCTGAGATTAATATTGCCACACCTGCTCTCCTTTGTATATTGTTAGCTTGGTATATATTATTCCATCCTTTAATTTTCAGTTTCTTTCTCTTTAAGGTAAGTTTCTTGTAAGCAACATATAGATGGGTCATGTATTTTGATCCAAGATGTCACTTGTTGTGTCTTTACTCAAGTGCTTAGTCCATTTACATTCAGTGTAGTTATTGATAGGTATGTATTTAGTACCGTCATTTTGATGTATTTATTTTTGTGTTGATGTATTCTCTATTGCTCTTAATTTTCTGTTCTGTTCATTCTTCTTTATGGGTTGATTTTTCATCTTTTTCAGTGTTGGTCTTCTGTTTGTTGAGACTCCCATGTTACATTTCTTGTTTTGATATGCTGCATCATTACTGTGCTGTGTGGCTACCCTATCATCCCCCTTAATAATCTAAGTTGAAATCCAATTTTAACTTCTACATATCTTACTAACTTCCTCTCAATCTGGAAGGAGTATCACTACTGTAGTATATCACTCTTTTTAATGTGATGGTATCTTAGTTTTCAGGATATGATCACTGGATCCCTTCTTTTAATACTATAGTTTTAGTTGAGTTTTGTGCATTTTCTGACTGAGTGGGTGTTTGGGTGTTGTGTCCTGCATTACGTCCTTAAATATAGACTTTATGATTTTGTTTATCTAAGCCAAGAGCTTCTTTGAATTTTTCTTGTAGCTTTGGCTTTGTTTTTACAAAGTCTCTTAAGTTTCTGTTTATTTGCAAATATCTTAATTTCATCTTTATATTTGAAAGACAGTTTTGAAGAATATGTAATTCTTGGTTGGTAGTTTTTCTCCTTCAAGCTTGCAATGTGTCATCACACTGCCTCTGTACCAATGTCATTTCTGCTGAGAATTCAGACGAAAGTCTACAGGGCTTCCCTCTGAATGTTAGCTTTTGCTTCAAGTCTCACTGCCTTTAAGAGGTTCTGCTTATGTTTCATTTTGTTAAGCTTGATAATGATATGTCTTGGTGTCTTCCTATTGGGGTCAGTTTTATATGTTGATCAATACACATCTTGGATTTTTATGTTCTTTTATAATTTCAGGGAAATTTTCTGTCAGCAACTCCTCAATGATACTCCCTGTGTTTTCAGGTATCCCTCCCCATTCAGGAACTCCGGTTAATTATAGAGCGTTCCTTTTGATAGAGTCCCACACGTTTCTTAATGTTTCTTCATATTTCTTGTTACTTTTCTCTTCTAAAATGCTCTCTGTCTTCCAAGTCAGAAAGTCTGGTTTCCAGTTGTTCAATTCTGCTCTTTTGGTTTTCAATTGTATTGTCTATTTCTGTAATTTTGTTATTGATCTCTCAGATTTCAGAATGTTGATGTTATGTCAGCTGGAACAGCTTGCTTAACTTTTCAGTTTGCCCTGCTGCATTTTGTATAATGTCTAGGAGGGCTCTCTGTATAATTCTTTTGTACTTGACCTCCAATAGTTTCAGAGAGGCTTCTTCATCAGGGAAGTTCTCTGATTCTTTCTTTTGGGAGTTTTCTGGAGCCATGGATGAATTTTTTTTTTTTTTAATATTTCATTAGGATCTGTTGCTTAGGGGACATCTAGAGGCTGTTTAGTTTTTCTAGTATTGCTTTAACAGGAGCTGATATGCAGTTCTGAGAAGGAAGCTGATTACCAGCCATCTCTATGCATTCAAGGGACTGGAACCAGTGGAATCTCTGGGTTATCAGTCTATGCCTCCTAGCTGGCGAAGACACAGCTCTACTTATGGAGTCACTGGGGGGCCATCAGACAACCCTATAATGTGGTTTGGTAAAGGCTGGAAGTGATGCTGTCAGGCTGCACCACAGTTGTTTCTCTAGGCAGTCTTACTTTAACAGGTAAAAACTATCTGACCACTTCCAAAATCAGTCAGGCAGCAGGTGTGGGAAGCCCCACCTTCCAGCTGACAATGGAGGTACAAGATCATCTTTGCCTAGATGCTGTGATATAGTTGAAGGGACAGGGTACTGCCCTGCCGACATTGCTTGTCAGGCACCACCCATAAGGCTACACTGTGCTAAATACAACTTTTCTGCTGGAAAAGTCCTTCCAGGCTGGGACTGCCTTGCAGCCTGGGAATTAGCTCTAGCTGAGGCCTCCAGTTAGGTATTTCTGCCTTCCAGTCAAACAAGATGGCATCCCAGCCAAGCTACCCTACCCTGTGAAACAGCAGAATCAATGGCAGATGTCCACAAAGAGAGGGTGGATGGGCTGCAGTGCTCTGAGTCCAGAGGTGGGCTCTCAAAAATGTGGCTATTCCACCCACTGATCACTTTAGCACCGTGGGTCTGCGTAGCTGCTGTTTGAGCTGCTCCTCTGCCTGCCAGCCAACAACAAGCAAAAATAAAGGTAAAAATGCCAGTTACCTTCAGTCTGCAGTAGCCAGCAGATTCAACCAGAGTGGGGTTCAGCCAAAGACAAAAAGTTTCCTATTCAGTGACATGTAGTTCAAACTGAGAGCCCTATGCCATGTCCTAGGGCTCACTAGGTGTTCAGAAATCTCCATTTGATTATCAATCCAGGCCTTAGTTTTCAGCGGGAATTAAGGAGACATGTGTCTAGTCCATCATCTTGACTCTGCCCCAGTTGATTCCGTCTTACTGCTATTGTGTACATTGCTGCTTTGAGCATTGATGTGTGTATCTATTGGTGTGAAAGCTCTTATTTCTCTAGAATATATTCCAAGAAGTAGAATTGCTAGATCATATGGTGTTTCCATTTCTCGCTTTTTAAGAAAGAGCCAAATCCATTTCCAGATTTGTACCATTTTACTTTCTCACCAGCAATGCATAATTTTTTTTTTTTTATGTCAGCTTGGTAAAATAAGATGACATCTCATTGTAGTTTTAATTTGTATTTCTCTAATGGCTAATAATGGTATTTCCTCATATACAGATTCCCAGATAAGTCCACAAACTTGTCCTAGAAAGTGTTCTGTATACCTCATTGCTGAATATTATTACTGTGGTCACCTTCAGAGTATTCCTCTTGTGAAGCTATGCACTGATGCCAGTGCCTACTCTACCCCTCTAAGCAGTTTTGGAACTCTTTTTCTGGTATGACCATCAGAGTTGTTGTCATATTACCCTTGATGTCTTGAATGGCATCAAAATGTCTGCCTTTCAATATTTCCTTTCTCTTCTAGAAAAGAAAATAGTCACTGGGGGAAAGATCAAGTGAGCAGGGAATGTGTTCCAGTACATTTGTTTACTGGTTAAAAACTCCCTCACAGACAACTATACAGTTAATTTCGTGAACTTGCCACTGTCCCATTGTGGGCAATGACCATTCCGGAAAGACTTTCAAAATTGCTTTGAAGGGTGGGCTAGGCAGTGGCATTGATGCATAGCTTTCCAAAAAGGAGTACTTCAAAGGTGACCATAGTAATATTCAGCAATCTGGTATGTAGCACTTAGAACAGTTAAGTTCAAGAACTTAATTGTCAGGTCTTGCATGTGTTGGCTACCTGAATGTCTTCATTGGTTAAGTGCCAGTTGGTACTCTTGCTCAGTTTTTAAATGGATTATTTGTATGTTTGTTGTTGAGGTTTTCCAGTATGTTATAGATTTTAAAAATTAGACCCTGGTCAGATTTGTTGTAGCCAAATTTTTTTTCCCAGACTTTTGGTGAAGTCTGTGGGTGAGCAGAAGTGTTTGACTTTTAGGAATTCCAATTTGTGTATTTTTTTTTTATTCTGATGTCTGAGCATTGTTAGTAGTGTTTTATATTCTGTTATGACTTGTTTTAGAGCTCTCAACATTGTCCCTATTTTTTCTTCCATAATCTTTGTGATTTTATATTTTATATTTAGGTCTTTGATTTGTTTTGTGTTAGTTATTGCACATGGTATGAGATCTTGTCTCATTTTGTTGTTCTGTTATAGGTCTTGTTTCATTTTGTTGAGATGGATACCCAGTTACACTAACACCATTTATTAAAGAGACTGTCTTCTCCCCGGTGTATGGATTTTGGGACTTTGTCTAATGTCAGCTGCTCATAGGTAGATAATTTTATATTTGGATTCTTAATTCTGTTTACTTATCAGTCTATGCGTCTGTTGCAACTTTTTCCATTTCCATAAGAATTTAGTGATTTCTTTCTCTATCCATTAAAAAAATGCCGTAGAAATTTGGATGGGGATTGCATTGTATCTACAGATTACTTTGAGTAAAATAATCATTTTCACAATGTTGAGTCTTCTTATCCATGAGCAAGGTAGGTTTTTCCACTTATGTAAGTCTTTTTTGGTTTCTTTTTTTTTTTCTTTTTTTCTTTTTTATTTAACATAACTGAGTGAAAATGTACATTCCTGTATAAATTTACATGCCCACTTATATACAGCTTCCACTGCTCTCTGTATCCAGTGACAGCACACTATTCCTCTCTGCTCCATAAATGTCTCAATCTCCCAACAGCCTCCTCTCTCCTCCTCTCCACCCACTCTCTTTCCTCCACTAAGAGGTCAGCAGGATGATATCTTATAGATATATAGAACCATAAAGTGAATCCAATATATGGTCACTCTGCATTTCCAAGTCCAATCCATTCCTGTCCAAAGAGTGGAACTTCGTTATAATTTATGGGTAAGGGCAGCATCAGGGCCAGAGGCCATGCTCTCAGGGGAACCCCCAAACCACTGGACCATCAATTGAGGTCTTTTAGTGGAGATCTCAGGATGCACCCCTTTTTATTCTTGTGTTGCCAGTGAGACTCTTCTCTGTGAGCTCCATCGCAGCTATCACTGGTGGTGGCCGGGCACCATCCGGTTCTTCTGGTCCCAAGTCGATGTAGGCACCCACTCTTGTCGGTCTGTCTGTCTTCTAGGTTGTCTTTACCGCATGTCATTTAGGTCCTCAGTGAGCATCCGTTCCTGCTGAGTTGGGAACATTTCCTCTGTCCTCGGATGGCAGCTTGGCAGCTTTTAAGACCCCAGACACCATGCACCAATGTAAAGTGCAGAGAGCTCTCTTAGCAAAACGCTAGTTGTGCCAATTGACCTCGATTTCACCTAAGAGCATGGTCCCCTGCCCCCTGCCCCAGCTACTCTATCCTTGCAGTATTGAGTTAAGATGGAAGGAGTACTCAAGTTATGCTGAAGTCCACTTAATGTTGTTCTTGTTTCTAATGTGTGCTATCACCGATTTCTCCCAACCAGATTTCTAGAAACTATCGAAACTAAATCCTCCCACCTTACCCTCACTCCCTTCCTTCCCTTGCAGCTGTCAAAGAGTCTTTTCTTCTACACACAAGTCTGGTTTTGAGATCTTATTGTTGAGGTATCATACAATATTTGTCCTTTTGTCGCTGACTGCTTTCACTCAACATAATGTCTTCCAGTTGAAACCAGGTTAGGAGATGCTTCCTGGAATCATCGTTATTCTTTATCATTGCGTAGTGCTCCATTGAGTATATGTACCATAGTTTACCTATCCATTCTTCTGTTACTGGGCATCTGGGTTGATTCCATCATTTTGCTATCATGGACTGTGCTGCGATAAACATTCTGGTGCATGTGTCTGTTGCTGTGAAAGGCCTTGATCCTGTAGGATATATTCCAAGTAGTGGAATTACTGGGTCAAATGGTATATCAATATCCATTTTTTTAAGGAAGCAGCAGATTGCTTTCCAATGAGGCTGCACCATTTTGCAACCCCACCAACAGTGTAGGAGGGTTCCACTTTCTCCACAGCCTCTCCAGCATTTGTTGTTTTGTGTTTTCTGGATCATGGCCAGTCTTGTTGGGGTTAGATGGTATCTCATTGTCGTCTTGATTTGAATTTCTTTAATAACTAAAGATTGTGAACGTGTCCACATTTGTTTTTTGGCTGCCTGGATCTCCTCTTTAGTGAAATGTCTGTCCGTCTCCTTTGCCCATTGCTTAGATGGATGATTTATCTTCTTATTATTGATATTTTGTAGTATCTTATAGATTATGGAGATCAGACATCAGTCTGACATAGAGTTGCCAAATATTTTTTCCCATTCTGTGGGTGTTCTTTTAATTCTATTAATAAAGTCTTTGGATGAGCAAAAGTGTTTGATCCTTAATAGTTCCCATTTATCTATTTTCTCTTCTGTTAAATGTAGTTTCTTTGATAGATTTTGGAGTCTGTCCTCATTGTATATTAAAACTTCCATTGTTGTTCCTACCTTTTCTTGGATGAGCTTTATCATTTTAGGTTTGATATTTAGGTCTTTTAACCAGTTGGAGTTGGCTTTTGTATAAGGTGTAAGATATGGATCTTGATTCAGTTTATTGCAGATGGATAACCAATTTTGGCAGCACCGTTTGTTGAAGATACTGTTTTTGCCCCAGTTTAATGTCTTAGGGCCTTTGTCGAATATCAGCTGTTCATAGGCAGATGGTGTCATCTCTGGGGTCTCAATTCTGTTCCATTGATCCATCTATCTGTTCTTGTACCAGTACTAAGCTGTTTTGACCACCGTGGCAGTGTAGTATGATCTAAGGTCGGGTAATGAGAGGCCTCCCAGTGTGTTCTTCTTCTTTAGTAGTACCTTACTTATGCGGGGCTTCTTCCCTTTCCAAATAAAATTGGTGATTTGTTTCTCCATCTCATTTAAAAATGACACTGGAACTTGTATTGCGATTGCATTGTATAAATAAATTGCTTTGGGTAAAATAGACATTTTCACAATGTTAAGTCTTCCTATCCATGAGCAGGATAGGTTTTTCCATTTATCTAAGTCTCTCTTAGTTTCTTGTAGTAAGGGCTTGTAGTTCTCTTTATAAAGGTCTGTTATTTCTCTGTTTAGATTAATTCCTAGGTACTTTAACCAGTTGGTGTTGGCTTTTGTATAAGGTGTAAGATATGGATCTTGATTCAGTTTATTGCAGGTGGATAACCAATTTTGGCAGCACCATTTGTTGAAGATACTGTTTTTGCCCCAGTTTAATGTCTTAGGGCCTTTGTCGAATATCAGCTGTTCTTAGGGGCTATCGTAAATGGTATTGGTTTGATAATTTTTTCCTTAACAGTCTCGTTGTTGCTATAAAGGAATCCTACTGATTTACTTAGGTTTGTCTTGTATCCTGAGACTTTGCTGAACTCTTCTGTCAGTTTGAGTAGTTTACTTATAAATACCTTGGGATTCTCTGCATATACAATCATATCATCTGCAAACAGGGAGATTTTAACTTCCTCTTTGCCGATGCAGATGCCTTTTGTTTCTTGGTCTTGTCTAATTGCTCTGGCTAGAACTTCTAGCACAATGTTGAATAGGAGAGGTGAGAGTGGGCATCCTTGTCTAGTTCCTGATCTCAAGGGAAAGTCTTTCAGTCTCTCTCCATTCAGGGTGATGTGGGCAATTGGCTTCGTATAAATGGCACTTATTTTGTAGAGGAATTTGCCGTCTATGAACATTTTGCTAAGAATTTTTAACATCAATCGGTGTTGGACTTTATCAAATGCCTTTTCGGCATCAATGGGCAAAATCAGGTGATCCTTGTCTTTTGTGTTATTTATGTGGTTAATCACATTGATTGTTTTCCTGATGTTGAACCAGCCTTGCATCCCTGGTATGAATCCCCCTTGGTCATGATGGATTATTTTCTTGATATGTTGTTGTATTCTATTGGCAAGAATTTTGTTGAATATTTTTGCATCTAGATTCATGAGAGATCTCGGTCTGTAGTTCTCTTTCTTTGTTGGGTCTTTCCCTGACTTAGGTATCAGGGTTGATATCTGTTGTCCTTATTAGTCTGTTCTGGGGCATTCTTTTTTGTGAGCTGATTTTTCACCTTTTTCAGAGCTGGTTTTGTAGTTGTTGAGACTCTTGTGTTAGATTTCTTAAAATGGTATGATACATCTATGTTGTGCTTTACAGCTGCCCCTATGATCTCCCTTAAACTATATATAAACCCAATTTTAATTACTATGAGTCTTTTCATCTTCCTCTCCATCTGCAAGGACTATAACAACTGTCGTACATCCCTCTTTTTATTATAATGACACCATAGTTTTCATGATGATCACTAGATTGCTTCTTTCTGTATCAAAGCTGTGACTGACTTTGGAGCCTTCCCTAAAATAAGTAGAGTATTGAGTAGTGTGTCATTCTAAAATATAAAGTTAGTGGTTTCATTCTTCTAAACCAGAGCTAAGAACTTCTTTCAGTATTTCTTGTAGTTTGGGTTTGGTTTTTACAAAGTCTCTGAGTTTCTGTTTATCTGGGAATGTCTTAATTTCATTTTTGTATTTGAAAGATGGTTTTGCAGGATATATAATTCTTGGTTGGAAGTTCTTCTCCTTCAAGACTTTGAATGTGTCGTGCTACTGTCTCCATGCCAGCATGGTTTCTGCTGAGAAATCTGACGAGAGCCTACAGGGTTTTCCTCTGAATGTTAGCTTTGCTTTGAGTCTTGCTGCCTTTAAGAGTTGCTGCTTATGTTTCATTTTGTTAAGCTTGATTATAGTGTGTCTTGGAGTCTTTCTTTTGAGATCTATATTGGGTGGCATACGATATGCATCTGAGATGTCTATATTCTCTTCCTTCATGATTTCTGGGAAGTTTTCTTTCAGCAGCTCAGCAACAATACTCTCTGTGTTCTCAGATGTCTCACCCTGTTCAGGGACTCCAATTAATCGAAGGTTGTTCCTCTTAATAGAGTCCCACATGCTTCTTAATGTTTCCTCATTTTTCTTGTTTCTTTTTTCTGATTTCTTATCATAGACGGTGGCCTCAGTAGCTCTGTCTTCCAAGTCAGAAATTCTTTTTTCTATATGTTCCATTCTGTTTTCTTGGCTTTGCATGGAAGTTTCTATGTCTTTGATTTTGTTCTTGATCTGTTGGATTTCAGAGTACTGGTGTTCCATCAGATTGAACAGCTTGCTTAATTTTTCATTTTGTTCTGCTGCATTTTGTATAATGTCTAAAAGGGCTCTGTATGTAATCATTTTGTGTTCACTTTCTGATGCTTTCATAGAAGTTTCTTCATCTGGAAAACTCCTTGTTTGCTTTGTTTGAGATCCTTCTGAAGCCATGGGTGATTTCTTGTATGCCACAATTGTCTGTTGCTTTTTGGGTCCCATGTGAGTATGTAGAGGCTGGAAGAGGTACTGTGAAGATGGACTGCAAATGTTTCTCTAGGCTGTCTTCAAATGTAAAGCAAAAGGTATGTGACCACTTCAGAAATCAGTTAGGTTTTCAGTTGTAGAAGTCCCTCTTCTCAACTGACAAAGTAAGCGCCACTGTATCCAACCTCAGATGATACAAACTAGTTCAGAATACAGCAATGCTACTGCCCTGTTGGCCTCTCCTGACAGGGCCTAGCCTTAGGCAACACTGTGTCGAGTACTGCTTTTGTGATAGAAAAGTGCTCTCCTGTGGGCAGGCTCTGACTCCCAAGCTAAGAGTTAAGTCCAGCTGTGGCCACCGTATCCAAGATGGCATCCTCCACTCAGGCAGCAGATAGAGGGGCTAAAGGTGCCAAGAGGTATGATTCCTCTGCTTCTGTTTCAGGGCCCCCGACATAGTTGGCCTTTGGTAAATTCCTGCTTTTCTGTCAGAGAATCACTGTCCTGTTTGCAGGAGCTGAATCCCAGGCTAAGAATTAGGTCCCGCTAAAATATCGGTACCAACATGGCATCCCGCACACTGACTGCTAAAATCCGTACAAACCTCGCTGAGGCAGATATAAAATGAAAGGCTCAAAGTGGCTAGATTAACAGTCCTACGCCTGGCTCTCAAAATATGAGAATTTTGCCTGCCTATCCACTCAGCAGTGTGTCTGAGTCTAGCCGCTAGTCACAACCCAGCTCTGCCCACCGGCCAAGACAGAGTAAAAAAAAAAAAAAAGTCAAAATGGTCCGTTTACCTTCAGTCCGTGAGAGCCAGAGCTAGCCAGGAGCGGGGTTCAGCGAAAGAGAGGAGGTTTTTCACTCAGTGATATGAAGTCCCAATTAACAGCCTTGTCCCGTGTCCTGAGGCTGATTAGGTGATCAGAAGGCTGCGTTTGATTATCATTTCAGGTCTTAGTTTCCAGAGGGATATAAGGAGACGTGTGCTTAGTCTGCCATCTTGACTCCACACCCCCTTCTTTGGTTTCTTGAAGTAGTGTCTTACAGTTTTCATTGTATAGGTCTTGTAGGTCTCTGGTTAGATTTTTTCCTAAGTATTTCATAGTTTTCCAGGCTATAGTAAAACAGTATTGATTTGATGATTTTCTCTTATATAGTCTGTTTTGGTGTAGAAGAATCCAGCTGATCTTTGCGATTTATCTTGTTTTCTGGTACTTTGCTGATTAGTTCCAGTGTGTGTGTGTGTGTGTGTGTGTGTGTGTGTGTGTGTGTGTGTGTGTGTTTTAAGGTTTCTATGTATAAGATCATATCATCTGCAAATAGAGACACTTCTACTTTTTTCCTTGCCAATTTGGTTGCCTCTAATTTCTTTTTCTAGCTTGATTGCTCTGGCTGGAACCTCCAGAACAATTTTGAATGAAAGTGGTAATAAATGGTATCTTTGTCTGTTTCCCTTTCTCAAGATAATGGTTTCAATTTTTCTCCATTTAGGATGTTGTTGGCTGTTGGCTTTGTAAATTCCCTTAATTGTGTAGAGGACTTTCTCTTCTATTCCTATTTTACCAGTAATTTTTACCATTAATGGGTAAAATGCTTTTTCTTTGTCAATTGACAAAATCAAGATGTTCTTATCTTTTGTTTTATTCATATGGTTGCTTACATTGTTTTTCTAATGATCAACCACTCTTGCATATCTGGCGTGAATCACACTTGGTCATGGTGATGTTTTTTTGTTGTTGTATTCTATGGAAACTCTGGTAGCACAGTGGTTAAGTGCTACGGCTGCTAATCAAAAGGTTGGCAGTTCAAATCTTCCAGGCACTCCTTGGAAACTCTATGGGGCAGATCTACTGTGAGCTGTAGGGTTACTATGAGTTGGGATTAATTTGGTGGCACTTGGTAGGTGTTGTATTCTATTGGCTAAAATTTTGTTGAGGATTGTTCTGCCTAAGTTCATGAGAGATATTAGTCTGTCATTTTCTTTTTTTTATACTATCTTTTCCTAGTTTTGGTATCAGGATTATGTTGGCTTCATAGAATGAGTTTGGGAATATTGTATCAATTTTTATGCTCTGAAATACTTGTGGTGATAGTGGTGTTAACTCTTTGAAAGTTTGTTAGAATTTACCAGTGAAGCTGTCAGTGCCAAAGCTTCTCTTGATTGGGAATTTTTAAATTATCTTTTCAACCTGTTTTTTGTTACAGGTTTATATAACTGTTCTACTAGTGTTTATGTTAGTTTGTCCATTTCCTCTACGTTTTCAAATTTGTTAGAATATTTTTCATAGCATTTTGTTCATGATTTTTTTAAAAATTTTTGTTTGGTCTCTGTGATATTGCCCATCTCATTTGTTATTCGAGTAACTTACTTTCACTTCTGTTTTTCTTTTGTCAGTTTGACCAATAGGTTATTGATTTTTGTTGATTTCAGAGATCCAACTGTTGTTCTCCTTAACACTTTGTATAATTTTTTTATTTTCTAATTCATTTAATTCTGCTCTAATTTTTATTATTTGTTTTCTTCTGTTGCTAGAGTGCTTTTAACTCTCTTGTTTAAGTTGTAGAGCTAATGCTTTGATTATAGCCCTTTCTCCTTTTTGGATGTGTGTATTTATTGAGATAAGTTGACCTCCGAGGACTGCATTTCGGTGTTTCAAAGGTTCTACTAAGATGTGTTTTTGTTATAATTTGAATCTGTGAATTTCTTTATTCCATCCTTGATTTTATCTATAACTCAGTAGTTTTTGAGTAAGGTGTTTTCACTTTGCATGTGGTTGCTTTTATTTTTCCCTCTTGTTTATTCTGTGGAAACCCTGGTGGCATAGTGGGATAAGTGCTACATCTGCTAACCAAAAGGTCAGCAGTTCAAATCCACCAGGTGCTCCTGGGAAACTCTATGGGTCTGCTCTACTCTGACCTATAGGGTCACTATGAGTTGGACCCTACTCGATGGCAGTGGGCAGGTGTTTTTTCTGTTACTGATCTCTATGCTTATGGCTTATATAATCTCTAAAGATGCTTTGTAACATTTTGTCACTTTGAATTATGTTAAGGCTTGCTTTACAGCCTATTACATAGTCTATCCTGGAGAATGTCCCATGTGCATTGGGAAAGAAAATATAGTTGTCTGCTATTGGGTAGAGTGTTTTGTGTATGTCTATGAGGTCAGATTGGTTGACTGCGGCGTTTAGATCTTCTGTGTCTTTATTGAACTTCATTTTGAATAGTCTTCCATCACAGAATACAGTATGTTGAAATCTACTATTATTGTGTAGCTTTCTATTTCTCTTTTCCACACTGCTAAGTTTGTTTTACATATGTAGGAGTACTATCATTGACCACATAAATATTTAATACGGTTATATCCTCCTGACGAATTAACACTTTAATCATTATCTAGTGTCCTACCTTATTCGTTGTGATGGATTCTATTTTGAAGTCTATCTTCTCAGAAATTAATACTGCCACTCCTTCAGCATGAAATCAGAAGAATTAGGTGGTGACCAGCCACCACCAGAAACGTCCCTGGTAGGGGATGCAATGTAGAGTCCCTGTCCCTTACATAGCACAAGAAAAAGAAGTGTGTAGATCAAGAACTCTATTAATAGACCAGAATTGATTGTTCAATAACCCGGAGTATGTGTCCCCTAGACTTGCTGCTATCCCAAAGTTGAAACAGGTGCTGAACCCAACGCTTCAGACACAGAATGGACTTGACTTGGGGACACAGAATGATGCATGTGGTGTGTGTACTTTATAGTTTATTACATATGTAAGGCTGTCCCACTGGTTTCTTTTTAGAGGGGAGAGGAGAGAATGGAGAGGAGGGCACAAGTGTTGGTTGAGTGGATACTAGAAGAGTGAAAAAGAAGAATGTGCTATCACAGGGCGAGGAGAGCAGATAGAGTTGCAGAGAGGTGGGTACTCAGGGTTTTAAATAGATAATAGACTTGCAATAAAAAATATTAAAAAAAGAAACTAATATTGCCACTTCTGCTCTTTTATGGATGTTGTTTGCTTGTCAGTTTTTTCTTTTCCATCCTTTGAGTTTTAGTTTGTTTAGGTCTTTAAGTTTAAGGTGTGTCTCTTTTAGGCAGCATATAGACAGATCTTATTTTCTTATCCATTCTTCCACTCTCTCTTTAGAAGTGCATTTAATCCATTTACATTTAATATAGCAGCTGATGGGTATGTGTTTAATACTGTCATTTTGGTGCCTTTTTTTGACATGTTGACAGTTTCTTGGATCGTCTGATTTTCTGTACTGAATCATTTTTCGTTATGTATTTTCTTTCCATCTTTTTCATTTTTTGTTGGTTTTGTATTTGCTGATACTTCATGCTTTTCTTGCTTTTTATTTTGATATGTCGGATTACTAGTATCCTGTGTGGTACTAGTTTTGTTAATTTAAACCAGTTTTCAATTTGTTGTTATCATCTTGACTTCCTCTACATATGACAGACCTATGACTATGTTTTTCCATCTTTCTTTTTGTTGTAATGTTATCGTCTTTTACATGGTAATGTCCGGTTTCCCTATTTTCAGTGTTTGAGCTTTGATTTATTTTCATGATTTCCTTATCTCGGTTGATATTTGGTTGCTCTGTCCAGTATTCTAGACTTGGGTTGTTATGTGATGTTACTGATTTTTAACCAAAGGACTCCTTGTAGTATTTCTTTTTTTCTTTATTTTTATTTTTATTTAACATAACTGAGTGAAAATGTACATTCACGTATGAATTTACATGCCCACCTATATGCAGCTTCCACTGCTCTCCCTGTCCGGTGACTGCACACTATTCCTCTCTGCTCCATACATGTCTCATCCTCCCAACAGCCTCCTTTCCCCTCCTCTCCGTCCACTCCCCTACCTCCAGCCAGAGGTCAGCAAGATGATATCCTATAGATGTATAGAACCATAAAGTGCTTCCAATATATGGTCACTCTGCATTGCCAAGTCCAATCCATTCCTGTCCAAAGAGTGAACCTTTGTTATAATTTATGGGAAAGGGCAGGATCAGGGCTGGGGGCCATGCTCTCAGAGGAACCCCAAAACCGTTATGCCATCAATTGAGGTCTTCATTGGAGATCTCATGACGAACCCCTTTTTATTCTTGTGTTGCCAGTGAGACTCCTCTCTGTGAGCTCCATCGTGGCTATCACTGATGGTGGCCGGGCACCATCCGGTTCTTCCGGTCCCAAGTCGATGTAGGCACCCACTCTTGTGTGTCTCTCTGTCTTCTCAGTTGTCTTTACCGCATGTCATTTTGGTCCTTGGTGAGCATCCGTTCCTGCTGAGTTGGGACCATTTACTGTGTCCTCGGATGGCAGCTTGGCAGCTTTTAAGACCCCAGACGCCACGCACCAATGTGGGGTGCAGAGAGCTCTCAGCAAAATGCTAGTTGTGCCAATTGGCCTGGAATTCGCCTAAGAGCATGGTCCGCCCCCCCCACCCTAGCTACTCTATCCTTGCAGTATTGAGTTAAGATGGAAGGAGTACTCAAGTTATGCTGAAGTCCACTTAATGTTGTTCTTGTTCCTAATGTGTGCTGTCACCGCTTTCTCCCAACTAGATTTCTAGTAACTATCTAAACTAAACCCTCCCCACCTCACCCTCCCTCCCTCCCCTCCCTTGCAGCTGTCAAAGCGTCTTTTCTTCTATACACAAGTCTGTTTTTGAGATCTTATCGTAGAGGTCTCATACAGTATTTGTCCCTTTGTCGGTGACTGCTTTCACTCAAAATAATGTCTTCCAGTTGAAACCAGGTTAGGAGATGTTTCCTGGAATCATCGTTATTCTTTATCATTGCGTAGTGCTCCATTGAGTATATGTACCATAGTTTACCTATCCATTCTTCTATTGTTGGGCATCTGGGTTTCCTTGTAGTATTTCTTGATATTTTTTGTTATTTGCAAACTCTCTAAACTTCTGTTTATCTTAAAATACTCTCATTTCTTCATGATATTTGTGAGACATTTTCTATTTATATGTAAATCTTCAGTGTCATTTTTTTCCTTCCGTACTTTCTATGTGTCATCATGTTGCTCTGTTGTCTGTTTTCTGCTGAGTAATCACAGCTTAGTCTTATTGACTCTTCTTTGTAGATTATTTTTTCATTTATCCTTAGCCACTTATAAAATTCTTTCCATATCTTTTAGTTTTGTTGGGTTTGTGTAGGGTTGCTATGAGTCAGAATTGACTCAGTGGCAATGGATTTGTTTTGGGGGGGCCAGATGTAGTGTGACTTGCTGTTTTTCTTTGTAGATTTACCTTGTGTGGAATCCAATGAGCATCTTGGATAGATATCTTCTTGTGTTTCTTGATATCAGGAAAACTTTCTCTCAGTAAATCTTTAACAATTCTCTCTTTTATTTCCTAATCCTCATCTGTTCTAATAATCTTGTCACTCATAGGTTATTCCTCATGACAGAGTCCTACATAATTCTTGATGCTTCCTCATTTTTAAAATTTTTTTTATCTGATTTCTCCTCAAATATGTTGGTGTCGAGTGTTTTAGTTTCAGTCTCATTAATTCTGGCCTCCATTGCCTCAATTTTGCTCATTTGACTTTTAATGGAGTCACCTAGTTCTATAATTTTTATTATTGATCTCCTGAATTTCTGAATGTTGTTTCTCTCTGCTTTCTTGTAACCTGTTCAATTTACTCTTATGTTTTTCCTGGTCTTCCTGCTGTCTTCAAGAGTTCTAAATACCAGTGTTTCATAGTCTACTTCCAATGTTTCCAGGAAGTTTTCTTCGTTTGGAAAATTTCTTGATTCTTTGCTTTACGAGCTTTCTGAAGCCATTGTGTTCTGTATGTTTAAGTAATTTGATATTGATTGCTGTCTCCAAACCATCAGTAAGTTGTAGTATTTATTGTATGTTTATTTAGTATGTTCTAGGAAACCCTAGTGGCATAGTGGTTAAGTGTGACATCTGTCAACCAGAAAGTCAGCAGTTCAAATTAGCCAAGTGTTTCTTGGAAACTCTGTAAGACAGTTCTACTTGGTCTGTAGGGTCACTGTGAGTCAGAATCAACTCAGTGGCAGTGAGGTTTTTCTGGTAGTGTGTTCTAACTACTTGTTTTGAAATGTCAAACTAGGCTGATTATGTGAGCTAGTTTGATTATTGGCACCTTTGAGGATGTAACATCCTGTGTCCAGATAGTTAGAGATGTAACTAGGCTGATGAGCCAAGGTCAGGTGTCCAAGTTGTTGATAACCAAGTGTGTGGTTCAGGTTGTCCTGTATAGTCCTAAAAGGACAGAGACAGTTGGTGTAGGCAAAGATATCTGACTGCATGCTCTGAGAAGGCAGGGAGCAGACAGCCATCAAGTGAGTATCTGAGAGAGAAGCATGTCCCCTTATGCCTAAGCCTAGGCAAAGGAACTGTTTCTGCCCTGAGTTCCTAGCTTAGAGAAGCCAACAGATTATCTTATTAATTTTTCACCCATCTTTTACATTTGTTCCCTCTCTGAATCTAAAAGAATGGCTTAAAGTGCATGTAAGGAGTACTACTTCCAGCTCAGATAATGGCATCAGACTAAAGATTTGAATGCAGTTTGAAAAGGGAGGGGGAAATGCTAGGAAAAGGGAAAGAGGTTTAACCTGAAAGATTTAGATTTGCATGTGGTACAGTAGACACAATCCACTTAGCTTTTGAGAACTGAATACTGTCTTTCACTGACTCTGGAGGCATGAGTAGGTTCTCCTCTGCTTTAGTCTCTGTTACTGAAAAAGATGCAAAGACTACTGCTGTACTCACCAAACTCACTGTCACACATCTACCCAAGGGATGCTAACACCCATCCAGTTATGTCCAGCCAGTCCTAGGTACCTGTGAATCTGCTGTCCATTCCCTAATGGTTGGTCCAATTTATCAGCTTTCTATTTGATATTCAGGGCTGTTATAATTTCATACATAATCATTTCCTTTCATTGGGGATGTCTTTGTTGTTAGACAGATGACAGAAAGCATCCAACTACTCTGCCATCTTAACCTCATGTCTTCCACACTTGACAATTGTAATTGTTTTGTTTTTCATGCTTTACGAATTTATAAAACTTATGCATAAACATGTATTATAAGGTGTATGAAATATAAGGAAGTAGTCAATGATAACAAAACAATATGAAGAGATTCTAATAGGTATAGAATTTCTGTGTAACTGAAGTTACCCTAGAATGTTGTAAGCATAAATTATCAAATCTAGTATTCATTGTGACCACTAAGAAAATATCTAGTGATCAGGTGGTGTGTGTACTTCATGGTTTTATACATTTATAGGAGGCTGTCCTACTGGCTTCTTTCTACATGGGAGACAAGAGGATGGAGAGCAGGGGACAGGTGCTCATTAAGAGGATACTAGAAGTAAAGAGTGAAAAGGCAGAATGTGCTGTCACAGGGTGAAGAGAGTAGATGGAGTTGCAGGTAGGTGGGCATGTGAAAATTGATTTGAATTGTATGCTTTCACTTAACGTAACTTAAAAAAAGAAAACACTGAAGAAGAAGGGAACCACAATTACTCACTAAAATAAATTAATAAAAAACAAAAGGGGACTATGTTACAGAAAAAAAATAATGAAGGCTTAATACAAACAAAAACAATTTTTAAAAAAATTCAGAAGCAAGTCCTTTCATATAGGTATTTACAATGAATGTAACTGAACTATATGTTCCAATTAAATGGCAGAGAGTGGTAAAATAGGTTAAAAAAAGAAAAATAAAAAATGAAACTAAAATTATTTACAAGAAATGCACCTTAGAACCAACATTAAAATTTGTTTGAAAATGAAAGATAGTTAAAAAGAAAATATTCCATTCACATGATACCAGAAAAGACCTGGGGTATCACTCTTAAGATCACACAAAATAGGCCTAAGACAAAATCTGTTAGGAGAAATAAAGATGAATATTATTTAGCAATAAAAGGTCCAATTCATCAAGAAGATATAACAATCATAAATACATACACATCTGACATTGGAGCATTTATATATATAAAAGCAAACACTAACAGAATTGAAATAAGAAATAAACATCTATACAATAATAGACGGAAGCTTCAGTACACCTTATTCAGTATTAGACAGAACATCTAGCAAGCATTATTCAAAATGGAACAGAGGACCTGAATGATAGTATAAGACAGTTATGTTTAAAAGAAATTTATTGAATAGTCCATCCAACAACAGCATAATATGTATTCTACTCGAAGTGCACATTGATTATTTTCCAGGATTACCAACATGTTAGGTCACAAAACAAGTCTAGGCAAATTTAAAAAGAGTGTAATCACAGTATTTCTCTGACCATAGTGGAGTGAAACTAGAAATTAATATCAGAAAGAAAAAATAACCTTAAAAATACACAACCATATGAAAGTAAAGCAACATACCATTGAAATACCAGAGCATCAAGGAAAAAACAAAGCAGAAATCACCAATTACGGAGAGTCAAATGTAAATGAAAGTACAACATACCAACATTCATGAGACAAAGTGAAGACAGTCACTACTCAGAGGGAAGCTTTATAACAATAAATGCCTACATTAAAAAAGAAGTGATCAGCAACCTAAATCTATAATTTGAAGAACAAGAATCAGAAGCACAAACTAATTCTAAACCTACCAGGTAAGAATTTAATAATTATAACATACATAAAATTTCAGCAATGTAACAACAAAGAGGAAACACAACAAAAAATGGGCAAAGGTGACTAAACATTTCACCAAAAAGGATATTCAGGTGACCACCAAACCAATGTGAAGATGTTCAAAATCATTAACTATGAGAGAGATGCAAATCGAAGTTAAAATGAGAATCCATTTCATTCCTACTAAGATGGTGGCATAGTAGTTAAGAGCTACAGCTACTAATGAAAAGGTTGGCAGTTCAAATCCATCAGGCCCTCCTTGGAAAACTTATTGAGCAGTTCCGCTCTGTCCTAGAGGGTGTTATGAATTAAAGTTGACTTGACAGCAATGGGAAACCCTGATGTCATAGTGATTAAATGCTACATCTGGTAATGCTAGGTGAGGAGTTCAAATCCACCAGGCACCCTTTGAAAACTCTGTGGGACAGGTCTACTCTGACCTTTAGGGTCCTGATGAGTCAGAATCAACTCCATGGAGGTGTGTTTGGGATTTTTTTTTTTTTCATTTTGACAGCAATGTAAGGACAGCTAAGGAAAAAGCAAGAAAAGCAGAAAGCTACACAACAAATACTGACAAGGATGTGGGCAAATTAGAACCCTTATCCATTGTTGGCAAGAACATAGAATGTTTTGGCCCTTTCAGACAACAGTAGGAAAGTTCCTCAAAAAGCTGAAAATAGAACTGACATATAACTCAACATTTCCAGTGCTAGGGATATACACAGTGGATTTGAAAGCACTAACAGGAAGAGATGTGCACATCAATATTCACTGCAACACTATTCATAATAGCCAAAAGAAACAATTTGAGTTCTCATTAATGGATAAAATCTGCTGTATACATATACGATGGAATACTACTCAGTCAGAAAGAGAAATTAAGTCATGGTAAATGCTACAACATGCATGGCATCTGAAGATATTATACTTAGTAGAAGTCAGTCACACAACTATAATATCATCACATTAAAAGAGGGATAACTACAATAGTTACGGGTGTTTTTGATGCAGCAACAGTTTCTGACTTATAAAATAGTTAAAACTGATTTCAATAATTATATGTTAAGAGGGATTAGGTAGGTAGCCATAGAACAGATTAACAATATGTCATTTGAAATTAAAAATCGCAATACAGGAGTCTCAACAAATATAAAATCAAAACTCATACCATCCATAAAGAAGAATGTCCCAGAACAGATTAATAAGAACAACAGAGAAAACATCAACATGAAAATAAACATATTGCAATGACACCACTAAACATATACCTATCAATAATCACATTGAATGTAAATGGACTGAATGCTCCAGTAAAGAGACAGCGAGTGATATCGTGGATCAAAAGACATGACATGCATATGTTGCTTACAAGAAACACATCTTAGACTTAAAGATAAGAACAGGATGAGAATTAAAGGTTGGAATAATATATATCAAACTAATAATACATGAAAAAGAGCAGGTGTGGCAATATGAATTTCAGATAAAATAGATTTTAATGTAAAATCCACTACTGTGGACAAGGATGGTCACTATTTATTGCTGAAAGGTTCAATACTCAAGCAAGACTTAACAATATTAAATATTTATGCACCCAATACCAAAGCACATAAATACATTGAAAAATGAGATTGATTGTTCCACAATAATAGTTGGGGATTTTAACACTCCCCTTTCAGTTAAGGATAGATCATCCAGAAAAGAGCTCAGTAAAGATACAGAAGATCTTATTACAACAATTAACCAACTTGACCTTATCGACATATCCAGATCTTTTCATCTATCAACAGATAAATACACCTTCTTCTCCAAAGCATGTGGAACATTCTCTAGAATAGACCATATGTTAGGTCATAAAACAATTCTTCATAAAATCCAAAACATTGATTTATTGCAAAGTACCTTCTCGGACCACAGAGCTATAAATGTTGAAATCAATAACAGAAAATTCATAGGTAAAAATTCCAACTTGTGGAAACTGAACATAAAGCCTTGGGTTATAAAAGAAATTAAAGACACATTAAAGAAGTTTATGGATTCAAATGAGAATGAAAACACAGCCTACCAGAATTTATGGGATACAGCAAAGCAGTGCACACTTCCAGAAAGAAGAAAGAGCACAGATTAAAGAATTAACCTCACAGCTTGAACAAGTAGAAAGAGAGCAATAAAGAAACCCCTCAGGTACCAGAAGAAAACAGATTATAAAGATTAGAGTAGAACTAAATGAATTAGAGAACAGAAAAACAATTGAAAAAGTTAACAAAACCAAATCTTTTCTTCAAAAAGATCAACAGAATTGATAAACCATTGGCTAAACTTACAAAAGAAAAACAACAGAAGATACAAATAACCCGATTAAGAAATGAGTTGGGAGATATTACAACAGACCCAACTGAAATAAAATATATCATAACAGAATACTATGAAAAGCTATACTCTGACAGGTTTGAAAACCTGGGGGAAATGGACAAATTTCTAGATTCGTATGACTCACCAAGACTATCACAAAGAGAAATAAATCAACTTAATAAATCTATCACAAAGGAAGAGATTGAGGAAGTGATCAAAACTCTACCAACCAAAAAAGTCCTGGCCCAGATGGCTTCACCAAGAATTCTACTAAACTTTTACAGAAGAATTATCTCCAGTGCTAATGGGGCTATTTCACACCATAGAAAGAGATGAAATACTTCTAAATTCATTCTATGAAGCCAGCATAACCCTGATACCAAAACCAGGGAAAGATCCCACAAAAAAAGAAAATTACAGACCAATATCACTCATGAATCTAGATGCAAAAAACTTCAACAGAATTCTAGCCAGCAGAATTCAACAGCGCATAAAAAATTAATTCATCATGATCAAGTTGGTTTCATTCCAGAGATGGAAGGCTGGTTCAACATCGGAAAAACAATTAATGTAATCAACCATATTAATAACACAAAAGATAAAAATTACCTGATTTTGTCAATTGATGCAGAAAAGGCATTTGACAAACTTCAACATCCATTTATCCTTAAAACTCTCAGAAAAATAGGAATAAAAGGAAAATTCTTCAATATAATCAGTAGCATCTATGCAAAGCCAACTGCTTTCATCACCCTGAATGGTGAAACACTGAAAGAATTCCCTTTGAGAACGGGAACTAGACAAGGATGCCCATTCTCACCACTTCTATTCAACATTGTGCTGGAAGTTCTAGCCAGAGCAATTAGACAAGACAAAGAAATAAAAGGCATCTGTATTGGCAGTGAAGAAGTAAAGATTTCCCTCTTTGCAGAAGATATGATTGTTTATACAGAGAATCCAAAGAAAATCCATAAGTAAACTATTAGAGCTAACAGAAGAATTCGGCAAAGTATCGGGATACAAGATAAACAGAACTAAATCAATAGGATTCCTTTATACCAACAGTGAAATTATTAATGAAGAAATCACCAAATCAATTCCATTTACTATAGCCCCCAAGAAGATAAAATACCTAGGGATAAATCTAACTAGAGAAATAAGAGATCTTTACAGAGAAAACTACAAGCCCTTGCTACAAGAAACTAGGAGAGACTTACATAAGTGGAATAATCTGCCCTGCTCATGGATAGGAAGACTCAATATTGTGAAAATGTCTATTTTGCCCAAAGCACTCTACTTATATAATGCAATCCCAATACAAATTCCAATGATATTTTTTAATGAGATGGAGAAACAAATTATCAGCTTTATTTGAAAAGGGAAGAAGCCCCAAATAAGTAAAGCACTACTGAAAAAGAAGAACATGTTGGGAGGCCTCTCACTACCTGACTTTAAAACCTATTACACTGCCACAGTAGTCAAAGCAGCCTGGTATTGGTACAAAAGGAGACATATAGACCAATGGAACAAAGTAGAGACCCCAGAGATGCTACCATCCTCCTATGAACAGCTGATATTTGACAAAGGTCCTAAGATTTTGAACTGGGGTAAGAACAGTCTGTTTAACAAATGGTGCTGGCATAATTGGATATCCATCCACAAAAAATTGAAACAAGACCCATATCTCACACCTTATACAAAAATTGCTCAAATTGGATAAAAGACCTAATTATAAAAGCTAAAATGATAAAACTCATCCAAGGTAAGATAGGGTCAACAATGGACGTTTTAATATGCAATATAGACAGACTTCAAAATCTGACAAGCAAAACACATTCATCAGAAGAGAAAATAGATAAATGGAAATTAATAAGAATTGAACACTTCTGCTTATCTGAAGACTTCATCAAAAGAATTAAAAGACCACCTACAGAATGGGAAAAAATATTTGGCAACTCTATGTCAGACCGATGCCTGATCTCCATAATCTATTAGATTCTACAAAATATCAATAACGAAAAGACAAATCATCCAATTAAGCAATAGGCAAAGGAGATGGACAGACACTTCTATAAAGAGGAGATCCAGGCAGCCAAAAAACACGTGTGGACATGTTCGCGATCATTAATTATTAAAAAATTCAAATCAAAATGACAATGAGATACCATCTCACCCCAACAAGATTGGCCATGATTTAAAAAATGCAAAACAATAAATGTTGTTAGAGGCTGTGAAGAGATTGGAACTCTCCTTCACTGTAGGATTGCAGAATGGTGCAACCTCTTTGGAAAGCAATTTGGCATTACCTTAAAATAAGGGATACAGATATACCATTTGACCCAGTAATTCATCTGCTCGGAATATATCCTACAAAATCAAGGCCATTCACACCAACTGCTACATGCACACGAATGTTCATTACAGCACAGTCCACGATAGCAAAAAGTTGGAATCAACCCAGATGCCCAGCAACAGAAGAATGGATGGGTAAACTTTGATATGTATACTCAGTGGAGTACTATACATTGATAAAGAACATCTCTCAATTTGGTCTCAACTGGAGGACATTATGTTGATTGAAACTAGTCAGCAACAGAAGGACAATTATTATATGAGACCCCTATGATAAAAACTTGAAAGCATACTTATACATAATAGAAAAGGCTCTTTGACGGCTACAAGGGTGGAGAGTGTGGGAGGGTGGGAGGGTGAGAGGCGAGGGTTTAGATTAGATAGTTGTTAGAAATTTTGTTGGGTGAAATTGGTGACAATACTAATGGATCAATATTAATGAAACTTTGATATAACTTGTGTACTCCTCCTCTCTTAACCCAGTATTGTAAGCACAAAGTATGTATACTTTCATTTTTTATTTAATAAAAAAATAACAAAACGTACAAAAAAAGTCACAAAAGGACAAATATTATATGACCTCCCTTATATTAAAAGACAAGAGCAAGCAAATGAATAGAGATCAAAGTTAATTAATGGTTACCAGAGGCAGGAGGGAGAATGGGAAGAAAGATATTGCTTATGGACAGCGAATTCCTCTTTACAGTGATGGAAGATTGACATTAAGGCTAAGTTTGCAGAGGCAATTATTGTAATTGATACCAATAATTTGTACACCCATAAAAAGTTGAATTGGCAAATGTGTGATAGATACGTTTAAAACAACATAACAAAAAGAGAGAGAGAGAGAGAGAGAGAGAGAACTGGTGAGCATGCTTATATACAACTAAACATTGCAGGGCATTTGGTTCCTTGACTTTAAGCTTTAGGGTCATGGTATCATGGAACATTCACTTAATTGAGCTTATATTGTGTTCAGTGTTTCTGTTCAGCCTTCTATTTTGCTGCTTAATGTTTGGAGGTCTTATTAAGTTGCAGGTGGCCAATTAAGATATAATAATTGGTCTTCATTCACCTCGAGCAACAGAGGAAGAATGAGAGTCCCAAATAGAAGGGGGAAATGGTACTACCTCCTTTGCTATGACACCAGAACACTAGATAGTGGTTAGCTACCATTACTGAATGTTTTTATCAAGGATCCTGTAGAAGAATTCTGATCAAAATGGGGGGATGCAGAATAGAATTCAAATTTTCATGGCATCTATGCTTTCTGGAACTGTGGAGACTGGGTGAACCCCTGAGGTAATCTTTAAAACTAAACCAAATAAATAAATCCCCTGAAGTCTTCTTTAAAGTACACAATAGTTTAGCTTAATTAGTAAAGGACGCCTTGAGCATTGTGCTCTTTTGAAGGTCTATATGGGATCACATTGACAACAGCAACTTGAAGGTTAGACAGGATGCTTAGTGGGCAGTGACATTATGTTAATGGGGAAAGAATAGTTTGCAAAAAGATAGTGAAGCTTTTTATACAACTTCAGGAATATAATCAGTGTCAATGAATTGTGTATAGAAACGTATGTATGTTCTATGTGTCTATTTCCAACAACAAAATATGTAGTATAAAATGCATAAATAAACCCCAAAGTGAAAAAAAAAAAGTTGCCAGAGATGAGGACATGATTCTTGAGCCTCAGTGCTATGAGACATATGTAATAAAGCCATAGTCAACTAATGGAATTCTACAACAAAATTGAAAATAGTTTTAGAAGGTAACATATGCACGAAATTTGTATACAAATCAGTTGTTTAGAATTCATGCAATTCATAATGATGTTACTAATGTATTATAGCTCAAAAACAAAAATAACTCCTGATAATACTGAATTTTACTGTGTGATCTGAATTCTAGATTCTGGGAGAAGAGCAAGAGAGAGATGAAGATTTCTTCGCATTTCTTGTGCTGAATGCTAACCGTTTTTGGACTGAGTGCTAACATACTCTAATAAACTGTGCTTTACCCTCATGTGATCTGGAAGCACACACTAAGCTGAACCACCTTAGCTCTCTATGCTCAAAATAAATACAGCAGCTCTCTCAGCCACTTAACTATGGCTTGAGATGAGATTTAGAAAGAAAACAAACTGTTAAAAATAATTTTAAACTATTCTAAACTAGGAAATATGCATTTGTGTCATTTAAAATTATCTTTAAAAGAGAAGATACTCATGAACAAATATCTTTAACTGAAATTCTAGGGTGATATATTATCAATGGCTTGAGACATTTTAGGCAAATTTGTATCTGGGGTAAGTATAATATTTTGGAATGCTCCCTCAGTCAGCACCCAAGATGCTTCAACTCTTCATAGTCTTTCTTTTTTTTTCCCTACAGATTCTTTTGTTTTGTTTTTGCTTGGCATATAACAGATACATATTATGTTTATCTAACAAGTGTATTAAATCTTTATTAGGAGTCATCTTTCAGGGTTTACCATTTCAAAGTAGAATAGTATTTGTTTGAGGACACTTTTAGGTTTGAATTTTGCCTAAATAGGATTTTATTTTATAAGCAACTCCCAAATCATAATCACATAATTTATAAGTGATCCATGTATACAAAAGCAGTGACATTCTCTGCACTAGCCCTATTGCTACTATCACCATACTCTGCCCAATAGAGTGGCTATGAGTTGAAATTGACTGATCTGGGAAATCTAATATGTTGCTGTTTTGTAGCGCAGAGTAGAATTGCCCACAGAGCTCCCAAGGCTGAAATCTTTACTGAAGCAGACTGACACATCGTTCTGCCTCAGAAGGGCTCATTGGTTTGGACTTAGTCACTTAGTCACCACACTACCAGGGTACCTGACACAAGAACTGCCAATTAAGTTCACCAGCTCATCCTAGAAAAACTACTACATATCTCATTGCTGAATATCCCTATGGTCACCTTCAAAGTACTCCCCTTGGGAAGCTATGAACCAATGTTATTGCCTAGTTCACCCTTCAAAAAAATTTTGGACCTCTTTTTCTGGAATGGCCACCAGTGCTGTGGTCATATTACCCTTGATGTGCTGAATGTTATCAAAATGTCTTCCTTTGAATATTTCTCTTCAGATAAAGAAAATAGTCATTGAGGGCCAGATCAGGTGGGGAGGAAGGGTGTTCCAATACAGTTATTTGTTTACCGGCTAACCTCCCCACCCCCACAACTGTACTTTTAAGCTCACAAACTTGCCACCATACCACCATGTACAGTGGCCATTCAAGAAAGAGTTCAAAAATTATTTTGAAGGACGAACTAGACACTGACATAGGCACGTAGCTTTTCAAGGGGAGTACTTCAGAGGTCACCATAGTGACACTCAGCAACGAGGTATATAGCACTTAGACAATTAAGTTCATGGACTTAATTGTCAGAGCTTGTGTGTATATTCCTGGGAACTGCAAACCATTTAGCACTAGCAGAAAGACTGATGGTTCAAACGAAACTAGAAGCAGCTCAGAAGACAGGTCTGGCAATCTGCTTCTGAAAGATCAAAGTCTTAAAAACCTTATGGAGCAATTTTACTATGCACCCTGCAGTTGTCGTGAGTCAGAATCAACTCAGTGGCAACTAACAACACCTATATTTTATATGTATGTGTTTTGTATGTGAATGTTTACATATTTTTTCCCAAATCTATGAGCTCAAAATTTGTGATTTCTCCTCCTGCTAGTGGAGAAACAGAAGATGGTAATCTTGAGTCTGGATGGAATCATGCAAAAATCAATGTGTAGTGTGTCAGGATTTCCTTGTTATCTGACCTAACCCCTTCGCCTTCACTCTATTCTTTGTCCTTCCTTATAGTCCCTTAAGATTTATAGGCAAAGCTCAAGCTAATGTTGACCCTGATGTTATTTCTTTTTTTAGTAGTATTAAATGGAAATTGATATATTTTATTTTGTTTATATCTTCTTTTCTCCCCCCTGAAATCTGGTTTAGTGTCCTCCATTGTGATATTTGCCTGCTCTGACAAGCACTTGTGTTCATGACTCTCCTTCTGAACATTGTGATTAATCAATATTCTATCATATAGATACTTATGATGAAATTTTTTTTTATAATATGGACATATGTACACATATACACACACACGCTGAGAGAGACAGAATCAGTGGTATTTCTGTGGTCGGATTTTCACCTTCCTAGCTTCAGTTCCTAGCCAATACACCTCATGCAAAACCACCACCCATCTATTATTGGAGGTGTGTGCTGTTATGATCCTGAACAGGTTTCACTGAAGCTTCTAGACTAAAATAGGCTAGGAAGAAAGGACTGGCTATTTATCTCTGAAATACAGTTGATAAGAAGCCTATAGATCACAGCTGACCAATACATAGTTGATCATAGGACTGATGCAAGACCAGGAAGTGTTTGATTCTGTTGTGTAGGGCTCACTGTGATTTGGGAGCCAAGTCAATGTCAGTTAATAAGATAGTTGAGGCAGAGCCCTGTGGTATAGTAGTTAAGAACTAGACTGAAAACCAAAAGATCAACAGTTCAAATCTACCAGATATCTCTTGGAAACTCTGTGGGGCAGTTCTCTGTTCTATAGTGTTGATATCAGTTAGAATCAACTCCAAGGCAATGGGTTTAAATAAGGCAGAGAGTAAGAGAGATAAAAAGACTTTAACTGGGATTTATGTGCCACTTTCTGCTATTTAACACTTGCCCAAACTTGACTTGTTAACTGTCTTGTCTTTCAGATGGAACACCATTTACTTGGTGGATTGGGCGGTCGAATGAAAGACATCCTTACTGGGGTGGCTCTCCCCCTGGAGCTCAGCAATGTGAATGTGGTCTAGACGAGAGTTGCCTGGACATCCGACACTTTTGCAACTGTGATGCTGACAAGGATGAATGGTAATGGGAATCATGATCTTGCTGCGGTTGTAGAGGAAGCCCATTAATTGAAGCATTGGATTTCCCTAAAAAGAGAAGGACATGGATGAGAAATTCAGTATAAAGCAGGACTCCCTGATGGTTGTGATTATTTTTAACATTAAAAAGTGCCACCTTTGACAATTTTATGACTATGACTGAGGTTTCTAACATGATGGCACATTGTCTACTTACATTCTGAAGATTCCATTTTAAACAAGAATGTGGATATGCTCTTCAGCATTGCAGTTTAGTCAGTGTTTCCACAATGTATACGATAAATGATTTATGGTAGGGAGAATGGAAGTTAGGAAAGTGTAATTATGCGGACTGTTTCCTCATTCTCACATTTTCCCGTTTAGTTTTAGTCGCTGACCTATTTTACTGTCAGTGAAAATATAGCAAAGAAAATCTGGATTTATGGAGTATTTAGAGCTCAAAACAACCTTTACTTATCTATACCTTTCTTACTTTCACATCTTGAGTTTGAGGAATCTAGATGATAGATAAATTATTTCCCAAAGACATGCATGTCTAGTAAGTGACAGATACAGTTTGAACTCAGGCATTTCTGAGTCCCTCTTACACCAAATTACTTCTCTAAAAGTATAAATTTCCCATTTCCATTACATCCATTTTCCCTGTGTCCTCTCGGTGAACTGCTTGTTTTTTACTATATTGATCCTGAAAATATACACTCAGAAGATTTCTAAAGACACTTTTGTTTTGATCAAATTTAAGCCATCTTTGGTTTTGGTTTTTGTAATTTTGCTCGATTCGTCAAATGCTACTCAGTTATAGTTAAGAATTTCTGCTGCTCTCCATCCAGTTAAACTTCTTTTTAAGTATGTTTCGTAATTGTTCAAATCAAAAGCAGCAGGGCTATTTGAGAGGACGTTAGAGGTTGAGTCTAAATCTCTGTTCAGAGAGGGAGGGACCAAACATTTGACTGCCTCACGTTCCATTGGATGGAGTACCTCTTCAGAACCCTGCACTGCTACATGGGCCTCAAGGCAAGTTGCAGGTAGGGGAGCTGTGCTTCTCCTAACCTCCTGCTTTTCATATAGCTAAAATCAGGTAAATAAGACTGGACATAGAATGGACCTCTTCATTCTTTTGGTCCCTACTTTGCCCTGTAGTGACATCTATCATAGCATTTTGGATCTCCGTAAATAAAATAAGTCTTGTGTACTGAATAAATACTCCATCCCTTTTACCGTTATTGCTCTTCAAGATCTACCTTTCCTGTGAAGTAGGCCCTTGGTACTAGCTGAATAGCTGAATTCAGAGAATCTTCAAAGAAATGGAATAAACACGAAATGGAATCCACAGGCTTATGAGCAGAAAGGCTAAGTAGTTGTGCTAGCACAAAATCATATTTCGATTCTTTGCTCTCATCAGTCAGATGTAAGAGATTATTTGTATGTTGATAGATCAGAGTAGAAACAGCGTCACTTTCTTATGTGTATCACAGGTGCTGAATTAGGAGGTAGAATGCAAACTAAAGAGCTGTTGAAAAGCAAGAGAATTTCTCACAGTTACCTTCAATTTCATCTCTCTTTTGGGCTGAGTTCTTGATTTTTGCTCTCTGCTTCACTTTATTTTTTCTAACTTATTGTGATTCAGGCCACACTTTGCAGCTCAAGTTAATTTCTCATACAAAAACTTATACACGTATTATTTTGTGACATTAGTTGCATTCCGCAGTGTGACAATATACTCTCTCTGTCCACCTAGGACACCATGCGTATTTACAGTTCCTGTCTCTTACTGTCTTCTCATTCTGCCTTTATATAGAAGCCACCCATTTCGTCTCAGGTATCTGAATAAACTAAGAAGCAAACCCCTAGCATGTCTTACTTCTTATTTTATGTCCTGTCTAATGTTTTCCTGAAGTGTGGGCTTCAGGACTAGTTTCAGATCTGTGTAAAAAGAGCATAGAGTCCCCATAGTTCTGGGGACTCCTCTAGTCTTTATCAGATCATTGAGTCTGATCTTTTTAGATAAATTTGAGTTTTGCTCCATACATTTCTTTCTCTAAATCTGGGCCATTCTGTTACTGTCCCTCTCAGGGTGGCCCCTGATGGTGGCTGGGTACCATCCACATCTTCTGGTATCAGGCTGATGTAGTCTCTGATTTTACCATTTCATTTTCTAGGACATGGCCTCTGTCTTTATACAACGTTTGCCTGCTGTGCACTGCTTCAGTACCTTCCCTTCCTGGGGAACATCTTTTTACTCACTGTAGAGCAGAAGTAGTGGAGGGTAACACCCCATCAAAAGATGGAAATCTAAACTGTCATGTCCAGGTGCCACTACCAGTCCCTTCTGTAAGACAACTCACTGGCTGTCTTTTCCATTCAGATTCCAGCCTCTCGCCTTCCGTTTTCCCTTCCTTGAGCTACTCATCAGTTCATGAACTGTTTCATGAACTGTTCATGAACTGTTTCATGAACTGTTGAGCCCCTCGTATGTTAACTTCATCAACTAGGTTGCCTCAGAGAAACTCTTCAGAGAATCCATTCCATCACCCACAACCCCCACAACACCACAGATTTGTACTCTGATAGCAGTAAATGCATAGTTCACAACCCTTTCCACATCCTTTAGAACCAGGAAAAACTCCCAATTTTGCCATTTTGTGTGGCCAGTGACCTGCATTAGGATGTCAGAGCTTGCTATTAGATGTGGGTCTTGCAAGGATCAAGGGAAAAGAACTGAACTTGTTTCTTTGATAAGGATTCCTACTTCACCCTTGGGCACCCCAGGGTAACATGTTGACCAACTCATGACAAAGTCCAGGTGAGAGAAGGCCAGGGAATTCTTTTTATCTTTCTCTTAATAGAATGGAAGCTGAGGTTCTGATTTAACTATTCTGAATTTCATGCATTGTCATAGGTCATTTCATATCTTTGTGAGAAATGATTTTGAAACATAATTAATTATAGAAGCAACTATACATACTATTCTAACTGATATGTATTCATTATATGTTTACCAAGCACTTAATTCATGCTAGACAGGCAGTTTGCTGTGCATACAAAGCCAGGGCATCATGGTCCCTGCCCCAATAAATGAGTGAGTGTAGGATGCAAACAGGAGAGGAAAACCAGAATTCAAACATAAGTGGAAGTTAAATTACATTTTGAAAGACCAGAATTTAGCTAAAGGAGTGAACTACTTAGACTGATACAAGTTAAGGGAACTTCTGTGTGCTCATACAGGGAAGTTTATGAAAATCACCACTCAAGCAATTTTGTGTAGTTATTATACAGTTTTCATTTGGAGAACTTACAAATGAATCCAGAGAGGACAGTTGAGTCTGGATTATGAAGCTCCATGTATGCTAAATAGCAATGAGATATCTTTGTATATATGAGAAACTCAAATATGCAAAGTACTTTCAGTCACAGGACCTTATATAACCTTCTGAAAAAGGTATTTATTATTTGTCTGCCCAACTGTAGAATTTGCTGTGGAAATGAAAGCAACAAATGTGAACAAAACTATGAAATAGTTAATCATGTTTTTCCATTCATCTTTGGCACACATATGTTCCTACTGGCTTTTCACACATTCCCAAATTTGTTTCAGGCATGCATCTCCTTCTGCTATCATTAGTGTTCTGGGTGCTCCTATGAAATCTCAGGTATCTCTGTCTTTTAAAATTCTCTTGAGTTTCTGCCTTTGGGTAAAGTAAATCAGAAAACTAACATGGTGTGTAGTGGATGGCAGTTTAATATATCACAGCTTCTAGACAATATAGTCACTTAAAAATGTAACCTATCCTGTACTAAAATATTCATAGTATTTTAGGTACTAAATCTCATATAAACATCCTAGCACCCTTGAGGTTGACTTTTTTATCTCCTTTCCACAAAAAGAAAACTGAGGCACTGAGATTTTCCTTGCCTGTATTAAGGTCACCTAAGGTTGGATACTGCACCTGGCTGGCTTGGCCAGGTTGAACACAAGTATATTCTTATTGATTACATCAAAGGAGCTGCTAATGTTGGGATTTTGAGTAAATCGTGACCAGTCTGTGAAGATAACTGGAGGCATATCTCTTATGGCCTCTCACATCACAACATTGTCTTATTTATATTTCTTTTTACTAAGTGAGGCTGCATGAAGAAGGCATCATACATGCCTCTGGAAATGGATGATATTTTGTTCTGTTTTAATAAGCCTTTGTAACTAAAAAAACTTACTGTGATATATTTCAATGATATTCAGATAAATCAAGAAAATGAGTGTCCGTTATAGGGGCAGACTAGAGTGAGGCAGCTTATATAGTTAAGGTGGGGGGGGGGAGAAAAAAGAAATAATTCAAAGAATGCCAAAGACATATTTTCTTCTTGTAATGGAAAGCCTCAACTGTGTATATGAAACAAATATACCATGGAGCCAACTTCTGCAAGGTTTCTGGCTCAGTTAAGGTACTAAACAGAAAAATGAAAAGGGAGAGGGAGAGAGCACAGACACTTCTAACAAATTATAAAATCACCTTTAATGGCTGTTTGAAAGAACTTTAATGACTCAAGACACCTCCCCTGACTGTGTTTTCTAACCCTGCTGGTTTAGGCTGAGAGCTGTTGGGAGTAGGCAAGGAAATTATGGTGTCAACTCCGTTTTACAGCACCTTATGGATAGTAAAGAATAGTGTTAGGCTGTGTTGGAGGTGAAAAAACTGTCATCTAGATTAACTTTTATCTACAATGGGGGAAAAAAGGATGGTTAGGGTCAGAGAGCTGAATAAGGCAGGGAGAATGGGCAAAGCATGCCTCTTGGTGATAACTCATGCCCAAACCAGGAGTGTTATCCAAACAATGACACTGAACTAAAGTGACGCTTTCTTAAAATATAAACTCCTTTATTTGAAATCCAAATCAATAATGCGGTGAGACACCATTTCACCCCAACAAGATTGGCCATGATCCAAAAAGCACAAAACAACAAATGCTGGAAAGCCTGTGGAGAGATTGGTACTCTCCTACACTGCTCATGGCGACCTGTCGGATCCGACTTGATGGCACTTGGCTTTGGCTTGGCCTACACTACTGGTGGGATTGCAAAATGGTACAACCTCTTTGGAAAGCAATTTGGTGTTTCCTTAAAAAGCTGGAAATAGATATACCATTAGATCCAGTAATCCCACTGCTCAGAATATACCTAACAGAAAAAAAGGTTGTCACAGGAACAGATAGATGCATCTGAATGTTTATTGCAGCACCATGCACAACAGCAAAAAGATGGAATCAATCCAGATGTCCATCAACAAATGAATGGATAAACAAACTGTGGTACATATACTCAGTGGAACACTATGCAATGATAAAGAACAATAATGATTTTAAGAAGCATCTCATAACCTGGTTTCAACTGGAAGATACTATGCAAAGTGAAATCAGTCAGTGGCAAAAGGACAAATATTGTATCAGACTGCTGCTATACGGACTTAAAAATAAACTTATGTATAGAAGAAAAGACTGACAGCTACAAGGGTTAGGAGGGAGGCAGAGGGTTGGTCGTAGATTAGATAGTTGATGAAGTTGGTTAATGAAATCAACGACAACACACAGTAGAATGTAGATCAACTTATCTGGACTTTACCATGAGCTGAAAACTCTTCTAATTTCAACCCAATATTGCAAGGATAAAGTGGCAGAGGTGGGTGTTTGTGGACCATGTTTTGGGGGGACATTGAGGCCAATTGGCATAACTAGCCTACTGCTGAAAGAGTCTTCTGCAACCCATATTGGTGAGTGGTGTCCAGGGTCTTAAAAGCTAGCAAGCTGCCATCTGAGGTACACCAAATGGTCCCAGCTCATCTGGAACAGATGCTGATTGAGAATAACAAAGACACAAGGAAAAAAGATATCAGGAGACAGAAGGACCCATTTCAATGGGAGATGGTATCAGTAAGTGACCAGATGAACTAGGTGATTCCCGAACACCACCAAATACAGCCTTGATGAGGCACACGGTGTTGAGTCCCTGTGGCAACACAAGGAAAAGAGAGGTGCAGCTCAAGAACTCTACTAAAAGGCCACAGTTGAAGGTCTGATGGCCCAGGGGATCCTCTGGGATTATGTCCCCTAGACCTGTTGCTGCCCTGACCAGAAAACACTACTGAAGTCAACTCTTTGGACAAAAATAGACTGGACTTGGGGATGTGATGTGACCATTTGGTGTGTGTACTTTATAGTTCTATGCATTTATAGGATGCTGTCCTACTCGTCTCTTTCTAGATGGGAGAAAAGAAGGTGGAGAAGAGGGAACAGGAGCTTGTTAAAGAGGATACTACAAGTTTGGAATGAAAAGGAGGAATGTACTATCACCGGGCAAGGAGAGCAGAAAGAGATGCAGATAGGCGAGCATGCAAAATTAATGTGGATTGTATACTTTCACTTAATCACTATTAAAAAAAATCCTTTTATTTATTTTAGATGTGTCCATTTTTTATTTCATTATGAATAACTCTGCTTTTTGCCTCTTTTCCTTGCTGCACCCTATGATAAGGTGATTTGACACAAAACAGGAAGAAGAAATGATGCAGATTTTGAAATTCCAGTCATCTTATAATCCCCAAATGGAAAGCTAATATTCTTCTTGAAGACCAGAATAATTTAGAGGTTGCTTTATTACTATCTGAACTCCTGAAGCAGAATGATGTTCTACAGTTTAGTCTAAATTCCTCTAGCACTTTGATTTCACTTCTCTGCCACCTAGGAGTCATTTAATAAATGAGACGGACTCATGAATGATCGCTAGATGAATGATTTCTTTGGACATAGCTTTATTCCTCTGTCTTTTGAGAAATCAAGCCATGACCATTCTTGGATTCATTGATATTTGCTTCATTGATAGTCATTATCTGTCTTTCACAATCTTGCAAAAGATATTTACTTTTAAGTTTAATCTAAGACTTTTTTACTGCAGATCAGTTTTTTCCAGGCTATCAAAAGTAGTTGTATGTAAGCACTATGTTCCAAAAGTTATCTATCCCTTTGCTTTAGGGATGAACTCTCCTTTTTGGTAAGCCAGCCAAGTGCCGTCGAGTCAGATCCAACTCATAGAGACCCTAGGGTAAATACATATCTAAACCATTCGAGGACATTGCCTTTTACAAGGGCTCTCCATACCCTTCTTATGAGACTTAGTGAGACAACAGACTTTGGGAAGATCCATGGGATCATGTGTGATTTAAAGTCAAGAAGGTTGTGTCTCCTTAGGGTTGTAGCTTTTCACCATACTTGTTTAATCTGTATATTGAACAATTAATCCCAAAACCTGGGCTGCATGAAGAAGGACATTGCATCACTACTGGAGGAAGATTCATTAGCTACATACAATGTGCACATGACAAAACCTTGCTTGCTGAAAGTGAAGACTTGAAGCACTTACTGATGAAGATTAAAGATTATAACCTTTGGTATAGCTTACATCTCAGTACCAAAAAAAAAAAAAAAAAAAAAAAACAACAAAAATCCTCACAACTGGACCAATAAGCAACATCATGATAAATGAAGAAAAGATAAGTTGTCAAGGATTTCGTTTTATTTGGATGAGAATCAATGCCCATGGAAACAGCAGTCAAGAGGTCAAATGATACATCGCATTGGGCAAACTTGTTACCAATGGCCTATTTGAAATATTCAAAAGTAAAGATGTAGCTTTGAGGACTAGCTGTGCCTGACCCAAGCCATGGTGTCACATGGATTGAAATGTGCCCCCCTAAAATGTGTGTAGCAGTTTGGCTAGGCCATGATTACTAGTACTATGAGATGTTCCTGTATGTTGCAAATGCTGCCTCTATGTTAATCAGGGAGAATGGGCAATGAGACAGGACTCAGTCTGTAACACTGTATTACGACTTGAGGCAATCTATTGGGATATGAAGGAAAGGGAAGCAAGCAGGTAATTGGGGACCACATAGCACCAAGAAAGCAGTGCTGAGAGCAGAGAGCATCCTTTGGAAAGGACTTGTGGTCCCTGTACCTCAGGAGCTCCCAGTCCAGGGGAAGACTAACAACAAGGCCCTTTCTCCAGAGCCAGCAGAGAAAACCTTCCCCTGGAGCTGATGCCCTGAATTTGGACTTTTAATCTGCTTTTCAGTGACAAAATAAATCTGTCATTGTTAAAGCTATGCATCTGTGGTATGTCTGTTACAGCAGTACTAGATGACTAAAACAGATTTTGGTACCTGCAGCATTAAGAGATACCTAAAATCTAGAAGTTTTGAAACTGAGTCAATACAAAATTTGGAAGAAACTGAAGGGAACCATGAACACTAAGTAAGTTGCAAATTGTGAGAAACAACAGCAGTGAACTGGCAAGGAAGAAACAGGAGACCAGCATGAGACAGTGCTGGAACTGACCCACAGAGGGTGAGAGCTGAGTACCTGTGTGCAGGAGGCTTCCTGGTAGAGTGGGGTGCCTACAGGCACTTATCAGGGGAGCTATAGAGCTTTGGAACACTAACCTCAGCAGGGAAGATGTGGTGCATGCAGTCCAGGCCAAGAGGCAACAGGAAGCATAAGCTGAAGAGATAAGCAGCTGTCTCAAGCTCCGAAGTTATGACCATGACATCAGGGGTTTCAAAGTGTCAATCTATAGCCCCTGGTGTTTGTAAATGAATAGTTGCCACTCAAATGGACTAGAAAAATGATGTACCTGAAGCTGAGGGAGCTGAGTTACTGTCTCACTGGGGCTGGAAAGTGGAGCTATAGCCCAGGGCCAAGGGGCCTCCACTCAGAATCTAGAAAGTGTGGCCAGTACCTAGAATATGGAGGGCAGGGCTATTGTGTGAATTGTCTCAGAGACCAGAAGACTGTTTTTAAGTCTTGAGGGCTAATGTAATCTGTTCTGCTGATTTGCTTGGTGCCTATTTTAGTCATCTAGTACTGCTACAAGAGATACCACAAGTGGGATGGCTTTAACAAACAGAAATTTATTTTCTCTCAGAAAAGCAGAGTAAAATCCAAACTCAGGGCATCAGTTTCACAGGAAGGCTTTCTCTGTTGGCTTCGGAGGAAGGTCTTATTGTCAGTCTTCCTCTGGACTGGAAGCTTCAGAGGCTCAGGGACCCCAGGTCTTTTCCAAAGGATGTGGTCTACTCCCAGTGCTGTTTTCTTAGTGGTATGGCAACTCTCTACTTGCTTCTTTTTCCTTTATATCCCAAGAGATTGCCTCAAGGCAAAATAAAATGTTATAGAATGAATCCTGTTTCACCACTCATCCTCCTTAACTAGCATCGTAGAGGCAAGATATACAACATATAGGAATATTATACAATACCAGGAAACATGGCCTAGCCAAATGGCTACACATATTTTTTGGGGACGTAATTCAGTCCATGACATTCTACCTTTTGTCCCCCATCACATTCTTACAACATGTAAAACATATTTATATCATAGCAAAAGTCTTAACTCCAAGTCCAAAATCCAAAAATTCCTCTTCATGTGTGAAATCTAGAATGTAAGTTATCTGCTTCTAAAGGGACAATGGCACAACAGGTTCTAGTTAAGCATTTCCATTACAAATGGGAGAAAATGCAGGGAAAGAAGGCATGATGGGAACCATCATGGAAGGAATTATGTGTCCCGAAAATACGTGTAACAATTTGGTTAGGCCATGATTCCTAGTATTGTGTGATGTTCTTATATGTTACAAACCTGCCTCTATGATGTGAATGAGGGAGGTAGGGCAATGATTGTGCATTGGTGAGGCAGGAATAAGTGTGTAAGAATGTGTACGTTGAGGCAATCTACTGGGATATAAAGGGAAGAGAAGCTAGCAGAGATATTGGAGGATCTTGTACCACCATGAAGCAGTGCTGGGGGCACAGAATGTATTTTCTTAGTATTTTCAACCATATCACATGTATGTGAAAGCTGGACAATGAATAAGGAAAACCTAAGAAGAACTGACACTTTTGAATTATAATGCTGATGAAGATTATTACATGTGTCATGGATTTCAGAAGAACAAACAAATCTGTCTTGGAGAAAGCTCAGCCAGAATATGTCTTTAAAGTAAGGATGATGAAACTTCATCTCACATACTTTGGACATGCCATCAGGAGGGATCACTCCACAGAGTAGGACCTCATGCTAGGTAAGGCAGAAGGCCAATGAAAGACAAAGGAAGAACCTTGATGCGATGCAATGACACAGTGGCTAGAACGAAGACCTCAAGCATAAAAACAATTGTGAGGATGGCACAGGACCAGGAACATTTCCCTGCGTTATACATAGTGTATCTGTGATTCAGAGTTGACCCAGTGGCACCTGACAACAAAAACATGTACCCAGGGAGACTTAGTAATTCATTTGTTTACATGCATGTTCACATGCCACATTTTTTAGACAGAATATATTTTTTGTAGGAATTGTGTTAGTTATCTAGTGCTGCTATAACAGAAATACTGCACATGGATGGCTTTTATGAACAAAAATTTATTCTCTCACAGTCTAGGAGGCCGGAAGTCCAAATTCAAGGCACCAGCTCCAGTGGAAGGCTTTCTGTCTGTGTCACCTCTAGTGGAATTCCATTGTTATCAGTTACTTCCCCTGGTCTAGGAGATTCTCAGTGCAGGAGCCTTGGGTCCAAAGGACACACTCTGTTTCTGGCTCTACCTTCTTGGTGATACCAGATTCCTCTCCTCTCCGTGTGCTTATGTTTCTTAGATCTCAAAAGCAATTGATTCACAATACAAACTCACCCCTTCACCCTGCTTCCTTAAAATAACTGCTTTTAATTCTGCCTCATTTACATCATAGAAGTTAGAATTTACAACACATAGGATAATCACATCAAATCACAGAATGGTGGCAAACCACACAATGCTAAGAATCATGGCTTAGCCAAACTGACCTCATTTTGGGGGAACACAACTCAGTCAACTTCATTTTATCCCCCCAAATGAAGAATCTAAAGAGATTAGTAGAGCTTTTGACAACTAAGGCAGGATAAAATACGCATTGCTGTCAAGTAAGTTCTGTCTCACAGTGACCCTATAAAGAGAGCATAGAACTGCTCCATAGAGTTTCCAAGGAGCACCTGGCAGATTTGAACTGCTGACCTTTTGGTTAGCTGCTATAGTGCTTAACCACTATGCCACTAGGGTTGCCTAGAGTTTCCAAGGAGCACCTGGTAGATTTGAACTGCCGACCTTTCGGTTAGCCACTGTAGCGCTTCACCACTAGGCCTCCATGGTTTCCAAGGTAGGATAGAGATCCAAAAATATAGAGATAGAAAAATAGAGGAAGAATTTAGATCCAGAGAGTGAAGATTCCAAACTGAAATACCACATCCTAATGTTGTAGACTTCTAGAAAGGGTAAAATAGTGGATATTATGCCAAAAGTAGCATTGAGGGTTTTGCTGGTCTGCTTGTATTGTTTTGTTTTTATTCACTGCTGCCAGTCTCTTGTCATCTGTTAGGAAAAAAATGTCATATATAAGCAGTTTAAGACCTGTGAGCTCTGGAAAACAAAATGTGGATATGAGCTACCCTTTTGTAGGCTTCCAACAAAGTTGTAGAGTGAGGCTGGTATTATGTTATTTTTTCTTTCAGGATCTATAAATATGCTATCACCAAATTATCTGTGGAGTCTCATTATTTGAGCAGTTGGAAAGTGGTGAATATCAGAAGTAGATAAAACTCAAAGTCAATATTGAAATCAAGAATCACATTTATATAATATGATTTACATAACATCATGTCTTGTATTTTAAACCATATCGATTTGTAGACAAAAATATTGTAATTTAACTTATAAATGCAGTAGGACTTTAACTCATATTTTGGTTTGCCTGCTTATCACTGAGTTTATGGTATTACCCATCTAACAGTAGATCTTAAGCAGATCTGAATCAGTTAGATGAACCACGTATCTATTCCCTCTGCTCTACAATTTTGCTTCTGATCATTAGTTCTGTCTCACCAAGTTTAGGTATCTACACTTAATATGACAACACAGTTGTTAAGCACTTGACCGCAAACAGAAAAACAGGCAGTTACAACTCACCAGATGTTCCTCAGGGGAAAGATGTAACAGTCAGCTTCCATAAAGATTATAACCTTGTATACTCTATGGAGCAGTTCTACTCTGTCCTTTTTGGTGGCTATAAGTCAAAATAAACTCAACAGCAATGGTTTTTTTATACTTAATGTTGCATAAAGAAATTTAATTTGGAGGGATTTTCTGTTGTAAATAAGTACATTCTAATATATTCATATTGTAAAAAAGGGGTATTTCAGGAGTGTTTAAATTTTAAAAGTAGACATTTCCCTTTTACTAGCACTTAGAATCCTTATATTTCTACCTTGCATGAAAAAAATCTTACTCCTAGAACTAAGCCAAGTGCCGTTGAGACCAGTTTGATACGTAGGGTCTTTTAGATAGTATCTGTCCATACATGTCATATTTATAAACATGCATGTTTGTTCATTTTCAGCTCATGGGTTAAACATACTATTCTACAAGTTCTTTTTTCCTAATATTGTATGTGTTAGAGACCTTTCTTCTTGACACTGTTAGATACCTGTGAACATGAAGGCATGCCAATCATTTTAAAGCATCAATAGTGCGAGGGTGTCTTCCTTGTTGCTATGATGTTAGAAACTATGCCAGCAGGATTTCAAATACCAACAGAATCACACATGATGGACAGGTTTTAGCAGAGATTTCAGACTAAGGGAGATGAGAACAACAATCATGGAAGTCTATTTCTGAAAAAAATTGTCCAGTGAAAACCACATTAATAGTAGCAGAACACTGTCTGATATAATGCCTGGACATGAGCCCTTCAGGATGTAAGGCACTCAAAAACTGAAACAGAGCTGTCTCTTTAGAGTTGACATTAATTACACAGTTGGCATTAAGCTTTGAGGATCTTCATTTGCTGACGTGGAATGACTCAAAATGAGAAGAAACAGCTACAAACAGCTATTAATAATTAGAACATGGAATGTATGAAGTATGAATCGAGGAAACTGGAAGTAGTCAAAAATGAAATGAAACACAGAAAGATTGATATTGTGACTGTTAATGAACTGAAATGGACTGGTATTGGGCATTTTGAAATGGACAAACGTATCGTTTACTATGCCATATATGAAAAAATTGAAAAGAAATGATGTCATGTTCATCATCTAAAAGAACATTGCAAGACCTATACTAAAAAAAATAGAAAAATATCCATTTGCCTACCAGGAAGACCAGTTAAATTTATGCACTAAACACTAAGGCTAAAGATAAACTTGAAGATTTTCACCAACTTGTACAGTCTGAAATTGATCATACAATCAAGATGCATTGATAATTATTGGTGAATAGGAGGTGAAAGTTGAGGAGAGGCAGGGCAAAGATTGTAGAATAGAAAGATGCTTCCTGTGACCCCTCTAAAAACACGGACCCAAAAGAACAAATGAATATAATACATATGACATCCTAGGAGTCCTGACTATCAAAGGGAAAGTTGAGAAACTGTACTGAGCAACAGGGAAGGGAGAATAGTACCCAAAGTGCATAGGATTCCACAGACCTAACCTGCCAAGAATCCACCACAGCTGCTGCATGGTGGGCCAAGCATGGAGGATGGTAGGAGCTCTCCTCAGCCAGAGTAATTGTTGGAGAATTCACTTGCACCTCAGGAACCACTGAGAGACAGCACCAGACTGCCAAAAGCTATGTCTTTGCATGTAACCTGCAACGTGTGGATTTGAATCTTTTCTGTGTGACAGGCCTATCTTCTCCCAGCACTCTTCCTAACTGCTGTGTGCACTGTGCCTGGTGCTGGTGTCTGATGCCATTAACTGAGCTGCAAGTAGCACTCCCCAAGCCCTCCCTGAGCCATTGCACCTGAATATGGAGTCCAATGCCATTAGCTGAGCCAGAAGTAAGACTCTTTAAGCCTCCCCTGAACCATTTTCTGAGACTCAGAGGGGTAATAAATTAATGAACTCTGGGAAGGGAAGGTAAAAAATTCTACTGAATCTCCTAAGCTAGAAAATCAATGCAGAAACTGTTCCTTCTCCTAGATTAATACATTAATATTAAGGAACAGCTGTTAGCTCCCCTGCCCTTTTTAGCAGCTGTGCCAAACATCTGTACGTAATCCAATCATCTCTGCCCATTTATGACAGGAAGTAAGAGCCTGCACCACACACTTGGGAATTGACTATCATGATATCTGAGCTTAATTTATATAAGAAAAGTCATCTGTACATTTTAAAACAAGAAGACAGAAAACAGTAGGCAAACACAAAATAAATAAATACAATTTACTGATGGCTGAGAAACAGCACTCCCTATCAAACACTTAAAAGGGTGGACCATGATCTCTCCAGAATCCAAGTAATCTTTCATCAAATAATTATATTTTCTAGAGACAGAGAACTTTCTGGAATTATCAGAGGTAGAATACAAAAGAGTAATATCTTCAAAAGATCAGGAAGAAGATGATGCAAAATGCAGAAAAGCATACCGACAGATGGAAAAAGTTACAAGAAAGCACTGAGCAGCAAGAAATACAAATTGAGAAAATTACTAATAAAATCACACAATTAGACAAATAAAAAATGAAAGGAGCAGAATTGGGGCAATGGAAGGCTAACTTGGTGGCACTGAATATAGAGCATATGGCATGAACATATTTAAGGGAAAATTAGATAAGAGAAATTTAAAGAATCAAGAAACACTAAGAATTACGTGGGATTCTATGAAGAGAAATAAACTATGAATAATTGGAGTACAAGAACAGGTGGGGATAACAGAAAATACAGACATAATTATTGAAGATTTCCTGATAGAAACCTTTCCAGATATAAAAGATGAGAAGATACCTGTTTGAGATCATCATTGAGCTCTACACAAAATAAATCCCAAAAGAAAGACACCAAACTATATGATAATCAAACTTGACAAAACTAAAGAACCACTTTTAAAAGTAGCTAGGGATAAACAAAAAACATCCTACAAACGAAAGTCTGTAACACTAAGCTTCAACTATTTGCTAGAAGCCATGCTGGCAAGAAGGCAATGGGATGACATATACAAAGCCTTGAAGGAAAATAATAGCCAGCTAATAATTAAATATCCAGCAAAACTGTCTCTCATATGTGAGGACAAAATTAGGACGTTTCCAGATAAACAAATACTTACAAAATTTGCAAAAAACAAACCAAAATTACAAGAAACACTAAAGAGATCCTTTGGTTAGAAAACCAAGAGCACCATGTAACAACTCAAGGCCAGAACACAGGACAGAGCAACTGGATACAACCCAAATAGGTAACGACAAAAATAAATTATAGGCAAAACACTGAATATAGGGAACAGAGATGTCATTATGCAAATATAACAAAAAAGAAGGACCCAGAAGAAAGTGTAGTCACAGATCTTTCATATGGAGATAAAGTCAAGGCAATGTAAAGAAATTAAAGGCTGTTTAAGTTTAGAAAAAATACGGGTAAATGTTAAAGGACTCACAAAAGAAACTATTATTCCTACACATCAAAATAAAAAACAAGAAAAATATGAAATCTCAACAAACACAAAACCACCAACACTGAAAAAGAAGAAAACACATAAAAAAAAATGAAACATCACAGAAAATTAAATGGAACAAAGGAACTGTCTATAACACAATGACATCAAAATGACAGCAGTAAACTCATGTGTATCAATAATTATGCTGAATGTAAATGCACAAAACACAGCAATGAAAAGACAGACAGTGGTAGATTGTATAAAAAAAAGAAAAAGAAAAAGAATGACCTATCTATATGCTGCCTGCAGAAAACACACTTTAGACTCAAAGACACAAACGAACTATATAATTCAAAGAATGAAAAGCAATATATCAGACTAACAGCATTATTTTATCTCTGATAAAATAAACATTAAAGTAAAATCCACGACATTGGATAAAGAAGGACATTACATAAGGATCAAAATTCCAGGAGAGCATAACATATTAAATATCTACAAACCCAATTAAGAGATTCCAACATACATTAAACAGACATTAACTGGTTTATTAACAGGTGAACAGCTCCACAATAGTAGTAGGAGACTTCAATACACCACCCTCAGTGAAGAGTAGAGCATCTAGGAAAAGGTTCAAAAAAAGTCACTGAAAATCTAAATGCTACCCAACTTGACCTCATATTCATATACAGAACACTCCATCCAAGAGCAACCAAGTATAATTTCTTTTCCAATGCACATAGAACATTCTTTAGAATTGACCACATACTGGGCTACAAAGTAATTCTTAACAAAATTCAAAGAACTAGAATATTACAAAGCATCTTTTTAGATTATAAAGCCATAAAAGTAAAAATCAATAACAAAAAAAAGAAGAAAAAAAAAAACACATGGAAACTGAACAATAGCATGCTCAAAACTTCTTGGTTATATTAAAAACCAAGGACAGAATCAAGAAATTCATACAATCAATGGAGAATAAAACATATCCTACCAGAAACTATGGGATACAGCCAAAGCAGTGCTGTGTGTCTGTGGAGGCTTGCTTGTTGCTGTGATGCTGGAAGATATGCCACCAGTAGTTAGGTACAAGCTGGATCATTCATGGTATACAGATTTCATCTGAGCTTCCAGACTAAGACAGACTAGGAAGAAGGACCTGGTAGTCTAGTTGTGAAACGGATTAGCCAGGGAAAACCTTATGAACAGTAGTCGAATGTTGTCAGATACAGTGCCAGAAAATGAGCTCCCAGACAATTGGGGAACAACTTCCTCCTCATAGTACAGGTGACATTAATGCTGTGGGTGGAGTAAAGCCATCAGGATTTTCATTTGCTGTTATGGCATGACGGAAAATTAGAAGAAACAGCTGTAAACATCCACTAATAATTAGAACATGGAATGTGTGAAATATGAATCTAGGAAAAGTGGAAATCATCAAAAATGAAATGCAACACATAAACAGTGATGTTCCAGGCATTAGTGAGCTGAAATGGACTACTGGTATTGGCCATTTTGAAGTCGACTATCATATGGTCTACTATGCTAGGAACATAAAGATGAAGAGAAATTGTGTTGCATTCATCATCAACAAGAACATTTCAAGATTTGTTCTGAAGTATAATGCTGTCAGTGATAGGATAATATCCATACACCTACAAGGAAGGCCAGTTAATACAGTTTCTATTCAAATTTATGCACCAACCACTAAGGCCAAAGATGAAGAGATTGAAGGTTTGTACCCAGCTTCTGCAGTCTGAAATTGATCAAATATACAACCAGGATGCATTGATAATTACTGGAGACAGGTATGCAAAAGTTGGAAACAAATAAGAAGCATAGGTAGTTGGAAAATACAGCCTTGATGATAGAAATAATGCTGGAAATCTCATGATAGAATTTTACAAGACTAATAACTTTATTGCAAATACCTTTTTAAACCAACACAAATGGTGACTGTACACATGGCCCTCACCAGATGGAATACACAGGAACCAAAATGACTATATCTGTGGAAAAAGACTACAGAAAGCTTCATATCAGCAATCAGAACAAGACCAAGTATAGCCTAAGCACAGATCATCAATTGCTCATATGCAAATTCAAATTGAAACTGGAGAGAATTAGAACAAGTCCATGAGAGCCGAAGTATGATCTTGAATATATCCCTCCAGAGTTTAAAGACCATCTCAAGAACAGATTTAATGTGTTCACCACTGTTTTAATCACATGGTACTGCTCTAACAGAAAATAGCATGTGTGGATGGTTTTATGGAGAGAATCTGTATTGTCACAATCCAGTAAGCCACAAATCCATTTATGAGTTATAGGTCCATTTGGTAAGAGAAATTATCTCAGTCTGAGTCCAAATTCAAGGAGAGCATCTCAACATAGGAACCTTGGTCCAAAGGATGTGGTCTGCTCTCGGTGCTGTCTTCTTGGTGGTATGAAGTTCCCAACTTCATAGTAAGCATAGTAAGCATAGGAAGCTCACTTCTCTCCCTTATATCCTGCAGCTAATAACTTGAGTTCTGCCTCACCAACACAACTGCCATCCATTTTCCCTCATCAGCACCACAGAGGTAGAATTCACAACACATGGAAGGAACTGTACCCCATTGGGACACAGAGCCAAGTCAAATCAATACATACCTTTTTGGTGGGACACAATGCAATCATGACAACCAATGATGACCAAGAACAGACGAACTGTGGAATCACATCAAAGACATTGTCCATGAAGACAGCAGGAGGTCATTAAAAAGACAGGAAAGAAAGAAAAGACCAAATTGGATATCAGAAGAGACTCAACCTTGCTCTCAAATGTTGAGCAGCTAAAGCAAAAAAAAGGAGTGGTGAAGTTAAAAGACCTAAACAGAAGATTTCAAAGAGCAGCTCAAGAGGACAAAAGAAAGCATTATAATGACATGTGCAAAGAGCTGGAAGTGGAACACTAGAAGGGAAAAACACATTCTGCATTGAAGAAAAAATTCAAGCCTCGAGTTGCAATGGTGAAGAATTCTACAGGGAAAATATTAAACAACGCAGGGAGCATCAAAAAAAGATGGAAGGAATACACGGAGTCATTATACTGGAAAGAACTGGTCAGTGTTCAGCCATTTGAAGAGGTAGCATACGATCAGGAACTGACAGTACTGAAGGAAGAAGTTGAAGCTGCATTGAAGGCATTGGCAAAAAACAAGGCTTCAGGAGTTGATGGAATATCAATTGAGATATTTCAACAGATACAGTTCTGGAAGTGCTCACACATCTATGGCGAGAAATGTGGAGGACAGCTGCCTGGCCAACTGACTGGAAGAGATCCATATTTATGACCATTCCAAAGAAAGGTGATCCAACTGAATGTGAAAAGTAACAAATAATATCATTAATATCACACGCAAGTAAAATTCTTCTCAAGATCATTTAAATTGACTGAATGATTAATTCACTGGATAATTCACTATGGCCAAGTAGAGTTCATACCAGAGATGCAGGGATTGTTCAACATTAGGAAAACATTTAATGTAGTCAACTATGTAAATAACAAAACAAAAAATAAGAATCACTTCATTTTATCAATTGATGCAGAAAAGATATTTGACAAAGCTCATCACCCATTCATGTTAAAAAAAACTCTCGGCAGAACAGGAATAGAAGAGAAATTCCTAAACATAATAAGGTACATCTATGCAAAGCCAACAGCCAACATCATCCTGAATGTAGAAAGACTGAAATCGTTCCCTGTAAGAATGGAAACTAGACAAGAATGTCCGTTGTCACTACTTGTATTCAACACTCTGCTGGAGATTCTAGCCAGAGCAATCAGACAAAATAATGAAATAAAGTGCACCCACATAGGGAAAGGAGTAGACACATGTCTATTTGTACATGATTTGATCTTATACACAGAAAACACTAAAAATATCCTTAAAAACAGAAGGAACTAATAGAAGAGTTTAGCAAAGTATCAGGTTGTAAGATAAATGCAAATAATGTAGGATTTCTTTACAATAACAAAGAGACCATCAAAGAGGAAATCACCAAATCAATACCATTTACAGTAGTAAAGAAGATAAAATACCTAGGAATAAATCTAAGCAAAGATGTAAGAGACTTATACGAAGAAAATTACAAGACCCTACTGCAAGAACTCAAAAGACACTTACCTTGCTCACGGATAGGAAGACTTGACATTGTGAAAATGTCTATTCTCCCTAAGGCGATCTATACAGACAATGCAATCCCAAAGTAGATATATAGATCAATGGAACAGAATAGAAATCCAGAAATAATAACATCTACCTATGAACAGTTAATATTTGACAAAGGCCCAAAGGCTGTGAACTGGGGAAAAAAACAGTCTCTTTAACAAATGGTATTGGCAAAACTGGGTATTCACCTGCAAAAAACTGAATCAAAACCTATGTCTCACACCATACACAAAACTAACTCAAAGTGGATCAAGATCTAAAAATCAAATTTACAACAATAAAGATTATGGAAATAAAAATAGGGACAACACTGGAATCTCTAATACACAGCTTAAACAGACTACAAAATGTTACTTACAACGCACAAACAGCAAAAGAAAAAACAGATGAGAACTACTACAACTCAAACACTTACACTCAGCCAAAGACTTTATGAAGAGAATAAAAAGACTGCCTATAGAATGGGAAAAAAATATTTGGCAATCATGAATCTGATCAGAGTGTAGTCTCCATTACTTGCCAAATATCAACAAGCAAAAGACAAATAACACAATTAAACAGTGGGCAAAGGATATGGACCAGATATGTCCAAAGACACTTGAGGAAATTGTCAAGACCATTAACTGTTACAGAAACTCAAATTAAAACTATAATGAGATATAATCTCACCCCAACAAGACTGTCGGTAATCCACAAAACACAAAATAACAAATATTGGAGAGGCTGTGGAGAGACTGGAACTCTTCTGCACTGCTACTGGGAATGTAAAATGGTATAATCACTTTGGAAAGCAATTTGGCACTTTCTTTGAAATCTAGAAATGTAAATAACATATGAGCCATCAAGCCTAGTGATTGGAATACATCCTAGAGAAGTAAGGGTTGTCACGTGAACAGATATATGCACATGAATGTTTATTGACGCACTGTCCACAACAGCAAAAATATGGAATCAACCTAAGTGCCCATCAATAAGTGAGTGGGTAAAGAAACTATGGTATAGTTACACAATGGAACACTATACAATAATAAAGAACAGCAATGATTTTAGGAAACATCTCATAATCTGGAATCATTTGGAAGACATTATACAGAGTGAAATCAGTCAGCTGCAAAAAGACAAATATTGTATGAGGCCACTACTAGAAGTACTTAAGAAAAGGCTTGTTATGCACAGAATAATTTTTGATGGTTAAAAGGTTAGGGAGCGGGGGGGGGTTACTCATAGATTAGATGGTTGATAGGAATTTGGTAGGTGAAGGGAGTGACAGTACGCTGTAGAAGGGAGGTCAGCAGAGCTGGAGTGCACCATAACGTAATAGGTTTTTGAAATACAACCCAGCATTCCAAAGGGCACAGTAGCAGCAATAGAGATCTAGGGACCATGGTTTCATAGGACATCAAGGTCAACTGGAACAACTAGTTTTTCTCTAAAAAATTGTTCTGCATCCCATATTGCTGAATGGTGCCTGGGGCTTTAAAAGCTAGCAAGCTGCCATCTAAGGAATCAATTAGTCCCAATCCACACAGAGTAGATGAAAACCAAGAAAATCAAATACATGAGAAAAATATGAGCCTAGGAGACAGAAGGGTCTATATGATTGGAAAACTACATCAGTTTGAGCCCTGAAGAACTAGTTGGTGCCTGTCCACCATCAGACTGCTCTGACAAGGGTCTCTGATGAAACATAAGAAAAGGGAAGTGCAGATCTACAACTCTATTAAAAGACCAGATTCGATGGTCTGACATCCTGGAGGGTGTCCTGAGAACACGACCTCTGGACTTGCTACTAGCCCAGAGCTGACAACTCTTCAGACAACCATTGGACTGCACTGTCAGGCATAAAGTGATGCAGGTAATGTGTGTACCTCTTGGCTTAATACATATGTATGAGACTATCCAACTGATTCCTCTCTAGAGTGGACAGGGAAAGGTAGAGAGGAGGAGACAAGGCTTAGTTGACTTCATACCAGAAGTACAGGGTAGAAAGGAAGTGTGCTGTCACAGAGTGAAAAAAGCAGATAGGATTGTAGAGGCATGTGTTCAGGATTTTATATGGCAAATTGACTTGGATTGTAAACTTTCACTTAATTACAATAAAAAAAATTTAAGAAATATAGGGCTTCTAAACTGGTAAGGACATGGTAAAACTATCTCTATTTGCAGAGAATATGATCTTATACAGGAGAAAAACCTAGAGAATACACACACACACACACACTCACACAAATACTGTAAATGATAGAAGAGTTCAGCAAAGTATGAGGATACAAGATAAATGTACATAAATCAGTTGGATTCCTTTATACCAATGAAGAGATCATCAAAGAGGAAATCACCAAATCATTATCCTTTACACTAGCCCCTAAGAAGATAAAATATCTAGGAATAAATCTAACCAGAGACGTAAAAGGCCTATATGAAAAATTATAAGACCTTGCTACAGGACACCAAAAGAGACCTAAAGAAGTGGAAAAGCCTACTTGTTCACAGATAGGAAGACTTAACATTATGAAAATGTCTATTCTATCCAGTTTCAATGGCACTTGGCTGGCTATTCTATCCAAAGCAACCTGTAGATGTAATACAATCTGTATGCAAATTCCAATCTCATTTTTTAATGAGATGGAGAAACAAATCACCAACTTCATATAGAAAGGGAAGAAGCCCCAGACAAGTAAAGCATTAGTGCAGAAAATGAAGAAAGTTGAAGGCCTCACTGTACTTGACTTTAGAACCTATCACACTGCCACAGTAGTCAAAACAGCCTGGTGTTAGTAAAAAAGCAGAAATATAGCTCAATGGAACAAAATTGAGAATCCAGATACAACATTATACACCTATGAGAAGCTGATTTGTTACAAAGATGTCCAAGTCCATATGCTGGGGAAAAGAGAGTCTCTTTAACAGATGGTCTTGACATAAATGGATATCCACCTGCAAAAAAGCAAAACAAGACCCGTATCTCACACTGTATACATAAACTAACTCAAAATGCATCAAAGACCTAATTACCAAATCTCAATAAGGATCAAGGAAAAAAAAAAAAAAAAAAAAAACAGAGACAGTGCTGGGAGCCCTAATACACTGCATAAACAAACTGTAAAATATTACTAACAATGACCAACACCAGAAAAGAGGTAAACGGAAACTCTTAAAAATCAAGCACTTACCCAAAGATTTAATTGAGTGAGTAAAAAGACTACCCACAGACTGGGAAAGAATTTTTGGCTACCTCAAATCTGATTGGCATTTAATCTCCGTAATCTACAAAGTACTGCAAAATCTCAACAAGAAAAAAAAGCCAATTAAAAAGTGGACAAAAGATATGAATAGGTACTTCACCAAAGAAGAAGATGCCAAAAGATAAATGAAGAAATGCTATCATTAGCCATTAGAGAAATCCAAATCATAACTACAATGAGATACCATCTCACCCAACAAAGCTGGCAGTAATCCAAAAACACAAAGTAAATGTTGGAGAAGGGTTGGAGAGATTAGAACTCTTCTGTACTGCTGGTGGGAATGTAAAATGGTACAACCTCTTTAGAAATTGATTTAGTGCTTTCCTAAAAAGCTAGAAATAGAAATACCATATGATCTAGTAATCCCGCTTCTTAGAATTAAAGCCTGAAAAAGTAAGAGCTGTCACAAGAATAGATACTGCCTGCAATAGTAAGAAAAGGAATCAACCCAGGTACTAATCAACAGATGAATGCATAAACAAACTATAATATATTCACACAGTAGAGTACTATACAATAATAAAGATGAGTGATTATCTTAGGATACATCTCATAAGAGTCATCTAGAAGACATTATGCTGAGTGGAATTAGTTGCAAAAGGACAAATACTGTATGATACCACTATTATAAGGACTTAAAGGAAGTTTTTAGCACAGTAGAAAATAATCATTAATGGGGAAGGAAGGAGATGGTTATTCATAAGTAAAATAGCAGACAGGAATTGGGTTAGCTGAAGGGAGTGACAGCAGGCTGTAAAAAAGAGGTTAGCACAACTGGATTAAACCAAAAGCTAAAGGTGTTCTAAATGCAACCCAACATTGTGAAGAACATAGTAGTGGGTACAGGGTCTCAGGGGACATCTAGGCTAACTGGCAATACTAAGATTTTTTTTAAAATAATATTCTGCATACCTCTTTGGTGTGTGGTGTCTGGGGTATTAAAAACAAGCAAGTGGCCGTTTGAGTAGCATCAATTGGTCCCAATCCACCTGGAGCAAAAAGAATGAAGGATGTCAAAGACATGAAGAAAATATGAGCCCAGCAGACAGGAGGTGCCATATTATCCAGAGACTACTTTAGCAAAAGTCTAGAACAACTACATGATGTCCAGCCACTGCCAATGACTGCCCTGACGGGGTACACAACATAAAGCCCCTGATGCAGTAAGATAAAAATGGGTGTGTACAACTAGAACTTTATTAAAAGACCAAACTTGTCTGTCAGACTAGAGGGTACCCTGAGGACATGGTCCCCTGATTTTCTGTTAGCCCAGAGCTGAAACTAGTACTGATGCCAACTCTTCCAAATTGGACCGGACTATGAGACACAGAGTAATGCTGGAGAACAAAATGTTTCTTGGCTTAAATATGTATATGAGGCTGCCTCAGCAGCTCTTTTCCAGAGGTGAGATGAGAGGGTGGAGGAGGCCAGGAGCAGGTCAAATGAATGCCCGAAGTACAGAATAGAAAGGAGGAGTGTGCTATCATGGGGTCAAGGGCAAAGATAAAAGCAATTAGAGATCCATGGTGGTACGTGTATGGGTGGAGGTATGGGGAGGCGTTATATGGCAAATTGATTTGGATTGTCAACTTTTACAATAAAATATTTTTTACAAATGTGAAAGTTGGAAACAAAGGAGAACTGGTAACTGGAAATTAATATATTGATGGAAACAAGGCCAGATAACCCATAAAAAATGTTTGCAAAAGCAACTATTTCATTGCAAATACCTTTTTTTTCCAACAATATGAATGGTGATCATATACATGGTCCTCACCAGATGGAATACATGTAAAATGATTGACTATATCTGTGGAATGAAATGATAGAAAAGTTCAATATCATTAGTCAGAACAAGGCCAGGGGCCAACTATGGAAACCATCTGTTGAATTAGAGGAAAACTAGAACAAGACCATGAGAGCCAAAATACAACCTTTAGAATACCACACCAGAATTCGGGGACCATCTCAAAAACAAATTTGACTCACTGAACTCTAATGAAAGAAGACCAGATGAACTGTAGAATGCATTAAGGACATCATACATAAAGAACACAAGAAATCGTTAAAAAGGCAGGAAGGAAAGAAAGCACTAAAAAAGGTGTCTGAGAAGGCTCTGAAACTTGCTATTAAACATAGAGTAACTAAAAGAAATGGAAGAAATGATGACATAAAACAGCAGAATTGAAGATTTCAAACAGCATCTGTCTCTGAAATATAAATTATTGTAATGACATGTACAAAGCACTGGAGTTAGATAACCAAACAGGACGAACACACTCAGCGTGCCTTAAGCTGCAAGAACTGAAGGAAATACTCAAGGCTTGAGTTGCAATATTGAAGGATTCTGTGGGTAAAATACTGAATGAGACAGGAAGTGTCAAAGAAGATGGAAAGAATAAAGATACTTTACAACAGAGAATTTGTCACCATTCAAGCATTTTAGGCGGTAGCATATGGTCAGGAACTGATGATACTGAATGAAGAAGTTCAAGCTGTATTGATAGCACTGGCAAAATACAAACATCCAGGAATTGATGAAACACACTTGAGGTATTTCAACTAACAGATGTGGTGCTGAAGATGCGCAATCCTCTATGCTAAGAAATTTGGAAAACAGCTATCAGGCCAACCAACTGACAGATTTCTGCCCATTCCAAACAAAGGTGGTCTAACCAAAGGTGGAAATTGTCAAACAATATCATTAATATCACACACAAGTAAAATATTGCTGAAGATCATTCAAAAGCAGTTGCAGCAGTACATTCAGAGCAGTGTATTGTTGTGAAATTGCCATGAGCAATACATGATACACTTAAAATCCACAAAATTGTAGCTGCTGGAAATTCAAGCCAGATTCCAAAAAGACTCTGGAAGGAGGGGTATTATTGCTAATTCAGATAGATCTTGGCTGAAAGCAGAAAATACCAGAGATATGTTTAGATGTGTTTTGTACACTATGAGAAGGCATTCGTGTGTGTGGCTCATAACAAATTATGGACAATATTGAGAGGAATAGAAGTTCCAGAACAATTACCTGTGCTCATGAGGGACTTACACACAAACCCAGAGGCAGTCATTCAAACAGAACAAAGGGTTAAAAGTCATTAAAGGTGTTTGTCATGGTTGTATTCTTTTACCACATTTACTCAATTATATGTTGAACAAATAATTCAAGAAACTGGACTGTGTAAATAAGAAGGCAGCATAAGGATTAGATGTAGTATGCAGATGACACAACCTTGCTTGCAGAAAGTAAGGACTTTAAGCAATTACTGATAAAGATAAAAAACTACAGCCTTCAGTATAGATTATACCTCAACATAAAAACCAAAAAAACCCCCAAACCTACTGTCATCAAGTTGGGTCTGACTCCTAGCAACTCTAGAGGTCAGAATAGAATTGCCCCATAGAGTTTCCAAGGAGCACCTAGTGGATTTGAACTACTGACCTTTTGGTTAGTAGATGTAGCATTTAATCCACTAAGCCACCAGGGTTTCCACTTTAACATAAAGAAAACAAAAATACAACAAAGCCAATAGGCAATATCATGACAAATGGAGAAAACGTTGAAGTTGTCAAGGATTTCCTTTTACTTGAATTGGCAATCAAATCCCATGGAAGCAGCAGTCACAGAATCAAAGAATGTATTACCCTGGGCAAATCTGCTGCAAAGATGTTTTCTAAACACTAAGATGTCACTTTGAGACTAAGGTACTCCTGACTGAAGACAAGATATTTTTAGTCACATCCTATGTATGTGAAAGTTGAACAATGAACATAGAAGACTGAAGAAAAATTATGTTTTTTTAATTTTAGTGTTTGTGAAGAACACTGGATGTCAGAGAATGAACAAATTTATCTTAGAAGTTCAACTAGAATGTTCCTTAAAAACAAGAACTACACAGTATTTAACAACATAGATTTCTTGTATCATATTCTTTCATCCTTTATGACAGATATTTTTGAGTTGTCCATTATATTCAAATGGTTATTCTAATTATTCACTGTTAAAAGTAATGCTGCACTGAACAGCACTGAGTAGTAATTTGTACCATTTTTCGCTTTCAACACCATTGTTTCTACTGGATAGAATGCCAACTTAGAATTCCTTGTTTATGTACATTTTGATTTTGATAGTTTGGGGATTTCATACAGACCACAAGGAATTCACAGAGTGCCTGTACACAGCCACACAGAGAGACATAATTTAGAACACATTTTTTGCTAAGAACTGGTTGGAACCCTTAGCCAGGGGCAGCTGTGCAGCCAGCTCTCAGATGCTTTGCCAGCTGGGCCTGAGGGCCATCTCTCCAAGGGTCTGATTTCCACTCCACCTGGTGCTACTTGTGTAGCTCACAGTAATGGCTGGGGCTAATTATGAAGAAATCCCAGTGCCTCTGCAGTTATTCAAATGTTGGGGTCTTCATCATTAGAAAGCAGAGTAGTTCTTGAATTTTTTCACAATAAAATTTTGAAAGCAAAAGATAAAGGGCAAAAATACAAAAAACAAAAACAAAAAAACAGAGTAGTTCTATCTTCTTTAGAGATCTGCCTCACTAGGCTTATTGTGAAAATGCCATAAGCTAATACACATAATACACTTAATACCCACAAAACTGTAGCTCTTCCCCCCCAGCAGCAACTTCATTTTCTAAATGTAAAATACAATGAATCTGTAATATTTTATTATGTGATGTGATGATGAGATCCTGAAATTCTTTCTTATTAACTGTAGAGACTAAGCGTTTAGTCTTTCTAAGCTTCAGGCTAACTTTTTTATTAAAAAGAGTAATTTTGAGTACTGGGCTGAATTAGACATAACTTGTGGAAAGCATTTAGCAGAACTTACATGTAGTTAGTTCTGAAAAATGTTCACGTCATAATTTTTAGTTTTGTTTTCTCCATGTTTATAATATCTTAAACTATATGAAACAATTTTAATTTATTAAGTTTAATATCTAAGTATTTAAATGTATATGCAATACAATAAATAACATAAAGAAATTAAATAGTGTGCCAGAAAATCATAGATACCATTCAAATAAGAAACTCTGGTGTACTTAAGAAAATAACAGCTGGGTCCCTCACTCAGCTCAGGGCTGCTCTCTGAGTGTTGACTTGTAAAATCAACATGTAAAAGATGAATTTTCCTCAGTGTATATAAACCAAGAGATTGCTTGTAAATGTATAAATGGAAAGTTCTATGGACTTGCATTTTGTAAGTTTCTCGTAATAGTACAGAAGAGAAGTAACAAGGGTAGAGAGCACTAGACGCAGGGAACCAGTTCAGTGGGAGATCACCCAGGCCCAGACAGATCCTGTGAGGGCTCGAAAAAGAATCAGGGCGTATAGAAAGAGGGGGCAGTGGTGGCTCAGTGCTAGAGTGCTCACTTTCCATCAGGAGAACAGACTTTGATTCTCAGCCAAGGTTTTTGATTCACAACTACCACTCTCTTTAGTGAACCTTTGTAAGTGGAGACCAGGCAGACCAGGTAGAAAGCTCTGACAGTCTATTTCAAATTTCAGCCAGTGAAAACCAAATGGATTGCAAAGGTCCCATTTGCTAGTGATGGTGGGATATTTCAGACAACAGTTTGTTCCCATGTGCAAGACATCACCATGAGGGGGTAACTTGATGGCAGTTAACAACAAAAGAGGAAAAGCATTAGGCAGTTGAATAGGAAGACATATAATAGGTGAAACTGACAAGATTTATTAATCAAGAATGAGACAGGATGTGAGAATGGGAAGAAAAGTGAGGGGGATTCCCGGGTATGTGAGGGTAAGCCATACATAGACGTATGTAATGTAAACAGAGAGAAGGGTCGGTTTGGTGGGAAAAGTGAAGAGTGAAGGAGGTTTGGACCTACTGGTTTGAGGTGACACCTCAATTAGAGTTAAAACAAAAATCATATTAAGCCAATAATAGAAACTGATTAAATTTTACTTAATATACAATTTGCAAATTGCAGTAAAAAATGTCCCAAAGACTAAAGAACTTCCAAAGATTTTTATACCGTGTATTATAGACATTGTAATGGAAATGGGGCCAGAACAAAGTTTTTCTAGTAACAGTTTACCCTAAAACATGGGTTTTAGTCTGACCTGGGAGTTTCAGTTTTCAAAACTGAACTGCACACAGATTCTTTGAAAGAGCCGATGACTAAGGAGAAATGGTCTTTACTAAACTACTTACTAGAGTGTTCTTTGACCTTAAAGGTGACTTTAGGAAACCAGTTTTTTGAAGGCTTAAGGTTGAAAGAAGATCTCAGGGCAATGACATTCATGTATCAGCCCAACTCCATAAACCCCAGAAATCTGGATTTCAGGATAATTAAATTCCACTCTTCACTAACCAGTTGAATTAATCTATGTTTATGGAAAAAAATGTCTGTGTGTGAGAGAGAGAAAGAGAGAGAGAGAGTGTGTGTGTGTGTTTATATGTGTAACGAATGCTGGTGGTATGACAGTTAAGTTCAAAGCTAGAAACTAAATGGTTAGCAGTTTGAACCCACCCAGCTGCTCCACAGAAAAAAGAACTAGTGATCTGCTCCCATAAAGATTATGGCCGTGAAAATCATATAGGTCAGCCTACTCTGGCACACAGAGTTATTATGAGTAAAAAATCGACCTGATGGAAACTCTGGATGACAACTGTGTGTGTGTGTATAAGAGATGAAAGAAGGCCACACTGTGAAATGCTACAACAAAGTCAGGTAAAATAATGTTAGACATGTTCCATGGAAATCAGCAATGTTTCAGTAGAGTGAAAAGCAAAAAAAAAAAAAGATTATGGTGGCAGAGGAGAAGTATGAGGTAAGAGAGAAAATGGAGGCAAGTCTCTGAAGAGAACAGAAGAAAGGGTAGTAACTCAATTTAGAAACAGAGTGGAGAAGAGGCTTTGACTTTAAAAGCAGTAAGCAATAGAAGCTGCGAAAGAGGGAGATGTTGAAGGCACAGGACAAAGAGAGAACATCACTGAAAGACAAACCTGACTGATCAGGCAGGAGAAGATGAGATTCAAACACAGGATAAATCCTCAACCACAGACAAAGGAAGCGCTCAAGCCAAGAAGATGAGAATTTGGGTAGGAATAACTGGTTTACTTTGCGAATACTCACATGTATTGCCAATTAATGTTGAGCATGCTGTAATCCACTGAGAAAAGAAAGAACTATGAACAAAAGTCAATGTATGAGTAAACATCTGGCAGAGCTGTGCAAAAACACAAAATTGCAAGTTCAGAGAAGGAAAAAAATGATGTAAATTTGTTGGTGATATTTTTGAGGAAGTACATTTTAATTTTGTGAAATTTAGATAACTAGAAGACAGGAACAATTGATCTGATCAAAAAAATTACAACTGCATATTTGGGAGTCATAAGCACCTAAGGGATGTTGAGTCACAAGTGTGAGCTATGCAGTCCAATAATTTTTACTTTTATTTTCCTTGCTTACTAAATTCTATGTCTTCGCTGATCTGCAAGGCTATCTTTTATGACAACACTTCTTTTCATATGGAAAACCTGGTGATTTATTGGTTAAGTATAATATCCTCTAAGCAAGAGATCAGCAGTTAGAATCCACCAGGAACTCCTTGGAAACTCTATGGACCAGTTCTACTCTGCCCAACAGGGTCATTATAAGTTGGAATTGACTCAATGGCAGTGGGCTTGTTTGTTGTTTTTTCCTTTCATATCCAAAACATATTCAGCAAATTATGCCTCATACTTCCATGTGTAGTAACTGACTTTTTAAAATCAATTCTATACCACAGTCTCTTGAAGGCCATTTTAATTTCTTAAGGTAAAGCAACACTGGGTAAACTTGGGCTGTGTTCATGTATCAGGATTTGATTCTGTCTTCTTACATCTACTTGAGAACAGTCCTAGGGCTTCAAGTATCTAGTGTATTTGATATAAAAGATACAGTCTCTGATACTTTAAAATTTGTAATTTTTTTCTTCCCCTTCATCCTGTTTTATACTAGTAAGTGAATACAGAACTCCAGTGTGAAGGTTAGAGTGCTGATATATGATTTCATTTTTTTTTTTTAATTTGATGACATCCTAATACTCAAATAAACTAAGAAGGCACCACACTAGAAATTTTGTGCCAAACATTTATTCTACAAAATATCTGGGTTGGAGGTGGAGTTAAGACAGTGTACTAGACACACGTCTCCTTAACTCCCTCTGAAAACTAAGGCCTGGATTGATAATTAGATGGAGTCTTCTGGACACCCAATGAGCCCTAGGACATGGCACAGGGCTGTCAGTTTGGACTATATGCCACTAAACGGGAAACTACTTCTCTTTTGCTGACCCCTCCCCTTGCTGAATGGCTGGCTCTTCCAGACTGAAGGTAACTGCTGTTTTTAACTTCTTTTTTCTTTTTGTTAGCTAGCAGTGGCAATTGGGCTTAACTGCCAGCAAAGCTCAGCTACACTGCTGACATGATCCGTAGGCAGAATAGCCACATTTTAAGAGCCTGGCTCTGGACTCTGAGCACCTCAGGCCCTCCACTCTCTCTTTCCAAACCTCTACCATTAATTTGGCTATTTTGCAGCAGGAGCAGAGCTTGTGTGTGATACCATCTTCTTTGAATGGGAGGCCAAGTAACCCAATTAGAGGCCTCAGCAGCGGCTACCTCCCAGGCTGGGAGTCAGTGCCAGCCATAGGAGTGTTTCTCAGCAGAAAAGCTGTATGTAACACCATGTAGCTTTACTGATGGGGCCTGGCGGCAGATGACAGCAGGACAATAGCCCTTCTGCACTTTGAACTAGATCACTGAATCTGGGGATGGCTAAAGAGGTACCTTGATTGCCAGCTGGGAAGGGGATTGTACACCTGACTGGCTGAATGATTTTGGAAGCTATCAGAGAGCTTTTATCTTTCAAAATAAGACTACTTAGAGAAATAACTGCAGTGCAGCATGATAGCATCTCCACCAGCCTTTACTGAAAGCCCCCCAGTAACTCCGTAATTAGGGCCATATCTTTTCCAGCCAGAAAGTGGAGTCTTCTACCTCAGAGATTCCACTGGGCCCAGTCACTGGAGTACATGGAAGTGACTGGTGATCAACTCTCTTCTCAGACTGTGCTTCAATTTATGTTAAGGCAAAACCAGAGAAACTAAACAACCTCTAGATGCCCCAAAAGCAACAAGCCTTGGCCAGGCACTTAAAGAAAAATCCACCCATGTCTCCAGAAAGCTCCCCAAAATCCAAAGAACTTCCTAGATGAAGTAGCCTTTCTGAAACTGAGTGCAAAAGAATTATATAGAAAGCCCTACAAGACATTACACAAAATGCAGCAGAGCAAAATGAAAAATTAAGCAAGCTGTTCAAAAGGATGGAACACCAACATTCTGAAATTCAACAGATCAAACAAAATTAAAGAATTAGAAAACACAATTCAAAGGCAAGGGAACAGAATTGAACAACTGGAAGACAGACTTTCAGACTTGGAAGACAGAGCTACTGACACCAGCATTTATAGGAGAAATCAGAGAAAAGAAACAAGAAAAATTAAAATGTGTTCAGAAACATGTGGAACTCTATCAAGAGGAACAATCTACAATTAATTGGAGTTCCTAAACAGGAAGGGACACCTGAAAACACAGACTATTGCTGTTGAGTTCTTGACAGAAAACTTCCCTAAAATTATGAAAGAAGAAAACATAGACATCCAAGATGCATATAAAATGCGACACAACATAGACGCCAAAAGAAAGACAACAGGGCATATTATAATCAAACTTAACAAAATGAAACACAAGCAGGAACTCTTAAAGGCAGCAAGACTCAAAGCAAAGCTCACATTCAGAGGGAAGCCTTGTAGGCTTTTGTCTGACTTCTCAGCAGAAGCCATGTTGACACTGAGGCAGTAGGTTAGCACATTTAAAGCCTTGAAGGAGAAAGACTTCCAATCAAGAATTATATATCCTGCAAAACTGTCTTTCAAATATGAAAATGGAATCAACATTCACAGACAAACAGAAACTCAGAGACTTTGTAAAAACAAAACCAAAGTTACAAGAAATATTGAAAGAAGCTCTTGGCTTAAAAGACAAAACCATTAACTCTATATTTTAGGAGACAATACAAGACACACCATCTAGAAACCTACTCAGGGAGGGCACAGAACTCAACCAAAGCTATAATAGTAAAAGAAGTGATACAGTGATCATTTCATGAAAACTAAGATACCATAACTTTAAAAAGAGGAATATACTGCAGTCGTGATAGTCCTTCCAGATGGAGAGGAAGTTAATAAGATATGTAGACGTTAAAATTGGGTTTAAACGTATATTATTAAGGGGGACTGTAGGGGTAGCCACAAAGCGCAATAAAGATACAATATATCAAAACAAGAAATGCAATACAGGAGTCTCAGCAAACACAAAACCAACACTTTTCTGAAAAGGGTGAAAAATCAACTCATAAAGAATGTACCAGAAAAGAATCATAAGAGCAATACCGAGAATATGACAAATACATCAAAATGACAGAACGAAACACAAAACTATCAATTATTACATTGAATGTAAATAGAGTGAATGCTCCAGTAAAGAAACAACGAGTGACATCTTGGATAAAAGACACGACTCGTCTATATGTTGCTTACAAGAAACTCACTTTAGACTTAAAGATAGGAACAAACTGAAAATTGAAGGATGGGAGAATATATACCAAGCTAACAATATACAGAGAAGAACAGGTGTGGCAATATTAATCTCAGATAAAATAGATTTTAATGTAAAATCCACCATCAAGAACAAGGATGGACACTGTTGCTGAAAGGTTCAATACACAAGCAGGACTTAACAATATTAAATATTTATGCACCCAATACTAGAGCATCTCAATACATCAAAGACACACTAACTACATTGAAAAATGAGGTAGATCACTCCATAATAATAGTGGGAGACTTCAACACTCCACTGTCAGTATTGGGCAGATCATCTAGAAAAAAGCTCAGTAAAGGCACAGAAGACTTTAGTGCCACAATTAACCAACTAGACCTCATTGACATATACAACATATACAGAACTTCCTATCCATCAGTAGATGCTTACACCTTCTTCTCCAATCCACATGGAACATTTTCCAGAATAGACCATCTGTTAGCACATAAAGCAATTCTCAACAAAATCCAAGCCGTTGAATTATTACAAAGCATCTTCTCAGGCTATAAAGCCATAAAAGTCAAAATCAATAGCAGAAAAAACTTTGAAATTGGAATGCATGGAAATTGAACAACATCTTGCTCAAAAAGCCATGGGTTATAGAAGGGATCAATGATGAAATAAAACAATTTATGAATTCAAATGAGAATGAAAGCACTTCCTACCAGAACCTGTGGGATACAGCCAAGTGCTCAGAGGTAAATTTATCTCTATAAATGCACACATCTGGAAGGGAGAAAGAACCCAAATCAAAGAATTAACTCTACAGCTTGAACAAGTAGAAAAAGAGCAACAGAGGAATCCTTCAGACACCAAAGGAAGCCAGATCATAAAGGTTAGAGCAGAATTAAGTGAATTGGAGAATAGAAGAACAATGGGAAAAACTGGTAAGATCAAAAGCTGGTTTTTTGAAAAGATCAACAAAATTGACAAACAATTGGCTAAACTTACTAAAGAAAAACAGGAAAGGGAACAAATAACCCAAATAAGAAGTGAGATGGGAGATGTCACAACAGATCCACCAGAAACCAAAAATATCAAAACAGAATACTATGAAAGATTATACACTAACAGATTTGAAAACCTAGAGGAAATGGTCAAATTCCTAGATTCATGTCATCTACCAAAATTATCACAAGCTGAAGCAGAACAACTTAATAACCCCATCACAAAGGAAGAGATTGAAAAATTCACCCAAAAACTACCAATAAAAAAAAGCCCTGGCCAAGATGGTTTCACCACAGAATTCTACCAAGCTTTTAGGGAAGAGTTATCTCCAATACTACTGAGACTATTTCACAGCACAGAAGGGGATAGAATATTCCCAATTCATTCTATGAAGCCAACATAACCCTGATACCAAAGACAGTGAAAAATCTAACGAAAAAGAAGAATTACAGACTGGTATCACTCATGAACCGAGATGCAAAAATCTTCAACAAAATACTTCCCAAAAGAATTTAACAACATATCAAAAAAATAATGCATCACAACCAAGTTGGATTCATACCACGGATGCAAGGCTGGTTCAACATCAGAAAAACAATTAATGTGAACAACCACATAAACAACACAAAAGACAAGAATCACCTGATTTTGTCCATTGTTGCAGAAAACGCATTTGACAAAATCCAACATCCATTCATGCTAAAAACTCCCAGCAAAATATGAATAGACTGCAAATTCCTCAATGCAATGAGGGCTGTTTATACAATGCCAAACGCCTGCATCATCCTGAGTGGAAAGAGACTAAAAAAATTCCCCTAGAGAACAAGAAATAGACAAGGATGCCCACTTTCACTTCTCCTGTTCAGCATTGTACTAAAAGTTCTGGCCAGAGCTGTTAGACAAAACAAAGAAATAAGGGGCATCTGTGTTGGCAAAGAAGAAGTAAAAATCTCCCTATTTGCAGATGATATAATTGTATGTGCAAAGAATCCATAAGTATACTACTCAAACTGATAGAAGAGCTCGGCAAAGTCTCAGGATACAAGACAAACATAAGTTAATCAATAGGATTCGTTTATACCGATGAAGAGATTATTAAAGAGGAACTCACCAAATTAATACCATTTGCTATAGTCCCCAAGAAGATAAAATACCGAGGAATAATCTAACTAGAGAACTAAGAGAACTTTACAAAGAGAATTACAAGACTTTACTACAAGAAACTAAGAGAGACTTATATAAATGGAGAAACCTACCCTGCTCATGGATAGGAAGACTTAATGTTGTGAAAATGTCTGTTTTATCCAAAGTAATCTACATATACAATGCAATCCCAATACGAATACCAGTGACATTTTTTAATGACATGGAGTAACAAGTCACCAACTTTGTTTGGAAAGGGAAGAAATCCTGGATAAGTAAATCCCTACTGAAGAAGAAGAAGAAGAGCACACTGCGAGGCCTCTAACTACCCGATGTTAGAACCTGTTACATTGCCACAGTAGTCAAACCATCCTGGTACTGGTACAAAAAGAGACACATAGACCAACAGCACAGAGTGGAGATTAAATAGGAGTGCATCCTGAGAACTCCATGAAAAGACTGCAATTGATGATCCGAAGGCCTGGGGGTTCCTCTGGGAGCATGGCCTCTAGAACTGATGTTGCCCCTGATCATAAATCATTACTGAGTTCAGCTCCTCATACAGTAATGGATTGAACTCAGTGACAGAGAGTGACCATATCATGTGTGCAGTTTATGGTTCTGTTCATCTATAGAATATCATGCTGCTGGCATCTAACTAGAGGGGTGTGGAGAGAAGGGGACAGGAGACTGTTAAGAGGATATGACATGCATAGACAAGAAATACAGAGTGTGCTGTCACTGGTCAAGGAGAACATTAGGAGCTGCATATAGGCCAGCCAGCCAGCCAAGGCAGGCATGCAAATTTAAACTGGATTGTACACTTTCACACAATCACAATTAAAAAAAGAAAATATCTGGGGATTTTCTTAATTTACATGTGTTTTCTTTAGGATATCAGTGTTTACTTTTTCTTCTTTTAATATTTTATTGTACTTTAAGTGAAAGTTTACAAGCCAGGCCAATTTGTCATACAAAAGCTTAAACACACATTGTTATGTAACACTATTTGATCTCTCCACCCTATGACACCCGGTATTTCCTGTATCCATTCAACCAGCTCCTTTCTCCCTCTTCCCTCTCTTGTTATCTCTGAACAGGTGATGCTCAATTGGTCTCATGTATCTACTTAAGCCAAAAAAGCACAATGCTCACCAGCATCATTTTACATCTTATAGTCCAGTCCAGTCTTTGTCTGAAGAGTTGGCTTTGGAAATGGTTTCAGCTCTGGGCTAACAGAGAGTCTGGGGGCCATATCCTCTGGGGACCCTACAGTCTGTCAGACCATAAGTCTGGTCTTTTGCACATGTTTCAAGTTCTGTACCCCATTTTTTTCTCACTTCATCAGGGACTCTGCTGTGTTCACTGTCAGGGCAATCTCGGTGGTGGCCAGGCACCATCTGGTTCCTCTGGTCTCAAGCAAATGTAGTATTTGAATTATATGGTCCAGTCTGTCTCTTGGGCTCATATTTTTCTTATGTCTTTGATGTCCTTCATTCTCCTGTGCATCAGGTAGGCTGGGACCACTTGATACTTCTTAGATGGCCACTTGATAGCTTTTAAGACCCAGATGCCACTCACCAAAGTAGAAAGCAGAACACTTTCTCATGAAGATTTGTTATGCCATTTGACTGAGATATCTCATGAAACCATAGTCCCCAGACCTCTACCCGTGCTACTCTGTCCTTTGAAGTGTTTGGTTATATTTAGGAAACCACTTAGCTGTTGGTTTAGTCCAGATGTGCTGACTTCTCTACTATGTTTTGTCCCTTCTTGTACCTAACATAATTCTTAACTACTTTATAATTAAAGGATATCCCTCTCCCTCCTTCTTCTGCATTGTAACCGTGAAAGATTGTTTTCTTTTAGTTTAAACAGTTTCTTCAGACCTTATAATAGTGGCCTTATGCAATGCTTTTCCTTTTGCATCTGACTTATTTCACTCAGCATAATGCCTTACAGATTCTTCCATGTTATGAAATGTTTCCCAAATTCATCATTGTACTTTATCATTGCATAGATTCTATTGTGTGAATATGGTGTAGTTTGTTTATCCATCTGTTGATGCATACCTTGGTTGATATCTTTTTGCTTTTATTGCTCCATGATGCAATAAACCATTGCTGTTCATGTATCTATTTTTGTGACAGCACATATTTCTCTAGGGTATATTCCAAGAAGTGGGACTGTTGGAGCTCTAGGGTTTTTCTATTTCTACCCACGTATTTCCAGTGAGGGTATACTATTTTACATTACTTCCAGCACTGTGTAAGTGTTGCAGTCTCTCCACAGCCTCTACTAACATTTATTATTTTGTGTTTTAGAAATAACCCTAACCTTGTTGAGGTAAGATGATATCTCATTTTAGATTTCTTTTGGATTTCTCTAATGGCTAATAACTGTGAGCATTTCTCCATATATTTGTTGGCCACCTGAATGTCTTCTTTGGGGAAGTGTCTGTTCGTATCCTTGTCCCATTTTTTTTTTTAATTAGCGTATTTGTCTTTTTGTTGTTGAGGTTTTGCAGTATCTTGTAAATTTGGAAGATTGGACCTTGATCAGATTTCTTATGGACAATTTTTTTTCCTAGTCTGTAGGTTGTTTTTTCACTCTTTCAGTGAAATCTTTGGAGGAATGTCAGTCATTTTTAGTAGTTTCACGTTATCTATTTTTCTTCTGCTGTTTCTGCATTCCTTTTCTTTTAATTGTGGTGAGTAGAAGTGTCTAATCCAGTTTAAATTTGCATGCCCGCCTATCTGCAGCTCCTTCTGCTCTCCCTTCTGGTGACAGCACACTCCTCCTTTCTGTTCTATACATGTTATATCCTCTTAACAATCTCCTGTCCCCTCCTCTCCATCCCTCTACTCCCTTCTAGTAAGAGACCAGTAGGATGACATCCTATAGATGCATAGAACATGAAGTGCACACATGATATGGTCACCCATGTGTCCCCAAGTCCAATCCATTCCTGTCTCAAGGGTTGATTTCAGTAATGATTTATGATCAGGAGCAGCATCAGGTCTAGAAGCCATGCTCCCAGGGGAACCCCCAGGCCTTCGGACCATCAATTGCAGTCTTTTTGTGGAGTTCTCAGAGTATACCCCTATTTAATCTCCAGTTGTCACTGAACTCAACTTTGTGAGCCCCATCACGACTGTGACTAGAGGTGGCCAGGCACCATCTGGTTCTTCTGGTCACATGTTGATATAGTCACTAATTCACATGGATCTGTCTGTCTTCTGGATTCTCTTTGCCTCATGTCATTGTTGTCCTTGGTGATCAGCTATTCCAGCTGAGGTGGGACCATTTGGTGTGCCTCAGATGGCAGCTTGCTGGTTTTTAAGACCCCAGATGCCACTCATGAATATGGGGTGGAGAAGACTGTTTTAGCAATAGGCTGGTTATACCAGTTGGCCTCAAGGTCCCTTGAGAGCATGGTCCCTGGACCCCTGTCACCCCTACTCTGTCCTTGCAATATTGGGTTAAGTTTGAAAGAGGTTTCAGATTATGTTGAAGTCCCGTTAAACTGATCTTCTTTCTACTGTGTGCTGTCACTGCTTTCACCCAAATAAATTTCTATCAACTATCTAATCTATAACCAATCATTTCCCTTCCTCCTTCTCCTCCCCTGCAGCCATCAAAGAGTCTTTTCTTCTGTACGTGACTCTGTTTTTAAATCCTTATAGTAGGGGTCTCATACAATGTTTGTCCTTATGTCACTGATTGATTTCACTCAACATAATGTCTTCCCATTGAAACTGGATTATGAGATGCTTCCTAAAATCATCATTGTTCTTTATCATTTCATAGTGTTCCATTGGGTATATATACCATACTTTGTTTACCCATTCCTCATTGTTGGATGTCTGGATTGTTCCATCTTTTTATTGTTGTGGACTGTGCTCCAATGAACGTTCGTATGCATGTATCTGTTCTTGTGACTGCCTTTGCTTCTGTAGGATATATTCCAAGCAGTAGGATTACTAGGTCAGATGATATATCTATTTCTAGCTTTTTAAGGAGGTGCCAGATTACTTTCCAGTGAGGTTGTACCATTTTGCAGTCCTACCAACAGTGTAGGAGAGTTCCGATTTCTTCACAGCCTCTCCAGCATTTGTTGTTTTGTGTTTTTTGGATCATGGCCAACCAAGTTGGGGTGAGATGGTATCTTACTGTAGTTTTGATTTGGATTTCTTTAATATCTAATGATTGTAAGCATTGCTGCGCATGCTTTGGGGTGCCTGAATATCCTCTTTAAAGAAGTGTCTGTCCACATCTCCTTTGTCCAATGCTTAATTGGGTTGTTTTTCCTCTTCTTGTTTATATTTTGCAGTGCATGGTAGACTATGGAGATAGGCTGTCAGTCTGACACAGTTTTCAAATGTTTTTTCCCTCTGTAGGTGGTCTTTTAATTCTTTGGATAAAGTCTTAGTAACTCCCATTTATCTATTTTTCTCTGCTGTTGATCATATTTTTTCAGATTTTGAAGTCTGTCTACATTGTGTATTAAAACTCCCATTGTTGATCCCATTTTTTTTGTGGATGATCTTTATCATTTTAGGTTTGCCATTTAGGTCTTTTATCCAGTTTGAGTTGTTTTTCGTGGAAAGTGTAAGATAGGTGTCTTGTATCAGTTTTTTTGCAGATAGGTATCCAATTTTGCCAGCTCTATTTCTTAAAGAGACTGTGTGTACTCCAGTTTACAGTCTTAAGGCCTTTGTCGAATATCAACTGTTCACAGGAGAATGGTGGCATCTCTGGGGTCTCCACTCAATTCCATTGGTCTGTATGTCTCTTTTTGTACCAGTACCAGGCTGTTTTGACTACTGGCAGCATAGTAGATTCTAAAGTTGGGTAGTGAAAGGCCTCTTAGTGTGTTCTTCTTCTTCAGTAGTGCTCTGCTTATCCGTGGTTTCTTCCCCTTCCAAACAAATTTGATGATTTTTTTTCTCCATCCCATTGAAAAATGTCATGGAATTTGTATAGGGATTGCAATGTGTATGTAGATTGCTTTAGGTAAAAAAGACATTTTCTCAATATTTAGTCTTCCTATTCATGAACATGGTAGGTTTTTCCATTCATGTAGGTCTCTTTTAGTTTCTTGCAGTAGGGTCATGTTTTTCTCTTTATATAGATCTCTTCTTTCCCTAGTTATTCCAAATAAATATTTTACCTTCTTGGGGACTATAGCAAATAGTATTGATTTGGTGATTTCTTCTTTAATAATCTCTTTGTTGGTATAAAGGAATCTTACTGATTTACTTATGTTTATCTTGTATCCTGATACTTTGCTGATCTCTTTTATTAGGTTGAATAGTTTATTTATGGATTCTTTAGGATTCTCTGAATATATAATTATATTATCTGCAACTAGATTTCTACTTCTTCTTTCCTGATGTAGATGCACTTTGTTTCTTTGCCTTGTCTAATAGCGCTGGCCAGAACTTCTAGTACAGTGTTGAATAGGAGAGGTGAGAGTGGGCATCCTTGTCTAGTTCCAGTTTTCAAAGGGAATTTTTTAGTCTTTCTCCATTCCAGATGATGTAGGCAGTTGGCTTTGTATAGACAGCCCTTATTACAAGGAATTTGCTTTGTATTCCTATTTTGCTGAGAGTTTTTAGCATCAGTGGGTGTTGGACTTTGTCAAATGCCTTTTCTGCATCGATTGATAATAAGTGATTCTTATCTTTTGTGTTATTTATGTGTGATCACATTAATTGTTTTTCTGCTGTTGAAGCAGCCCTGCATCCCTGGTATGAATCCAACTTGATCATGATAAATTATTTTGTTGATATGTTTGTTGAATTTTATTGGCAGTATTTTGTTGAGGATTTTTACATCTAGGTTCATGAGTGATACTGAGTTGTAATTCTCCTTTTTTTGTTGGATCTTTCTCTGTCTTTGGTATCAGGGTTATGCTGGCTTCATAGAATGAATTTGGGAGTATTCCATCTGTTTCTATGCTGTGAAAAAGTCTCCGTAGTATTGGACTTAGCCCTTCCCTAAAAGCTTGTTAGAATTCTGCAGCAAAGCCATCTGGGGCATGACTTTCTTTTGGTTTGCAGTTTTGGGGTGACTTTTTCAATCTCTTCCTTTGTGATGGGTTTATTAAGTTGTTGTGCTTCTTGTGATAATTTTGGTAAGTGATATGACTCTAGGAATTTGCCCTCTAGGTTTGCAAATCTGTTAGAGTACAATCATTTGTATTATTGTGTTATGATACTTTTTTTTTTTCTCTGTTGGATCTGTTGTAACATCTCCCATCTCATATCTTATTCAGGTTGTTTCCTTTCTTGTTTTTCGTTAGTAAATTGAGGCAATGGTTTGTGAATTTTGTTAACCTTTTCAAAAACCAGCTTTTTGTCTCATGAGTTTTTTCAGTTGTTCTTCTGTTCCCTAATATGTTTAGTTCTGCTCTAATCTTTATTATCTGATTTCTTCTGGAGTCTGAAGGGTTCCTCTTTTGCTCTTTTTCTACCTGTTCAAACTGTAGGGTTCATTCTTTGTTTTGGGTCCTTTCTTCCTTCTGGTTGTATGCATTTGTAGAGATAAATTGACCTTTGAGAACTGCTTTGACTGTATCCCATAAATTCTGGCTTTTTGAGCAAGATGTTGTTCAGTTTCCATGAGTTCTCATTTCTATCAGTGTTTTTTCTGCTACCGATTTTGACTTTTATGGCTTTATGGTCTGAGAAGATGCTTTGCTAAATTCAGTGGTTTAGATTCTGTTAAGATTTGCTTCATGTCCTAACACATGGCTAGTCCATAAAATGTTCCATGTGCATTGTAGAAGAAGGTGTACTTATCTGTTGATGGATGAAAAGTTCTGTATATATCAGTGAGGTCTAACTGGTTAATTGTGGCAATAAAATGTTCTGTGTCTTTACTGAGCTTTCTTCTAGGTGATCTGTCCAATACTGAAAGTAGAGTGTTGAAGTCTCTCACTATTATTGTGGAGTGATCTATTTCGGTTTTGAATGTTGTCAGTGGTTCTTCAATGTATTTAAATGCTCTAATGTTGGGTGCATAAATATTTAATATTGTTAAGTCCTGCTTGTATATTAAACCTTTCAGCAATAGTGTTCATCCTTGTCCATGATGGTGGATTTTACATTAAAGTCTATTTTATCTGAGATTAATATTGCCACACTTGCTCTTCTTTGTATATTGTTAGCTTGGTATATATTCTTCATCCTTTAATTTTCAGTTTGTTCCTATCTTTAAATCTAAGGTGAGTTTCTTGTAAGCACCATATAGATGAGTCGTGTCTTTTTATCCAAGATGTCATTCATTGTCTCTTTACTGGAGTGCTCAGTCCATTTACATTCAGTGTGATTATTGATAGGTATGTGTTTAGTGCTGTCATTTTGATGTATTTATTTTTGTGTTGTATTCTCTGTTGCTCTTAATTTTCTCTTCTGGGACATTCTTTATGAGTTGATTTTTCATCGTTTTCAGTGTTGGTTTTGTGTTTGTTGGGACTCCTGTGTTACATTTCTTGTTTTGATATGATGAGTCTTTATGGTGCCTTACAGCTATCACTATTATCCCCCTTAATAATCTAAGTTGAAACGCAGTTTTAACTTCTACATATCTTAGTAACTTCTTCTCTTTCTGGAAAGACTATCACTACTGTCGTATATCTCTCTTTGTAATGTGATGATATCTTAGTTCTCATGATATAATCTCTGGGGCCCTTCCTTTAGTATTGTGGCTTTGATTGCCTTCTCTAACTGAGTATGTGTCTGGATGTTGTGTTCTGAATTGCCTTCTTAAATATAGACTTTTTGGTTTTGTTTGTCTAAGCCAAGAGCTTCTTTCAATTTTTCTTGTAGCTTTGGCTTGTTTTTACAAAGTCTCTAAGCTTCTGTTTATCTGTGTATGTCTTCTTTGCATCTTTGTATTTGAAAGACAGTTTGGCCGGATATATAATTCTTGGTTGGAAGTTTTTCTTCTTAAATCTTTGAATATGTCATCCCATTGCCTCCATTCCAAGATCGTTTCTGCTGAGAAGTCAGATGAAGGCCTATAATGCTTTCCTCTGAATGTGAGCTTTGCTTTGAGTCTTGATGCCTTTACGAGTTTCTGCTTATGTTTCATTTTGTTGTGCTTGATCATAATATGTCTTGTTGTCTTTCTTTTGGGGTCAATTTCATGTGGCTTTCAATACTCATCTTGGATATTTATATTCTCTTCTTTCATAATTTCAGAGAAGTTTTCTGTCAGCAACTCAACAACAGTACTCTGTGTTTTCAGGTATCTCTCCCTGTTCAAAGACTCCAATTAATCATAGGTTGTTCCTCTTGATAGGGTCCCACATGTTTCTTAATCTTTCTTCATTTTTCTTGTTTCTTTTCTCTGATTTCTCCTCATAAATGCTGGTTTCAGTAGCTCTATCTTCAAAGTAAGAAAGTCTCTTTTCTTGTCATTCAAGTCTGCTCTTTTGGCTTTGAATTGGATTGTCTAATTCTGTAATTTTGTTATTGAGATGTCAGATTTCAGAATGTTGATGTTGCATCAGATTGAACATCCTGCTTAATCTTTCATTTTGCTCTGCTGCATTTTGTGTAATGTCTAGGAGGCCTCTCTATATAATTCTTTAGTGCTCAACCTCTGATAGTTTCAGAAAGCCTTCTTCATCTGGTAAATTCTTTGATTCTTTATTTTCAGAGTTTTCTGGAGCCATGGATTTTTTTTTTTTTAATGTTTGATTAGGTTCTTATGCTTTCTGGACATCTACAGGCTGTTTTTTTTTCTGCTGTTGTCTTAACAGAAGCTGAGTTGCAATTCTGAGAAGTTGATCACTAACCACCTCTATGTTCTCCAGAGAGTGGGCTTAATGGAATTTCTGGAGTTTCAGGCTCTGCCTTCTAGCTGGCAAAGACACGGCCCTACTTATGGAGTCACTAGGGGGCTGTCAGTTGATCCTATAATGTGGATCAGTAAAAGCTGGAAGGGATGCTGTCAGTCTGCACTGCAGTTATCTTCCTAGGACATCTTATTTTAAAAGGTAAAAGCTATCCGACCACTCCAAAATCAGTCAGGCTATCAGGTGTGATAAGCCTGTCCTTCTGCCTGACAATGGAGATACTTTGTCAGCTGTTACCAGATGTTGTGATATAGTTCACAGTAGGGCAGGCTACTGGTCTGCTGTCAACCCCTTCTGTGACCCTCCCATAAGACTACACTGCGCTAAACACAGCTTTTCTTCTTGCTAAGTGTTCCTTGAACTGGGATTGCCTCCTAGCCTCAGAATTAGCCACTTCTGAGTCCTCTGGTTGGGTATTTCTACCTCCCAGTCAACCAAGATGGCATCCCAGGTGATCTGTCCCACCCCTGCAAAACAGCAGGATCTATGAATCTATCAGCAGAATCTATGGTGGAGGTTTGAAAAGAGAAAGTAGAGGGGCCGTGGTGCTCTGAGTCTGGAGCTGGGCTCTCAAAATGTGGCTATCCCACTCACTGATTACTGTAGTACTACAGGGCTGTGTAGCTGCTGTTTGAGTCACTCCTTGCTTGCCAGCCAACAACAACAAAAAAAGTTAAAAATGCCAATTACCTTCAGTCCATGGTAGCTGGCTGGTTCAACAGAGCAGGGCTCAGACAAAGACAAGCAGTTTCCTGTCCAAAGGCATGCAGTGCAAACTGACAGCCCTATGCCATGTCTTAGTGTTCATTGTGTGTCCAGAAAGTTCTGTTCAATTATCAATCCAGGCCTTAGTTTTCAGAGGGAACTAAGGAGATGTGTGTCTAGTCCACCATCTTCTGTTTGAGCATTCTTAGTAATGTTTTCTATTTTGTTTATGCTGTGCATTAGGGCTTGCATTTTCTTCTTTGATCTTTATTGTTTTAGATTTTATATTAGGTCTGTGATCCATTTCGAGTTAGTTTTTGTGCATGGTGAGAAATGTGAATCTTTTTTTCATTTTTTTTGTAGATGGATGTGCAGTTATGCCAACAACATTTGTTAAAGACACCATCTTTTCTCCAAGTTACAGACTTTAGGCCTTTGTCAAATATCAGTTGCTTATGCCAAGTGTGGAAAATTTTATGTCTTTATTCTCAGTTCTTTTCCATTGGTCTATGTTTTGATTACTGTGGCCATGTAATGCATTCTAAAGGTCAGGTAGCATGAGGCTGCCTGCTTTGTTCTTCTCCAGTAATGTTTTATTTTCCTGTGACTTTTTCTCTTTCCATATGAAGTTGGTGATACATTTCTCCATCTCATTAAAAAATGCCATTGGAATTTGTAGGAGATTTGCATTGTACCTATAGGTTGCTTTGGGTGGTATATATATTTTCATGATGTTGAATTTTTTTGTCCATGAGCAACGTAGGTTTCTCGGGGTTTCTTGCAGTAGTGTCTTGCCATTTCCTTTGTATAGGTCATTTATGTGTGTAAGTAGATGTATTCGTATGTATTTTATATTCATGGTGGCTGTTGTACATAGTATTAATTCCATGATTTCCTCTTTGTTAGTGTGTGGGAATCCAACTGAATTTTGTATGTTTATCTTTTATCCTGATTCTTTGCTGAAATCTTCAATTTATTTTAATGGTTTATTTGTGGATTCTCCAGGGTTTTCTGTATGTAAGATCATATCATCTGCAAAGAGAGACACTTTAACTTCTTCCTTACCAATTTTGATGCCCTTTGTTTATTTTTCTAGCCTGATTGCTCTGGCTAGAACTTCCAGCACAATGTTGAATAAAGTGGTTGACAAAAGGTATCTTTGTCTGGTTCCCATTCCCAAAGGGAGTGCTATCAGATTCTCTCCATTTAGGGTGGTGTTGACTGTTGACTTTGTAGAAATGCAATGTATTTCCTTGAGGAATATCCCCATTTTATTCCAGCTGTGCTCAGAGTTTTTAACATGAATTGGTGTTGGACTTTCACAAATGTGCATTACCTGATAAAATCAAGTGTTTCCTACTTTCTGTTTTATTTATGTGGTTGCTTGAGTTGATTGTTTTTCTAATTTTGAACCATTCCTGCATCACTGGTATGAATAACACTTGGTTAAGATGAATTCTTTTTGTAATATGTTGTTGAATTTTATTGGCTAGAATTTTGAGGATTTTTGCATCTAAGTTCATAAGAGATACTGGTCTATAATTTTCCTTTTGGGGAAAATTACCTAGTTTTACTATCTCTGTTGTGCTAGTTTCATAGAATGAATATGGGAGTACTTCATCTTTTTCTGTTCTCTGGAATACCTCTAGTACTAGTGACAGTAACACTTCTCTAAAAGTTTGGTAGAATTTACTAGTGAAGCCATCAGGACCAGGGCTTTTTTTTCATTGACATTTAATTATCTTTTAACCACTTCTTTCCTTATGTATTTATTTAGTTGTTCTATCTTTGTGTTAGTTTAGGTATGTAATATGTTTCTAGAAATTCAACTGTTTGCTCTAGGTTTCCAAATTTAGTAAAGTATAATTTTTTGTAATATTCTTTCATGATTTTTAGATTTTATTTGGGTACACACGAAAATATCACCTGCAATATCACCTGTCTCATTTCTTATTCAGTTTATTTTCTTTTCTTCTTTTTGTCTTTTGTGAGCCTGGCCATTGGCTTTTGAATTTTAGTAATCTTTTCACAGAACAAGGTTTTGATCTTATTAACTCTTTCAATTTTTCCATTCGCTAATTCATTTAGATCTGTTCTAATTTTTGATATGTATTTTCTTTTCTTTGGGTGCCAATGGTGTTTTTTGTTTTTTGTCCCCTCCCCCACATTGGCTTTTTTCTACTTTTTCAAGTTGGAGGGTTAATTCTTTTATTTTGGTCATTCTTTTTGGATACATGCACTTATCGAGACAAATTGACCTCTGAGCACTGCTTTTCTTGTATCCCAAAGGTTCTAGTAGGATGTATTTCCATATGCATTTGCTTCTGTGAATTTCTTTGTTCCATGCTTGATTTCTTAAATAAAAAACCCACTGCCATCAAGTCAGGTGTGACTCATAGCTACCCTGTAGGTCAGAGTAGAACTGCCCTATAGAGTTTCTAAGGAGCACCTGGCAGATTTGAACTGCCAACTTTTGGTTAGCAGATGTAGCACTTAACCCACTACGCCACCAGGGTTTCCTGATTTCTTGTATAAGCAAGTGATTTTTAATTCTTGTTGTTCAGTTTACATGTTCCCCCCCCCCCCCGTTTTGCTATTTCTCTTACTGATTTTTATTTTTAAGGTTTTATGGTTTGAAGAGATGCTTTGCAGTATTTGGATGCTTTGGATTTTGTTAAGGCTTGCTTTGTGGCCTAATTTGTAATCTATTCTGGAGACTGTTTCATTTGTATTGGAAAACAAAGTATTCTTGATTACTGTTCTGCATATGTCTATGAGGTCAGTATGTTTGATTGTGGTGTTTAGTTCTTTCATATCTTTACTGAATTTCTTTCTTAATGCTCTGTCCACAAAAAATGGTATGTTGAAGTCTCCTAGAATTATTGTGGAGTTATCTATTGGTCTTTTCAATTCTGTTAGAGTTTTTTTTTTTCCTTAAATATATTTTGGAACCCTATCATTGGATGGAAAACCCTAGTGGTATAGTAGTTAAGTGCTACAGCTGTTAACCAAAAGGTTGGCAGTTCAGATCCAACAGCAATCCATGATAACTCTGTGAGGCGTTTCTGCTCTGACCTATAGGGTTGCTATGAGTCAGGGTCCTTATGAGTCAGAATCGACTTGACGGCACTGGGTTTGGTTTCTTTTGGTATGTGTAAATATTTAATAAAGTTATGTAGTCCTGGAGTATTGACACTTTAATCATTATATAGTGTTCTTCCTCATCTAGTGTGGTGGATTTTACTTTAAAGTCAGCTTTATTAGAAATTAATGTAGCACTCCTGCTTTTTTTTTAATGTTGTTTGTTCAATATATACATATTTTCTAATATTTGAGTTTCAGTTTGTTCCTGTCCTTAAGTTTATGGTATGTGTCCTGAAAACAGAATGTAGATGAATCTTGTTTTTTATTTATTAGTTTTGCCACTCTCTGTCTCTTTATTGTTGCATTTAATCCATTTGTATTCAGCATAATTATTGATAGGTATGAGTTTAGTGCTATGATTTTGTTGTCTTTTTGTGCATTATAGACAGTTCCTTTGTTTCATTTAATTTCACATGGTGTCATTTTTCATTATGTGTGTTCAACATATCCACTATGGTTGGTTTGGTACTTGCTGAAGTTTCATGCTTTCTTGTTTTTTTTTTAATCTGATATATAGACTTAGTAATTTCCTTTGTGATGGCCTTAATATTTACCCCTACATTTCTAAATTTAAATCAGTCTTTAGTTACATTGTATTGTGTTGACATCCTCCCCATATGAAAGATCTGTGACTACATTTTTCCAAGTCCCTATTTTTTATTATAATATTGTCATTTTTTTACATAATGACATCTGTTTATCTATTTTCAGTGTTTTACCTTTGATTTTTTTGGTGTGTTTCCCTGTTATTGATTTTTCTAACCAAAGGACTCTAGTATTTCTTGTAATTTGGGTTTGGTTTTTGCAAATTTCCTGAATTTCTGCTTATCTGGAAATGTCCCACTTTCACTATCATATTTGAGAGATAGTTCTGTTTTATGTACAGTTTTTGTCTGGAATTGTTTTTCTTGAAGGCTTTTTGTATATCATCCCTTTGCCTTGTTGCCTGCGTAATTTCTGCTGAGTAGTTCAAAGTTAGTTTTATCTAGTCTCCATTGTAGATTATTTTTTGTTTATCCTTAACCACTTTTAAAATTGCCTACTTATTAGCAACTTTGATTGTAATGTGTCTAGTGTCTTTCTTTTGGGATCTACTTTGTTTGGGGTGCAATGAGTATCTTGGATAGATATCTTTCCATCCTTCATGACATCAGTGAAATTTTCTGTCAACAAGTCTTCAACAATTTTCTGTGTATTTTCAGTCATCCCTCTCTGTCTGGTACTCCAGTCATTCATAAATTATTCCTCTTGTTAGCCAGCCAAGAGTCGTTAGAGTCCTACATAATTCTTAAAGTTCCTTAATTTTTTTTACTTACTTTTTCTGATTTTTCCTTTAATATGTTTGTGTCTTGTGCTTTATCTTCAGTCTCACTAATCCAGCCTTCTATTACCTCAGTTCTGCTCCTTTGCCTTTTTATTGAGTTGTCTAATTTTGTAATTTTTAAATTAATCTTCTGAATTCCTATTTCCTGTCTCAATATGCTTTCTTACACCCTGTTCAATTTGTTATTATGCTCTGCTGCATTTTTCTCATCTTATTGTTGATCTCTTGAAGAGTTCTAAATATTAATCTTTTTTATTCTAACTCCAGTAATATCAGGAAGTTCTCTTCACCTGGAAAATTTTTTGATTCTTTGTTTTGCGAGCTTTCTGGAGACATCTTGGTCTGCTTCTTTAAGTGATTTGATATTGACTCTCTCCCAAGCCATTATTTGTTGTATTTGTTTTATGTTTCTTAATATAGTCTAGCATCTTCCTTTGTTTGGATATGTCCAAGTATACTAGTTTTGTGTGCTGGTTTGGTTATTAACACTTTGGAAGCTCTAATGTCTTGTTACTAAGTAGTGACAGCTGTTACTAGGCATTCAAATCCAGGTGTCTGTTTACTTTTCTTGTATGGCTTCAGCTCAAGTGTCTAAGTACTCAGTCTCCAAGTATGTGGTGCAGACTCTATCCTACACTTCTAGAGGAACAGTGGTGACTGGTGTAGGTAAAGGTATCTGACTGCGTGTGCTGAGAAAAGCAGGGGTTAGGAACTATCCCTGAGTGTGTGTGAGTAGGTGTACTTCCTTTGCTTGGTCCTAGCCTAGGCAAATAAACTGTTTCTACCCTGACTTTCCTTTCCAGGGGAGTCAGTAGATTATTTTTTTTTACCCTCTTCCTCCTTTTTGTTAAATTATTTTTTTTCTCCAAGTCTAGGAGAATGGCTCTGGGATTGTGTAAGAAGTTCTACTTCCAACTGAAGTAATGGTATCAGACACTGCAGAGTGTTTTATGCAGAGAAGGGAGGGGAAATCTCTGGGAAAAGTGAGAGAGGACTATCCCCAAGGAAAGTTATTAGTCATAAGACACTTAACTTTTGACATTCCAGTGCTGCTTTTCACTGGTACTAGAGCTGTGAGTGGATTCTCCAATGCTCAGTCTCTCTTGCTGAGGATATCCTCTGAATGTCACTGCTACATTCATCACACTGTCTTCAGCTGATTCCTAGTAGGTCAGGTCTGGATAGTCCTAGGTACTTCCCTGTTGCTCCCTGCAGTTTATCAATTTTCCCTTTGACATTCATGACTCCTAGAATGTCATAAATGTTCAGTTCGTTTGTTCTTTTGGGTCTTTGTTGTTAGAAGGACCACAGGAAGTATCTGACTACTTCACCATATTGATCCTGCCTTTGAGTTTTTCTTGATGACCACATGTCTAGGGGCTCCTTTTTTTTTTTTTCTAATGTCTGTCATATTTCACTTTTGTATTTCAAACTTTACTGAGAATTTTAACAATTATTTATTGAGTCCCTGCTATATGCTAGTGAATGTCTTATCTCTTTGATATATGTTATCTACTTTGATCTATGTATATAACGATATCCAATTAGTATGATTATCTCTGTTAGGTAGATGAGGAGAAGGAAACCCAGAGTAAACTTATGGACAGAATACAACTCCACTGTAGAGACAATGGGTTCATCCCATGACTGACTGATTCTAGGGATGATGCTTTTCCAGAGAACATGGTACTTCTCAACTATACTTAAAAGGGCCTTGTACTTCATTCCAAAAAAAGTCAATACTCCTTAGGAGTTTGAAAAGCCAGATTCAAAAAAAAGAAAGAAAAGCAAGATGTTGTTCAGAAAGTTAAACTTATGCCTATCACTATATACCACGATGATTGGCATCATTTTTAGTAGGTAAAATCTGCCACCCCAAATAGTGTAGTCATTATTGTTTTAAAAAATTTGGGTCATATCTAGCACTCACTAATTGATTTAAACCCAGTCTTATTCTCAGTGTGATAAATATTTATAATTTATTGTCAGCATTTAAAAACTGAGCGTCACATTCCTATTACAGTCTGGCCTACTGGTCCTGCATTCAGAAATGGACTAATGATCTGTTGCTAATGGATACTACTATGCTCTTTAGGCAAGACACATGCTTTCCACAACTTTCTGTTTTTCTTCCCTGACACTGAAGCTGTATGTCAGGTACTATCATCTTACATGAAGCTAGCTTCACTCATTTTTGTTAACTTCTGGACCCCTGTAGGAATTTCAGTTTGTATTTGCTGCTTTAAAAAAACGTGCAAAAGAGTTTACTTTTTATTTCCTTGATTTTTTTAGGTTACAAGCATTCCTGATAATGTCCCTAGCCTTGTCAGACTAAATATGAAGTTTATTTTCTCTGCTATTTATTCTTACAGCTCTATATTTGTGTGTCTGAATAGCTAGGCACAAGGACACCAAATTGATGTAGACAAGATGCCACAGTGTATAAGGGAGGCAGAAGTTAGCATGGACAGACATCATAACCTAACACTTTCACCTTGACACTGAAAATAGAAAACTATCCGGTCCTGCAGAAATAAGAGTTTCTTTAGGACAAGAGATTGAGATTTGATCTTCATTCCAGTTCTGCTTCTCAGATTTACTTTAAGATTTCATTTTTGCAAAAAATATTTGAATGTAAAGATTCATATTTTATTCCTTTAGGTAGTTTATGTCTCACATTCAAAGATACACTTTCAAATAAAAATGAAGGCTCTGTCTCAGATTCTTTAGATGGCTTTTAAATAGACACACTCCAATGATAGATAGTAGACAATGCGTTGCTCTACATTTCTAGTCAGTAGGCATATAGGGGTATGTATGCAAGTAAATATTTTATTCATTTATATACAAGATGAATTGATATGTTTGTGTGTGTGTTTCACTGAATATCATGAGTTGGATAGCAAATTTTAAAATTTCATTTTCTCCAACAGGCTTAGATATTGCAAAATCTCCAATAAGAGAATCTCAGCTGGATGTGTAAACAGAGTTATTGACTTGCCTGAAACTTCAGAGAAGTTAGGGACAAACAGGAAAACTAAAAAACATAACTACTTCCATTTTTAAGCATTTACTGTAAATTAGGTACTATACAAAGTGATTTTCTATGTAGTCTTATTTAAACTTCTCAATAAGCCTATAGGTAGTAATGTTTTCCACATTTTAAAGTGGAGCACGCTGAGGATGTCAGAAATAAAATTATTAACCAACGGACACATACACCAGAATGTTTATTGCAGCACAGTCCACGATAGCAAAAAGATGGAATCAACCCAGATGCCCAACAACAGAAGAATGGATAGGTAAACTATAGTACATATACTCAATGGAGCACTACGCAGTGATAAAGAACAACGATGACTTCAGGAAACATCTCATGACCTGGTTTCAACTGGAAGACATTATGTTGAGTGGAAGTAGTCAGCGACAAAAGGACAAATATTATATGAGACGTCTACGATAAGATCTCAAAAATAGACTTGTGCATAGAAGACAAGACTCTTTGACAGCTGCAAGAGAGGGGAGGGAGGGAGGGAGGAGGGAGGGCTTAGATTAGATAGTTGCTAGGTATCTGCTTGGGAGAAATCGGTGATAGCACACATTAGAAACAAGAACAATATTAAGTGGACTTAAACATAACATGAGTACTCATTTCATCTTAACTCAATATTGCAAGGATAGAGTAGCTGGGGCAGGGGGTGGGGGACCATGCTCTTAGGTGAAAGTGAGGCCAATTGGCACAACTAGCATTTTGCTAAGAGGGCTCTCTGCACCCCACGTTGGTGAGTGGCGTCTGGGGTCTTAAAAGCTGCCAAGCTGCCATCCGAGGGCACAGCAAATGGTCCCAACTGAGCAGGAATGGGTGCTCACCAAGGACCAAAATGACATGGGGGAAAGACAACCCAGAAGACAAAGAGACCCACATCAGTGGGTGCCTACATCGACTTGGGACTGGAAGAACTGGATGGTGCCCGGCCACCACCAGTGATAGCAGCGATGGAGCTCATTAAGTTGAGTCTCACTGGCAACACAAGAATAAAAAGGGGTGCACCCTGAGATCCCCACTAAAAGACCTCAATTGATGGTTCAGTGGTTTCGAGGTTCCCCTGGGAACATGGCCCCTTGCCCTCATGCTGCCCTTGCCCATAAATCATAACGAAAGTCCATACTTCAGACAGGATTGGATTGGACTTGGCAATGCAGTGACCACATATTGGATGCACTTTATGGTTCTATACATCTATAGGATGTCATCCTGCTGACCTCTGGCTCCAGGAAGGAGAGTGGGTGGAGAGGCAGGAAAAAAGAGACTGTTGGGAGAACAAGACATGTATGGAGCAGAGAGGAATAGTGTGCTGTCACCGAACAGGGAGAGCAGTGGAAGCTGCATATAGGTGGGTATGTAAATTTATACGGGAATGTCAATTTTCACTCAGTTATATTAAATAAAAAAAAAAGAAATAAAATTATTAGCCTAAGCTGACACTGTGGACCTGGAATTCTAGAACAATCAGTGTGGTTCTAAAACTATGTCCCTATAGCATCTTATCATGCTGATAGAGTGCTTATTATGCTACAGCAATTAATAATTTGAGGTATTATTTTGTTTGTCTGTATGCCCAGATATACAAATGACATCCAAATACATAATGAAATAATGATTTTGAATATTTAGGGTGTTTTGTTAACTTCTTTGTAGCTAAGATAGAGAACCAACAGTTAGTCTGGTCTTTCATGTTCTTGTTATCAAATCATTACATCAGAGTGCCCTGTAACCTGAATGTAGATGCATAATGCTATGATGTCCTATTCCTGTGGAAAAACCAGATGACCCATCCTTTCCCTAACAAATCAGGGTGGAGAGTCTGGTCCATAGAGTTCCTATACTATCTCACATTAATTCAGGTCAGCACAGTTTAACATACATTTTATTTGGTGTCCTCTAAATCTAGACACTTGTTGTATAATTGGAGATGCCTAAAACACAGAATGGTACCTGTGCCCTCTGCTGTATAATTTTAAACCAAAAAAAATCATTCCTGTCAAGTCCATTATGAGTCATAGTTGTCATAAACTATATAACGTCTCTGAGCTTCACTTTTTTCATTTGGAAATGGGGCTAGTGACTCCTGATGCGTATGTCCTTGTCTTGTTGTCTAGTGCTACTATAACAGAAATACCACAAGTATATGTCTTTAATAAACAGAAATTTCTCTTCTCACAGTCTGGGAGGCTGTAAGTTAAATTCAGTGTACCAGCTCCCAGGGAAGCCCATCTCTTTCTATTGGCTGCAGAGAAAGTTCTTTGTTATAATTCTTCCCCGACCTAGCAGTTTCTTAGTACAGGGACCCTAGGTTCAAAACACACATTCCAGTCCTGACTGTTTTCTTAGTTGTAGAAAGTCCTCATTTCTCAGTTTGCTTCTTTCTCCATTTATCTCTTGTAAAATAAAAACTGATGGCGGACATATCCCAGGGAAACTGTAACTCAAGTAAGGGTGTATCATCCCACTTAATCCTCTGAAACATAATCTAATCTTGCCTCATTGACCACAGACAGAGATTAGAATTTACAACCATACAGTACTGGGAATCATGGCCTAGTCAAATTGGCATTTAATTTGGCAGGACACGGCTCAATCCATGACATTCTACTCTTTGCCTCCCCCCACCACAAATTCATGTCCTTGCCATATGTGAAACATATTCACCCCATCATATCATTCCAAAAGTTTTAAGTGAACTCCAAGTCCAAAATCTCATCTTCAAAAAAACTCCTTTTCGTGTGTGAAATCTGTAATAGAAGTTATCTGCTTCCAAAGTACAGTGATAGAACAGGCACAGGTAGGTATTTCCATTATAAATGGAATACACTGGAGTGTAGAAAGAGGTAACAGGCATCAAGCCAGCCGGCACAACACAGTACATTAGCTCTCAGGTCTTGAAAACAATCCTCTGTTCTCAGAAACCATTTAAGCAATGGCCCTGCCCTCTGGACTCTGGGTATTGGCCACAGTCTCCAGAATCTGAGTGGAGGCCTCTGGGCCCTGGGCTTCAGCCCGGCTTTCCAGCCCCAGCATAACAGCAGTTCTGTTCCTTGCATTTGGACAGCCCCACTCTCCCAGAATATTTCAGTGTTGACCCTATCCTCTCAGCCCCATCAGGCCCCATTCTTCTGCACCGTGGGCATGACAGCCTGCCTCTTTAGCTTTGGGTAGTGAGTCATGCCCCATACCGCTAGTATTCATGAAAGATAGCCCCACACTTTGCTTCTGGGTTGCTGAAAATCTGACTTGTTGAAATCTAGGAGGCCATGACTCCATCCCTTGAAACCTCAGAGGTTGTCCTTCCCTTTGAGACTGAGACGTCTCCGCTTCCTGGGTTTCTTGTCTCTTCAGCTCCTGCTTCCAAACTTCTTGGCCTCTAGGCCCCTCTTGCCTTTGGGCTGGAACAACATCTGCCTTGCTGCACCTAGTGTTCCAAAGTTCTTTAGCTTTACCAGTAAGCATCTGGAGGCACCCCACTCCACTAGTAAACCACTGCTGGAAGCACTTCAGCTCTCTTGTTCCTTGCATCTGCGAGTCTACCTCCACCAATAAGTGCTCAAAGGCACCCTACTCCATCAGGATGCCTCCTGCCCACAGGCTCCTAGTGTTCTTGTTCTGTGGGTCAACTCCTGCACCACCTTGTACTGGTTTCCCAGTTCTGCTACTGCCGTTTCTCTGCTGCTGCATGTCACCGTCTGCTCTGTTTCTGGTGTCATAGTTCTTCATGCTTCCATGTGAGTCCTCACCAGAATTTTCCGACATTCATGACTCTACAACAGTCTCTTCAAGGCAATCTAGGCTTTTATAATTAGACACTTAAAACTCTTCTAGCCTCTACCCATTTGTAGTCTCAAAAGCACTTCTGTATTCTAGATAGCTGGTACACTCCCAGTACCAAATTCTATCTTTGTTATCTAGTGCTGGCTGATAGAACAGAAATACCACAAATGGGTGGTTTTGACAAACAGAAATTTATTCTTTCACTGTCCAGGAGGCTGGAAGTCTAAATTCAGTGTGCCAGCTCTAGACGAAGGCCTCTTTGTCTCTGTGGCTCTGCAGAAGGTCCTTTTCATCGATCTTCCCCTGGTCTAGGAGCTTCTCAATGCAGGGACCCTGGTTTCTAAGGACATGCTCAGTTCCTGGCACTACTTTCTTGGTGGTAGGGAGTCCCTGTGTCTCTGGTCGCTTCTCTCTCCTTTTATCTCTTGTAAAGTAAATGATAATGCAGACCACAGCCCAGGGAAACTCTCTTTACATTGGATCAGGCTGTGATCTGTGTTGTATCCTGTTCTAACCATCTTTAACAGAACCTAATCTTGCCTAGTCGACCACAGGCAGAGATTAGGATTCATGAAATGTAGGAGAATTGCATCTGATTACAAAGTGGAGAATGACAGTCACAGTCGTGCATGAATGTTGTATAGGAAAAAAAATGCACATGTATATAATCCAAACCTATTGCCATCAATTCTGCCTCGTTCTGACCTCGTAGGCCAGAGTAGATCTACTCTACAGTTTCCAAGGAGCTCTTGGTTGCGAGCCATAGCCTATATACATATTTAATTATATTTATATATGCATACATATCCTAATGTATTTCTGGCTGAAAATAGTTATTCATTTGATACCTGTGTCTTATTACAAGTTTTGTTCTCAGCAGAATGATATGGTCCTTACTATAATTCTAAAAAGAAATTAAAAATGTGGACAAACAATGGCTTAACCATTCCTACATTTAGCTTTTAGGTCTAAAAATGACTAATAAATTCTCTATTTGCATAATTAACAAAAACAAAGCCTAGATCATAGTCTGAACTGGACTTTTAAAAGGCAGACCAGAATGAACTGTAACAAAACAGTAACTATAAAGACATGTTTTTACATAAAGTTAAGAGGTAATGCAAAACATCCAAAATCGATTAAAACCTGTTTGTATGTAGCTGAAACACGACAATGGAGTGATTTCAATTAGAATTTGCAATGCCTACTTAAAGTTAGTTACTGAGATAATTAATCGCTTTATGGGAAAAAGCGAGAGGGTTTAATCTCAAAATAGCACTACGCTGAGTGGGTACCGTGTTGTTAGATACGATTGGAAGAGGTGCCCTTGAGTCAATCCCAACTCGCAGTAACCCTATAGTGGAAGTGCCTATCAGAGTTTCCAGTGAGCATCTGGTGAATTTGGACCACTGACCTTTTGGTTAGCAGCTATGGCTCCTAACTACTATACCAATCTGAGTTTTCTTAGATAGAGGCAAAAAAGCAGCAGTCATTTCTGTAAACTATCTGTGTTCCTAAAAATACATTCAAGGAAGATGTAAAATCCACTAGTTGTAGAAACTGGCCACGGGAGTTGTAGTTGGCATTCAGTCTTTTACAAAACCTTAGGAGATAAAAAGCCTGCTGTCAGCCCCTCACTAAGCCTCTGCCCTGATACCATCATTCAAATCACTTTTGAAAAGACAGATCTGGCAACTGGGTACCCAGATTACCCCATTCTATCCCCCCCCCTTTTAAATTTATGTTTTTCAGGACAAATGACACTGGCTTTCTTTCCTTCAAAGACCACTTGCCTGTCACTCAGATAGTTATCACTGATACCAACAGATCAAACTCAGAAGCTGCCTGGAGAATTGGTCCCTTGCGTTGCTATGGTGACCGTGAGTACTAAATCAGAAGAAGCTTTTTGTCTGCATTACACAAGCACAAGATGCTTTTGCTGCTTTATCCCTTTCCCTGCAGTATGCCTCAGTCTTAAAATTATTCACATGCCCAGTGCTTTTCTATACCCTATTGCAAAAGTACAAACCATGCTAAAGGATTTTCTTATTTGCAGGACACTTCTGGAATGCAGTCTCATTTTATACAGAAGCCTCTTACCTCCACTTTCCAACATTCCATGCGGAATTCAGTGCTGACATTTCCTTCTTTTTTAAAACCACGGCATTATCTGGAGTTTTCCTAGAAAACCTTGGCATTAAAGACTTCATCCGACTTGAAATAAGCTGTAAGTGCTCTCATTTATGAATTTAATGTAACTAGTTAAGAGAACACATTTTTCTCTTAGCTTTAACCCCAAGACTTAATGGCTATTTTGACCATCAGTTTAATGTCACTGAACTTCTCTAAAAATAGAAATGATAATTTCCAGAGATCCTCTTTCATGTGTTTTATTTTATTATCACCTATAACTGTCAAGTCTGTCACTCTCTCTTCAAAACAATGTGTTCCAGAAATTCCCACAGATACTATAATGCCTGTTATCTGACCCATGGGTATTTCTTACATTTGACTTTAAGTTTGTCTGACATGGGATTTTTCCCCTTACAATTCCCACAGAAAGCTGAAAGGATTATCCTTGTACATATTATTCCTATTTGATGTTTTGTTTGTTTGTTTTTGTTATTTTCGTTTGTTCCAAAAGTAGCTTCCTGAGTTGTTTCCTACCAATTGGAATATGTGACAACCCAATCAGAATTCCCATGGTTTCTCAATCCTTATACCATAAACTGTGGTCAACCTGGGGAATTTCATGTCCAAAGTAGATCACCTTATAACACTTTTTCCCCTATGTACAAATTATATTCACTAATAATTGTGAACTAAAATAAGAAACAAGAGAAAAGCAGATAGTTAAAATTTCTGTTATTAAACTTTGTATATTTTATGTCAATAAATATATATTTACTTCCAAGAAAAAAAAAAGACAGTTTAATGGATTAATAGTTTGTAATCATATTAACACAGTTGTTTTACCTACTTGTTGGTCTGTTTTGGTAATAATAATAACAACATTAATTTTCAGTTCATGAGCCTTAACTTCAGTTAATCTGTCAGTGACTACATCAAAACTGATTTTTTTCTTTGCATGTTTATGTTCAAAAGAAAGTATAGTCAGATGTGTCTGTCTTCTCTCATATTGATCAAAAGTGCTTATATTGATTTTAAATTTGTCAAGTTTTTTTACATGAAATAACAAATATACAAATAAGAAAGGTTTCAAACAAAAAGATAAATTCTTTAGAAACTCATAAAAAATTGTTTTCACAATTCCCAAAATTGCAATACTAGCCATGTCTTTCTACCAGGATCGATTCTACACACTTTCAAATGTCTTTGAAATTAAGAGCTTTCCACTAAGACTTGTTCATCACAAAATTCATTGCAAATTTCTCTATTTGGTAAAAACCTTACGATGTTCCTAAATATTTGGAATTGCTTGAGCTCTCTTCAGGTGTGATTTCTGTCTCCAGCTCCTGTAATACAATCCTGTTGCCTTTCCTGCTGCTGTTGAGTCAATTCCTTTTCTGATTCATAATGACCGTATGCATTTCAAACAGGAGGAAAGCCTTAGACACCTGGTTTTTAAAAGGGAAGTTAAAATAGACAGCAAAGATTTAATTCTCTTTGTAAAACTGACTTGTCTTTTCCCCTGTCTTAAAAATTCCTGGCAAGTCACACATTAACTTATAGGGGCCACAGAAATAATGTCTTTACAGTTTTCACAGCTTTTTTAGAAACATCAAAACAGATAAGAAATGACCAGGCACCGGTGAGGAGCCCCCCTGCTTCAGATGTCAACCAAAAGCAGTCTGGATCCCTGCTCCTGATGTACATCTTCAGAGGGCCCCAGAGACCCCTGAACAGATCCCCCTCATGACCCCTAACCAATCACGTTGTTTCCCTGGCTCTGACACCAATACCTGTATTTACGTTTGTATATAACACCACTGCTTAATACACCCTCAAATCACCTGACGATTTTTGAGCAGATTCTTGATGGAGAGAACCCTTCCTGCTCCCTGTGTCTGCTAGTGAAAGGACCCCCAACAGGGGAGACCCCTCCTCAAGTCACAGGTGACGGCGTAACCCCAGTCAGTCACGGAGTCTGCAGCTTGATGCAACAGCAAGAGGTTTTTATTCCAGCGCGCTGGGGCTCAATCCATACTCTTGTCAGAGTAGAGGGAATGGGCCCCGAACAAGAGAAGTACAGAGTATATAAAGGCAGGGTCTTACATTCTTGGGGGAGGTGGGGTTGGGGAAGGTTCCGCGTGGGGTTGGTTTGTATTAGCTCGGGGCGGATATTTCGGGTGCATTTACTTCCTGGTATTTCTGAAACTAGCCTTTTTGGGTAAGTTCCTTCTTGTTATTCCCAAAACCAGCCTTTTTGGGTAAGTTCCTTCTTGTTATTCCCAAAACCAGCCTTTTGGGGTAAGTTCCTGGAACTCTGAAGGGAGATTGGTTCTATATTGTCCTGTTGTTTCTAAAACTAGTTCTTGTGGTTAGGGAAGTGGCCCTTCTCGTTTTCGTTCAACAGTCAGGAATGTATGGGCTGAGTGCTGGGGGGGGGGGGGTAACTAGAGGAAAGTTGTAAAAAGATCTTTTCCTTACAACAAATTTTTCCCTAACACTAGCACACAGTAATAAACTTCTTTTGATCCGTCATCCTGATATCTGTTTCAGAGATTGGCTTTTGGGGGCAGGTAACAAGAATCTGGAGTTTTGTCCAGTGACACATTCACGCATTTAACAGATTCGAGTTCCAAATGATAGCACAATAACAGTAAAAGTCATAACAACAACAAAAACAAACAAAAACCTACACTTGAGTTCTAGCTCTTTAAAACAAACATGTATATTTATTTTAGTCTGCATGTTCAGTGGCCAAAATTGTATCTGGAGTTCTCTGTATTAACCTTCTTATAGAATGTAGTATTTGTTTTAAAAGGTAATGTGTTCATTTGAAGCTTGCATATACATCATTAAAGCTTACCAACAGCCTCAACATGCTAGTGCTTAGACTAACGAAATCTCTTATTGTCGTTTGGTATAGGAGTTGTATAGGTATATCAGTGTTTAGAATTGCTGGTGTATAGTGGTAATAAAAAAAAATCTGCTTCTAGTCACTTTTGTTATTGTTTTTAGATAGTCTACATTCAGTTCATCAGCTACCTTGTGACAAGAGAGTTGAGGTCCTGTAACTGATTAGACCCTGAGTGACCGGAATTGGGTTCTGGAGATTGAGCAAGCAGGTTCTGTTTCCCTACTCGTGGCAAACTGGGCTTCCCATCCCCCAAAGCACACAAGGATGCATCTTTTTTGGTGGCAAATGATCAAAAAGTTTATTACAGGAAGATACATTCCAAAGAGGGAACAGGTCAGTCTCCATGAGTGGAAAAACACCTAGCACAGATTTTGGGGGTGCTTTTTATCAGCAAAAGCAGGGGGTGATGTCATAGATAGGAGGTAGAGGTAGTAACTTAGTTTTTTATTGGGTTTGAGGCTACCGTAGCCACTTCACAACTGCCAGGAGGAATTGTATTTGCATCACAACTGCCAGGAAGAACTTTTATTTGCATCACAATCTGCCAGGGAGAACTGTTGATATGTGGCCCACTAGGTTCCTTTTGTAACCTTATCAATAATGTGTGTGTTCCATAATGTAAACCACAACCTTTGTTATCCCTAGAAAATGTTAGATTTTGGAATAAAATATGTTAGTGTGCGGCAGCAGAGATCACGTTCCCTAGCTAACCTTGACAAGGAGGGCTGCTCCCATTATTTCTAAACTCCCATAGTTTCTAGACTATGAAGAATCTTGTTTATTTTCAGGTATCCATCTATCAGTATTTAAAAGGGTACTCTGAAAAGCAAGAGAGAGGCACTGAACCATATTACAATAGTGATGGAACTACATCAGATACCCTTGAAAAGATAAGAAATGTCTTAGTGTTGAGGTTATGTCAGTGATTAGACCACGAGCAACCTGATTCAGTTCTAGATATCGAGCTAGCAAGTTTGGTCTCCCAACAGGTGGCAAACTGAGCTCCCCTTCCCCCAAAGCATGCAAAGATATACCCTTTTTGGTAGCAAGTGATGGAAAAGTTTATTAAGGGAAAGTATGTTCCAAAGAGGGAACGGGTCAGTCTCCATGAGTGGAAAAAGACCCAGTTTAGATTTTGGTTTTATTGTTGAAAGCAGGGAGTGATGTCATAGGTGGGAGGGGAAAATAGTAACTTGGTTTTTGGTTGGGTTTGAGGCTACTGTGTCACTTTACAACTGCCAGAGGAATTATTATATTTGTACACCAGCTGCCAGGAAGAACTGTTATATTGTATCATAAGCTGCCAAAAAGAAAACTATTGCTATGTGTCAAATCAGGTTCCCTTGGTAACCTTATCAATACGGTGTGTGTTCTAGAAAACATTAGAATATGGAGTAAAACATGTCGGTGTGTTGTGGCAGTGATCAAGTTCCCTAGCTAACCTTGACATTAGCAACAGTCTTGCCAATTTGAGAGCTCCATTTACGGAGACAAGCTCTGACCTGAGGAGGTAATTAGTTGATGTAAGTTTCTTGCAAATCATTAAGCAGCCAAGTGATTCTTTTGCAGTTACAGCACAATAGATACAAGGAAAAAGGGTCTCCTTAATTAGTAGTCTTTACCTCCTTTTATTCCAGTTTAGACTTTTAATGGGAGGAAGCTCTGTGGCTGTGGTGTGATACAGGATCCCTCATTTCTAACTTGGCCAGGCTCAAAACATGTGAGGCTGAATGCCAACCAATTTGTAAGAAGAACAAAATAACCTCAATGAAAATTTAATAAATTCAGCTCCATTGCCCTTTGATTCATTAAAGAAGTGATAAATATCATGGTATATTATCAGAACAGAATGAGTGGTGATTGAGTATTAATTACATGCCAGTGTCCAGTTTGCCTGTACTGAGTGGTGCTCTGTTTTGTCCTTTGAGTTATACAAAAAATGTTTTCTTAATGTAGATTGTCATTATATTTGACAAAAATTTTAAATCTGTTCATTTGCTTGCAGTTTATTTTTATCATCAAATTGGAGAACACATATTTTTCTAAACAAAACATAATAAGTTAAAAATGAAAGGGTTTATATTTCCCCCAAATGTTTTGTATTATTAAAAATAATTGTTTTAGTCAGCTAGGGCTGCTCTAACAGAAATATCACAGAGTGGATGGCTTTAATAAAGGAAAGTTTATTCTTACATAGTCTGGTAGGCTGCGAGTCCATATTCAGGGTGTCCACTTCCAGGGGAAGGCTTTCCTCTTGTCAGCTCGGGAGGAAAGTCCAGTATTGCATAAGTCTTTGTCCAGGGAGCATCTTGGCGCAGGAACCTCAGGTCTGAAGGTCACGCTCTTCTCCCAGTGCTGCTTTCTCGATGGTAGAGGTTCCCAAATCTCTGCCTGCTTCTCTTTCCTTTTATCTCTTACAGGCTGAAAGGATTAAGGGTGGGGCGAGCCACACTCCAGGGAAACTCCCTTTACAGTGGAGCAGGGCGGTGATCTTATAAAGTGATTTACAGTCCCACCCTAATCATTTAACATGCCAAGCCAATCCTTTAACATACAGCATAGGAAAACCACAAAATGGGGGACCGTCACAAGATACTGGGAATCATGGGCCAGCCATATGGCTATACCTATTTTGGGGGGGAAAGAATTCAATCCATGACAATAATCAAAATGCGTCAAAATTTGAACATGAAGATTATTCTGAGCAGTTATTCTTTATACATACAGTGAGACCATGTTGATTGCAAAAAAAAAAGAATGTCCTAAAGAAGCTAGGTATAAGGAATCCTAGAAAAGGTGGAAGAAATATTGAAGGTCAACCATTGATTAATCTTAAAAGATTATTGAACCCTGCAATCCCCTTTTACTGAGATCAACTGGCATCAGGTTACTTGTGGTCTGGCTGCTAATAATTTTGCCCACCACCTGCCTGCATCCAGTAGACTACTGAAATTTAAATTTGGAGGTAAAGGTTTTACAACTATCCTTTTCTAGCAGTATAATAAACATTTACATTGCTGTAGAGCAGTTTCTGGAAAGCTTTTGCAGTTTGGGTCAAGCTTTTCATAGCTAACACTTGGTTTCATAGGTAAAAAGAAAAAAGTTCTTAAAACTAAAGATGTCTGTTATTCATTTCCTATTATTATTATCTAAAAAGAAACAAAGATCAAATGGTGGGCATCTTGTATTCCTCATCAACAGCTACATTCACACTGTCTTTGGAGAAGACAGAAATTTTGCCCTCAAGGACTCATAACAAGAAATCCCTATGGATTAGCTACTTGGAAAGGAAATGGCCTTTTAACAGATGCAGTACTTGATAATAGACTTCTTAACCATCCCCAAGGAGTAGTCTTCTGTTAGTATCTTAACAGCAGCTTCCCAAGTTGATATATCCAATTTTTGGACAGAGACTAACAGATTTCCATACATTTTCAACTCATTTCTTCTGGATCCCTTCCAACTAACACATGAGGAATTTGTAGGCTTGAGGATAGTCAATATGCTTTGAGAAGAAAGATGCTTCTCTAAGTCCCCAAGTCTTAGTCCATGTGTTGCCAATGGAACTAAGTAAAATTTTAGCTATTTTGGCAATTGTCTCACAGCAGCTGTGCAAATAGTAGTAGATATTTTGAAATAGGAAAGGAAGAGAAGAAGTAAATGGCTTTTGAAAGTTGCTAGTATGGCCCAGTGAGAACAGTCTAGATATCAGAATCACAGTCTACTTGTGAGACATCTCAGGCCAGTTTTTCACCCCTTTAGTAGTTATTTATGTAAAATGGAATTGATGACACCCATATATCAACCTGAAACCCTTGTGGCATAGTAGTTATGAGCTATGGTGCTAACCAAAAGATTGGCAGTTCAAAATCTGCTAGGTGCTCTTTGAAAACCCTTTATGGCAGTTCTACTCTGTCTACAGTGTCACTATGCATCAGAATCGACTCAACAGGAAACTTTTTTTAAAAAATAGGGATTCCAAAGACAGGCTGGTATATTTGAACTGCTGACCTTTTTGTTAAACAGCCAAGTGCTTAACCACTGCAACACCAGGGTTCCATGTGTATAAACCACTGCTATTAAGTCTAGTCAGTTCCATCTTATAGTAACCCTATACACGAAGTAGAAATGTCCTATAGCATTTCCAAGGAGCTCCTGGGGAATTTGAAATGCTGACCTTCTGGTCGGCAGCCATCACAATTAGCCACTGAACGATCAGAGTTTCCACTTATGTGTATGTATATTACTAAACAAAACTTGAGATTCTTGTTACCTTCCCCAAAAAACCAGTCTCTGAGATATCAGGGTAAGGATCAAAAAAGAAGTTTATTAGTGTGTACTAGCAGACATGGAACAGGGAAGATTCTCTCCATTAAGAACCTGCTCAAAAATTATCAGGTGGTATATACATATATGTATATATATATATGGGAGTGGGGTTACATGTAAATGCAAATACAGGTATTGGTATCCGTGCCAGGGAAACAATGCAATAGATTAGGGGTAAAGAGGGGGACCTTCTCAGGTTCCTCTGGTGTTCTTTGAAGATACACCTCAGGAGCAAGGATTTCTACTCCTTTCAGTTGACATCTGAAGCAGAAGGCTCCTTACTGGCACTGGGTCTTCCACTGGCTCCTTCTTTGTTTGATATTTCTAGAAGATCTGTGAAAACTGCAAAGACATTTTTTCCATGATTCCTGTCAGTTAATGTGTGACTTCCTGCTAGGGCCAGGAATTTTTAAGACAGAGGAAAAGACAAGTCAATTTTACGAAGACAATTAAATCTTTACTGTGTGTTTTAACGTCCCTTTTAAAATCAGGATGTCTAAAGCTTCCCTCCTATTTCATGTATGCACACTGCTGTCAAGTCAACTCTGACTTAGAGTGACCCTACAGACAGAGTAGAACTTCCCCATAGAGTTTCCATTAACACCTGGCAGATTTGAACTGCTGACCTACTGGTTGACAGCCATAGCACTTAACCATGATACCACCAGGGTCTCCATGTGTGTGTAGTTGGCTACAATTCACAGATAGCAAAGTCTGAGCCAGCAGACATAATAATAGTGCTGGGGTATGTAAGCGAAAGTCTTAAGGTGGACCTGTTGAGCGGCTGAGGTGATGCTGTAAGTTGATCAGGAGTCATATGTGAGTAGGTATTCGTTGGATGGTAAGGCCATACTGTGAATGCATTCTAGAACCAGTGCTATAAGAGGCTGTCTGCCTTCCAGTACAGGACAGTCTTCTCTTGTGTGTTCCTCATGCTCAAGTCCACTACCCACAAAGTCAACTGAGTCATGTTAGAGTCTTCATTAAATTATACTTTATTCATTCAGTTGTTTCTACCCATGCATGTTTTATATTTTAGCTTTGACTAACCCAACAGGACTTCATACTTTTTGAAGTTGGGGGCTGTGTCATAGAAGAGGGTGCTGCAGAACCAAAACAAGTTCATTCCACCTGTCACTGCAGCTAAAAATTCAGAGATGGCAAAGTGTTCAAGGAATGCTTTATTAGCAGACAAACTTGCAAGCCAGGGGGAGAAGTGAGAACAGCTTCTCCAAAAAAAAAAAAAAAAACTGTCCCATTTGGGTTACATTTCCAGAGGTTTTTACAGCCAGATTTCAAAGGGATTGGTGTCTGAAGGTTGTCATAGAACAACACTGAGTCACAAGTTGCCGATACATTGTAAGATTCCATGACATCTTATCAAACAGTGTGAATTACCCCAAATTTCATTACCTCTCTGAAGTCTTAACCAATTTACTTCTCTGATGATAGGGAGAGAAATGCAGGTCAATAATCTAGCCTGGGGATGATAACTGGGGCACAGGATGGAATGTAGTTTGATAACCTAAGTGACTTTTGTTAGATTCTTTTTTATTGTAATTAAGTGAAAGTATACAATCCGAATCAATTTTGCATGCCCACCTATCAACAGCTCCTTCTGTTCTCCTTACCCTGTGACACTACACTCTTGCTTTTCATTCTATATATGTCATATCCTCTTGATAAACTCCTGCCCTCTCCTATCTACCATCTTCTCTTCCATCTGGAGAGACAAGTAGAACAGTATATTATAACTGCATAGAAGCATTAAGTATGAACACCATGTGATCACACTGTGTCCCTGAGTCCAGTGCATTTTTGTCCAACAAGTTGACTTTAGTAGTGTTTCTGGTCAGGGGCAATAACAGATCTAGGGGCCATGCTCTCAGGGGATGCTCCATGCTGTTGGACCAACAGTTGTGGTCTTTTAGTAGGCTTCTTGAGCTGCATCCCTCATTATTTCATGTTACAACAGGGACTCAACATTGTGTGCCCTATAATGGCTGTCCTTGGTGGTGGCCAGGCAGCATCTGGTTCTTCTGGTCACGTGTAGATATAGTCTCCCATTCACATGGGTCCCTGTCTCCTGAGCTCTTTTTACCTCTTGTCTTTGTTGTTCTTAGTGATTGCCTGTTCTGGATGAGTTGGGATCATTTGGTATACCTCAGATGGCAACTTACTAGCTTTTAAGACCCCAGACACCACTCACCAATATGGGGTGCAGAAGACTCTCTTAGCAATAGGCTAGTTATGCCAGTTAGCTAGTTATGCCAATAGGCTAGTTATGCCAAAAGCATGGTCCCCAAACCGCTACTACTGCTACTCTATCTTTGCAGTATTGGATTGAGATTAGAAGAATTTTCAGTTTATGGTGAAGCCCAGTTAAGTTGATATTTTTATGTGTACTGTAACTGCTTTCACATAACCAAATTTCTATCAACTATTTAATTTATGACCAACACTCTCCCTCCTTCCCCACCTATGTAGCCATCAGAGAGTCTTTTCTTCTGTACAGAAGTCTATTTTTAAATCCTTATGGCAGGGGTCTCGTGCAATATTTCTCATTTTTCTGCTGCCTGACTTCACTCAGCATAAGGTCTCCCAATTATGAGATGCTTCCTAAAATCATTATTGTTCTTTATCATTGCATAGTGTTCCACTGAGTACATATATCATAGCTTGTTTGTCCATTAATCTGTTGACGGGCATCTTGATTGATTTCATATTTTTGCTCTTGGGGAGTATGCTGCATTGAACATTCATGTTTGTGTATCTGTTCATGTGACAGTCTCTGTTTCTGGAGAATCCATTTCCAACAGTGGGATTACTGGATCTGTGGTATACCTATTTCCAGCTTTTTATCATGAGCATTTCCTCATATGTTACCTTTTTCTTGATGATATCTTGCAGTGTGTTATAGATTATGGAGATCAGACATTGGTCTGACATGTAGTTGCCAAATGTTTTTTCCCATTTGTAGGTGGTCTTTTAACTCTTTTGATAAAAGTCTTTGGATGAGCAAAGGTGTTTGATTCTTAGTAGTTACCATTTATCTATTATCTGACCTGTTGTTTGTGCTTTTTCAGATTTAGAAGTCTGTTGAAGCTATATATTAGAACTTCCATTGTTGACCTTATTATTTCTTGCATGATCTTTATCATTTTAGGTTTGATGTTTAGGTCTTTGATCCATTTTGAGTTGGTTTCTGTGTAAGGTGTGCGATATGGGTCTTAGTTCATTTTTTTTTTTTTGCAGATGGATATTCAATTTTGCTAACACAATTTGTTAGAGACTGTTTTTACCTCAGTTTACAATCTTAGGGCTGTTGCCAAATATCAGCTATTCATAAGAGGATGGTGGCATCTCTGGGGTCTCCATTCTATTTCGTTGGTCTATATGTCTCTTTTTGTACCAGTACCAGGCTGTTTTGAGTACTGTGACAGTATAATAGATTCTAAGGTAGGCTAGTGTGAGGCCTCCCACTCTGTTCCTCTTCTTTAGTGGTGTTTTACATATCTGTGGTTTCTTCCCTTTCCAAGCAAAGTTGGTGATTTGCTTCTCCAACTCATTAAAAAATGTCTTGGAATTTGTATTGGAATTGTATTGTATATGTAGATTGCTTTGGGTAAAACAGACGTTTTCCCAAAGTTAAGTCTTCCTGTACATGTGCAGAATAGGTTTCTCCACTTACATAACTCTCTTTTGATTTCTTGCAATCAGGTCTTGTAATTCTCTCTGTATAGGTCTCTGATTTCCCTGGTTAGATTTATTTCTAGGTACTTTATATTTTTGGGGACTATAATAAATGGTATTGATTTGGTGATTTCTTCTTTGATGACCTCTTTTTTGGTATAAAGGTAACCTACTGATTTACTTATATTTATCTTGTATCCTGATACTTCACTGAACTCTTCTATTAGTTCCAGTAATTTACTTATGATTGTTTAGGATTCAAATCATATCAAATCATATCATCTGCTAATAAGATTTTTACTTCTTTTCTGATGTGGGTGCCCCTTATTTCTTTGTCTTGTCTAATTGGTCTGGCAAGAACCTCTAGTACTATGTTGAATAGAAGTGGTGAGAATGGGCATCCCTATCTAGTTCCTGTTCTCAAGAGGGAATTCTTTCAGTCTCTCTCCATTCAGGATGATGTAGGCAGTTGGCTTTGTATAGATGCCTCTTATAGTGTTGAAGAATTTTCCTTCTATTCCTATTTTGTTGAAACTTTTTAACATGACTAGGTGTTGCACTTTGTCAACTACCTTTTCTGTATTAATGATCAAAATCAGATGATTCTTATCCTTTGTGCTAGTTATGTAGTTGATCACAGTAATTGTTTTTCTGATGTTGAACCAGCCTTGTATCCATGGTATGAATGCAGTTTGGTCATGATGAGTTATTTTTTGATACATTGTTGAATTCTGTTGGCTAGGATTTTGTCAAAGATTTTTGTACTTATGTTCACCAGTGATATTGGCCTGTAATTTCCTCTTTTTTGTGGGATCTTTCCCTAGCTTTCGTATCAGTGTTACACAGTCTTCATAGAATGAATTTAGAGTATTCTGTCTTTTTCTATGCTGTGAAATAGCCCCAGAAGTATTGGAATTAACTGTTCTCTAAAAGTTTGGTAGAATTCTCCAATGATGCCATCTGGGCCAAGACTTTTTTGATTGGCAATTTTTTGATGACCTTTTCAGTCTCTTTGTGATGGGTTTATTAAGCTGTTCTACTTCTTGTGATAATTTTGGCAGGTGACATGTATCTAGAAATAACCATTTTTTCTAGGTTTTCAAATCTATTACAGTACAGCCTTTTGTTTTCTGTTGGGTCTATTGTGACATTTCCCATTTCTTTTCTTATTGGGCTTATTTGCTTCCTCTCCTGCTTTTCTTTTGTAAGTTTAGCCAGTGGTTTATTAATTTGGTTGATCTTTTCAAGGAACCAGCTTTTGGTTTTGTTAATTTTTTTCAGTTGTTCTTTTATTCTCTGATTCATTTAGTTCTCCTCTAATATTTATTATCTGTTTTCTTCTGGTGCCTGAGGGATTCCTCTATTGCTCTCTTTCTACTTGTTCAAGCTGTAGGGTTAGTTCTTTGTTTGGGGCCATTTCTTCATTCTGCATGCATGCATTTATAGAGGTAAATGCACCTCTGAGCACTTCTTTTGCTGTGTCATAGATTCTCATAATATGTGTTTTCATTCTCATTCAATTCTTAAATTTCTTTGTTTCATCCTTGATTTCTCCTATAACCATGGGGATTTGAGCAAGCTGGTGTTCACTTTCCATGAGTTCCCATTTCTATCTGTGTTTTTTCTGCTATTGATTTCAACTTTTATGGCTTTATGGTCCAAGAAGATGCTTTGCAATAATTCAGTGGTTTTGATTTTGTTGAGATTTGCTTTATGTCCTAACACATGGTCTGTTCGGGAAAATGTTCCATGTGCACTGGGGAAGAAGGTGCACTTAGCTGTTGATAGATAAAAAGTTCTGTATATGTCATTGAAGTCTAGTTGGTTGATCGCTGCAATAAGATCTTTTGTATCTTTACTGAGCTTTTGTCTGAATGATCTGTCCATTACGGAAAGTGCAGTGTTGACATCTCCAACTATTTTTGTTCAATGATCTATCTCATTTTTCAATGTAGTTAGTGTTTCTTTGACATATTTAGATGCTCTGGCATTGTGTCCATAAATATTTAATATTGTTATGTCCTGCTTATGTATCGAATCTTTCAGCAACAAATAGTGACCATCCTTGTCCACAGTGGTAGATCTCACGTTAAAGTCTATTTTATCTGTGATTAGTATTGCCACTCCTGCTCTTCCTTGTACATTATTAGCTCAGTATATATTTTTCTGTTCTTTGATTTTCAGTTTTTTCATATCTTTGAGTCCAAGGTGTGTTTCTTGTAAGCAGCATACAGACAGATCATGACTTTTGATCCAGGATGTCACTCTTTGTCACTTTATTGGAGCCTTCAGTCCATTTACATTTAGTATAATTGTTGACAGGTATGTGTTTAGTGCTGTCATTTTGTTACATTTATTTTTGTGTTGTTCATGTTTTCTATGTTGCTCTTAATATTCTGTTCTAGGTCATTCTTCATGGGTTGACTTTTCATCTTTTTCAGTGTTGATTTTGGGTTTGTTGAGACTCTTGTATTATTTTCTTGTGTTGATATGTCACACTGTAATTTTGCTTTGTAGCTGTCCCTATAATCCTGCTTAATATTCTGCATTTAAACCAGACTTGAACTTCTACATATCTGTTCAATTTTTTCTCCATCTGAAAGGGTTATACCTGGTGTAATATATCCCCTTTTTAATTTTATTTTTTATTAATTATAGTAAAATAAAATTTCTAACATCTATTGATTATCTCATATATGGTAAACTCTCAGCTCTCCCCCCACCCCCGCCACACACACACTTGTAGCCAACACAGTCATTTTGTTCTGTGGATAATTCTATTTTTAAGTCCTTATAACAGGGGTCTCGTACAAAATGTGTCCTTTTGATACTGATTGATTTCACTCAGCATAATCTCCTCCAAATGAGACCATGTTATGAGATATTTTCTAAAATTGTCATCGTTTTTCATCATTGCATAGTGTTCCATTGAGTATATGAACCATAGTTTGTTATCCATTCATCTGTTGATGGGCATCGGGGTTGATTCCATCTTTTGCTATTGTGGACTGTGGTACAACAAACATACATGTACATGTGTCTCTGTGTGACAGCATTTGTTTCTGAAGGGTAAATTCCAATGAGTGGAATTACAGGATCAAATGGTGTAACTGTTTTCAGCTTTTCGAGGAAGCACTAGATTGCTTTCCAAAGAGGTTGTACCATTTTGGCAGTCCCACCAGCAGTGTAGGAGGGCTCCAATTTCTCCACAGCCTCTGGAGCATTTGTTGTTTTCTGCTTTTGGGATCATAGCCAACCATGTTGGGGTGAGTTGACATAGTTTTGATTTGAATTTCTTTAATAACTAATGATCGTGAGCATTTCTGCATGTGTCTTTTGCCTGCTTGGATATCCTCTTTAAAGAAGTATCTGTCCGTCTCTTAATTGGATTATTGGATATTTTGTAGTATCTTATGGATTATGGAGATCAGATGTTGGTCTGACATACAGTTGCCAAATATGTTTTCCCTTTCTGTAGGTGGTCTTTTAATTCTTTTGATGAAGGCTTTCAATGAGCAAAAGTGTTTGAGTCTTACTAGTTCCCATTTATCTATTTTCTCTTCTGTTGATAGTGCTTTGTTATTCAGATTTTGATGTCTGTCTACACTGTGTATTAAAACTTCCGTTGTTGACCCTGTTTTATCTTGGATGAGGTTTATCATTTTATTTATTTATTTTTATTAAAATAAAAAATGAAAGTGTACATACTCTGTGCTTACAATATTGGTTTAAGATAGGAGGAGTACACAAGTTGTGTCGAAGTTCATTAATATTGATCTTCTTACTAATGTGTATTGTCACCAATTTCACCCAACTAAATTTCTAACAGCTATCTAATCTAAACCCTTGCCCCTCACCCTCCCACCCTCCCACCTTCCCAACCCTTGTAGCTGTCAAAAAGTCTTTTCTGTTATGTATGAATATGCTTTCAAGTTTTTATCATGGGGGTCTCATATAATAATTGTCCTTCTGTTGCTGACCAGTTTCACCCAACATAATGTCCTCCGGTTGAGACCAAATTGAGAGTTCTTTTCTGCTATCATCATTGTTCTTTATCAATGCATAGTACTCCATTGAGTGCATATATCAAAGTTTACCCGTCCATTCTTCTGTTGTCAGGCATCTGGGTTGATTCCATCTTTTTGCTATTGTGGACTGTGCTGCAATGAACATTCGTGTGCATGTATCAGTTGGTGTGAATGACCATGATTTGTAGGATACCATCCAAGCAAAGGGATTACTGGGTCAAATGGTAAATCTGTATCCATTATTTTATTTCCATATTTAGGTATTTTACCCAATTTGAGTTTGTTTTTGTATAAGGTGTGAGACATGGGTCTTGCTTCCATTTTTTGCAGATGGATAGCCAATATTCCCAGCACCATTCATTAAAGAGATCATTTTACCCTAGTTTAAAATCTTAGGGCCTCTGTCAAATATCAACTGTTCTTAGGAGGATGGTGTCATCTCTGGGGCCTCAACTCTGTTCCATTAATCTATATGTCCCTTTTTGTACCAGTACCAGGATGTTTTGACTACTGTGGCAGTGTAATAGGTTCTAAAATCAGGTAGTGAGAGTCCTCCCAGTATGTTCTTCTTCTTCTTCAGTAGTTCTTTACTTATCTGAGGTTTCTTCCTTCTCCAAACAAAGTTGGTGATTTGTTTCTCCATCTCATTAAAAAATATCACTGGAATTTGCATTGGGATTACATTGTATATGTAGATTGCTTTGGGTAAAATAGACGTTTTCATAATGTTGAGTCTTTCTATCCATGAGCAGGGTAGATTACTCTATTTATGTAAGTGTCTCTTCGTTTCTTGTAGTAAGGTCTTGTAGTTCTCTCTGTAAATGTCTCTTCTCTAGTTGGATTTATTCCTAGGCATTTTATCTTCTTGGGGGCTTTAGGAAATGGATTCTTAGAAATTGATGATTTTTTCTTTAATAATCTTGTTGTTGATATAAAGGAATTCTACTAATTTGCTTATGTTTGTCTTGTATCCTGAGACTTTGCTGAACTCTTTGATCAGTTTGAGTAGTTACTTATGGATTCTTTGGGATTCTCTGCGTATACAATTGTGTCATCTCCAAATAGGGAGATTTTTACTTCTTCGTTGCCAATACAGCTGCCGTTTATTTCTTTGTCTTGTCTGATTGCTGTGACTAGAACTTGTAGCACAATGTTTAATAGAAGTGGTGAGAGTGGGCATCCTTGTATAGTTTCCGTTCTCAAAGGGAACTCTTTCAGTCTTTTTCACCATTCAGGATGATGAAGGCAGTTGGCTTTACATAGATGCTACTGATTGTATTGAAGAATTTCCCCTCTATTCCTATTTTGCTGATAGGTTTAAGCATGAAAGGGTGTTGAACTTTGTCAAATGCCATTTCTGCATCAACTGACAAAAAAATCAGGTGATTCTTTTCTTTTGTGTTATTAATGTGGTTGATCATATTAATTGTTTTTCTGATTTTGAACCAGGCTTGCATCCCTGAAATGAAACCAACTTGATCATAACGAATTAATTTTTTTATATGCTGTTGAATTCTACTGGCTAGAATTTTGTTGAAGATTTTTGCCTCTAGGCTCATGAATGATATTGGTCTGTAATTTTCTTTCTTTCTTTTTTTTTTTGTGGGATCTTTCCCTGGCTTTGGTATCAGGGTTATGCTGGCTTCCTAGAATGAATTCGGGAGTATTCCATCCCTTTCTATGCTGTGAAATAGCCTCAGTAGTATCGGGGTTAACTCTTCTCTAAAAGTTTGGTAGAATTCTCCAATGAAGCCATCTGGGTCAGGACTTTTTTGGGTTGGTAGATTTTTTATGAATTTTTCAGTCTCTTCCTTTGTGATAGATTCATTAAGTTGGTCTACTTCTCCTTGTGATAATCTTGATGGGTAATATGAATCTAGACATTTGTCCATTTCCTCTAGGTTTTCAAACCTGTTAGATTACAGCCTTTCATAGTATACAGTTACAGTATTATTGATTTCAGGTGGATCTGTTGTAGCATCTCCCACCTCATTTCTTAATCAGATTATTTGTATCTTCTGCTGTTTTTCTTTTGTAAGCTTAGCCAATGGTTTATCAATTTTGTTGATCTTTTCAAAGAACCGGCTTTCGGTTTTGTTATTTTTTTTTTTTATCGTTTCCTATTCTCTCATTCATTTAGTTCTGCTCTAACCTTTATTATCTGTTTTCTTCCGGTGCCTGAGGAGTTCTTCTGTTGCTCTCTTTCTACTTGTTCAACCTGTAAGGTTAATTTTTCATTTGGGCCCTCTCTTCTTTTTGGATGTGTGCAGTTTTAGAGATAAACTGACCACCACCTTTGCTGTATCCCATAGATTCTGGTAGGATGTCTTTATATTCCCATTTGATTCCATAAATTTCTTTATTTTGTCCTTGATTTCTTCTATAACCCAAGGCTTTTTGAGCAAAGCGTTGTTCAGTTTCCATAAGTTTAAATTTCTACTTATGATTTTTCTGTTAATGATTTCAACATCTATAGCTCTATGGTCTGAGAAGTTACTTTGCAGTAAGTCAATCATTTGGATTTTATAAAAAATTGACTTATGACCTAACACATTGTCTATTTTGGAGAATGTTCCATATGCACTGGAGAAGAAGGTGTACTTATCTGTCAATAGATGAAAAGATCTGTGTATGTCAATAAAATCAGGTTGGTTGATTGTTGCAATAAGATCTTCTGTATTTTTACTGAGCTTTTTTCTGGATGATCTATTCATAACTGAAAGGGGAGTGTTGAAGTCTCCAACTATTATTTTGCAATGATCTATCTCATTTTTCAGTGTTGTCAGTATTTGTCCAGTGTATTTACATGCTCTGATATAAGCCAAGCCATAAATACTTAATATTGTTAAGTCCTACTTCAGTGTTGAAACTTTCAGCAGTAGGGACCATCCTTGTCCACAGTAGTGGATTTTACATTAAAATCAATTTTATTTGAGATTAGTATTGCCACATCTGCCTTCTTTGTATGTTGTTAACTTGGTATATATTATTCCATCCTTTAATTTTCAATTTGTTCATATCTTTAAGTCTAAGGTGTGTTTCTTGTAAGTAATGTATAGATGGGTCGTGTCTTTAGATCCAGGATGTCACTCCCTGTCTCTTCACTGGAGTGTTCAGTCTATTTACATCCAGTATAATTATTGTTGGGAAGTGCTTAGTGCCATCATTTTGATGTCATTATTTTTATGTTGATGTTTTCTGTATTGCTCTTAATGTTCTGTTCTGGGTCACTCTTCGTTATGAGTAGTCTTTTCAGTGTTGGTTTTGTGTTTGTTGAGACTCCTGTATTGCATTTCTTATTTTGATACACTGCGTTGTTAATTTGCTTTATGGCTACATCTATCGTCTCTCTTAATACACTAAGATTAAAACCAATTTTAACTACTGTATAACTAACTCTTTAACTTCCTCTCCATATGAAATGACTGTAACTACTGTAGTGTATCCCTCTTTTAATGTGATGATGTCATAGTTGGTATGATCACAGATTCCTCATTTTAATATTGTGGCTTTGATTAAGTCTTGTGACTTCTCTGACTGATTAGAATTTTCAATGATGTGTCCTGCATTGTGTTTTGTTTTTCTAAGCAAAGAGCTTATTTCATGTAGTTTTGGTTTAGTGTTTACAAAGTCTGTAAGCTTCTCTTTATCTGCAAAAGTCTTAATTTCACCATTATATTTGATAGACGGCTTTGTAGGATAAATAATTCTTGGTTGGAAGTTTTTCTCCTTCAGGGCTTTGAATGTGTCAGCCCACTGTTTTCTAGCCAGCATCTTTTCTGCAAAGAAGTCAGATGAAAGCCTACCGGGTTTCCATTGGAGTGTTAGCTTTGCTTTGAGTCTTGATGCCTTTAGAAGCATCTGTTTATGTTTTATCTTATTAAGCTTTATTATAATATGTTTTGGTGTCTTTCTTTCGGGGTCTAGCTTTTGTAGTGTTTGATAAACATCTTGGATACCTATGTTCTCTTTGCTCGTAATCTCAGAACGTTTTCTGTCAGCATCTCTACAGCAATATTCTCTATATTGTCATGTATCCCACCTTTTTCAGGAACTCCAATTAAACATAAATTCTTCCTCTTAATGGAGTCCCACATGTATTTTAGACTTCTTCATTTTTCTTATTTTTTATTTTCTTTTCTGATTCCTTCTCATAAATGCTGGTGTCAGTTGCTCTATCCTCAGGGTGACTAAGTCTGACTTCTATCTGTTCAATTCTACTGTTTTGGCTTTGGATTGAATTATCTAACTCTGTAATTTTGTTATTTATCTAATGTATTTCAGATCATTGATGTTCTATCAGTTTAAATAGTTTATCTAATTTTTCATTTTGTTCTGCTGCATCTTTTTTAATCTCTAGGAGGATTCTATATATAATTCCTTTGTACTAGAGCTCTGATAGATTTAGAAAGGCTTCTTCATCTGGGAATTTTTTTGAATCTTTATTTTGTGAGTTTTCTGGAGCATTTGAAGGCTACTTCATTAAATGATTAATTATGGTTTACTGCCTGTGTGCCATCTAGACACTATTTGATTTAGATCTAAGAGAATTGTTGGTCACCAGCTGTCTCTAATACTATAGTATTAGGTGGACTCTCAGGGGTAGAAGTCTTTGCTTATTGGGTGACAAAGATGTCATCTTATTTATGGAGAAATGGGGGGACTGTCAGTCAACCCTACAATGTGTGTCAGAGAATGGTGGGAGGAAACGCTGGCAGGCCTCTCATCAGACAGATCTCCAGGAAAACACATAGGCATCTCAGCCTTAAAAGTAAACTTCACTTTATGTGGAGAGCTGTCCAGGTGTTGAACTAGGAGCTGTCCATTGTGCTGGCTGAAAACAGGCTGTCAATGGTAGCAGACTTCGCCTTCCAGCTGATAATGAAAGTACGTTCCTGGCTATTTGCAGAAGCTGCAGTTCTCTGATACCACGAAACAGCAAAAGTGGAGGTCAGACAGCTGCTGCCTTGCTTTTGAGAGGGGAAGATTAGTCTCATACTAGTGCTTAGTCAAATACGTTAGGGCCTAAGGCACCCAAATGTTCAGTGCTCCATCCAAATATCATTTCAAGCCTTAGTTCTCAGAAGAAAATGAGGAGACATGTGTCTAGTACACCATCTTTTAATGTTATACACACACACACACACACACACACACACACATATCCCTATTTTTAGTGTGATCATGTCACAATTTTCATGTTAAGATCACTGGTTCCCTTCTTTTAATATTATAGCTTTGATTGTGTTTTGTGACTTTGCTAAGTGAGTAGGATTCTGGATGCTGTGTCCTGCATTGCCTCCTTAAGTGTACCACCTGATGTTTTTTGTTTTTCTGAACAAAGAACTTTCAATATGTCTTGCAATTTGGGTTTGGTGTTAACAAAGTCCCTAAACTTCTATTAATCTGCAAATGTCTTAATTTCATCTTTATATTTGAGAGACAATTTTGCAGGATATATAATTCTTGGTTGGAAACTTTTCTCTTCAGGGCTTTGAATGTGTCATCCCACTGCTTTCTTGCCACACTGTTTCTGTTAAGAAGTCAGACAAAAGCCTGTAGGGTTCCCCTTTGTATGTTAGCTTTGCTTTAAGCCTTGCTGCCTTTAGGAGTGTGTCTTTATGTTTCATTTTATTAAGCTTGATTAGAATATGTCATGGCATCTTTCTTTTGGGGTCTGGTTTTTGTGGCATTCTATAAACATCTTGGATATCTATGTTCTCTTTCATAATTTTGGAGAAGTTTTCTGTCAGCAGTTCAACAACATTATTCTGTGTTTTCAGCTGTCCTTCCCTGTTCAGGAACTCTTGTTAATTATAGATTATTCTTCTTAATAGAGCCCCACATGTTCCTTAATGTGTCTTCATTTTTCTTATTTCTATTCTTGGATTTCTCCTCAGACATCCTGGTGTCATTTTCTCTGTCCTCAAGCTCACTAACTCTGGCTTTCAACTCTTCAATTCTGATCTTTCAACTATGGATTGAATTGTCTAATTCTGTAATTTTATTATTGATTTGCTGGGTTTCAGATTGTTGATGTTCTGTCAGTTCAGTTAGCTTAATTAATTTTTCGTGTTGTTCTGCTGCATTTATTTTAATTTCTAGAAGGGTTCTATATATAGTCCTTTTGTTCTCAACCTCCAATAGTTTCATACAGGCTTCTTTATCTGTGAAGTTTTTTGATTCTTTATTTTTGTAATTTTCCAGAGCCATGGTGCACTGCTTCTTTAAATGGTTAGCTATGGATTGTTGTCTTTGCACCATCTAGAAACTGTTTGGTTTCTCTGGTACTACCTCAATAGGGGCTGAGGCTTAGTTCTAAGAGGGTAGTAAGGGCACTACTAGATTCGGTCACCTGCTGCCTCTCTGTACTCTAGTGACTGGCCCCAGGTGGACTCTCGGAGGTGGCAGGCCCAGCCTCCTGTGTGGCAAAGATAATTAATACCTTACTTACGGAGTCACTGGAGGCTCATCAGCTGATGCTGTGGTGTGAATCAGTGAAGTGTGGTGGAGATGCTGCCACTCGCTCAGTAGTTAGTTTTCCATGTGGCCTTATTTTAAAAGGGTACTTTACTGCTGAGTGAGGACCTGTGCAACAGTTGCCGAAATCATTCAGGCCCTCAGGTGTGGCAGACCCTGCCTTCCAGCTGACAATGAAAGCAACTCACAGGCCATTCTCTGATGCTATGATATGGTGCAAAGAAGGGACAGCGTAGGGCCTTGCTGCCATCATCTGCCAGTCCCCACCCGTAACTTTAGGCACCATCATCATAACACAGCTTGTATGCTGGAGATACACTATGCAGACAGGGGCTGCTGCTCCGTATGAGAATTAGCCCCAGCTGAGAACTCTGGGTCACTGACTCCACTTCCCAGCTGACTAAAATGGCATCCCACCTAAGCTGCCCTTCCTGCCATGAAACAGCAGAGTCTGTGTTGCAGCTCAGAAAAGAGAGGGTAGAGGGGCAGTGGTGCCCTCATTTGGCAGCCAAATTCTCAATATGTGTCTATGCCAAGCACAGTCTCTCTGCTGAACTATACGCTGTGTTGACTTAAGCAATGCAATTCAGTGTATTAGCTGGCTCCTGCCTAGTCCTTACTCCCCAAATAACAAAGAAGGTGTTAGTACCTGCTGTCTTCCCAAACAATGATTTGGGAGAAGCAGGACTCAGTGCAACTGTCTCATCTTTGAGAGGTAGTTTCCCCCTTACTGGTTCCCAGTCCAATTTGGCAATCCTATACCAGATCCTAGAGCTTCCAGGATGTCCATGCTGCTCCATTCAATTATCATTCTAGGCCTCAGTTCTCAGACAGAGTTCAGGAGACATGTGTCTAGTCTGCCATCTTGACCCCACCCCTCTGTTAGATTCTTATATTCATCAACAAGGGGGTTGAAATGCAAGATCTGGAACCACATTACCTGGATTCAAATCCAGACTCTACCCCATCTGTGTTTGGAAAAGTCTCTGTGCCTCAGTCATCTGCAAAATGTTACTAGTATCAAGGGTAGAGTGAGACATTTGGTTGTTACAAAATAAATGCTTAGAAGAAGTCCTAGTTTATAACAGATGCTCAATAAATGTTAATAATTATTGTATTTTATAGATTCTTTCCTAGTTCTTCGAAGAGTAGCTTGGATATGTTATTATTGTTAGGTATTGTCAAGTTGACCCCATGTTACAGAGTAGAATTACCGCATTGAGATTCATAGGTTGTAATCTTGGTGGCAGCAAATCTCTACGTCATTCTCCTGTGGAGCTATGGAGTATGTTGGAACTGCTAGTTTTTCCATTAGCAGTCAGGTGCCTAACCATTGTACCACCAGTGGTCCTAGTTTGAACATAAAGCCAAGTAGCCAAGTGCCGTCGAGTCAGTAGGTCTTTAATAGTTACTTGAATAAAATGCAATAAAGAAAGATTTTCTAAGTACGTACTATCTTGCTATGTAAGCAAAAGTATCAAATAAGATTGCAAAGTTGTTTTTATTATCTGTGGTATATTAAAATGCTAATAAACAAAACTTTGGCTTGAGGAAAGCTTTTTATATGTTAGGCTAGATGCTAACTATATAAGAACTGAGAGACTTGAGACAGTATTCATTTAGAGTTTGCAGACTAGTTCAGGAGCCAGTCAGTAAACAGATCATTAAGCATCAGGAGATAAATGTTGGAACTGAGGTAAGCACAAACAGGAAACCTAACCCAGACAGGGCAAATGGGACAACAGTAGTCACAGTGGTGCAGGTCAGCCCTGCACAGAATGTTCCTTGAGTGCAGTTTCTCTTTTACAAAGTCATCTTGGCAAGAAAGCATTTAGCAAATCTTTGTCATCTCTGCCCCAAAGCATCCCAGTCTTCACTATGTGATCTGTAGAGAGAAATAAACTTGAGACCTCATGATCTCTCAGTACATGCTTAATTGATATAGAGGTGGATAGGGCTGCAAGGTGGCATGTGTAGCCCAAAAAGCCATCACACCTTCACACTTTGTTCTTCAGTTGATACCACCCAGCTTGTTCCCTTCAATTCTTTGTCCTTTAAAGGCAAAGCCAATTTATTTGCATTGATGATTTGTGTAGTTAAGACCAAACTCTCAGTTGCTAACCCTTTCTGTGTGTGTGCATACTATGCACCAGACAGTTGCACAGCATCAATTTTACTGCTTTTTCTTAAAGTCCTGACTCTTACTCACCAGAAAGCATAACATTTAAAACTAAATTTCTGCATACCACGGCCTTGTTATACCAAAGACAAGTTTCTATTAGGATTTATGGGCTAGTGTTGGTGTTTCATCTTTGGAATTACTAATAATTCAGACCTGCTAGTGGACGACTGCCAGATAACCATGTCTGGTTTTGTTTTTGTTTGTTTATCTTGAGAGAGGGGTATAGTCACAAGGTGCACAGAAGGAAAACTAAGTCTTGTATGAAAGTGTCAACTATACAAATGAATCCATCTTTTTCTCAATCTCAGTTTATAATTAGCCTCTTTACTTTCTTCAGTCTTAGAATGGACATGTGTAATAATGGAACATTGCAGAAGATATATCCACTAGTGTAAGATGATAAAGAATTCTGCCTTTAAGTCAAGTTATTCTTATCATCTATCTAGGGAACCTGGAGCATGTTATTTATGCTTCTCTGGACTGAGTATTTTCACCCTTAAAATGGGAATTTAAAAAATGCTATTCTCATGGACTTGTTTTGAGGGCTAAAATGGAAGAATCCACAGCCATTTCTTAGCCCAGTGCTGGTCATAGAGTTATTTGTACTTACTGTGTTACCACTTCCCTCTCTTTTTTAGTCACCGTGCTACCATCATCATCATCAATATTATTTCAGGCTGGCTACCATGTGTCTTCATTTCTATTTATTTTATTTGTAGAAATGTGGAAAGATTCCAGGAACTAGACCAGCTATATGGGAGTGAGGCTATGTCACTTTGGGAAAGCATGTAAACTCCTTTAGCTTCCTTTTTATTATTTGTTTTGGATCATGAGAATAATGCTAATGTTTGCGTAGCATGTACTAATAGCATGAGCAGTGGTGCTAGGCTTATCATGGTGTAGATCAGAACTGCTTAGCTAAGCCAATATATATAGGTAACCAGATCACAGTTGGTGCCAGCTTAGATATAGAGAATGCACAGCCTCAGTACTGTTATGCTTTCATCACATCAGCATGAGCAACCCACGTCCCTATCTTCCTTCCTATGTAGACCAACTAGACAAAATAGAAAAGAAATTCAAAATCTTGAAATGCAGTGGATTCTCTGTATTTGGTACTTGTTGCTATTAATTTCAGTGCTGTAAGGATTTCAGTTAGTCAATCATTTTTTCTATTAATTCCGGATATGCTTGGACTCTCGGTACACTGAGAATCCCTTCTTTATCCTTCTTTCTGTTTTCCTTCTGCTTTCAGCTCCTTCTGAGATTACTTTTGCCATCGATGTTGGGAACGGCCCTGTAGAGCTCATAGTCCAGTCTCCTTCTCTTCTGAATGACAACCAATGGCATTATGTCCGAGCCGAGAGGAACCTCAAGGAGACCTCGCTCCAGGTGGACAGCCTCCCTCGGAGGATCCGGGCAACTTCGGAGGAGGGTCATTTCCGACTACAGCTGAACAGTCAGTTGTTTGTAGGTAGGAAACATGTTAAGGGATCTTTGTGCTGCATATTTTATGAGATTGTTTTAGTCAGCTAGGGCTGCTCTAACTGAAATACCACAGAGTGGATGGCTTTAACAAAGGAAGGTTTATTCTTACACAGTCTGGTAGGCTACAAGTCGATTTTCAGGGTGTCCACTCCAGGGGAAGGCTTTCCCCCTTGTCAGCTCTGCAAGAAAGTCTGATATTGCATCAGTCTCTGTCCAGGGAGCATCTTGGTGCAGGAACCTCAGGTCTGAAGGATGTGCTCTTCTCCCGGTGCTGTTTTCTTGATGGTGCAAGGTTCCCAATTCTCTGCTTTCTTCTCTTTCCTTTTATCTCTTGCAGGCTGAAAGGATTAAGGGTGGGACAAGCCATACTCCAGGGAAACTCCCTTTCACAGTGGAGCAGGGAAGTGATCTTCTAGAGGGATTTACAGTCCCACCCTAATGTGAAAACATACAGCATAGGAAAACCACAAAATGGAAGACAGTCACAAGATACTGGGAATCATGGCCCAGCCAAGTGGCTGCACATATTTTTGGGGGAACACAATTCAATCCAGGACATACCACCCTTTGGCAACCCAAAAATCACATCACAGAAACATGTAACACATTCATCTGATCATAGCAAAATCATGTCCATCCTATACGACAGAAGTCTTAATCAGTTCCAAGTCTAAAATTCAAAACTTCCTTTATATCTATGTAACCTAGTATGCAAGCTATCTGCTTCCAAAGGTACAGTGACAGAATAGGCACAAGTTAGACATTCCACTACAAATGAGAGAAATTGCAGGGAAAGAAGGCATTAACAGGCAACAGGCAAGTCAACAGGACACATTACGTTAGCCTTCAAAGCTTTGAAAATAATCTTCCACTTTCTGAAACGTTTTACACAATTCTAGTCGGTAAGTATCAGCCACACTCCCTGGTTTCTGAGAGGAGACCCCAGCCCTGTGCTACAACTCTGCCTTCAAGGCCCACTTAGACAGAAACTCTGCCCCATTGGCTTTAGGAGCACCCTAAGCCCACCTGAGTGGCAATTCCACCCTTATGAACACAGGATGCCATGGTTCCACCCTTTCAAACCCCTGAGGTCATGGCCATACCTTTTGAGACTAAGGCAGCTCAGCTTCTCACACTGTTTGTCTCTTCATCTTCAGCTTCCTATGGCCACATGGCCTGGGTCTCCAGCCCACATCAGCCCTGCCAGGCAAGTGTTCCAAAGCTCTGTAGCTCCACTGACTTAAGTGCCTGGAGGCACCCAATTCTTGCTAGAAAGCATCCTGCCCAAAGGCACTCAGCTCTCCCACTCTGTGGTTCAGCAAGGCCAGCACCACCGATTTAAGTGCCCGGAGGCACCCCATTCCACAAGGAAAACTCTGCACAGGCACTCATCTCTCCCGCTCCATGGGTCGGCTCCAGCGCTGCCTCTGGTTCTGTTGCTGCTGCTGCTGCTGCTGCCACCAGGTGTCTGTTTCTCACCATCTGCACCTCTTCATTCCTTCTGAATCTTCTGTCCACTCACAGTTTCAAAGTGGCTTCCACATTTTAGGTATTTGCTAGAGCAGCATCCCACTCCTAGTACCAACTTCTGTTTTAGTCAGCTAGGGCTGCTCTAACAGAATACCACAGAGTGGATGGCTTTAACAAAGGAAGGTTCATTCTTACACAGTCCAGTAGGCTACAAGTCCATTTTCGGGGTGTCCGCTCCAGGGGAAGGTTTTCCCCCTTGTTGGTTCTGGAAGAAAGTCCAGTATTGAATCAGTCTTTGTCCAGGGAGCATCTTGGTGCAGGAACCTCAGATCTGAAGGACGTGCTCTTCTCCCGGTGCTGTTTTCTTGATGGTGCAAGGTTCCCAATTCTCTGCTTTCTTCTCTTTCCTTTTATCTTTTTCAGGCTGAAAGGATTAAGGGTGGGGCAAGCCATATTCCAGGGAATCTCCCTTTACAGTAGAGCAGGGAGGTCATCTTCTAAAGGGATTTACAGTCCCACCCTAATGTGAAAACACAGCATAGGAAAACCACAAAATGGAGGACAGTCGCAAGATAGTGGGAATCATGGCCCAGACACGTGGCTACACATATTTTTGTGAGGACACAATTTGATCCATGACAGAGGTCATTGAGTTACCAGGCAAAGAAAGTACCTTTTTTTTTTTTTTTTATTGTAGGGTTTGGGAATGATTAAAATTTATTGTAAAACATTTAAAGTCATAAATTTATGAATTCCTCCTTTCAGACTTCAATAGCTACAGCATTATTTTTATGGTTTCATATTCTTTTTCTATCTAGTCTCTTTGTGTGTGTTACTTGCATATCTCCAGAAACTCCTGTTTCTCAACCTTGTAATCAAAATCTACTCATAGGAAAAGGATACATCAGCCATTTACACCTTAACTGGTACACTCTAAGGCAGTAGGTGATTCTTCCTAGAGATATCCATCTTCAGATTATAATGAAATATTGTTGTGCCATTTTGAATGGGTTTCAATCATTGGTATTATAGTAAGGGAAGAAGTATTGCTTTTTAAATCAAGGAGAGCTTGGCACCCTGTGAAATCAGTGATGCTTCTTAGGTGGCTGCCTTAGTTATGAATGAACATCTGTCTACTGGCTGTTCCCCAGAATTGGAACTGTCCTTCAAGGTGCTCCTGCTGGGCATGGAGAATGGGAAGACTCAGATACTGTTCGCTGAGTCATTCTTTCATTAATTCCACAGCTAGTTATTGAAAGCCTAAGACAGTCTATGTGCTTAGTTTGATATCTGAGATTAAGCTTGCAGGCCCTTCTGTATTAGAGTGTGTATGTTTTGGGATCAAGCTTATAGTCTCTAGGTGTGTGTGTGTTTATCTGACTTCAGCTCACAGTGCTCTGTGTGTGTTTGTGTTAGGATTGATCTCATGATCATCTGTGTGTGCACATATGTGTGTATGAGAGAGAGAGAGATAAGAAGGCAGGTGGTTTGGACAGGGGTTCTCTCGAGCTTGAGCCTTAGCTTTGTTTAAACTGGTACAATCTTAACTTCCTTGTCATAATTCCTGAAGTTTGGTAAGCATAAGAGATTGTGTGCATGTGTCAGCATGTATGCATGCATGCATGAGTGTGTGTGTATTCAGAGACAGAGAGATGTCAACCACATTAGACTTTAGTCAAGGTAGAAAAGCCATTTCAAGACATTCTTGAAAGTGGGTTGAATAGGGCTACTAAATTTTAAGAATACAAAAAGAAAGCTTTAAATGTTAGAGTTATTGTGATATTGCTAAAGCCAAGAGGCTGCTTTTATATGAAACTTGAAGTTTATATGCTGAAAACAGTAATGTAAAGCCAAGCCAAGCCAAGTGCTGTTGAGTCGGTAATGTAAACAACTGTCAAAATTTAGTAGTCTCTCCAGATTTAACATTCCTTCCTTATTTTTAACCAGACTTAATACATAGCTTCACTGTTAATAATGAAATGCCATCACCAGTCAATGTGTGTCTCTTTCTTTCTTTAAATTTAGTTTGCATAGATTTTAACTTTTTTGGAGAGTAGTCCCTGACAGCATCCTAGCTAAAGAAAAGAAGTGACATGGAACTTTCTTTTCTTCTCATGAACTCTTTCTGCCTTTGTTAGTCATGTTTTACATATCCAGTAGAAGCTAAAATGTAATTAAAAGTTTTTTATGATTACAAAGCATTTATTAATTAATGACATATATAAGTGATATGATTTAATATTAAAATATTTTTAAAATTTATATTGCTGTTTTAATTCTATTTAAACATGGCATTTTATTTCTCTGAGGAAATTTGTTAGTCATCAAGATTTAATATCCTTTCTCAGTGAAGTCAATTCAAATATTTTGCAATTTTCATAAATTACATTCCATGCCAAAGTTTAGTGTATCTTCAGGCAGTCTTTATGAATCTGTCTGCCTAAATGGTATGTATAAAGATGGAACTTTTTTATTCTTTCATGAAAATTTCATGTATCTGTGAAATTATTATATGGCCTGAATATATGATCAACTTTGGGTAAATCAAAAAGGAAAAGAGGCAGCTATGATTCGCAGTGGGTTTTACTCCCCAGACATAGCAGTTAAGTTGATCGTAAATGCAATGAGTTGTTAGAGCATGTTGGTGAATCTGGAAGAAATATCTCGTTGGAGTTAGAGCCAAGGTCAGCTGTGGTAAGAGCTCCAGCTTCTATTATGTTTCTTTCCAATTAAGTCCCATCTCAGATGTTACTCTGCTTTCTTGAATTCTCCTTAATGTACTTGAGGGAGGGAAAAAAATATTTTTGGAGGTCATTTTAGTATGGTAGTTTGAATATTGTTGTTTAACATTCAGTGATATGCTCCTTTAAAAATGTGAGGTTACTAAAAAAACCGAGTCCAAATATTTCCATTTTGTATAATTACAATTATTAAACAAAGTAAAATGTTTCTTGTTAACTGTGGCAGCCAAGATGAAAAATTGCCTTCTCTATCATTCAGAAATTAGAGACAGAGAGTATTTGTGTTAACTAAGCAGAAAAAATATTATCTGTGTATACTCTGCTGGAATAGATTGAGTGCGGTATTTAACTACTGATTTGGATAAGTTGATCTAGACACCTTTAGCAACTGAAAAATGTTTGAGTTAAAACATAGAGCATCATTCAACATCATAATCACTTGCATTGTTGTTGTGGCTATGTTTACCCATTGTGAGGAACAAGTTGAATTTTCTAGAATAAAATGTACTCTTAGGTGTTAATCCTGCCACTGGGCTATAGCCAGTTTAAGTGCATGCTGGATTCTCAGAATCAATATTTAAACTTCAGGCTATTTTAACACTGTAGAGTTAGAGTTATTGGTGACTATGCAGTTTGATTGTTCATATGTCTTGAACAAAGTAAGGGGGAATGTAATAATGTATAGTTTCTGAAATTCATGCTGCACGCCTGTGGCAAGCTCCTCTTTTACTGTGATTTTCTCTACTGAAGTGCGTGCTAGTGCAAGGATGGGCTAAGAGAAATCCAAGCACTAGCACCTTCCCATATCCACGAATGAGGAGATCTGAGTATGTAGCCCCAACCCCCTTCCAACAGGCCGTGTGACCTCAGGAGACATCGTAGCCGAACTGCAGTCATTGCTTCACTGCAATTCACACTGAGTAACTGATCCAACCTAATTTAAGGAATCGCTGTCCACATGACAATTCCTCTTCTCCCCATGACCATGTGTGTATAAAATCATTGGAAATGTCTCCTATTTGATACATTAAAAAAAAACCCCAAAGCTGTGATCAAGTCGATACTGACTCATAGATACACTATAGACAGACTAGCCAAGCCAAGTGCCATCGAGTCGGACTAGAAATGTCCTATAGAGTTTCCAACGAGCTCCTGTGAATTCGAAATGCCAACTTTCTGGTTAGCAGCCATAGCACCTAACCATTATGCAACCAGATTTTCCACATTTGATGTAGCAGCCTTACAAATAGGCTAAAATTGTCAAGTGGAGACTTTACCAAGATAGGGGCCTGTGAGTTTCAGTTTTGTGTGACTTTAGGTCCCTTTTACTTTTCTTTCATTCATGAGATCATTTGTCTTGGTTCAGCTTCACTGTTTGTGTCAAAACAACTGAAGTCACTTCCAATTTACAGACCCATGAAAGAGTACTTACCTACTCGACAAATCAGAACACTTGAAGGCATCCTGAAAAATTCTGCTTCTGCTTCTAGGCTAGTAAGGAATGCTCGTTCTTTTCAGGTGAAGCTCGTTAGACTGAGCTAGGTCAGTAGTGAAGTTAGGTAAGGTAATGTGAAGGTTTAATGTTCACATTAACGCTGCTCTGATATGCTACCAACTCATGGTCTGTAGCATGAGATGTTTCAGAGTTCTCTGTACCAGCCACATACGTTTTATCCAGCTGACTGCCTCATGAGGATGGCTGTTCTAGAAAACAGGACAGTAGAACTTCCTGTAGATGGCACAGACAGTTTACGTGCTTGGTGGCTAAATGACAGATCCATGGCTAAGGGCTAATGATCTGCTTCCAAAAGTCATCCAATTAAAAACCCTACAGAGCACAGTTCTACTCTGACACATACAAGGTCACCACCAGTCAGAGTCAATCCAACAGTAACTGTTTTTATTGTTGTTATTGTTTAATGGTGTCTTATAATATAGGAAAAGGTATACGTTGTTTTCACAGAGAAGTATTGGAAAATCAGTTTTTTTTTTGCTACTTGTTTTCTGTATGTCTTCATTTTTGTTTCTCAATTCCTCCCCAACTGTCAATTTTTGTATTTGATTTTTTTCATGTGTATCACTGTTATTTCCTTTTCTTTTATATATTTTAGTTGTTTTCCCATTGATCACCAAGGATGTAACAGTTAGCACTTTAAATTTGTAACAATCTGCTTTGAATTAACATTAATTTAACTTCAGTAGCATACAGAAGTCTACTTATATGCAGTTCTATTTGCTGGTTTATGTTGCTACTATCATAAATTATATCTTTACATTGTGTGTTCATTAGCATAAATTTACTGACAGAGACCAGAAAAACCCTGAGATTATGGACTCCTGGTCACCCTTCTAGCTTAGTCATAAAGTTACTCTTGAGGTTCACTCTTCAGCCAAAGATTGGTAGGCCCATAAAACCAAGACTTAAGGGGCATGCCAGCCCAGGGACAAGGAGTGGACAGCAGGAAGGGACAAGAAAGCTGGCAATTAGGAAACCCAAGGTTGAGAAAGGAAAGTGTTGACCTGTTCCATGCTTTTTAAAAAACATCATAAAACAATAAGTGTACTGACTGTTTAATGATAAACCAGTTTGTTCTGTAAACCTTCATTTAAAGTACAGTTAAGAAAAAAGATTTATAATTGTTGTTCTATGCATTTATCTTTAAAATCATAAAAGAAACAAAACTTTGTTACAAACCAAAAACAATGATTTGGCTTTTGTATTTGCCTGTGTAATTACCTTTACCAGAGCTCTTTATTTCTTCATGTAGCCTAGAGATCTTTTCCAGTGTTTTCGTTTCAGCCTTTAAGACTTCTTTCAGAGCTGTTCTACTGGTGACAAACCCCTGAGTTGTCTTAATTTCTCCTTGAAGGATAGTTTTGCCAGATACAGCAATCATTGTGTACAGGGTTTTTTGTTTGTTTGTTTGTTTGCTGGCTTCATTTGTTTATTTATTATTGTACTTTAGGTGAAGGTTTACAGAAAAAACTAGTTTCTAATTAAAATGTTAATACATATATTATTGTATGACATTGGTTAGCAACCCCAAGCAGGTCCACACTCTCCCTTTTCAACCCTGCGTATCCTGTTACCAGCCTTCTTGTCTTTGCCTGCCGTCTACGTCTTACCCCTGCTCTAGCATGCCCCTTCAGACTTGTTTTATTTTATTGGTCTGTCCAGTTTTTGGCTGAAGGGTGCACCTCGGAAGTGAATTTATTACTAAGCTGAAAGGGTGTTCAGGGGCCATACTTTCCAGATTTCTCCAGATTCTGTCAGACCACAAATTCCCGTCTTTCTTTTTGGGTCTGAATTTTGTTCTGTATTATGAGCCAGCTCAACCCAAGAACCTCTGTCTCTTTAAAGAAGACTGTTGGTATTTGAATCGGAATAGTGTCATATTTGTCAGTCAGTTTGCTTGGAATTGTGATTTTTACAGTATTTAGCTATCCATAAGCATGGTATGTTTCTCCATTTATGCAGATCTCTTGTAGTTTACTGTAGTAATGTGTTTTAGTTTTTCATACAGGTCTTTTACATCTCTGTTTAAATTTATTCCTAAGTATTTTTTTATTTGGGGGCTTTTAAAAATGGCATTGGTTACCTGATTTCGTCTGTTGTTCACTTTATTGATGTATAAGAATTCAACTGATTTTTGTATCTTTATCTTGTATCCTGCTCCTCCACTGAAACTTTTTTGTTAGATCTGGTAGTTTTCTTGTAGAGTCTAGGTTTTCAATGTTTAGTATCATATCATCAATGAATAGGGATGCTTCAATGTCTTCGTTGCCAATTTGGATGCTCTTTCTGTCTTTCTTCTTCTTAGTACTTTTCCTTATTGCTGTAACTGGGACTTCCAATACAATGTGGACAGTGGGTTTTTTTTTTTAATCTAATCTGTGACCAACTTTCTCACTCCCTTCTTAACCTTGCAGTAGTTAAAGAGTCTTTCCTTCTGTATGTAAGTCCATTTTTAAGTCCTTATAGAAGGGGTCTTATACAACATTTGTGCTTTCGCCGCTGACTGAATTCATTCAGCATGTCTTCCAATCTAAAACAGGTTATGAGATGTTTCCTAAAATCATCCTTGCTTTTTATCATTGATAGTGTTCCACTAAATATATGTACCATAGTTTGTTTATCAAATTATCTGTTAAAGAAATTCAAATCATGACAACAATGAGATACCATCTCACCCCAACAAGATTGGCCATGATCAGAAAACATAAAACAACAAATGCTGGAGAGGCTGTGGAGAAAGTGGAACCCTCCTACACTGTTGGTGGGGTTGCAAAATGGTCCAGCCTCTTTGGAAAGCAATCTGGCTCTTCCTTGAAAAAATGGATATTGATATACCATTTGACCCAGTAATTCCACTACTTGGAGTACATCCTACAGAATCAAGGTCTTTCACACCAACATGCACGAGAATGTTTATTGCAGCACAGTCTACGACAGCAAAAAGATGGAATCAACCCAGATGCCCAACAACAGAAGAATGGATAGGTAAACTATGGTACATATACTCAGTGGAGCACTACACAGTGATAAAGAATAATGATGATTCCAGGAAACATCTCCTAACCTGGTTTCAACTGGAAGACATATGTTGAGTGAAAGTAGTCAGCGACAAAAGGACAAATATTGTATGAGACCTCTACGATAAGATATCAAAAACAGACTTGTGTATAGAAGAAAAGACTCATTGACAGCTGCAATGGAGGGGAAGAAGGGAAGATGAGAGGGGGAGGATTTAGTTTAGATAGTTGCTAGAAATCTGGTTGGGAGAAATCGGTGATAGCACACATTAGAAACAAGAACAACATTAAGTGGACTTCAGCATAACTTGAGTACTCCTTCCATCTTAACCCAATATTGTAAGGATAGAGTAGCTGGGGCAGGGGGCAGGGGACCATGCTCTTAGGTGAAATCAAGGCCAATTGGCACAACTAGCATTTTGCTAAAAGAGGTCTCTGCACCCCACATTGGTGAGTGGCATCTGGGGTCTTAAAAGCTGCCAAGCTGCCATCCGAGGACACAGCAAATGGTCCCAACTCAGCAGGAACGGATGCTCACCAAGGACCAAAATGACATGTGGTAAAGACAACCTAGAAGACAGACAGACTCATAAGGGTGGGTGCCTTCATCAACTTGGGACCGGAAGAACCGGATGGTGCCTGAACACCACCAGTGATAGCCACGATGGAGCTCACTAGGTTGAGTCTCACTGGCAACACAAGAATAAAAGGGGCTGCATCCTGAGATCTCCACTAAAAGACATCAGTTGATGGTCCAGCGGTTTTGGGGTCCCCCTGAGAGCATGGCCCCCGACCGTGGTGCTGCCCTTAACCATAAATTATAACAAAGGTCCACTCTTTGGACAGGAATGGATTGGACTTGGCAATGCAGAGTGACCATATATTGGTTGCACTTTATGGTTCTATACATCTATAGTATATCATCCTGCTGACCTCTGGCTGGAGGAAGGAGAGTGGGTGGAGAGGAGCGGAAAGGAGGCTTTTGGGAGGAGGAGACATGTATGGAGCAGAGAGGAATAGTGTGCTGTCACCGAACAGGGAGAGCAGTAGAAGCTGCATATAGGTGGGCATGTAAATTTATACGGGAATGTACATTTTCACTCAATCATGTTAAAGAAAAAAGAAAAAAAGTATCTGTTGATGGGTATCTAGGTTGATTCCATCTTTTTGCTATTGTGGACTGCACTGCAATAAACATTCGAGTGCATGTGTATGTCTGTTCGTGTGACAGCCTTTGTTTCTGTAGGATACATTCTGAGCAGTGAGATTGCTGGGTCAAATGGTATAACTACTTCCAGTTTTTTAAGGAAGTGCCAGATTGCTTCAAAGTGGTTGTATGATTTTGCTATCCCACCATCTGTGTAGGAGAGTTCTGGTCTCTCCACAGCCTCTCCAGCATCTGCTGTTTTGTGTTTTTTGGATTATGGTCAACCTTGTTGGGGTAAGATGATATCTCATTGTAGTTTTGATTTGGATTTCTCTGATAGTTTATGATCATGAACATTTCCTTATATGTCTTTCGGCTGTCTGGGTGTTCTCTTTGGCGAAGTGTCTGTCCATCTCTTTTGTCCATCACTTAATTGGGTTATTTACCATTTTCTTGTTGATATTTTGCAGTAACCTTGTAGATTATAGAGATCAGACATTGGTCTGACATGTAGTTGCCACGTATTTTTTCCCATTCTGTAAGTGGTCTTTTAATTCTTTTAATGAAGTCTTTTGATGAGCAAAAGTGTTCAATTCTTAGTAGTTCCCAATTATCTGTTTTCTCTTCTGTTGTTTGTGCTTTCTTTGTCAGATTTTGAGTTTTGTGTAAGCCGTGTATCCGAATTTCCATTGTTGACCCTATTTTTCCTTTCATGATCTTTATCATTTATGTTTAGTATTTAGGTCTTTGATCTATTTTGAGTTAGTTTTTGTGTAAGGTGTAAGACATGGGTCTTGTTTCAGTTTCTTGAAGATGGATATCCAATTTTGCCAACACCATTTGTTGAGGAAATAGTTTTTGCCCCAGTTTACAATCTTAAGGCCTGTGTCTAAAATCAACTGTTCATGAGAGGTTGGCAGCACCTCTGGGGTCTCAACTCTGTTCCATTGAGATATATATGTGTATACACACACACACACATGTATATAAATGTGTGTGTGTGTGTGTGTGTGTGTGTGTGTGTGTGTGTGTGTGTGTATCGCAAACCCCATTGCTGTCCAGCTGGTTCCAACTCATGGTATCCTAGAGGTCAGGGTAAAACTGTTCCCTAGAGTTTCCACAGAGTGCCTGGCAAATTTGAACTGCCAACCTTTTGGTTAGCAGAGGTAACACTTAACCCACTGTGCCACCAGGGTTTCCATATATATATATATATAAATGTATTATGTATATGTGTATGTATATGCATATACATACATGTATATGTATGTATATGTACATGTATGCGTGTATATGCATATATATGCATGTATATGCATATGTGTCTCTTTGTGTACCAGTACCAGGCTATTTTGACTCCTGTGGCAGTGTAATAGGTTCTAAGATTGGGTAGTGTGACTCCTCCCACTGTGTTCCTCTTCTTCAGTAGTGCTTTGCTTATCCAGGGTTTCTTCTCTTTCCAAACAAAGTTGGTGGTTTGTTTCTCCATCTCATTAAAAAATGACACTGGAATTTGTATTGGGATTGCACTGTATATGTAGATTGCTTTGGGTAGAACAGATATTTTCACAATGTTAAGTTTTCCTATCCACGAGCCAGATAGGTTTCTCCAGTTATGTAACTCTATTTTGGTTTCTTGCAGTAGTGTCTTATAGTTCTCTCCATACAAGTCTCTTATTTCCCTAGTTAGATTTATTTCTAGGTATTTTATATTGTTGGGGGCTACAGTAAATAGTATTGCTTTGGTGGTTTTTCTTTTGTGATCTCTTTGTTAGTATAAAGGAATCCTACTGTTTTATTTATGTTTATCTTATATCCTGATACTTCACTGAACTCCTTTATTAGTTACAAGTAGTTTACTTATTGATTCTTTAGGATTCTCTGCACATAAAATGAAATCATCTGCAAATAGGGATACTTCTACTTCTTCATTGCCAATTCAGATGCCCTTCATTTCTTTGTCTTGTCTAACTGCTCTGGCTAGAATGTTTAGCACAATGTTGAATAGAAGTGGTGAGAGTGGGCATCCTTGTCTAGTTCCCATTCTCAAGGGTAATTCTTTCATTCTCTCTCCCTTCAGGATGATGTAGGTGGTTGGTATTGCATAGATGCCCCTTATTGTGTTGAGGATTTCCCCCTCTATTGCTATTTTGTTTAGTTTTTAGCATGAATTGGTGTTGAACTTTGTCAAATGCTTTTTCTGCATCATTAACAAAGTCACGTAATTCTCATCCTTTGTGCTATTTATGCAATTGATCATATTAATTGTTTTTCCGATGTTGAACCAGACTTACATCCCTGGTATGAATCCAGCTTGGTCAAGGGGAAATTTCCTTTTTTCTTTTGATATGTTGTTCAGTTGTATTGGCAAAGAACTTGCAGATTTTTGTATCTAGGTTCATGAATGATATTGGTCTGCAATTTTCTTTCTTTTTTTTTTATGGGATCTTTCCCTGGCTTCGGTACCAGGGTTATGCTGGCTTCATAGAATGAATTTGGGAGTATTCCATCCCTTTCTATGCTGTGAAATAGACTCGGTAGTATTGGAGTTAACTCTTCTCCTAAAATTTGGTAGAATGCTCTGTTGAAGCCATCTGGGTCTGGACTTTTTTGGTTCGTAGTTCTTTTATGACTTTTTCAATGTCTTCTTTTGTGATGAGTTTATTAAGTTGTTCTACTTCTTGAAATAATTTTGGTAGATGATGTGAATCTAGAAATTTGTCCATTTCCTCTAGGTTTTCAAATCTGTTATAGTCTTTCATAGTAGTCTGTTATGACACTTTGATATCAGTTGGGTCTGTTATGGCATCTCCCATCTCATTTCTTTTTGGGGTTATTTGTTTCCTCTCCTGTTTTGCTTTTGTAGTTTAGCCAATGATCTTTTCAAGGAATCAACTTTTGGTTTTGTAAATTTTTCAATTGTTCTTCTATTCTCTAATTCATTTAGTTCTGCTCTAATCTTTATCTGTTTTCTTCTGATGCCTGAGGGGTTCCTCTGTTGTTCTACTTGTTCAAGGTGTAGGGTTAATTCTTTGGTTTGGCCCCTTTTTTTATTCCGGATGTGGACCTTTAGAGAGGTAAAGTCACCTCTGAGCACTGCTTTTGCTGTGTTCCGTAGATGCTCAGAATAGGTGTTTTCATTCTCATTAATTCCTAAATTTCTTTATTTTGTCCTGATTTTTCCCTCTAGCCCATGGATTTTGAGCAAAGTGTTGTTCACTTTCCATGAGTTCGAATTTCTACTTATGTTTTTTCTTCTATTGATTTCAATTTCTATGGCTTTATGATCCTAGAAGATGCTTTCCAATAATTCAATGGTTTGGATTTTGTTAAGACTTGCTTTATGTCCTAACACATGGTCTATTCTGGAAAATGTTCCATGTGCATTGGAGAAGAAGGTGTACTTGTCTGTTGATGTGCAAAAAGTTCTGTATATGTCAACAAGCTTTTGTTGGTTAAGTGTTGCAATAATATCTTCTGTATCTTTAGTACACTTTTTTCTGGATGATTTGGCAGTTACTGAAAGTGGAGTTTTGAAGTCTCCAACTATTACTGTGGTGTGATGTATCTCATTTTTCAATGTTTGAGGTATCTAAATGCTCTGGCATTGGGTGCGTGAGTATTTAATAGTGTTAAGTCTTGCTTATGTATTGAACATTTCAGCAATAAATAGTGACCATCCTTGTCCAAGATGGTAGGTCTTACATTCAAGTCCATTTTATCTGAGATTAGTATTGCCACTTTGGCTCTTCTTTATATGTTGTTAGCTTCCTATATAATTTTTGATCCTTTGATTTTCAGTTTCTTCATATATTTGAGTCTTAGATGTGTTTCTTGTAAGCAACATATAGAATGATCATGTCTTTTTATCCAGCATGTCACTCACTGTCCCTTTATGGGAGCATTCATCTGTTTACATTCAGTGTAATTATTGATGGAGATATGTTTAATGCTATTATTTTGGTGTATTTGTTTTTGTGTTTTAGATGTTTTCCATGTGTTTCTTAATATTCTCTTCTGTGTCCATCTTTTTTATGGGTTGACTTTTCATCTTTTGCATTGTTGATTTTGTGTTTGTTGATACTCCCGTATTATGCTTCTTGTTTTGGTATGTCACATTGTTACTTTGCTTTGTGGCTGCCCTTATGGTTGCTGCATATCTTTTTAATTTTCTCTCCATCCAAAAGGGCTATAACTGCTGTAATAGATCCTTCTTTGTAGTGTGGTGATGTCATAGTTTTAGTGTTATAATCACTGATTCTCTTCTTTTAATAGTGTAGCTTTGATTAAGTTTTGTGACTTCTTTAAGTGAGTAGGATTCTGGATGCTGTTTCCTGCATTGCCTGCTTCAGCATACACTTAGTATTTTTGTTTTTCTAAGCAAAGAGTTTCTTTCAGTATTTCTTGTAGTTTTGGTTTGGTTTTTACAAATTCTCTAAGCTTCTGTTTATATGTGAATGTCTTGCTTTCACCTTCATATTTGAGAGACAGTTTTACAGGATATATGATTCCTGTTTGGATGTTTTTCTCTTTCAGGTCTTTGAATGTGTCATCCTGCTGTTTTCTTGTCCACATTGTTTCTTTGGAGAAGTCAGATGAAAGCCTACAGGGTTTCCCTCTGAATGTTAGCTTTGTTTTGAACGTTGTTGCCTTTAGGAGCCTGTCTTTATGTTTCATTTTATTGAGCTTGATCATAGTATGTCTTGATGTCTTTCTTTTGGGGTCTAGCTTTGGTGGCATTCGATATGCATCTTGGATAACTATGTTCTCTTCTTTTAAAATTTCAGAGAAGTTTTCTGCAAGCAATTCTCCAGCAGTGCTCTCTGTATTTTCATCTATCCCTCCCTGTTCATGAACTCCAATTATTCATAGATTATTCCTCTTAATAGAGTGCTGTATGTTTCTTAATGCTGCTTCATTTTTCTTATATCTTTTCTCTGATTTCTCCTCCTCAATGTTGGTGTCATTTGCTCTAGCCTCAAGGTCACTGAGTCTGGCATCTATCACCTCAATTCTGCTCTTTCGGCTTTGGATTGAATCATCTAAGACTGTAATTTTGTTATTGATCTGCTGGATTTCAAATTGTTGATGTTCCATCAGTTCAAATAGCTTGCTTTAATTTTTGTTTTGTTCTGCTACATTTTGTTTAAACTCTAGGAGGTCTGTATGTATAATTCTTTTCTACTTGACCTCCAATAGCTTCAGAAAAACTTCATCTGCAAAGTTTTTTGATTCTTTATTTTCAGAGTTTTCTGGAACCATGATGGACTGTTTCTTTAAATGATTCTTAGAGGGGAGTTTGTCACCAGCTATCTTTGGGTACTCTGGTGACTGGCCCCAGGTGGAATCTCTGGGGTGGCAGTCTGTGCTTCCTGGTTGGCGAAGACAATGCCCTATATATGAAATCACTGGGGGGCCATCAGCTGACCCGTCTATGATGTGGATCAGTGAAGGGTGGTGGAGATACTTCCAGGCCTCTCAGCATCTAGTACTCCAGGTGGTCTTATTTTAAAAGGGTACTTTACTGCTGAGTGGTAGACTGTCCAACAGCTGCAAGAAACAGTCGGGCCCTCAGCTGTGGCAGGTCCTGACTTCTGGCTGACAATGAAATTTCCTCATAGGATATCCCCAGATGCTATGACATATTTCAAATTAGGGAATGGCTAGGGCTTTCCTGAAATTCTCTGCCAGGCTCCACCCATAAATGTAGACATGAATCATCTCAAGTGCTGTTTTTTTTTTTTTTTTTTTTTTGCTGTAGAAGTCCTTACGAGAAGGGCTGCTACTCTGCTTGAGATTCAGCTGCAGCTAAGGCCCCAGGTGAGTCACTCTTCCTGCCAGCCAACCAAGATGGCGTCCTGGCCAAGTATCACTTCCTGCTGTGAAACAGTAAAATCTATGGAATAGCTCAGAAAAGAGAGGGTGGAGGGGCAGTGGTGCCCGCAGGCAGCAGCCAGGCTCTCAAAATGTGGCTGTCCCATGCATGGTCTCTCTGCTGTGCTATGCACTGTTTACTTAAGCACTGTAGTTCTGCTTATTTGCCACTCATGCCCAGTCCCCACCTCCTGGATGACAAAGAATGCATCAGTACCTGCAGTTCCCCAAAATGGTGAGTCAGCAGCAGTGGGGCTTAACAGCTGCTGGCTCATCTTTCAGAGAGCTTTTCTAGTCTGTTACTGTTGCCTAATCAAATCTGACAACCTGTTCCAGATCCTAGGGCTCCCTGACTGCCCTTGGTGCTCCATTCTGTTATCATTCCTGGCCTTATTTCTCAGAGGAAGTTGAGGAGCTGTGTGTCTAGTCCACCAGCTTGGCCCCAACCCCTGTCATTAGTATTTAGCTCTTCTGTATCTTTGTCGAGTTTCTTTCTAGTTGTTCTTTCCCAGTGCTGAGGTCTCCTACTATTATTTTTCAACTGCCATTTTCTCTTTTCAGCATTTTAAGAATCAGTTTCATGGATTTTGGAGCTTATCAGTAGATGTGTAGGTGGTAATTATGGCTAAGTATTCCTAATGGATCATCGATTTAATCATTATATAGTGTCCTTCTTTGTCATTTATGGTGGATTTTGTTTTAAAGTTTATTTTATCTGAAATCAGTATTGCCACGCTTTCTCTTTTTGGTAGCTATTTGCTTGATATATTTTTTCCCATCATTTGATTTTTAATAAATTTACATCTTTGTTTCTAAGACATGTTTTGTAAGTTGTGTGTTGATAGATGCTGTTTTTTAATCCATTCTGTCACTCTCCATATCTTTATTGTTCATTTAGGACATTTGCATTCAGTTTAATTATTGGCAGGTGTGAGTTTATTGCTGTCATTTTGTAGAGATTCTTTATGTAGTGCGAACATTTTCATTGTTTCTCTTACTGTACTGTGCTAAATTTCTTTGGTTTGTGGATTTGTTTTTCATTTCTGTTGTTTTCATAGATTTTGTTCTTTTTGAGACCCTGTTTTCTTTATTTTCATGAGTAGGTTTGTTAACTTTCTTTCTGGGTACCTTGAAATTTATCCTTCTCTTCTTAGGTTTCAGCCAGTCTATTATCCTTGCTATCACCTTGCTTTTCACTCCATTAGAGTGATCATTTACAGATTAACCTATCTGGTTCCCTGTTATAATAATTTTGATTTTGAATAGTCCTTGAAAGTTCGTTTCATAGGCTAGTATCCAGCTGGTATAGTTTTGCATCCTAGATTCAGGCTGTGGTCTGATGTTATTTGTTCTGAGACTGAAGGACTCCCTGTAATCGTTCTTGTAATTTTATTTGAGCGTTTATGTATTCTCTTAATTTATGTTTATCTGTAGATGTCCTAATTTCACCATTGTATTTGAATAAGAGTTTCACAGGATGTATTATTCTTGGTTAGCATTTATTTTTTATTTCAAAGTTTCATATATATGTGTGTATATGTATATCACTGCCTTCATACTTGCATGGTTTCTGCTGAATAATCAGCTTATTTCTATTGTTTCTCTTTTTAATTGTGAGTAAGTGAAAGTATACAGTACAATTCAGTTTTGTATAACAGCCTATATGGTGCTCCTTCTGCTCTCCTTGCCACTGATAGCACACTCCTCCATTTCATTCTGTACTTGTAACATCTTCTTAACAAGCTCCTGTCCCCTCCTCTCCACCTCTTCTCTTCTATCCAGAAAGAGGCCAGTAGGACAGTGTTTTAGTCAGAAATATCACTGAGTGGATGACTTTAACAAAGGAAAGTTTATTCTTACACAGTCCAGCAGGCTACAAGTCCAAATTCAGGATGTCGGCTCCAGAAGAAGGCTTTCCCCCAGTTTTCTCTGGAGGTAAGTCTGGTAATACATCAGTCTTTGTCCCAGGAGAATCTTGGCACAGGAACCTCAGGTCTGAAGGACACGCTTTTCTCCTAGTGTTGCTTGTTTGATGGTGTGAGGTTCCCAATTCTCTGCTTGCTTCTGTTTCCTCTTATCTCTTATAGGATGCAAAGATTAAGGGTGGGACAAGCCACACTCCAGAGAAACTCCCTTTACAGTAGAGCAGGGAGGTGATCTTCTGAAGGGATTTACAGTCCCACCCTACACCTTTAACATACAGTACAGTAAAATCACAAAATGGAAGACAAACATAGAATACAGGGAATCATGGTCACATGGCTACACCTATTTTGGGGGGGACACAATTCAATCCATAACAGACAGCCTCCTATAAATGCACACACTGTATGGTCACATTGCGTCCCTGGGTTCAGTCCTTTTTGGTCCAAACAGTTTGACTTCTGTAGCATTTTCTGGTCAGGGGTAGGAACAGGTCTAGGAACCATGCTCCAGGGGATCCTTCAGGCCATCAAACCATCAGTCATGGTCTTTTAGTAGAGTTATTGAGCTGCATCTCTCTTTTTCTCATGTTGCCAGAAGGACTCAGCATTATGGCGCCCTCATGGCTGTCTTTGTTGGTGGCTGGGTACCATCTGGTTCTTCTGGTCTCACGTTGATACTGTCTCCCATTCACTTGGATCCTTCTGTCTCCTGGGCTCTTTTTTCCTCGTGCCTTTGTTATTCTCAGTGATTACCTGTTCTGGATGAGCTGGTATTATTTGGTGTACCTCAGATCAGCTTTCTAGCTTTTAAGACCCCAGATGCCACTCACCAATATAGGGTGTAGAAGACTCTCCTAGAAATAGGCTACTTATGTCAATTAGCCTCGGTGTCCTCCAAAAGCATGGTCCCCACACCCCTGCCCCTGCTACTCTATCCTTGCAATAAAAATGAGGTTAGGAGAGCTTTCAGTTTATGGTGAAGTCAGTTAAGTTGATCTGCTTTTTACTGTGCTGTCACTGCTTTCACCTAACCAAATTTCAATCAGCTATCTAATCTGTGAACAACACTCTCCCTCCCTCCCTCACTTCCTTGTAGCCATCAAAGAGTCTTTTCTTCTGTATATAAGTCTATTTTTAAGTCATTATAATGGGGGTATCATACAATATTTGTCTTTTTGCATCTGACTAATTTGACTCAGCATAATATTTTCCAATTGAAACCAGGTTATGAGATGCTTCATACAATCATTATTGTTTTTTATCATTGCACAGTGTTCCATTGAGTATATGTACCATAATTTGTGTATCCATTCATCTGTTGATGGGCATCGAGGCTATTTCTGTTTGCTATCGTGGACTGTACTGCAATAAACATTCAGATGCATGTATCTGTTCATGTGACAGCCTTTGTTTCTGTAGGATATATTGTTTCTCTTCTGTATGTGACTTTTTGTCTCTCTCAAGCTGCTCACATTTTTTTGGTCTGTGGTTTTAGCAAATGTGATCTTAATATGATTTGGTGATTTTTTTTTAGGACTCTGTTCTCTTTGGGGTTCATTAAGCTTCTTGAGTGGTAGTGGTTTTATCTCTCACAATATTACGGAAAGTTTCTTTTAGCAGTTCTTCAATGAGTATCTCTCTGTTTTCTGTTTCTTCCTGTCCAGAACTCTAGTCACTTAACAGTTGTTTTTCTTTTGATTGTATCCCCACAATTCTCAGGGTTACTTTTTTTTTCCTTCATTTCTTATGTGTATGATTTTTCTCTCAAGGGTTATATCCAATTGTTCATCTCCAGTTTTGCTAATCTCTCTTTCATCATTTCAAACTTGCTCTTCAGCCTTTCTGTGACACTCTACATTTCTGAAATCTTATCTTTTGGATTTCTGATTGTTGTTTTTGTATAATTTCTAGTTGTAAATTTATTATGACATTTTGTTCTTGTACTGTTTTCCTGAATTCTTCCATGAATTTGTCTAGGTTTTTTTTTTTCTCATTTTTGTGTGGTTTTTGCTTCAACTCTTACATAACTCTGAATACTAGAGATGTGAATTTCTTGTCAGGTGATTCTAGTGTCTTTTCTTCTACTGGGAAGTCCATCTGGCATTTTATTTTGGACACCTGTTGGAACCATCTTGTACATTTTTTTTTAAATGTTTTGGTATTGTCTATTGTCTTCGGGTAATTTGGTAGTCATTCTGCTTTTTTGTTTTATTTGCTTATGTCAGAGCAGACAATTTGTGCATTCTTTGCTATTTGATGGTCTGTGGAAACAATATTTTTCACTTCTTTGTCCACTGAGCAGGGACTGTCACTGAGCTGTAGTTCAGTAGGGCTGGTCTAGCTAAAGGGGAAGGCCTGGGATTGGTTGTTTGTGGCATGTACTAGAGCTGACAGGGCAGGCCAAGATTCAGTGTTAGGTTCCAGTAGGCCATGCCTGTAGTGCTCTGGGGCATGGTGTTCATCACATGGTGCTGATAGGCAAGAAAGATGGGGTGATTGTGATTTGTGGATCATAGATATGTGTGGGAAAAAGGAGATGGAGCAGAGATAAATAAGCAAAACAAGACAGCATAGCTATTGGAATGGAGAGATGTGAAACAGAAATGGAGAAAAACAAAAAGAAATAGAGATAAAAAAATTTAAAAGACTCCTAGGGTTTTGTTGTTGTTAGGTGCCATCAAGTCAGTTCCAACTCATATCAACCCGATGAACAACAGGGTGAAACACTACCCAGTCTTGTGCCATGTCCATAATTGTTTTTATGCTTAAGTCCATTGTTTTAGCCATTGTCTCAAACCATCTTGTTAAGGGTATTCTTTCCTCTTTTTCACTGACCTTCCACTTTACCAAGCATGATGTCCTCCAGGGACTGATCCCTCCTGACAGCATGTCCAAAGCATGCAAGATGCAATCTTGCTATCTTTGCTTCCAAGAAACATTCTGGTTGTACTTCTTACAGAAAAGATCTATTCTTTCAGTGGTCCATGGTACATTCAACATTCTACTCCAACACCACAATTCAAAGACATCAGTTCTTTTATTGTCTTCTTTATTCATTGTCCAGCTTTCACATGTATATGATACAACTGAAAATACCATGGCTTGGGTCAGGCACACTTTAGTCTTCAAGGTGATATCTTTACTTTTCAATGCTTTAAAAAGATCCTTTGGAGTAGATTTTCCCAGTGCAATGTGTCTTTTGATTTCTTGAGTGCTGCACCCACGGACATTGATTGTGGACCCAAGTTCAGTGAAGTCCTTGACTACTTCAGTCCTTGCTCCATTTATGATGATGTTGCTTACTGGTCCAGTTGTGAGGATTTTCATTTTCTTGATGTTGAAGTGTAATCCATACTGAAGGCTGTGGTCCTTGACCTTCACTAGTACATGTTTCAAATCTTCTTCACTTCCAAGCAAGTAAGGTGATGCCATCTGTGTAACTCAGGTTATTAATGAGTTCCCCTCCAATCCTGATGCCTCATTCTTCTTTGTACAATCCATATTCTCAGATTATTTCCTTAGCATACAGATTGAAAAAGTATGATGAAAGGATACAACCCTGATGCACACCTTTGCTGACTTTAAGCCATGCGTTGTCCTCTTACACTGTTTGCACGATTGCTCCTTCAGCCATACAGATTCCTTAACAACACAATTAAATGTTCTATAATTCCCATTTTACACAATGTTATCCATAATTTGTTACAGTCCATATGGTTGGATATTTTGCATAGTCAATGAAGCACTGCTAACCATCCTTCTGGTATTCTCTGCTTTCAGTCAAGATTTATCTGACATCAGCAATGATTTCCCTGGTTCCACATTCTCTTCTGAATCCAGCTTGAATTTCTGGCATTTCCTTGTAATATACTGTCCCACTTGTTTTTTAATGATCTTGAGCAAACTTTTATTTGCATGTGATATTAATGATATTGCTCAGTAATTTCTGCATTCCATTGGATCACCTTTCTTTGGAATGGGCATAAATATGGATTTCTTCCAGTCAGTTGGCCAGGTAGCTATCCTCCAAATTTCTTGGCAAAGATGAGTGATCACTTCCAGTGCTGCATCTGTTTGTTGAAATATCTCAATTGATATTCCATCCATTCCTGAAGCCTTGTAGCCTTGTTTTCTGCCAATGCCTTCAGTGCTGTTCCAACTTCTTCCTTCAGTACCATCAGTTCCAAATCACATGCTACCTCTTCAAATGGCCCAACATCAATCAGTTCTTTCTGGTATAATGACTCTGTGTATTCCTTCCATCTTCCTTTGATACACCCTGAGTCATTTGAAATTTTCCCTGTAAAATCCTTCACTATTGCAACTCAAGGCTTGAGTTTTTTCTTCAGTTCTTTTGAACTGCTAATGAAAAGCATGAAAGTATCTTCCAGGTTTCATGGTATAGCCTGGCTGGAAAGTATATAGATGTTACTTAGTCTCGGGTATGTCAGAGATAGGAAAAGAAGCTAAGAGTAGAGAGGTGTGATCTGAGAAATGAAAAAAGAGAAGGAGAAAAAGGAGGAAAGAAAGGAAGGAAAGAAGGGAAGGAGAGAGAGAGGAAGAAAGAAGTTAAGAGAAAGAGAGAAGGAAAGACACACAGAGAGAAATGTCCCAAGAAAGAAAGAGAACTATCCCCCAGAGACCTTACTGAAGTAGATGTACAGATGTTGTGGAGGACACTGGGTCCTAACCTGGGCTGTAAATCTTGGCTATAAGGGACTCATAAGCTGTGAAAATAAAAGGAAAATAAACAGACAAACCAAGTTCAGACAAACAAACAAGGATCCCATCAGCATCGTTTCATGGGCCAAGGAAGTACTTCTACAATTGACACTTCACCGCCTTTCAAAAAGAGGCAGTGATAGCACACAGAGCCAGGTGTTTGAGAAAAAGGAAGGAAGTTATAGGAGGCAAGCACAGAAGAAACCAAAAGAAATGGAGAAAAACAATACGAGCTACAGTGAAATGACTCTCAGGGAGACAGCCAATGTGGGCAGTCAGAATCCACGTGGCCAGGGCTGAAGGAATTTCCTCATGGCTAAGAGACTGTGGCCAGTAGGGGGTAGAGGAAGCTAAGAGGGGACAGGGAAGGGTGAGGTTAGGAAGCATATATAACTGTATTTCTGGTTTTTGACTTGACGGCTCTTGGCTTGGCTTGACTGGGTTACCTATGTCTTACTGAAAGCTCCTGAAGCTCCTTTCATGTGTTCAACTTTATGCTGATCTCTGATGCTGGTGAGGTGAATTGAAGTGACATGATGTTGTGCTTCTTACCTGTCAGAGACACTGTAACTATCCAGGAGATGTTGGAGTTAGAGCCGCAGGCAGAAGGGAGGGGCAGGTCGCAATGGGAACATGCACTGCCTTTCACTAGGTGCTTTGTGTTCTGCCGGTATTTCTATGAATCTACTGTTGCCTCATGCTCCCCATCTGCTGATCTCTGACAGGCACCCAAGATGGCAAATCCATGCTGGGTTAGCTGATAGGGAACTTCCACTTCTGTCTCTTTCATTCTCTATTCTCTTTCAGTTTCTTATTTCATTTGGTATTTGGCTGAAATCTTAAGCTCTTCATTTGATACTTTGGGTTCCAGGATAGGCTCTTTGTTTTACTTAGTTCTGCTGGTCTTTGCTGTGGAGGGAAGTCATGGTGTTTCTGTGCATGCCCCCATGTTGGCCAGAAGTCAGATGTACCTTTTAGGATACATATCACACTAAGTATGATAATTAGTATAGTGTCAGTGGTAGAAAATTGAGAAAAAAATTGAGAACACAAGTAAGCAAGTCCTAGGAGTGCTTTTCTTTATTAGTGCATGGCTGTCATCATGTAGTAATGAAGGAAAGTACCACATGACCACTCAGTAAATGTTTCTTGGCTCCTTATGCATTTTCCCTGTCCAACACCACCAACCCAACAAAAGATTTCTACAATCTGAATATTTTGCAAAAACACTGGTTCAATATTCACATTCTAAAATATGGTTTTGCTAAATCACCCCTGTAACAAAATTCTGTCTCTTTTTAAGACCATTGATATTTAACATATGAAAGCCTTTTCAACAGTCCATTTTAATGTTTTTTGTCTCCTGTGTCATAGTGGTTAAGTGCTATGTCTACTAACCAAAAGGTCAGCAGTTCAAATCTACTCCTCAGAAAACACTATGGGGCAGTTTTACCTCTGACTTAAAGAGTTGCTATGAGTTGAAATTGACTTGGCTGCCTTATAGGGTTGCTATGAGTTGGAATTGACTTGATAGCAATAGGTTTTTGATATTCAGGAAACTTTTTTTGTAATTATTTTGTTAGTGGTTCATCTGCAATCTCTTATGCTTTAGTGGAAGATCATTTCATCAAGTACAGATTACCATTGTATTAATAATGGGTGGTTGAAGCAGAATGAAGATATTTCTTATTTGGAAAGCTTATTTTCCCCCTGCCTTTAGCACAACATATCACAAGTCATACTGTGCATTTTCAGGGAAAGTGGTGTTCAGCATCCTTTTCTCATGTAGGCCGCAGAAAAAAGTTTTTAGATCCAGAGAGTACAAAACTCAAACTTAGTGTTAGAAGCAGTAATTCTGAGTTCCCTGTATGTCTCAGCAAAGACAGAAAAAGAAAAAAAAAACAAAAAAAAACCTACAATAGCACTATCCATGTACAGCTGAACTGATAATTTGCAAAAATCGAAATAAACAAAAAACAAGGTAGACTCATTTGTGAAATACTACAATTCTCTTTAACATTCAAGGACTCATTTTGAGAAGAAGAAAGAAGTTGTTTATGCTTTCCCCATTCCCTTCTGTGGTTGAGCTCATGCTAGGATCTTCTGACTTAAGAAGAGCATACACAGTGATTTATACTGATCCTGAAGCAACATCTGCAGCTCTTTGAGCCTGTTTTGACTTCTCCAAGTCTTTGGTGACAAAGCTTATGACTTAGTATGGATGTGAGAAAGCCCTCAAGTAGAGCAATGAACAAAGGTAATACAAAACAAAACCTTCCCCAAAGTATTATTGGAAGGTTTATGCTCTGTTTGCATTTCCTTCTCAAGTTTCTTCTGATCTAGGGAGAAAGTGGTGTTACTTCAAAGCTACTTGACTAGGGAAGGCAATATTGTAGAAGATATAAGTGGTAACCTGCTTAATTCAGCTTCTTGCTTCACCATTCATACCTCAGGCTTCAAGGTTAAGGTCTTTCTCAAGCCCTGTCCACTATGTTTGGAAAGGCTTAGGAAGCTCCAATGGACGCTGGGATGCACTGCCTAGATGGTCTGCAAGGAAAATTTGTTGTTCCAATCACCAGGAATGCTACCAGGGATTGCTGCAGCTGCAGAGAGATACCTGGCTAAGGCTATGCCCCTCTCAGGGTGGTCCACAGCATAGAATCCATTGAGATAAAGGTAGAATGACCCAGCATTCTGGTCCATGGAGGAACAATTCTTAAGAGTTACTTTAGCTCCATCAGTTCCTGGGTGGCACAAATGGTAAAGTGCTTAACTGCTAACCAAAAGGTTGGAGGTTCAGTCTACCCAGAGTCACTTTAATAGAAAGTCCTGATGATGTTATTCCTAAAAAGCACCCATTGACAATGGCTGGGGAATACAGTGCCACTCTGATATACGTGGGGTCATCATGAGTCAACTCAACACAACTAGTTCCAGTTAGTTACTTTAGCACCAACACTTCTCACAGGGCTAGCTTAGGCAGTTATCAGGCCAGTCTTGCAGCTAACTTCTCCCTCTGCTCATGGTTTCTTCTCGCTTCTACCAGTTATGATTCCTAAGGGTACTTCCTAATAAGCCTCCTGCCCACCAACTTCCATCTCAGAGCCTGCTCTGGGAAGCTCAACCTGAGATGGAACCAGATAGATTTCTCTCTTTCTCTCTCTCTCTCTCTCTCTCACACACACAAGAATGCATGGACACATGGACACACGCACGTATTTTTTTTTTTTAATGTCTTAAGCTAACTTTATTCTTCATTTCTCAGAGGGATTTTCCATAAAGTAATGTGTCACCTTCTGCTACATATTTGTGCAGAATGCTCCTTTAAAGGCCAATGGATTTTTTCATAGTTGCATTTGCATTACTTTGCTCCATGATCTTCTGATGTTCTGGGCCCTAGTACTAGAATGGACTTCTCATATCCTAGTCCCCATCTACTGGCAGACTCTTCACTGATCATGTAGATTAACTGTCTTCTGTTGTTTATCTTGCCAGTCTCTACCTTGTTCCTCCTTTCAGTCACCACTGTACCAGCTATACTGTTACCAGACAAAGCTCTAGATTCTTGCTATGTGCCGCAAAAGCCAGTCTCTGAGACAGGTTTTATTTGCAAATCAGTAGAAAAAGGGACAGAGGTGGGTGTATTCCCATCCTCAAAGCCTGTCCAAAGCTGCCAGGCAAGCTCAGGGTTTCTAAGGGAGAGGCTATATGCCAACACTGGGGCAGGTATAAGGGAGAAACAATGAGAGCAATTTGGGGAGGGGCATCCATCTGGGTGCAGGCTTTAGGGGTGGACATGCATTGGAACTGCAATCTGAATGCTTTTGGCTGTCATCTGAGCAGGGGGTCCTTGAACTGGTGCCTGTATTTGTTTGATGCTCCTAAAAAGAAGTTACAAAGGCTGCAAAGATTTTATCTCAGTGGTTCCTGTAAGGTAATGTGTGATTTCCTGTCTGAGCCAGGTAATGTTAAGAAGCCAGGAATTTTAAGAAAAACAGGTAAAGAATTAGTCCTGACTATGTACTTTAATCTTCCCTTTGAAAACAGGGCCTGAAGGCCCCCACCTGGTTTGAATCTCTCTCCCGTTATTTTTAGCCTTCACAATCTTGGGAAGAAAGGGTGCCAACTATTCTGCCTACTTCCTGCTGAGTAGGGGCACAGGATGGGGTGAAGGCTGACAGAACAGGGGAGGGCCCATCAGAGGAGTAAAAGGCCACCATGTCCTGTTGGACCCAGGAGTAAATGTATTCTGGGAAGCAATTACCAAGAACAAACACTCCTCTAACCTTTAGGGCCTGGGCTGTTCCATTGGCAGCTATTTTCAGGGTACGAGGCCCAAAGATGTAATTGAGGAGGATAATTATGGCAATGAAAGAGAGGGGAATGACTCAGGAATTTATAGACCTAAACCATTTAGAACAGCTGGCTTCATCAATCTGAGTGATAAAGGGGACCAACTCAGGTATTTCTTCAGAGGCTGATATGGAGTCAGTAATTTATAGTGTTTTAAAACCTGACTCAGTAACCGCACTATACATCCACAAAGGACACCTTGCTTCAAACCTAGGTATTTGGCATGGCAATATCCCAAAAAACCCTCATGTAACCAGACTGTTTCTTTGGCATATGTCCCCCAAACCAACAGTACAAACAGTTTTAAGTCTTACTCGTATTCTAATTAGTAATTTTTGTCCCAGCAACTCAGCAGGACATTCAGGGACACATGGGAAGGAGCATCTTTATAGCTACAGTCCATTAAACATAATCACACATAAGAGCAAACTTCACCAGACATAAAAGTAAACTTAAACTTTGCACAGTCCTGCTGGGATAATGGGGCTTGCCTAACACAAGTCTAGATTTTTTTACTTTCCAAGTCCACATCAGAGTGTAACCCTTAACTTTCTCATGGAGATGTTGATGTATGGCCAGGAGGCAAATGGGCCTCAGGTCCCCCATCAGTGGTCGTCAGTTCCTTAGACTTCTCTTTCAAGACAGTCCAGAAAGGTCTGCACATCTGGGTCTTTGGGGGAAAGTTTACTGGACGTCCTGTTTTAGGGTGCTCAGGAGACTCTGCCTTTCAGTTACCTCATTTTTGACACTGCCTGTATTAATCAGGGTCCATATTCACTGGCCAGTGAGGTGATCCAAGTCCTGATCTCTGGGGGCAAAGTGGGTTACCTCAAGGTGGACCTTGACTAGCCATAGCCAGAAATTGGTCTTTCTTTTCACGTTTTTCTCTCTGCCACCAAAATCTCAATTATTAAAATATCTTAAAGGTCTCTTCTACCAATAGGCAGTATGGATTAAGGTTCTTCCTTGAGCTTCTGTAGCTTGCCTTGTATCTGATGTGGACCAAAACACAAAATGTAGGGGTATAATGGCTTTTCTAACAGTGTCCAGAGTAAACTAGTAGACCAGGTTTTCTGGACCGTTATTTGACTTAAGGTGGCTTGAGGAACTAGTCCTTTCCAAAGGCAGTAGTCTGCATGGGCCACCTTAATTTCTATGGGAACAAGAAATCCAGACCTTAGAAGAATTATATATCTCACTATAAAACCCTTGATCAAAATGTTCAGTTAATGGTAATTGAACACCATCAGTTTTTTAAGATTTTAGGCACTATACAGTGAACTAGGAAGTAGAATAGAAACACTAATACTAGTAGGCCAATTATCTGAAATAACCAATGAAACTACAACCCTAAGGTCTCTGTGAGAGGGACTGAACCTCAGCAGCAAGTATATTTTGTAAAACCTCAGGTTTTACATTAATATAAGTACAGCAACATGTATCTGTCAAGACAAACTGTTTCTTGATGGAATAGGAAACCAAATGTGATTTTAATTTGTAAAATCATAGCCAAATTTTCAGATACTTTTCTGGTTATGATATTTACAACTTTGTCAAATTTACCTATAGGAATATCTAACTGGATAATTATGACACCCAAACCCATTAGTTAAATAATTTAAGGGAAAGGAAAGTAATTTTCTATATCCAGAAAGCAGGATTTCAAAACACCAGCAATACTTCTGTATAAAACCCATAGCATATTTTCACTGACTTAACCTTAAGAAGCTGTTTTCTGTTTCACCTAATTCTGTATCAGCTGCAGTCTGTGAGGTCATCACCTCTGCATAAGAGTTTTGGATATCTCAAGTCACAGTTCTTTTCACCAGTTTAAAAGCTTTGTTGAGATATTCTGGTTGTTTTTTGAATATTAGCAAAAACATGGTATGACCATGATCAATTAAAAACAGATATTCTTAATAGTGACAGAAGTCAAATACAAGCAGGATATGAAGGCCAAATAAAACCCAATCTGCTGGAAAAACTTTAGACAATAATATTTCCAAACACAGTCATTACCCATATTTTTAAGGAAAGTTAGACACCATACATAACAATCTTGATGTATGATAGCACATAATTAGGATATATCAAGATAATTAATTCTCTAAGTACTTATATAATGCCAGGTGCTGTCGAATATAAATTTTAACTCAATGACAACTGGGCATTTTTTTATTCCAATCTGTGCCCAAACCTTTTAGCCCTTTCCTCTTTTTCCAAGTCTTGTGGCTCAGTTTTGACTTGGGAATCTTTTTCTAATGAGAGACCAAATCTTGATCTTCAGGGAATAAATTAATCATTTTATTCAGAAGTCCAAAACACCTCATTACTTAATAGTTTAAAAAAAACAACTTTTGTAACATTAATATTCTCAAAAATCACATGAATAAAGCCATTAAATTGTTAGACAGACAAAACCTTTGACCATGACAAATAAATATTTTTCAATAAACTTCCATTGTGTATTCCTTAAACAGTGAAACTGACCTCACCCATTAGAACTTATGCAGTATATACGTATTCTTGTTGAAATGGTATATAAATTTGCATTATGCCAGATAGCTCTTAATTTAGTACCAGTAAATTACCTAAAAGGTCCAGGAAATCATGTCAATACTGTAACTGAAATAAAGCTTACTTAACGTTTTAGGTTTTTACTTAACTCATAAAGTTTGTCAACTGGCTTTAACTTCAGGGGTGATATTTTACATATTTTTAAGTTAATCCAGAAATCTTAAAGGCAGAGGATCCTCCTATTGTCCTGAAGCTATTACCCTTCAGTCCTCTCAGTTACTCACTTAAGCAAAACTCCAAGTGTTCACACACTATCACACACACTGTCTGAGCCAGCTTCACATTCACACATCCAAAATCCCTACCAGAAACACACCAGGAGCCACTGGCTCTCAGAACCTTCCAATGAGGAAAACCTTCCCCCAGGGATCCCATCTGTCAGGAACACACAGGAGCTCTCCAGAAGCTTTCAGCAGAGGAAAACTAGGCTCTTGGCCCGGGTGTCACAGGGAGGGGAAAGGCGTGTGGAACCTGGAAACCATGTGGCTGCTTTCTCTTTTTCTGAGGTCCACAAACCAGAAATCCTAAAATTAAAAAATCCCTCCTCTTTTTTTCCTCCAAAATGTTTCATTGCTCAAGCCTAGAGAGTGCAGCTAGGAGCCAGCAATGGCCTAACAGGAGGAGAAGGTTGGTGGCTATCCAGTGTTTTTGCAGCCACATTAAGGGAGGAGCTTAGTGAGCCCTTAGGTCTTGACAGGGGATTGCTGAGCCCAGGTAGCACTTTCTCCTGGATGACTTACCAGAATTTGTTACTGGGCAAAGTTCTGGGTTCTCGCTATCTGCTACGAAATCCAGTCTCTGGGTAAGACATCAAAGGTTTTATTTGCAAACTGATATGCAAAGGGACAGGGGAGTATTCTCATCTTCAAAGCCTGTCTGAAGTTTCCAGGCAAGCTCAAGGTTTTTAAGAGAGAGGCTACATACCAGTACAGGGGCCGGTGTCAGAGTCCAGGCACAGGCCTCAAGGGTAGATGTACATGAGGCACTGGAGTCTGAAGGCTCTTCGTTTTAACCTGAGCAGGGGTCTTCCAACTGGTGCCTCCGCTTGTTTGATTCTCTTAAGAAGAAGCTGCAAAGGCTGCAGAGAATTTATCTCAGTGGGTCTTCCAAGTTAATGTGTGATTTCCTATCTGAGCCAGGTAATGTTAAGAAGCTAGTAATTTTAAGTAAAACAAGTAAAGAAATAGTTCTGATTGCCTACTTTAATCTTCCCTTTGAAGATGGGGCTCGAAGTCTCCCACCCCAGTTTCACTATCTCTATGAGAATACATGTTACCCTGCATTATAAATGGGAGGAAATATAGCCCCTCTCTCCTCTAGTGATTTTCTTGTGGCCAGTGTACTATCAAATTTACTTTACATATTTGAGAACTAAGGTTAGTGTTCAATAAATATTCCAAATATAACACATGGAAGTAAATGAATGGACACCTTCAAATATGGGTTCTTCTACCTACTAGCTTTATGATTTTAGTTAAGTCGCCTTTGTTGACCTTATTTGCTCCATCTGCTTACTGAGCTTAACAATCAACACCTTAAGAACTTTGAGCAGGGCGATGTGTATACAACTCCTAATTTACAAGGACTAAATGCAGTGACAGACATATCCTTCTCTTATTTGGATCTCCTGTTAAATAAGAGTTGTAAATAAAAGACTGTTTCAAAAAGGAAATTATTATGATTCTCACCTCAGGAGGACAATGAGGGAGAACATCTTTGCATGGAAATTTGGGGATTTGACATTTAAGAGACATAGATCTTCAACTGGCGAATCTCAGGAGAGAGATCCTGTCCACACTGGGCTTGATCCTTTCTTCCCCAAAACTGGAAAATGTACCAGCATTTGTTAGTGCATGTGACCAACTCAAAGGGTAGGATGCAGGGCCTTTATAAAAGGGAAAGTTACAACTGCTGTTTCCTTACAGCCAACTTTAAAGGTAGAGGAAATATTCAACACTACAGTTTTAGATTGTTACATGGTACACACACTCTTGCTTTGAAGGTATTATTGTCAGTTTCCTATTGTCCTTGAGATATTTTTCCACACTTTGTTCTATAAAGACAGGTTTATTTTTGGAGAACATCTGATCTGCCACTCAGAGAGTATGTCAAGAACAGAGATGAGCCTCCCATTTCTGATTCAGTGAAAACCTTAGTTTGATGAAATACACAGAAATTTTGTGGGCAACTGCTCACTGCACAGCTGTGGCTTAGTCTATGCAGTCACGATTTCTTTTCAGTTACCATCCTTGTCTGGGTTTTCTGCTATGGATGAACAAGGAAAACAAAACGTAGTAACACAAATCAACAGTTGCTGTTGTGTTCAATTCCATGTGTGTCATAGTAGAACTTTATTCCACAGGGTTTTCAGTGACTGGTGTTTTAGAAGCATATCCTGAGGTCTTTTTTTCCAAGGCACTCTGAGTGGATTCCAATGACCAGTCCTTAGGTAAGCAACTGAGAATTGGGATAAAACTGATGCAAAAGCCTAAACATTTTTTTTTTAATTTTATTTGATTAATTTTCTTAAGCAAAACTTATTCTTCCTTCTCCAAGGGATTATCTGTAAAATAATGTCTCCTTCCCTCCTTCTTCATTGTCCTAAAGGCTCTTTAGAGGTCAGTGAGTCCTTGAGTCTATTTTGTGTCTATGGTTTGACAGGGAGGAAGCACTCTACGTTGTCTGAACTCCTTCTATGTTCTGCTCTGTATCTTCCATATTTTTCTCACATCTTCCTCCAACGTAAATCATTCAACAAACATTTTCTGAGTGTATACTATCTTTTCAGCCCTAGGCTATGAAGACAGGTAATACATGGGGAGACAGCTGTAAAACAGATTTTGCAGGATGTAGTGTAAAGAATGTACAGGCTAGCAGATTTAAGCAGGGCTAAATCGATACAATGCCTAACTTCCCCAAGGCAGGCTATAGACTTCCCTGACTAATATACTATAAGGGTTTCCTGCGTCTCCCTTATACAGAGGAAATAATGTTAGTATGAAGGTTAGTGCAGCCACTCAAGGATACACACTGTGAAGGGCTACCTGGGACTTAAGTGCACACTGAACCTTAGGGAGGAAGTCCTTTATCTTGACTTAGCCAGATGCATGCTTATTCAGAATTCAAGGAGTCCTGGGAATACAACCGGGTCACATATGCCCCCAAGGCTATGCATGGGTCATGCCTCCACCTCTCTGCCATGCTGTCTGTTTGGGGCTCTTATGTGACCACTCCATTGTGAAGTCTCAGACACAGACTCCTGTCACTTCGCTGCACTGCACCAGAACCTCCTCTTGATCTGGGCTTCTTTTAATATCCTAGGATGGTTTTCTCTCGTAAATGAGCTCAGGCATTCTGTGCTTCCCAATACCTACCCTGTTACCCCAAACCTTTTATCTCAAGAGTCCCTGTCATCTTTCTAAACTTTCCTTGGAAACTTAATACCTGAAAATAGATGTGGGATGATGCTTCTGTCAGGATAGCGCTATTGTCTTGAAGGCCAGATTTAGGTGTCAATTCACTTGGATGTGCATCTACACAGTCATGAATGAAAAGTAGCCCCTGTCGTAGAGAAGTCCTTGCTTTAGCTATAACGGTTGAGGGCAGTAGACAGATTGCATACATGCAAGTTTCCCTTATTTTTTGAGCCTCCAGTACCCCAGGGTCTATTAAGTCAGTAGTTTCCTTTCCTGCAGTGAGCTGCATTGTTTATTTGCTCTGATTGCCTAATTTTTATCTTTCTGGTTCTCCATCCTTTTTTCCTCCACTCTTCTCTTCTGTGAATGCCACTCTGTTTCCTTCTTTTCATCCTGACAGTCATTTATCCTCTGTGAGTGCCTGCACTCTTATCAGGAAAATGTGAATGATAATGTGTTCAGTATAGTTCACCTTTACAAACTAAAAGTCCTCTGTATGTTTGGGTATTTTATTATTATTGTTACCTGGTTAGTCAAAGGATACTGTAAACACTTTCCTTCACAGACTTGTACTTTCTAATGATGAGTGACATCATTTTAATTGATAGTGGTATCATGAGTTAAAGTATAATCTTCAAAAGGGTAAAATCATGAGTCTTAGGCAAATAGAGAAAACATGTGTCAAAATAGCCAATGTATTCATTAATGAGGGAATCATTAAAATGTTATGACCTGTTCAAAGACCATTTGGAAAGCTAGGATATTTGTAGGCAATTTAAGAACAACGAAAACAGGATAAAGATATGAAGTTATATATAAAAGTGGTTATACTTGTAGCAGAGAAGGCCATTTTTTGAATAACCCATTACACTGGACAGAAATTATTTGTACCTCTATTGGACAGGTATCTGTCACATTTTTTTTCCTTTTTTTAAAATTTTTTGATATTTTTTATGACAAGAAAGAGTTGTCAAAATTTGATGATATACTCCTAATCACATTGCTGCCATAACTTCCACAAGGAAGCTGGAAGGAAAAAAAGCCCGTAGGCAATAATTGTACTGTTGTGTCACAACCATCAAGGCAAAGTTAACTGAATGAATCATTAGGGCATTTAGGACCTGATCTGCTGCTACTGCTTTCATTTTAGTGATATTTGGTATATCTGCACAGAACTACTCCTCCCCTTTGGGTTTGAGACCCAACCTTTGTTTTCTTGGAGATTCTGCAAGAGGCAGGCTTGCTGGTTGGTTAGTTTCCTTCCAGTTGGCCCTGACTTACAGTGACTCCACATGAAACAGAAATAAATGTTGCTGAGTCTTGTGTCATTTCATGATCATTGGTACATTTCAGTTCCTTCTTACAGTCTTTGTGTCAATCAACTTCATCAAGAGTTTCCCTTGCCATCATTGAAAACCTTAGTGGTGTGGTGGTTAAGTGCTATGTCTGCTAACAAAAAGATCAGCATTTCTAATCCATCAGGTGCTCCTTGGAAACTCTATGGATCAGTTTTACTCTGTCCTGTAGGGCCATTATGAGTCAGAATCAACTTGGCAATAGTGTTTTGTTTTGTTTTGTTTTTTTGCCTTCACTGGTATTCCATTTTACCATATATGTCCTTCTCCAGGAATTGATCCCTTTTGATGACAAGCAAGTGAAATTCTTGGACAATATTCTGTTATCCATAAGATTTTCATCGAATAATTATCCAAGTAGATTGCCAGGTCTTTTTCCAAGTCTGTCTTAGTCTTGAAGTACCACTGAAACCTGTCCACCAAGGGTGACCTGCTAGTGTTTGAAATACACATGCCACTATGGTACAACAAAGCTGACAGACTGATAATAGAGCCTTGTTGCAAGGTCCAGGTGTCAGCTGGGGAAGAGGGCAGTTATTCTTGCACTTTATCTTTCACAGAATAGAACAATGTCAGGGAAATCTGTCAACTGCAGAGACAAAAGGGATTAGAAAAGGAGTGAGGTTAGCTGTTTAAGGTTTTTATTGTAGGCTCACATGTCTTTGAAGGTCACAGGTTTGACTCTTAAGTGTGCCATATAAGATACGTTTGATTCTTATCTCTGGCCAAAGAAATCTTTCTGATACTCAGTTTTCTCAGTCAGATGATGTTGACAATGTGAAGAATAACTTTGTTCCCACAGAGGGGTGCCAAAGCCAAGTGCTGTCGAGGTAATTACAAGAGCCCTAACATATCACAGCTAAGTAGCTGAAAAATATGTTTATGTATATAATCAAACATTATTCTGATTCTCAAAGAGGTTGTAAATTAAATACAATCCTTTAATCTGCTCTAAGCATATATGTTACATATTTTTGTTCTTCCAATTTTATGGTGAACCCTAGAGAAGATACAGACAAGTAAAGAGAAAAACTACATTAGAGCAGAAGTTGAAAATACCTGCATTGGACAGAAAGGGGACATGAATGCATGAAGCAAAGTGGCTCCAGCTGGGAATGTGAACAGGTGCTAAGCACATGTGCCATCTAAGAAAAGCCCCTCCCACTGCAGTTGCAGCTGACATCCAACATGAAGGGAAGCCAGTTCATTGTCACTAGGACTCCAGACTTTTCAGTGGAAGCCTAATGAGAATTTAAAAAATATTCTCTGCTTTTTAAATATTAGCATCCAATTAGAAAACATGATTAAGGGATGTGTGCATACAAGTGCAGGTATTTTAGGGTTGTGGCTAGAAGAAGGTGGAGCAGTGAGATGTGCTGGGGAAGGTGCCATACTTGATACATGCAAGCTGTGTGGAGATACCCCGACAGGACACTGAGGAGCAGAAGTAGTTCACAATGCCTGGTTCACTGAAGCTGAGGCAAAGAGCAGGGAGGAAGAAGCTGCAGAAATGAGTGGACGTAAGCTCTTTCAAAGGGCCATAATAACAGTGTAAGAAATTTGGCATTGATGTTTTAAGACAATGACTGGTTTCTGAAGGATATTGAATGGAGAATGGCAGAATCAAATTTTCATTTTTGATTGATCCCCTGGCTGCAAAGTGACAAATGGATGGGAAGAATCAAAGTTAGAAAGTTATTGCAGAGATTCAGGTTAGAGTAAGGCCATGGCCCTGGGGCAGAAAGAAGTGGACAGATCCAGAGATATCTAGGACAGCAAATGCACTGGGCTAGCTCAGGTGATAAGAGTTGTGAGGGAGAAGCAGTAAAGATGGCAGCTGCATTTCTCTACAACTTTCGTAGGAAGAGTCTTACCTTAGTCAACATTCACATATAATAGTAACATCAGAGAATGTAGAGCACTAACAAACTGGGATGTGTGTGTGTGTGTGTGTGTGTGTGTGTGTGTGCATGCACACATGCGTACACATATGGGTGTATGTATGAGTGTATAGGTATTTTTAAAAATTAATCTATCCTAAAGTATTTTTTCTCAATAAAGCAGAAAAAGGAGGCTAACCTCTAGATTTCTCCTTTGTAAAGAATAACAGCAATGATAAATAAATAAAAAGCAATTGAAAACTAAAATTTCATTCATTGTGCAATTTAGCTTGGAGCTCAATGTGTCATTGTTTTGTCAATCTCTGGAGATGAAATGATTCCTTTGTTTTAAGTCATTCTCATCATTATCTCTTAATCTCAAACCTGAAGGAGTGCATTTCTGCTAGAGGACCCACCCCAGTCACCTTCTTCTCCATTTATAAACTTGTTGACTAAGTCACACACAAGAAAATGTGTACACCAGTTCTTAAATTCTTCACTTTTGCTAAAAGGAAAATAATACTAACAAGCTATATGAAGAGTTTATTCAAATCCACCATGGGAAGTAACTACAAAAATAAGAGGAAAAAACTTAAACAAAACATCTGACTACATAAATTCTTCCATCTTTATTCTACAGAATCTCTAGGAAAGAAATAATAAACTTTCTTCTGTGAGATGGTTGTGTTTCTGATATATCTTGTGACTGGAAACAAATTTACTCACCAACATTGAGACAGACAGGGGCATGCAGTTGAGGTTTGACCTCGTAGCCTGTTTTGGCATCACTTTATCAAACTAAAAACACAATGGAGTCTGTATTCATGTGTGCCAGACTTGAGCCCAAGATGTTGGATTTGGAATAGGATTTGTGTTCTTTAAGCGTAGACTGGACTTCTGTTTTCTCTGGGATCTTCCAGAACTCTCAGCAACAAATAAATGGTATTTAAGCTATATTGTCTATCAATACACATTTTCCTGATGTAAAAGTTCTGTACTGGTAGATTCCTGGAGTTCTAACTCTGGCAAAACACTATAACACTTGTGTTTGCACTGTTCTTGAATAGTTCCCCAAGAACATTCCAGATATTTCTGAAAACTTCAATACATACTCTCAGGAGAAAGTTGGGTTACAACCTATTCTCTCTCCCAGAGGAAAATTTTTTCTTCCAAATAATCAGTTGGGATGACTTTAACATCAGTCAGCACATATTTATTAAGGATCTAGCCCTCGTGGTGCAGTCATTAAGAACTCAGCTGCTAACCAAAAGCTCAGCAGTTCAAATCTACCAGCCACCCCTTGAATACACTATGAAGCATTCAAGGGTTGCTATGAGTCAGAATTGACTCGATGCCAATAGCCTTCTGTTATTTTTGTTGCTGGCCATAACCATTGTGAGGACTCAAGAGCATCAAGAGATAGCAGTGCTTGTCTTAATCACGGTTCTCTGAGGAAACAGAGTATGTGATATGTATATATTTATTAAATGTACACATGCAAACTTGGATAAATCTCTGTATATACGTATGTTTATATAGTTATATATACACAGAGACACATGCAAGGACTGCAAATTAAGTTCACAAACTCATCCTAGAAAAAGTACTACAGACTTCATTGTTGAATAACACTGTGGTCATCTTCAAAATGCTCTCCTTGGGAAGATATGTACCAGTGCCAGCACCTAGTCCACTCTTCAAAGTAATTTTGGAACTGTTTTTCTGGAATGGCCATCGGAGCTATTATCATGTTATCCTTGCTGTCCTCAATGTTGTCAGAATGTCTTCCTTTCAATGTTTCTTTTATCTTCAGATTAAAAAACAAACAAACAAAACCTGTCACTTGGGTGAGCTTAGATGAGTAGGTCGGGTGTTCCAATACAGTTATTTGTTTACTGGCTAAAAACTCCTTCACAGACAACTATATAATTAAGTTGGTGAAATTGCCACCATTCCCTTGTGCACAATGACCATTACAGAAAGAGTTCCACACACACACACACTCACACACACACACACACACACACACACACGCATACACACATGTAAAAGAGAGAGAATTTGAGTTCAAGGGATTAGCTCACAGAATTGTGGGTGACTGGTAAGTTCCAAAATCTATAGGTCAGCTTTTCAAGTTTTGTGTCCTGAGATACATAGGTCAGGCATCAAAAAGAATGTAGAGAGAGTATATGTGTTCTATCATAGTATCTATTTGTAGACTGGACACAGAACAAACTCTAAGGAAACTCCCTTTTCAGCTGATTGATTATATTGTTGTTGTTAGGTGCTATAGAGTCAGTTCTGATGCATAGCAACTCTACACATAACAGAACAAAACACTGCTCTGTTCTGTGTCATGCCCACAATCACTTTTAGGCTTAAGCCCATTGTTGCAGCCACTGTGTCAGTTCATCTTGTTGAGGGTCTTCCTCTTTTTCACTCACCCTTTACTGTACCAAGCATGATGTCCTCCTCCAGGGACTGATCACTTCTGATACTGTGGCCAAATGCATTCTCACCATCTTTGCTTCCAGAAACAGTCTGACTGCACTTCTTCCAAAACAGATGTTTATTCTTTAGGCAATCCATGATACATACAATATTCTTCTCCAACATTACAATTCAAATGAGTCAGTTATTCTTCTCATTCACTGTCCAGATTTCACATACATATGATGTGACTGAAAGTACCATGGCTTGGGTCAAGCACAGCTTAGTCTCCAAGGAGACATCTTTACTTTCCAGCTGTTTAAAGAGGTCTTTTGCAGCAGATTTCCCCAATGTAAAGTATCGTTTAATTTCTTGACTGCTGCTTCTACAGGCATTAATTATGGAGCCAAGTAAAATGAAATCCTTGACAACCTCAATCCCTTCTTCATTTGTCATGATGTTGTTTACTGGTCCAGTTGTGAAGATTTTTGTTTTCTTTGTGTTGAGGTGCAATCCATACTGAAGGCTGTGGTCTTTAATCTTTATCAGTAAGTGTTTCAAATCCTCTTCATTTCCAGCAAGCAGTGTTGTGTTATCTGCATAATGCAGGTTGTTAATGAGTCTTCCTCCAATCCTGTTGCCTCATTCTTCTACAAATAGTCCAGCTTCTCCGTTTATTTGCTCTGCAAACAGATTAGAAAAGTATGGTAAAATGATACAACCCTGACACATACCTTTCTTGACTTTGAAGAATGCATTTTCCCCTTGTTCCGTTTACATGATTAATATTGTGGAAGGTGATTGCATTGTGGAATAGCAGTGAGTCTAATGTTTGACTAAACCATTGGGAACTACAGCCTGTCCAGATTAAAATCAAGCATCATATTGAGTATGTACTGTTTTCCATGGTCTTAACCAAAATGAGGCAGCTGTGGGTGCCTTCTAGTTCAAAAGACAGCTTTCAGCTGTGAAAAAGCATATTTTATTTTCAAGTAAAATGTCCAGTGAAGTTTCACTCCTAAACAAGTACAGTACAGTACAGGACAGGACTGTTCCAGAAGAACTTCAGTTTTTCTTTTTCATTGTTGCTGTTTTGTGGAAAAGAGTCGCAATTCCAGCATAGATGAACACTTTTAGCATTTTTTTCAGCATTTTTGTGTTCCAGGTTCCTACTGAAAAGTTTAACATAAGAATAATAGTTCAGCATTACAGCTGCTTGCATACGCCTGAAATAATTGATTTCCATGCTACTTTATATTTTTTCTCTATTTTACACCTCTTAGGGGGAACATCATCAAGACAGAAAGGCTTCCTAGGATGCATTCGCTCTTTACACTTGAATGGGCAGAAACTGGACCTTGAGGAACGCGCAAAGGTCACATCTGGAGTCCGACCAGGCTGCCCTGGACATTGTAGCAGCTATGGCAGCACCTGCCACAATGGGGGCAAATGTGTGGAGAAGCGCAGTGGCTACTTCTGTGATTGCACCAACACACCATATGAAGGACCCTTTTGCAAAAAAGGTAAAGAGTCCCTCTCACTTCTTCAGTTCTGGGGCACCCGTAGGCCTCATTCAGGTCACAGACAGCTGTGCCCAATAATATCCCACAATATCCATGCTCTGCTTGTTTATCTTTTGAGAAGTCCTCATTTATGTATGCTTCATTGGTACCTATCACAGAGACATATTTTGAGGACAAAATTATAAAAATTATGGAAAAAATAACTAAAAAAGCAGTGTGTAGGTTCTGACCATTTTTCTTCTTTTGAATTTCTTCTGTTCAGAGAATCTGCATAGCTCTTTAACATAATTAGATATGTTATTTACCATTGTATGTGTATACTGCCTCTGCAATTGAACTGAAATGAAAATACCAAGACAACACATATCCATGACCAAGGAGGCAGTTGAGTATTGTACGAAGTAGACTTGTATTTTTGTTGTATTACCTAGTTTGTTGGTGACACACTAATCCTTCCATTTCCTAGTTTCATGATGTAATGAAGAAATCATAGAATCAATACCTGGAAGAGTCTTAGAGGTCTTTTGTTGCTGTTAATTTCTGCTGAACAGATAATCCATCTTAAATAATTTTTGCAATGGAACACTATGCAGTGATAAAGAGTGGTGATAATTTTGGGAAATATCTCATAACATGGAGTCATCTGGGAGATGTTACACTGGGTGAAATTAGTCAGTTGCAAAATTTGTCCAATATTGTATGCCACCATTATTATAAGTACTTAAGGAAAGGTTTAAGTACATGAGAAAATAATCTTTGATGGTTACAAGGGTAGGGAGAGAGGGAGAAGGAAATTCATATAATGGATAGGAATTGAATTAGATGAAGCAAATGACAGGATGAAGTAAAAGGGAGGTTACCACAACCAAAGACTGATAGGTCGTCTAAATGCAACCCAATGTTTTGAAGGACAGAGTAGCAGGAACAGGGATCTGGAGACCACATTTTCAGGGGACGTCTAGGCTGATTGGCATTAGTTTTTGTTGTTTTTTTTTAAAAGAAAATATTCTGCACACTATTTTGATGGGTGGCATCTGGGGGTCGTAAAAGCTAGCAAGTGGCCATCTAAGTAGCATCAATTGGTCCCAATCCACCTGGACCAGAAGAGAATGAAGGTTATCAAAGGCAAGAAGAAAATGTGAACCCAAAAGATAGAAGGTACCATATAATCCAGAAACTACTTCAGTAGCAAAACCAGTAGAACTAGATGATGCCAAGCCACCACCGATGACTACCCTGACAGGGAACACAAAGTAGAGTTCTTGATGTAGCAGGATAAAAATGGGTGTGCAGAACTGGAACTCTTAAAAGACCTCACCTGATAGTCCATCAGCCTGGAGGGTCCACTGAAGACATAGCACCTGAACTCTCTGTTAACCCAGAGCTGAAACCAGTACCAAAGTCAACTTTTCAAAGATTGAATGGGGCTATAAGACACAGAGTGATGCTGGTGAAGAATATGCTTCTTGGCCTAAATATGTACATGAGACTGTCTGAGCACCTCACGTCCAGAAGCAAGATAAGAGGGTACAGATGGATGGGAGCTGGTTGAAAGGATTCAGGAAGCACAGGGTAGAAAGGGGTGTGCTGTCGTGGGAGTGAGGTGAGGAGGTGGAGCAGTTAGAGTTGCATAGTGGTGGGTGGGGTGTTTTATGTGGTGAATGGATTTGGATTGCAGCCTTTTACTTAAAGCACAGTTAAATAAAAGAATTTTTCCATAAGTATATAGATAACATTCGCATGTTCCCCATATTCTATAGGGGAGGTGACTGAAGTCCAAGGCTTTCCATCCCTTACCCAGATGTTCATTTAGCCTAAGCCTGGAATACAGGAGTCAAATGTCCTGTGATGCTACACTTTAGTACCCCAATCTTATGAATGCATCTTAATAAAGATGGATGAACACTCTTGACAAGGAATGATGTTGATGATGTGAATTCTCAGTAAGTTGAAGATAATTCTTCTGCTTCCATCTAGTCAATTCTGATTCATTGCAATTCAGTGGGCCAGAATAAAACTACCCCATATGATTTCCAAGGCTGTAATCTTTAAAGAAGCCAAATGCAGAGTTTCGTTCCCCTGCAATTGCTGGTGGAGTTTACCTTTTGATTAATAGCTGAGCTTTTAACTCCTGTGCCACTGGGCTTCTAAGATATTTCCTGATAGCACTGAAATCTCATGAGATAGATAGATACATACACACATAGATACATAGATAGATACACACATAGATACATAGATACAGATATTATATAGACGTATATCTGTAGACGTATTTCTCATTTTATATATATATTATTTACAGATTTCATAAATTTCAGTTTTTATACTTAGTATTTTTTCAAACATAAGAACAAAGAGTTGGTCTCCTAGTCTCAGTCACTGGAGTATACTTAAGTTTATTTTATTGATGGAAAATAAAATTTTGTCGAGCCAATAATGTAAACAATATTTCAAGAGCAGATTTAAACTGTTAAAATGTTTTAATAACTCTTAACACATTATTTGCATACAGGAGTTCAGTTATGAATAAACCAAACAAAATCCACTGCCGTTAAGTTGATTCTAACTCATAGTGATCCTACAGGACAGAGTACAAATCCTCCATAGAGTTTCCAAGGAGCACCTGCTGGATTTGAACTGCCGAACTTCTGGCTAGCAGGGGTAACACTTAACTGCTACACCACCAGAATTTCCCCAGTTATAAATAATTGTTTTTTTTTTCATTATGATTGAGTGAAAATGTGAATCCTCATATAAATTTGCATCCCCACCTATATGCAGCTCCTACTGCTCTCCCTGCCCGGTGACAGCACACTCTTCCTCACCACTCCATATATGTCTTATCCTCCCAACAATCTCCTATGCCCTTCTCTCACCCACTCCCCCGCTTCCAGTAAGAGGTCAGCAGGACGATATCCTGTAGATGCATAGAACCATAAAGCGCGCAAAGCGTGCACATGATACAGTCACTCTGTGTCGCCAAGTCCAATCCATTACTGTCTGAAGAGTTGACCTCCATTATGATTTATGGACAGGGGCAGCATCAGGGCCTGGGGCCATGCTCCCAAGGGAACTCTGAGGCCCCTGGACCATCATTTGCGGTCTTTTTGTAGAGATCTCAGGGTGTGCCCCATTTTATTCTTGTGTTGCCAGTAAGACTCAACTTTGTGAACTCTATCACAGCTATCAGTGGTGGTAGCCAGGTACCATCCAGTTCTTCTGGTCACAAGTCAATGTAGTCATCCACTCATGTGGATCTCTCTGTCTTCTGGGTTTCCTTTCCCTCACGTCATTTTGGTCCTTGGTGATCATCTGTTGCTGCTGAGTTGGGACAATTTGCTGTACCCTCTGATGAAAACTTGGCAGCTTTTAACACCCCAGACACCACTCATCAATGTAGGGTGCAAAAGGCTATCTTAGCAAAACTCTGCTTGTGCCACTTGGCCTCAATGTCCCCTGAGAGCATGGTTCCCAGACCCCCACCCCAACTACTCTGTCCTTGCAGTATTGGGTTAAGATAGGAGTAGTAATCATGTCATGTTGAAGTCCAGTTAATATGATCTTCTTTCTAGTGTGTGCTGTCACAGATTTCACCCAACCAAACTTCTGTCAACTATCTAAACCCTTCCCCCCTCCCACCCTTGCAACCATCAAAGAGTCTTTTCTTCTATGCAGGGTCTGTTTTTAAGTTCTTATTGTACGGGCCTCATACCATATTTGTCCTTTTGTCACTGACTACTTTTACTTAGCATAATGTCCTCCAATTGAAACCAGGTTATGAGATGTTTCCTAAAATCATTGTGGTCCTTTATCATTGCGTAGTGTTCCACTGAGTATATATACAATAGTTTACCTATCTGTCCTTCTGTTGTTGGGCATCTGGGTTGATTCTATCTTTTTGTTATTGTAGACTGTACTGTGATGAATGTTTGTGTCAATTGGAGTGGCCTTGAATCTGTAGGATATATTTCAAGCACTGGAATTACTGGGTCAAATGGTGTATCTATATCCATTATTTTAAGGTAGTGCCAGATTATTTTCCAAAGAGGTTGCGCTGTTTTGCAATCCCAACAACAGTGTAGGAGAGTTCCAATCTCTCCACAGCCTCTCCAGCATTTAGTATGTTGTGTTTTTTGGATCATGGCCAACCTTGTTGGGGTGAGATGGTATCTCATTGTTGTTTTGATTTGAATTTCTTTAATAGATAATGATCGCGAGCATGTCTGCATGTGTTTTTTGGCTGCGTGGATCTCCTCTTTAGAGAAGTGTCTGTCCATCTCCTTTGCTCATCGCTTAATTGGATGATTTATCTTTTTCTTATTGACATTTTGTAGTACCTTATAGGTTATAGAGATCAGGTGTTGGTCTGACATAGAGTTGCCAAATATTTTTTCCCATTCTGTAGGTGGTCTTTTAATTCTTTTGATGAAGTCTTTGGATGAGCAGAAATGTTTGAGTCTTAGCAATTCCACTTTTTCTATTTTCTCTTCTGATGAATGTGTTTTGTTTGTCAGATTTTGAAGTCTGTCTATATTGTGTATTAAAACTTCCATTGTTGACCCTATTTTATCTTGGATGAGCTTTATTGTTTTAGATTTTATATTTAGGTCTTTTATCCAATTTGAATTGATTTTTGTGTAAGGTGTGAGATATGGATCTTGTTTCAATTTTTTGCAGATGGATATCCAATTTTGCCAGCACCATTTGTTAAAAGGATTGTTTTTACCTCCATTTAATGTCTTAGGGCCTTTGTTGAATATTCACTGTTCATAGGAAGTTGGTGTCATCTCTGGGGTCTCAATTCTGTTCCGTTGATCTATCTCTCTTTTTGTACCACTACCAGGCTGTTTTGACTACTGTGGCAGTTAATAGGTTCTAAAGTCAGGTAAGGAGAGGCCTCCCAGTGTGTTCTTCTTCTTTAGTAGTTATACAGTAGTTATACAGTTATCCGGGGCTTCTTCCTTTTCCAAACAAAGTTGGTGATTTGTTTTTCCATCTCATTAAACAATGTCACTGGAATTTGTATTGTGATTTCATTATATAAGTAGATTGCTTTGGGTGAAATAGACATTTTCACAATGTTAAGTCTTCCTACCCATGAGCAGGGTAGGTTTCTCCATTTATGTAAGTCTCTCTTAGTTTCTTGTAGTAAGGTCTTGTAGTTCTCTTTGTAAAGGTCTGTTATTTCTCTTGTTAGATTTATTCCTAGTTATTTTATCTTCTTAGGGGCTATAGTAAATATAAACAATTCTTACCAATTTATTAAAATACTTTTTGGAAGCACTCCTAGCCAAATGTTTCAATTTGTCCAACTTACTACTGGCATGTAAAAACAACAGTAAAATAAATAAATAAACAAAATGCCCAGCATTTGAAGGATCCTATAATGGAAACCTTGTTGGCATAGTGGTTAAGTGTTCTGACTACTAACTAAAAGACCAGCAGTTCAAATCCACCAAACCCTCCTTAAAAACTTTATCAGCTATTCTACTCTGTCTTATAGTGTTGCTGTGTGTCAGAATTCCCTCAAAGGCAGCAGGTTTGTTTTGGTTTGGCCTTCTGCCAAATTTGTTTGAATTGCTTACTTACTATTTCTGGGAACCAGGCTGTGTGCCTTGGGAGATAAGCAATGGTACTAATTTTAGAGTAAACAATGTGTTGGGCCTTGCTTGGGACTTTGAAATAAAGCAGGTCTCATCTCAGTAGGTTATAACGTGACCTAAGACAAGCAAAATGTGATCAGGTTTTCACACTGGCAGAGATTTCTGTATAACTTCCTCTGAAAAGCTTAGATCTCAAACTCTCCATGTGCTAGGAGAGGCACTTAAAAAATAGATGTTTCTGGACCCAGTAACTAAGAATGCAAGAATGTACAGGGTCTATACCCAAACACTCTGCTTGAAAAATGTGAAGAGTAGAGCAGACATCACTGCATTTCACTTGGGAGATTGTTTAGGAATTTCTTAGGTCTTATTATTATAAATTTAGCCCAGTTTATTCTTGGTACCCCCACTCCTGCAGCACCTCCTGTTAATTCTCTTTTCTCTAGGCCACTGTATCTTCCACATGCCTGTGTCTTACGTGTTCCTTCTTCACTTTTTTTATGTGTACTTAGCTTGAAAATCTTGCTTCGTACTTCTCTGCTAAATGCATTACTCCTTTCTCTTAACTTGAAATAAATTATTTTATTTATATTCAGTCATTATATGGTTGTAAGACACACCTTTTAACAAAGTCTTAGCCCTGGCCATGGCAAATTTCCTCTGGGAAAAGTGTCATGGAACTGAAATGGTGTCACCTGCTACAAGACGGTCCTGAACAATGTATGCCTTCTACTGGAATAGTCTGCTGTGCTGACTTACAATGTCATAGCATGTTTTAGGTAAGTACTGTGCAAGTATCAAAAAGAAAATCTCTCATAGAATTAGGGAGAGTTTTTTTTTCCCTTATTGCAGTGTTGACAGTACTTATTGTTTAAAACAAAAATGAAAAGGCTTCACAATCTTTCATTTAGCAAATCCATGGAAACTGGAATTTAAAAGGTCTGCAATCATTATCTAGATCAGTTTCTAGCTGCTTTCAGATGGAACTGATGGGGCTTGGACAGGGATTTCTTTTCCCTCTCTTCCTCCCTTCTACCTTCCTCCCTTCTGTTATTTTCCAGTCTCAAAAAGTGAGGTTTAATGTGAAAATAAACATTCCTGGCTTCTCATATGAAGTAGACGTGGCATCATGAAGACTAGAGCTGAGTAGAAGCTAGTCAATCTAGATGGGTGCTGGGCTACCCAGTTGAGTCACAGTTCATCAGTTTTTTAATGCAACCTAACGTATCACCATAAACTTAGTAGCTGAAAATCATACCTATTAGCTCACATTTCTGTAAAGTTAGGTGTTCTGCAGTATGAATGCTTTCTCTCCTGAGGCGAGAGAGTTGCTTTTAATTAATTCTTCACCAGAACCATGGTCAATCAACTCACTTTTTATTTTCAATATTGGCATGAAGAAATAATAGTAACAAAATTAACTATTGATGTTGAGTGCACCACATTTCATTTATTCCCAATTGATATAACCTGGCATTAACAGCATTTAACAAATGAGGACACTTTCATCAAATATCTTTCTGATTATTCCTTTTTCCTCTTCTGCATAGGAATGGGACCATTCTGCATAGGAATGGGATAATAAGATACCGCTTTCCAAACAGATGGCTTTTTATTTCGTGTCCTTCACTTTTTACATTACTGAGATGTAATTCATATATCACACAGTTCACTATTTTAAAGTATAAACTTCATTGGTTTTTTATATAATCACAAGTGTCTTGGTCATCTAGTGCTTCTGTAACAGAAATATCACAAATGTATGACTTTAAGAAAAAGAAATTTATTTTCTCACAGAAAAGTTGGCTGAAAGTCCAAATTTCAGAACAACAGCTTCAGAGGAAGTCTTTGTTGGTTCTCAAGGAAAGTCCTTGTCATTAATCTTCTCCTGGGTTGGGAGAACAAAAGGATCCTGGGTCCAAAGGATGTACTCTGTTCTAGGCACTGCTTCTTTCCTGATGGTATGAGGTCCCCAATTCTCTGCTTGCATCTTTTTCCTTTGTATCTCAAGACATTGCCTCAAGGCACAATACACTGTTATAGACTGAGTTCTGCCTCTCTAACACAACCACCATCCATCCTCCTTCATTAACAATATAGAAGCAGGATTTGCAACATATAGGAACAACACACAATACCAGAAATCATGTCCTAGCCAAATTACTACACATTTTTGGAGGGACACAACTCAATCTGTGCCATCAATGTTGTTAAGTATCACCAATATCTAATCTCAGAATATTTTCATCTTAAAAAGAAACTCCTTGTCAGTTAGCAGCTGCTTCTCATTTTCCTCTCTCACTCCAGCTTCTGGCAAAGAATAAACTGTTTCCTGCTTCTATAAATTTGCCTATTCTGGACATTTCATATAAATGGAATCATATAATATGTGGCCTTTGAGGTCTAGTCCCTTTCACTCAGCATGAAGTTTTTAAGGTTCATCCATGTTATAATATTGTTCAGTACTCCATTTGCTCTATTGCTAAAGACTATTCTATTTTATGGGCATACCACGTTCATCTGTTTACTCAGTAGTTGACAGACATTTGGATTATTTCCAGTTTTTGTCTATCATAAGTAATGTTCTATGAACAGTCTTGTACAAGTTTTGTGTGAACGTATGTTTTCACTTTTTGTTGGCATATATATAGGAATGAGATTTCTGGGTCATATGTAAATACGTACTAAACTTTTAAAACTTGTGTTTAACCTCATGTGCATGATTTTGAAAGTGCCTGCACCATTCTACATTCTCATTAGCAGTGTATGAAGGTTCCAATTTCTCAACATCTTTGCCAATGTTTATTATTGTGTGTCTTTTAGTCATCTTAGTTTGATAAAGAGCCCAGTAGTTAAGATCTTGGATGCTAACCAAAGAGGCTGGCAGATGGAATCCTTCAGCCATTCCTTGGAAACCTGATGAAACAGTTCTATTCATTCCTGTAGGGTCACTGTGAGACTGAGGACAATGGGTTTGTATTTTGTTTAGTAAATATAAAGTGTTGTTTTAGTGTGGTTTAGATTTGTACTTTCTTAATGTGTATTAGTATGAGTCAGACATGACTCGATGGCAGTGGGTTATTAAGGTTGAACAACTTTTTATGTGTTCATTGGCCATTTATATATCTTCTTTGGAGAGATATGTATGAATATATATATATCTATGAAAATATATAAATAACACGTAGTATATAGTATATATATTATATATATATTATTGCTCAGTTGTAAGTATCCTTTGTGAATTGAGTACAACTCCATTGTCAAAGATACACTTTTCAAATGTTTTCTTCATTCTGTGAGTTTTATCTCCTTTCTTGTATCATTTGAAGTACCTTTCTTTTGGTTTTTGTAAAGTCCAATTTATCTGTACAGTCATTTCTTGTGCCTTTGATGTCACAGATAAGAAACCATTGACTAATTTAAGCTTATGAATATTTTCATGTATGATACCTTCTAATATTTTTAGCTTTCATATTTAGGACTTTGATTCATTTTGAGTTAATTTTTCTATATGTTGTGATGAAAGGATCCAGTTACAGAACCATTTGTCAATGTTTGTTTGTCTTTAGTAGCCACCTGCATTATATAAATAATCTAGGTGTGATGTCTCTTTCTGTTTAATTTCAATGAACAAAATAGTATATATACTTAAGTGCTTTTCACATATTGACAAATGTCTGTCCAAAAATTCTTTAACAATTTACATTCCTATTAACATTTGTTTTTGTTATTGTTTTTACTTTTTATTGTGGAAAAATTCAAATATGCACTGTAGTGAAGAGAAGTATTTGTTGAACCCTTTTATGCCCAATACACCACTTGTCTATCAGTTTGTTGTACTGGGGTGGCTTGCATGTTGCTGTGATTTTTGACATGGTATCACTGGTATATTAAATATCAGCAGGGTCACCCACAGTGGACAAGTTTCAGCAAAGCATCTAGTATTTAGCTTCAGTAATTACCAGCTCACTTGCTTTCTCTTCTCTTTTGTTGTTTAAAATAATCCCGTATATCATATCATCTGTAAATATTTCAGTATGTATTATTAAAAAGCCCATTACCTTCAAGTTGATTCTGACTTACAGCAACCCTTTAGCACATAGTAGAATTGCTCCATAGGGTTTCTAAGGCCTTAAATCTTTAGTGAAACAAAATGCTACATTTCTCTCTACTCCTGTGGAGTGGCTGTTGGGTTCAAACTGCTAACTTTTTGGTTCATAACCCAGTGCTTAACCATTGTACCACCAGGGGCCCTCTGTTAAAATGTAAAGACATATTAAAATCTTACATCCATAGCATCTTTTCCAAACAAAAATTAACAAGTTTTTAATATTATGCAATATCCGTGAGTGTTTATACTTCTATTTTTTTCTGTTCAGTTTGAGTCTTTCTAAATTAATTACAACCTGACTGATGTCTCGGTAACCAGTAGCCTACATATTAGCTAAAACTGGTCATTGTGCTTATTCTAATTCTAAATCTAAGGCACTGGTGGTTCAGTGGTAGAATTCTTGCCCAACCATGTGGGACACCTGAGTTCAGTTATTGGCTAATGCCCTTCATGCCCAGTCAACACTCATCTGTCAGTGCAGGCTTGCATGTTGCTACAAGACTGGAAAGATTTAAGCAAAGCTTCCTTCCAGATCATGATGGAATAGGAAGAAAGATGTGGCAATCTACTTCCAAAAGTCTGCCAGTAAAAGCATTATGGATCACAACAGACAAATTCTTATCCCATCATAGAATAGCTTGCAGCATTTCATTCCTTTGTGCATGGGTTGCCATGAATCAGGAGCTCACTAGACAGCACCTAAAAATAAAAACCAAAGACCAAACCCACTGCTAATGAGTCGGGTCTGACTCATAGTGACCCTAGAGATCAGAGTAGAATGACTCCGTAGATTTTCTAAGGAGTGCCTCGTAGGTCTGAACTGCCAACCTTCTGGTTAGCAGATGCAGCACTTAACCCACTATGCCACCAAGGTTTCTGCTAATAACGATAATAATTGTAAATCTACTTTACTTGCTATTACTGAGATCAGCTATTATTTATTGAATTTCTACTATGTACTGTATCCTTAGGTTTGTTTCTTTTTTCCCAATCCTTATATCCATCACAACATTGTATTAATCGCTATTTACATCTGAAGAACCTGAGATTGAGTGGGATTTGGTAGGGGCTGCAGGGTGACAGAGCCAGTTTCCTCAGATGTCACTATTCAAAATATATACTGTTTTAGTCAGCTAGGTCCGCTCTAACAGAAATACCACAGAGTGGATGGCTTTAACAAAGGAAGGTTTATTCTTACGCAGTCTGGTAGGCTACAAGTCCATATGCAGGGTGTCCACTCCAGGGAAGGCTTTCCCCGTCATTGGATCTGGAGGAAAGTCCAGCACTGCTTCAGTCTTTGTCCAGGGAGCATTTTGGCACAGGAATCTCAGGTCTGAAGGACATGCTCTTCTCCCGGTGCAGATTTCTTGGTGGTGCGAGGTTCCCAATTCTCCGCTTGCTTCTCTTTCCTTTTATCTCTTGCAGGCTGAAAGGATTAAGGGTGGGGCAAGCCACACTCCAGGGAAACTCCCTTTACAGTGGAGCAGGGAGGTGATCTTCTAGAGGGATTTACAGCCCCACCCTAATCCTTTCACATACAGCATAGGAAAACCACAAAATGGAGGACTGTCACAAGATACTGGGAAACATGGCTACACATATTTTCGGGGGCACACAGTTCGTTCCATGACATATACTGACCAGCATTCCATTCTTCCTATCTATTTTTCCTAGTTTCTTCCACCTTTCAAGTCCAAGTCAATGTCAAGCTTGTTTTTGAGATCTTTTCAGGGTTCTCTGACCCACAGAGAAATCCAATTGCTCTGGCTTCTTCCAGGAACATTGTCTCTGCAGCTCTCACATGACTCCCTAGGCATCTATATTTTTATTGTTAATATTTTCGAGTGTGTGTCTTGTCTTCTTAGAAATTAATTAGAACAATTCCCTCAACCAGGTAATTGTCTAAACAAGGTTCTAATAGTGAGTATGGTAGCTTGGAGTAATATAATGGTCATAGATAATGACATTCAAGTTATGCTGTTCTCTTTCATTTAGCTCAAAGATTTTGAATAGTCAGATAATCCATTTAATATGAAAGCTTAAACTCTTAAAATATGAGACTTAGGAAACTGAGCAATTATTAGAGTTCAGGCACATTGTAGTAGTTTAGCTTTGTGTTAGATTTGACAGTACCTAAAATAGGTAAAATAATTAAAACCGGGGTGGGAGGAGAAGGGAAGACAGACATTTAGTTTGACTTTTCCAGTTGCAAAATGCTTTTTATTTAAACTTCTTGTCCTAAATATAAATTAAAAAGTAATATATATGCTCTTATCTAATATTCTATTCATAATAGAATGTTCTGCATTCGACTTACATTTGAACACATACACATGTCAAATTAAAGGCATTTATTCTGTTAACAAGGAAATGGTAGCTCAGAATGTGGGCCAAATATCACTCAGAAAATTCTCAAGGAAACTGCTTGAATCAAGTTGATGATTAACCAGGGTCCTCACTACTGTAATTCTCTGCTATGTACCTTTATAATCAGGAGGACTGATGTTATAAGCTGCATGGTAAATGCAAAACATTTTCTCTGAACCTACTGTAAAAGTCAACTGTTAAACTGCTAGGTGACATACATAAATATGCAGCTTATTATTATTTGACACTATTATAGGCAGTTACAGAATTTTCACAAGGTGAAGCAAATTTGCAATAGAATTGGAAAGCAAGATCAAGCTTTGATTGTATTCTAGGTACCACCACTCAATCCAAGAATTTCATAAGGATTTAGGAATATTTGGCATGTCATTCAGGAAAATGGAGAAATTAAGCAAGACTACATGGGTGCATTTTGTTGTTCTATTTTTATAGCATAAGTTTGCTGCCAGATGTAAACCTTGTTGTTCTTTGAAAAGACCTTTCCTTTTTACTCCACTTTATAGAAGTAAAATTTCATGTGGATTCAACAGCAGCCTTAATCAAAAGAAGATACTAGGCATTAAAATGAAACTGTAGTCAATAACCAGATATGTTGTATGAAGTTTATTTAAAATGGGTTTATGTTAAATCCATCTTAACACTGAGTATATACATGCTCAAACTGAGCAGGACAACTGTATGAAGTCCTTTATACACAGATAATGTTTACCTACATAGGGATACTGAAGAGGTAGGTGTTAGATTTCCTATTCACCGGATGGGGACAGAGTCTTCATGGAGTTGGCTGACTTGCCTGGGATCCTGCAGCTAAAGTGACGTGACATGAAGTTTCAGATCTAGTCCTGAAGCCAAATCCTGTGCTAGTTCCACTAAGCTGAAATTGAAATGGTTGGAGTGAGAATATTTTACTGGGAGTACTAGATGATTTGCGTACTCCTGCCAGTTGAATTCCATCAGCCTGTGTATGCTGCTATGAAAGTGGCAGACCTCCATCCAATTTGTTGTGCTGTTAGAGCTGTTTCCAGTAAGAAGTTCTGTTTAATCCAAAAAGCCAAGTGCCGTCGAGTCAGTTATTTTTTTGGAATTGAGTACAAATTCCTAGACACGTAAAAAAGTTTGACTCCAGGAATTGGCTAGCTCTGCCTTGTCTAGTGGTTGCATGGATCCTCATACTTAACCCAATGACATGGTGAATTACTGCTGTTTTTTCAAAGTCATTTCTAGTGTTGCTAATTTAGAATTCATTCACAATCCTCTTGACATACCAGAAAAACACAAACCAGACTTAGGATCCTGTTTTGGAAAGTAAGATGATCTCAGTAAAATTTCCCCATACTGTGCTGTAGGACAACCAACCAGTTGCTGTTGAATCTATTCTGACTCATGATGACCTTATGGGTTGCTTAAGGGATGGCCTTATGAGTAGAAAATTGCTACATAGAGTTTTCAAGGCTGTGACCTTTCAGAAGTAGACTGAGAGGCCTTTCTTCCAAGGTGCTTTCAGTAGGTTCAGATCACCGATCTTTTGGTTAGTGGTCGAGTACTTACCTGTTGGAAGACACTGTGTGTTTGTTTCTGGAGAAAGTAGTTAACATATGGCAGTCACTCTGCAAGCGCATGCTGAACTGCACCTGAACTTTAGGATCCAACCCTTAGTTAGCTGTCTCTTAGCTGTGTACCCTGTTCGATCAAGGCACTTAAGTTTTACAAGCCTCAAGATTCTCGTCTGTATGGAAAAGTGATGACACCAACACTGTCACAATTGTTTTATGGAGCACATTATATAATCTATGTAAAACCTCTCTACACAGTGCCTGTACTTAAACCCCAAAATGAAATCTTTTGCTGTTGAGTAGATTCCAACTCATGGTGACCCCATTGTTACAGAGTAGAGCTGCTTCATAGGATTTCTTTGGCTGTAGTCTTTATGCAAGCAGATTGTCAGGCCTTTCTTCTGCAACACAACTGGGTGGGTTCAAACTGTCAACCTTTAGCTTATTGCCAAGCTCAAACCTCTGCAATACCTAGGGACCCTGCCGGATACATAAGGCATGATTAACAGACAGTTAGTCTTTTCCAGAACATATGACTAAAGGTTTCAACCTGCATGCTCCTTCTTATATTTTGCAGAGGTTTCTGCAGTTTTCAAGGCTGGCACTTCAGTTACATACATCCTTCAGGAACCTTATCCTGTGACCAAGAATATAAGTCTCTCATCCTCAGCTATTTATGTGGATGCAGCTCCATCCAAGGAGAACATTGCACTTAGCTTTATGACAGCACAGGCACCCAGCCTCTTGCTCTACATCAATACCTCTTCTCAAGACTTCCTGGCTGTTCTGCTCTGCAAAAATGGTGAGTGCTAACCATGTGACATGAAATAGCATCCCACACTGAGACAGAGGGGCTAAGCATGTTTGCCAGAAATCTGTATAATTTCAACCTAAATTTGGTCCCATCTGGACATCTTATTTCTGGATTTCCAGTCAAAGCCTTCATTATACCTTACCTTTAAGGATTGCAGTTGGTATTCAGGGTCAGTGTCAATTCACTGCTGAAATCTCAAATACTTTGATTTGAATTTGCCTCAGTTAATTCTTTATTACTTAATCCATGCTGGAATCCATTAAGTGTAAGGGAGAAGAGCACAGCAGATCTAAAATTCACAAGGATACTGGCCACATCTATCCTGTCTTCTTTGCTGCAGTTCCCTTTATCAAAGACTGCTATAACAACTTTCTGAAGTGCAGACTCCATCAATACAAGTTGATGATGTAGGTCTTGACAAGCAGTGTATGTGAGTCATAACCTTGTTGGGGTAGGGTTGGCACCCCCCCCATCATACTGTGAAAAAGATGTGAATGAAATGGAACATAAAAATGTTAGCATGATTAGATAGCTGTAATTAGTTCATATGAGGATTGGAAAGACTTTGTTACAATAGCTTTGAGAAGTGATGTTTTCTTTCCACACTACTAATTCCATCCTTCAAGGGTGAGGACTATTGATAGAGTCATGGCCAAGGACTCTGTTGAATAAAAATCTCATGGGGATGAGATAATTGTTATACTAAGCATACAAGGGCAGAGATGTAAAATTCTTGTTGAATGGTCTGAGTGAATATGGCCCTGTGACTAAGAATATGACTTTCCATCTCTTGTAATTTGCTGGTGTGATAAGATTGATCTGACTTCAGAACTACCTTGCTCAGCCTACACAGTTTAATTGCCATTGTGAGTTGTGATGCAGCATAGTAGAAAAGAAGCCTGAGATATACAACATAACATGTGACCTGCTTTCTTAAGAGAGGGATCTAAAGATATTTCTCTTGCTACATTGGGTCACTATGAGTCAGACAATGGGTTTTATTTTTTGGATTTGCATTTTATCTTGGATTTATCCTTCTTTGCTTTTTCTACCCATCAGACTCTTTGTAACATTGAAAGTACTGAATGATATGTACTTTCTAAAACAAGGATCAAAACTGATGAGTCTATGGGTTGAATCAAAATAATAACAATGGAAACACTATTTTGCAGGCCTTGTGCTAAGAGCAACATTCAAGAGAAGAAAGATGGCAAGAGAGAAAGATGGAGACAGTGAGAGGCTAGAATGATTGGTCATTCCAAGCCCACTCATTCTTAAAGAGTATATAAGAGAGGAAAACTTTGAGTTGTTAGAAGCCTCATATTTATCAGCTGTCCTTTTTATCACTGGGGATATTATATGTTCTTAAACTTGAGGCTAACAGGATTAACAGAGGCCAGCCAACTAATTCATAATCTAGCATGGACCAGAACCTAATCTTCTGCTAATTAGCTTAACAGTCTTTCTTCTTAACTCTGTCATCCCATTATGTGATGTTGTTGGACTATAAGATGGTTACAGAGAGTGAATGCAGGATCTCTCCAAAGCATCTTTAGGGTATGGTTTTTACGGTACATATGTGCCTGAGAAGTCATACCTCTGGAAATACAACTGTCATAAATGTCATTTTTCTCTATGCTAAACACTATTCTTAGTATTAACATATCCCATTTTCTGCAGTTGTAGAAACCAGGGCATACAGGTGTTAAATAAAATCATGTTTTTAAAAATATTATGTAGTTTGAACACATTTAAATTAGAAATTGTGATTGAGAACACAGAATAGGCTTCCAGATTGGAAGAGGAATATGTTTAACCCCTGCTCTGCTCCTTCGTCACTGTGACATTTTTAACAAGTTATTTAAGTAGGAAAGCATTCTCAAATTTCACCTGTTCCCCTATTTTCTTACACTCTGAAGCCTTACTTTACCGAAAGCTTTTCCTAATATCATTAACATTTGAATATTTTAAATATTCAGTATACACACAAAATATTGAATATTTTAAATGCAGAAAGGCAGGAGATACTTGTGCCTTTGTGGCTTATCTGTTTAGCTCTATGAGTAAGTCCAAATAGGTAATTCTTGCAGTTCAAGTTAAGTCCCAGGAGGCAGGTGTTCACACCCTGGCTAGTAATAGAATACTTACTTCACTTAGACTACATTGTCTGCACCTGACTTGAATGAACCCTCACTTCCAATTGGCCTTGGTGGGGGAATTGAATGATTTAATGTCCTAACCATTTTCTACCATCTCCTTGTACCACAGAGATATAATTAGGATATATGTTCATTCATTCATTCTTGCTTTAACTCCTAATTGCTAGACTTGCTGCACAGCATCAGGGACTGTGGAGGCAAGCAAAGATAAGCAGTGCCTGTCTAAAGACAATAATAAAACAGAGACTCAAAAACTACCTCCAGCTATCTTAAGGACACTCTAGAGAGAAGGGAGGACATCAGTTGCCCCACATTTCTCAAGCAATCTAACTAGAACAGAAATGTTGCCTGAATTTAAGAATGAATCTTCTAGGAGTGGAGTCAAGATGGCAGAATAGGGACACATCTTCTTAATTCCCTCTGAAAACTAAGCCTGGATTGATAATTAAATGGAGCTTTTGGGACACCCAGGTAGCCCTAGGACACAGCATAGGGCTGTCAGTTTGGACTACATGCCACTAAACAGGAAACTTCTCTTTCTTTGAGCCCCATTCTTGACAAATGGCCAGCTCCCATGGACTGAAAGTAACTGGCATTTTTAAATTTTTTTCTTTTTGTTGGCCAGCAGGTAGGGTGTGGGCTTAACTAAAAACTATGTTGAGCTACAGTGTTGAAATAACAGCATGTGGAATAACCAAATTTTGAGAACCAGACTCTGGACTCAGAGCACCGCAACCCCTCCATCCTCTCTTTTCAGAGCTCTGCCACAGATTCGCCTATTTCACAGTGAGTGGGATAGCTTGACTGGGATGCCATCTTGTTCAATTAGGAGATGCAGTTGCCCAACTAGAGGCCTCAGCAGGGGCTAACTCCCAGGGTGGGGGCAATGCCAGCCCAGGGAGCACTTTTCCAGCAGAAAAGATGTGTTTAGCATGGTGTAACCTTATGGGTGGGGCCTGACAGGGATGACACAGAGCAGAAGCCTGTCCATACTTTGAAGTACATCATAGCATCTGGGGACAGCCTGAAGAGGTACCTCCATTGTCAGCCAGGAGGAGGGGCTTGCCATGCCTGATGGGATGACTGATTTTTAAAGCTTTCAGCTTTTTAAAATAAGACTACCTGGAGAAATAACTATGGTGCAGCTGACACCTCTTCCACCCTTTACTGAACCACACCATATTGTTGGCCGATGGCCCCCCACTGCCTCTGTAAGTACGTTTGTGTCTTTCCCAGCCAAGAGGCAGAGCCTGCTACCCCAGAGAGTCCACTGGGCTCAGACAATGGAGTACATAGAGGTGGCTGGTGACCATCTCTCTTCTCATAACTGTGCCTCAGCTCCTGTTGAAGCAACAGCAGAGAAACTGAAACAGACTCTAGATGTCCCAAAAGCAACACACGCTAGCAAAGCATTTAAAGAAAAATCCATCCACAGCTTCAGAAAACTCCCAAAATAAAGAATTAAAGTGCTTCCCAGATGAAGAAGCCTTTCTGAAACTATCGGAGGTCGAGTACAGAAAAATTATATACACAGCCCTGCTAGACATTATACAAAATGCAGCAGAGCAAAATGAAAAATTAAGCAAGATGTTCAAACTGATGGAATATCAGCATTCTGAAATCCAACAGATCAATAACAAAAGAAAAGAATCAGACAATTCAATTCAAAGCCAAAAGAGCATAACTGAACAACTGAAAATTAGACTCACTGACCCTGAAGACAGAGCTAATGACACCAGCAGTTATGAGGAAAAATCAAAGAAATAGGAAAAATGAAGCATTAAGAAACATGTGGGACTCTATTAAGAGGAATAATCCATGATTAATTGGAGTTCCTGAACAGAGGGAGGTAGCTAAAAACACAGAGAGTATTGTTGTTGAGTTGCTGACAGAAAACTTCCCAGAAATTGTGACAGAAGAGAACACTGATATCCAAGATGCATATCAAACACCACAAAAAGTTGAACCCCTGAAAAAAGACACCAAGACATAATCAAGCTTGACAAAATGAAACATAGAAACTCTTAAAGGCAGTGAGACTCAAAGCAAAGCTAACATTCAGAGGGGAGCCCTATGGGCTTTCATCTGACTTCTTGTAAGAAATGATGCTGTCAAGGAAGAAATGTGATGAGCCTTGAAGGAGAAAAACTTCCAACCTAGAATTATATATCCTGGAAAACTGTCTTTCAAATATGAAGATGAAATTAAGACATTCACAGATAAAGAGGAACTTAGAGACTTTGTAAAAACCAAACTAAAAATACAAGAAATACTGGAAGAAACTCTTGGCTTAGGAAAACAAAACCACTGCATGTCTATTTAAGGAGGCGATGCAGGACACAACATCCAGAAGGCACAAAACTCAACCAAAGCTAAAGAAGGGATCCAGTGATCAGATCATGAAAACTAAGATACCGTCACATTAAAAAGAGGGATGTATTACAGTAGTTATAGCCTTTCCAGATGGAAAGGAAGTAAGATATGCAGAAATTAAAATTGGGTTTAAACTTAGATTATTACAGAGATTATAGGCATAGTCATAGAGCACAATAAAGGTATGACATATCAAAACAAGAAATGTAACACAGGAGTCTCAACAAACACAAAACCAACACTGAAAATAGTGAAAAATCAACCCATAAAGAAGAATGACCTAGAACAGAATAGCAAGAGCAACAGAGAAAACACTAGCCCCAAAATAAATACATCAAAATGACAGCACTAAACACATACCTATCAGTAATCACACTGAACATAAATGGACTGAATGCTCCAATAAAGAGGCAATGAGTGACATTTTGGATAAAAAGACATGACCGTCTATATGTTGCTTACAGGAAACTCAGCTTAAAATTAAGAACAAACTGAAAATTAAAGGATGTAATAATATATACCAAGCTAAAAACATACAAAGAAGAGCAGGTATGGCAATACTAATCTCAGTTAAAGTAGATTTAATGTAAAATTCACCTTCATCTACAAGGATGGTCACTATTTTTTGCTTTAAGGGTCAATAAACAAGCAGGACTTAATAATATTAAATATTTATGCACCCAATACTAGAGCATGTAAATACATTGAAGAAACACTGACTACATTGAAAAACGAGATATAGATCACTGCACAATAATAGTAGAAGACTTCAAAACTCCACTTTCAGTATTGGACAGATCTTCTAGAAAAAAAGCTAAGTAAAGACACAGAAGATCTTATTGCCACAATTAACCAATTAGACCTCATCAACACACACAGAACTTTTTATCCATCAACAGATAACTACACCTTCTTCTCCAATGCACATGGAACATTGTCCAGAATAGATATTGTATTAGGACATAAAGCAAATCTCAACAAAATCCAAACCATTGAATTATTGCAAAGCATCTTCTCAGACCATAAAGACATAAAAGTTGAAATCAATAGCAGAAAAAGCATACATAGAAACTGGAACTCATGGAAACTCAACAACACTTTGCTCAAAAAGTCATGGGTTATAGAGAAATCAAAGATGAAATAAATAAATTTATGGATTCAAATCACAATAAAGACACTTCCTACCAAAACCCTTAGGATACAGCCAAGCACTGCTCAGAGGTCAGTTTGTCTCTATAAACACAGACAAAGGACCCAAACCAAAGAATTAACCCTACAAATTGAACATGTAGAAAGAGAACAACAGAGGAACCCATCAGGCACCAGAAGAAAACAGATACTGAAGATTAGATCAGAACTAAATGAATTAGAGAATAGAAAAACAATCAAAAAAATTGATAAAACCCAAAGCTGATTTTTTGAAAAAATCAATAAAATTGACAAACCATTGGGTAAACCTACTAAAGAAAAATAGAAGAGGAGACAAATAACCTGAGTAAGAAACGAGATGGGAGATGTCACAACAGATCCAACAGAAATATAAGTATCCTAAAAGAATACTATGAAAGACTGTACTGTAACCGATTTGAAAACCTAGAGGAAATGGACAGATTTTTAGACTTATATCACCTACCAAAATTATCACAAGGAGAAGTAGAACAACTTTATAAGCCCATCACAAAAGAAGAGATTGAAGAAGTCATCCAAAAACAGCCCTGGCCCAGATGGCTTCACTGCAGAATTCTACCAAGCTTTCAGAGAAGAGATAACTCCAATACTACTGAGAATATTTCACAGTATAGAAAGGGGTGGAATTCTCCCAAATTCATTCTATGAAGTCAGCATAACCCTGATAGCAATGCCAAGGAAAAGGCAACAAAAAAAGAGAGTTACAGGCCACTATCACTTGTGGACCTAGATTCAGAAATCTTCAACCAAAACTTTACCACTAGAACTCAACAACATACCATGACAACCAAATTGGATTCATACTAATGATGCAAGCCTGGCTCAACATGATAAAAACAATGTGATCAACCACATAAATAATACAAAAGATAAGAATCACCTGATTTTGTCAACTGATGCAGAAAAGGCATTTGACAAAACCCAACACCCATTCATGCTAAAAATTCTTGGCAAAGCAGGAATAGAAGGCAAATTCCTCAATGCAATAAGAGACATCTACGCAAAGCCAATTGACTATAGCACCCTGAATGGAGAGAGACTGAAAGAATTCCCCTTGAGAAAGGGAACTAGACAAGGATGCCCACTCTCACTTCTTCTATTCAGCATTGTATTAGACGTTCTGGCCAGAACAATTAGACAAGACAAAGAAATAAAGGGTATCCACACTCACAAAGAAGAAGTAAAAATCTCCCTATTTTCAGATGATTGATTGTATATGCAGAGAATCCTAAAGAATCCATAACTAAACTGCTCAAATTGATAGGAGTTCAGCAAAGTCTCAGGATACAAGATAAACATAAGTAAATCAGTAGAATTCCTTTATACCAACAAAGAGATCGTTAAAGAAGAAATCACCAAATTAATACCATTTACTATCGCCCCAAGAAGATAAAATACCTAGGAATAAATCTAACTAGAGAAATAAGACCTATCCTGGCCCCTAGGGTCGCCATGAGATGGATGCAACTCAACAGCACTTGGCTTGGCTAGAGAAATAAGAGACCTATACACAGAGAATTACAAGAAACTCAGAGAGACTTACATAAATGAAGAAACCTACCCTGCTCATGGATCAGAAGTCTTAACATTGTGAAATGTCTATTTTGCCCAAAGCAATCTACTTATACAATGCAATCCCAATACAAATTCCAGTGACATTTTTTAATGAGATGGAGAAACAAATCACTAACTTTGTTTGGCAAGAGTAGAAACCCCAGATAAGCAAAGCAATACTGAAGAACAAAAACATACTGGGAGGCCTCTCCCTACCCAACACTAGAAGCTATTACACTGCTACAGTAGTCAAACAGCCTGGTACTGGTACAAAAAGAGACATAGACTAATGGAGTAGAGTTGGGACTCCAGAGATGCCACCATCCTCCTCTGAATAGCTGATATTCCACAAAGCCCCTAAGATTGCAAACTGGAGTAAAAACAGTCTCTTTAACAAATGGTGCTGGCAAAATTGGATATCTATCTCCAAAAATTTGAAATAAGACCCGTGTCTCTCACCTTACACAGAAATCAACTCGAACTGGATAAAAGGTCTCAATATCAAACCTAAAACAATAAAGATCATGAAAGAAAAAAATAGGATCAACAATGGACGTTTTAATACACAACTTAGACAAAATCTGACAAACAAAGCATGATCAACAGAAGAGAAAATACATAAATGGAAACTAAAGATCAAATACTTTTGCTCACCCAAAGAGTTTCTCAGAAGAATTAAAAGACCACCTACAGAATGGAAAAAAATACTTGGCAACTATATGACAGATCGACTTCTGATCACCATAATCTACAGGGTACTGCAAAATATCATCAAGAAAAGGGTAACTGACCCAATTAAGCACTGGGCAAAGGATATGGACAGACACTTCTCTAAAGTGGATATCCAGGCAGCCAAAAGATATATGAGGAAATGCTCAGAATAATTAGCTATGAAAGAAATCCAAATCAAAACTACAATGAGATACTATCTCACCCCAACAAGTTTGGCCATGCTCTGACAAACATGTAACAACAAATGCTGGAGAGGCTTTGGAGAAACTGGAACTCTCCTACACTGCTAGTGGGATTTAAAAATGGTACAACCTCTGTGGACAGCAATCTAGTGCTTCCTTAAAAAACTGAAAATAGAGAGACCATCTGCTTGGAATACGTCCTGCAGAATCAACGGCAGTCACATGAACATGTACATTCACACGAATGTTTATTGCAGCAAAGTCTACAATAGCAAAAAATTGACTCAACCCACATGCCCAACAACAGAAGAATGGATAAACAAATTATGGTATATATACTCAATGGAATACTATGCAATGATAAAGAGTAATGATGATTTAGGAAGTATCTGATAATCTGGTTTCAATTTGAAGATATTATGCTGAATGAAATCAGTCAGTGCCACAAGGATAAATATTGTATGATACCCCTACTATAAGAACTTAAAAAGAGACTCATGTACAGAAGAAAAGATTTTTTGACAGTTGCAAGGGAGTGGAGGAAAAGAAGGAGAGGGCTAGTTATAAATTAGATAGTCAATAGGAATTTGGTCGTGTGAAATCAGTAACAGAACATGTGAGAAAGATCAATTTAACTGGACTTTAACATAACCTGAAAACTCTTCCAATCTTAACCCAATATGGCAAGGATAGAGTAGCAGGGGTGGGGGTATGGAGACCATGCTCTCAGGGGACATCAACACCAAATGGCATAACTAGCCTATTGCTAAGAGAGTCTTCTGCACCCCATATGGGTGAGTGGTGTCTGGGATTTAAAAGCTAGCAAGCTGACATCTGAGGTACACCAAATGGTACCAACTCAGCTGGAACAGATGATCACCAAGGACAACAAAGACATGAGGGAAAAAGAGCCCAGCAGTCAGAAGGACCCACATAAATGGGTAACTATATCGACATGTGACCAGAAGAACCAGATGATGCCTGGCCACTACCAATGACAGCTGTGGTGGGGCTCACAGTGTTAACTGCCAGTGGCAACATGAGAAAAAGAGGGGTGCACTCTAAGAACTCCACTAAAAGACCATGATTGGCAGTCTGAAGGCCTGAGGGTTTCCCTGGGAGCATGGCCCCTAGACCTGCAGCTCGTGAAGATAAATTATTACTGTGGTCAACTGTTTGGACAGGACTGGACTGGACTCAGGGACACAGACTGACCATGTCATATGTGCATGTTATGGTTCTAGGCATCTATAGGATGTTGTCCTACTGGTCTCTCACTAGAAGGGAGTAGAGAGGGTAGACGAGGGAACAGGCGATTGTTAAGAGGATATGACATGTATGGAATGGAAAGGAGGAGTGTGGTGTTACCGGGCAAGGAGAGCAGAAGGAGCTGCAGATAGGAGGACAAGCAATTCTCTGTAAATAAATTATCCTTGCCTCTAACTCTAGGCAGAGAGTAGGATTTACAACACATAAGAAAATTAACATCAAATCACAAAATGGAAGACAACCACAAAATACAGTGAAAAATGTATTTTGGCCTAGCCAAGTTGACAAATATTTTCAGGGGACACAATTCAATCCATGACAGTTACCTACTGAGGCTATAATGGAAATACCACACATCAGGGGCCTTGAAGAACTGCCATTTGTTTTCTTACAGTTCAGGAGGCTGAAAGTCCAAATTCATAGTGTGGCTCTAACAGGCAGTCTTACCTTGGCTATTTCAGCTTTTAGTAGCTTCCAACAAGCTTTGGCTTTCCTGGCATGTAGATGCATCTATCTCCATTGTCCATCTTCCTCCTCCTCTTTCCATGTGTGTCTCTCTGTTTATTCTGGTCTGTTATAACTCACAAATTGCCGTGTCCGGCACTCTAGCAACTAGCACTGGATGAAGTCCAATGGCCGAAGGTGGAGAGGCAAGGGGATGAGAAAAATCTCAGTCACGCATGAAGCATGTCACTCACACAAGAACAAATAAACAACATCACACACACAAGATAAAGTTGGGATCAGGTGAGACCAAGGTCTCTGATGAAGAATGGTGGACCCCAACCTGCTACCACAAGCTTTATTTATAGGCTTTACAGGTAGGAAGTCAACAGGGTGGTATATAGCCAAAAATGGTCATGATATTTGTTATAGAACAAAGGATAGGAACATGCAAATAGTTTTATCCTGAGCTATTATCCTGCAAAGTTTCATGGAAATAGTTCTTAGCTAAGGACTTATTATTTTACAAATAGTTTTGCCTGAGTCAATAAAACTGCAAATAGTTTCAAGGAAATAGTTTTAACTTGCAAATAGTGTAGTCTGGGCTAGTATCCTACAAATAATTTCAAGAAGATGATTCTTATTATTCTATAAATAGTTTCAGGGCACCAAGCAGAGACATGGGGAGAGGGAGGAAGGGGCAAGGGGGCTAGGACACAGTAGCTTCAGGCTGGCAGCAAGAACTGATAAGTTTAGAATCCATAAAACAAAACAAAACACCTGTTTTCAAATAGTACTACTGTAAAAATGGCATAAGGCACTATGTGAAACCCTCTAACTTTAAAACGGGGAAGAGAATCAACAGCAGGCATCAAAGGCTGATTCTTAAGAGGCAGATGCTAGTCATAACTTTTTTCAACAGCCTTTGGTTTTCCAGCTGATTCTGACACCATTTGTCCCTCCCGCCAGCACATTTTACTTCTCTACTGAGTCCCATAATCCACTGCAGAAGCCACACAGAACTTCCAGACAATGTATATATTAGAGAAGTAACCGGTTACAATCCCAGTTCAGGAAAGCTCAGAATATAGTTCTTGGATCAGGTTATCCTCCAGTCAGTTATGCCCGCAGACATGCCTCTCTCTGGCCCCTCAGCCTCTGCCTTGCTCAGACAAGAATTACACAGCTTCCCTCCCTCTGCCCCAGCTCTACTGATAAGTGCCCAGGTGCACCCTACTGAGCCAGCAAGCCTCCTTCTTGAAGACACTCAGCTTTCTTGTTCTGTGGGCTGGGAAGCCCACCATGCCATCTGTCTCTGGCTGGTCTTTTGGGATATCGTGGTTCTCTGGCTGTTGTTTCTTTACCGCTGCTTGTTACTGCCTGCAATATTATAGCGATGCCTCCCTGTCCTCTGTGTTGTAGCTCTAGTCTTTGTCAGTGTCTCTTTTAAACCTAGTAGGATGGCAAAACTGACCAATCCCCTCATTAGGTTTCACATACCTCATTTGCATAGTCCCAGCCAGTCTTTTGATGGGCATTACAGAGACTATGGCTATAAAGGCCATATTAAGTTATTCACTGCACCACAATCGTATATACAAATACAAGGGCCATATATGTAACATGTATCTTGGCAGACATAGTTAATACATAGCAAACTAGATCCAGGTAATCTTTTCATTGTCTCTTCTCCTAGCACCTTATTTTGTGGTGTGGTCATAAGTCATTGAAGATTGAATGAGATCACGCAAGTGGCTGTGCCCTGTAGTCTGTAAAGCATAAAACATTTTATTTTCCTCTTGCCAATAGTAGTAATAACAATAATACAAGTTTGCTGCATACTTGGGTTACCAACTCTGTGCTGGCCAGATTTCAGTACATTGGAAATTAAAACTCAATACTAGAGGAACTGAAAACTTTCTGATGCCTGGAGGCACAGCTCTTCATAGGGGGGAACTTCAGTTGTGGAAGGAGAAAAGTTAGACTTAGGTTTCCACCCAGGCAAGTTGGCTGGCGCTGAGAATAGGCAGCGGAGCTTAATCCACAAAAGCAAGAAAATGAATGTATTTAAGAATAATCTTTCTCAAATGCCCTCCGACACAGGCATTACAGAATTTTGTCTGATGTTTCCTAAAAAAGATGGAGAGGTGAGCGAATGAATGAGTTAGACACAGAGAGAGGACTAAACACTGAGACAACAGGCAGGGCACATGCGAGGGACTAATAAAGAGCTCCAGTCTTGACAGGGCCGTGTTTGACAAGTTGCAGGGAAAAGATACATAATCAAGTTCTGGGGAGAGTCCCACCTCAACTTCAATTTCTCAGCCTGTGGAGTGAGCATCACAAAAGATGAAAATGGAGAGCGGCAGCTGCTGTTAATTCTACAAGACCTAGGGCATGAAGATCGCACAGAAATCGGAGGCTACTGTGAAAATAAGCCTAACAAAAAATAACAAAACAAATAAATAACTCAAAAATATCTGTTTAACATCTACCATGTGCTAGATACTGTTCTATGTGTTCATATGTTGTAAGTGGTTCTCAAGAGTAGGAGTCCACATCTAGCACAGTGTCTCACATGTGGCTGACCTTAGAGTTATTCTTGGATTGAGTTGCATATTTTAGAATCTAGTGGGAGAAATAGGTAGATACAAAGTAAATTTGGAAAAGCATCACAGATACAATATGTATAACAGCCAGCAGTGGGAGTGCAGTGGGAAAAAAGGACAGCTCCTTTTGGTACATCACAAAAGATTTTAAAATTTAAAAACAAAACAAAAGTTTCCAGTGAGTTGGTTTCAATTCATGGTGACCCTTTGTATGTCAGAGTAGAACTGTGCTCCATAGAGTTTTCAATGGCTTTTTTTCAGAAGTAGATCACAGTCTTTCTCCCAACATGCCTCTGGGGGATATGAACCTCCCGACTTCCAGTTAACAGCAGACCAACTTTTAAATGGTTGCTCTGTCCAGGGAATTCCATAGTGAAGATTGTCAGTAACATGAATTACATTAATTGCATTATAAGTTTGAATGAATTCTTAAGTATATTTTTTTTTCTGACATTTCATTCTGTCCTCTATATCCTGTGTGGTAAAAACAAAGGTGGTTTGGGCAATGGGTTTTTGTGGAAGTAGCATTCTGTAACTTTGTTTTCTGAGAGCCTTCTAGGTCTTCACACTTTATACACTCCAGTTTAAACAGCTCTTCAGACATTTTCAAGGAATTGAGCAACTGTTTATTTTTCTAAGGTGGCTATTTGCTTTCAGACGAAGTGTGATAATTATTATCTTTTCTTTTGATGCTTCATTGTTTGTAAAAAGAGAATTAGAGGACACGCTGGGCCTTTGTTTCTTCATCTGTGAATTTGGGGTGTTTGTTTTGGACAACAGACTCACAGTCATGCCCTTAAGAATTAATGAGATCCTGTTTGTAAAGGATTCAGATGAGTCAGGATTAAAGATGTAGGATAAATACAAGGAGGACTTGTTGCAAAACAGGGCAAAGTGCTTGCTGGATACTGAAATACCTTGATTTTTTTTCCCCCTTTTAAGCCCCAAGGTGGAAAGAGTACAGGTTTGGTCCTTTTACTTTTGGACTAGAACTCTAATTAGGTGCTTAAAGATTAGGAGAGTAGTTAGAATCTGTGTAAAGAAAGCTTTCCTCAAAGAAAAGACATGTTTTTATTCTTAAAGCTCTTGACCTCTAAGTAATTACACTTAAAATATGAAACCAAGTCAACAAGAAATCCAAATGTGGGGCATGTTCCACTCTCTGTGAGGTTAATTACCTTGTGTGCAACAAGGGTAGGCCTTGAATTATCCTTCTTTCTTTTTTTCTCATTAAATTTTGTTTTAATGACTCAAAATTCTGTGACAGATTTTTGATTGTTTCCATTCAGAAAGTCTGATTTTAAAAACTAGTAAAACTGCCATACATAATAAGAAACACATGGTCCATAAAAGGTCCCTTTCTGATGGTTTTATGATATTTTGTTATTATCAGCTAATCTTTTACTATTAAATGGTTAATTGAGACAAACAGTTCTGACATCATTCTTTCAAAACTGATTTATATTGGGGTGACAAGTGTTATGCATAGTATTTATTTAGGTTTCTGAGCTTTCTCAGCAGACTTGGTGACCCTGAAAACTCCAGCACTGTTTTGTCTACTGCCTGATTGTTATAGAAAATGAGGAAGCGAAAGACACCCAGAAAAAGGCAAGAAGCTGTTTATTACGCTGGCGGGCCACCGGGACCTTTTCAGGTTCCAAAAAATGGCCCCGAGTGCCGTTTCAGGAGGGTAGATATAGTGCAGTTTGAGGATGTCGTGGTTGAGACAAATGGGGTGAGCAGGTGGAGTTCTGAGGGGGCACATTCTGCCAGCCAGGGAGCCAGTCTGAGAAAGGAAAGGGGAAAGGGAATATTGTGTCCTGCCAGGCGGGGAGTTGGGCTGGGAAGGGAATGGGAAGGGAAATATCGTATCCTACCAGCTGGGGAGTTGGGCTGGGAAAGGAAAGGGGAAAGGGACTATCATATCCTGCCAGCCGTAGAGCTGTGCTGAGAAAGGAAAGGAAAGTGTCCTGTCAGGCGAGTGCCGGCTGAGAAGGGAAGGGAGTATTGTATCAGGCACCGGCAGGGGCAGCAAGGAGGGGAAGGAAAAATTTTCAGCCTCAGTTATCCATGTTATGATGACACCCACAGCAGCTGTCTTTCTTGTATCATGAGCAACAAAATGACTTATAGGAAGATAATTGGAGAAGTTCTCAACACACATAGCCTTTTCATGAACCATGTCAATGATAACCAGACTTCAAAAATTTGGTGCCATCTTCTAGCTTCTTACTACTCTTTGAGCTCAGCAAATAATGTGAGCTGTGTGACAATCCAGTACAGGATTGTCACAGTGCATAGCCAGTACTAATTTGGCCTGGATGGTTCATGATGTTCACCTGAGCAGTGACCCCAACTGTTTCAACTAGTGGGTCATTTTTGCTATCACTAGCCACACTGCCATGACAAACATCTCTAACATAGCAGTTCTTGACATTGAAGCCTACATTGTCCCCAGGCAAAGCTTCACACAAAGCTTGATGGTGCATTTCAATACATTTTAGTGGTGACATTAACTGGAGCAATGGTAACAATCATGCCATGCTTGAGAATACCAATCTCTACTCTGCCCTCAGGAACAGTATCAGTATCACCAGCTTTTTAAGCATCTTAAAGAGGAAGGTAATGAAAAGGCAAGGAGGGTAAAGACAGTGTGGGCAGTGCCTACTTGTCTGTCACTGGAGGTTTGCTTGTTGCTGTGATGCATAAAGCTATTCCACTGGTATTTAAGTACCACTAGAGTCAACCATGGTAGATAAGTTTCAGCTGATCTTCCAGACTAAGACAAGCTTAGAAGAAGGTACTGGACCGGAAGTCTATTTCTGAAAGGAATTAGTCAGGGAATACTGTACGAATAGCAGCTGAACATTGTCAGATATGGTGCTGGAAAGTGAGTCCCCCAGGTTAGAAGGCACTCAGAAGATGACTGGAGAAGAGCTGCCTCCTCAAAGTACAGTTGACCTTAATGACATGGATGGAGTAAGGCCTCTGTGATCTTTGTTTGCTGATGTGGCACAACTCAAACTGCAAACATCCATTAATAATCAGGACATGGAATGTATGAAGTATGAAACTAGGAAAATTGGAAATTGTAAAAAATGAAATGGAATGCACAAACATTGACATCCTAGGCATTAGTGAGCTGACATGGGCTGGTTTGGGTCATTTTGAAACCGACGGTCATGTGGTCTACTATGCTGAGAATGAATACTTGAAGAAGAATGGTTTGGCTTTCATCATCAAAAAGAACGTTTCAAGATCTGTCCTGAGATACAATACTGTCAGTGGTAGGATAATATCCATATGCCTACAAGGAAGGCCAGTTAATACAACTATTATTCAAAATTACACACCAACCACTAAGGCCAAAGATGAAGAGGGTGAAGATTTTTACCAGCTTCTGCAGTCTGAAATTGATTGAACATGCAATCAGGATGCATTAATAATTGCTGGTGACTGGAGTGTAAAGTTGGAAACAGAGGATTGGTAGTTGGAAAATATGGCCTTGGTGACAGGAATAATACTGGAGATCACGTGATAGAATTTTGCACGACTAACGACTTTTTCATTGTGAATACCTTTTTTAACCAACACAAACAGTGACTGTACACTTGGATCTCATCACATGGAATACACGGGAACCAAATGGACTACATCCATGGAAAAAGACAATGGAAAACTACCTATCAGCAGTTAGAATAAGACCAGGTGCTGACTGTGGCATAGATCATCGATTGCTCATATGCAATTCAAATTGAAACTGAAGAAAATTTGAACAAGTCCATGAGAGCCAAAGGATGACTTTGAATATATCCATCCCGAGTTTAAAGACCGTCTCAAGAACAGATTTGATGTGTTGATCACTAATTACCAAAGACCAAATGAATTCTGCAATGACATCAAAGACATGAGCCGTGAAGAGTGAGAGATCAATAAAAAGACAAAAAAGGAAGAAAAGACCAGATTGGATGTCAGAAGAGACTCTGAACGTTACTCTTGAAGGTTGAGCAGCTAAAGCAACAGGAAGGAATGGTGAAGTAAAAGACCTAAACAGAAGATTTCAAAGAGCAGCTCGAGAAGACGAAAGAAAGTGTTATAATGACATGTGCAAAGAGCTGGAAATGGAAAACCAGAAGGGAAGAACATATTCTGCATTTTTCAAGCTAAAAGAACTGAAAGAAAAAATCAAGCCTCGGGGGGCATCAAAGGAAAACTAAAGGAATACACAGAGTCATTATAACAGAAAGCACTGGTTGATGTTCAGCCATTTGAAAAGGCAGCATATGATCAGGAACCAGTGGTACTGAAGGAAGAAGTTGAAGCTGTTCTGAAGGCACTGGCAAAAAACACCTACTGCCACAAGGCTCCAGGAATTGATGGAATATCAATTGAGATATCTAAAGAAACAGATGCAGCACTGGAAGTTCACAATCATCTATGCCAAGAAATTTGGAGGACAACTACCTGGCTAGCTGACTGAAACAGATCCATATTTATGCCCATTTCAAAGAAAGGTGATCCAACCAAATGTGGAAATTATCAAACAATGTTTTGCTATCACACGCAAGTAAAATTTTGCTCAAGGTCGTTTAAAAGCACCTACAACACCAGAAATTCAAGCTGTATTTGAAAGAGAGTGTCAAACCAGGGATATCTTTGCTGATGTCAGATGGATCTTGGCTAAAAGCAAAGAATACCTGAAAGATGTTTTTGTGTTTCATTGACTATGCAAAAGCGTTCGACTGTGTGGATCATAATAAATTATGGCTAACATTGCAGAGAATGGGAATTCCAGAACACCTTATTCTCTTAAAGAATCTATATATGGATCAAGAGACAGAACAAGGGGACACTGCGTGGTTTAAAGTCAGGAAAGGTGTGTGTCAGGATTGTATCCTTTCACAATACCTTTTTAATCTGTATGTCCAGCAAATAATCTGAGAAGCTGGATTATATGAAGAAGAACAAGGCATCAGGATTGGAGGACAATTGATTAACAACCTGCGTTATGCACACAATACCACCTTACCTCCTGGAAATGAAGAAGATGTGAAACACTTACTGATGAAGATCAAGGACTACAGCCTTCAGTGTGGATTGCAGCTCAACATCAGAAAAACAAAAATCCTCCAAAAATCCTCCCAACTGGACCAGTAAGCAACATTGTGATAAATGGAGAAAAGGTTAAAGTTGTCAAGAATTTTGTTTTATGTTGGTCCACAATCAACATCCATTGAAACAACAGTCAAGAAATCAAAAGATGTATTGCACTGGGAAAATCTGTCGCAAAGGACCTCTTCAAAGTATTCAAAAGTAAGGATGTCACCTTGAGGACTAAAATATGACTGACCAAAGCCATGGTATTTTCAATTGCATCATATGCATGCAAAAGCTGGACAATGAGCATAGAAGACAGATGAATAATTGGTGCCTTTGAAATGTGTTGTTGGAGAAGAATGTTGAATGTACCATGGACCACCAAAAGAATAAACAGATCTCTTCTAGAAGAAGTACAACCAGAGTGCTCCTTGGAAGCCAAGGTGGCAAGACTGTGTCTTACATATTTTGGACACGTTGTCAAGAGAAATCAGTCCCTGGAGAAGGACATCGTGCTTGGTAGAATGGAGGGTCAGTGACAAAGAGGAAGACCCTCAACAAGATAGACTGACACAGTGGCCGCAATAATATGCTTGAGCATGAAACAATTGTGGACACGGCACAAGACTGGAAAGTGTTTCTTTCTGTTGTTCATAGGGTTGCTATGAGTCAGAACCAACTCCACAGCACCTAACAACAACAAAGAGGAAGATACAGAGCCTTGCCAGTTGATGAGTTAGTGGCAGGATGCATTCCAGAACTTCAACCAGCATGGTTCCACAGACACTAACATCATTACAGGTAACTTTTCATCCCTTAAACTAAGTCATGTCAGCTCTTGACTGAAGCATGCTGTCAGCAAAAATTGGCACAAATGCTACTGTGTCGGGATTGTAGCCAATTTTCTTAATGTAGTTACTGACTTCCCTTAACAATCTCTACAGAACTCTTCTGGCCCTAGGGTTGTTCAGTGGAATCCATCCTTTTAACACCAGCAATTAGTTGCTTCACACCCAGTGGATAAGCCAGAAGGGCATGCTTATAGTTCTGACCATTCTTGGAGACATTGACTTCAAGTTTACAAATACCAGGAGCAGTCATCTGAAAATGACAGTCAGACTGTGGTGATTCTGTAATCATATTTTTGACAAGATTTTTGTGTCCTGGGACATCAATAATTATTATGTAGTACTTGCTGTCTCAAACCTCCAAGGGAGATATTGGTAGAGATGCCTGACTCACATCCAGCTTTCAGGTTTTGGAAGACGCAGGCATCCATGAAGGGGCACTTTCCTATCTCAGCAACTTCCTTCTCAAGTTTTCTGATGATTTTTTACAATCCCACCAGGTGAACAGTAATGGTGACTTGCCTGAATCTACATGTCTAATGACAGCAGTATTGGTAAGGATCTTTTCCCTTCCCATTTTGGCTTAGATTTTGCCACTGTTGTTGTTGTTATTGTTAAGTGCTGTCAAGTCTTTTCTGACTCGTAGAAACCCTATGAACGACAGAACAAAACACTGCCCGGTCTTGTGCCATGTCCACAACTGTATTTAATGCTTACGTGCATTGTTGCAGCCACTATGTCAGTCCATCTCATCAAGGGTCTTCTTCTTTTTCGCTGACCCTCCATTCTACCAAGCATGAGGTCTTTCTCCAGGAACTGACCCCTCTTGTAAACATGTCCAAAGCATGTAAGACACAGTCTTGCCATCTTGGCTTCCAAGGAGCATTCTGGTGTACTTCTTCCGGAACAGATCCATTTGTTCTTTTGGCAGTCCATGGTACATTCAACATTCTTCTCCAACATTACAATTGAAAGGCATCAATTCTTCTTCTGTCTTCTTTGTTCGTTGTCCAGCTGTTGCATGCATATGATGAGACTGAAAATACCACGGCTTTGGTCAGGCACATTTTAGTCTTTAAGGTGACATCCTTACTTTTGAATCCTTTAAAGAGGGCCTTGCAGATTTTCCCACACAGTACGTCTTTTGATTTCTTGATGGCTGCTTCCATGGGTGTTGATTGTGTATTTTGCCATAATTTTCACTAATACCTCTGTTCTAGGAGTAAACTCACTGTGAAAAATTCACTATTTCTTTTAATTCAAACTTACTGAAGATACATTTTTTTTACTTCTACACAGTATTCTTTTTTAATAATTGAATGAAAATATACATTTCCATATAAATTTGCATGCCCACCTACATGCAGCTCCCACTGCTCTCCCTGCCCAGTGACAGCACACTCTTCCTCTCAGCTCCATACATGTCTTATCATCCCAACAAATTCCTGTCCCCTCCTCTCCACCCACTCCCCTTCCTCCAGTAACAGGTCAACAGGATGACATCCTGTAGATGCATAGAATCATAAAGTGCACACATGATATAGTCACTCTGTGTCGCTAAGTCCAATCCATTCCTTTCCAAGGGTTGACCTTCATTATGTTTTATGGACTGGGGCAGCATCAGAGCCAGGGGCCATGCTCCCAGGGAAACTCTGAGGCCCATGGACCATCAACTGCAGTCTCTCAGTGAAGATCACAGGGTACACTCCTTTTTATTCCTGTGTTGCCAGTGAGACTCAACTTTGTGAGCTCCATCACAACTATCACTGGTGGTGGCCGGGCACCACTGGGTTCTTCTGGTCACAAATTGATGTAGTCACCCACTCACATGAGTCTCTCTGTCTTCTGGGTTCCCTTTCTCCCATGTCGTTTTGGTCCTTGGTGATCATCCATTCCTGCTGAGTTGGAATCATTTGCTGTACCCTCAGATGAAAGCCTGGCAGCTTTTAAGACCCCAGTCACCACTCACCAATGTGGGGTGTGGAAGACTCTCTTAGCAAAACCCTAGTTGTGCAAATTGGCCTCCGTTTCCCAAGACAGTATGGTCTCTGCCCCCCCACCAGCTACTCTGTCCTTGTAATGTTGGATTAAGATGGAAGGAGTAATCACATTATGTTGAAATCCAGTTAATACTGATTTTCTTTCTAATGTGTGCTGTCACAGATTTCACCCAACCAAATTTCTATCAGCTGTTGGCTTTTTGGCTTGGCATCTAATCTAAACCCTCTCCTTGCCCACTGTACCTCGGTCCCCACCCTGCAGCCATCAAAGAGTCTTTTCTTCTATGCATGAGTCTTTGTTGAAATTCTTATCATAGGGGTTTCATACAATATTTGTCCTTTTGTTGCTGACTGCTTTCACTCAGCATAATGTCCTCCAATTGAAACCAGGTTATGAGATGTTTCCTAAAATCATCGTTGATCTTTATCATTGCATACTATTCCACTGAGTATATATACCACAGTTTACCTATCCATTCCTCTGTCATTGGGCATTTGGGTTGATTGCATCTTTTTACTATTGTGGACTATGCTGCAATAAACATTTGTGTGCATATTTCAGTTGGTGTGAATGGCCTTGATTGTATAGGATATATTCTGAGCAGTGGAATTGTTTGGTCAAATGGTATATCTATATCCAGTTTTTTAAGGAAGCACCAGATTGCTATCCAAAGAAGTTTCACCATTTTGCAATCCCGCCAACAGTGGAAGAGAGTTCCAATTTCTCCACAGCCTCTCTAGCATTTGTTGTTTCGCATTTTTCAGGTCGTGGCCAAACTTGTCAGGGTGAGATGGTATTTCATCGTAGTTTTGCTTTGAATTTCTGTAATAGCTAATGGCTGTGAGCATGTTTGCATGTGTTTATTGGCTGCTTGGATCTCCTCTTTAGAGAAGTGTCTATCCATCTCCTTTATCCATTCCTTAATTGGATGATTTATCTTTTTTCTTATTGATATTTTGTAGTACCTTATAGATTATAGAGATCAGGCATCAGTCTGACATATAGTTGCCAAATATTTTTTTTCTCATTCTGTAGGTGGCCTTTTAATTCTATTAATGAAGTCTTTGGATGAGTGAAAGTATTTGATTCTTAATAGCTCCCATTTATATATTTTCTCTTCTGTTGTTTGTGGTTTATTTGACACATTTTCAAGTCTAAATTGTGTATTAAAACTTCCATTGTTATTCCTACTTTTGCTTGAATGAGCGTTATTGTTTTAGATTTGATATTTAGGTCTTTTATTCATTTTGAGTTGGTTTATTTATAAGGTGTAAGATATGGGTCTTTTTTTAATTTTTTGCAGATGGGTATTCAGTTCTGCCAGCCCCATTTGTTGAACAGATTGTTTTAACCCCAGTTTAATGTCTTACGGCCTTTGTCAAATATCAACTGTTCATAGGAACAGGGTGTCATCTCCAGTGTCACAACTCTATTCCATTGGTCTGTATGTCCTTTTTTTTAACCAGTATCAGGCTGTTTTGACTACTGTGGCAGTGTAATAGTTTCTAAGGTCGAGGAGTGTGAGGCCTCCGACTATGTTCCACTTTTTCAGTACTGCTTTATATATCTGTGGTTTCTTCCCTTTCCAAAGTTGGTGATTTGTTTCTTCATCTCATTAAAAAATGACACTAGAATTTTTATTGGGATTTCATTAGTGGGTAAAGTGCTACCACTGCTAACCACAAGGTTGGCAGTTCAAATCCACCAGGTGCGCCTTGAATACTCTGGGGGCCAGTTCCACCCTGGCCCCTAGGGTCGGTCACCATGAATCAGATCCGACCCGACGGCACTTGGCTTGGCTATTGTGTCTGTAGATTGCTTTAGGTAAAATAGACATTCTCACAGTGTTAAGTCTTCCTGTCAATGAACAGGGCAGTTTTCTCCATTCGTGTAAGTCTCTCTTGTTTTGTTGAAGTAAGGTCTTGTATTTCTCTTTGTCTTAAGTCTCTTATGTCTCTAGTTAGATTTATTCCTAGGTATTCTATTTTCTTGGGGGCTATAGTAAATGGTATTGATTTGGTGATTTCTTCTTTGATGATCTCTCTGGTGGTATAAAAGAATCCTACTGATTTACTTACTTATATCCTGATACTTTGCTGAACTCTTCTGTTCAAGTAGTTTACATATGGATTATTTAGGATTCTCTGTGTATACAGTCGTATCATCTGCAAATAGGGAGATTTTTACTTCTTTGCCAGCATGGAGGTCCTTAATTTCTTAGTTTTGTCTAATTGCTCTGGCTAGAACTTCTAGTACAATTTTGAATAGAAGCAGTGAGACTGGGCATCATTGTCTAGTTCCCATTCTCTAGGGGAATTCTTTCAGTCTCTCTCCATTCAGAATAACATAAGTGGTTGGATTTGTGTAGGTGTTCCTTATTCCACTGAGGAATTTCCACTCTATTCCTGTTTTGCTGAGAGTTTTTACCATGAATGGATGTTGGACTTTATTGAATGCCTTTTCTGTATCAATTGACAGAATCAGGTGATTCTTTTGTGATATTTTTGTGGTTGATCACAATAATTGTTTTTCTGATACTGAACCTGCCTTGCATCCCCGGTATGAATCCAATTTTGTCATGATGAATTTTTTTTGATATGCTGTTTAAATATTCTGGCTAGGATTTTGTTAAGGGGTTTTGCATCTAAGTTCATCAGATTTATTGGTCTGTAATATTCTTTCTTTTTTTGTGGGGTCTACCTGGCTTTGGTTTCAGGGTTATGCTGCTTCCATAGAATGAATTTGGGAGTATTCTATCCCTTTCTATGCTGTGAAATAGCCTCAGTAGTATTGGAATTAATTGCTTTTTAAAAGTTTGGTAGCATTCTCAAGTGAAGCCATCTGGTTGTTTAAGTTTGTTTATTTTGTCTTTGGCTTTTTGAGCAGGGTGTTGTTCAGTTTCCAAGTGTTCAAATTTCCGTTTTTTTCTCTTATTGATTTTGACTTTTATGGCTTTATAATCCAAGAAGATGCTTTGTAATAATTCAGTGATGTGGATTCTACTTAGACTTGCTTTATGTCTTAACATGTGGTCTATTCTGGAAAATGTTCCATGTGCACTGGAGAAGAAGGTGTACTTATCTGTTGATGCATAAGAAGTTCTGTATGTGTCGATGAGGCCTAGTTGGTTAATTGTCACAAGATCTTATGTGTCTTTACTGAGCTTTTTTCTGGATGACCTGTCCAATACTAAAAGTGAAGTGTTGAATTCTCCAACTATTATTGTGGAATAATCTGTCTCATTTTTCAGTGTAGTCACTATTTGTTCAATGTATTTAGATGCTTCAGTATTGGGTGCATAAATACTTAATATTGTTAATTACAGCTTGTGTACTGAACCTTTCAGCAATAAATAGTGTCCATCCTTGTTCATAGTGGTGATTTTATGTCCAAATCTACATTATCTGAAATTAGTATTGCCACACCTGCTCTTCTTTGTATGTTGCTAGCTTAGTATGTGTTATTCATCCTTTAATTTTCAGTTTGTTCTTATCTTTAAGTCTAAGGTGTGTTTCTTTAAGCAACATAAAGACAGGCCATGTCTTTTGATCCACAATGTCACTTGTTGTGTCTTTATTGGACCATTGAGTCTGTATACATTCAGTTTAATTATTAATGGGTATATGTTTAGTGCTGTCAATCTGATGTATTATTTTTGAGTTGATGATTTCTATGTACTCTTAGTATTCTGTTCTGAGTCATACTTTATGGCTTGACTTTTCATCCTTTGCAGTGTTGGTTTTTTGGTTGTTGAGACGCCTGTATTATATTTCTTGTTTTGATATGCTGTATTGTTATTGTGCTTTGTGGCTACCCCTATGATTCCTCCTTAATATTCTAAGTTTAAAGCCAATTTTAACGTCTACGTATCTTTTTAACTTCCTCTCCATATGAAAGGACTATAACTACTGCACCATGTCCCTGTTTCTAGTGTGATGATGTCATAGATTTTTTCTGATATGGTCACTGGTTCCTTTCTTTTAATAGTGTAGCTTTGATTGAGTTTTATGACTTCCCTAACTGAGTAGGATTCTGGATACTGTATCCTACATTGTCTCTTTAAATATACACTTAAGGTTTTGTTTTTCTAAGCAAAGAGCTTCTTTCAGCATTTCTTGTAATTTTGGTTTGGTTTTCACAAAGTCTCTGAGCTTCTGTTCATCTGCAAATGTCTTAATTTCATCTTCATATTTAAGAGACAATTTTGCAGGCTTTATAATTCGTGGTTGGAAGTTTTTCTCCTTTAGGGCTTTGAATGTGTCATTCCACTGCCTCCGTACCAATGTCATTTCTGCTGAGAATTCAGATGAAAGCCTACAGGACTTCCCTCTGAATGTTAGCTTTGCTTTGAGCCTCTCTGCCTTCAAGAGCCTCTCTTTATGTTTCATTTTATTTAGCTTGATTATAATATGTTTTGGTGTCTTTCTTTTGGAGTGTAGTTTTTGTGGTATTCAGTACAAATCCTGAAAATCTTTGCTCTCTTCTTTCATAATTTCAAGGAAGTTTTCTGTCAGCAACTCAACAATAATACTCTCTGTGTTTTCAGTTATCCCTCCCTATTGAGAAACTCCAGTTAATCATAGATTATTCCTTCTCATAGAGTCTCACATGTTTCTTCATTCTTCATATTTCTTTTCTTGGATTTCTCATAAATGCTGGTGTCAGTGTCCCTATCCTCAGCCTCACTAAGTCTGACTTCTATTTCCTCAATTTTGCTCTTTTGGATTTTGATTGAATTGTCTAATTCTGTAATTTTGTTACTGATCTACTGGAGTTCAAATCATTGATGTTCCATCAGTTCAAACATCTTGTTTAGTTTTTCCTTTTGCTTTGCTGCATTTTATTTAATCTGTAAGAAGGATCTCTATATAATTCTTTTGTAGTCAACCTCCAATAGTTTCAAAAAGGCTTCTTCATCTGGGAAGTTTTTTGATTCTTTATTTTGGGAGTTTTCCGGAGCCATGGTGGACTGTTTCTTTAAAGGGTTAGCAGTGGATTTTTGCTGTTCAGTTTTTATGCTGTTACTTCAACAGAAGCTGAGGTATGGTTCTGAGAAGGGAGTTAGTCACCAGCCACATCTGTGTACTCTAGTGACTGGCCCCCATGGACTCTCTGGGGTGGCAGACTCTGCCTCCTGGCTGGCAAAGACAGGATCCTACTTACGGAACCACTGGGGGCCAGCTAGCCAATTGTATGATGTGGGTCAGAAAAGGCTGGAAGTGATGTCATTGGGCCACTCAGCAGTTATTTCTCCAGGCCGTCTTGTTTTAACAAGCTGGGAGCTGTCCAGCAGCTCCCAAAATCAGTCAGGCCATCAGGTAAGGCAGGCCCTGCCATATGGCTGATAACAGAAGTACCTGTTCAGCCATCTGCAGGTTCTATGATGAAGTGCAAAGCAGGGAAAGATTACAGCTTTGCTGCCATCCTCAGTTGGACCCCATCCATAAGTTAACACTGCCTAAACAGCCTTTCTGCTGGAAAAGTGCTTTCCGGGCTGGCACTTCTTCTCAATTTGGAAATTAGCCTCTGTTGAGTCCTCTAGCTGAGTGACTCCACTTCCCAGCCAATCCAGATGGCACCCCAGTCAGGCTGCCCTTCCCACAGCACAACAGTAGAATCTAGGGTGCAGTTCCAAAAAGAGAGAGTGGAGAGGCAGCCAGCAGTCAGCAACCACTCTCTGAAAATGTGGTTGTCTTTCTGCTGTGCTGTATGCTGTTTCCTTTAGCATTGCAATTCAGCATGTTTGCCAGATCATACTCATCCCCAGCCTTCCGGATAATGTAAAAGGTGTCAGTACCTGTAGTCCATCCAAGCAGTGAGTCACCAGGAGCAGGGCTCAGTGTGTGCTGCTTCATGTTATAGAGAGGTAGTTTCCCATTTAGTGGCACATAGTCCAATCTGACAACCCTATGCTGTATCCTGGGGGTCTCTGGGTATCCAGAGTACTCTGTTCCATTATCAGCCCAGGCCTTAGTTCTCAAAGTGAGAAGACATGTGTCTAGTCTGCCATGTTTGCCCAACCACTCCCCCCATATAACTTTCTTGATACCCCAGGCAGAAAATAGTTAATAAGAGTGAAACAGTATGTGTTCACTGTTTATTGAGATACAATGTTAGCACTCTTCATACACTAAGTCATTGAATTCTCACATTGCGACTATGAATTTTGTACTAATATTTCTTCATTTTTCATGGGCAAAGAGGTTAAATGACTTGTCTGATACAATGCAGCAAGATGTAGCGGAAATCAAATCTTGTTTGTCTCATTTTTAATTTTTCATTGTGTTTTAAGTGAAAGTTTACAAGTCAAGTCAGCATCTCATACAAAAACATATACACAGTGTGTCATGTGACACTAACTGCTCTCCTCACACTGTGACAGCATACTCCTTTCCTCCACCCTGTACTTCCCATGGCCTTTAACCAGCTCTTGTCCCTCTTTGTCTTCTGTTCTGGCCCTGGACAAGAGCTTCCCACTTAGTTTGCTGTATCCACCCAAGCCAAGAAGTACACTCTTTACCAGTATCATTTTATGTCTTATATGTAAGGTCAATCTTTGTCTGAGTAGTTAGCTGACGGAATGGTTTTAGTTCCGGGCTAAAAGAGAGCCCAGGGGTCCTGTCTTCCTGAGACCCTCCGGTCTGTCAAACAATCAAGTCTGATTTTCTTACTTTTTCACTTTACATTTTTCTCACCCAGTTATGGACTCTGATGAGTTCCCTGTAAGGGCAGTCTTTAGTAGTGACTCAATATCATCTAGTGCTTCCAGTCTTATATTGATGTAGTCTCTGACATGTATGACTCTGTCACTCGGGCTTGTACTTTCCTTGTGGGTTTGATGATATTTGTTCACTGTTGCTCCAGGTGGGTTGAGACCAGTTGATGCTTCTTACATGGCTATTTGCTAGTTTTAAGACACCTAGCAACCACTCACCAAAGTGGGATGTAGAATATTTTAATAAAATTTGTTGTGCCATTTGACCTAGATGTTCCATGAAACCATGGTCCCCAGAACTCCCACTCTACCGCATTATATTTTGAAGTGTTTGGCTTTATTTAAAATACTTCCAAACTGTGGGTTTAGACTTTTTGTGCTGTTCCCTACTAGGGGTTGCCTCTCCCTTCACGTAAAATAATTCTTGTCAATTATCTAATTAGTGAATATCCTTCACCCTTCCAATAGCCCCCCCATAAATATCAGTGAATGTTTTCTTCTGTGTTTAAACTTGTTCTTGAGTCCTTATAATAGTGGTCTCATCCAATATTTGTCCTTTTGCAATTGACTGGTTTCACTCAGTTTACTGCCTCTTGGATTCTGCTGTGAGATGTTTCCAAAAGTCATTGTTGTTCTTTATCATTGCATAGTATTCCACTGTGTTTAATATACCATAACATGTTTACAAAATCTCCCATTGATGAGCATCTAGGCTGCTTCCATTTTTTGCTACTGTAAGCAGTGCTCTACTGAACACTGGCATACATGTTATCTATTTGTGAGGCAGCTCTTAATTCTCCAGGATTTATTCCAAAAAGTAAGATCGTTGGATCGTATTATATTTCTATTCCTAGCTTTACAAAATAGTGCTGAAGTGATTTCCAAAGTGGTTGTGCTATTTTACAGTCCTACTGGTCTCTCCAAATCCTCTCCAACATCTGTTATTTTGTGATTTTTAAGTTAATGACAGCCTCATTGGGATGTTATTGCACTGTAGTAGTAATATGTGTTTCTCAAATGGTTACCAATCATCAGCATTATCTTATATATTTGTTAGCCATCTGTGTCTCTTTGTTGAAATGTGTGTTCGTATACATTGTCCATTTTTTAAATGGATTATTTGGGTTTTTGTTGTTGTTGTTGAGAACTTACCATTTATTGTAGATTTTTGAAATCAGATGCTGATAAAATTTGTTGTAGCCTTTTTTTTTTTCCTCCCCAGTCTGTAAGTTGTCTTTTTATACTTTTGGTGAAGTCTTTGGATGAGCATATGTGTTTGAATTTTGGGAATTCCCAGTTATCTATTTTCTTCTCTAATGGTTATTTCTTTTTTGTAAACATTTGCTTTTTTCTGATCATTCTTCTGTTAGGGCCCCCAGCATTGTCCTTTATTTTTCTTCCATGATCTTCATTGTTATAGATTTTATAAGGACTCACAATTCAGTTCATGAACTCATCCTAGAAAAAGTGCTATATACCCAATTGCTGAAGATCACTACAGTCACCTTTAAAGTACTACCCTTCAGAAGCTACCCACCAATACCAGTGCCCAGTCTATCCTTCAAAGCAATTTAGGAGCTCTTTTTCTGGAATGGCCATCAGAGGTGTCATTGTATTATCTTTAATGTCCTGACTGTCATCAAAATATCTTCCTTTCAATATTTCCTTTATCTTGTGGTAAAGAAAAAGTTATAGAGGGCCAGATGAGGGGGTAGGGAGAGTGTTCCAATACAGTTGTTTGTTCACACTCTAAAACCTCCCTCACAGACAACTGTGCAATTAAGATTGTGAATTTGCTACCATGCCACTGTACACAATGGCCATTCCAGAAAGAGTCCAAAAATTGCTTTGAAGGGTGGACTAGGTGCTGGTGTCAGTGCATAGTTTCCCAAGGGAAGTACTCCAAAGGTACCCATAGTGATATTCAGCAATGAGATATGTAGTATTCAGAACATCTAAACGCATGGATTTAATTGCTGGACTTCATATGTCATGGTTTTGATTCACTGTGAATCATTTTTTACACATGGTATGAGAAACAGGACTGTTTCATTTTTTCTACAGGTGGATATCCAGTCATGTTAACACCAATTGTTGAAGAGATGTATTTTCCTGAATTTATGGACTTTTGGCCTTTGTCAAATGGCGGCTGCTCATAGGTGAATAATTTGATATCTAGACCCTCAGTTCTGTTTCATGGCTCTATGTGCCTGTTTGTGTACCAGTACAGGACTATTTTGACTACTGTGGCAGTGTAATGTGTTCTAAAGTCGGTTTGTGTGAGGACTCCCACTTTGTTCTTCTTTAGTAATGCTTTACTTATCCAGAGCCTTTTTTTTCCACATGAAGTTTGTGATTTGTTTCTCCATCTCATTAAAAAATGACATTGGAATTTTTATTGGGGTTGCATTGTATCTGTGGATAGCTTTGGGTAGAATAAATATTTTCACAGTCTTGGGTCTTCCTATCCAAGAGCAAGGTAAGTTTCTGCACTTTTGGATGTTTCTTTTGGTTTCTTACCATAGTGTCTTTTAGCTTGCTTTGTATAGGACTTTTACATCTCTGGCTACGTTTTGTCCAGAGCATTTTGTCTTCTCGAGGACTATTGTAAATGGTATTGATTTGGTAGTTTCTTCTTTGGCATTCTTTTTTTGGTGTATAGGAATCCAACTGTTATTTGTATATTAATCATTTACTCTGATGTTTTAGTTAACTCTTCTATTAGTTCCATTAATTTATTTTTTTTTATTCTTCTTGCTGTTCTGTGCATAAGATCATATCTTCTGCAAATAGAGATAGTTTTACTTCTTCCTTATCAACTTGGATGCCCTTTATTACTTTTTCTAGCCTAATAGCTCTGGCTAGAACCTCCAGAACAATGTTAAATAAAAGCAGTGACAAATGGCATCCTTGTCTGGTTCCTGTTTTCAAGGGGAATGCTTTCAGACTGTCTCCATTTAAGATGATATTGGTTGTTGGCTTGGTATAAATGCCTTTTGTTTTCTTGAAGAATTTCCCTTCTATTCCTATTTTGTTTAAAGTTAATTTTTAACATGAATGGACATTGGGCTTGGTGTAATGCCATTTCTGTGTCAATGGGTAAAATCAAGTGGTTCTTGTCTTTTATTTACTTTTGTGGTTGATTACATTGATTGTTTTATCTAACTTTGAACCCTTCCTATGTACTCTTTATGAATCCCACTTGATCATGGTGAATCATTTTTTGATATTTTGTTAAATTCTACTGTTAGAAGTTTTGAAGGTTTTTATCTTTATTTTTATTGCGGTTAAGTGAAAGTGTACATTCTGAATCAATTTTGCTCACCCACCTATCTGCAGCTCAACTTGTTCTCCTCACCCAGTGACAACATATTCCTCATTTCACTCTATATTTCTAGTGTACTCTTAATGAGTACCTGTTCCATCCTCTCCACTGTCTTCTCACTCATCTAGAAAGAAACCAGTAGGACAGCCTCCTATGAATGTATAGAACCGTAAAGTATACACACCATATGGTCACACTGTGTCTGAGAGTCCAGTCCATTCTTATCTGAAGAATTGACCTCAGTATTGGTTTCTGGCCAGGGCCAGCAGCAGAGCTAGAGACTGTGTTCCCAGGGAACCCTCCAGGCTGTTGGACCATCAGTTCTGGTATTTTAGTAGAGTTCTTGAGTTGCACTCCTCTTTTTCTCATGTTGCCTCAGGGACTCTACAGTGTATTCCCAATTGCAGCTGCCTTTGGTGATGGCCAGGCCCCATCTGGCTCTTCTGGTCTCATGTTGATACAGTCTCCTATTTATATGGATCCTTCCATCTCCTGGGCTCTTTTTCCCTTGTAACTTGGTTGTTCTCTTCTAGATTAGTTGAGACCATTTGGTGTACCTCAGATGGCTGCTTGCTAGCTTTTAAGACCCCAGACACCACTTAACAATATGGGGTACAGAGACTCTCTTAGTAAAGATTAGTTGCTCCAATTGGCCTTGATGTCCCTTGAAAACAAGATCCCCAGATTCCCATCCCTGCTATTCTATCCTTTGAAATATTGGGTTGTGTTTAGAAAACCTTTCAGTTTACAATAGAGTCTGGTTATGTTTATCTGTTCTCTAATGTGTACTGTCACTGCTTTCACCTAACCAAATTCCTCTTGACTAATCTATGAATAACTCTCTCCCTCCCTGCCCACACATGTAGCCATCCAAGAGTCTATTCTTGTATACATAAGTCTGTCTTTTAGTTCTTGTAACAGAGATCTCACAATACTTGTCCTTTTGCCTCTGACTGATTTCAATCAGAATAATGTCTTCTGGTTGAAACCACGTTATGAGATGTTTCCTAAAATCATCACTGTTCTTTATCATTGCATAGTGTTCCATTGAGTATATGTACCATAGCCTGTTTATCCATTGTTCTGCTCATGGACACCTAGGTTGATTCCATCTTTTTGCTATTGTGGGCAGTATCCCAATAGGCATTTGTAAGCATATGTCTGTTCATGTGACCACCTTTATTTCTGTAGGATATATTCCAAGCAGTGGGATTGCTGGATCATACAGTAATTCTATTTCTAACATTTTAAGAAAATGAAAAATTGTCTTCCAAAGAGTTTGTACCATTTTGCATTCCTATCAGCAGTGTAGGAGAGTTCCAATCTCTCTAAAGGCTCTCCAGCATCTGTTGTGTTTTGGGGATTATTGCCAACCTTGCCGAGATCATATGGTATCTCATTGTAGTCTGATTTGGATTTGTCTAATAGCTAATGATGGAAACTCTGGTGGTGTAGTGGGTTAAGTGCTACATCTGTTAGTCAAAAGGTCTGCAGTTCAAATCTTCCAGGTGCTTCTTGGAAACTCTATGGGGCAGTTCTACTCTGACCTCTAGGATCACTATGAGTTGGACCCGACTCGACGGCAGTGGGTAATAGGTAATGATCATACATACACATTTCCTCATGTGTCTTTTGGCTGCCTGGATGTGTTCTTTGGTGAAGTGTCTGTACATCGCCTTTGCCCTTTGCTTCATTGAGTTATTTACCTTTTCCTTGTTGATATTTTGTAGTACCTTGTAGATTATAGATTATAGACATTGATCTGACATGTAGTTGCAAAAAATATTTTCCTGCTCAGTAGGTAGTCTTTTAACTCTCTTAGTAAAGTCTTTGGATGAGCATAAGTATGTGATTCTAAGTAGTTTTCATTTATTTGTTTTCTGTTCTGTTGTTTGTGCATTGTCAGATTTTGTAATCTGTCTAAGCCATGTATTGGAACTTCTGTTGTTTACCCTATTTTTTCTTGCATGATCTTTATCATTTTAGTTTGATATTTAGGTCTTTGATCCATTTTGAGTTAGTTTTTGTGTAAGGTGTGAGACACAAGTCTTGTTTCAGGTTTTTGCAGATGCAGATCCAATTTTGCTAACACTGTTTGTTAAAGAGACTGTTTTACTCCAGTTTAAGACCTTTGGGCCTTTATCAAATATCAACTGTTCATAAGAGGATGGTGGTATTTCTGGGGTCTCAATTCTGTTCCATTGGTCTATATGTCTCTTTTTGTCCCAGTACCAGGTTGTTTTGACTACTATGGCAGTGTAATAGGTTCTCAGATTATGTAGTATGAGGCCTCCCACTATGTTCCTCTTCTTTGGCAGTGCTTTATTTATTCTGTGTTTCTTCCCTTTCCAGACAAAGTTGGTGATTTGTTTTCCCATCTTTCTAAAAAATGACACTGGTGTTTGTATTGGGATTGCATTGTATATGTAGATCACTTTGTGTAAAATACACATTTGTGCAATGTTCAATCTTCCTATCTGGAGCAAAATAGGTTTCTCCACTTATTTAAGTCTCTTGGTTTTTTGCAATAACGTCTTGTAATTTTGTCTGTATAAGTCTCCTATTTCTCTGGTTAGATTTATTCCTAGGTATTTTATCTTCTTGGGGCCTATAGTAAGTGGTATTGATTTGGTGATTTCCTCTTTGATGATTTCTTTGTTGGTGTAAAGGAATCCTAGTGATTTACTTACGCTTATTTACATCCTGATGCTTTACTGAACTCTTTTCAATAGTTGCAATAGTTTATTTATGGATTCTTTAGGGTTCTCTGTGTATATGATCATATCATCTGCAAATAAGGGTATTTTTACCTCTTCTTTGCTGATGTGGATACCCTTTACTTCTTTGTCTTATCCAGTTTCTCTGGCTAGAACCTCTAGCACAATGTTCAATAGAAGTGGTGAGAGTGGGCATCCATGTCTAGTTCCTGTTCTCCAGGGTTATTTTTTCCCTGTCTCCATTGAGCATGATGTAGGTCATTGGATTTGCACGCCAAGCCAAGTGCCGTCAAGTTGGAGCCGACTCATGGAGACCCTAGGGGCCAGGGTAGAAGATGACCCTTATTACATTGAAGGCTTCTCTTCCATTCCTATTTTGCTGAGAGTTTTTAACATGAATGGGTGTTGAACTTTTCAAATGACTTTTCTGCATCAATTGACAAAATCAGGTGATTCCTATCTTTTGTGTTATTTATGTGATTGATCTCATTAATTGCTTTCCTGATGTTGAACCAGGCTTGCACCCCTGGGGTGAATCCAACTTGGTCATGATGAATTATTTGTTTGATATGTTGTTTAATTCTATTGGCTAGGATTTTGTTGAAGTTTTTTGCATCTAGGTTTGTGAGTGATAGTGATATGTAATATTCTTTTTTGTGGGGTTTTTACCCATCTTTCATATCAGAGTTATGCTGGCTTCACAGAATGAACTTAGGAGTATTCTGTCATGAAATAGCCTCAGTAATATTGGAATTAACTCCTGTCTAGATCGGTAGAACTCTCCAATGAAGCTATCTTGGAAGCACTTGTTTTGGTTGGTAGTTTTTGATGACTTTTTCAATCCTTTCCTTTGTGATGCATTTATTAAGTTGTTCTACTTCTCCTTGTGATAATCTTGTAGTTGATGTGAATCTAGAAGTTTTTCCATTTCCTCTAGGTTTTTGAATCTGTTAGAGAACAGTTTTTCATAGTATTTTTTAAGATACTGTTGATTTCAGTTGGGACTGTTCAGTCATCTCTCTTCTCACTTCTTTTTTGGGTTAGTTCTTTCCTGTCCTGATTTTCTTCTGTTAGTTTATTCAGCGGTTTATCAGTGTTGTTGACATTTTCACACAACCAGCTGGTTTTTGTATTCTCTGATTGATATTGTTCTATTCTAATCATGATTATCTGTATTCATCTTGTGCTGTAGGGGTTCTTGTGTTGTTGTCTTTCTGCTTATTCAAATTGTAAGGTTAATTCTTTGGTTTGGGTCGTTTCTTCATTCCAGATGCATGCCTTTATAGAGCTAAGATGACCTCTGAGTGCTGCCTTTGCTGTATCCAAATGTTCTGGTAGAATATATTTTTATTCTTCCTTGATTCCATGAATTTCTTCATTGTATCCTTGATTTCTTCTGTAATTCATGGATTTTTGAGCAAGGTGTTGTTCAGTTTCCGTGAGTTGAAATTTCTTCCTATTTTGGGGGGGGCTATTGATTTCAAATTTTATGGCTTTATGATCTGAGAAGATGCTTTGCACGAATTCAATGATTTGGATTTTGTTGAGACTTGCTTTATGCCCTAAGACATGGTCTATTTCAGAGAATGTTCCATGTGCATTGGAAAAGAAGGTGTACTTATTTGTTTTGGGTTAAAATGTTCTGTATATGTTGATGAAGTGTAGTTGCTTGATGGTTACAATAAAATCTTTTGTATCTTTACTGAGCTTTTTTCCTGACTGATCTGCCCATTACTGAAAGTTGAGGGTTGAAGTTTCCTACTATTATTGAAGAGTGATCTATCTCATTTTTCAGTGTTGTCACCATTTGTTCAATGTATTTAGATGCTCTGGTATAAGGGGCATAAATATTTAATATTGTTATATCCTACCTATATATTGACCCTTTTGGCAATAAATAGTGACCATCCTTGTCCATGGTGGTGGATTTGACATTAAAATGTGTTTTATCTGAGATTGGTATTACAACTCCTGTTCACCTTTGTAGTTTGTTAGTTTGGTATGTGTTTTTAGATTCTTTGATTTTCATTTAGTATCTGAGTTTAAGTGTGCTTCTTGTAAACAACATATAGACAGCTTGTGTATTGTGTTCCAAACTCTTACTCTCTACCTCTTTATTGGGGCATTGAAACCATTTACATTCAGTGCAATTTTTGATAGGTATGTGTTTAGTGCTGTTATTTTTGTGCCTTTATTTTTGTGTTGTTGATGTTTCTTAGGCTCCTTTTCAAATTCTGTTCTGTCGTTTTTCTTTGTGGATATACTTTTCATCTTTTTCAGTGTTGGTTTAGTGTTTTTTGAGACTCTGGTACTATGTTTCTTGTTTTGGTGTGTCACATTGTTAGTTTGCTTTGTGGCTACTCCTTCAATCTGCCTTAGTGTTCTGAGATCAAAAAAATCTTTAATTTCTGTATATCTTCTTAATTTCATTTCCATCTGAAAAGGTTATATCTACTGTAATATATCCCCTTTTAAACTGTGATGATGTAATAGTTTTGTGGTTAAGGTCACTGGTTCCCTACTTTTAATATTTTATCTTTGATTGAGCTTTGCGACTTCCCTGAGTAGGCCTCTAGGTGCTGTGTCCTGACTTGCAGCTTTAAGTGTACATTTGATGTTATTGTTTTTGTAAACAAAGAGCTTCTTTCAGTATTTCTTCAAGTTTTGATTTGGGTTTTCCAGTCTCTAAGTTTCTGTTTATCTGAACACATCTTAATTTCATCTTCATATTTGAAAGACAATATTGCAGAATTTATAACTCCTGACTGGAAGTTTTTCTCCTTCAAGTGTTTGTATGTGTCATCCCACTATCTTCTTGCCAGTGCGGCTTCTGCCAAGAGGTCAGATAAAAGCCTACAGGGCTTCCTTTTGTACGTTATTTTTCTTTTAAGCCTGACAACCTTTTACAGCCTCTCTTTATGTTTTATTTTATTAAATGTGATTACACTATGTCTCAGTTTCTTTCTTTTGGCATCTGGTTTTTGTGGTGTTCAATAAGCATCTCAAGTATGTATGTTCTCTTCTTTCATGATCTTAGGGAAGTTTTCTGTCAGGAACTCTTCAGTCATTCTGTCTGTATTTTTTGCTGTCCCTCCCTGTTCAAGAACTCCAATTATTGTGTAGATTATTCTTCTTGATAGAGTCCTACATGCTTCTTTTATTTATTTATTTATTTTATTATTATGACTGAGTGAAAATGTACATTCCCATATATGCAGCTTCTGCTTCTCTCCCTGCCCGGTGACAGCACACTATTCCTCTCTGCTCCATACATGTCTGATCCTCCCAACAGTCTCCTTTCCCCTCCTCTCCACCCACTCCCCTTCTTCCAGCCACAGGTCAGGAGGATGATATCCTATAGATGCAGAGAACCATAAAGTGCACCCAATATATGGTCACACTGGGTCACAAATTCCAACCCATTGCTGTCCAAAGAGTAGACCTTTGTTATGATTTATGGGCAAGGGCGGGCAAGGGCGGAATTAGGGCCAAGGGCCAAGCTCCCATGGGAACCCCAAAACCACTGGACCATCAATTGTGGTCATTTAGTGGAGATGTCAGGGTGTATGCCTTTTTATTCTTGTGTTGCCAGTGAGACTCAACTTTGTGAGCTCCCTTGCGTGTATCGCTGGTGGTGGCCAGCCACCATCTGGTTCTTCTGGTTCTAAGTAGATGTAGATACCCACTGATGTGGGTCTTTCTGTCTTCTGGGTAATCTTTTCTCCATGTTGTTTTGGTCCTCAGTGATTATCCATTCCCTGCTGAGTTGGGACCATTTGCTGTGCCCTCAGATGGCAGCTTGGCAGCTTTTAAGACCCCAGACATCACTCACCAATGTGGGGTGAAGAGACCACTCTTAGCAAAATGCTAGTTGTGCCAATTGGCCTCTATTTCACCTAAGAGCATGGTCCCTGGTCCCCTGCCCCAGCTACTCTGTCCTTGCAATATTGGGTTAAGATGGAAGGAGTACTGAAGTTATGCTGAAGTCCACTTAATATTGTTCTTGTTTCTAATGTGTGCTGTCAGATTTCACCCACATTTCTATCAACTGTCTAATCTAAACTCTCCGCCCTTCGTCCTCATGCCCTCCCCACCCTTGCAGCCATCAAAGAGTCTTTTCTTCTATGCATGAGTTTGTTTTGAAATTCTTATTGTAGGGGTCTCATACAATATTTCCCCTTTTGTTGCTGACTACTTTCACTCCACATAATGTCTTCCAGTTGAAACTAGGTTATGAAATGTTTCCTGGAATCATCATTGTTCTTTATCATTGCATAATGCTCCATTGAGTATACATACCACAGTTTACCTATTCATTCCTCTGTCATTCGGCATCTGGGTTGATTCTATCTTTTTGCTATCATAGACAGTGCTGCGATAAACATTCTTGTTCATGTATCCGGTGGTGTGAATGGCTTTGATTCTGTAGGATAATTCTAGGTAGTGGAATTACTGGGTCAAATGGTGTATCTATATCCCTTTTTTAAGGAAGTACCAGATTTCTTTCCAAAGAGGCTGGACCATTTTGCAAACCCACCAACTGTGTAGGAGAGTTCCACTTTCTCCACAGCCTCTCCACCATTTTGGATCATGGCCAACCTTGTTGGGGTGAGATGGTACCTCATTGTACTTTTGAATTGAATTTCTTTAATAACTAAAGATCATGAACATGTCCACATGTGTTTTTTGACTGCCTGGATCTCCTCTTTAGAGAAATGTCTGTCCATCTCCTTTGCCAAACACTTAATTGGATGATTTATCTTCTTCTTATTGACACTTTATAGTACCTTATAGATTATGGAGATCAGGCATCAGTCTGACATAGAGTTGCCAAATATTTTTTCCCATTCTATAGGTGGCCTTTTAATTCTATTAATAAAGCCTTTGGATGAGCAAAAGTGTTTGATTTTTAGTAGTTCCAATTCACCTATTTTCTCTTCTGTTGATTGTGGTGTGTTTGACACGTTTTGAAGTCTGTTTACATTGTGTATTAAAACTTCCATTGTTGTTCCTACTTTTTCTTGGATGAGCTTTATCATTTTAGATTTGATATTTAGGTCTTTTATCCAGTTTGACTTGGTTTTTGTATAAGGTCTAAGATATGGATCTTGTTTCAATTTATTGCAGATGGATATCCAATTTTGCCAGAACCATTTGTTGAAGAGATTATTTTTTCCTCAGTTTAATATCTTAGGGCCTTTGTCGAATATCAGCTGTTCATAGGCAGATGGTGTCACCTCTGGCGTCTCAGTTCTGTTCCATTGATCGATCTGTCTGTTCTTGTATCAGTACCAGGCTGTTTTGCACTGTGGCAGTGTAGTATGTTCTAAGGTCGGGTTATGAGAGGCCTCCCAGTGTATTCTTCTTCTTTAGTAGTACCTTACTTATCCGGGGATTCTTCCCTTTCCAAACAAAATGGATGATTTGTTTCCCCATCTCATTAAAAAATGACACTGGAACTTGTATTGGGATTGCATTGTATAAGTAGATTGCTTTGAGTAAAATAGACATTTTCACGATGTTAAATCTTCCTATCCATGAGCAGGGTAGGTTTCTCCATTTATGTAAGTCTCTCTTAGTTTCTTGTAGCAAGGGCTTGCAGTTCTCTTTGTAAAGGTCTGTTATTTCTCTGGTTAGATTAATTCCTAGGTACTTTGTCTTCTTAGGGGCTATAGTAAATGGTATTGATTTGATGATTTCTTCATTAACAGTCTCGTTGGTATAAAGGAATCCTACTGATTTACTTATGTTTGTCTTGTATCCTGAAACTTTGCTGAACTCTATCAGTTTGAGAAGTTTACTTATAAATTCTCTGCATATACAATGATATCATCAGCAAACAGGGAGATTTTGACTTCTTTGCTTATGCTGATGCCCTTTATTTCTTGGTCTTGTCTAAATGCTCTGGCTAGAACTTCTAGTACAATGTTGAATAGGACAGGTGAGAATGGGCATCCTTGTCTGGTTCCTGTTCTCAAGGGAAACTTCTTCAGTCTCTCTCCATTCAGGATGACATAGGCAGTTGGCTTTGTATAAAGGGCCCTTATTGCGTTGAAGAATTTTCCATCTATGCCTATTTTGCTAAGAGTTTTTAGCATAAGTGGGTGTTAGACTTTATCAAATGCATTTTCTGCATCAGTGCACAAGATCAGGTGATTCTTGTCTTTTGTGATATTTATGTGGTTAATCACACTAATTGTTATTCTGATGTTGAACCAGCCTTGCATCCCTTGTACGAATCCACCTTGGTCATAATGGATTATTTTTTGGTTATGTAGTTGTGTGCTACTGGCAAGAATTTTGTTGAAGATTTTTGCATCTAGATTCATTGGTGATATTGGTCTGTAGTTCTCCTTTTTGGTTGGGTCTTTCCCTGGCTTTGGTATCAGGGTTATGCTGGCTTCATAGAATGAGTTTGAGAGTACTCCATCCCTTTCTATACTGTGAAATATTCTCAGTAGTATTGGAGATAACTTTTCTCTAAAAGCTTGGTAGGATTCTACAGTGAAGCCATCGGGGCCTGGGCTTTTTTTGGTTGGCAGTGTTTTGATGACTTTTTCAATCTCTTCCTTTGTGATGGGTTTATTAAGTTGTTCTGCTTCATGCTGTGATAATTTGGGTAGGTGATATGAATCAAATAATTTGTCCATTTCCTCTAGGTTTTCAAATTTCTTAGAGTACAATCTTTCAAAGTATTCTGTTATGATATTTTTTATTTCTGTTGTATCTGTTGTGACTAATCCCCTCTCATTTCTAATTTGGGTTATTTGTTTCCTTTTCTGTTTTTCTTTAGTAAATTTAGCCAATGGTTTGTCAATTTGCTGATCTTTTCAAAAAACCAGCTTTTGGTCTTTTCAGTTTTTTCAATTGTTTTTCTATTCTCTAATTCATTTAGTTCTGCTCTAATCTTTATGATCTGTTTTCTTCTGGTGCCTGAAGTTTTCCTCTGTTGTTCTCTCTCTACTTGTTCAAGCTGTAGGGTTAGTTACTTGATTTGGTTTCTTTCTTCCTTCCAGATGTATGCATTTATGGAGATAAACAGACTTCTGAGCACTGCTTTGGCTGTATCCCATGGGTTCTGGTAGGAAGTGTTTTCATTCTCATTGGAATCCATGAATTTCTTTATTTCTTCCTTGATTTCTTCTAGAACCCATGGGTTTTTGAGCAAGATGTTGTTCAGTTTCCAAGAGTTCTACTTTCTATGTATTTTTGCTCTTGATTTTGACTTTTATGGTTTTATGATCTGAGAAGATGCTTTGAAGTAATTCAATGATATGGATTTTATTGAGAACTACATTATGTCCTAACACATGGTCAATTTGGAAGAATGTTCCATGTGCACTGGAGAAGAAGGTTTAGTTGTCCTCCGATGGGTAGAAAGTTCTGTATATATTGATGAGCTTTAGTTGGTTAATTGTGGCAATAAGGTCTTCTGTATCTTTATTGAGCTTTTTTCTAAATGATCTGTCGAGTATTGAGAGTGGAGTGTTGAAGTCTCCCACTATTACTGTGGAGTCATCTAACTCTCTTTTGAGTGTAGTCAGTGTTTCTTTCATGTATTTAGGTGCTCTGATATTAGGTGCATAAATATTTAGTATAGTTAAGTCTTGCTTGTGTACTGAAACTTTCAGCAACAAATAGTGTCCATCTTTGTCTATGATGGTGGATTTTACATTATGATTGATTTTGTCTGAGATTGGAATTGCCATACCTGCTCTTCTGTGTTCATTGTTAGCTTGATATATGTTCTTCTATTCTTTAACTTTCAGTTTGTTCCTATCTTTAAGTCTCAAGTGAGTTTCTTGTAGACAACATATTGATGGGTCATGTCTTTTGATCCAAGATGTCACTCAGTGTCTCTTTACTGGAGCATTCAGTCCATTCACATTCAATGTAATTATTGATAGGTATGTGTGCAGTGCTGCCATTGTGATGTGTTTATTTTTGTGTTGATGTTGTGTCTGGTGTTCTTATTAGTCTGTTCTTGGACATTCTTTCTTGTGAGTTGATTTTTCACCTTTTTCACAGCTGGTTTTGTAATTGTTCAGACTCCTGTGTTACATTTCTTGATATGATATGTTGCATTTTTGTTGTACTTTAGGGCTGCCCCTATGACCCCCCTTAATAAACTATTTATAAACCCAATTTTATTTACTACCAGTCTTGTCGACTTCCTCTCCATCTGGAAGGACTATAACAACTACAGTACATCCCCCTTTTTAATATGATGGCACCATAGTTTTCATGATAATCACTGGATTGTTTCTTTCAGCTCTGATTGAGTTTGTAGCCTTCCCTAACTGAGTAGAATTCTGGATGATGGGTCATTCTAAAATACAAACTTAGTGGTTTTGTTCTTCTAAGCCAAAGCCAAGAGCTTCTTTCAGTATTTCTTGTAGTTTTGGTTTGGTTTTTACAAAGTCTCTGAGCTTCTGTTTATCTGGGGATGTCTTAATTTTGGAGGATACATAATTCTTGGTTGGAAGTTTTTCTCCTTCAAGGCTTTGAATGTGTCATGCCAAGGTCTCCGTGCCAGCATGGTTTCTGCAGAGAAAACCAATCAAAGTCTACAGGGTTTCCCTCTTAATGTTAGTTTTGCTTTGAGTCTTGCTGCCTTTAAGAGTTGCTGCTTATGTTTCATTTTGTTAAACTTGATTATAATATATCTTGGAGTCTTTCTTTTGAGATCTATATTGGGTGGTGTATGATATGCATCTGGGATATCTATTTTTTCTTCCTTCATGATTTCTGGGAAGTTTTCTGTCAGTAGCTCAGCAATGATACTCTCTGTGTCCTCAGGTGACTCATCCTGTTCAGGGACTCCAATTAATTGAAGGTTGTTCCTCTTAATAGAGTCACAAATGCTTCTTCTTTTTCTTCCTTCTTTTTTCTGATTTCTGCTCATAGACTCTTGCATCAGTAGTTCTGTCTTCCAAGTCAGAAATTTTTTTTTCATTTGTTCCATTCTGTTTTCTTGGCTTTCAATGGAAGTTTCTATGTCTTTGGTTTTGTTCTTGATCTGTTGGATTTCAGAATACTGGTATTCTGTCAGATCCAACAGCTTGCTTAATTTTCCATTTTGTTGTGCTGCATTTTGTATAAGATCTAGAAAGTCTCTGTATATAATCCTTTTGTATTCACCTTCTCATGATTTCAGAAGTTTCTTCATCTGGAAAACTTTTTGATTGTTCTGTTTGGGAGACTTTTGAGGCCATGGGTGATTTCTTGTTTGCCACAAGTGTCTGTTGCTTTTTGGGTTTCATGTGAGTAAGTAGAGGCTGGGAGAGATTCTGTAAGGATAGACTGGAGATATTTCTCTAGGCTGTCTTTAAATGTAAAACAAAAGGTATCTGACTGCTTCCCAAGTGAGTCAAGTTTTCAGGTCTAGAGGCTCCTCTTCCCAATTGGCAAAGTGAGCACCTCTATATCCAACCCCAGATGATACGAACTAGTTCAAAACACAGCAATTCTACTTCCCTGTTGGCCTCTGCTGAGAGGCCCAGCCTTAGGCGATATTGTGTAAACTACTGCTTTTCTGATAGAAAAGCTCTCTCCTGTGGGCAGGCTCAGGCTCCCAAGCTAAGAATTAGGTCTAGCTGCAGCCACCATGTCGAAGATGGAGCCCTCCACACAGTCGGCAGATAGAGGGGCTAAACGTGTCAAGATGTAGTCAGTCCTCAGCTTCTGTTACCAGGCCTCCACTGTAAGCAACACTATGTAAACTTCTGCTTTTCTGTCAGAGAGGTGCTGTCTTGTTTGCAGGGACTGGCTCCCAGGCTAAGAATTAGGTCCCACTAAAATCTCCGTATCCAACATGGCGTCCTGTACATAGGTGCCACTGGTTCCCGTACAAACCACTCTGTGGCAGAGATAAAAAGACAGGCCCAAAGTGGCTAGGTGTACAGAGTCTTAAGCCTGGCTCTCAAAATATGGCAATTTCACCTGCCTATCCCACCAGCAGTGTGTCTGAGACTAGCCGCTATGCAAGATCCAGCTCCATTTGCCAGCCAAGACAGAGAAAAAAGTTGAAATGGTCATTACCTTTAGTACGTGAGAGCCAGGGCTAGCCAACAGTGGGAGTCAGCAAAAGAGAGGAGGTTGTTCGTTCAGTGGTATAAGTCCAAATTAACAGCCCTGTGCCGTGTCCTGAGGCTCACTAGGTGACCAGAAGGTTCCATTTGATTATCAGTTCAGGTCTTGGTTTCCAGAGGGATATAAGGAGACATGTACTTAGTCTGACATCTTGACTCTGCCCCCCCCACATGCTTCTTAATTCTTCTTCATTTCTCTTCTCTTATTTCTCCTCATAAATGCTGATTTCAGTTGTTTTAGCTTCAATCTCATTTTGCATTCCATTTCCTCAGTCCTGCTCTTTAGGCTTTTCATTGAATTGTCTAATTCTGTAATTTTATTTTTGATCTACTGGACTTCAGATCACTGATGTTCTAGTAATTCATATAGCTTACTTAAGTTTTCATTTAGTTCTGCTGAATTTTGTTTAATCTCTATACATAATTGTTTTGTATTCTACCTCTGATAATTTCAGAAGGGTTTCTACATCTGAGAAGCTTTCTGATTCTTTATTTTGGGAATTTTTCTGGAGTCATGGTGGTCTGCTTCTTAAATGGTTAGATGTTGTCTTCACACCATCAAGAAGCTGTTTGGTTTCTCTGGTGCTACACCAATGGGAGCTGCATCATAGTTCTAAGAAGGGAGCAAGGTCATTGCTAGATTTGGTCACCAGCTGTCACTGTGTTCTCTGGGTGTAGCTGACTTATGTGTAGCTACTCTGGCAATATAGCCTCTGTCAAGTCCCGTGATGCTGCTTAGCTTAGTGGCTGGCCCCAGCGGGGCCCTCAGGAGTGGAAGGTCTCACCTCCTGGCTCCTAAAGGTGGCGAGCTACTTGTGCCAACTCTCTGTAATTATGCCAGTCTAGACTGTGGTGTATCTCAGGGAAGGGAGGAGAGAAGGGTGCCACCACACTCAGCTGCCAGGGTCCACTGTGTTCTGCAGATGCGTTTATCTTAAAAAATGTTTTTCTCTTAGAGGGTTGCTGTTCAGCAGTTGCCAAAAGGAGGAGGAACCTCAAGGGTAGCAGGCCCTACCTCCTGGCTTGCAAAGACAGTGCCCTGCTTATGGAGTCTCTGGGGATTTGTCAGTCAGTGCTATGATGTGGCTCAGTGAAGAGTGGTAGAAATGGCACCACCCCAGGGAGCCAGCAGTTATTGCTGAATTCTCTATCTGCTCTTATCTTAAAAGCTACTTTTCTGCTGAGAGATGTATTGACCTGAGCTGCCTCTCTTGCAATGAGTCAGCGTATCTATGGTGCAGCTCAGAGAGGAGATGGGTAATGGCCACTGGCACCTTCAGTCAGCAGCCCCCTCTGGGTTCTCTAGATGTGGCTGTCCCAAGCACAGTCTCTCTGCTGTGGGATATGCTGTTTACTTAAGCACTGCAGTTCAGTATAGTAGCTCATGCCAGGCTCACAGGCTTGGCAGTCTCAGTCCTAGCCTCTCAGTTAACAAAGAAGGTGTCTGTATATGTAATCCTCTCAAACCATGTGCCAGCAAAAGCAGGACTCAGTGTGCTGCTGCTCACCTCTGACAGAGGTAGTTTCCCACTTACTGTAGCCCAGTCCAATCAGCCAAACCTACACCAGACTTTGGGTCTCTGAGTATGTCCACATTGTTCCATTCAGTTATTTTTCTAGGCCTTATTTCTCTGAGGAGACATGTGTCTATTCTGCCATCTTGGCCCCACCTCCTCTATTGCTAGAATTTTGATGAAAATTTAGCATCTTAGTTTATGAGAGGCATTGATCTGTAATTTTCCTTTTTTAGGCTGTCTTTACCTGGTTTTAGTGTCAGGGTTATGCTGGCTTCATAGAATGAGTTTAGCATATTCCAGTGTTTTCTATACTTTTAAATACTTTTAGTAATAGTGGTATTAACTCTTCTATAAAAGTTTGGTAAAGTTCTCCAGTGAAGCCATACAGCCCAACATGTTTGTTGTAGTTGTTACTGGAGAGTTTTAGTTATCTTTAGCTGGCTGACTTCAATCTCTTCTTCTGTTATGAGTTTATCTAGTTTTTCTACCTGTGTTTGTGTTAGCTTAGATAGGTGGTGTGTTTCTCAAGATTTGTCCTTTTCTCGTTTTGAAATTTGTTAGAATATAATTTTTCATGGAATTCTGTTATGATTTTTTTTTAAAATTTCAGTTGGGTCTGTTGTGATGTCCCCCATCTAAATTCTTATTTGTGCTATTTACTTCTTTTTCTGTTTTTCTTTGTCAATTTGGCCATTGTTTCATCAGTTTTGTTGATCTTTTCAATGAACCAGCTTTTGGTCTTGATAACTGTTAAAATCATTTTTTTGTTGTTCTGTAATTCATTTATTTCTGCTCTAATTTTTATTATTTGTTTTCTTCCAGTGCCAGAGGAGTTCTTTTGCTGTTCTCTTTTTACCTGTTTCAGGCATATTGTTCTCAGTTCTGGTTCTCCATTCACTCATAAAGTATTCCTCTTAATGGAAGCCTTTGTAACTCTTTGTATTTCTTATTTTATAAAGTTATTTCATTTAATTTTTTCCTCAGAAATGTTAATGTCAATTGCTTTATTTTCAAGCTCAGTATTTCTGCATATCATTGCCTCAGTTCTACTCCTTTGAATTTCTGCTGAGTTATCTAATTATGTAAATTTATTTAATTTGCTGAATTTCTGATTTCTTTCAAGGATTTCTTGTGGTCTTCAATTGTTTATTATTCTCTGTTGTATTTTACTTGATCTCTTTTTTGGAGATTTGGAGATCTTAGGGGTGCCAGTCATTTTTTTTTTTTTACCCCATTTGTTAAATTGTTCTCTTTTCAAATCTTACAGAATGTCTCAGGGCCCTTGCGCAGGGTTCTGTTTCTGGTCCTTGTAGTGCATCAGAATTTGAAGCCTAGGGCAGTGCATAGATGGAAGACAGAAATGCTGGGAAAGGGAGAGAGATTTTTTACACAGCAGTTTACATAAGCCATTTAGCTTTTGAATGTCACTTTTCCCTGGTTTTGGAGATATGAGTGGGCTATCTGCTGCTCAGTCCCTGTCATGGTTTGAATTGTGTCCCCCCAAAAATGTGTGCAGCCACGTGGCTGGGATATGGTTCCCAGTATCTTGGGACTGTCCTCCATTGTGTGGTTTTGCTAACCTGTATGTTAAAGGATTAGGGTGGGGCTGTGAATTCCTGCTATGGGGGAAGTTTCCCTGGAGTATGGCTTGCCCCACCCTTAATGCTTTTAGCTTGCAAGGAATAAAAGGAAAAAGAACCAAGGACAATTTGAGAACCTCACTACCATCAAGCAAGCAGCACCGGGAGCAGAGCGCGTCTTTCAGACCAGAGGTTCTTGCGTTAGGACACTCCCTGGACAATGACTGATGCAATACCGGACTTTCCTCCAGAGCCATCAAGGGGAAAGTCTTTTCCTGGAGCGGACACCCTGAATATGGACTTGCAACCTACCGGACTGTGTAAGAATAAATCTTTCCTTGTTAAAGCCATCCACTCTGTGGTATTTCTGTTAGAGCAGCCCTAGCTGACTAAAACAGTCCCTGTTACTGAGAAAGATGCTGTCTAACTGCTACCAATGTTCTCAATATGTTGGCCACTACTTAACCTTCTGTGGGATACTGATTTCTTCCAGGTCAGGTTTGGCCAGTCATAGGAATTTCTTGACCTAGGTCAGTCTGATTTCTGAACTTTCACTTTGATGTTCAGGGCCCCTAGAATGTCATGTGTAATTGATTAATTTGTTATTGTTGTTGTTGTTATCTTTGTTGTTCGAGGGATCACAAGTAGCATCTGACTGCTCTGCCATCTTAGTCCTATCCCCTCATGTCTCATTTTAAAGAGTAAACATTTCCTCTCTGTTCTCAGACCTCTCATTGTACTACTTGTACTTCTCTCATGGAAACTGTCATTTTTCTCCCTGGGATTTGGTTTAGCTTTACCTCAGTTATATGCTCTGTCAGTGTTGTAATACTCATTTCCTGTAGTCCTACACCATACATTGCTTTGTTGTTAGTTACAGTTGAGACATCTTGCACTCATGTTGAGCTTACATATAATAGAAAAAAAATGTTGCCTCATTATGTGTCATCTTTATGACTGTTAATATGTTTGAGTCCATTTTTATAGTCATTTTGTCAATTTGTCTCATGGATTTTTTCTGTCATTCTGACTGACCGTCTCCCTCACCTGATGTTCTTTTCTAGCAAATGGTCTTTCCTGATGACATGTCCAAAGCAGGAAAGCTGAAGAGTGAGCCTTAAGCAAACTAGCTCCTTACACAAACTTTGTCCAATTCCTTCCAGCTGTTAAGCATCAGCACTGACTCTGGTGTCATCCTCTCATCATCCTCTCTTCCAACGAAAATTACAGTTGTATTTCTTCTAAAACTGATTTGTTTGTTCTTCTGCATGTCCATGATAGATTCAATATTAGATCTGACAATTAAATTTGCAAACTTAATTGTTCTAAGTGCTACATATATCATTGCTGGATATCACTGTGGTCACTTTCCTGGGGAAGCTGTGCACCAATGCCAGCACCTAATCAACCTTCAATGAAATTTTGGAAATCTTTCTGGAATGGCCATTGCACATGGTGGCAAGGTGGTAATTTAGTAAACTTAATTGTATAGTTGTCTGTGAGGAAACTTTTAGCCAGTAATCAAATAACTGTATTGGAACACCTTCCCTACTCACACTAATCTGGCTTCCATGGCTTTTTTCTTTACCCAAAGATAAAGATAATACTGAAAGGAAGACATTATGATGAAATTCAGGACATCAAGTGTAATACAATGACAGCTCTGATGGCCATTCCAGTAAAAGAGTTCTAGAATTGCTTTGAAGAGAGGACTAGGCATTGGCATGGGTGCATAGCTTCCCAAGGGGAGTACTTCAACAGTGACCATAGTGATATTCAGCAGGGAGGTATATAGCAGTTTTTCTATGATGAATTTGTGAACTTAATTGGCAGTTCCACAATGGTATAGTATGCAGTGATAAAGAACAATAATGATTTTAGGAAATATAACATCTGGAAGCCATTATGTTCGTGAAATTTGTCATTTGTTAAAGGGCAATATAACGTGACTATTATAAAGACTTAAAAAAAATTAACCACAGAAGGAAAGAATTTTTGATGGTTGTGAGGGTAGGGAAGTAGGGAGAGGGGTATTCACAGATTAGGTAGTAGACAGGAATTGGGTGAAGTAAAGAGAGTGACAACAGATAGTAGAAGGGAGGTTAGCACAACTGGATTACACCAAAAGCTAAAAAGCTTTCTAAATATAACCGAAAATTTTAAAAGACAGAGTAGTGGGGCAAGGGTCTGGGGACCATAGTTTCTGGGGACATCCAAGCTAATTGGCATAACCAAGTTTTTTCTTTTTTTTAATGTTCTACATACCACTTTGGTGAGTGATGTCTGGGGTATTAAAAGCTAGCAAGTAAACATCAAAGTGGCATCAATTTGTCCCAAACTACCTGAAGCAGAGGAGAATGAGGGTATCAAAGACATAATGAAAATATAAGCCCAGCAGATACAAGGTGCCATATGGTACAGAAAATACATCAGCATGAGATCAGAAGTAGATGGTGCCAAGACACCACTAATGAATGCCCTGACAGGGAACACAAACTAATGTTGCTGATGTAGTGGGAGAAGAAAGGGTGTGAAGAACTAGAACTCTATTAAAAGACAACACTTGATGGTCCAGTAGACTGGAAGATCCCCTGAGTACATGGCCCCTGGACTCTGTTAGCCTATATGTGAAACCATTACTAAATCCCACTCTCCTGACAAAAATTAGACTGTAGACATATAGTGGTCCTGGCAAATAACATTTTTCTTGGCTTAATTATGTACATGAGGCTTCCTGAGCAGCACTTGTACATAGGCAAGATAAGAGGGTGGAATGGGACAGGTGCTGGTCGAATGGATGCCAGAAGCATAGGGTGGAAAGGAGTATGCTATTACAAATGTGTAAGGGCTGTGGAGAGCAGTTAGAGTTGTATGTAGTGTGGGTGCAGGGTTTCATTTGTCAAGTTGATTTGGGATTATAAACTTTCACTTAAAGCACCGTAAAATGTTTTTTTAAAAAACAGGAAACAAATGGGGCCGAATTATGACTTCCATAGCACTGACAGTTTTTTATTTGTTTTGTTATTTATTCTTGCCATTGTCTAGCCCATTCTTTGCATTCTTATGTGGGAACTCTACAAAGGCAAGTGAGATTAAAAATGAAGCACCTGATAGTTGAAATGAAAAGCACAATAATAAACATCAAAGACATAGCATATGTAATTTCCCATCCAAATTACTGATTTCCAGCTCTCTGTTGCAATAACTTAGTAAGCTGGGTTGTATCATACCCCAGGCCATACACATTTGTTACCCTTTTCAATAAATTGGCAGTGAAAGACTAAATCCAAGCAAGTTTGGAAATAAATTGGCACATAGCCTAACATACTGGTGAAATAAGCACTGGTTTCATAGCTAAAATATTTTTTCATGAAGTAATAACTCCTTATAATCTCTCTCCAGCATTAACTAACAGCCATTTTTGTGCTGGCAGTTTAATTTTGCTGGCTACCCTTGTCTTAGACATATGTTTAATGGAATCTAGAATGTCATTTTCTGCTGAATGCTGTAGTCTTTGTCCTGCTGGAGCTGGGAAAAGGCAGTAAATCAAGGACAAAGTGAAAAGGAATAGAAATGGGCTATTGGAACTTATTTCTCTGGAGCTGGAAAGCTTTCTTCCTAAGCAAGCAGGTGTATTACATCAGTCATATCTTTCTGTTAAGTGTCTGTGTTGTAATGATATTGACTTATATCAACATTGCACCCTGACTGGCATAGCTCTGAAGTGCATAAGATGTGTCTATGGAAAATACATGCTGAAAATAGCACCAGAAAATATACAACCAGTTTTCTTTCTTTTTCCACTTCTTCTAAAATGATCCTTCCTGTGAAATTGTCCTAAGGCACCCAGCTTCACTTCGCTAATGTGTTGCCTTGTGTTGTCTTATTTGAGTCTTGTGAATTAAGAAATTTTTTTTAACCTAAAATTATTAAAACAAGATCAATGTACTGAGTCATCTATGTTTGCCAAATTTGCTTTTGTAGAGAATGAACTACAGAAAAAATAAAGTTATACAGTGGTTGTTTACCTTTGTTGTTGTTGTTAGGTGCTGTCGAGTAGGTTCTGGCATATAATTCAGTCCTGTGTACAATAGAACAGAACACTGCCTGGACCTTTGCCATCCTTACAATCTTTATGCTTGAGCCCATTGTTACATCTGCTTTGTCAGTCCATCTCACTGATATACTGTATCATGCATGATATCCTTCTCCAAGGACTAATTCTTCCTTAAAACGTGTCCAAAGTATGTGAAGCTTAGTTTTACCATCTTAGCTTATAAAGAGCATTCTGGTTGCACTTATTTCAAACTAGGTTTGTTCATTCATTTGGCAGTCCATATTACATTCAGTATTGTTTGCCAATACCACAGTTCAAAGGCATCAGTACTTTGGCTGTCCTTATTCATTGTTAATGTTCATTTCCATGCATATAAGGCTTTTGAAAACACCATGGCTTGAGTCAAGTATATCTTAGCCTTCAATGTGACATCTTTGTTTTTCAGCACTTTAAAAAGGTGTTCTGCAGCTTATTTACCCAATGTAACATGTCTTCTGATTGCTTAACTCCTGCTTCCATGGTTGTTTATTGTAGATCCAAGTAAAATGAAATCCTTGACAAGTTCAATCTTTTCTCCATTTTGTTTACCTTTAGCAACAGAAGTGAACAAAAATCACTATAGTAGAAATCTAGAGAGCTAGGTCCTTTATTACTTCCTTATGACCATGTAACGTATTTTCTCAGACTCAGGCTTAACGCAGCATACATTTCTTATCTCATACTTCCATTGGATTGAGAGTTTATGCTCAGTTTCTGCTAATGGTCTCACAGGTCATCTGGGAAATGGTCTCATCAGAGGCTCCACTGGGAGAGATAAACTCCAAACCTTTTTGTGTTATTGGGGTTGTAAAATTTATTTACTTGTGGCTGTAGAACAGTGGTCCTCACTTTCGTACTGGCCATTAATTAGAACCAAGGACTACTCTCAGCTCCTAGATGCTGCCTACAGGTGCTTGTGACAGAGTCATCTATATAGATACTCACACAGCAAAATTGAAACATATCCACAAGTCAGTATCTCTATTTCTGTCCTTATATTTGAAATGTAGTTTTGAGTGTGACATGCTATGATCTTTGCCATTTTCTATTTGTTAGAAAGAAATCAAGTCTTGCTCACACTCAGTTGTTAGGATTGTACGTAGAGCATGACAATGAGCGCCACCTTAGGCTTTGTCCACCACGTTTCTAGTGGTCTGTGGGTCGTTAAAAACTAGACATCCTCATTTATTCACCCAAAGCCATAGGAATGAACCATTCCTTTTGCATATAGTAAAATGAACTTGGCTTGGCACAGAATGATGTTAAAAAACTGAACACAAATGGGTACATTGTTTATCATCCTTTTTTTAATATGAATTTCAAAAACTGGCATAATTTATGCTATTATAAATCAGAATAGGGTGAACTTTTTGAAGTGGTGACTGGAAGGGGATTTGAAGGGACTTTTGGTGTGCTGGAATGTACTTTCTCCTAAACTAAGTGCATTCAATTTGTAAAAATGAGTAGAGAATTATGCTGATATGTGAACTTTTCCATATATAAGTATAGACATTGTTCATCAATGAAATTAATAAAGTGCTGCATAATCTTCCTCACTTAATTTCTATGAGTTTAGCTTTTATGACTTTAAGACCCGTCTCACAGACTGTAGTTAAGAGCTTCATGCAATAGGACTATTGAGGGGCTACAAAGGTATTCAAAATTCTCAGTTGTCTCAAATGAAGTTTTTACTGAAGTCTACACAAACTTCTACTTGTAAATTCTAGAGCCTTGGGAAAGTAGATCAACCCCAGTGAACTGCTGTTTCTTTAAGACTTCTTTCAGCTCAGAAAATATCTGTGGCCCACTGGTTTTGAACTTCTTCAGAAAAGGCAGTAATGGCACACCCAGAGGGGAGAGCAGTCAGTGGGAAACACTTTCCATGGGGAAAGGCAAAGGTATGTGTATCACAATAACAGAAGGAGACTTCAACACTCCACTTTCAGTAATGGACAGACAATCCTGAAAAAAGGCTCAATAAAGGTACACAAGGTCTTACTGCAACAATCACCCAACTCAATCTCATAAACACATGAATAGAACTCTCCACCCAACAGTAGATAAGTATACCTTTTCCAACACACATGGAACATTCTTCAGAATAGATCATGTATTGAGCTATAAAGAAAGTCTCAGCAAAATCCAAACCATTGAAATATTGCAAAGCATCTTATCAGACCACAAAGCCATAAAACTGAAATCAATAGCAGAAAAAAACATGGGTAGAAACTCAAACTCATGAAAACTGAACAACACCTTGCTCAAAAATTTATGGCTTATAGAATAAATCAAGGATGCAATAAAGAAATTCATGAAATCAAATGAGAATGAAAACACATCTTACCAGAACCTGTGGTATACAGAAAAAAAACAGTGCTCATAAGTCAACTTATGTCTATAAATTCATACATCCAAAATGAAGACAGGGCCCAAACCAAAGAATTAACAATACTACTCAAGCAAATGGAAAGAGAACAACAAAAGAACCCTCAGGCACCAGAAGAATACAGACAATAAAAATTAGAGCAGAACTAAATAAATTAGAGAATAGAAAAACAATTGAAAGAATCAATGAAACCAGAAGCTGTTTTTTGAAAAGATTGACAACATTGGTGAACCACTGGCCAAACTCATAAAAGAAAAATAGGAGAGGAAACAAATAACCCAAAGAAGAAATGAGACAGGGAGTGTCACAGCAGACCAAACTGAAATTAAAAGTATCATAACAGAATACTATGAAAAATTCTACTCTAATAGATTTATAACACTAGAGGAAATGGACAAATTTCTAGAATCACGTTATCTACCCAAACTAACACTAACAGAAGTAGAACAACTTAATATGCCCATCAAAAAAGAAGAGATTGAAAAGGTAATAATAATAATAAAACTACCAACCAACGAAAGTCCTTGCCAGCTGACTCCAGTGGAGAACTCCACCACACATTTAGAGAGGAGCTAATACCAATATTATTGAAACTATCTCACAGCTTAGAAAACAACAGAACACACTCAGATTCATTCTATGAAGCCAGCAGAATCCTGATATCAAAGACAGGTAAAGATAGCATCAAAAAGAAAAATTACCAATATCTCTTGTGAATTTTGGATGCAAAAATCCTCAACAAAATTCTAGCCAATAGACTTCAACAATGTATCAGAAAAATAATTCACTGTGACCAGGTAGGATTCATACTAGGGATGCAGGGTTGGATTAACATCAGAAAACATTAATGTAGTCAACCACATAAATAAAAGAGTCACTTGATCACATCAATTGATGCAGAAAAGGCGTTGGACAAAGTTCAACACCCATTCATGTTAAAAACTCTCAGCAACATAGGAATAAAAGAGAAATTTCTCAATGTAGTAGGGTCATCTATGCAAAGCCAATAGCCAACATCATCCTGAATAGAGAGAGACTGAAAGAATTCCCCTGAGAATGGGAACCAGACCAGGATGTGCACTGTCACCACGTTTATTCAACATTGTCCTGGAGATTCTAGCCAGAGAAACCACACAAGATAAAGAAATAAAAGACACTGCATCAGTAAAGAAGAAGTAAAAGTCTCTCTATTTGCAGATGATATGATCTTATACACAGAAAACCCCCCAAATCCATAAACTGCTGAAACTAATATAAGAGTTCACCCAAGTATCAGAATACAAGATAAACATAAACAAATTAGTAGGATTCCTTTACACAAACAAAGAGACCATCAAAGCAGAAATCACTAAATCAATACTACTTCCAGTAGCCTCCAAGAAGATAAAATAGCTAAGAACAAACCTAACCAGAGCGGTAATGGACGTAACCAAACAATATTACAGACCCTACTGCAAGAAACCGAAGTAAAATTATGTAAGTGGGGGAACCTACCTTGCTCATGGATAGGAAAACTTAACATTATGAAAATGTCCGTATTCTACCCAAATAGATTTACATATACAATGCAATCCCAGTGCAAATTCCAATGTCACTTTTTTAATGAGAGGCAGAAACAAATCATCAACTTTGTTTGGAAAGGAAAGAAACCCTGGGTAAGTAAAACACTACTGAAGAAGAGGAACACAGTAGGAGGCCTTGCACTACCTGATCTTAGAACCTATTACACTGCCACAGGACTCAAAACAGCCTGGTACTGATACGAAAACAGATATACAGACCAATGAAACAGAATAGAGAATCCAGAAATAACACCACCCACCTACGAATGAACAGCTGATATTTGACAAAGGCCATGAACTGGGGTAAAAACAGTCTCTTTAACAAACGGTGTTGGCAAAATTGGATATCTATCTGCAAAAAACTGAAACAAGATCCATGTCTCACACCTCACATGAATACTAACTCAAAATGGATCAAGAGCTAAACGTCAAATCTAAAACAATAAAGATGATGGAAGCAAAAACACAGACAACACTAGAAGCTCTGATACATGGCTTAAACAGGCTACAAAATATTACTAAAAATGTTGGCATAATACAGCAGAAGAGAAAATAGATGAATGAGAACTACTGAAAATCAAACATTCATCCAAAAACTTTATCAAGAGTTAAAAGAGTGTCTACAGACTGGGAAAAAATATTTCGCAACCATGTATCTGATCGAGTCTAATTTCCATAATCTACAAAGTACTAAAAATATCAACCAGAAAAAGACAAGTAACTCAATTAAACAATGGACAAAGGAGATGGACAGACACTTCTCCAAAGAAGACATCAGGCAACCCACATGAGGAAATGCTCACAATTATTAGCCATTAGAGAAATCCAAATCAAAACTACAGTGAGTGGGGGTGGAGTCAAGATGTCGGACTAAGCACACATCTCCTTATATCCCTCTGGAAACCAAGACCTGAATTGATAATCAAACGGAGCCTTCTGATTACCTAATCAGCCCCAGGACACGGCAGAGGGCTGTTACTTTCGACTTCATAACACTGAATGAAAACCTCCTCTCTTTCGCTGACTCCCGCTCCTGGCTAGCACTGGCTCTCACAGACTGAAGATAAACGCACCATTTTGACTTTTTTTTTTCTCTGTCTTGGCCAGTGGGCGGAGCTGGGTCTTGCCTAGCAGCTAGACTCAGACGTGCTGCTGGGGGGATAGGCAGGTGAAATTCCCACATTTTGAGAACCAGGCTTAGGACTCTGCTAACCTAGCCACTTTGGGCCTCTAGTCTTAGCTCTGCATCAGCGGGGTATGTATGGAATTACGCAGTCAGTGTGCGGGACGCCATGTCGGTACTGAGATTTTAGCAGGACCTAATTCTTAGCCTGGGAGCCAGCACCTGCAAACAAGACAGCGCTTCTCCGACAGAAAAGCAGTAAATTACACAGTGCCACCTATGTTGCGGGCCCTGCAACAGAAGCAGAGGAATCACTACCTCTCAGCACCTTTAGCCCCTCTATCTTCTGCCTGTGTGGAGGACACCATATTGGATACAAAGGCTGCAGCTAGACCTAATTCTTAGCTTGGGAGCCAGCGCCTGCCCACAGGAGAGTGCTTTTCTACCAGAAAAGCAGTACTCTACACAGTGTCGCCCAAGGCTAGGCCCTGTCAGAAGCCAACAGGGCAATAGCATTGCTGTAGTCTGAACTAGTTTGTGTCATCTGAGGTTGGATATAGTGGTGCTTACTTTGCCAGTTGAGAAGAGGGACCTCTACACCTGAAAACCTGACTGACTTGGGAAGTGGTCAGATACCGTTTGCTTTTCATTTTAAGACAGCCTAGAGAAGCATCTGCAGTCCATCCTCACAGTATCCCTTCCAGCCTCTACTTATTTGCATGGGACCCAAAAAGCAACAGACACTTGTGGCCTACAAGAAATCACCCATGGCTTCAGAAGGCTCCCAAATAAAGCAACCAAGGAGTCTTCCAGATGAAGAAACCTTTACGAAAGCATCAGAAAGTGAATACAAAATGATTATATACAGAGCCCTTCTAGACCTTATACAACATGCAGCATTAGAAATTGAAAAATTGAGCAAGCTGTTTGATCTGATGGAACATCAGTACTCTGAAATCCAACAGATCAAGAACAAAATCAAAGACATAGAAACTTCCATACAAACCCAAGAAAACAGAATGGAACAAATAGAAAAAGAATTTCTGACTTGGAAGACAGTGGTACTGATGCCAGAGTCTATGAGCATAAATCAGAAACAAGAAACAAGAAAAATGAAGCATTAAGGAGCATGTAGGACTCTACTAAGAGGAACATCCTTCGATTAATTGGAGTCCCTGAACAGGGTGAGACATCTGAGAACACCGAGAGTATTGTTGCTGAGCTGCTGATAGAAAACTTCTCAGAAATTACGAAGGAAGAGAATATAGACATCTCAGATGCACATTGTACACCACCCAGTGTAGATCTCAAAAGAAAGACTCCAAGACATATTGTAATCAAGCTTAACAAAATTAAACATAAGCAGCAACTCTTAAAGGCAGCAAGACTCAAATCAAAGCTAACACTCAGAGGGAAACCCTGTAGGCTTTCATCAGATTTCTAAGCAGAAACCATGCTGGCACGGAGACAGTGGCATGACACATTCAAAGCCTTGAAGGAGAAGAACTTCCAACCAAGAATTATATATCTTGCAATACTGTCTTTCAAATACGAAAATGAAATTAAGACATTCCCAGATAAACAGAAACTCAGAGACTTTGTAAAAACCAAACCAAAACTATAAGATATACTGAAAGAAATTCTTGGCACAGGCTTAGAAGAACGAAACCACTAACGTTATATTTTAGAATGACACACTACTCAAAACTCTGCTCATTTAGGGAAGGGTCCAAAGTGAATCACAGCTTTAATGTGGAAATAAGCAATCCAGTGATCATCATGAAAACTATGATGCCATCACATTAAAAAGAGGTATGTACTACAGTTGTTACAGTCCTTCAAGATGGAGAGGAAGATGACAAGACTGGTAGTAATTAAAATTGGGTTTACATATAGTTTATTAAGGGGGATCATAGGGACAGCTGTAAAGCACAACAGAGATGTATCATACTATTTCAAGAAATGTAACACAGGAGTCTCAACAACTACAAAATCAGCACCGAAAAAGGTTAAAAATCAACTCACAAAAAAGAATGTCCCAGAACAGACCAATAAGGACAACAGAGAAAACATCAACATAAAAATAAACGTATAACAAGGGCAGCAGTGAACACATACCTATCAATAATTACATTGAATGTGAATGGACTGAATGCTCCAGTAAAGAGGCATCGAGTGACATCTTGGATCAAAAGACATGACCCATCCATATGTTGTCTATAAGAAACTCACTTGAAATCTAAAGATAGGAACAAACTGAAAATTAAAGGACGGAAGAATATATAACAAGCTAAGAATGAACAAAGAAGAGCAGGGGTGGCAATTCTAATCTCAGACAAAATCAATCGTAATGTAAAATCCACCATCGTGGACAAAGATGGACTCTATTTATTGCTGAAAGTTTCAGTACACAAGCAAGAGTTAACTATATTAAATATTTATGCACCTAATATCAGAGCACCTAAATATGTCAAAGAAACACTGACTACACTCAAGAGAGAGTTAGATGACTCCACAGTAATAGTGGGAGACTTCAACACTCCACTCTCAATACTGGACAGATCATCTAGAAAAAAGTTTAGTAAAGATACAGAAGACCTCATTGACACAATTAATCAACTAAACCTCACTGATATATACAGAACTTTCCATCCGTCAGCGGACAACTATACCTTCTTCTCCAGTACACGTGGAACATTCTCCAGAATTGACCATGTGTTAGGCCATAATGCAGTACTCAACAAAATACATACCATTGAATTACTGCAAAGCATCTTCTCAGATCATAAAGCCATCAAAGTTGAAATCAATATCAGAAAAAACATAGAAAGTGGAACTCTTGGAAACTGAACAACATCTTGCTAAAAAAAACATGGAAATCAAGGAAACAAGGAAATCAAGGATGAAATAAAGAAATTAATGGATTCCAATGAGAACAAAAACACTTCCTACCAGAACCTATGGGATACAGCCAAAGCAGTGCTCAGAGGTCTGTTTATTTCCATAAATGCACACATCTGGAAGGAAGAAAGAAACAAAATCAATGAACTAACCTACTCTTGGACAAGTAGAAAGAGAACAACAGAGGAACCCCTCAGTTACCAGAAGAAACGGGATCATAAAGATTAGAGCAGAGCTAAATGAATTAGAGAATAGAAAAACAATTGAAAAAACCAAAAGCTGGTTTTTTGGAAAGATCAACAAAATTAACAAACCACTGATTAAACTTACTAAAGAAAAGCAGGAAAGGAAACAAAAAACCCAAATTAGAAATGAGTGGGGAGTAGTCACCACAGATCCAACAGAAATCAAAACTATCATAACAGAATACTATGAAAGACTGTACTCTAACAAATTTGAAAACCTAGAGGAAATGGACAAATTCCTTGACTCATACCACCTACTCAAATTATCACAACCTGAAGCAGAACAACTTAATAAACCCCTCACAAAGGAAGAGATTGAATGTCATCAAAACACTGCCAACCAAAAAAAGTCCAGCCCCAGATGGCTTCACTGCAGAATTTTACCAAGCATTTAGAGAAGAGTTATCTCCAATACTACTGAGACTATTTCACAGTATAGAAAGGGATGGAATACTCTCAAACTCATTCTACGAAGCCAGCATAACCCTGATACTAAGGCCAGGGAAAGACCCAACAAAAAAGGAGAACTACAGATCAATTATCACTCATGAATTTAGATGCAAAAATCTTCAACAAAATTCTTGCCAATAGAATACAACAACATATCAAGAAAATAATCCATCATGACCAAGTGGGATTCCTACCAGGGATGCAAGGCTGGTTCAACATCAGAAAAACAATTAATGTGATTAACCACATAAATGACACAAAAGACAAGAATCAGCTGATTTTGTCCATTGATGCCGAAAAGGCATTTGATAAAGTCCAACACCCATTCATGCTAAAAACTCTTAGCAAAATGGGCATAGACGGCAAATTCTTCAACACAATAAAGGCCATTTATACAAAGCCAATTGCCCACGTAATCCTGAATGGAGAGAGACTGAAAGACTTTCCCTTGAGATCAGGAACTAGACAAGGCTGTCCACTCTCACCTCTTCTATTCAACATTGTACTAGAAGTTTAACCACAGCAATTAGTCAAGACCAAGAAATAAAGGGCATCTGCATCAGCGAAGAGGAAGTTAAAATCTCCTTGTTTGCAGATGATATGATTGTATATGCAGAGAATCCCAAGGAATCTATAAGTAAACTACTCAAACTGATAGAAGAGTTCAGCAAAGTCTCAGGATAGAAGATAAACATAGGTAAATCATTGGGATTCCTTTATACCAACAAGGAGACTGTTAAAGGAGAAATTATCAAATTAATACCATTTATGATAGCCCCTAAGAAGATAAAGTACCTAGGAATTAATCTAACCAGAGAAATAACAGACCTTTACAAAGAGAACTATAAGCCTTTACTACAAGAAACTAAAAGAGACTTAGATAAATGGAAAAACCTACCCTGCTCATGGATAGGAAGACTTAACATTGTTAAAATGTGTGTTTTACCCAAAGCAATGTATTTATATAATGCAATCCCAATACAAGTTCCAGTGTCATTTTTTAATGAGATGGAGAAGCAAATCACCAATTTTGTTTGGAAAGGGAAGAAGCCCCGGATAAGTAAGGTACTACTAAAGAAGAAGAACACACTGAGAGGCCTCTCATTACTTGACGTTAGAACATACTACACTGTCACAGTCGTCAAAACAGCCTGGTACTGGTACAAGAACAGACAGATGGATCGATGGAACAGAATTGAGACCCCAGAGATGACACCATCTGCCTATGAACAGTTGATATTCTACAAAGGCCCTAAGACATTAAACTGGGGTAAAAACAGTCTGTTCAACAAATGGTGCTGGCAAAATTGGATATCCATCTGCAATAAACTGAACCAAGATCCATATCTCACACCTTATACAAAAACCAACTCCAACTGGATAAAAGACTTAAATATCAAACCTAAAATGATAAAGCTCATCCAAGAAAAGGTAGAAACAATAATGCAAGTTTTAATACACAATGTAGATAGACTCCAAAATCTATCAAACAAACCACAATCAACAGAAGAGAAAATAGATAAATGGGAACAATTAAGAATCAAACACTTTTGCTCATCCAAAGACTTTATTAATAGAATTAAAAGAACACCCACAGAATGGGAAAAAATATTTGGTAATTCTATGTCAGATGGATGCCTGATCTCCATAATCTATAAGATACTGCAAAATATCAATAAGAAGAAGATAAATCATCCAATTAAGCAATGGGCAAAGGAGATGGACAGACATTTCACTAAAGAGGAGATCCAGGCAGCCAAAAACCACATGCGGACATGTTCAGGATCTTTAGTTATTAAAGAAATTCAAATCAAGTTGACAATGAGATACCATCTCACCCCAACAAGATTGGCCATGATCCAAAACAACAAATGCTGGAGAGGTTTGGAGAAGGTGGAACCCTCCTACACTGTTGGTGGGGTTGCAAAATGGTCCAGCCTCTTTGGAAAGCAATCTGGTGCTTCCTTAAAAGAATGGATATTGATATACCATTTGACCCAGTAATTCCACTACTTGGAATATATCCTACAGAATCAAGGCCGTTCACACCAACGGACACATGCACCAGAATGTTTATTGCAGCACAGTCCACGATAGCAAAAGATAGAATCAACCCAGGTGCCCAACAACAGCGGAATGGGTAGGTAAACTATGGTACCTATACTCAATGGAGCACTACGCAATGGTAAAGAATAATGTTGATTCCAGGAAACATCTCATAACCCGGTTTCAACTGGAAGACATTATGTTGAGTGAAAGTAGTCAGAGACAAAATGACAAATATTGTATGAGACCTCTACAATAATATCCCAAAAACAGACTTGTGTATAGAAGAAAAGACTCTTTGACAGCTGGAAGGGAGGGGACGGAGGGAGAGGGGAGGGCTTAGATTAGATAGTTGCTAGAAATCTGGTTGGGAGAAACTGGTGATAGCACACATTAGAAACAAGAACAACAGTAAGTGGACTTCAGCATAACTTGAGTACTCCTTCCATCTTAACCCAATATTGCAAGGATAGAGTAGTTGGGGGCAGGGGACCATGCTCTTAGGTGAAATTGAGGCCAATTTGCACAACTAGCATTTTGCTAAGAGGGCTCTTTGCACCCCACATTGGTGAGTGGCGTCTGGGGTCTTAAAAGCTGCCAAGCTGCCATCCGAGGACACAGCAAGTGGTCCCAACTCAGCAGGAACGGATGCTCACCGAGGACCAAAATGACATGAGGTAAAGACAACCGAGAAGAGAGAGAGACCCACAAGAGTGGGTGCCTACATCGACTTGGGACCAGAAGAACCAGATGGTGCCCGGCCACCACCAGTGATAGCCACGGTGGAGCTCACAGAGATGAGTCTCACTGGCAACACAAGAATAAAAAGTTGTGTATACTGAGATCTCTGCTAAAAGACCTCAATTGATGGTCCAGTTGTTTCGGCGTTCCCCTGAGAACATGGCCCACGACCCTGATGCTGCCCTTACCCATAAATCATAACGAACATCCACTCTTTGGACAGGAATGGATTGGACTTGGCAATGCAGGGTGACCGTATATTGGATGCACTTTATGGTTCTATACATCTATAGCATATCATCCTGCTGACCTCTGGCTGGATGAAGGAGAGTGAGTGGAGAGGAGGGGAAAGGACGCTGTTGGGAGGATGAGACATGTATGGAGCAGAGAGGAATAGTGTATGGAGCAGAGAGGAATAGTGTGCTGTCACCAGGCAGGGAGAGGAGTGGATGCGGCATATAGATGGGCATGTAAATTTATACGGGAATGCACATTTTCATTCAATCACATTAAATAAAAAAAAATAAAAAATAAAAAAATAAAACTACAGTGAGATACCATCTCACACCATAATGTTGGCAATAATCCAAAAAACACAAAACAACAAATGTTAAAGAGGCTGTGGAGAGATTAGAAATCTTTTACACTGCTGTGAGAATGTAAAGTGCTAAAACCTCTCTTGAAAGCAATTTGGTGCCTTTTTAAAAAGCTGGAAATAGAAATATGATCTCATGATCATTCCAGGCAATTCCAGTGCTTGGAATATATCCTAGAGATATAAGGGCTATTACATGAACAGATATATGCACCCGAATGCTTATTGCAGGACTGTCCGCAATGGCAAAAAGTTGAAGTCAACCTAGTGCCCATCAACAGCTTAATGGCTAAACCAACTATAGTATATTTTCATGATGGAACACTATGCAAGGATAAAGAACAACAATGATTTTAGGAGACATTTCATAATCTGGAATCAACAATCAACTGGAAGGTGTTATGCTGAGTGAAATCAGTCAGCTGCAAAAGGACGAATATTGTATAAACACCACTGTTATAAGGAACTAACAAAAGACTTACAAAAGAAGACTTTTTGATGGTTGCAAGGGTGAGAAAGGAGCGAGAGGGTTATTCATAGATTACATAGTCGATAGGAATTCAGTTAGGGGAAAGGAATGATGGTATGCTGTAGAAGGCAAGTCAGCATAACTGGATGACACCGTAAGCTAAAAGGGTTTCTAAATTCAGCCTGACATTTCAAAGAACAGAGTAGCAGGGACAGAGGTCTGGGGACCATGTTTTCTGGAGACACTGAGGTCAGTTGGCATAATACTAGTCTTTTTCTAATGGAGTGTTCTACACACTATATTGGTGAGTGGCACCTGGGGTCTTAAAAGCCATCGAGCTGCCATCTAGGGAACATCAGTTAGTCCCAACGCACCTGGAATACATGAAAACTGAGAATATCGAAGACATGAGCAAAAGTGAGCCCAGGAGACAGAAGGACCCTTATGATTAGGAGACTACATCAACAGGAGAACAGGAAAACTAGATGGTGCCAGGCTACCACCAAAGACAGCCTTTACAGGGAGCACAGTGTAGAGTCTCTGAAGTAGCATGAGAGAAAGTGATGTGCAGATATAGAATTCTATTCAAAGACCAGACTTGGTGGTTCAACAACCTGGAGGCTCCCCTGAAAACAAGCCCACTAGAACTTGCTGCTAGCCCAGAGCTGAAACCGATATTGAAGCCAACACTTCAATGAATGGATTGGATTTAGGGACACAGAGTGATATTGGTTGTATGTGTAGTTTATGGTTTATATATATATATATACATATATATATAAACATATACATATGAGGCTGTCCTACTGGTTTCCTTTCAGAGGGGTGAGGGGAGGGTAGAAAAGGAGGGGACAAGTGTTTGTTGATTGGATGAATATTGTAAGTGAAGAGTGGAAAAGAATTGTCTGTTGTCAAAGGGTGAAGACACCAGACAGAGTTACAGAGAGGCAGGTGTTTGGGGTTTGACATGCAAATTGACTTGGATTGTAAACTTACACTTAATCACTAACAATAAATTTTTTTCTTAAAGTGTAGTGTGTGCATTACAGAAAATTTGGAAAGACTGAAACTAAAGAAGTCCATCTGCAATGTTAGCTATCAAATGCTGTCACCTACTTCAGTGGACAGCTCCCACCACTGCCCCTAACTTGATGTCCCACTGCAAGGAATTATGTTAAGTGTTCAGGTTAGAAGTAGCTAAGCTATATTCCTCCATACAAAATAATGTTACACAATAACCCAAGAAGATGAGTGTGTGCCCTGGTCAAACTGTTACAATGACCCTTCAAAGGGTATCTCATTTGATAAACAGGGCAGGGTAATACAGTTTCTCGTGTCCTTCAACCTTCCTCCCCAAATCCCCACTGACCAAACTACAATCTCTGGGACCAGTAACCAAGTGCCTCCAAGAGATGCTTACCTAAGTTAAAACTGCGGTGAGCTCAGGAAATGAATCTGAAGTTTACATATTCTCTGCTAATCCATTTACTGGCAGCTTCGGACTGCTCCAGGCCAATCCAAGCTTCACTGCCTGTCTGTTAGTCTCCTACTCAGCTGCCAAGCCTCCCAACAGGTCTCTCTTCCTCTGCTTTGCCTTGCTGCAAGCCATTCTTCACATAGAGTACAGTTCTTTTAGAACAGACCTTGTTATTTCTCTGCTCAGAACTACCCAATGATCTGTCACTCTGAATGAAATTCAGGCTTCTTCCTGGATGACCTTGGCCTTAGGAGGTCCAGCCCCTGACTCATCATAGCCCTTTCCCACTTGCTCTCTTAGGCCTGGCTTGCTGGCCTCCCCATTGCTCCTGAGATATACAGAGCAGCCACTGCCCTGGTCTTTGCACTGACCCCTTTCCCTGCATCTCTAGTTCATCAGAGGCCACAGAGCTCAGTTAGGCTCCTGTAAAGTTCACCTTGTCGGAGAGGCCTTACCTTGCCGTGGTGCTGCAGCATGTGGACTCCAAGTGTAGACTCCAAAAAGGGTTTTACAGAGACCACATTATCTAAGAGGCAAACCTTCCCCTTCAATCTCTACTTTCTACTTTGCTTAGTTTCCCTCTGTCAGCTTGTTTGTCCATTCCAGTTGCCATGGCATAAAATCTGACCCTTGGTGATCATATGTCATCAGCGTAGCACTGTGCTGTGCAGGTTTTCTAGTGGCTAATATTTGGGACATAGATTGCCAGACCTTTTTTTGCCCAAGGTAACTGGGTGGACTCGAATTTCTAACATTTGACGGGTGGTGGAATGTGTTAGTCATCTGCGTCTCCCGAGGACTGAGTTTGTTTCTGGCATTATATTCTTTTCTATGTCAGGTCGTCTGGATTATAAACTCCAGAAGGCATGTATTCGGTCTCCAGCAACAATAGTGGAGCTGAGCACATTGTAGACATTTGCTGAATTATTAGTTGATTGAATGACTCAAATTCAGTTTAACTATTACATTAGCTGTATCCGATTCTAACAATCATATTCCCTATCAGTAAAATTTTCTCACCTAGTAAAATGACAATGATCTGTTGGACTCCATGTCTCTAGGTTGTTTGAAATTTTTGATCATGTCGCCAGAGTCTGTCTGTCTTAGAAAACTGCACAAAAACCTATCCATAATTGGTGACTCTGCTGATATGGGAGATACTAGTGTCACTGCTTCCAGGATCACAGTAACATGTAAGATATCACAGTGCAACAAACTGGCGTGTAGTAGTTTCTTCGCTTAACGCTATCATATTGTACACCCACGGTCAAGCTGCTGTCTACTACAAGTAGAATTAAGCCTTTAGTCCACTTGTTTACTTACCTGGAATATAGATGAGACTTTCAGTGTTTGAGGAATGTTTGAGAACATGAGATATCATTATTATGATGATTGAGGATTCTATCCATTTCACATAAAGTTTACAATATTTTTATCCCATAAAATTTTGTCAGAGGAATGATGATTTTCTAATCTAGAATAATAGTTAAATTAAAACCCAAAAAGTAATGAAGATGAAAGTATGTACCCTCTCCATTCATCACACAAGTGGGAAAGACAAGAAAAAAACAAAGAAATAATGCAAAGAGATTTGGAGGGAGATGAGGAAGAAACAGGGAATGAAGGTGAGCCAGAGGAAAGGAGGGAATAAGGAAGACAAAGAGAAGCTGTCTTATTAAATAAGTGCAAATAGAAAAATCCTATCAATGGAGATCTTTAGTTGACTAGTTTCTAGTTTTCAGTCGGTGTAATTCTCCATTAAGTATAGTGGCCCTTCATATTTAGTCAACAATTCTTTTTGGTATTACTTCTTTTTTCTGTACATGCCTGTGTTCACAGGTCTGTTGCCATAACAAGCAAGGTCTAAATATCAGTGGCTCACAATGAAAAATGTTCCCATTATGTCCCACTGGCCAAGTGTCAGCTTCTGCAATTCTGTACCATGTATCTTCTCATTCACAGTTCTAGGTAAAAACAGTAACTCTTTTGAAGACTTGTTATTCTTGTGACAGAGGAAGAGTAAACAAGCCTATGGAAAAAGGTAATGGTATTTAAACTTCAGTTTGGCCAAAGGAAATGTGTTAGTCAGACTCCACAGCAACCAGTAAGGATGTATACTCTTCACACAAAAGGAAATGCAATACTTTTGGCAATATGTACTATCACATGTGTGTGATCCTTTTATAGAAAATGGTTGTATGTATGTATTTGACACCATAATCATAACAGTTGAGGGTTGATCCACTTTTGATGTGGAAATTGAGGAATAGAGAGTAGAAACAGTGTCCCTAGACTCTTTTTTCATATCAATGAATTCTTTTTAATTATGATTAAATTAAAATGTGCATTCCCGTATAAATTTGCATCCCCACCTATATGCAGCTCCTACTGCTCTCCCAGCCCAGTGAAGCACACTCTTCCTCTCAGCTTCATAAATGTCTTATCCTCCCTGCAATCTCCTATCCCCTGCTCTCCACCCACTCCCCTTGCTCCAGTAAAAGGTCAGCAGGATGACATCCTATAGAGGCATAGAACCATAAAGTGCACACATGATACGGTCACTCTGTGTCACCTAGTCCAAACCATTCTGGTCCGGAGAGTTGAACTCCATTATGATTTATGGACAGGGACAGCATCAGGGCCAGGGACCCTGTTCCAAGTGGAACTCTGAGGACCATCAGTTGTGGTCTTTTAGTGAAGATCTTAGGGTGCACCCCTTTTTATATTTGTGTTGCCAGTGAGACTCAACTTTGTGAGCTCCATCACAGCTATTACTGGTGGTGGCAGGGCACCATCCTGTTCTTCCAGTCACAAGTCAATGTAGTCACCCACTCACATGGGTCTCTCTGTCATCTGGGTTCCCTTTCTGTCATGTAGTTTTGGTCCTTGGTGATCATCTGTTCCTGATGAGTTGGGACCATTTGCTGTATCCTCAGATGAAAGCTTGGCAGTTCTTAAGACCCCAGACCCCACTCACCAATATGGGGTGCAGAAGGCTCTCTCAGAAATACCGCAGTTGTGCCAATTGGCCTCAGTTTCCCCTGAGAGCATGGTCCCAGGCCTCCTACCCCAGCTACTCTGTCCTTGCAATATGGGGTTAAGATGGGAGGAATAATCACATTATGTTGCAGTCCAGTTAATATTGATCTTTCTTCTAATGTGTGCTGTCACAGATTCACCCAACTTTCTATCAACTGTCTAATCTAAACTCTCCCCCCTTCATCCTCATGCCCTCCCCACCCTTGCAGCCATCAAAGAGTCTTTTCTTATTGTAGGGGTCTCATACAATATTTCCCCTTTTGTTGCTGACTACTTTCACTCAACATAATATTCTCGAGTTGAAACCAGGTTATGAGATGTTTCCTAAAATCATCATTGTTCTTTATCATTGCATAGTGTTCCACTGAGTATATATACCATAGTTTACCTATTCATCCCTCTGCTGTTGGGCATCTGGGTTGATTCCATCTTTTTGCTATTGTGGACTGTGCTGCAGTAAACATTTGTGTGCATGTATCAATGGGTTTGAATGCCCTTGATTTTGTAGTATATATTTCGAGCAGTGGAATTACTGGGTCAAATGGTATATCTATATCCAGCTTTTTGTGGAAGCACCAGATTGTTTTCCAAAGAGGTTGCACCATTTTGCAATCCCACCAACAGTGGAGGAGAGTTCCAATTTCTCCACAGCCTCTTCAGCATTTGTCATTTTGCATTTTTTGGATCATGGCCAACCTTGTTGGGGAGAGATGGTATCTCATTGTAGTTTTGATGTGAATTTCTTTAATAGCTAATGATCATGAGCATGTCCACATGTGTTTTTTGGGGCCTGGATCTCCTCTTTGGAGACATGTCTGTCCATCTCCTTTACCCAATGCTTAATTAATGATTTATCTTCTTCTTATTGATATTTTGTAGTACCTATGGATTACGGAGATCAGGCGTCAATCTGACATATAGTTGCCAAATATTTTTTTCCCATTCTGTAGGTGGCCTTTTAATTCTATTAATAAAGGATGAGCAAAAGTGTTTGATTCTTAGTAGTTCCCATTTATCTACTTTCACTTCTGTTCTTTGTGGTTTGTTTGACAGATTTTGAAGTCTGTCTGCATTGTGTATTAAAACTTCCATTGTTGTTCCTACTTTTTCTTGGATGAACTTTATTGTTTTAGATTTGATATTTAGATCTTTTATCGAGTTTGAGTTGGTTTTTGTATAAGGTATAAGATAGGGGTCTTGTTTCCATTTATTGCAGATAGATATCCAATTTTGCCAACACCGTTTGTTGAAGAGATTGTTCTTTCCCCAGTTTAATGTCTTAGGGCCTTGGTCGAATACCAACTGTTCATAGGCAGATAGTATCATTTCTGGGGTATCAATTTTGTTCCATTGATCTATCTGTCTCTTTCTGTACCAGTACCAGGCTGTTTTGACTACTGTAGCAGTGTAATAGGTTCTAAAGTCAGGTAAGGAGAGACTTCCCAGTGTGTTCTTCTTCTTCAGGAGTGCTTTACTTATCCGGGGCTTCTTTCCTTTCCAAAGTTGGTGATTTGTTTCTCCATCTCATTAAAAAATGTCACTGGAATTTGTATTGGGATTTCATTATATAGGTAGGTTGCTTTGGGTAAAATAGACATTTTCACAATGTTAAGTCTTCCTATCCATGAGCAGGGTATGTTTCTCCATTTATGTAAGTCTCTCTTAGTTTCTTGTAGTAAGGATTTGTAGTTCTCTTTATAAAGATCTGCTATTTCTCTGGTTAGATTTGTTTCTAGGTACTTTATCTTCTTAGGAGCTATGGTAACTGATATTGATTTGGTGATTTCTTAATAATCTTGTTGGTATAAAGGAATCCTCCTGGATTTACTTATGTTTATCTTGTATCCTGAGACTTTGTTCAACTCTTCTATCAGTTTGAGTAGCTTACTTATGGATTCTTTAGGATTCTCTGTGTGTACAATCATATCATTGGCAAATAGGGAGATTTTTAACTCTTCTTTGCTGATGCAGATGCCTTTGTTTCTAGGTCTTGTGTAATTGCTCTGGCTACAACTTCTAGTACAATGTTGAATAGGAGAGGTGAGAGTAGGCATCCTTGTCTTGTTTTTGTTCTCAAGGGAAACTGTTTCAGTCTCTCTCCATTCAGGATGACGTAGGCAGGTGGCTTTGTATACATGGCCCTTATTGCATTGAGGAATTTGCCGTGTATGCCTATTTTGCTGAGAGTTTTTAGCATGAATGGGTGTTGGACTTTATCAAATGCTTTTTCTGCATCAATAGACAAATTCAGGTGATTCTAGTCTTTTGTGTTATGTGGTTGAGCACATTAATTGCTTTTCTAATGTTAAACCAGCTTTGCATCCTTGGTATGAAATCAACTTGGTCATGATGAATTATTTTTTGGATTTATTGTTGTATTCTATTGGCAAGAATTTTGTTGAAGAGTTTTGCATCTGCATTCATGGGTGGTCTCAGTCTGTAGTTCTCCTTTTTTGTTGGATCTTTCCATGGCTTTGGTACTAGGGTTATGCTGGCTTCATAGAATGAATTTGGGAATATTCTATCCCTTTCTATACTGTAAAATAGTCTCAGTAGTATTAGAGATATCTCCTCTCCAAAAGCATGATTGAATTCTGCAGTGAAGCCGTCTGGGCTGGGGCTTTCTTTGTTTGGTCGTTTTTTGATAACTTTTTTAATCTTTTCCTTTGTGATGGGTTTTAAGTTGTTCTGCTTCACTTTGTGATGATTTGTGTATGTGATATGAATCAAGGAATTGGTCCATTTCCTCTAGGTTTTCAAATTTTTTAGAGTACAGTCTTTCATGATATTCAGTTATAATATTTTTGGACCTGTTATGACAATTCCCCTCTCATTTCTTATTTGGGTTATTTGTTTCCTTTCCTATTTTTCTTTAGGAAGTTTAACCAATGGTTTGCCAATTCTGTTGATCTTTTCAAAAAACCAGCTTTTAATTTTTTCCATTGTTCTTCTATTCTCTAATTCGTTTAGTTCTACTCTAATCTTTATGATCTGTTTTCTGTTGGTACCTGAGGGGTTCCTCTGTTGTTCTCTCTTCTTGTTCAAGCTGCAGTGTTAGTTCTTTGGTTTGGTTTCTTTCTTCCTTCGAGATGCTTGCATTTATGGAGACAAACTGGCCTCTGAGCACTGCTTTGGCTGTATACCATAGGTTCTGGTAGGAAGTGTTTTCATTCTCACTGGAATCCATAAATTTCTTTATTTCATCCTTGATTTCTTCTGTAACCCATGGTTTTTTAGCAAGATGTGGTTCAGTTTCAGTGAGTTCTACTTTCTTTCTATGTTTTCTCAGTTATTGATTTTGACTTTTATGGCTTTATGATCTGGGAAAATGCTTTGCATTAATTCAATAATATGGATTGCTTTATATCCTAACACATGATCTATTCTGGAGAATGTTCCATGTGCACTGGAGAAGAAGGTGTAGTTGTCCACTGGTGGATAGAAAGTTTTGTGTATGTCAGTGAGGTCTTGTTGCCTAATTGTGGCAATAAGGTCTTCTGTATCTTTATTGAGCTTTTTTATAGACAATCTGATACTGATAGTGGTGTGTTGAATTCTCCCACTATTATTATGGAGTAATCTGTCTCATTTTTGAGTGTAGTCAGTGTTTCTTTGATGTATTTAGGTGCTCTAATACTAGGTGCATGAATATTTAATTTTGTTAAGTCCTGCTTGTGTATTGAACCTTAAATAGTCCCCATCCTCATTAATGATGCTGGATTTTACATTAAAATCTATTTTATTTGAGATTAGAATTGCCACACCTGCTCTTTCTTGTGTATTGTTAGCTTGATATATATTCTTCCATCCTTTAATTTTCAGTTTCTTCTTATCTTCAGCTCTAAGAGTGAGTTTCTTGTAGGCAACATATGGATGGCATGTGTCTTTTTATCCAAAATGTCACTCTATGTCTCTTTACATTCACATTCAGTGTAGTTTTTGATAGGTATGTGTTTAGTGCTGTCATTTTGATATGTTTATTTTTGTGCTGATGTTTTCTCTGTTGTTATTATTAATCTGTTTTGGGAGATTCTTCTTTGTGAGTTAATTTTTCACCTTTTTCAGGGTTGGTTTTGTGGTTGTTGAGACCCATGTATTACATTTTTTGATTTGATATGATGCATCTTTATTGTGCTTTATGGGTGCCCCTATGATCCCCATTAATAAACTATGTATATACCCGATTTTAATTACTTCCAGTCTTATTAACTTCCTCTCCATCTGGAAGGACTATAACGACTGTAGTACATCCTTCTCTTTAACATGATGACATCATAGTTTTCATGATATGTTCGCTGGATATTTCTTTCACTATTATAGCTTTAATTGAGTTTGGAGCCTTCTCTAACTGAGTAGCTTTGGGTAATGTGTCCTGTATTTGCTTCGAAAATATAAAGTTAGTGGTTTTATTCTTCTAAGCAAAGAAAGTCTTTCAGTATTTCTTGTAGCTGTGGTTTCGTTTTTACAGTCTTTGAGTTTCTGTTTATCTGCAAATTTCTTCATTTCATTTTCATATTTGAAAGATAGTTTTGCAAGATATATAGTTCTTGGTTGGAATTTCTTCTCCTTCAACGCTTTGAATGTGTTATGCCACTGTCTCTGTGCCAGCATCATTTCTGCTGAGAAATCCAACAAAAGCCCACAGGGTTTCCCTCTGAATATTAGCTTTGCTTTGAATCTTACTGCCTTTAAGAGTTTCTGCTTACGTTTAATTTTGTTAAGCCAAAGCCAAATTTTGTTAAGCTTGATTGTAATATGTCTTGGAGTCTTTCTATTGAGATCTATGTTGAGTAGTATTTGATATGCATCTTGGATATCTATTTTCTCTGCTTTCATAATTTCCGGGAAGTTTTCTGTCAGCAGCTCAGCAACAATACTCTGTATTCTCAGGTGTCTCACCCTGTACAGGAACTTCAATTAATCATAGATTGTTCCTCTTAATAGAATCCCACATGTTTCTTAATCCTTCTTCATTTTTCTTGTTTCTTTTTCCTCATAGATGCTGGAGTCAGTGGCTCTGCCCTCCAAGTCAGAAAGGCTATTTTCCATTTGTTTCATTCTGTTTTCTTGGCTTTGAATTGAAGTCTTATGTCTTTGATTTTATTCTTGATCTGTTGAATCCATCCAAGGGAAGGTGATAACAAAGACCTTCTTCCATAGCCAACAGAGAAAGCCTTTCCCTGGAGCTGACACTCTGCATTTGGACTTTTGGCCTACTAGATTTCAAGCCTCTGTATCAGAAAATGTCCCAGGCTGAAGGCCTTTACTTAAGCACCCTGGGTGGGAGTTGTAGAGGCAGCCCATTTCCCCAGTAGTCCACCTCTCAACTCCAATCTGTGTGCCAGAAAAAAAAAAAAGCAAAGCAGTATGAAGCCTTGGTATGCCCATTTGGGATGTCCATGGTTTAGTGCATAACTCTGGTGGATGTTATATGTCTGTATCATTTGAAGAAACATTTAATAATGGTAACTAGTAGGGCTCTCCCCAGCAGATTGATCCAGCCTAATTGTAGGAGAGGTCCCAACCAGCTATCCCAGCTGTGGCTTAGTCCAAGCCAACTGAACAGATCAAAGGGCTGCATTTGTCCAGTCTTGTGTATTTATACTACCCTGATTCACTGATGTAAACACAACATATTTCTCCTGGTATGGCATTCAATGTGAACAGTATACATTTCAGTACAAAGGCTCCCTATCTTAACACAGTTGATCAAGGAGTTACCATTACCAGACCAGGCTAATAATCAGTCAATACATATTGGACCACTTGATCATATTCTGCAAGTTCTCTATGTCCAGAGTAACATGCGACTCAGTCTTAAAAGTACTGTTCTCAGAGTCAAACAATCTAGTTCTGTGCCATTTACATTTATAACACACAGAGTTAAACTTTCTGTCTAAACTTGGAACACTCCTTGTAAATAGCTTTGATACTTTAAAAGTCATCATAAAGATGCTTGCCATAAGTAGTAGAGTCAACCACTACTTTATCATGTTATATCTTCAGTGCACCAGGTTATACATTCAACCGGTTTACAAGGTGTCCTCCTTGTTGATAGATCACCTGGAACAGCATGACAAGATTATTGGTCATCTAGGTTCAGATATTGATAGAGTCAACAGTTGGTCTGATTAGTAGCTTTAGAAAAACCTTGTATCTTTGGGGCCCGTGGATGAAGGGCCTGTCCATTATTATGAGACAATCCGTGAATAAAAGGAGACAACATTAATAAATTCTCCCTTCCTTTCCCCATCTCCTGTAGGATTTGAGATGAGGGTTACCCAGGTATATGCTAGGCTGTCTCTCCTAGTTTTGAAGCAGTAGTCTCTGTGGGAACTCAGATCTGTTGTCAAAAACTGTGTTTTTTACCAGAAAAAAAAATACATTTTGTAGAATAGACAATTTGATCAAACATGCAGTGTAAATGAGAAATGCTGTTGTATGGAATTGCTACATTGAGACCCCAGACTGCTTTCCTGAGATGTATAGTTCACTCTAGTGTTATCTTGTCTCCTCCCATCAGCCATATAAGTCTGTCCCTTGAACTACTGAATTGCTTCTGTGGCTTTAGGGTGATATAGATCGTAAAAAGTTTATTCAAGATTCAACTGAAGCCCCTGTACAGGGTAAAAGGCCCTAATGTGATTAACCTCCTGACAGTGCCCTGGCCTGTTAGCTTAGGAATCCATCCCTAGGCAAGTTTTAGCCTTCGGCATAGTATGGTAGTTAAGTCAGCTGTTGAGAACTTTCTGATGACAGTGGCAGTCTACGATCTAGGCCCAGTCTAGAATAGTGTATGATTGTCTTTGACTGTCCTCTCTTAAATCCAGGAAGTGATTCATTGCACATCTCTTTGCTTTGGAACAGAGCATACTTCAGCCTCTGTAGTCAGTTGGCAAAACTGATCTGCTCTTGGTTGCTTACCTCTCTCACATAGTGGCCTTTCTGGTGATTCTACACACACGTTGCAAAAGCTTATCAGCAGAAGAATGGATTTTTATCCAGATGTCTCATCCCCATAAGGGCTTAATTTATGTTTCCATCTGAGAGTTGTCAGTGACCAGACTGAATAGCAAGACTGTTAACTATAGTCCATGTCACAATTTTTTTGTACTGCGCTAAAGAACATGATGGCAGAAATTCCTGTCAGGAGTAGGAGACAAAATTTACAAAGGTGTACATTAAAACATAAACATCATCAATGTATAATAGGGGCTTTCAGGGGCCCTGAAGGGACTTACCTATAGTCAGGCTTGGGCAGTGGTTTCAGTGATGTTGACTTCAGACCCCAAAATTTCCCTTATTTAGTTTCCAGGTGTTTTAGAGATCCCAATTGCCTGTGTAATCCAACACATATGTTTCTTTGCATCTCCTCATTTAACTCTAATTGTAACATGAGGTCTTTGGTTCTTCCTAGTGACTGAGAGACCTAGGTTTAATATTCAGTCTTAATTATTTCTGAAAGTCATAGGATCTGGAAAAAAGTGGGGGAACCCTCAGTCTTTTGTGTAGTCATACCACCACCATAAGAAGTGCAAACATGGATTCAGTCCAGTTGCCTGGTAACCTAGGAGGCAGGCCCTCCTATCTTAGTAAACTTGATGACCTACTAGTTAAGCACCATAGATGCTAACCAAAAGGTCAGCAGCTCAAATTTAGCAGGAGCCCCTTGGAAATTGTATGGGACAATTCTCCTCTATGAGTTGGAATTGACTTTACAGCAATATATATATTTTTTTCTTACTACTGCAGCTCCAACTATATTGTTGCTTGATTATCTTAGTGGAAGGAATTTGTCAGAGGATTCCAGACAGAGCCTCTAAGGTCTCTTCAATACAAGCTATCTTGAAGGACTTTTTATGACCTTTTTATTTCTACTGATATTTTAACTCTTGCTTTGCAGTTGGCAGTGCCAGGAGCCTGCTTAGCCCCTTCAATTATCTCTGATCCCATTGTTAGAGGGCTTTGAACAATAGCTAGACAATTGTTCCCCTATCCCTTGAAGCCGCATCTTCACAAACCTTTGAAAATGTGACTGCTCAGTGTCAGCTGTGGTCACACCTTACTACCACACATGACTACCACACGTCCGTTTTCAACTGTAACTTTTCCTGCAAAGCTCTTAAATGTGTACTTCAGCAGCTAACTAAACTTCAGTGGCCAGCTGAACAACACAGAGCAGTGATCACCACATAGCTGCTACTGTTCTCCTAACTTCTTTTATAGACTGATAAGAGCACACATCTGCCCAAAACAGGGCTGTGCTGCTCGACATTGTAGAAGCATCCCCATACTCATGAGGCAGTCTGCACACATCAGGCGCATGAGCCAGATCATATGGAGGTTTCTGGCCAATGCAAGATTTCCCCTACAGAGCCCGAAATTTCTCATGCAGAGGTCTCACACCCACTCATCGTTTTCTCGGTCTCTTGTCTTGCTCACCAGTTGCCTTGGTGTGGACTAGTAATGTGACACTTGCTTCCAAAAACAGAGGGTGCTTAGAAACTAAAGAAAGAGGCAGGCAACTATATGGTGGAGCAAAGAAGTACATTAGGGAGAGCTACATCTGAGACAAGTTGTGTGTGGCATTAGGACCAAGCAGATATCTGCATTTCACTTTGAGAGAGCAGAGGTTTTATAGCAGTAGTGGACAAGAAATGCCTGCATGCCAGGAATTTACATAAGGATGACTTAGCAAACATGATGGCATAGAAAACAGTATGGACTGGTAGAACACACTGGATGCTCATACTTGGCTTCACAAAAATCTGTTACCCTTCAAAGTAAAAGTAAAGAGTTTTATCGAGAGCTAGAGATATTGAGGGCAAAGAACCAAGTATTCCAACATTGCGAGTGTCATAGATTGAATTGTGTTCCCCAGAAAATGTGTGTGCTTGTTGGTTGGGTCATGATTCCTGGTATTGTCTGATGTTCCTCTGTGTAGTCAACTCTGCCTCTGTGATGTCAGTGGGGAGGATGGGCTACAGTTCACGGATGTGCAGGATTGTATTGTGTCTTGGGGCAACCTCTTGGGAAACAAAGTAGTGAAGGCAAGTAAAGAGTTTGGGGACCCCATACCAACAGAAAGAAGCAGTGCTCAAAGCTGAGTACATCCTTTGGAAAGGACTGGGATCCCTAAACTTCAGAAGCTTCCAGTCCAGCAAAAGACTGATTACAAGGACCTTCCTCCAGAGCTAGAAGAAAAAGCCTTTCCCTGGAGCTAACACCCTGAATTTGGACTTTCAGCTTACTAGACTGTGACCAATAACACTTCTGGTAATTCTGTTAAAGCAGCCCTAGATGTCAACACACCAAGGGAGAGTTGAACTTTTATACAGAAAACTGGGGAAGGAATTTCATGGTCACAATTATGGGTGCTTGGGTTTCTACATGGTTACAAGACAATAGCAAATTAAAATCTCACAAAGTTAGCTGATCTGTTTTCTAACACAGACTTCCTAAATTCAACCTAGTAAGCAGTTTTCAACATATTTTCCAATACATTTTTCCTGGGGCAAGTTGAGCAAACATTCCCTTGAGACAATCTTGACAAACAGTTACAGGCAAACGTTTCTTCACAAACCACACTATAGCTCTTTCCATTGTCTGCTGAGGGTGGTTAAAGTTTACATGTCACAGTTTCTATTTTTATGAAGACATAAAGGAGGGCTTAAAATAGGATAAAGATTAACTCAAAACTGAAACTTTGGTTCAGACCTAGGTTAGTCATTTTCAGTAATACCAGGCATCTCAGTTTTTTAGTACATGCACATAGTATTTTTTCATTATTAGCTTTCGCTTTCATTAGTTATAACTTTGTCCTACTTAACTCTTCTTTCTCAGCATTATGGGTAATTTTAACCAATCTATTAAGCAAATAATTATAGTCCTTTAAAGAACTAGTATGATAGTCTGATTGCCTTGTCATGAATTGTTTATGGAAAACAATTATGTCATTACAAGCCCTCTGTTGAAGTGGATGTGATATTTTTATTTTTGAAAAGTATTTCTGCAATCAGAAGGCATTTAGTTGTTTCTTTAAATAAAAAAGAAGACTGTAGACAATGAAACCTAAGAAACAGATGAACATATTAAATGATTTCTAAGCAGCATGTGGATTATTTCATTCCAGATCTGTGATGTTTATGTTGCAAATGCAGATGCTATGTTTATTCGTATCTAGAGCATTTGCTAAAAATATTTGATTTGTATAAGAAACTTCCTTAAGGTATTTTGTTACAATGTACACATCTTGTTTGTTAAGGAAAGTTACAGTTTGTTAGGTCAAAAAACTAGACAGTAGGCAGACACTGAGGTGGGGCCATCTTACTAAACTCCAACTGTAGCTGAATTTGGGGGATATGCCCTAAACCGTATGAGTCAGCTCTGACTCATAGTGACCAGGCTGGACAGAGCAGAGCTATCCCCTAGCATTTCCGAGGCTGTAATGAGTCAGCTCTGACTCATAGTGACCAGGCTGGACAGAGCAGAGCTATCCCCTAGCGTTTCCGAGGCTGTAATCTTTACAGAAGCAGACATTCTTCCATGTCACAGGCACTGGGTTCCAACTGGTAGCCTTTCACTTAGCAGCCAAGTACCTAACCACCTCCAAACTGGGGCTCTTCTATATGTTTTTGTGAATACAGAAGCAGAAGAAAACATTCTTCTTTCACTTATGAATCTCAAGGCCTTACAGAATAAAAATAACAGAAAAAGAAATATTTCATTAGCTGTTGTTAATGAAATAACAAGTGTGATGAATAATTTATCACCCAAACAAGAAAATTTTTGATAGCACAAGGAGGTTCTGATTATAATTTTACCCAAATAACAGGTGCAACTCAGGTCTATTTATGGTGTGCCTGTTGTATGGTTATCCTATCAACAGCAGGTAGGCACAAGTATAGAATAGATTTAGAACCTACTTTTTCTGAGGCGAACATTCTAGTAAAGCCATCTAAGACATCAGAGCAAGTTCTGAAAGGACCCTATGTTTAAGTGTCCTGTTCATTGTCCAAGGCCACTCATTATACACTTACAAAGTCTTGCATTAGATGTTGGGACCCCCTTCTAAAGTGGGCCCACTATCAAATGCTTAATCGTCCTGTCTCACTAGCAGGTCCCATCTCCTTAACTCTACTTACCACCCCCACACTCCGTCTTGGCAAAAACCTTCATCATACTAACCCAATACCCTAAGGCTTAAATCTAGATAAAGCTACAGGCTAAGTTTTAGACAAGGCTTGTTTTAATTCCAGCTCTTTCCAACACATGATTCGACCTTTTACAAATCAATGAATTTCTCTAATTTTAAGAAGAACTTCAGTGTCTACGATCACATTGCTGTCTGGTACCCCCATCAGATGAAAGAGTAGTAAGATAAACAGAAACAGACCTGGTTATGAATTATACTTCTGGCACTAGCTGCTTGACTTTGAAAAAGTTCCTAAATATACCTGAGCCATAGGATCCCCATTTGTAGTGATATGGAATCACAAAGGACCATGTGTGAACTGACGTTAACGACGAGTGCCAAACCATTTTCCATCAAGATGAGTCCAGCTCATAGCAATCCCTTAGAGCAGAGTAGAACCGCCCCATAGGATTTCCAAGAAGTGATAGTGGATTAAAATTTCTAGCCCTTTGATTAGCAGTGACTGTCTGTACTACTAGGTCTCAGCAAGAAGTGCAGTGTACATGAAACACAAAGCAGAGGGTATGCCATGAAGTAAGTACCCACTACATGGTAATATGTTTCTGTCATTATGACTATTGATGCTGTAGTCACAGGGCTAGCAATGACTAGCGGTTTTGATCTTCTTTAGGATGAGTGTGACCTTTCCAAGAGAAATCTGGGAGTCTGTTCCTTTTTGCTGTATTTGCAGGTTATTTTCAATGTTATTGCTAAATGCCAGAGACAGTTTGTTGCTCATTCTCTTGCTGCATTTCCAGACAGGAAGTAACATGTTTGCTGGCAGGTGTTGGCTGTTTGACTAAGAAAAATAAACACAAAGCTCTAATGACACAGTTTGCTAGAATGTTTTATCAGTCCTGTGCATTGCGAGGCTGTTCTTTCACTAGAGGCTCCTTTGTCGGGTACTCAGGGCAAAGTAATCAGGAGACACATCTCTCAGTAATGACACCTGGTGAATGCTGGCATTAAAATCACTGTCTCTATCAATTATTTTAAAATGATTTTTTCCCCCAGAGATGACAGCCTTAATGCAACTTTATTGATTAGTGGATGGCTGCCCTGGGAACAATTCCAAAGTCATTTTGACCCTAACTGAAAAGGGCATGATTAGTGGTATCTGCCTTGGATGGAAGGGACAAGTGCCCATAAGAATCATTTGTTGTCTTACCTGCCCTAGTACAAATAGACTGTGTGCCTTCAAGACTGTCACGTGAGCAAGAGAGCTTATGTGTCATCTAGCCATTGATTCATTTTTGAATAATTCTTGTACTCCTAGACTTAAGATACATATTAAAAGATTTCAGAAATGCAACAAATTTTAAAGTTTACTTTGTTCTTCTTGCACTCTTTTTTTCCTGGAAAACCGCAATACTTTATTGATGCTGTAAATATTATAGCCACTCGGCTGGGCGTGCAATCTTAACTATTGTAAAAATCAGAGAATGACCAATAAAGAAAGTAATGGAAAAATCTGGGAATTATAAGTTAAATAATTATCATAATGAGTTAAACCATGTACACCCACTTCTCATTTATCAACATAATTTAAGTACCAAAGACTTGGTTATTATGTGAAAATCGACATTATGCAAAAATGAAGGATAGCTGTATCTGATAAAAAAAGGGAGGATGGTTATATCATTGCATAACTCCCAAATTACATCATTACATAGCTGTTAAAGTGCATCATTAAATAAATTCTAAAACACAGAGTACCATGACCCAGTCAAGTTGACATATAACCTTAGTCACTACAGGCGACATCACTCTCACCCTAAACCACAATGTTCCTTACTGCCATACATATATCATTAATGTCCAATATAGATAGATTTTTTTTTTTTTTTACTTTTGCCATATGTGTAAAATATTAGAGCAGTCAATAAGTGAGGAGAGGTGTATGTTGAGAGTGCTTGATAAAAATAAATTGCTTTGTTAGGGTCTCTCTGTCATCTGTTTTCACAAATAAGGCATAGGACATATATGATCTCTTCTCCTTAGCTAATAATTGAGATATCAGCTTTATATTTTTAAAGTAATTAGAAAACAGGAATTTATTTGCTTTCACCAGGGTTTATTATCTTAAGTATTTCTACTTTTCGTGAAATTCCTCTTTATATCCTGGAGATGTATAGGAATGGGTGTGTGTGTGTGTGTGTTTGCGTGTGCATGCCTGCCTGTCTTGTGGAATGCTTTTTTGTAATTGTTGATATCTACATCCCACTTAATCAGACTTTTTTTTGAGAAAGGTCCTCATGGGCAACTAGAGAGAAGCTACAGGACACAACAAAGACATTTCGAAGTGAACATAGACCATTCTTAGCATCAGAGGTGGTACGAAGAGTGTAAGGACATCACAAAGTTGGAAGCAGAATCTTGAGGTGGGAGACAGATGTGTCACAAAGCTTCTCCCTTACACTAAATGAACCCCTTCCAATTCAGAACAGCTTCTGATATGGAAAGCACTTGGGGAGATTATACTATGGGACTTGAGTGTGGCTGCTGATCAGTGGTTTCCTTTTATTTTTGGACCTAAGGAGGAGGAAAAAAATAAGTCATCTGTTGAAGACTTGCTACAATATCTATACTGGGTGTTCTTGGAATGTAGACATGACAGGGTGCAGCATCTAAGAATTCACAAAATTAGATCCATATGCTTTGTGTCTAAGGGTAAATTTCTGTGGTCATGGACCATGGCTATTCTTAGAACCTCAAAGTATTTTAACTACAGAAAAATAAGAAGTGGCAAGAATATGTCTAAATTATTTACCCTGTTTGATAAAGGATAGTGAACTTAGAAACTTAGATAACAGCTTTGACATATCTGTATTTGAGTATGCTTTTCTGTTTTATGTGACTAAAATGCCTATTTATTACATTAATGTATTTAATATATTAATTTCAAATGATAATTTAAAAATCTGAACTCTGAATCATTTGAATTTTGAGACTTTACCCAGAGTTAAGATTTCATTAAAAAGCTGAATCTAAAAGAAGTATCTCAGTTAAGGAAACTATATGACCACCTCCCACTCCTTTTTAAAACCTTTCCAAAGTGTCTAACTTTGTTTCGAGTCGCATTCCGTGGGTTACTAGTGAAGCTAAATACTTTTTCTTAAGTTTGTTAGTTGCACATCCTTCTCTTAGAGTTGCTTTGGGCTCTATAGCTGTTCAGATTTACTCAAGAGAAGGCTTACAATGAAATGGAGCCACTAGGGGTGCAAATGGTTAAGCACTTGACTGCCTACCAGCTGAAAGGATGACAGTTTGAACACACCCAAAGATGCCTTCTAAGACAGTCCTGGCATTCTGCTGTTAAAGAGTCGCAGCCTTGAAAATCCAATGAAGCAGTTCTATTCTGCACACATGGGGTCAGCATGAGTTTGAATGGACTCAATGGCAACTGTGTGTGTCATAGGAGCTCAAGAGAGGAGGTAAGTGAATCAGATAGTGAGTGAGGCTTCCAGACCCAATTAACAGCTCCTTTCTAGGGATGCGACTACCGTATTCTGGAATGAAACCCTAGGTATCCTTCTCTTGGCTCCCATTTTCTTCCTGAGGCAGATACATTATCTGTTTTTCACTTCTGTTGTACTTGAGATGAACATGTTGTTGTTGTTGTTGTTGCTAGTTGCTGTTTTTTCCGACTCGTAATGACCCTATGTACAGAACAAAACTGCCTGGTCCTGTGCCATGCCCACTATCACTGTTAAGCTTAAGCCCAGTGTTGCAGCCACTGTGTCAATCCATCTTCCTCTTTTTTGTTGATGCTCTGTTTTACCAAACATTGTCCTTCTCCAGGGATTGATCCCTCTTGACAACATTTCCAACGTATCTAAAACATAGTCTCACCATCAGGACATATTTGTTTTTTTGGCAGTCTATGGTATATTCAATATTCTTATCTAGCACCACAATTCAAAGGCATAAATTCGTCTTCTGTCTTCCTTACTCATTGCCCAACTTTGGCATGCAGATGATGTGACTGAAGATACCATGGCTTGGGTCAGGCATACCTTAGTCTTCAAGGTGACATTTTTACTTTTCAACATTTTTTTTCTTTTTTTATTATGACTGAGTGAAAATGTACATTCCCGTATAAATTTACATGCCCACCTATATGCAGCTGCCACTGCTCTCCCTGCCTGGTGACAGCACACTATTCCTCTCTGCTCCATATATGTCTCATCCTCCCAACAGTCTCCTTTTCCCTCCTCTCCACCCACTTCCCTTACTTCAGCCAGAGGTCAGCAGGATGACCTCCTATAGATGCATAGAACCATAAAGTGCATCTAATATATGGTAACTCTGCATTTTAAAGAGGTCTTTTGCAGCACGTTTGCCCAGTGTAATGCACCTTTTGATTTCTTGACTGCTGCCTCCAAGGGTCTGTATTGTGGAACCAAGTAAAATGAAATGCTTGATAACTTTAGTCTTCCTCATGATATTTCTTAGTGGTCTAGTTGTGAGAATTTTTGTTTTCTTGATGTTGAGGTGTAATCCATACTGAAGGCTGTTACAGGTCTTTGATCTTCGTCAGTAAGATTTTCAAGGCCTCTTTACTTTCAGCAACAATGGTTGTGTCATCTGCATAATGCAGATTATTAATGAGTCTTCCTCTAACTCTGATACCCCAGTCTCCTTCATATAGTCCAGTTTCTCAGATTATTGCCTCTGCATACAGATTGAATAGGTATGGTGAAAGGATACAACCTTGATGCACATCTTTCCTGACTTTCAACCTTTGTGTTTGAATGATTGTCTTTTAATCAATGTACAGATTCATCATAAGCACAATTATGCATTCTGGAATTCCCTTTGTCCTCAACATTATCCACAACTTGTTATGAGCCATACAGTCAAATGCCCTTATGTAGTCCGTTAATCAATAAGATATAGGTAAACATCTTTCTGGTATCTTTGCTTTCAGCTAAGATCATTTGACCTCAGCAGTGATATACGTGGTTCCATGTACTCTTTCGAATCCAGCTTGACTTTCTTGCGGCTCTCTGTCAGTACACTGCTGCAGTAGCTTTTCTCATTTAAAGATTTATGCATACATTGTTTGGTGACATTGGTTGAAATCCCTGTAACAGCATGCTCCCCCTTTCCACTCCGGGTTCCTGTGTCCATTCATCCACTTCCTGTCCCTTTCTACCTTTTCATTTTGCTTTTCAGTGGGAGTTGCCCATTTGATTTTGTATATTTGATTTAACTAAGAGTCACATTCCTCATATGTACTAGTTTTGTATAGACCTGGCTGTCTAATCTTAGTCTGAAAGTAGGCATTGCGACTGGATTTAGTTCTGAGTTATCTGAACCCAGTGAAGCTTAAGTTGTGGTCTTCTGGGAAGTAGCTTTAGGCTTAGGAACTTGCTAGAAATGAAGATTCTGAAACCCCACTCCGTCACCACCACCAGTTGTCACTGAGTCTATTTGTTTGTGTCCTAACAGTTGTATCAGATTAAAAGTGTGCTCCATTGGGTTTTTAATGGCTGTTTTTTTCCCCTGTAATTTGACCCTCAAGCCTTTCTTCTAGGCTATCTCTGGGTATAATCAAACTTATAGCATTGCAATTAGCAGCTGAGCATTTAACTATTTGTACCACCCCCCAGGGTCACTGAAGTCCCATCCAGACCTACTAAACAAGTTGGGTTTCATCAAGCTGGTACTCTCACAAGCCTTCCAGGGATGCTGAAGCAGGCATCAGTTTGAGATCCCATTGCCTTAACTAGCATTTCAGAAAACTACTTGAGACAGGAATCACCTGAAAAGCTGGTTAACCTTTTGCTTTCCTGGGACTTATCCTGAAGTTTCTAATTCACTGTTCGGTGAGGAGGCTCCAGAAGTGGTTGTTAATAAATACCTAAGAGGATTCTTCTCATCAGAAATTTTTGGCACAACTTGCAAAGATTCCCAACCAAGTGCTAATGCACTTGACATGTTGTCTGTGGGTAAGTGGATGTTCGGCCCTGACTCCCTTTCATCTTTACAGTTTCCAGACTAAGGTGATGGAGTCCGTGGGCCAGATATGATGAGAAGCAATTCCAGGTAACCGATTGCCTCTACAGATATGGTGAGGCAGCCATTAAGCTTTCCAGACCTGACCTCCTCTCCAATGCCAAAGCCAAGCCAAGTGCTGCTGAGTCGGATCCAACTCTAACCAAAACTTGCTTCTGTGTGCCTCTGTCCTGGACTCTGGGCTCTCATAGTAGGGAGGGGACAGTAGCTGAGAATCTAGGATAGAAGAGCAAATCCTGCTTAAATGTCTTTGGTTTTTCTTATATCACTCTTTCATTATTTTGCCTTTTGTTGCAATTACCAGCTAAACCTTACTTATCCTTCCAGAGTGGGTTTATGTCACAAATCTTACATTATGCTAAAATAGAATCTTGCTTGAAGAAGCTGAGTTCTCATCTGTGTTCTGTAGGCTCTTGTTTCAGGTCAAGAGTATCAGTGTGTATGATATCCTTTAACGTGGTGCTTCTATTGGTATATATGATACCCTTTAACTTGATGATTCTAATTGTCTAGGTGTATTGAGAATAGGTGTAAATGTAGAGTAAATGAGCTCAAGTAAACCTTCAAAATCGTAGATGATTGAAAGTGAGGAGAAAGAGATATAAATAAATTGCTGATGAAGTGGCAGATGAAGCTTTGCACTAGAGTCTCTAAGCTTATGCTCCTGACCACTGTGGCAGAGTCCCTAACTTTGAGTGGATCTTATTCTAGAAACTGAAGTCTTGACCTTTACACAAACAGACCACCTCACACACACACACACACACACACACACACACACACATTCACATTCACAAGTGAAGTTTCCTTATATAAGAATTTTTAGACAACTGACTCTGTTTCATCTCACCAGCTATAGTTTCCCTAAAGATTGAATTTACTAAGCAAAGATACCCAGAGAGAAATGTCTGATTAAAGTGCAGACTGCCTACCCAGTTGTTTCACTCAGAGAGACGCAAGCTATAAAGGACTTCGTAAACTGCCAAGAGATACTTCTTTCTGTATGACACTGGTGGCATGAGCTGTCATGAAGTGATTTCTAAGTTCCAGAAGAGTGGGCTTCTCTGAATGATGCAAGAAAGCTCAGGGAAAAATTTTAACCATGAATTCAAGTGCCAAGTGGCACTGACAACATCACTTCAGATAACTAGCAGGTGTTTCATCAACATCTTCTAGTGCACTTGCTTTAAATAAGTCTTTGGAATAATGTCACAACTAATTGCATTCATTGAAGAAAAAGTAAAAACAAATGAAAATATACAAAATGCAATAACAAAAAGTCAATTTTAATCATTCTGGAAAGATAGGTAGGCTAAGATTTTGGTTAAGATACAGAACTGCTGTTACCTGTTTGTTTATTTTGTAGCAAAGTTGGGAACAGATTATTGAGCCAGGACCATGGTTCCTCCACCTAAGTTCTACATGTTATTGGTCAAGTCATAAAACTCTTAGATCCTTATTTTTTTATCTGCAAAACGAGAGTAATAATACCTACTCAGAAGGTATATTGTGAGAATTAAAGAAGCTGACATATGTAAAGCATTTAAGGTGTGTAATTATGAAAATATGATCACTAGAGAACCATGACGGTGCTGCTATCAAAAGCTCACCAGTCTAAATCTACCAGCTGCTCCCTGGAAACTCTATGAGGTAGTTCTACTCTGTCCTGTGGGGTTGTTATGAGTGAGAATTAATTTGATAGCACATAAAAGAAATCAGTATGATCAAACTTTTGATGCTGTTTTGGAATTATCTTCCTTTCAGTAATGTGCTGTGGGCATATTTTCATGTTTTTATATACCAGTAGATAAATTGTGTTAGATTATGTAGCTTGTGTACACTTTCCTTGTTGTGATGTTTGAGTTGATTTCAATGTTTTGCAATTCAAAAAAATATGATGAATTACAGCTGAATATTTTGGACCTCCATTATTTCCCTGAGCGTAATCCTTGATATGAAATCACCAAATCTAAATGTGTAAACACTGTGAGTCCTTAGCTTCTTATTTTCAAAAAAAAACTTTTGCAACTGATTTTACCACTTTTGCAACATAGATGTCGTAGAACTTCCCACATGTCTTCACGTGTCACCCTGCCCATATTCCTGAGCTCAGGGGCACCTGCCTGGGAATGAGCACCACATCTGGATTGATGCCAGTGGTACAGGGTGATACAACGGAGGCTGGAAGCACCCAGAACACCCAAAGGAAACCAAATCCACTGCTGTTGAGTTGACTCTTACTCATAGTAAATTTACAGTCAGAGGAGGACTGCCTCATAGAATTTCCTAGGAGCCCCTGGTGGATTTGAACTGCTGACCTTTTGGTTAGCAGCTGTAGCACTTGACCACTACACCACCAGGGTTTCCAGAAGCACCCAAGCAGATTCGTATGTGGCCTTTACACCATCCTGTACACAGGTATGAAGCTAGGAGTAGAGATTTATGGTTAATATCTGTTTCATGTTTGTTATGTGTGGTGAAAGGCTTGAAGATATGGTATTTTTATAAACCATCTGTGAAGTAGGTATTGATATCCCATGACTGAGAAGCAGAGGTTAAATAACTTGTCAAAGTTCACGTAGTTAAATATGACCCCTGAATTCCTTCTGTCCCAACTGCCCTAGCAAAGGTGCAGAGAGGGGCTGAGCCTCTTGCCTTAAACCACACACTCTTCTTAATGAGGACAGTGCTAATGTCATGACAACCAGATGGCCCATGCCACCCTCCCTAACAAGTGTATCATCTTTGTGCTTCTTTCTGACCTAGAGTCACGGCATTTCAGAGGAAGAAAAGGAATGTCTGAGTTGAAGTTGGTAACACACAATCAAAATATTTAACTTTCTTATTGTCACTGGTGAACCAGAGAAGGATTTAAACATAGGGAGGATAGCAGGGAGAAAGGAGAGAGACTGAGGTAGAAAATATTATTTCCTAAGAGCTCGTTAAAGAAAAAACAAAAGACTTGAATCAGACTTAAGAAAATCGTTCATCTCAAAAGTATCACACAAGATTCTAAAGTTAATAGATGGCTAGCTAAGTAGTCTACAGAGCAAAGATCTCCACACAAATGCAGTTACACATTACTACTACTACTACTACTGTTACTATTATTCAGAACTTACGATATCAGTTCAGCAACTGAAATCATAATATCATGTAAAAATAATGTACAGTGGCCTGGTAAAACACAGTTTTTGAAACACACAGCTCCCACCCTTACAGGTTTCCATTGTATCCAGATGTTGAGGTCAAAAACACTTGTCAATTTTATGGACTGAGTTGTTTAGAGGAAGAAAGATTAGAAACGGCAGTTTGGTTTCTGTTTCAGTTAATGGCACTCAGGGAGTTGCTTGTTGGCATATTGGGACATAATGACCACTGTTGCTCCTCTGGCCCACTCTCAAGTCAGTGGGAGAGATTCCCCCTGCTCAATGTGGCATACACTGTGGTCTTCTGGGATGAGAGACAATTAGAAATGTTCTGTGACTATGATAGCTTCCATTTATGTTGCTCTGAATTCTATATCCAGGGTGAGTCTGCCCTGAGGTGTTTTGAAATGTTTAAATATCCTGCATGAATGTCAAGGTATAAATATACTTTTACCTGGAAAGGGCATAATCCCTACTGAAGAGTAATTAGTTATACATGCACCGTTGTTTGCATTCCAGCTTTCCAGGGGTACCTTAAAGCACTTTGCAAATATGACTTGAAAACAATAAATAATAGCTTTGATTTCTAACACACTCATTGCTATGGACTTAAGTATATGCTTTTCTCAAAGCATTCTAACAGGAATAACATTCTCATAATTCAAGAGCAAGGAAAACAGCCTCACTTTCCCCTTGTAAGAAGAAACAGTGGAGTATTAACAGACCAATATTACTAAGGTGGGACTTGAAGATATTAGGGAGTGACTTTTTAACTGTGTTTAAAAACAGAAGAGGTATTATTAGGGTTTTTAGAAGGAAAATCATGAATTTTAACTAGATATAGACCATGACAAATTATCATTAATAAACAACAAAGACAGAGGCAAGGGAGCTTTTAAAGTATGGGCCACAATTCTACAACCCTGAATTAGTTATTGGAGTTAAACTATATACATGACTAAATTCCACCTTTAGTGAAAACTCATTTTTTCTCTTGTTGAAGGGAGTTATCTAGATGTAAGGTATGCAGATTGCATGGCCCTATTTACTTCATTCATTTTTCGTCCTCACCCAGGGAACAGTATGGAGGAATTATTCAGGCCTGTCTTTGGTTTATCACAGAGCTCAACTGCAACTGAATTAGTATCCAGCAAATATGATATTTTAGGCACAATTTTGTTTATAGAATGGTAAATAAATAAGAACCACTGGTTCCTTTCTAAATAAACCTTCTTCTCCCAGGAAATCATATGTTCTAAAATTTCCCTTTTACTAGGCATAAATATGAACTTGAGATGAAAAGTAGGTACTTAAGAATTCTTCCAGATTGTTGCCTATCTAGCAGTTGTATATATTCAGGGATATCACTTGGTAATGAGATTAGCTGTCCAGGTGCCGTCTGAGTGTTCAATACCACACTTGTTTCTTTTCAACTCCATATTCCTCTAATGGAGCTCTTAAATATGGTGCTGAATTAAAAGGACTTTCTTCCAAATCACTTTAGCAGTAACAATTATAAGGATACAGGGGCTCAAACTCTGAGTCAGCTAGTGGGTATAATAATGATAATGACCATTTATTGAGTAGCTGCTGTATACCAAGTATGTATAAACTTTATCCTGATTCTTCATATGTAGGCTTGGAGAGATTAAACAATCCTAATAGTAACACTAGTTAAAATTTATTAAGACTTACTGTGTGTCGTATATTTTTAAAGTTATTAGTATAGTTTCAATCCTCACAACTTCATAAAGTATGTACTATGGTTGTTTCCATTTTGCACATGAAGAATGTGAAACACTGGGAAATCATTTGATCTGACTAGGGTTTCAAAGGTAATATGTGGAGATCTTGAGACTAAATTCAGGCCATCTGTCTCTTAAGCAGTACTCTGTCTTGCCTCTTCGAAAGCATGTTGAACAGTACATGAGGTCAAGATTTGAACTGGGCTTATTAGATTATCAGCCTTTCCACCATGTTATGGAACTCTACAAGGACTCTGTTACTGAATGGGGTACGAGCATTTTATGAAGGAACGTGGTTTTTATTCCCATATATTATAGTTGTTCTTTCAGCTGTCTTTCTAGAAAGATCTAACCCAAAGAAAACAATGTTAACTTATAATTTAAAAAAAAGAAAGAAAAGAAACAAAAAAAACTCATTGTTATCAAGTCAATTCCAAATCATAGCAACCATATAGGACAGAGCAGAACTGACCCATAGGGTTTTCAGGGCGCAGCTGGTAGATTCAAACTGAATACCTTTTGGTTAGCAGCTGAATACTTAATTACTGTGCCACCAGGCATCTAACTTACTATGAAGTGCTGTCTTTTTACAGGTGCTGCCTATGACTCTAAAGAACTCTAACACACCCTCCTTGTAGATGGCTCCTAGATCTGTTTCTATCCTCCACTTTTCTCCAAAATTCTGCTCCCGCTTCCTGTTTTGTTTGCTATCTTTAATAACACAAAGAATAATTCATTGGTTGAAGTTTGCACTCTTTCCTCTTTTTAAAACCCACTCTTATTCCTCTTACATTCCCTGATTTACCTAAAGCTAATCACCCATCCATTCTTTAGATTAATATTTATGAACCACTATATACAGGAAACACTGGTGGCATAGTGCTTAAGTGCTACATCTTCTAACCAAAAGATTGGCAGTTCAAATCCACCAGGTGATCCTTGGAAACTCTATAGGGCAGTTATGCTTGGACCTATAGGTTTGCTATGAGTTGGAATTAACCCAGTGACAGCGGCTTTAGCTTATTGACCGTATCCAAGTATCCTTGATAAATACTAAAGATACAGAGATGAACAAAACAGATAGAAACTCTGTCTTCTTGGAGCTTACACTCACTTGGAAAAGTCAAATATTAACAGAATAATCACACGAGAGAAAATAGTTAGAAACTCTGAACAGTTTTATGTGAGAAAATACAGGGTACTATGAATACTCCTTAGAAGTAAGGATGGCAAGACTTTGGCTTGCTTAATTTGGACACATAAGCAGGAAAGAATAATTGCTAGAAAAGGTCATTGTGTTTAGCAAAGTAAAGAGTCTGCAAAAATGAGAGGAAACTTCAGTGATATGGATTGATACAATAGTCACAACAATGGGCTCAAACATACTAACAATCAGGAAGATGATGAGGGACCAGGAAATGTACAGTTTTGTTAAACATAAGGTCTCCACAAGTGTGAGCTGACTACAAGGCAACTAACAGCCACAACAATGAAAGCTCATATCAAAATTCCCAAAGAATTTTTCAGAGGGAGAAACATTTCTGCTGAGCTACCAAAGATGAGTGGTGTTCCCTGAATCAAGTAGGGCTGTGCAGTGTTCTTCTTAGCAGAGACGGAGAAAATGAATGGTCAGAAATATGAGATGAGGCTAGAGACCAAGTTGAGCTTGGATTACTTCAAACTGGAGGTTTCGGGATATGATTCTTCTCTATGCCTTAATCTATGAGGTCCGACAATTAACTCCACAAACTTAATTTTTCTAAGTGCTACATACCTCATTGTTGAGTATCACTACGATCATCTTTGAAGTACTCCCCTTGGGAAGCTATACACCGATGTCAGTGCCTAGTCCACCCTTCAAAGCAATTTTGAAACCCTGGAATGGCCATTGTGCGTAGTAGCAAGTTCAAGAACTTAATTGTATAGTTGTCTGTCAATTTTTAGGCAGTAAGCAAATAACTATTGGAACACCCTCCCTATTTACCTGATCTGTCCCCCAGTGACTTTTACCCAAAGATAAAAGAAAAATTGAAAGGAAGACATTTTTGATATTCAGGATATCAAGGGTAATACAATGACAGCTCTGATGGCCGTTCCACAAAAAGAGTTCCAAAACTAAGGTGGACTTAATGCTAGCATCAGTGCATAACTTCCCAAGGGGAGTACCTCAAAGGTTACTGTAGTGATACACAGCAATGAGGTATGTAACATGTTTTCTAGGATGAGTTCATAAATTTAATCAGCAGTCCTATGGCTTACTGCCAGATTCTGCAGATCCTCCTCAGCTTCTGCTTCTCTCAAAATTCTTTTCTATTCTCTTACATAATTTTGCCTAAACTGTGCTTATTGTGGACTTTTGGATAGTGTTATGGTTTGAAATATGTCCCCCTACAAGTTATGTGGAAGTCTTAACCCTTGAACCTGTGACTATGACTTCACTTGGGAATATGTTTTTCTTTGCTGTGTTAATGAGGTCATATTAGAGGAAGGTAAGTCACAAACCAAATCACTTCTCAGTTATAAAAGTAGCACGGTAGACACAGGCACATACACAGGGAAGGTAGACACCAGGTGAAGATCGTTTATAAGCACAGGGATGCCAAGGATTCCCCCACAGCTACTAGAAGATAGGAGAGGCTCAACGGAAAGAACTGACATGTTTAAAACCTTAATTTTAAACCTTTAGCCTCCAGAATTATGAGAAAATAAATTACTCTTTTTTTAAAGCCAAACAATTGTACTATTTTTTGTTACGGCAGCACTGAGGAGCTAAGACAGATTGTTTTCCTGTTTCCCATAATTCTCTAGACATTCTCTTTGCTAAAGCTGGATGTTTTTATTTTATTTTTCTAAAATATATTTTATAAGAGTCTCTCCATTAGAAATTGACTCCTCAAAGCCTGGAATATAAACTTGAACTCAATGGGACACATTTCAATTCCTTCAGCTTCTGACTTAGCCCAGCTTTCCATGGAGAATTGAACTGTCTCTCAGAATAGTTTCTACTTTACAACTTGTCTGTTTTCATTAGAAGCATTTGATTGAACAGCTCTAGAGATTATTGCTAAGTATTGGAAAAAGTCAAATGTGATCACATCTGTTTTTGAAGGAAAGCACACTTGTGCTATTTTTCTACTTTGCTATATGTGAACAAATGCATTTGATATGCTAGCACTTACTGGTAAAACACTGGTGTGCTAGAGGGTGAGAAATTACTCTCACAAAATTTCAGGCATTTCCTACCTCAGTGAAATTTCTAAGGATCCAGTAGTGTGGGGCATACTGAGATAATACTTCTAAAGTGAAGGGTAAGTTATTACATTTGGCTACTCCCACAACTAAAAGGAAGGCACAACACCTAGTGGGCCTCTTTGGTTATTCCTTATTTGAGTCTGCTACTCTGGCCTTTGTATCAAGTGACCTGAACAGCTACTACTTTTGAGTAAGACCCAGAATAAGAAAAGACTCTGCAATAGGTTCAGGCTGCACTGCAAGCCACTTTGCAACTTGGCCATATGATCCAGCTGATCCAGCGGTGCTTAAAGTGTCAGTGGCAGATAAAAGTGCTGTTTGGAGTCTTTGGTAGACCAATATTAGCGAATCACAGCAGAGACCTTAGGGTTTGGGAGCAAAGCCCTATCATACTCTGTAGATTACTATTCTTCTTTCTAGAAACAACTTTTGGCTTGTTACTTGGCCTTAGTAAGAGACTGCACTCTTAATCATATGCAACCTGAGCTGCTCAGCTGACAGGGTGTTGCCTGACCCACAGAATCATACAGTTGGACACGCATGGCAACATTCCATCATTAAATTGAAGTTAGTGTATACATGGTTAGGCCTGAAGAGGACCTGAAGGTGCAAGCAAGTTGCATGAAGAAGTGGCCCAATACCCATTGTCTCCACTCCTGTCACCATGCCTTCCATTTCCCAGCCTGTCCCGACAGCCCCATGTGGAGTCCCTTGTGATTAGCTGACTGGGTAAGAGAAAATTTGTGCCTGATTTACAGATAGTTCTGTACGATCTGCAGATTCCACTTGAAAGTGAGCAGCACAGCACTGTGGCCCCTTCCTGGGACCTACGTGAAGGACAGTGGGAAAGGGAAGTCCTCCCAATAGGCAGGACTTACAACAGGGCACCTGGCTGTTGTGTGGAAGGAGAAATGTCTAGTTATGCACCTCTGTGCTGCTGTATGTGCTGTGGCCATGATTTGGCTGGCTGGTCAAGGACTTAGAAGGAACTTGATTGGAAAATTGGAGACAAGGATTTATGAGAAAGAGGTATACAGCTAGACCTCCCAGAATGGGCCAAAGAAGTGAAGATATTTGTGTCTCAGATGAATATACATCAAACAGTGATATCTGCATAGTAGGATTTTAGCAATCAAGTGGATAGGATGATGTTTTCTGTGGAAACCAGTAATCCTCTGTCCCTAGCTATTTCCCAAGCTCATGAAAAAGGTGGCCATCGTGGCAAGGATAGAGGTTATGCATGGTCTCAGCAACATGGACTTCCATTCACCAAGGCTGACTTGGCTATAGCCACTGCTGAGTGCCCGATCTGCCAGCAGCAGACACCAGCATTGAGTCCCTAACATGACAGCTTCTATCTAGGTGCTCAGCCAGCCACCTGGTGGCAAGCTGATTACATTTGACCACTTCCATCATGGAAAGGGCAGAGTTTTGTTCTTCCTTACGTGCAATGTTTCTACATAAACTACCATTTGTGGACTTATAGGATGCCTTCTTTACCATCATGTTATCCCACAAAGCATAACCTTGGTTCAAGGGACTCACTTCATGGCAAGTGAAGTGCAGCAAGGGGCTCATGCTGATGGAATTCACTGGTTTTACTGTGTTCTCCATCATCCCAAAGTAGATGACTTGACAGAATGGTGGAATGGCCTACTAAAGATACAATTATGGTGCTAGCTAAGTGACAATACCTTGCAGGGTTGGGCAGTGTTCTCCAGGAATCTATATATTCCTCTAAACCAATATCCAGTATTGGTGTTTCTCCTGTACCCAGGAATCAAGGGGTGGATATGGCAATGTTATCGCTCATTAACCCTTGCAAGAATTTTGCTTCCTGTCTCAGAAACCTTATGTTTTGTAGGTCTGGAGATCTTAGTCCCAAAGAGAGACACATTACTCATTACATTCAACTGGAAGCTAAGAATGCTACTTAGCTATTTTGGGCTCCTTATGCCTTTGCATCAACAAAAAAAGAAGAGAGTAACCATACTGGCTGATGTGATTGATCCTTATTACCAACAGAAACTTGGACTGATGTTACATAATGGAAGTGAAAAAGAGTGTATATCTGCAAGGCAGGAGATCCCTTAAGGTGTCTCTTAGTACTTAGCACAAGGATGTTGTAAATGTCAGCTAAAGCCATGTGATCAGCTGCAGAAGTAAGAATACAAATTGTTATTATTCCTGCTTTTGTATGTGCATCGGGTATTTTTGTAAAATATAAGGTAAACACAGCTAGAATACTTGGAGTTGTATGTTTGTTTTATCATGTTATGTGCATGTACAAGGACTGCCAGTTAAGTTTGTGAACTCAACCTAGAAAAAGTGCTACATACCTCAATGCTGTATATCACTATGGTCACCTTTAAAGTACTCTTCTTAAGAAGATATGCACCAATGCCAGCACCTAGTCCACCCTTCAAAGTAATTTTGGATTTCTTTTTCTAGAATGGCTATCAGAGCTGTCGTCATATGATCCTTGATGTCCTGAATGTCATTAATATTTCCTTTACATTTCCAAATTTCCTTATCCTTAGGTAAAAAAAAAAAAGTCATTGAGGGCCAGATCAGGTGATCAGAGACAGTGTTCCAATGCAGTTATTTGTTTACTGGCCAAAAACTCCCTCACAGACAGCTAGATGATTCAGTTCATAAACTTGTCACCTTGCCACTATGTGCAGTGGTCATTACAGAAAGAGTTCCAAAATTGCTCTGAAGAGTAGCCTAGATGCTGGCATTGGTGCATAGCTTTCCCAGGGGAATACTTTGAAAGTGACCACAATGATATTCAGCAGTTTGGTATGTAGCACTTAGAAAAATCAAGTTCACAGACTGACTTGTCATTCCCATATGGCTTTATAGTTTTCTTTATTCTGAAATCAAGTATAGTTTAAGGAGATGTGTACGCTTGCCAATTAGACAAAGGATGGACTATAAAGGTTAAGATTATGTGTCACCTTGGCTGGGGCATGACTTTCAGTGTTTTGGTACTTCTGTAACATTATGCTCACTTTCCTGTTAAGATGTGATAGGTGATCACTCTTGTGATGAGATTGTCTGTGAGTAGCCAGTCAGTTGAAAGGGAGTTTTCTTGAGTATGTGGCCTATATAAAAATATAAGCAGACATACTGGCAAGGTTTTAGAGCTTTTTCTCTTTTGGTATCCCATAGCTGGATCCTATTCGTTCCTGGGACTTTAGCTAGCAGCTTAACCTGTAGTGTTGCCTGCCAGTCTTGGGAGTTGTCAGTCTTTGCCCTACTCTCTGACCCGCCGATCTTGAGTTTGCCAGCCCTAGCATGTATGTGAGTCAGGAAAAACCTCTATACTGATCCACTGCGTTGTTGGGGACCCCAGCATTCGAATTCTGGACCAGGGCTTCCCAAACCAGCCACAGAAGGGACCCAACAGAAAAGTGATGAGAACCAGTTTCCAGGGTCCACTGAGTTAAGTTTGGACAGTTTCAGGTAGGCCATCCGGGGGGCCCTCTCCCAGTCAGGCCTGCCCCAATGGGCAAAAGAGGAAACTGATCATCTCCTGTGTCTCATGACACCAGAACAGGACTACCTTTTCGGGAGTCTTCAGTCTGGTGCATGTGTGTGTGAGAGAGATTGTATATTTTGTGACAGCTCAAGGTTCTAGCCACGGGTCCTGAGTGGGCTCACAACTGTGGTTCTGTAGATCTGGCATAAGGTAAAACGGTGTTGGGTGAACAGCCCCTCCAGCCAGGGGCTTATACGGGAGCACCATACCCAAGCCAGAACTCTTAGTCCTCGTGAGAGGAACAGCCAGTGGAACAGCCAGTCGAGTGCCTGAAAGAAAATTTGTCTGTGTCTACTTTGTCTTTGCGACACCATCACAATGGGTGGGGTGCCATCAAAGCCAACAGTTTTAGAAAGCATACTCAAAAACTTTAAGAAGAGATTTGCAGATGACTATAGAGTCAAACTTCACCCCAGGAAGTTAAAAACCCTGTGTGAAATAGATTGGACCTCACTTGGAGTAGGATGGCCTCCGGAGGGAACCCTGGAGCAATCTAAGGTTAGGGCTGTCCGGAAGGTAATTACTGGTGAACCAGGACACCCTGATCAATTGCCTTACATAGACTAATGGCTGACTATATTGCAGACCCTGCCCCCATGGGTCTGCTTTTGTAGAAGCGAAGCAGGGAGTTGCAAGTTCCTCTTGTCCACAGGCTTCAAATCTGGATAAAAACCCATTGTTCACCAAGGTGCCCCTAAGATGAGCCTCCACTGTATGTCCCCGCAGCAGTGGTACCCTTAGCAGGCCCAACATTGCAAGAAACGCCCCCTCCATCTGTGTCCCCTTCAACCCCACCTGGGGGTCTCCCATCACCGCAGGATCCCCGACTGAGACACTAAAATCAACTCCACAGCCCTCTGAGCTGCCACCTCAGCTGGTGACAAGGAGCACCCGGGGAGCGCTGCAACTTCCCTTTAGAGAGACTTGGAGGCTGCCCTTAGTCCGAGCCAATGGGTCCACAACTCCCAGACAGCAGGTGTTTTATTACCAGCCTTTTACCACAGGAGACCTCCTAAACTGGAAACATTATACACCCTCATACTCTGAAAAACCTCAGGCCACAATAGACTTATTTGAGACTGTCTTTAGGACTCACCAGCCCACTTGGGATGATGTCCGTCAGCTACTGCTTAGTCTCCTTACCACAGATGAAAGGAGAAGGGGCCTGTAGATGCCTCCAAAGCAACCCCCTGGTAGGAGTAATAGATTTAGATGGATGTGTCCATCTCAGTTTGCCTGAGACTAGACCTACATGGGACTTTAACACCACTGAAGGAAGAAGACAGCTTCAAACCTACCAGGAGGCCATCATACAGGGAATCCAAGCAGGAACCAAGAAAGTAACCAACATCACCAAGGTTCAAACTGTAATAAAAGGGCCAGATGAGCCACCCTCAGGATTCTATGAGAGACTCTTGGAAGCCTACCGCATGTGGACCCCCTTTAATCCAGAAGCCCCAGTGTATCAGACTATGGTAAACACCGCCTTTGTGGCTCAAGCCACAGAGGATGTCTGAAAAAACTCCAAAAGTTAGATGGCTTTGCAGGGATGAATATCACTCAGTTAATGGAAGTGGCCAACAAAGTATACATCAATTGGGACAGGGAGGCCCGCAGAGAGGCTGACAGGAGGACCCATCAGAAAGCTGCCCTGATTGTAGCCGCAATCATTGGAAGGACACCTCTACCAGAGGCCGAAAACAGAAAGAGCCAAAAATCCTCAAGACCACCACTTGGGGCTAACCAGTGCACCTACTGTAAACAAGAGGGATGCTGGATTCAGGAGTGCCCCATCCAGCCTCCAAAGCAGACAGCATGAAGAAGAAAGATGAGCCACGAATGCCCGGGGGCCCACAGTACAAACCTGAAGCAGAGGGACACTTCCTCGCCCTGGCAAACGAAGATTCTGACTAGGCCAGACTGGGCTCCTTCAATCTTGGTCCCCAGGAACCTATGGTCTTGATGGATGTGGGGGGCCAACCTGTGGACTTTCTCACTGACAGCGGGACTGAACACTCAATGATAACTACCCCCACTGGACGTTTTGGTTCCAGGACACTCACAGTACTGGGTACCATGGGATCATGAGAAATAAGATCTTCCTGCAGCCCAGAACCTGTATCCTGGGGGGCCATTGAGTACAGCACAAATTCCTGTATATCCCTGAGTGTCCCATTCCCCTACTGGGAAGAGACCTCCTCACAAAATTGAGAGCAGAAATCACCTTCAGGCCAGGACAAACCACTGAGCTGACTCTGCACCCACCAGGGACCACAATTCTAACTATAACCTTAAACCATGAGGAAGAATGGAGACTACACAAAGATACACATCACCACCAAAAACTACGAGGGATCCTCTCCATCTCAGACATGACTTCCCAGAAGTCATGTCTAACTCTCCAGGACTGACACACCACCAGCCCCCAGTCATAGTAAATCTAAAACCCAAGGCCCTACCAGTAAGAGTTCCCCAGTACCCTCTTTCATGGGACACACATGTGGGCATTGCCCCCCATGTTAATAGGCTTCTACAGCAGAACATCCTCATCAAGTGCCAGTCCCCCTGGAATACCTCCCTACTGCCAGTAAAGACACCTAGGGGAAGGGGCTACCGCCCAGTACAGGACCTACGTGCAGTCAAACAGCACACTGCACCCAGTGATCCCAAATCCATACACTCTGCTGGGACTAATTCCTCCAGAGGCCGAGTGGTTCACTTGCTTGGACTTAAAAGATGCTTTCTTCTGTATCCAACTCGCCCTGGTGAGCCAGCTGCTGATTGCTTTTGAATGGGAAGACCCAAACACTGGAACCAAAACTCAGCTCACCTGCATTCATCTCCCAAAAGAATTCAAAAACTCGCCCACTATATTTGGAGAGGCTCTGACCACAAATATGTCTATCGACCCACCTCAGGCACGCACTGACAAGCGACCTTGTTACAATATGTAGATGACCAGCAATTAGCCTGTGAAACTGCAGCCCAGTGCTGTCTGGAAACCTGTGCTCTGCTGGGCCACCTAGAGGCAAGAAGATAACAAGTGTCCTGGGACAAAGCCCAGATCTGCCTCCAACAAGTAAAGTACCTGGGGTTTGTTATTTCCAAGGGCCATAGAGCCCTGGGTACGGAAAGGAAGAGGATCATAACCACCTTCCCAGTGCCCCAGACTCGAAGACAATTTCGGGAGTTCTTAGGAGCAGTGGGATACTGCTGCATCTGGATACCAGGATATGCAGAGATGGCCAGACCCCTTTACAACCTGCTCAAAGGGCCCAAGGACGCCTCTTTCGAATGGCAAAAAAGAGCAAGCAGAAGCTTTCAAGGCTGTAAAACAAGCCCTCACCACTGTGCTGGCCCTCGACCTCCCAGACACCTCCAGAAGTTTCAACTTATTTGTCCACAAAAAAAACAAGACTGCCTTGGGGTACTGACTCAAATGGTAGGGCCCAGGCAGTGGCCTGTGGCTTATCTATCTAAACAGATCCTGTGGCAGCAGGGTGGCTGCCCTGCCTAAGAGCCCTCACAGCCACAGTAATGTAGATGACTGAAACTGAAAAATTTTCCTCCCCCCCCTCCTCGCTGCCCCCACCGGCACCTGATACGATACTCCCTTCCCTTCCAAGCTGGCACTTGCCTGACAAGACCGCCGGCACCTGATACAATTCTCCCTTCCCTTCTCAGCCGACACTCCCCTGACAGGATACATTCCCCTTTCCTTTCCCAGCCTGGCACCCCAGCTGGCAAGATACGATAATCCCATTCCCCTTTCCTTTCCCAGCCCGGCACCCCAGCTGGCGAGATACGATAATCCCATTCCCCTTTCCTTTCCCAGCCTGGCTCGCCCTCCCCTCCGAAGCCTGGTGCCCAGCCGGACACTCCTCACTCCTGCCTGACAGGGTCACACCCCTCTGGAGCCCACTCAGCCTGGCCCCCGTCCCTTGCCGGACAGGATATTTCCCTTTGATAAATCTCACGCCTGCCTGATAAGATCCTCCCCTTTTCAAAGCCCCACTCCCACCGAACGGGACGTGCACCCCCAGAACCATTTGTTTCAACCACAACATCCTCAAACTGTACTATATATACTCTGCCAAAACCACAAGTCGGGGCCATTCTGTTGGAACCTGCAAAGTCCCTTTTTGGCCTGCCGGCATAATAAACAGCCTCTTGCCTCCTCCTGGGTGTCATTCACTTTTTTCATTTTCTATAACAACAGCTCTGCTGGTCAAAGAAGCTAACAAGTTCACTTTTGGACAGCCTGTTCATGTCAAAGTCCCCCACAACATACAGTCTTTAGTAAACGCTAAAGGACACCACTGGCTCAGTAATGCGCAAGTCACACAGTACCAGGCACAGCTGTGTAACAACCCCACCATAACTGTAGAAACTGTTAAAACCCTGAACTCTGCACCTTTCCTCCCCTCAGAAGATAACCCCCTTGAGCATGGCTGTGAAGAAGTCATAGAAGTGGTTCATGCCAGTTGGTCTGACCTCTCTGACCAGCCCCTTCTCAACCTGGACCTAACTCTCTTTACGGACAGAAGTAGTTACTTGCAGGGGACTGAACGGTGAGCTGGGTATGCTGTCACAACACCCACTCGAACCCTAGAAAGTAACCGACTGCCCAATGGGTGGTCCACTCAGAGAGCAGATTCCCGTTATGCTTTTGCCACACTTCATGTTCATGGGGCCATCTGTCAAGAAAGAGGCATACTCACAGCTAGGGGAAAACCCATTAAGAACAAAGGAGAGATTCTACTTTTACTGGAAGCTATAGGGAAACCCTGACAGGTGGCAGTCATACACTGCAGGGGACACCAGAAAATGGATAATCCCGAAGCTCGAGGAAATCAATTGGCAGAACAGGCTGCCCGGGCAGCAGCCCGGTTCGAAAATGAACCAATTCTCCCCAGTCAGATATTAGTGGCCCAGCACTCCCACCAGACCCCAGTTACACCATGAAAGAAGATCAGTGGGCCACAGAGGAAGAAGCAACAAAAGACTCATCAGATGGTGGGTACTGCCTGATAAACGTGTTTTTGTACCAGACAACCTGAGCTGGCCAGTAGTAAAACACCAACATGATGTAATTCACTGGGGAAAGACTAAAATGCAAGAAGCTCTAGAAAAATGCTTATATATTCCCCACCTGGCCACTCTGTGTTCCCAAGTCTCCCACCGGTATGTTTACTGCCAGCAGCATAACCTCAAACAGGGACCCACACCTCCGCCTGGAATACAATACTGTGAAATTTCCCCATTTGAAGACTTCACTGAATTCCCGCCATGGAAAGGATACAAGTACTTGCTGGTGATTGTGTGCACATACTCAGGCTGGACTGAGGCCTTCTCCACCAGAACTGAGAAGGCACACGAAGTAGTGAGAGCACTCCTCGAGAAAATCATCCTCTGGTATGGACTCCCTTACTCCATGGACAGCGACAATGGTCCTGCATTTGTAGCTAAGACAATACAGGAATTAGCCCAATCACTGAAAATAACTTGGAAATTACACATGGCCTGGAGGCCCCAGAGCTCAGGCAATGTAGAAAGAATGAACAGAATGCTGAAAAACTCCCTAGCCAAGTTATATCAAGAAACTGAACTTTTCTGGGTCCAGTTACTACCTCTTGCCTTGTTTAAAATAAGGTGTACCCCAGGACCACACAAACTATCCCCTTTTGGAATACTGTTTGGGTGGCCCCCATTCGTCATGTCCCGAGTGTGGCCCTTGCAGGAATGGGGAGAAACAGAACAAACCAAACAAGTTAGAACATTGGGAAAAAAATTTAATGAACTCTCTCAGTACATACAGGAAAGAACCCCCATTGTACTCACCTCCCCAGCCCACTGGATCCAACCTGAAGACAGAGTCTGGGTAAAAAGGTGGAAAGCTGAGCCCTTGCAGCCCTGATGGGAGGGACCATATTTGGTAATTCTAACAAGCCCAACTGCTGTTAAAGTTGCAGAACTCACTGCAAGGAGACACCACAGCTGAGTCAAGACCGCGGCCTCAGGTGATGAATGGACCAGCTCCCAACAACCAGAACAACTGCTGAAACTCAGGCTCCACCGAACCATCCCTCCCTCCACCCAGTGGTCCTGTCTCTACAACTAAGCTTCTTAATTTCAATAATTGTACTGCTTTCCATAGGACTAGCTAGCACTCTTCCTCCCACCTACACCACAGGCAACCGAATATGCCTCATAGCTTCTTATTTGCTAATCTGTACCTTATTCTTTCTGTCCTTCCTCTTCTGCCCATAAAGGGAGGCTTTAAAAAGCACGAGACACATCCAGGGGGACTAGGCCCATGTAAAGTCTTATATCACTATCTGCCAGAGCACAAGACCCCATAACATGAACTGGTAACCATCAGGACGTGTGGCAGGACCGTGTTGACTCTCCAGCGCAACCCAGGAATATGATACTGCCTCACAAATTCATGGAGGACAGCATTTAAACAAAGCGTCACTAGGGAAACAACAGGGGTCATAAATAGACCTGGAGAGCGTGAGGCCATAGAAATAGCTAAAAAGATAACAGAAAAGTTACTGACTCCCAAGTACAGAAAGATAACTCCCTAGAGCCGAGAACTCCTGACCAAGCCCCTAGCCAATACCCTCTATACCGTAGGATGCAACATAATTAACATCACTGAGGTCAATACGTGTTGGGTATGCCTCCCTTATACTGATAAGCCTTACATGGCAGTCCTGGTTAACGTAACCACAGGAACAACCAAACCAAGCAACTGGCCACTTCTGCTTGCCATACAAACCCCTCTCCTCAACAGAACAACATGTGTTTGCTATTCGAGGAGAGGAGATCCCGATAAAGCTCTCAACTGCACAACTAGCATCATCAACACAGACTCTACCTGTATGCCTGACAGCACCTTTCTTTGGTGTGATGAATTTTTATACAAATGCCTACCAGAAAACAGGATTTGCATACCAGTATACACTTTCCCCAACTACCACTTAATCTTACCCGTCGATTTTGAAAAATGGTCCTGTCCAACCATAACATATTCACTGCGAGGCACAAAAGGGGGGCAGGACTAGCTGTAACGGGTGTTGCCACTATTGCAGGAATGGCCACAGGAACAGGAGGACTAGCTACCTGCCTCACCTTGTTTCATAAACTGTCTGAAGCCCTTAACTGCGACATGGAGATGGTAGCTGGAACTCTGCCCACTCTACAGGAGTAAATAAATTCCCTAGCCTCAGTAGTCCTCCAAAACCAAAGGAGATTAGATCTTCTATCTGAACCAGGACTGTTTCAGGCCCTAGCAGAATGCTGTTATTTTCTTAACCAGTCTAACATAGTTGCCTCTGAGGTTGCAGAGATTTGCACCTGAATCCATCAATGACGATGTGAACTTGCCTCTTCTTGGAACATTAAAGCTTTCTGGCTCCTGTGGATCCTACCGGTCCTCAGGCACTGCTTGTTCTTTTCCTGATCGCTACGGTGGGCCCCGCCATGGACCGTGCCATCATCCGATTCACTGAAAACACCTCAGTGGCCCGAACCACTGTGTGGATCCTCACCCTTCAAGGATATCACCAATTACAACAGACCGAGACTGAATGTGACACCCAACCCTGTTTTTCTCCCCTACTACACGGAGAAAAAGCAGGGGGTGTCAAAGGAGAGAAATGAAGAGGGAGTTAGTTAACCCCATCACCCCCTTGAGCTGCCTCACCTTGCTGCTGAACCAGACCGATAAGATCACCGACACCCGACCCTCCGATTCCCCCAGCTGCTCCTTCCCCACCTGCAACCAACCCCACGAAACACCCAAACCCCTGACACTTGGGGCCAGCGCTTTGGAGAGAATTAACCCCCACTGGCCCGCTGGTGTAATAAACTACCACTGCTCCTCTAACCTATAGGTGCCGGCTCGTTTTTCCTCCACATCATTCTTGCCTTCCTATCTTTACTTTCCTTCAAATGTTTCCTATTTGGCTTTGTATAGTTGACTAAACTAAGAAATATGTTTTCCATATGTACTATTGTTTATTTTATAAGCTTGTCTCTGTCTAATCAAGCTAAAAGATGGACTTTGACAGTGACTTCAGCTCTGAGTTGGCAGGGTGTCTAAGGGTCATCATCTCAGGAATCTTCCAGTCTCTGTTAGCCCAGTTAAGTCTGGTCTTTTCTTGTGAATTTGAATTTTGTTCTATGTTTATCCTTCACTCTGTCCAGCGCCATCTATTGTGTTTCCTGTCACAGTGGTCAATGATTGTAATTAGGCTCAGGCTGGATAGGCTATGGTTCATGTAGGTCATTAGTCCTTTGGACTAACATTTTCTTTGTGTCTTTGGTTTTCTTCATTCTCCTTTGCTTAGAACACGATAGAAGTGTCTTAGATGGTGTTTTAGTCAACTAGCACTGCTCTAACAGAAACACCACAGAGTGGGTGGCTTTAACGAAGGAGGGTTTATTCTTACACAGTCCAGTAGTCTACAAGTCCAAATTCAGGATGTCTGCTCCAGGGGAAGGCTTTCCCCCTTGTCGGCTCTGGAGGAAAGTCTGGTATTGTATCAGTCTTTGCCCAGGGAGCATCTTGGCGCAGGAAGCTCAGGTCTAAAGGACGCGCTGTCCTCCTGGGGCTGCTTTATTCATGGTGTGAGGTTCCCCATTCTCAGCTTGCTTCCCCTTCCTTTTATCTCTTGTGGGACCAAAGGATTAAGGGTGGAACTAGCCAGACTCCATGGAAACTCCCTTTACAGTGGAGCAGTGAGGTGATTTACAGTCCCACCCTAATCCTTTAACATACAGCATAGGAAAACCACAAAATGGAAGACAATCACAAGATACTGGGAATCATGGCCCAGCCATATGGCTACACATATTTTTGGGGGGGGAACACAATTCAATCCATGACATCCCACCCTCTGGCACCCCAAAACTCACATCATTGAAACATGGAACACAAAAAGCCCTGCCTCCACCCTTTCAAACCCCTGAGGTCATGGCCATAACTTTTGAGACTGAGACAGCTCAGCTTCTCATGCTCTTTGTCTCTTCAGCTTCTGCTTCCTACAGCCACATGGCCCAGGCCTCAGGCCTATATCTGCCCTGCCAGGGGAAGCGTTTCAAAGCTCTGTAGCTCCACTGATTTAAGTGCCCAGAGGCACCCCGCTGTTGCTAGAAAGCCTCCTGCACAAACGCACTCAGCTGTCTTGCTCTGTGGGTCAGCAAGGTTAGCTCCACCTATTCAAGTGCCCAGTGGGACCCTATTCCATGAGGAAAACTGCACAGGCACTTAGCTCTCTCACTCCATGGGTCAGTTCCAGCACTGCCTCTGGTTCTGCTGCTGCCTCTGCTGCTGTCAACCCCCTGCTGCTTGTTTCTCACCATCTGAGCCTCCTTCTTTCCTTCTGAATCTTCTGTCTGTTCACGGTTTCAAGATGGGTCCCACATTTTAGGTATTTGGTACAGCAGCACTCCGCTCTCATGGTACCAAATTCTGTTTTAGTCAGCTAGATCTGCTCTAACAGCACAGAATGGATGGCTTTGACGAAGGAAGGTTTATTCTTACACAGTCCAGTAGGCTACAAGTCCAAATTCAGGATGTCTGTTCCAGGGGAAGTCTTTCCCCCTTGTTGACTCTGGAGGAAAGTCCAGTATTGTATCAGTCTTTGCCCAGGGAGCATCTTGGCCCAGGAACCTCAGGTCTGAAGGATGTGCTCCTCTCCCTATGCAGCTTTCTTGGTGGTGTGAGGTTCTCAATTCTCTGCTTGCTTCTCTCTCCTTTTGTCTTCTAGGATGAAAGGATTAAGGGTGTGGCAAACCATACTCCAGGGAAACTCCTTTTACAGTGGAGCAGGGAGTGATCTTCTAAAGGGATTTACAGTCCCATCCTAATCCTTTAACATACAGCATGCCAAGTGCCATCAAGGTGGATCCGACTCATGGTGACCCTAGGGGCCAGGATACATACAGCATAGGAAAACCATAAAATGGAAGATAATCACAAGATACTGAGAGTCATGGCCCAGCCACATGGCTACACTTTTGGGGGGGGGGGAGACACAATTCAGTACATGACAGGTGATATCTCATTGTAGTTTTGATTTGCATTTCTCTAATGGTTAATGATTGCAAGCATTTCCTCATTTGTCTGTTAGCTTCCTGAATGTCTTCTTTGGTAAAGTGTCTGTATCTTTTGCCTGCTGTTCAATTGGATTATTTATTTCTTTGGTGTTTAGATGCTGAAGTATTGGATGGATTTTAGAAATTAGACCTTGATCAGATACATTATAGTCAATTTTTCCCCCACTGTGTAGTTTCTTTTTACTTTTCAGTAAAGTCATTCAATGAGTATAGCTGTTTAAATTTTAAGAACTCCTAGTTACCTAATTTATCTTATGGTGTTTGTGCAATATTGCTTACAGTTAGTACTGTATTTATGTCATGTATTAGGGACCCTCTCGTGTTCTCATCCAGGAACTTTACTGTTTTGAGTTTTATATTTAGGTCTTTGATTAATTTTGAGTTAGTTTTGGGGTACGATGTGAGATATGGGTTCTGTTTCACTTTTTTCCCACAGATGGAATCCAGTTTTGCTAGTACCATTTGTTAAAAAGGCTGCCTTTTTCCCCCATTTAATGTACTTTGGTCCTTTAACAAAGAACAGCTAACCATAAGTTGATGGATTTACAGCTGGATTTTCAGTTTTGTTCCTGTGGTCTCTATGTCTGTTGTACCAGTACCAGGCTGTTTTGACAGTTGTGACTGTATAGTACATTCTGAGATCAAGTAGTGTGTTGCCTCTCACTTTTCTTTTTCTTCAGTAATGCTTTGCTTATTCAGGAAATCTTTCCTTTTTCACACAAAGATGCAGATTACTTTTTTCTATACCAATAAAGAATGCTGTTGGTATTTCAGTCAGAATATCGCTATACATACCTTTGGGTATGATTGACGTTTTTACAGTGTTGAGTCTTCCTATTCATGAGCGTGGTATGTTTTTCCATTCTTGTAGGTTTCTTTTAGTTGTTGTTGTTTGTTTGTTTTTGTAGTTTTCTTTGTACAAGTCTTTACCTCCCTGGTTAGATTATTTCTATTTTTTGTTTGTTTGTTTATTTTAAATCATTTTAGGGGCTAATACACATTGTATTGTATTTCTAATTTGTTTTTGTTTGTTTTGCTTTGTAAAATGACGGTCACTGAAAAAGAGGAAGAACCTCCACAAGATGGATTGACACAGTGGCTGCAACAAGGGTTTGAAGTCTGAAAACAATTGCAGGCATGGCATAGGACCTAGAAGACCTAGTTTTGTTGTGCATAGGGTCACTATGAGTCAGAACCAACTCAACAGCACCTAACAATAACAATCCTTTTCAAAGTTCATTTTGTTGGTGTATAGAAATTCAACCAATTTTTGTATGTTGATCCTGCTACTCTACTGAATTTTTTGGTTAATTCCAAGAGTTTTCTTATGCAATCTTTGGGTGTCCTCTTTGCATAAGATCATACCAACTTTGAACAGAGATACTTTTACTTCTTCCTTTCCAATTCAGAAACCTTTATTTCTTTTTCTTGCCTTATTGCTCTATGTAAGTCTTCTAGCATAATGCTAAATAAGAGTGGTGATAAAAGATATCTCATTCTCAGCTGGAATGCTTTCAATCTGTCTCTGTTGAGGATGATGTTGGATATTAGTTTTGTAAACCAAACTCATTGTCCTCAAGTTGATTCTGACTCATAGCAACCCTGTAGGACAAAGTATAATTACTGTGTATTTTTTGCATTGAGTAGCTGACTGATTCAAACTGCTGACAGTTTGGTTAGAAGTCTATCTCAAAACCATTGTGCAACAAGATGCTCTTCATTATGTTGAGGAATTACCTTCCATTGCTATTTTACTGAAAATTTTTCTTAGAAATTCTTGAACTTTATCAAATGTTTTTCCTGTATCAGTGGAGATGATCATATAATTTATCTCATTTGTTCTATTTTTTTGGTAGATTATGTTGATAGATTTTCTAATGTTTAACTGTCCTTTCATGCCTGGTATGAGTCTTACTTGATGGTGGTGTATTATTTTTTTTGATAAGTTTCTGAACTCTACTGGATAGAATTTTGTTGGAATTGTGTGCATCTATATTCATGAGCATTATTTGTAATTATCTTTATTTATCTTTGCCTGATTTTAGTATCAGGCTTATATTGGCTTCGTAGAGATGGCACTTGGCTTGGCTAGAATGAATCTGGAAATATTTCATTCCTTTCAATGCTCTGATATAGTTTTGTAGCACTGATGTGAGCACTTTGTTGAATGTTTGTTAGAATTCTCCAGTGAATCCATTTGGCCAGGGTTTTTATTTTGTTGGTAGCTTTCTTTTCTTTTCTTTTCTTTTCTTTCTTTCTTTTTCTTTCTTTTTTTTTTTTTGCTTTCTTGCTGTCTCTCTCCAGCCTCCTTGTTATGGGTCTTTTCAGATTTTCTGTCACAACTTCCATTGGTTTATGTAGTTAATATGTTTTAGAAATTTGTCTATTTCCTCTCTGTTCTCAAATTTTTTGGAATAAAATGTTTCAAAGTATTCTGTTATGGTCCTTTTTATTTCAGTTAGATCTGTTGATATGTTCCCCAGGTCATTTATTATTTGGATTATCTGCTTCTACTCCTGTTTTTCTCTTATTTGTTTGGCTACTGGTTTGTTGATTTTGATGATCTTTTCAAGGAACCAACTTTTGGTCTTATTGATTTTTTCTATTGGTTTTCTGTTCTCAGTGTCATTTATTTCCACTCTAATCTTTATTATTCCCTTTCTTCTAGGGTCTGTGACCTTCTTTTGTTGTTTTCTTTCTATTTATTGGAGTTGTATGTTTAACTTTTTCATATTGAACTGGTCTTTTTTTAAGTGTATGTTTATTGCCATAAATTAACCTCTGAGCACTACCTTTGCTATGTCCCAAAAAGTCTTGATACAGTATGTTTTGTTTTCATTTAGTTCTAGGACTTTTTAAATTCCCTGTTTGATTTCTTCCATTACCCAGCTTTTTTTTGAAAAAAATGTTACTCGGTTTTGGTGTACTTGATTTATTCCCTTGCTTTCCTTGTAATTGATTTCTACTTTTAAGGCATTGTGGTTAGAAATAATGACTTTTGTTATTTCAAAGTGTTAGATTTTTATTAAGGGCTTTTGTTGTTGTTGTTTGGTGGTATTGTATGTGTGTGCACGTGTGCACACATACAAACACATGTGTGGCCGAAGATGGAGGCCTGTTCTGGAGAATGTTCCATGTACATTGTAAGAGAATATATACTTTGTTGGGTGGAGAGCTCTGTATGTATCTATGAAGTCAAGTTGGCTGACTTTGGCCTTTCAATCGTCTGTATCTTTGTTGAGTTTCTTTGTAGATATTCTGTCCTTTACTGAGAGGGCTGTGTTGAAGTCTCCTGCTGTTGTAGAACTGCCTATTACTCTTTTCAGTGCTGTTGGAGTTTATGCCTTTGGATCTCTGTTGTTGGGAGCATAGAAATTTTTAATGTTATGTCCTTTAGATGGAGTGTCATTTTAATCATTATGAGACAAACTTCCTTGTCATTTTTGATTAATTTAGCCTTAAAATTTGTTTTATCTGAGATTAGTATTGCCACACACCTCCCTTTATTTTTGGTTACTATTTGCTTGGTGTATATTGTTTGTCTTTCTTTGATTTAATATGCATATGTCTTTGTGTCCGAAATGTGTTTCATGTAGACAGTATACTGACAGCTCCTGATTTTTTTTACCCTTTGTGTTTCTCACAATCTCTGTCTCTTTCCACATACATTTAAGCCATTTATATTCAGTTTGATTATTGATAAGTGGGAGTTTATTGCTGTGTTACTGTTTTACTTTTTTTGTAGTTGTAATGTTTTCTTTGTTCCTCTTGCTTTCCTGTGCTGAGTTCCTTTAGTTTGTAGGTTTTCTTTTCTGTTACTATAGATTTTGTGTTACTGAGACTTTCCTTCTTTTTTATTCTGGTAAGTGATTTTGTTAACTCTCTTTGTAGTTACTTTGAAATTCACCCTTGTCTTCCTACCTTTGAACCAGTCTTTTATTATTTGGTATTGTCTAGCTTCCTCTCCATTTGAAAGTTCTATATCTATAATGTTTGTTTCCCATTTCATTGTTTTATATTGTTCTTATTTAGAGATTGACTTCTCTGCCCCCCTCACTGTTTGTTAAGTCTTTTAGCTTTGTTGTGTTATTGAGAGTTTTTTACTTAGATTGGTATCTGGCTGATGCTATCCTATGTCTTAGATTCCAGTTGTTGTCTGACACTGTTGGTTCTCTAACCAAAGTGCTCCCTTCAATATTTCTCATATGTTTAGCTTGCTTTCTGTGAATTCTTTTCATTTTTTTTTTTTTTTTTAATTCTAGAAATATCCTAATTTTGCCACTATGCTTAAGGGAGAGGTTGCAGAATGTATCATTCTTGGTTGGCAGTTTTGTTTTTTTTTTTTTTCCTTCCTTTCAAGGTGTTGTGTATGTCATCCAATTGCTTTCTTGCCTGTATAGTTTCTGCTGAGAAATAAGGGATCACAGCTGTGGTGGAAAAATGATTAAGAGCTCTGCTGCTAACTAAAATGGTCAGCAGTTCACATCTACCAGCTGCTCCTTGAAAACCCTGTGGGACAGTTTTGCTCTGTCCTGTAGGGTCACTATGAGTCAGAATTAACTCAACAGCAACAGGTTGTATTGGTTGGTTTAATCAGAACTTAGACTTTTTGTTTCCCCTTTGTAGGTGACGTTTCATTTTTCTTTCAGGATTTTTTCTTTATTATATGTCTTGGTAACTTTCTTTTGGGAGACTGTCCTATCTGGTGTTTGTTTAGCTTCTTGGATGATCAGCTTTTTAGTTTTCTGCCAGTAAATATTTGACAATCTTCTCTGCATTTCCCATTTCTCTCCTCTGTTCAGGAACTCTGATAATGTGCAAATTTTTGCTCTGGTTAGTGATTCACACAATTTTTAGATTCTCTTTATTCTTTTCTCTGATTTTTCCTCAAACAAAATGGTCTCCAAGGGTTTGTCTTCAATCTTACTGAATCCTCCTTTGCTTCAAATTTCCTTCTAAAGCTTTCTGTTGAATTTTACATTTCTGAAATTTTGTTTATTTTTATTTTTTTTTATTTCTACTTGATGCAGCTGGTGGGAAGGGGATAGGTATTATATGGGATTAGATAAAAGAGGGAAAGAAAAGGAAAAAAAAGAAAGAAAAATGTGGAAGTTGGTGTGCTGGGACATGTGACCTCAGGCTTGTAGTGTACTGGTGGCTCTCTACCTATGGCAGTGAAGCTTGGGCCAGTGTGAAGAAGTGGAGGTGTTGCATGGACTGGGATAGAGAAAGTGACAGGAGCTGGCAGGTGGGAGCATGTGAAGGTAAGGAAAGGCAAGTGAACTCAAGGATGCAGCAGGCTAATAGTTTTCTACCCATGATGATCTGCAAGGCCTAGCATGAAGAGCTGGAGGTGGTATATGGAGCTAAGTGGGAAGGAGAAAGAAAATGAAGAATAGGGTAAAAGAAAAAGAAAATACACCATGGAATTCGTCAGAGTGTGGCAGGGTGAACCCAAGGTAATGTCGATCTGGCACGACTCTAGCTGAGCCAGCATGACGGGGCCAATTGGGAAGAAGTGAAGGTGGTCTACAGGGCTAGCTGGGAAGTAGAAAGAAAAAAAAGTCAATTTTGTTGTTGTTGAGAATGTTCACAGTAAAACTTACACCAATACAGTAGTTCATATATGTACAATTCAGTGACATTGGTTCCATTTTTTGAGTTGTACAAACGTTCTCAACCTCCTTTCCTGAGTTATTCTTTCTCTATAAACTCACTGCTGCATATGATTCTACCTAATCTTTTGAGTTTCTGTTGTCAGTGTGATCCCATATAGATAGTTCTTAAAGGAGCAGAAGATTCAAGGTATAATATTTTTGTACTAATTAAGTTAAACTATTGTTTTTAAGAAGACTTCAGGGGACATTTTTAGTTTAAGGTTTAAAGATTATCTCAGGACAGTAGTTTAAGGGGTCATTCAACCTCCATGTTTCCGTAAAATCTACATTCACTGAGAATGTTAAAATACTACCTACATTTTTCCCTTTTCACCAGGAGTCTTACAGGATCTTTGAAATGTTCACTAGTGGTAGCCTGCTACCAGCCTATTCTTATGGTGTTGTGACAAAGGTGCAGTTATTTATGGAGACAATCAGCCGCACTTTCCATTTGCTCCTCCTGTTCCTGACTCTCCTTCTTCCTCTGCTACTGCAGGGAAATAGAGACCAGTTGCACTTTGGATAGCTGTTCGTAAGCTTTTAAGCCAAGCTTTTGAGGCCCCAGGAAATATATAACAAACTAGGAGGTAGAAGGGAACCATTACTAAACATCAAACATGTTGTTAGGCCAGTTAGCTGAGGTGTCACATGAAACCATGAACTTAAACCAGCAAACCAGGTATCCAAATTCCATGAAGTGTTTGACTGTACATAAACAGCCTCAATTCTTTTTTTCCTTTTCTTTTGTTTTTTGGGTTGTTGTTATAAATATGTCTATCATACAACCTTATAGAGCTATACAATTTATTGAGAGCAACTGCAGTAATCAGATGTGCAGTTCTACCTTTAATCAACATGATTTTTCCAACTCCATGTTCCCCCTTTTCTTTCTAACACTGCTAACAACTAATAAACTTCTGTCTTTATACATTTTCCTATTCTTGTCTTTTTTATGTAAGTAATACCACATCATATTTCTCCTTTGTCAATTGATCACTGGTCTAGGTGTTTATTGTTACATCAATATCATGATGTTTCATTACTATTGCTATACGATGTGTTTTAAAATCAGGAAGTATGAGTCTGACTACTTTGTTCTTCTCCATTAATATAGCTTTAGCTATTCTAGAGCTCTTGATTTTCCCTATGAGTTGAGAGTTTGTTTATTTTCTGTAAAGAAGCCTGTTAGAATTTTGATCAGGATCACAATGAATCTGCACATTGCTTTAAGTCTTTGGATCCATAAATATGAAACATTTTCCAGTTATTTAGGTCTTCTTTAATCTCCTTCTACAGTGTTTTATAATTTTTATTGTATAAGTCCTTCATGTCCCTAGTTAAATTTGTTCCTAGATATTCTATTCTCTTAGAGCCAGCCAAGGAAGCTACCTTAAATGGAATTTCTGCCTAATTTGCCTTCCATATTTCTCATTGCTGGTGTATAAAATCCAATGCCATCAAGTGGATTCTGAGTCGTAGAGACCCTATAGGTCATGGTAGAACTGCTCCACAGAGTTTCCAAGAAGTTCCTTGCAGATTACTGGTATATACAAACCCAGTATGTATTTTGTCTGCCAGACTTGTATCATTTAAGTTGCTAAGTTACTCTATTGGCTCTAGAACTTTTGGATTTTCTCTATATAGGATCATAATCATCTGCAAATAGAGATAATTGTACCTTTTCTAATCTGTTTAGCTTCCATTTCTTTCTGTTTATTTTGTTCATTTGTTTTCTTTTTTGTCTTGTTAGTCTGACTAAGACTACTAATACAATACTGAATGGAAGTGGTAAGAGCTGGTACTTTTCTTTGTCTTGTTCCTGATTTCAAGAAAAGTGTACTCAGTCTTTCTCTATTAACTATGATGCTGTCTGTTGGATTTTCATATATGCCCTGAATCATACTGAAGCATTTACCTTCTATTCAGTCTTATTTAGGGTTTTCATCAAGAAAGAGCATAGTCCAAATTCAAAATCCAAAAATTTCTCTGCTTCTGTGAAATCTAAATACAAGTTATCTGCTTCCAAAGGTACAAACAATGACAGAATAGGCACAAGCTAGACAATTCTATCATAAATGGGAAAAACTGGAGGAAAAGAAGGGATAACAAGTACCAAGCAAGTCAGCAGAACACATTACTTTAGCCCTCAAGGCTTTGAAAATAATCTTTTGTTCTTTGAGACAATTTACACAATGGCCCTGCCCTCTAGACTCTAGGTATTGGGCACACTTTCCAGATTCTTAGTGGAGGCCCGTTGCCCCTGAGCTTTAGCTTCACCTTTCAGGCCTACTGGGGCAGCAGCTCTGCTCCCTTGGCTTTTTAGGCTCACCATTCTCCTAGTCCAGTTGAATGATGATTCTACTCTTAGAAACACGAGATGCTGTGTTTTATCTACATCCACAGAGATGGTAATAATAGTTCTGTTCTTTCGTTCTATTGGTGTGGTGTATTACCAAAAATACATCAAACTGTTTGCAGTCGAGGTGATTCTGACTTATAGTGACTCTATCAGAGAAAATAGAGCTGCCTTGAAGGGTTTCCAAGGGTATAATCTTTATGAAAGCAGTCTGCCACATCTTTCTCCCATAGAGCAGCTGGTTAGCAGCTTGAACTGCTAACCTTTAACCACTGTGTCACCAGGGCTTTTTTTGTGGTGTATTATGTTGATTGATTTTGTAGTGTTGAAACCTCTCTGTATCTCTAGAATAAATCTCCCATGGCCATGGTGCTATACACTTTCAATATGTTGTTTGATTCCTTTTGCTAGTATTTTGCTGACGATTTTTGCATTTATGTTTGTAAGAGATATTGCCTGTAGTTTCCTTTTTTGTATGTTTTTGGTTCACTCATCAGAGTTGCGTTTTCCTCATAGAACACGTGACGGAATATTGCTTTCTTCTCTCTCTTGGAAGAGTTTAAACAGAATTGGCATCACCTTTCCTCTAAATGTTTGGTAGAATTCCCACTTGAAACTGTCTGGTTCAGGGCTGTTTTGTTGTTATTGGGAGGTTTTTGATCAATGGTTCAGTCTCTTCACTTGCTATACACCTGATGAGACTTTCTATTTCTTCTTCAGTCAGTTTGGATTGGTTTTGTGCTTCTAACCAATTGTTCATTTCATCTAGGTTATGTAGTTTGTTGCTGTGCAATAGTTTATAATATTCCATCATCATCTTTTTTATTTCTACCAGGTTAGTTGTTATGTGCTCGCATTCATTTTTTTTACTTTTTTAAAAAATTGTGTTCAAGTGAAAGTTAACAGTCAAAATCAATTTGCATGTAAAGCCTCAAGCATCCACCTCTATGCAACCCTAACTGCTCTCCTCACCCTGTGACAGTGCTTTTTCTTTCCACCCTTTACTTCCAGTGTTCATTCAATTGACACTGGTCCCCACCTCTCCACCCTCTCTTATCCCCTCTAGAAACAAACCAGTTGGACAGCCTTATATATATATATGGGAAATTCTGCCAAACACTGAGGTGAAATGAACAATTGCTTAGAATATGTGTGTGTGTGTGTTTACATATATATATAAAGCCATAAAGCACACATTACTTGCACCCCTCTGTGTCCCATAGTTCAGCCCAATCTTGGTCTGAAGTGTTGGCTTCGTTACTGGTTTCAGCTATAGTCTAGCAGCCAGTCAAATGGCTGTTTTCTCAGAGGACCCTCCAGGATGTTGGACCATTGAGTGTAGTATTTTAATAGAGTTCTAGATACACACTCCCCTTTTTCTCATGCTACTTCAGGAATTCTGCATTCTGTTCCTTATCATGGCGGCTTTGGTGGTGCCCTGGTGCCATTTAGATCTTTTGGTCTCATGCTAGTGTAGTTTACCAACCATATGGACCCTTCTGTCTCCTGGGCTCTTATTTTCTTCATGTCTTTGACATTCTTGGTTTTTATCTGCTCTAGTTGGGTTGGGACAAATTGATGTTCCTTAGATGACAGCTTGCTGGCTTTTAAAACTCCAGGTGCCACCCATCAGATGAATCTCTTATGAAAAGACAAGTTATGCCAATTGACTTTGATGTCCCCTGAAACCATTGTCCCCAGACCCCTGTCCTTGGTACCCTGTCTTTTAAAATGTTGAGTTGTATTTAGAAAACCTTTTAGCTTATGGCGTAGTTCAGTTGTGCTGACCTGCCTTCTACTGTATGCTGTCACTCCCTTCACCTAACAGAATTCCTATCATCTGTCTAATCTATGAATAACCCTCTTCCTATGTCCCTGCCTTTGTAGCCCATCAAAGAGCACTTTCTTCTGTGCATAAGCATTTTTGTAAGTCTTTATAATAGTCAACTCATACAATATGTCCTTTTGCAGTTGACTTATTTCACTCAGCATATCTTCTAGTTGATTACAGATTATGAGATGTTTCCTGATATCATCATTGTTCTTTATCATTACATACTGTTCCATTGTGTAAATATTCCATTCATCTGTTGATGGTTACTTAGGTTTACTCTATCTTTCTGCTATTGTGGAAAGTGCTACAATAAACATTTTTGTACATGTTTCTGTTTGTGTGACAATCCTTATTTCTCTAGGATATATTCCAAGCAGTGGGATTACTGGATCATGTACTATTTCTATTTTTAGCTTTCAAAGAAAGTGACAAATTGCTTTCCAAATAGGTAGTACCATTTTACATTCCCACTAACAGTATAGAAGTGTTCCAGTCTCTCCACAGCCTCTCCAACATTTGTTGTTTTGTGTTTTTGTATAACTGCTAGCCTTGTTGGGGTGAGATTGTATCTGAGTGTAGTTTTGATTTGGATTTCTCTTATGGCCAATGATCATGAATATTTCCTCATGTGTCACATGACTACCTGAATGTCTTCTTTGGATAAGTATCTGTCCATCTCCTTTGTCCATTGTTTAATTGGTTTTTTTGTCTTTTCCTTGCTGATATCTTGCATTACCTTATAAATTATGGAAACCATGATGGCATTGTAGCTAAGTTCTATGGCCATTAACAAACAGATCAGCAGTTCAAATCCAGCAGTGGCTTCTAGGAAACTCTGTGGGGCAGTCTCCTCTGTCTATTGGGTCACTATGAGTCAGAATTGACTGAACAGCACTGGGCTAGATTTGGTTTTTTTATGGATTATGGAAATTAGGTATCGACCAAATATATAGCTGCCAAATATTTTTCCCAGTCTGTAGGTAGTCTTTTTACTCTCTTGATAGTCTTTGGATGAGAATGAGTATTTGATTTTTAATAGTCCCCATTAATCTAGTTTTTCTTCTGCCGTTTGTACAGTTAGTCATATTTTGCAGTCTGTTTAAGCCATGTAGTAAAGTCTCCAGTGTTGTCCATATTTTTTCTTCCATAATCTTGATTGTTTTAGATTTGATATTTAGGTCTTTGATCAATTTTGAGTTAGTTTTTGGGCAAGCTGTGAGATATGGGTCTTGACTCAGTTTTTTGCAGATGGATATCAAGTTTTGTGAACACTATTTATTAAAGAGACTGCTTTTTTACCAAGTTCACAGGCTTTGGGCCTTTGTTAAATATCTGCTGTCCATAGGTTGATGGTCTTATTTCTGGGTTCTCTATTCTGTTTTTTGTACAGGTGCCAGGCTGTTTAGACTGCTATGGCAGTGTTACGGTTTTTAAGGTCAGGTAATGTGAGTCCACCAACTATGTTCCTCTTCTCCAGTAGTGTTTTACTTACATGGGGTTTCATTTGTTTCCAAATGAAGTTGATGATTTGTTTCTCATTAAAAAATGACATTGGAATTTGTATTGGAATTGTATTGTGTATGTAGATCACTGGGAATAGAATAGACATTTCGACAATGTTAAGCCTTCCTATCCATGAGCAACGATGGTTTCTGCACTTATGTAAGTCTCTTTTGGTTTCTTGCAGTCGGGTCATGTAATTTTCTTTGTATAGGTCTCTTGTGTCTCTGGTTAGGTTTATGCTTAGATATTTCATCTTCCTGTAGTTTCCTGGAAGTGGTATTGATTTGGTGATTTTTGCTTTGACAGTCTTTTTGTTGGTGTAAAGGAAACCTGATGATTTATTCATGTCTATCTTATATCCTAATATTTCACTAAACTTTTCTATCAGTTCCAATAGTATATTCATGGATTCTTTAGAGATTTTTTGCATAAGAGCATAATCTTCAAATAGAGATACTTTTACTTCCTCTTTATCAATGGCCATCCTTGTCCATGATAGTAGATTTTACTTTAAAGTCTCTTTTATTGAGTTTAATATTGCCCCTCCTGTTCTTTGCATGTTGTTAGCTTGGCATATATTTTTCCAGCCTTTGATTTTCAGTTTGTTCATATCTTTGAGTCCAAGGTGTGTTTCTTGTAATGAGCATATAGATGGATCGTGTTTTTTGATCCAACCTGTTACTCTCTGTCTCTTTATTGGTACATTTAACCCACTTACATTCAGCATAATTATTGATTGGTATGAATTTAGTGCTGTCATTTTGTTGCCATTTTTGTGTGTTGTTGAAAGTTTTGTTGTTTACTTAATATTCTCTTTCAAATCATTTTTCCTTATGGATTTTCTTTCATCCTTTTCAGTATTTATTTTATATCTGTTGAGGCATCCATATTGTGTTTCTTGTTTTGATGTGTAATATTATTAGTTTGCTTTGTGGCTACCCCACTTATTATTCATGATGTTCTAAGTTTAAGTTAGTCTTTAACCTCTATCTATCACCTTGACTTCCTTTCCATCTGAAAGATCTATGAATAATAATTTTTCCCTCTATTTAGTATAATTTCATAATTTATATGCTGAGATCCTGTTTCCCTAATTTCTATATTTTAGCTTTGATTGAACTTTGTAGCTTCCCTAACCAAGTTGGACTATCTGGATACCGTATCCTGAATTACATCCTTGAGTTTATATCTGATGTTATTGATTTTCTAATCGAAGACCTTCCTCAGTATTTGTGGTAATTTTGGTTAGGTTTTTGCAAATTCTCTAAACTTGTTTATATGGGAATGTCCTAATTTCACCGTCATATTTGAGAGACAATTTTGTAGGATGTGTAAATCTTGGTTGGATTTTTTTTCTTTAAGTCTTTATATGCCATCCCATTACCTTCTTTCCAACAAGCTTTCTGCTGAATAATCAGAGTTCAGTCTAAAGGACTCTCATTTGTAAGATAGTTTTCGTTTGAGCCTAGCTGCCTTTAACAGTATCTCCTTATCTCTCATTTTATTACCTTTGATTACAATAAGTCTTAGGGTCCTGTTGGAATCTACCTTCTATGGAATTTGATGAGCATCTTAGATAGATACTATCTCATCTTTCATGATGTCAGAGAAGTTTTCTGTCAGCAAATCTTCAAAAATTCTCTGTATTTTCTGATATCCCTCCCTGTTCTGTTACTTTAATCACTCATAAATTATTTGTCTTGATAGAATCTCACATAGCTCTCAATGGTTCTTCATTTTTCTTAATCCTTTTATCTCATTTTTCTTCATAAATGCTGGTATCAGTTTTTTAATCTTCAATATCATTAATTCTTCATTCCATTGTTTTAATTCTGCTCCTTTGACTTTCTATTGAATTGTCTAACTTTGTGATTTTATTGTTAATCTGCTGAATTTCTGATAGTTTTGCTCTAGCAAGTCTTGTAGATGTTTATTTTTTCATTTTGTTCTACTGCACTTCATCTAATCTCCATCATAAATTCTCTAAGGGCTCTATACATGACTCTTTTGTATGCTACCTCCAATAATTGCAGGAAGACTTCATCAGGGAAATTTTTAATTTTTTTTATTTTGGGAGTTTTCTGGAGCCATGGTGATCTGCTTCTTTAAATGATTACAAATTGATTGTTGTCTCTGCACTAAGAAAGCTGTTGTGATTTAATTATTAGGTTTTTGCAAGCTAACTTGCATTATGTGTGTATTTTAATTGAATTTTGAATGTCCAAGTAGTCTAGTTGTTTGAACTAGACTGGTTATTGGAGCCTTAATAATTCTGATGCCCTATCACCCTATGGTTGGAGTGATGACTGCAGTGAGAATGGTAACTGTGATTGCTGGATCAGGGGAGCTGGAAAAACTCTTCTTCTAGCCCTCTCTTTGTTTCCCTCCCCAGGTCCTGGAGAAAAGCTCAGGGCACACATGTAAAATACCCCACTTCCGGCCCAGGTAGTACTCTAGAATTTAGAGTCAGGTAGAAAGCAGAGAAGGAGAGGGAAAGGCTGGTTACAGAGAGTAAAGTCAATGGGTAGGAAAAGTTTGGGTCATGAAAGTTGCCAAGCCCTTAGCTGTGATGCTGCAGTGAACTTCTTCTGTGGCTCTGTAGGTGCAGCAATCTGCATCTCAGAGGAGCCAGTAAAATTGTCTTCTTCCTCCCTTTGTTTCCCCATCTGAGTTCAGGAGAAAAGCTAATGACACACAAGCAAAATGTCCCACTTCCACACCAATACTGGAACAGAATTTAACATCTGGTGTGTAGCATAGAAAGCAGGTTGGAAAGGGTGGGAATAAGGAGAGAAATCAGCACACAGGAAAGGATTGGGCCCCAAGGATTCACAACACTTAGCTTCTGATGGACCAGTAAAATTTGCCTAGGGCTCTGGAGATGCAGTGATCTGCGACTCAGGGAAAGCCAGCAGGAATTTCCTTCTACCACTTCCTTTGTTCCCTTCTCTGAGTCCAGGAGTAAAGCTGAGGGCACACATATACAATGTCCCACTTTTAGCCCAGGTAGTACACCAGAATTTAGCCTCTGGTATAGCTCAGACAAGGAAGGGAGGAAGGGTACTGCTTCACTCAGCTGCCAGCCACCACCATGTTCTCTAGATGTGGCCATCCTAAGCTCAGCCTCTAGGTTGAAAGAGGCACTCTCCACTTAGGCACTGCTGCTTGGCATGTCAGCTGGCCCCAGCCATGCTCTCAGGTGCAGGAGTCCCAGGTCTAGTATCTCAGCTGACAAAGATTGCCTCTGCACCTGTGCTGACTCCTTTGCCATTCTAGAAGAAGCAGGACCTCTGTACTGCCTATCTGCTTCTGACAAAGGTAGTTGTTCCCCTTACTATCACCCAGTCAGATCTCCACAACTTTCAGCCTGATCTCGGGGCTCCTAGAATGTCCATTTTGTTCCATTCAATTGTTTTGCAAAGCCTTAGTTGTTAAAGGGATCAGAGGAGATACGTAGCTAGCCTGCAATCTTAGCCCTATTTCTCACCTCGTTCATTTTTAATTTTAATTATTTCCATCTTCTCTCTTTTTTTTGTCAGCCTAGTATTCCCCCCCCCCCCCATTTTATTGACCTCTTCAAAGAACCAGTTTCTGGTTTATTTACTCTCTCTGTTGTTTTTCTGTTACCAATTTTATTTATTTCTATTCTGATCTTTGTTATTTGCTTTCTTCTGGTAGATTTGGAATCCTGTTGGTGTAGTGGTTAAGGGTTTGGCTGCTTAAGAAAAAGGTTGGCAGTTTGAATCCTCCTGATATACCTTAGAAACCCTGTGGGACAGGTCTACTCTGTCCTGTAGGGTCAATAGTAGTCAGAATTGACTTGCTGGCTGTGGGTTTCAGTTTTCTGTTAGGTTTACTCTTTAGTTTTTTCTTTTCTTTGCAATTCCTGACGTTGTCAAGTTGGGCTGTTAGTTTCAGATCTTTCCTTTTTTTTTTTTTTTCTTAATGTAGGCATCATTTGCTATAAGTTTCCTTTTAAACACTAAAGCCAAGTGCCATCAAGTTGCTCTACCTTTGCTTTATCCTCTATATTTTGGTGTTTTGCTTTCATTTTCACTTTACTCTAAAAAAAGCTTGTGATTTCTCCCTGAGTATCATATTTTCTTTACTTATCTGCTGATGGATATACAGATTTTTTTCCTTAAGTGCTTGCACTTTTGTTGATAATGGATAAGGAAGGGATGCAGAACATGACCGTAGTTCTAAAAAAAAATGCATATCACAGTAGAATTAAAGAGAGAAGATATTTGAGATAACTAATGTCCAAGTGTCCAAACTGGTGAGACAGATTTAAATGCCACACATGCAAAATTAGCATAAAATAATAAGTATGTCATATTTTTGAGAACCAAATAGTAAATGTAAAATAGTCTCTGGAATAAAATGGGCAATTAATATATGATACTTTAATGATACTGATTATAACAAAGATAGCAATAGATAACATTTAGAGCTGTAACAATAATTTTTAAAAATTTCATTATCAACCCTGAAGTAATTGCTTGTATTCTGTGTCTAAATCATAAAATAGAAGAACAATATTTTTAAAATATCTCTCAAACTATCTGGTCACTCATTCGTTATAAAGTTAAGAACATAATAACAACATAATAAATATGTTTGAGCCCCACTATATGCCAAGCACTGTTCTTAGCTTTAAGAAACCCAGGTAGAAAAACAAAGATAAAATTTTGTTGTTGTGGAGCATAGAATTTAATGGGGAGGTCCAGATGTTGTAGTGTCTTTCCTCATGGCTTTTTGGATGCTCTTGGGTGGAAAGGTTGGCTAGAAAGCATCTTCCTTTTCAGTGATAACTGGGTCCAGGGTCAGGTAAAGGACATGATCTCCTTGATCACCTCTAAGTCTAAATTGGGCAGGTGTAGTGGACGGAGCCACCACCTGTTTGACTTCCTGAAAGAGATTGCTCCAAACAAGTTGCGGTTAGCAAGTGAAAGAAAGGAGGAAGCAGACGTGTTGGTTAGGGGGTTTCAGTAATAACCAGTTTTGAAGTCTGGTATTGATTCCATAGTGCACTCATTGATCATGACCAACAATTTTAAAAACATTGTTAAATAGAGGTAATGAGGTATGGATGCAGAAGGTGTTGCTGCAGGGTTCACAGGTGCCCTAAGGCATGAATGAGGAGGCACCTTCTGACAAAGATCTAGAAGAGGCACAATCCAAGGAGAGAAAACTTCTGAGACAGGACTGAGCTTGACAGTTTAGGGAAACAAATGTAGGGCAGTAGTGGTTGGGATGTAGTTAGCAATGGCCAGTGTAGAAAGAAATGAGATAAAAAAAAAGATACAAGGGGGATCATATACAGTCTTGAAGGCTACAGCCCCAAAAAAGTTTATTCTAAGTGCATTGGGAAACCATTAGAAAATTTTAAGTAGTGATACCTGATTTATTATACATTAAAGAACTTATTCTGGCAGATGTGAAGGGAGTGGATGGAGGAGGGGTAACGGGATAAGATGAATCAGAAAGACAAGTTGAGACATCGTTGCAAGGGTCAAGATGAAAGATAAAGAAGGAATGAACTAGGATGTGACAGTGGAGCTGAAGAGAGACAAATGTTACAGGATTTATTGTAAAGGTAGAGACAATGGAGCTTGTGGATTACCTGGATGTGGTACAAGTGTGTGATGGTGCTGGTGAGGGAAATTAAGGAAAGAAGGATGACTTTACAATTATGACCTGAATGACTAGGTGTGTGGTGCTGACACTGAGTGAGGAAATGAAGATCAGAGGAGTTGCTAGTTGGTGGAAGTGGTCTGGGTAAACAGAAACTAAGGGGTACAGAGGAGGCTGTGTTTAAGTTGGGAATACATACTGGTATAAAACAGGAATCAACATGTAGAAGAGTATCTTCTTTTCAAGTAAAACGGTAAAACAAGAAACTGACAATGTTATATTTAAGGAAAGCCAGCCTCTGACATAATGTAAGAATGAATTCTTGCGTCACAGTGGCAATCTGGTGCTTGGATCAGCTGTTTCTTTGACCAAGGTTTGATGCGGTGAGAGCCGGTAACATGTCATTCCTTTGGGGGTTACATGTGCGTTGTGGACACAAGTTCATTCTCTTAGAATATCACATTGTATAGAACAGGAAAAGACACATGTGATCAAAACTTGTTATGGGATCTTTCTTTACTGGAACAAATTTAAATTTCTGGTCAGTGAGTACAGGCCTTCCCAGTGTGTCCTCTCTTTTTAGTACTTTTTTTCTAATTTCCCAGTTGTAGGTTTTACTTCTCTATCTTTCAAAATAAAAATACTGGTTGAGTTGAGTAGATTTGTTCATAGGTACTTATCAACTAAGTGTGTTGAAATCCATTTATAATGCTTTGATTATTTGTCTGTAGCTATATCAAAAGTATTTTTGTCTATGTTCTTCCATGCCTTGAATAAACTCTTTAAAAGATTCTTTTTAATTGTAGGTTCTTATTATTTTGAATTCAGAAAGCAAGTATTGTGTATCAAATCATTCATCTTTCTCTTTGCTCATCCACTCTGTCCATCCATGCTATCCTTCTTACCACGTATCACTTCAGAGGCAGCAGAAGGAGCGCACAGTTTGAAGATTTTACTCCTGAGTTTGAATCTCATTTTAGTGTTTTATTAGTTGTGGAATGTCTTGCTTCTGTCAAATTCTATTTCTTAACCTGATGATTTAATTGAATATATGTATGTTTATTACCAGATTAAGTGCCTATTATATGGTAGACAGAAAGTAACAGGCAAATGACACTTTGATTTTTTTCAATTAGATTGTAATCCAATTAAAGGCAGAAACATACCATCACAATTAGTTGTTTTTCTAGTGTCTGACAGACCAAACTCAAAAAAAACTAAACCCCCTATTGTCAAGGGAGTTCTGACTCGTAGCAACCCTGTAAGACAGTAGAACTGTCCCAGGGTTTCCAAAGAACTCTGGTGGATTCAAACTGCTGACTTTTGGTTAGCATACATGGCACTTAACCACTGTGCCACCAGGGTTTCTATCTGACAAACAGTAGGCATTAAATAAATGTTAGTTTATACTTTTGGTGAACTGGTGATAACATTTTCTGCAATGACTGTTTTATTCCACAAATATTTTCTGGAGATTTAACACAGAAGGAACTGTGATGTACTCTTTAATCACAAAGATGAATAAGCAACCAGGGATCCTTAAACGTAAGAAGAAGTTATCGACCAAGAAGTTGTAATGTAATGAGATTAGTACTAAAAGTAAACATTTTTGTTGTTGTTACTGTTAGGTGTTATCAAGTTGGTTCCTACTCATAATGACCCTCTAGGACAGAGTATAACTGGCCAACAGGGTTTCCAAGGGATGGCTGCTGAATTTGAACTGCTGACCTTTTGGTCAGTAGCTAAGCACTCAACCACTGTACCACTACAGCTTCAATGTAAAACTAGTGGTTGTATATTAAATGGAATAATTATATCTGTCTTAGGGGCAGGATAAGACCTTTGTCACATGTGCAGCATTTTAGAGAAGGAGAAGGATCTCACTAGGCAGGTGGGGAGGGAGGAGGGTGACAGACCAAACACACAAGTACACAGAGGCAAGAAAGAACATTCTTTGGGCAGATGCTGAGTGGTCAGATGTAACTACAGGTATGAATAATATCTTCAAAGTTGGAAAGTTAATGTGTGGGACTTGCATGTCAGGTTAAGAATTTGGAATTTACCATGTAGAATTAGAGGAATGTGGAAATGTTTACCTCCAGAGTAACATGCCCAAATATATATTATTTACAATAGTAGCAGTGTAGAACACAGCTTAGAAGAAGAAGATTGCAAAACTAGGAAGATGTAAAACAAGCAAGCGAAGATGTTCTTGAAGACTGAGGTGAACAAATCTTTATCCTGAGTCCCACCCCAAGACTCTGAACTACATAGGATTTGGACCTCTAATTTCTGAGTTTCTTGTCCATTGGACCAATCATTTTGCCATTTCACTGTAGGTGATTGTTAAGAAGGAAGCCAGTAATACAGTGTCTTGTTAAGCAGTATTCAGCTATACTTTGTTGAGGCATTGGTAAAGTACATATGTGAGTCAATGTTTTGCAAACAGTGGGGACTGTAACAGAGTTAGAATTGTCCCAAGGAATACAATATGTATCACTGGCCCGGTACATAATACTCACACTAGTTTACTTTACTGGATTGAATTAAATATTCAAACACCTGATTCTTATCATGAGCAAGAGCCGGAAAAACATAAAGACCAATAGCCTACATGTTCAGGAGATGAGCCTTTCCCCACCCTAGTCAGGTTGGCATTCACTTGTCCCATGTCCACAAGCCCTACCATCAGATACAAGCTCTGCCTCTTGTCACCATAAATGCACTACTGCAAGAAAGTAATTACTTAACAAAAAAGTCATAAAACAACAACAAAAAGAAGGACTTAGAAATTTATGATGGTCAAAAATGAAAGGGGAGAAAGAACCAGGAAAACCAGTGTCATGGATTGAATTGTGTTCCCCCCAAAATGTGTGTAGCCATTTAACTAGGCCATGATTCCTGGTACTGTGTAATTTTCCTTTAGTTGTAAACCCTGCTTCTATAATATTAATGAGGGACAATGCGCAGCAGTTGTGCTGGTGAGGCAGGACTCAAAATGTGGGATTGTATTGGGCCTTGAGGCAATCTCTTGAAATATGGATGAGAAGCTAACAGAAGGAAATGCGACAGCTGCTAACCAAAAGTTTGGCAGTTCAAATCCAGCATGCGCTCCTTGGAAACTCTATGGGGGTAGTTGTACTCTGCCCTATGGGGTTACTATGAGTTGGAATCGACTCGATAGCACTGAGATTGTTTTTTCTCTTTCTTTGTTTTTTGTTGTTTTTTTTAGCTAGCAGAGAGATTTGGGGACCTCATGCCATTAGGAAAGAAGCAGTGCCAGGAGCACAGCAGAACACATCCTTTAGTAAGCTCTCTGTGCCTCAGAAGCTCCCAGTCCACAGCAAGACTGACAAGTACCTTCCTCCAGAGCCAGCAGAGACAACCTTCCCCTAGAGATGACATCCTGACTATGGACTGTTAGCCTACTATAGTGTGACAAAATAAACTTTCTCTTTTTAAAGCCATTCATTTGTGATAGTCCTATTAAAGCAGCACTAAGTGACTAAAACAACTAGAATCACTCCTATAGGCACATTCCTTTGGGCCATAGCCTCAGAGCCCCCGAATATTTTCTCTTCTCTGTCTTGGGTTATTTCACAGTCTTATTTCACATTTATGTATGTATGTATGTTATGTTTTACATGAGTAGGATCTTATTTATATTTGTAAAACAATTAGTTTTTTAAAAAATGATTATTATTATTAGTGATATTTTAGAAATGTCACTGGCTGGTGCAGATGGTTGGACACTTGACTATAGGCCAAAAGTTGGTGGTTTGAATCCATTCAGAGACATCTTGGAAGGCAGGCCTGGAAATCTGCTTCAGAAAGATCACATTCTTAAAAACATTATGGAACAGTCCCACTGTGCACACACAGTGTTGCTATGAGTCTAAGTCAACTTGATGACAACTGACAACCACAACTAGACAAAAACAGGTGAACAGTCATTTTTCTCTGGATTACATGCAAGCTTCTTATCTGCCTGAGACTGGCAGCCTGGAAAAATGGGAGACCTGAGAAAGTTCACAGGTGTTTTTTGGAACACACACACACAAAAACAAAAACAGATCAAGGAATGGGAGGAAGCAAGTAAACTCCACGATTAATTATACCATCACTCTTCTTCGTTGCGATTATGTAACTGTTTGTTTCTCCCTAGTGATCGTCAACTTACACAGTCCGTCAATTGCAGTAATTTCCTTCACCCGTAGAAACTCCTTCAGGGCAGGCCGAGGACAGAGTTCGTCTGGTGTACATCGACTCCGAGAGTATTAGAAAAGATTACCATCTCATGGTACATGAGAAAACAGTGTGCACGCAGGCCATTAAGTTCAACTCACTCAACCAATGACACGTGGTGACGGTTAAATGAGAAAATGTGCCTGGCAATGTGGCCACTTGAGAAATGTCTGTTCCCTAGGGTGACTGTTTTCTGCAATAGTGGCTTTCAAACTTTTTGAAATGTGACCCACAGTACAAAAATAATTTCAAATTGAATCCTAATATTCTGATTCTTTTTTTTTCTCTTTCTCTCACATACATACAAACACAGATATTTCATTTGCTATGCTGCTCATCCTTAATATATTTTTTTAGAATTCTCATAGTTTCTTTTCAGTTATATCATTGAGAATCAGCAAACTGATTTTCTGACTTACAGTGGATTGCAAATAGCTATTTGGAAAACACTTTCATAGAGACATTTGACTCTCCCAACAGGCCATAAAAGGTTAAAATGAGTCATTATAATTAATTCAGTGGCATCATACATAATGATAGGAGGGAGCCCCCACCTCTGTCTAAAAGGGAGAAACCAATTAGATAGAAAGAAATTCATAAGATGTGAGAAACAGTAGAAAAGGAATAAACTCCTATTAAAATTTTCAAAATTAAATTACAAAATAGGCCTGTAATTTGTTTTTTTTCTAAAGTAGTATTTTGTCTCCTAGCAGCATAGAAAGACATACACACATTTTTTAATTTTACTTTAGCAATATTATTCAGATGCTGAAACTATAGTAACACTATATGTAGTATTTCTTAAAATTTCAAATGATTTGACAAGTGTTTGAAACAAGGCTCCCTAGAAAGGAGCAACAAAAAATAAAAGGCTATTTGTTTTGGTTATCTAGTGCTGCTATAACAAATAAATGCCATAAGCAGATGATTTCAACAAACAAAAATTTATTTTCTCGTAGTCTGCTAGGTTATAAATCCAAATTCAGGGTGTTAGCTCAAGGAGAAGGCCTTATCTCTCTGTCAGCTCTTGAGGACTGTCCTTCTCATCAGTCCTCCCCTGGACTATGAGCTTCTCTAGCCAGGAATGATGGGTCCAAAGGATACACTCTGCTTCTAATACTTCTTTCTTAATGGTATGAGTTTCCCAACATTCTGCTTACTCCCTTTGCATTTAAACACAAGATAAAAAGTGGTATGGGCCACACTCCAGAAAAATGCCCTTTCTGTTGGCTCTGGGATGTGACCTTGTTAAGGGTTTTACAAACCCACCCTAATCTTTTTTTCCATAAAATTACAATCACAAAATGGTGGCCAATCACACAATATTGGGAATCATGGCCTAACCAAAATGGAACATATTTGGGGGGAGAAAGTTCAATCCATGACATTCTCCCCTTTAGCTCCCCAAATTTCATGTCCCTGTTACTTATATGACACAGTCACCTCATTGTATCATAGCAAAAATCTTTATTTCATTTTTTTATTATAATTAAGTGAAAGTATACAATCCAACTCAGTTTTGCATATCTGTCTCTCTACAACTGTATCTGCTCTCCCCACCCTGTGGCAGCACACTCCTCCTTCTCTTTATGTCTAGCATCCTCTCAATGAACATCTGTCCCCTCCTTCCCACCTTCTCTTCACCCCTCTAGAAAGAACCCCCAGGACAGCCTTCTATAAATGTATAAAACCGTGAAGTGTACACACCGCACACTCACTCTGATTCCATTCCATTCATTGTCTGAAGTGTTGACCTCAGTACTGGTTTCATGTTTGGGGCAGCAGCAAGTCTAGCGGCTATGTTCCCAGGGGACTCTTCAGGTTGCCAGACCATCAGTTCTATTCTTTTAGTAGAGATTTTGATCTGCACACTTCTTTTTCTCATGCTACATCAGGGACTTTACATTGTGTCCCCTGTCAAGGCTGTTTTTGGTGGTTCCTGGACAGCATCTGGTTCTTCTGGTCTCATGCTGATATAGTCTTCCAGTCATGTGGATCATTCTGTCTCCTGAGCTCATTTTTCTTCATGTCCTTGATGTTCTTGGGCATCATCTGTTCCAGGTGGATTGGGACCAGTTGATGTTCCTAAGGTAGCAGCTGGCTGGCTATTAAGATCCCAGACACCACACAACAATACAGGGTACAGAAGACTCTCCTAGAAAATGGCTAGTTATGCCAGTTGACCTCAGTGTTCCATGAAAAAATGCTCCACAGACCCCTATTCCTGTTACTGTATACTGTGAAGTGTTTGGTTGAATTTAGAAAGCCTTTTAGTTTATGATATAGTCCAGTTATGCTGACCTACCTTCAACTGAGTACTGTCACACCCTTCAGCCAACTAAATTGCTATTGACTATCCAATTGATGGACAACCCTATCCCTCCCTCCCCACCCTTGCAGCTGTCAAAGAGTCTTTCTTCTATGTATGAGTCCTTTTTTAACTCCTTATAATAGTAGTCTCATAGAATATTTGTATTTTTTCAGCTGACTGATTTCACTCAGCATGTCTTCCAGTTGACGTCAGGTTATAACATGCCTCCTAAAATCATCACTGTTCTTTTATCATTGCATTGTGTTTCCACTGTGTATATATACTATAGTTTGTTTATCCATTCATCTGTTGATGGGCACCTAGGTGGATTCTGTCTTGTTGCTATTGTGGAAAGTGCTATAATAAACATTTGAGTGCAAATATCTCTGTGACAGCCTTCATTTCTGTAGGGTATATTCCAAGCAGTGGGATCACATGGTATCTATTTCTAGCTTTTTAAGAAAGTATCAAATTGCTTTCCAAAGTGGTTGTACCATTTTGCATTCCTACTAGCACTGTAGAAGAGTCCCAGTCTCTCCACATCCTCTCCAGTATTTGTTGTTTTGTGTTTGTTGGATTATTGCCGACCTCATTGGCGTAAGATGGTATCTCATTACAGTTTTGATTTAGATTTCTCTAATAGCTAACGATCATAAGCATTTACTCACGTGTTTTTTGGCTGCCTGGGTGTCTTCTTTGGTGAAATGTCTGTCGATTTCCTTTGCACATTATTTAATGAGGTTATTTGTCTTTCTCTAGTTGATAGTTTGCACTAACTTGTACATTATGGAAATTAGATGTTGATCCGATACGTAGTTGTCAAATACTTTTCCCATTCTTTAGGCAGTCTTTTCACTCTATTGACAATGAAGTCTTTGGATAAGCATTGTAAGTGTTTGATTTTTAGCAGTTTCCATATATCTATTTTCTATTCTGTTTGTGCACTGTTGCTCAGATTTTATAGTCTAAGCCGTGTATTAGAACTTCTACAGTTGTCCGTAATTTTTCTTCCATGTTCTTTATTGTTTTGGGTTTTATGTTTAGGTCTTTGGTCCATTTTGAGTTAGTGTTTGTGTAAGTTGTGAGATATGGGTCATGTTTTAGTTCTTTGCACATGGGTATCCAGTTTTGCTAACACTGTTTGTTAAAGAGACTGTTTTAACCGCAGTTTGCAGCCTTGGAGCCTTTGTATCAAATATCAGCCATTCATAGGAGCATTGGTGATATTGCTGGATTCTCTCTTTTGTTCCATTGGTCTATATATCTGTTTTTATACCAGTGCCAGGCTATTTTGACTACCGTGGCAGCATAATAGTTTCTACGGTCAGGTAGTGTGAGGCATCCCACTGTGTTCCTCTTCTTCAGTAGCATTTTATTTATCTGGGGTTACTTCCCTTTCCAAACAAAGTTTGTGATTTGGTTCTCCTCCTCATTAAAAGATAACACTGCAATTTGTATTGGGATTGAATTGTTTATGTAGATTGCTTTGAGTAGAACAGACATTTTCACAGTGTGAAGTCTTCCTGTCCATGAACAAGGTAGGTATCTCCACTTATGTAAGTCCCTTTTGGTTTCTTGCAGTAGGTTCTTGTAATTTTCTCTGCGTAGTTCTCTTACTTCTCTGGTTAGTTTTATTCATAGTTATTGTATCTTCTTGAGACTGTCATAAATGATATTGATATGATGATTTTTTCTTTGATGATCTCTGTGGTGTAAACTTATTCTACTTATTTATTTATGTTTATTTTACGTCCTGATATTTTATTGAACTCTTTTATTAGTTCCAGTAGTTTATTTATGCATTCTTTAGAGTTTTCTGTGTATACAGTTATATCATCTGCAAGTAGGGATCCTTTAACGTCGTCTTTAACCATATGGATGTGCTTTATTTCTTTCTCTTGCCTGATTGCTCTGGCCAGAAACTCTATGGCAATGTTGAATAGAAGAGATGACAGTGGGCATCCTTGTCTAGTTCCTGGTCTCAGGGCTGATTCTTTCAGTCTCCATTCAGGATGATGTTGGTGGTTGGCTTTACATAGATGCCTCTTATTGTGTTGAGAAATACCCTTATATTCCTATTTGGCTGTTTTTCACGTGAATGGCTGTTGGACTTTGTCAAATGCCTTTTCTGAATCAATTGAAGAAATAAAGTGTTTCTTATCCTCTGTGTTATCAGGTTGATCACATTATTTTTTTCTGATGTTGAACCAACCCTGCATCCCTGTTATGAATCCTACTTGGTCATGATGAATTATTTTTTTATATGTAGTTGAATTCTATTGGCTAAGATTTTGTTGAAGATTTTTGTATGCAGATTCATGAGTGGTATCTGTCTATAATTTTCTTTTATTGTGGTGTCTTTATTCGACTTTGGTATCAGTGTTATGCTGGCTTCATAGAATTAATTTGGGAATATTCCATCCTTTTCTATGTTGTGAAATAGCTTCACTGGTATTGGAATCAAAAGTTTGGTAGAATTCTACTTGGTAGAATTCTCTGGTGGAGCCATCTGGGCCGGGACTTTTTTTTGTTTGGTAGCTTTTTTATGACTTTTTCAATCTGTTCTTTTGTGATGGATATATTATCTTGTTCTCCTTCTCTTTGTGATAAGTTTGGTAGGTGATATGAATCTAGAAATTTGCCCATTTCCCCTAGTCTTTCAAATCTGTTAGAGTACAATTTTTCCTAATATTCTCTTACGGCATTTTTAATTTCAATTGGTTCTGTCATGACATTTCCCATCTCATTTCTTAGTTGGATTTTTCTACTCCCATTTTTCTTTTGTGAGTATAGCCTATGGTTTATCAGTTTTGTTGATCTTTTCAGAAAACTGCTTTTGGTTTTGTTAGTTCTTTCAATTGTTTTTCTTTTCTTTAGCTCATTTTGTTCTGTTCTGACTTTTGTTACCTGTTTTCTTCTGGTGCCTGAGGGCTTCTTTTGTTGTTTTCTGTCTACTTGTTTAAATTGTAGCATTAATCCTTTGGTTTGGGTCTTTCATCATTCTGAATGTGTATATTTGTAGAGATAAATTGACTTCTGAGCACTGCTTTTGCTGTATCCTGTAAGTTCTGGTAGAATGTGTTTTCATTCTCATTTGATTTCATTAATTTCTTTATTGCATCCTTGATTTCTTTTTTTTTAAAAAAAACAATACACATTTATTCTCCTATAGTTCTGCAGGTCAGAAATCCAAATCTATTTCACTGGTATCTCATTGTCGTCTTGATTTGAATTTCTTTAATAGCTAAAGATCGTGAACATGTCTGCATGTGTTTTTTGGCTGCCTGGATCTCCTCTTTAGTGAAGTATCTGTCCATCTCCTTTGCCCATCGCTTAATTGGATGGTTTATCTTCTTCTTATTGATATTTTGTAGTATCTTATAGATTATGGAGATCAGGCGTCGATCTGACATAGAGTTGCCAAATATTTTTCCCACTCTGTGGGTGTTCTTTTAATTCTATTAATAAAGTCTTTGGATGAGCAAAAGTGTTTGATTCTTAATAGTTCCCATTTATCTACTTTCTCTTCTGTTGATTGAGGTTTCTTTGACAGATTTTGGAGTCTGTCCTCATTGTGTATTAAAACTTCCATTGTTGTTCCTACCTTTTCTTGGATGAGCTTTATCGTTTTAGGTTTGATATTTAGGTCTTTTATCCAGTTGGAGTTGGTTTTTGTATAAGGTGTAAGATATGGATCTTGATTCAGTTTATTGCAGATGGATAACCAATTTTGCCAGCACCATTTGTTGAAGATGCTGTTTTTACCCCAGTTTAATGTCTTAGGGCCTTTGTCGAATATCAACTGTTCATAGGCAGATGGTGTCATCTCTGGGGTCTCAATTCTGTTCCATTGATCAGTCTGTCTGTTCTTGTACCAGTACCAGGCTGTTTTGACCACTGTGGCAGTGTAGTATGTTCTAAGGTCGGGTAATGAGAGGCCTCCCAGTGTGTTCTTCTTCTTTAGTAGTACTTTACTTATCCGGGGCTTGATTTCTTGTATTACCCATGAGTTTTTGAGCAAGGTGTTGTTCAGTGTCCATGAGTTCCAAATTCTACCCATGTTTTTTCTACTGTTGACTTCAACTTTTATGGCTTTATGGTCTGAGAAGATGCTTTGCAATAATCAATGGTTTGGATTTTGTTGAGACTTGCTTTATGATGTAATAGGTAGTCTATTCTGGAGAATGTCTCATGTGTTTTGGAAAAGAAGGTGTACTTGTCGGTTTGTGGGTAAAAAGTTCTATATAAGTCTATGAGGTTGAGTTGGTTGATCGTCACAACAAGATCTTCTGTAACTTTTTTTGAGCCTTTTTCTTGATGATCTATCCATTACTGAAAGTGGAGTGTTGAAGTCTCCTATTATTAGTGAAAATGATCTATCTAATATTTCAGTGTCATCAGTGTTTCTTCAGTGTATTTAGATGCTGTGATATTGGATGCGTATTTAATACTGTTATATCCACCTTATGTATTGAACCTTTTAAACAATAAATACTGACCATCATTGTCCACAATGGTGGACTTTTAGTGCTATGCCACTAACGCTCTTCTTTCCATGTTGTTAGCTTGCTATAACATCCTTTGATTTTCAGTTTGTTTGTGTCTTTGAGTCTAAGCTGTGTCTCTTGTAAGCTGCATATTGATGGATTGTGTTTTTTGATCTAGCCTGTTACTCTCTGTCTCTATAATTGGAGAGTTCAATTCATTTACATTCACTGTAATTATTGATAGATGTGTATTTAGTGCTGTCATTTTGGTGCCTTTATTATTGTGTTGTTGATGATTTCCTTGTTCACGTTAATCTTTTCTGAGTGGTTTTCTTTATGGAATTTTTTTTCATTTTTTCTGCTTTGGTTTTGGGTCTGCTGAGACTTTTGTATGTTGTGTTTCTTGTTTTGATATGTGGTATTGTCACTTTGCTTTGTGGTTACCTCCTTTGCCCCCTAATTTTCTAGGTTTAAACCAGTCTTTAATTTCTTTATATCTCTTCAACTTCCTCTCCATTTGAAAGGGCTTTGAATGAGTAACACATTACTCTTTATAGTGTAATGCCATAGTTTACATGTTACGCTCTCTGTTTTCCTAATTTGTAATATTTTTTGCTTTGATTGAGCTTTGTGACTTCTTCAAATAATCAGGACTCTGGATGTTACGTCTTGTATTGCATTCTTGAGTATACATCTGGTGTTATTGATTTTCTAATAAAAAAACTTCAGTATTTCTTGTAATTTTGATTTGGTTTTTGAAAAGTCTCTAAGCTTCCATTTATCTGAGAATGTCCTAATTTCACTGTCGTATTTGAAAGACAATTTTGCAGGATATGTAATTTGTGGTTGGAAGTGTTTTTCCTTCAAGGCTTTGTATGCACCATCCCACTGCCTTCTTGCCAACATGGTTTTGGCTGAAAAGTTAGAGGACAGTCTACAAGGCTTTTCTTTGTACTTGAGTTTTGATTTAAGCCTAGCCGCCATTAAGTGCCTCTCTTTACGTTTCATTTTATTAAGCTTGATTATAATATGTCGTAGTGTCTTTCTTTTGGAATATACCTTTTGAGGAATTTGATGAACATCTTGAATAGATCTCTTGTCTTCTTTCATGATGTCAGGGAAGTTTTTGGTCAGTAACTCTTCAACAGTTCCCTCTGTATTTTTTGCTATCCCTCTCTTCTCTGGAACTCCAATTATATGTACTTTGTTCCTTTTTGATAGAGTCCTACATGATTCTTAGGGATTCTTTATTTTTCTTGATTCTTTTATCTAAATTGTCCTCAAATGCTTATACTAGTTGCTTTATGTTCAGTTTTGCTAATTCTGCATTCCATTTCCTCAGTCTTGCTTTTTCTATTTTCCACTGAATTGTCTAACTTGTAATTTTATTCTTGATCTGCTGAATTTCAGCTCACTAATGTTCTAACAGTTTATATAGTTTAATTTTTCATTTTGTTCTGCTGCACCATGTTTAATCTCCACCCTAAGATCTAGAAAGGCTCTCTATATAATTCTTTTGTATTCTACCTCTGATAATTTCAGGAAGCGTTCTTTATCCGTGAAGTTTCTTGATTCTGTGTTGTGGAAGTTTTCTGGATCCATGATTGTCTGCTTCTTTAAATGGTTAGATATTGATTGTTGTTTTCATGTCATCAGAAAGCTATAAAGCTTCTCCAGTGTCCCACCAGCAGAAGCTGTGGCATAGCTCTAAAAATGGAGTGGGGAAGCACACTGCTGGACTTGACCACCAGCCACTGCTGTGTTCTTTAGGTGCAGCTCTCAAGCACAGCTTCTCTGGTGAGAAAGATGCTGCCCAGCCTGGGGATGCTGTTCAGCTTGGCAGCCAGCCCTAGCTAGGCCTTTAGGGTTTGCAGCCCCATTTCCTGCCTGACAAAATTAGCGACCTACTTGTGCTTACTCCCTAAAGTCAGGCCAGCAGACACTATGACATAGATCAGGGAAAGGAAGTGGAAAGGTCATGGCCTCTGTCAGCTGCCAAAAGCTCCTGCATTCTCTAGGAGTGTGTTTTAGTCAGTTAGTGCTGCTCTAACAGAAATACAACAGAGTGGATGGCTTTAACAAAGGAAGGTTTATTCTTGCACAGTCTGGTAGGCTACAAGTCCAAATTCAGGATGTCCATTCCAAGGGAAGGCTTTTCCATCTACAGCTGTGGAGAAAAGTCCGATATTGCCTTAGCCTTTTTACAGGGAGTGTCTTGGCACAGGAACCTCAGGTCTGAAAGATGCGCTCTTCTCCCGGTTCAGCTTTCTTGGTGGTGTGAGGTTCCCAGTTTTTTGCCTGTTTCCCTTTCCTTTTATCTCTTCTAAAATGAAAGGATTAAGGGTGGTGCAAGCTGCACTCCAGGGAAACTCTCTTTATAGTGGCACAGGAGCCCCACACAAATCCTTTAACATACAGCACAGCAAAATCACAAAATGGAGGAAAATCACGAGATACTGGGAATCATGGCCCAGCCACATGGCTACACATATTTTGGGGGGGACATAATTCAAACAATGCAGAGTGGCTATCCTAAGAACAGCCTCTTTCTTTAAAGAGACACTGTCCAGTGGCAGCCAGGCCCTCAGAAGTGGCAGGCCCTGACTCCTGGCTGGCAAAGATGGCAACTTACTTGTGGAGTCTCTCTGGGGTTTCCTCAGCGGACACTATGGCATGGCTCAGTGAAGGGAGGAAAGTGAACCGCCCCACTCAGCTGCCAGTCACCACTGCAATCTCTAGGTGCTATTATCTTAAAATATGCTTTTCTGCTGAGAAGGGTTCTGTCCAGTGGCAGCTGGTACCAGGAAGGCACTCAAGGGTGGCTGACAAAGATGGTGACCTACTTGTGCTGACTCTCTGGAATCATGCCAGCAGACACTACGGCACACATCAGAAAAGATGGCAGAGTAAACAGACGTCTCTTCATCTCCCTTTGAGAACAAAGGCCTGGATGTTATTTTTTATGGAGCATTGAATACCTGAGAAGCCTTGGGACCTAACATATTTGACTGGGCAACAGTGTTGGACTAAGCTTCTCTCAGAAACAATCCAGGGACCATTTGACCTCTGCTTCTGCTGCTACATTGTAACAGAGAACTGCAGCTTCTGCAAATGGCCAGTAATGGCAACATACTTTCATTATAAGTGGGCAGGTGAAGTCTGCTGTTCCCCACTGCCTGTTCAGGCCAGCCTGTTGGACAGCTTCCAGCTACCAATTCAGCACCTGGACAGTTCCCTGCATAGAAGTGCAGTTTACTTTTACTTTTAAGGTTTACTTTTTTAAGGCTGAGAGGCTTATATTTTCTCTCTGGAAATCTCTCTATTGAAAAAACCTCTTTTCTCTCATTCACATTATAAGATTGGCTGACAGCCCCCAGTTTCTCTATAAGCAGAGAGGCTCTTTGCTACCCAATAAGCAAAGTCTTCCACCCTTGAAAGTCCACCTGGGGCAAATCATTACAGTATTAGAGTCAGCTGGTGACCAACAATTCTCTTAGATCCATTATCAGAGAAATCAAATAGGATCTAGATGGCACACAGGCAACAGACCATAATTAATCATTTAAAGAAACAGTCTTCACATACTCCAGAAAATGCCCTAAATAAAGATGCAAAAAATTTCCCAGGTGAAGAAGCCTTTCTGAATCTAACAGAGATTGAATACAAAAAAGTTATATATAAAACCCTCCTAGAGATTAAACAACATGCAATAGAACAAAATGAAAAATTTGGTAAACTATTTGATATGCTAGAACATCAACAATCTGAAATACATCAGATTAATAACAAAATTACAGCATTGGATAATTCTTTTCAAAGCCAAAGGAGTAGGATTGAACAGATGGAAGTTAGAATCAGTGACCTGGAAGACAAAGTAACTAATGCCAACATTTATGAGGTAAAATCAGAGAAAAGAAATAGGAAAAATGAAGAAACATTAAGAAACATATGGGACTCCATGAAGAGGAATAATATACGTTTAATTGGAGTTCCTGAACAAGGGAGGATTAATGACAACATAGAGAGTATTGCTGTAGAGATGCTGACAGAAAACTTTCCTGAGATTATGAACAAAGAGAACATAGATATCCAAGATGTTTATTGAATACTGCAAAAGTTAGATCCAAAAAGAAGAATGCCAAGGCATGTTATAATTAAGCTTAATAAGCTAAAACACAAAGAGATGCTTCTGAAGACAGCAAGGCTCAAATCAAAACTAACATTCCGAGGGAAGCCCTGTAGACTTTCATCTGACTTTTCTGCCAAAACAATGCTGGCGAGAAAACAATGGGCAGACACATTCAAAGTCCTGAATGAGCAAAACTTCCAGCCCAGAATAATTTATCCCACTAAGTTGTCTATCAAATATAATGGTGAAATTAAGACTTTTGAAAATAAAGAGAAATTTAGAGACTTCATAAAAACTAAACCCAAATTACATGAAATAGTGAAAGAGGCTCTTCCCTAAATATATATTTTAGATGATAATTTAAGGAACTTTATCCAAATTTCTAATCAGTTAAGGAAGGCACAAAACTTCTTGAAACCAAGCCAAAAACTACAATATTATAAAAAGGGAATCCATGATCATATCATGACATCTATAATATCATCACATTAAAAGAGGGATACACTATAATAGTTACAGTTGTTTTGATGCAACGACAGTTTCTGACTTCTAAAATAGTTAAAATTGATTTCAATAATTATACGTTAAAGGGGATTAGGTATGTAGCCATAGAACTGATTAACAATATACCATTTGAAATGAAAAATCACAATACAGGAATCTCAATAAACATATAATCAAAACTCATACCATCCATAAATAAGAATGTCCCAGATTAATAAGAACAACAGAGAAAACACCAACATGAAAATAAACATATTGCAATGACATCACTAAACATATACCTATCAATAATCACATTGAATGTAAATGGACTGAACACTCCAGTAAAGTGACAGCTTAAGAACAGGTTGACAATTAAAGGTTGGAATAATATATATCAAGCTAACAATACACAAAGAAGAGCATGTGTGGCAATGGTAATCTCAGATAAAATAGATTTTGAGGTAAAATCCACTATTATGGACAAGGATGGTCACTGTTTATTGCTGAAAGGTTCAATACTCAAGCAAGACTTAAGAATATTAAATATTTATGCACCCAATACCAAAGCACCTAAATACACTGAACAAATACAACATTGAAAAATGAGATTGATCACTCCAAAATAATAGTTGGGGACTTTAACACTCCCCTTTCAGTTAAGGATAGATCATCCAGAAAAAAGCTCAGTAAGATACAGAAGATCTTATTACAACAATCAACCAACTTGACCTTACTGACATATCCAGATCTTTTCATCCATCAACAGATAAATACACCTTCTTCTCCAAAACACATGAAACATTCTCCAGAGTAGACCATATGTTAGGTCATAAAACAATTCTCCATAAAATCCAAACCATTGATTTATGGCAAAGTACCTTCTCGGACCACAGAGCTATAAAAGTTGAAATCAATAACAGAAAATTCATAGGTAAAAATTCCAACTTGTGGAAATTGAACAACACTTTACTCATAAAGCCTTGGGTTATAAAAGAAATTAAAGACACATTAAAGAAGTTTATGGATTCAAATGAGAATGAAAACACAGCTTACCAGAATTTATGGGATACAGCAAAAGCAGTGCTCAAAGGTCAGTTTATCTCCGTAAATGCACACTTCTGGAAAGAAGAAAGAGCACAAATTAAAGAATTAACCTCACAGTTTGAACAGGTAGAAGGAGAGCAACAAAGAAACCCCTCAGTCACCAGAAGAAAACAGATTGTAAAGATTAGAGCAGAACGAAATGAATTAGAGAATAGAAAAACAATTGAAAAAATTAACAAAACCAAAAGCTGGTTCTTCAAAAAGATCAACAAAATTGATAAACCATTGACTAAACTTACAAAAGAAAAACAAAGATACAAATAACCCGATTAAGAAATGAGTTGGGAAATGTTACAACAGATCCATCTGAAATAAAATATATCATAACAGAATACTATGAAAAGCTATATGCTGATGGGTTTGAAAACCTGGAGGAAATGGACAAATTTCTAGATTCATATGACTCACCAAGACTATCACAAGGAGAAATAGATCAACTTAATAAATCTATCACAAAGGAAGAGATTGAAGAAGTCATCAAAAATCTACCAACCAAAAAGTGTCCTGGCCCAGACGACTTCACCGAAGAATTCTACCAAACTTTTAAAGAACAATTAACTCCAATACCAATGAGGCTATTTCATACCATTGAAAGAGATGAAATACTTCTAAATTCATTCTATAAAGCCAGCATAACCTTGATACCAAAACCAGGGGAAAATCCCACAAAAAGAAAATTACAGAAAAATATGACTCATGAATCTAGATGCAAAAATCTTCAACAAAATTCTAGCCAATAGAATTCAACAGCATATAAAAACAACCATTCATCATAATCAAGTAGGTTTCATTCCAGAGATGCAAGGCTGGTTCAACATCAGAAAAAACAATTAATACAATCAACCACATTAATAACAGAAAAGATAAAAATCACCTGATTTTGTCAATTGATGCAGAAAAGGCATTTGACAAAGTTCAACATCCATTCATGCTTAAAACTCTCAGGAAAATGGGAATAAAAAGGAAATTCTTCAATATAATCAACAGCATCTATGCAAAGCCAACTGCTTTCATCATCCTGAATGGTGAAAGACGGAAAGAATTCCCTTTGAGAACGGGAATTAGACAAGGATGCCCTCTCTCACCACTTCTATTCAACATTGTGCTAGAAGTTCTAACCAGAGCAATTAAACAAGACAAAGAAATAAAAGTCATCCGTATTGGCAATGAAGTAAAGATTTCCCTCTTTGCAGATGATATGGTTGTTTATACAGAGAGTCCAAAGAAATTCATAAGTAAACTATTAGAGCTAATGGAAGAATTCAGCAAAGTATCAAGATACAAGATAAACCTAACTAAATCACTAGGATTCCTTTATACCAACAATGAAATTATTAATGAAGAAATCAACAAGTCAATTCCATTTACTATAGCCCCCAAGAAGACAAAATACCTAGGAATAAATCTAACTAGATAAATAAGAGATCTTTACAGAGATAACAACAAGACATTGCTACAAGAAACTAGGAGAGACTTATATAAGTGGAGTAATCTGCCCTGCTCATGGATAGGAGGACTCAATATTGTGAAAATGTCTGTTTTGCCCAAAGCACTCTACTTATATAATGCAATCTCAATACAAATTCCAGCGACATTTTTTAATGAGATGGAGAAAAAAATTGTCAGCTTTATTTGGAAAGAGAAGAAGCCCCAAATAAGTAAAGCACTACTGAAAAAGTACATACTGGGAGACCTCTCACTACATGACTTTAAAACCTATTACACTGACACAATAGTTAAAAAATTCTGGTATTGGTAGAAAAAGAGACATATAGACCAATGGAACAAAGTAGAGACCCCAGAGATGCCACTATCCTCTTATGAACAGCTGATATTTGACAAAGGTCCTAAGATTTTAAACAGGGGTAAGAACGGTCTGTTTAACAAATGGTGCTGGCATAATTGGATATCCATCTGCAAAAAACTGAAACAAGACCCATATCTCACACCTTATACAAAAATCAACTCAAATTGGATAAAAGACTTGAATATAAAAGTTAAAAAGATAAATCTCATCCAAGATAAGATAGGGTCAACAGTGACGTTTTAATACTCAATATAGACAGACTTCAAAATCTGACACAGCACATTCATCAGAAGAGAAAATAGGTAAATGGGAATTAATAAGAATTAAACACTTCTGCTTATCCAAAGACTTCATCAAAAGAATTAAAAGACCACCTACAGAATGGGAAAAAATATTTGGCAACTCTATGTCAGACAGATGCCTGATTTCCATAATCTATAAGGTTCTACGAAATATCAATAAGAAAAAGACAAATCATCCAATTAAGCGATGGGCAAAGGAGATGGACAGACACTTCTCTAAAGAGGAGATCCAGGCAGCCAAAAAACACATGCGGACATGTTCACGGTCATTAATTATTAAAGAAATTAAAATCAAAATGACAATGAGATGCCATCTCACCTCAACAATATTGGCTATGATCCAAAAAACTCAAAACAGTAAATGTTGGAGAGGCTGTGAAGAGATTGGAACTCTCCTTCACTGTTGGTCGGATTTCAGAATGGTGCAACCTCTTTGGAAAGCAATTTGCCATTACCTTAAAATAATGGGTATAGATGTACCATTTGACCCAGTAATTTGTCTGCTTGGAATATATCCTACAAAATCAAGGCCATTCACACCAACTGCTACATGCACATGAATGTTCATTGCAGCACAGTCCACGATAGCAAAAATTTGGAATCAACCCAGATGCCCAACAACAGAAGAATGGATGGGTAAACTTTGGTATATATACTCCATGGAGTACTATACACTGATAAATGCCAATGATGATAGCAGGAAACATCTCTCAATTTGGTCTCAACTGGAGGACATTATGTTGAGTCAAACTAGTCAGCGACAGAAGGACAATTATTATATGAGACCCCTACGATAAAAACTTAAAAGCATACTCATACATAATAGAAAAGACTCTTTGACGACTACAATGGTGGGGAGGGTGGGAGGGCGGGAAGGCAAGGGGCAAGGGTTTAGATTAGATTGCCAAGCCAAGTGCCAGAGAGTCGGATCTGACTCATGGCGACCCTAGGGGCCAGGGTAGAACTGACCCCCAGAGTATTCAAGAAGCACCTGCTGGATAGTTTTTACAAATTTGGTTGGATGAAATTGGTGACAATACACATTAGTAAGAAGATCAATATTAATGGGACTTCGACACAACTTGTGTACTCCTCCTCTCTTAACCCAGTATTGTAAGCACAGATTATGTACACTTTCATTTTTTTAATTTAATAAAAATAAAAAAAAAAGAAAAGGGAGGAGGGAAGTGCATTGCCACACTTGGCCACCAGCTGCTGCTGCTCTTTCTAAGAGTAGTTGTCTTAAGAACACCCTCTCTGCTGAGAGAGATGCCATCTAATGGCACTCAGGCCCCACCTTCTGACTGACAAAGTTCGTGACTTAATTGCAGTCTTTCCAGGACCATCTCAGTAGACACTATGGTGTGGTTCAGTGAAGGTAGGGGGAAATGGCACTGCCCCACTCAGCTGCCAGCCACTGCTGCAATCTCTAGGTGTGATTGTCTTAAAAAACTACTTTTCTGCTGAGAGAGGCACTGTCCAGCTGCAGCCAGCACCAGTGGGGACCTCAGGGTGGCAGGCCCTACCTCCTGGCTGACAAAAACTGTAACCTACTTGTGGAGCCTCTGCATCAGCAGACACTATGGCATGGCTCAGAAAATGGAGGGGTTAAGTACATTGCCATGCTTGGCCACCCACCAGTACTGCATTCTATAAGTGCAATTGTTTTAAAAACTGCTTTTATGTTGAAAGAGACACTGTCCAGTGGCAGCCAGGCCCTCATGTGTGGCAGGTCCCACCTCTTGGCTGAGAAAGATGACAGCCTACTTGTGGAGTCTCTCTTGGCCATGTTAGCAAACCCTATGGTGTAGCTCAGAGAAAGGAACTGTTTAGGGTGCTGTCACATGTGGCCTCCAGAAACTGCTCCATTCTCTATGTGCAATTGTCTTAAAAATAGCTTTGCTTTAGAGCAAAAATTTTAAATCAGCTCTAAGTCAAAAATTAAAATTTCCTCTCTACCTGTGAAATCTCAAGTATAGGTAACCTGCTTCCAATGTGCAGTGACAGAACAGGCAAAACCTAGATAATTCCATTATAAATGGAAGAAATTACATGGAAAGAAGATATAAGAAGTGTCAAGCATTTTAGCATAATACATTATGTTAGCACCCGAACTAAAATATTATCTTTTGTTCTCTGAGACCTTTTACATAATGGACCTGATTACCAGACAGTCTCCAGTTTCTGAGTGGAGTCCCCTCAGCCCTGGGTTGCAGCATTGCCTTCCAGTCCCGCTGTGACTCTGCTCTCTTGGCCTTACATGAAACATACATCTGGGTGGCAACTCCATCTATAGAAACACCAGAGGCTATGGATCCACTCTTTGAAACCCTAGAGGTCATACCCATACCTTTGGAGACTGAGGCAGCTTGGATTTCTGTGTTCCTTGACCTCTTGGCTGTCAGGCCTCATGCCAGCATCAGCCCTGGTGGGGCAAGTGTTCCAAAATTTAGTTGCTCTGCTGATAAGGGCCTGGAGGTACCCCACTCCACCAAGAGGCCTCCTGTACACAGACACTCACTCCTCTCATGCCATAGGTCAGCTCCAAGACTGTCTAGTAGTTGTCTCCTGCTTCTGTCTCTGCTGGTCTTCTGCTGCTGTTTCTCACTATATGTTCCTTCTCCAGAGTTAACAGTTCTCTTCACATCCTTCTAAGTCTCCTATCCATTCACAGTTTCGAAACTGCTTCTACGGTTCCGGTATCTGTTAAGAGCAGCACCCCACTTTGTCAGCACCATCTCAGTCATCTAATGGTGGTATAACAAATACCACAAGTGGATGGCTTTAACAAGCAGAAATTTATTTTCTCAGTCTACTACTAGGCTAGAATCCAAATTCAGGGTGTCAACTCCAGCAGTAGACCTTCTCTTCCTTTTGGCTCCTGAGGAAGTTTCTTGGCATTAGTCTTTCCCTGACTAGGAGTTCTCCATACAGGAATCTTGTGTCAGAAGGACACACGTTGCTGCTGGTGTTTCTTTCTTGATGCTATGGGGTCCCAAGCTCTCTTCTTGCTTCCATTTCCTTTTATCTCTTGTAAGATAAATGGTGACACAGGCCACACTTCTGAGAAACTCTCTTTCCATGGGGTCATAGGTACTACCTTAGTAACAGTGTTGCATTACCACTGTAATCCTCTTTAATATAGAATTACAGTCACCAAACATTGCGAGAATCATGGCCTAACCAAGTTGACACATATCTTTGGAGGACACAGGTCAATCCATGATGCAATCTGATCATGCTTTTGTATTCTGTGGGACATATTTTAAACTCTAATCTCTAATATTCTTTTCTCAAGGAAGCTTACAGGTTCGCTATCATTTAAGCAGAGAAGAAAGTCATGTCTTCACCATTGATGCAGAGAACTTTGCCAACAGAGGAATACATCACTTGAAGATTAACCGAGAAGGGAGAGAGCTCACCATTCAGGTACATTAGTTTCTTCCTCCTGTGCAGCCATGTATGCCTTGACAGCTCGACAAAACTATTTTGAGTCAGATGTGGAGCCAAGTGCTGGTGATACAGTTATAAATCATGCTCTGTCCCAGCCTTTAAAGGACTAGCATAGTGACCTCAAACTATTCTACCGACTTCCTCTATCAGCATGGCCTGGAAACATAGCAGTACAAATCTTGGGCCCTACCCCAGATCAACTTAATCAGAAACTGGAATGAGGAGGCAGTAATCTGAGTTGTAGTAACAGGTGATTCTGATGCCTGACCTAGAATATCGTGAAGAAGACGTATAGGTAAAGAGGAAGTTACAAGAGACATAGATGAACTGGAATCCGTTGGCAGTGCAAATGGTTAACCTGCTTGGCTGCAAACTGAAAAATTGGTTGTTCAAACACCCAGAGATGCCTCCGAAGAAAGACCTGTAGATCTACTTTTGAAAAATCAGCCACTGAAAATCCTGTGGAACACAGTTCTACTTTGACATTCATGAGGTTACCATGAGTTAGACTTGTCTCACTGGCAACTGATAGTGGTTGGTGATGAGGAGGATTATAGTACACATGGTGAGGAGACCTATGGAAGCATTGACCTCTTCTGGCCATTAGCAAATAGTTTCTGGTCTTGAAATTGAGTGGGAGTTGGCTAGGCATAGAAAGAATAGGGGAGTGCTCAGAAAGAAAGGCAGAACTATTAGAAGAAGACTCATGTGTGGCAGGAAGTTAATGAGACCTCAGGGTACTTTGAGTTAAGGGCAGGCAACAGATGACACCTGATTATAACTGAGATTAAGGAGAGTTTATGTCAATTTGTTTAGAATTATGATGTACAATGAACCTTTAAATTTGTCCAGCAATTGTCCTTTATTTTCTTTAGTCCAACTTTCTGTTCTGTATAACCATTTTATGGAGGTAAACTGACCTCTGAGCACTGCTTTGGCTGTATCTCATAGGTTCTGGTAGGAAGTGTTTTCATTCCATAAATTTCTTTATTTCATCCTTGATTTCTTCTATAACCCATGGCTTTCTGAGCAAGATGCGGTTTAGTTTTCATGAGTTCCACTTTCTGTTTTTTTGATACTGATTTCAACTTTTATGGCTTTATGATCTGAGAAGATATGTTGCATTAATTCAATGGTTGAGAATTGCTTTATGTCCTAACACATGGTCTATTCTGGAGAATATTCCTGTGCACTGGAGAAGAAGGTATAATTGTCTGCTGATGGATAGAAAGTTCTGTATGTGTTGTTGCAGTCTAGTTGGTTAATTGTGGCAATAAGGTCTTCTGTGGCTTTACTGAACTTTTTTCTAGATGATCAGTTCAATACTGAGAGTGGACTGTTGAAGTCTCCCACTATTGTTGTAAAGTGATCTATCTCCTTTTTGAGTGTAGTCAGTGTTTCTTTGATGTATTTAAGTGCTCTAATATTAGGTGCATAATTATGTGAGTCAATAAAGCCTGGAAGAGATGCTGTAAGGATGGACAGCAGTTGTTTTCCTAGGCCATCTTAAAATGAAAGGTAAAATGTATCTGACAACTTCTAAAGTCAGTCAGGTTTTCAAGTGTACAGGCCCTCTTCCCAGCTGGCAAAGTTAATACCTCTAGATGCAACCCCAGATGTTGTAAACTAGTTCAAAATATAGAAAGGCCTACTTGCCTTTGCTGCCAGGCCCCAGCCATAGGCAACACTTTGTAAAATACTGCTTTTCTGCTAGAAAAGTGCTCTCCTCCAGGTGTGTGCTGCCTCCCAGCCTAGGAATTAGGTCCAGCTGAGGCCTTTGTATGGTTGTCTCCACCTCCTGCTGGAAAAAGACAGCGTCTGCACAAGCTCCCTGCCTGCCGCAGTACAGGCTACTCAATGGCAGAGACAGAAAGAGAGGCCAAATGTGCTGAGATGCACGGAGTCCAAAGCCGGGCTCTCAGGAGCCCGATCCCTTTAACTTTGCACCTGAGGTTAGCTTCTAGTCAAGTTGCAGCTCTGCCTGCTGGCTAAGACAGAGACAAAAAAGTTAAAATGGCAAGTTACCTTCCATTCGTGAAAGCCAGCACTCACCAAGATCAGGGGATGGCAAAAGAGAGGAGGTTTTGCATTCAGAGGCATGAAGTCCAAATTAACAGCCGTATGCTGTGTCCTAGGGCTCACTAGGTGTCCAGAAGGCTCCATTTAATTATCATTCCAGGTCTTGGTTTCCAGAGGGATTTAAGGAGAGGTGTGTTTAGTCTGCCATCTTGTCTCCACCTCCCTCATATAACTGTCTTAAACCTCCCCTCTCTTCTCATATTTTTAACAATTGCAACGCATCTTTACTTTCAGCAGGCAAATTTGCTTTCTTGTTTACTGATTAAATGTAGAATTTGAAAGGAAATATCCACACTCTAGCCATCACATTTATTCACTACTTATATCTATGCCTGCAGTCTTTGTCTCCCTCCTATTGCTGTGGATAGTTGCTCTTCACAGCTCTAGTAAATTCTGATGCTCTACCTGCATGACAGATCTGTCGCCTTCTCCCCTACTCCAAGATATTGGGTCAACTTCCCCCACCATTCTCCATTTTCACCATATTTCTTAAAGATAAAACATGTAATTATTACATTATTTAAAATAAAAAGCCTCTCTGAGACAAAAACCGACAAAAACCTCTCTATCAACTATTTCTCCTTTATATACTATACCAAGTCCTTACAAATGTTGTGTACATACTTTATTCCAAACATTCCATTCATTTTTCTTAAACTTATGCTGGTCAAGAATTTTTGTCCCTGTGCTACACCAAAACTGTTCTTCTCAAGACCACTAATAGCCCCACCTTGCAAAATCCAATAGTCATTTCTCAGTTTTTGCCTTGAGTGCTTTTTCATACCATTAGACTGCTCTCTGCTCTTGAAATTCTTTCATGGCTTGCATGACACCAGTCTCACCGTTTTTTCCTTCTGCATATGTTGGTGGTATAGTCTGAGTTTCTTGGTAGTCTATTCTTACCAAATTCTACCTTTTGGAGTGTCCTAGGACTCTGATATAAATTAATCTCTTTTGCCTCTAGATTCATTCTATATGTAATTTCATTCAGTCTCACATTTTTAAATGTCAGATATAGCTAACATAGTCTTAACTGTTTATGTATATTTCAGTCTCCTCCTCTGACTACCAGATCTATATACATCTAATAGCCTGCTTGACATATCTCTTTAGATGTGTATTAAGCATCTAGAATGTATCAAATTTAAAACTGAGTCACTGAGAATCTTCTCCAAATTATACTCCCCTGCCCCTCACCATCTGTATCTTAGTAATGGCAGCTCTGTCTTCCAGTTTCTCAGACTCTACAATGCAGTGTTCTGTATGATACCTCTCATTGTCTTCCTTGGAGCATCTCATAGATTAACAGCTTCTACCCTGCCCAAGCCACACTCATCCTTTCTATGGATTATTACAGTTTATGATTACCTCTTAATTGACCTGTCCCTCCTTCTTTTTGTTCTTCTGAGGTCTATTCTCAACAGAGAAGCCAGAGGGATCCCATTATAAGGTTAGTCAGACTGAGATATTATTCTATTCAAACCCTCCAATAGCTTCACTTTTCATGTAAACATCAAGGACCTTGCAGGGGCTTTCAGGACTCTTTATGAGATGGTCCTCACCTCTCCTCATTCCAGCTGTTATGCTCTGATGGCATCTCCTACTACCATCCCCTCTGTAACTTCACTCGTGTCCCTCTGGCCTCTTTGCTATTTCCAGAGTTCTTGAATTCAGTTTCCTTTGTGTAAAATATTCTTCCCGCATGTATCAGAATTCCTAATCATTGTACTTCATTCAGAACTTGACTCAAAACATCACTTTCAGAATGTGACCATCTCTGATCATCTTACTTAATGTAATAACTCTCCTTAATGTCCACCTCTTACTTTTCCCCCCTGTTAAGCCTTAAAACTACTTTGCAGCTATGTTTAATTTACTGTCCTATCTTCCTCCTTTGAGATACAAGCCTCATAAAGACATGAATTTTGTCTGTTTTGATTACCACTTAATCTCCACTTTATAGAACAGATCAGACATATAGTAGTAACTCAGTAAATATTTGTTAACTAAATGAATAACTTGTAGAGAGCATAATGCACTATATGGAGAAGATTGAAATTGATCTTCTAGAAGCCTGAAGGAAAATCATGGGATTTTAGGCAGAGAAGCAGATTTCCATATTGAAAGATGCACTGTGATCACCGCATAAAAAAGACTCATTTAGGAATGATGATGCATAAGACAGAGATCAGTCTGGAAGAGATGCCAAGGGTCTCAGATTCTACAGTGGGAGGAGTCATGGAGAGGAGGATCTGAAGAGATTTTATGGCTGCAAAATCATTAGCATTGGGTGACCCTTTGGATATAGGATATGAGAGGAGTCACAACTGACTATTAGTTTTCTGGACCAGGTGGCAGTTCAGGGATAATAGTCAAAACGTGTTAGTATCACTAGAGTTGGTATTATCTAGTGTCGTAACTCATGGTGACACTCAGTCTGCCTTGGCTGGGAGGTCCTAGGTGGTAAATTCCCTCCATGGTTGGCATAGCGGCCCAGCCCTTCCAACCTTACCCTTCCAGCTCTTAGGCTCCCAACAGCTCCTCCCTTCTCCTTATTGTGGGTGACAAGCTACCATACTGGGTGACACCAACCTTAGTTACTGGCAGGTGAGTAGAGGCAGTGGTGACCAGCAACTACACTAGGTCATAGATGACCCTTGTGATGTCACTGTCCCAGCAGTCCCTTGCACTGTCTTCAAGCCACTGCTGTCTTCAAGCCACTTTGTAACCTGCAGTCAGACTGAGATATCATTCTGATAATGTGAAGGAGTGTGGTCTTCATCACATATAGTACTCTAGGGATGGCACTGATGTGGTGCAAATAACAACCCCTGAGTGATCAGAATTCACTTGGCTCCCTCTAATATTTACTTCTGAAATAGAAGGAAAAAGACATTGGAGAAAGCTGAGTTTGTTTTTCCTGTTAGCTGCCATCAGTGGTCCCTGACTCATGGGAACTTCGTGAGCAATGCAATGAAATGCTGCCTGTTCTTGTGTCATCCTCATGACCAACTGCAGAACGGACCTTTTGAGGTCTACAGGATTTTCACTTGCTGATTTATGGAAATAGGTTTCTAAGGCTTTTTTCCTAGTCTCTAAGGTTTGGAAGCTCTACTCATACATGTTCAGCACCATAGAAATACGACAGAGTGACAGACCAGGGGTGACTGTACTTCAGGTGCATTAGTTGGGGATCAGACTCAGGTGTCCTGTACAGAAAGTGAAAATTCTAAACTATCACTGCTCCCAAGTTAAGTTTGGGGCAAGATTAAGGGAAGGAAGAGATGGAAATGATGATTTCTGGTTTGAGTATGTTTTTACTGAGGTCCTAGAGTGACATCTGGAGGGAGATACTGTTGGCATTTGTATAAAAATGACTCCTTTTGTCCCCTTCTCTGTAACTCCCGTCTTCTCTTCCACAAATGAAAGACCCAAGCAGGCCAGTGAGAGAGCAGTGAGAGGCACTCCTTCTGCCTTCCACTTCCATCCACAGGACTTTGTCAGTCAGTTAATAACGAACCATCGGCACATTCTTAGAGAACACACTATTTTCAAAGCACTGCAGGGAGCAGAAAGATCTCAAGGCAGAGATGTTTAAAATTAGCAGAAAATTTGAAACCAACATAGTTCATTCCCTCATTTGAGAGATGTAGACCCTGAGACTGAGAGGCACCCCAGAGTGGGCAACATGGGTGTGAATCCCTGCTCTGTCACTTATGCTCTGTAATTATCACCAAGTTGTTCACCTCAGTGAGAACTTCAACCCACTGTATTAAAAAGCAGGACCAGTGCAGCTGACTTCAACCAGCTCTTGTGAATATTATAGAAAGAACATAACTAAAAGACCAAGTGTCATCTATGGCTTTTTCAACAAACATTTGTTTCATTTACCCCAGTTTTCTTATTCCACTTAATGTCTTGACCAAGATCACAGCACAGGAAAGATTCCAATATCTGTGTCTGTTTTATTCATACAGCTTATCTAAGCCATGTTACAAACAACTTTAGGTATCCTAAATGCGTAAGAAAATATCATGGTGCCTCATCCCTTTGCACTATGCCAACCCTAATTAAAATAAAAGCAATACTAAACCACGAGGTAGTCATTACAAAGTCTAACAAAAAATGATTTTCACAATGATTGTCTAGCACATATTATAAGTATAAATGTATTTAAAAAACATAACAGAATTATTAGTATCACAACATTTTTTTAATAGTAGCCCTGGTGCCACAGTCATTAAAGCACTTTGCTGCTAACCGAAAGTTTGGCAGTTTAAAACCACTAGCTGCTCCGTGGAGAAAGATGTGGTAGTCTGCTTCCATAAAGATTTACATGAAAAGTCTATGAAGCAGTTCTACTCTGTCCTGCAGGATTTTATGAATCAGAATCAAACAGCACTGTTTTTGTTTTGTTTTTAACCTTTTGTTTCTTTGTTGCTTTGCTCCTGTGAATTTGCTCACTTTTTTAAAACTAGATAACCTAATACCTGAACTAGTATTAGTGCTCTGTTGCTCTTCCTCCCTTATTAGGGTTCTAGAACTTACCCAAAGCCATCCACAGTCCGTCAATAACCTCAGATCTCTTTTGAGTCATTCTACTTTTTCTTCTGTAAACCTTTACAAAATCTTATTTTGCTTAAAATGTTTTGAATGTCACTCACCTCCTTCCATCCTTCCTTAATCATCTTGTAAAAGTACTAAAGCCAGCCAAGTACCATTGAGTCAGAGCAGCCAAATTTCCTCCAAGGAGAACAAAAAGACAGAAATGATTCATTCACTTGAACAATTAGCTTTTGTATACTTGGGCATTTAAACAGGGCAAACTTTTCTCAGTGTTCAGGGAGTATTTGTCGTTGGTAGATTAAAACTGACCCTAGGGAACCTGAGGAAGAGGCCAGGGGCAAAAGTTAGGAAACTCCATCTCAATCACTACTAGTTCTAAGAATTCTTCCACTGCTTTCCATATAACAGAAAATTTTCATTCACTTCAGCCCCCTCTCTAACTGGGCAACAAAGCAGGAGGAGAGTGATCCTGCCCCAGCTGGTCTGTGCGGTTCCAAAGATAGAGTTGGAACAGGTAGGTAAGAGTGCTAAGACTGGCCAAACTCAAGAAGAAGACTGATTCCGAACTCATGAGCATTAAACAGGTTGTGCATGGGGACCAAGTTATCAAACACCTTACATCACACCTAAAGGAGAGAGGGCCACCAGGGTAGCTGTGGAATGGATTCTGGCTTTGTAGTCTATCAGTTATCCAGAGAGTCAATGTATATTTATCCAACAAGCTTGTGTTAGGAGTTACTTTTCCAGCATCCAAGATAGACACTACAGAAAGCAGATATGGAGAAAATATGGTCTTTATCCTCACAAAGCCAATGGTGGTGGTGGTGTTGAGCATCATTGAATCAGTTATGATTCAGTGTCCTATGTGACCGAGTAGAAAAGACTCATAGAGTGTTCTTGGTGTAATCTTTATGGAAGCAAATAGCCAGGCCAAAGGTTTTGCGTAGTACCAGTAGTCTAGAGAAAAACACACAGAGAAACAAAAGCAAGTCATTATAATGCAGCACACTGAATATAAGTTAAGAGGTAGAAAAGACCCTAAGGGTACAGAGAAGAGAGTCAACCAATTACCTGAAATATCAAAGAAAGCTTCCTGGAGGAGGTAAACTCTGGGAGCAGGGTCTGAGACATAGTAGGTATATGATTACTTGTTGAATGAGTTTTGTAGAAAGACAATGATTGCATAAAAGTTGCTCAGATATCTACAGGGGATGTGTAAGTAAACAAGCACAATATTGTGTGGTGAGTGGGCCATGTGACAATGAGACACGGCTCCTGAGCTGCTTGGTGGCCTTGGGCAAGGTGTTGGCTTCTATGACCGTCAGTCCTCCCATCTGTAATACAAGGATTTTAACACATATTTCATAGGTCTCTAAGGGGAAATACATTTTGAAAAACATATTAGTATGGTGTTTGGTACATACTAAATATTTGAGAAATAACAAAGATTATTACAGTCTAATTTAGTAAAAGTTATGGATAGTTGCCATCAAGTTGACCTCAGCCTTGTGGCCGCCTCCTGCTCATGAAATGAAACATTGCAGATATGTAGAATACTAAGAAAGCACTCAATTGATGTGCCACAAGACATAGGCAGTTATTCTTGCTGCAGAGAAAACCCTGCAAGCCCAAGAGGTGTCTTGAGGAAAGACAGCATAAGCAGAAGGGGCAGCAAGAAACAAAGTCCTGGGAGCAAGGGGAATGGCCATTAGTCCTGGAGGGGACCCAGTTTACAGGGACTTAGGCTCCATCAAGTGAACAGAAAGATAACAAAAATCTTTTCTAGGCATAGCATCATATACACATTCAGAGTCAGGCCTAGAAGAAACTAAAAGAATATGCCAAACAGATGAGATTAAAAAAAGAAAGCTAGAGAGGGAGTGCTGCTTAGGCATGAGGAAGACGAGAACAAGGAAAATGAAATGGAATTTACAGTGGGTAAAGAAAGGAGGCAAGCCATGGCCCCTGTGGTTCAAGTTGATCCTCAGTCCTCACAAGTCCTCAAAAGGCAGCAGTATTGGCAGTCCATTTTTGGAGCAATTGTTCGGCTAGACATGCCTTACCAGAGAATTTTTTGTCAAAACTCAAGCCTTGCCCAGTAAACCTACTAGCCTGAACAAAAACCAGGTGAAAATTATGGAGCAGAGAAGGCAGTGATGGCCCTAGGACAAAATGGGAAGAAGGGGGAAGACCTGAGGAATGGAAAGTCTTCTGTCCCGAATTAACCTGCACAGTAAGTCCCTGGGAAGTCTTCATTTGTTTGCTTGTTTTCAGCAAAGAAATTCGTGAGAAAAATCTCAGTAGGGAGACGAGTATCTGTCAAAAGCTGTGCTGCATTTCCCAGAGAGAAGACCTGTGTGTGTGTGCATGGGTGTGAAGCCCTTAGTTCATACAGAGAAAAGAAACGGGTCTTTTCTGTACATTCTGGGAGAATTAGGCAGAGATTTCTAATCTCCTCAGAGAAAAGCTCCCAGAGAGGGTTCTGCTGTTGGTGTTTTCCAGCTGTTTCCAGAGTGAAGTGTTTTATGACTTTTACCCACAGACCTTTGCTGTTGCAGCCTTGTCTTCTGTTTTCTTGCAGGTGGATCAGCAACTCCAGTTAAAATATAACTTCTCCCCAGATGTCGAGTTCAGGGCTCTCAGGTCGCTCACTTTAGGCAGAGTCACAGGTTTGTTGTTTTACTCCCTGCATTTCCAGTGGGCTTGGTAAAAATAAATGAAAAGTCATTTTCATTAGAGGTTTGGTTGATTCAATTCTGGGGCCTCTCACCATAATGGCCAAGATGTGTAACCAAAATTTTTGGTACAAGAGATGCTAAATTGGCAGGGAGAGGGCAGTAAGTAGGTTGGGGACTAGTATTTATATATTCTTTAAAGAAGTTTTGGGTCTCTGGGTGATGCCAATGGCTAATGAACTTGGTTTGTAACAAAGGTTAGAGATTTGAGTCCATGCAGAGGTGCCTTGAAAGAAAGGCCTGGTGATCTACATCCAAAAAATCAGCCACTGACAACTATGAAGCACAGCTCTACTCTTAACACACGTCATCTCCATGTGTTGGAATGACTCTGAAGGCACTAGTGCTGGTTTATAAAATCTTGTGTGAGGTGTTGGTGGTTGGCCTGTTCAAGTCTGTATTTTCTTTATGAATTCCTCAACAATTAAAAGAGGTTCAAAATCTATAGTGTTTTTTTTTCTCTCTTCACCTGGAAGCTCTATGAATTTTCATTTTTAGTATATTGAGGATATTCATATGTGCAAACGAGATTGAAATTGTTATTTTTTAAAAAACTTCAACCTTTGTAATTATGAAGTAATATTTTTGACTTTGATAAAATATTGTTGCACTTAGATCTATTTTTCTATTATTAATGTGGTTTTTCAGTTATGCTTTAGTTAGGATTTTCTATCCATTTACTTTCAATCTGTTTTCTTAATGAATGAAGTATATTGAGTTGAATTTTCCTTTTCACATCCAATCTGACCATCTCTCACTCTTTAATTGGTAACTGTAGGTACATTTGCTTTTGGGGGTTACTTGTACAGCTGCATTTATTTCGTTCTGCCTCCATAATTCTATTGGCCTAATTTTCTCTGTAGTTATTAGTATATAGCAGTCAGGATAAAGTGCAGAAAATATTAATTGTAAGTATTATAAGCAGGAATAAATTTAATGTAGCAAATTAATTGCTTACAAAACTACGAGTTCTTGTTAGAGTCTCTAGGAATGACTTTCAAGCAATACTGCGCTGATTAGAGGGGAGCTATTGGTGGTTCAGTGGTAGAATTCTCACCTCCTAAAAGGGAGACCTGAGTTTAATTCCCAGCCAACAAATCCTAGGCAGAGTCACTGTCAGTGAAGACTTGAGTGTTGCTATGGTATTGAACAGGTTTCAGCAGAAATTCCAGGCTAACAGACAAACTAGGAAGGAAGAGCTGGCCATCTTTTTCTGAAAATCATCCATAAAAAGCCCTGTTAGTAACAACTGCTTGATCTGTAACTGATCACACGGATGACGGAAGACTGGGTAGAGTTTTCTTCCATTATTACTGTGAGTGGGAGACTGACTCAACTGTCACCACCACAACAATGAGGCTACTACTGATGGAGCATACAGTTCAGAAGTCACTATGGCATCCGGGGCTGTCACTCAAGTCTCAAGAGACAGGAGAAAATTTCTGGAAATTGACTGCAGATAGCATGTCATGTTAGCATGACTTTACCAGTAGAAGCTGCTAAAAAGGCTGGAAAGTGATCTCTGTCTCATCATAGTCTTTCAGATTAACACAGGGTATTTAATTCCTAGAATGCCTAGGATCACTTGTGGTGCAGTGGTTAAGCAACTGGCTGCTTATCAAAAGGTTAGTGGTTTGAACACACAGGCTACTCTTTGAGAGAAAGATGTAGCTGTCTGCTTCTATAAAAATTTATATCCTTGGAAACCCTATGGGGCTGTTCTACTCTGTCCTACAGGGTTCCTATGAGTTGGAATTGACTCAACAGTAGTGGGTCCTGTGGGCTAGATTCTAGAACCTGATGTGTATCTAGAAATTTAGCTGACATAAGAGTCTGGAAAATGTCATCTTTAGTTTTCTGGCGGTAGTTGAATTAGGGTAGCCAACTTTTGGATTTAATTATGTAATTCTTTATTTCTTATACTCTTACCTTTTCCTAAATTTGTAAGAATTTTTTAATATGCAGTGTTTATTTGTTTCTTTTGATTTTCTTGTTTATTTGTTCTGCATTTCTTCCTGTGTATCAGAACTTTTGGCTTTCTACAGGATACAGTTTCCTTCTCTCTGAAGTAAATCCTTGAGGACTTTTTTTTTTTTTTTTTTTTTTGGTAAGTGTTCTTTACTAGTAAACTCCTTATTTTAATCTGAAACAGATCATTATTTCACCTTTATTCTTAGAAGCTAACTTTGCTAGACATACAACTATATATTGATCAAGATTTCCCTCAGGTACTGAAGATGTTTTTTAGAAGTGTGATGGAGCCAGCTGATTATACATATTTCCTTCCAACTCTGCCTTTAGTGATGTCGTGTTGGTAGTGCACAATGAGTCATACTAGCAGTACTTGTTAGCTGCCTTTGAATTGGCTGTGAGTCGTGGTAACTTTATGTAGAACAGAACAAAAGGTTGCATCATCTTCATGATCTCTGGTGTGTTCAAGTTTGTTGTGGCTGCTGTACATTTTAAGTGCCTTCTAACCTAAGGGACTCAACTTTCAGAACTACATTAGGACAATATTCTGTTATGATCCATAAGGTTTTCATTGTTTAATTTTCAAAAATAGATTTCTAGGCCTTTCTTCCAGGTATGTCCATCTTAGGTAATTCTACTGGTATTCTAAATACCTAATGAGTGGTATAGGTTCAACATCACAGCATCTGGCAAATGCTACAACATGAGAAAGTGATAGACAGTAGAGGACTAGGAGTATTTACACTATGGAAATCAGAAATGTTGCACATTGGGACTTTCTTAAATCTTATTTTTCCTGGAGAGCTGGTTTTGTCACACCATCACGTCACCGGTATATTTCTCTTCTGTTTCCACTATTGCTGTTTTAAAAAGTCTGTTGTCAATCGACTCTACCTATGAAAGTTATGTGACCCTCCCAAACTCTGTTTGCACTTTTAAGGTTATCACTTTTCCTTTGGCATTTTTTAGTGTTTTTACTATGTGCCTGATTGCAGATTTCTTTTTAAGTATTTTGATTTTTCTTTTTGATATTTCTGTGCCTATGGACTTCTATTTGTTTTTAAAAATTCTTGGTGTATCAAATGTTGCTTCTTCCTCATTTTTTCTATTCCATTTTTTAGACCTAAATTACATCAGTCTTAGAATATTAATTTTATCCCCATGCCTTTCTTTAATCCTGCATCTTACATTCTGTTTACTTTATTTGGCTTTGTCTTAAAATTCACTGATTTTCTTTTGATCTATACCTAATATTCCATTTAACATATTCAATGCCTTTTGATAATTTTTTAATTTTCTACAAGTAACATTTTGTTCTTTTTCAAACATACCTGAAAATTACAGTAGTCTGTTGTTCTCATTTATGTTTTTGTTATTGTTTACATCTTTTCATTTATGTCTTTAATCATTCCATTAATAGTTATTTGGTGTTTTCTTTCTTATAATTCCAATATCTGAAGCCTGTAAGAATCTAAATCTGTTATTTGCTGTTTTCTAACTGTTTTCTAAGGTAATGTGTTTTCTTATGTTGTATGTGCATGAGCTCATATTTGGCTGAAATTAATCTGTGGAAACCTTGAGCCTTAAAACTTGAGAACATTTTTTGGGGGTAAAGTTAATGTATGCTTTGGTCATATGCCAGATGATGCCACCAATACAGGATTGTTTTAACTTTTTCACTTCAAGTTTTTTGTTTTTCTGATGACAGGTAAATTTATAATCCTGCTACAATATCAATACTATTTATTTCCAATACAGAGCATCATCAGGGATAGATTTCCTTTTAAGGTGATTTTTTTTTCTCGTTCAGTTTTCACTAAAGCTTAATGCAGGCGTCTCCGTTTCAACATCACATCTTATTGCTCACTTCCTTGGCTTTACCTTCAATCCTTCCTTCCCTCCTAAAAGTCCTCTAGGTAGAAGGTTATTGAGGGGTTAAGATGTTTGTTGATTTTAATGAAGCAGAATTATTTTTAGAGTATCTATTCTTTTATACTGTCCACTATTGGCTTATATTTGGCTTATTTAATCCTAACTTCAACTTTGGGAAAAAAGATAGAGGAATGTCTGACCATACATCTCAGTCTTTTATCATGATACTTGCTTTGTTGAGTGGGAGCTCCAAAACTACTCTCTTATTTCAAAAACATCCTGTCATGAACCTTACTACTATGCGTCACATCCCTGTGGTCCTTCATCCTTCTGAGTTCAGTTAATGATTCATAAAGCTGAAAGGATGACATTTTTAAAGCAAAGGGTTGCATGATTGAGGGGAATTTTGTCATTTTGTTCCTGATGCTGTATGATAATCAGGTCACAAAGAATATGGCTAAAGTTAGATAAGCATACCCAATAACATTTCTTTATTGCACTGAAGTTGAGAAATTTTTGCCTGTTGGGCTTCCTTACCACCTAAATTGCTATAGACTGGATAGGAATATTTGGATCTGTAATTAACCTCAAGATGGCTTGTGTATAAAAGGTCTGTACCTGGAGATAAGGGGAGATAGTAAGAACACTGGGCTCATTACTCAGTGCAGGAGGGACACAGATTTGGTGATCCTTTGGAAACAAAGAAAGAAGCCCTTGCATCAGGAGGAAAGGAGGTGACCAGGAAGGAATTGTACAGCAGTAGGTAAGCAGAGTTGAGGACAAACACAATCCTACTGCACAACATTAGGAAAGACCAGTATTCTTTAGGATACTTTCAACTATGAAACAAGGATTTAGAAGCATTCTTTGTAGTAGATGCAGATGGAAAAAAAAAAGTAATAAATCTTTTGTTTCAAAAGTGTTCAGGACAAATGCTAGCAAACCCTTGTAAAGCAGGAACACTTGTTCATTTTCCTTCTGATACTTAATTCACTATTGATACTTGCTTTAATTTCTCAACTTCAGTGCAATAAAGAAATGTTGTTGGGTATTCTTACCTAACTTTAGCCATATTCTTTGTGACCTGATTATCATAAAGCATCAGAAACAAAATGACAAAATTCCCCTCAATCATGCAACCCTTTGCTTTAAAAATGTCATCCTTTCAGCTTTATGAATCATTAACTGAACTCAGAAGGATGAAGGACCACAGGGATGTGACGCATAGTAGTAAGGTTCATGACAGGATGTTTTTGAAATAAGAGAGTAGTTTTGGAGCTCCCACTCAACAAAGCAAGTATCATTCTGATACTTAATTCACTATTCTAGAACATAGTGATTAAGTATGTATTCTGTAGGAGCAAAGGCACCATACATTCCACAAGGAGTAGCACACAGCTGCCTGTGTTGTAGAGACTGGCCCATGTAAATAACATTGTCACGGACATTAAAACTGTGGTGTTCTCTTGCAGAGTTAGCGATTACCTACGGTAAGTCATTGAATGTTACACATTCCCATTATTTACCGATGTTCTTTGACTCTGAGATTACTTGGCCTATTGTGTCAGTGGATTCAAGAGAATATAACAAAGAAAAAGAGTATACTTGTGGAAATCACCCATTTGGGCAAGATTAACTGTTTCTAGAAAACTCTTTAACTTACTGGAAAAGGTAAAAACTCATTTCTGACATTCAGAAAGAGTGCCTTATCTTTGCTCTGCTAAATCCTGTCTAACCTTGTCTTTGTACCAGAGCATGGCCAGTCAGGAAGATTTACAAAATTGAAAATTTTAAAACTAACAGAAGGAAGAGTACCTTTTGGCTTACTTGCTAGTTTATTTTTTAATGAGAGGTAATGTTCTAGGGGTCTTCAGATTTAGTAGTTACTTTTTAAAATGTGGATATTCTTGGAAGTGCAGATGGAAAGGCAGTCTGTAATTGAATTTTCAATATGCGTTAAAAGTGAATCATGTCAGAATTACTTGTTTATAATAATTCATTAATTCCCTGCCTATCAGCTGTTGGAAAAGCCAAAGCTCCCATCTGGCACGTGCGCTCCTTGTCTTCTCTGGTGGCTTTAAACGAACACTTGGCCCTTAAAAGCTATATAGAAATTGATGGGTTTTGTTTTCAACCTGTGTAAAATCTAACTAATCTGGACATTGCAGGCAAACCTTTGAGCACTTGTATAAGTTGGCTTGTTAAAATGAAATGAGTTCTGATTGCTTCTATGAAACAGACTTTCTTTAATTCCTACCAATCCCTCAATTTTAATAACAAAACTACAGCATCTGCAGCAATATCACACCATCTTTGATTACTACATGTTGAGCAAGTTTCTAAGCACTTTGTTCAGAATGAGTTTTGGCAGTCACTTCTAGAAAATACAACAGACTTTATGCATACATATGAAAGGTGCCAGCCTCAAAGTATTTATTTTGAAAGACTGCATTCTGATTCCTTTTGACTTTGTACACAATTGTATTGTTCTGGTGATTCAAATCTGGTGGTGTCCATTTTAAACTGGGAAGCAAGATTATGATGCAGACACACTCGATTTTTTAGAAACAATGTGACCTCTTTGTAATTAACTGCTTTCTGAACTTGGTAGAGTTTTGCCAATCTGTCTGGAGTCCCTTACAGGTGCAATGACAATGTTGACAATTCATAAAACTCTGTAAGAACCCATTAGACAGCATAGAAAAAATACATAGTATTGAGTATACACTCAATAAATGTGTGTCCTAAAGGGTTGGTTTGTGCCAAGTGACAATCTCAAACTGTTACAGTAGATGAATTACTGTAACATACTAGATAACCATGTATGGGTATGTACCCAACTATGGCTCTGGAGGAAGTGATGGATCAGCTCAATGTTAGACATATCTTGAGAATGGGAAATGTAATTTCTAAAAGGGAAATCAAGGTACTCTTACCAGAATGTGAGATGGATTGTGAAGAGGCAAAGTTAACAAGGGTACAATAGTAGTTGGTCATTTTCTGTCATTTGTATTCAAATATACTGTCTTAAATAGGTCAAATGATATGCAGTTATAGGATATAGGCTAGAAATTATGCATAGTTTTGGGAATGCCTTGTGTTTGTGTACATTAACAGCCCAGGTATGGTGCAACAGAGCAGAAAATATATGACAGATACTCTTTTAGGAAGTATCTGTTATCTTCTTTGGAACACACTTGTAGCTTTCTAAGTAATTACCTTGAAGAATTATTTCATTTTTAGTGTACAAACAAAAATTCACTGTATCAAGTCAATTCTGACCATAGTGGCCCTTAAAAACAGAGTAGAACTGTGCTATAGCATTTCCAAGGCAGTTAATCTTTACAGAAGTAGACTGCAGTATCTTTCTCCCAAGGAGTGCCTGGTGGATTTGAACTATCGACTTTTCACTTAGCAGCCAAATGCTTAATGTTTATTATCATATCCAGTATCTTAGTAAATAAAAAAGATTCCCAAATCACAGCCTCTTTTTGGCTTTTAGAATTTTGAGCCATTATGTCCTGTTGTGTCCACTATGTGAGCAATGCAGTATTACAGATTCAGTAGTCTAATCTGGTCTTCTCCATCATAAAGTCAATGCTGTTTTAAAAAAGGATGTCAAAATATAAGATTTCTGTTATAATCTTAACTTCCCAAATGCACATCTTATATTTTTTACTTTGTAGATAACCAACATTGAATGGCAAATGGGTATATGGAATTTTTGTTATTGTTTCACTTATAAACAATATGCACTTTTCCCCCATGGAGAAATTCAATAGGTGATTTAGGAACGTGTGATATTCTGATTTAAAAATGAAATGCTATTTCTATACCTTAAATATATCACTTCAAGCTAAGGAGAAGCGGATGCCTATTCCAGTGCTCTACACTGCTCTATAAAAACGAAGCCTTTTTTTGGTAGGAGCACAAGCACTTTTTGAATGATATTCCCCTGAATCACTTATTTCATATCATCCTTTGCCAGTTCTCTGTGTACTAACCAACCAACTTGCTGCTTAGTCCTGTGCCATCCCCATGATGAGTTGTGAATGGAACTGTTGTGACCCATAGAATCTTCGTTGACTGATTTTAAATAGAACATTTGGTATCAGACAGTCTGAGTTCAAATCCTATGACCAACAATCAAACAAAAAAACTCAACCAAACCAAATGCTGTGGCACCAGTTTTCCCTCATGGTAACCTCGTATGTTGCAAAGTAGAACTAACTAGGCAAGGGGCTTTCAATAGCTTTGATTCCAACTCATGACAGTCTCATGTGTTGTAGAGTAGAACTGCCTCATAGAGATTTATGGCTCTGAACTTTCAGGAGCAGATCACCTGGTCTTTTTTTTCTGGGTATCTTGGAGTGGATTCAGATCACCAGCCTTTCTGTTTAGTTAGGCAAGGAGCACTTAGCCGTTTCTGCCACCCAGAGATCTCCCTTCGGTAGTAAACAAACAACATTTGTCAGTGAGATAATTTCAAATCCTAACAACCTGATCTGTTATAGAATAGAACTGATCCGTATTGTTTTCTTAGCTGTAATCACTGCGGAAGTAGACGACCCAGACTTTCTCCTGTAACGCCACTGGAGTGGTTTGAACTGCTAATCTTTAGGTTTGTAGTAAAACACCAGGGATTTGCACTAGTGGCTTTTAAATGAGGCAAAGGTATCAATTACACTCTGTTTCCAAAGGCAGACTATCCTTAGCCTGGATAAGATGTTATTAATTTATTTATAAGATGAGAGGTCTTCCAAGGAAGTACCAGAGTATTCACCTCTTGCCTCGCTGTGTTACCAAAGGAGTTTGTGTGGTCTGCCAGAGGCCACGTGGTGTGACTTCTAATGATGAGAAAATTCAAAATACTTCTTTATTTTTCTTTTCTATTGTCATTGAGTGAAAATCCAAGTTAAATTTGTGTACCTGCCTATCTGCAATTCCCTCTGGTCTCCTTGCCAAGTGACAGCACACTCTTCCTTTCCATTCTGTACATGTCACATCCCACTAAGAATTTCCTGTCCCTTCCTCTCCACCCTCTCCTCTGCATTCTGGTAAGATACCGGTAGGACTGCATCCTGCAGATACAAAGAACCATAGAGTGGACACACCATATGGTCACCCCATGTCCTGAAGTCCAATCCCTTCCTGTCTGAAGTGTTGACTTCAGTGAATAATGATCTAGAACAGCAGCAGGTCTAGGGGCCATGGATCCAAGGTGAAGTCCTAGGGCATTTGACCATCAATTGCGGTCTTTTACTGGAGTTCTTAAGGTGCATCACTCTTTTTATTTATGTTGCCTCTGGGACCCAACATTGTGTGCCCCATCACAGCTGTCGTTGGTGGTGGCTGAACACCATCTGGTTCTTCTGATCATGTGTTGGTACAGTCATCCATACGTGTGGGTCATTCTGTCCTCTGAATCTTTTTCTGTTATGTCTATGTTCACCTTGGTGATCGTCTGATTCAAAATACTTCTTTTCAACCCAAATTATTGAGCATTATTGTGGTTAATACAAACCCACATATAGATCTCTCCCACCTCCCCCTTTCTACACACAAACTAAGGGTGATACTTGACTTACAATTTACTTCTTTCAGAGGAAAGTCATCAGGGTGAAGTCATGAGTGTTAAAAGTTTTCAAGATTTTAGTGTATGTTGTTTTTGTTGACTGCTGTTGAGTCAGTTCTCAGATCATAGTGGCCTAACATGTTACAGAGTAACACTGAGGTCCATGGTTTTCTTGGCTATGATCTTTATGGAATCCTTTCTTTCTGAAGTGCTTCTGTGTCGATTTGAGCCCACAGTCTTTGGGCTTCAAATATAAACCACTTGCATCACCTTACAGAGTATGTGGTTGTTGTTAGCTGTAGTTTGGAATCAGACTAAGTCAGACTAAGCCCTGACTTGGAGTGTTTTAAGTGATGCTAAATACTAGATTTTCCTCACTGTAACTAAATAATACTAACAACAATTAGTAGTATGTCATAACATACTGCTTTGAGCTAGGAATTGGTCTGAGCAATTTTCTTATGTTAACTCATTTTCCTCACAATAACTGAAGAGGGATGCTGTTAGCATCAAGTTTGTCTTAACTAATGGCAACCCCACACACAATAGAACAAAATGCTACCTGGTTCTGTGCCATCCCGTGATGAGTTGTGATTTGGACTGTTGTAACCCATAGGGTTTTCCCTGACTGATTTTAAGAAGTAGATCATTTGGAACTATACAGTACTGACTTCAAATCCTATTTTTTTAAAAAAAGAAAGATAAAACAACTCACCAGTGGCCACTGAGTCAGTTTTGACTCATGGTGACTCTATGTGTTGCAGGGTAGAACTGAAGGCAGAGTTTTAAAGAGCTTGGAGCTTTTGGAAGCAAATGGCCAAGGCTTTCTTCTGAGATGCCAACTTTTCAGTTAGTAGCTGAGCTTTTAATCATTTGTACCACCCAGGGACTCCTCAAATCCTATAAATGTCACTTATTTACAGTGCCACTACTAACTAAATTCACCTCTCTGAGCCCCAGTTTCCTCATCAGTAAAGTAGGAATAATAATAATATATATGTTTTATTGATTTGTTATAACTATAAAATATAATGCATGCAAAGTACTGGTCCCTATTTGAAAACAGCAGCTGTTGTTAATAAGATCATGCCAATATACTGCATATTGATTTTCTTTGGATTATATCTGTTTTCCTTACCGGTGGTACTGCTATTGATTTGTTTGCCCTTTGCCTAGAAAATCTGGGCCAGTGTTGTAAATGTCAGTGTTGACAAGGTGATGAAGTGAAGAGTACCCTAGCTATGAGAGATGAACTTCCTATAGCAGCCTAAAGGTGCCTCTCTCAAAACTGGTGAGAATGGAAGTGACTAATTTGTCAGAGCTGAAAGGAACAAGGGGAGCAGCTGGAACATGTACAGATCAGATCTTTAGCTGCTTTCCCATGAGGAAGGAGAAAGCATGGTAGTACAAGGAAACTCATGTGGCCACTTGGTTAGTCATTCAATAGTCTACTGGGATATTTCTTTTGAAGGCTGTTCTTACTGGTAACAGAACATTAAAACAGAACAGGAGACTGGGAATAGCTGTATAACTCAAAGAACATAATCAAAGTCACTGAACTGTACATGTAGAAACTGCTGAACTGGTTTATGTTTCGCTGTGCATATTCCAGCAATAACAACACACATAACATTACATATGTATATATGTATACATAATATATATACACACACATACATACATTATATATACATAACAGGTTAGAATAGTATGGAGCTCATTCCCATTAGGAGTGCTTATAGGACGTAGAATTATAGGAGACATGTGATCTCAATTCATGGATTTTTTCTCTTTAATTTCCATCAGGATTATTGTCAGTGCTCAGTGACAGGATAAAGGTCCTGTAGCTAATATTCTGAAGTCCTCCACCTTTTGGTGATAGTCACATTGACTGCTTCCAATGGGAAGGATGTACAGGAGAATTGTTCTGTCTAGGAAATCTGTGACTTGAGTTCACCCTTTTAAAATGCTGCTTGCTCTAATTAACCCAAGGACATGGCTATGCATCACACTTTTCCTTCTTGGCTTGGCTTCCTTTCTAAAATGCTTCCACAGAATACAAGCTTTGCAAATGACATGTCTTAACAGATAAATATTATACAAATGTTTTTAATTAGGAAAATTTCTCTGTACCATTATTCGTAATTTATTCAATGATTGCCTCTTAAGCATCTGTAAGGAAAAGTATTAAGTGAAAATGTAAAATTTTAAAGGGATATAACATAGCAATCCTTGCTCCCATGGTGACAAAGCACATATCTATATAGATGATAGATTTAATTATTAATTAGGAGTGATAGTGACAAGAGCTATGCATACTGAATGTGCTTAGGATTCAGTTAGGCTAGTGTTACGGAAGAGCTAACTCCTGAATATAAACATGAATTGCAAGATTGGTCTCAATCGGTGGAGTGCATTTAGAGAATAATGAACCAATCATGACAGCAGTAAAGCAAAACTGGTGCTCTGGTAAATGAGAAACAATCTCCAGAGTGTCTGATACATACAGGCAAATGGAGAGTGGCAAGGAAAACAGGGAAATTCAGTTGAGATAGTATTTCTGAGGATCTCCAAAAGTCATTATGTGGATAAAGGAAAGTCATTGAAGGGAACTCCTAGGGGACCTGTTTTACTGTCTCCTTTGTGGGAAGCAGAAGGGATGGAGGAGAGGAGACTACCTTGAATGTTCTTCTAATACTTCGGGCAGGAGCAGGCAAGTGCCTGGGCCAGGGGGGTAGCAGTGGGACTGGGAAGAAGTAGGTGATTGTTGTGAAGTAGGACCTGGAAGATTTAAGGAACTCCCTGGGTAGGTGAATGGCAAAGGTAAAGGTGAAGCAGACAAGTGAAATGAGAAAGAGTTGTTGCTTTGAGGAGGGGAAATACTGTAATTCTAATCTGGCCTGGGCTCATGTTCACTGACTTAGAACAGGCATTACAATTAGGTCAGAATGGTAATACTTTACTCTGCTTCTTAAAGCCAGTGCTCTAGGCCTACCCAGTTGCTCCTGGACTTGGGAATTCTCTTTTCAAGCACAAGAAGAAAAGCAACAGAGGGACTGTGAGTTTTACTTGCTGCTTGTGACCTATCAATAGCTATCTCATATTTCTCCACAATCCCCTGACCTGTATTTCCTGTCTGTGTATGTGGCTGCTTCCCTGGGGTCTTCCCCAGTCTTCTGTGGTCTTGCAAAGCATGGACTCTTTGTTACCCATATTCTTATCACTCCTACCTGTAATGCTTTACAGTAAGAGTTCTTTTGATTAGTGTACTATAGGCAAAGTGCCTGGTTTCAACTACAGGGGAAAATTCCTGTGTTGGTGTCCCTGATTTTCCTAATGCTAAAAATTTCCTGTGATAAAGAATTTCAGTGATAAAACAAAAATCATCCCATGGAAACCAGACTGGTTGGATACCCTAAGCTGTACTTAGTTTAGGAGTACGAATGATTTGACAGAGTCTGTACTGGGAAATTTGAACTACAGATAAACAATTGAGTCTTTTTTTTTTTTTTTTTTTCTTTTTTCAGTTAGAGCTGACAAAGAGTAACACGTTATTTCTAATTTATACAAAGTAGCAATGCCTTTGAAATTGAGAAGTGCTGAGCAAATGAATCAGCTGTTTGAACATGCAGGTAGCTGTGCCCATCTCCCATTTCTTGGGACCTGCAGAAATTTCTTGTCATGTTGCTTGGAGTTGGGGGCTCTGGGCATGTGTGTGGGTGAAGTGATCCTGCCAAGATGTAACAGAAGCTTTTATACGTGGGAATACTAAGTTTAGCCCTGGGAGATTAATATGTGATTTCAAACTTGTATTATCTCTTCTTATCACTGAGTATATTAATGAGTGTGTGTGCACATATCCATGTATTTGTGTATCCCTATCCCACCATTTGAAAACCCTGGTGACGAAGTGGTTAAGTGCTCTGTCTGCTAACCAACAGCTCAGTAGTTCAAATCCCCCAGGCACTCCTTGGAAACTCTACAGGGGAAGTTCTACTCTGTTCTAGAGGGTCATTATGAGTTGACATCAACTCAACTCAACAGCACTGGGTTTGCTTTTTTTTTTTTTTTTTTAACACCATCACTTCTTCCAAGTTGCTTGTTTCAGTGTATGTCATTTGACCATTTTCTTTTTAGAGGCTTTCCTGCTTTTCTGATAATTCTGGGATATCAGTTCTTATTTAAAAGTGGGTAGCTAGAAAGTGCTGACTAGAAGCTATGCTGATGATGGCTAAGCCTTTAGTCAGACTCTTCATTCTTTATCTTCTCTCAGACCTTGGCAAGCCCTGATCTTTCTGTCTCCATTAATTTGCCGCTTCTGCATATTTCATAAAAAACATGTAATTTTTTGTGTGTCCTGTTTTTTTAAAGTGGCATACTTTTTTAGATTCATCAAGGTGGTAGCACATTACTACTTCATTCCCTTTATGTGGCTGAATATTATATTTTTTGAGTTCGCTGTACGACTGTTTCCAGATTTTTCCATCAGTCTCAACAGAAGCTCAGTGAAGCTCAGTGAACATTAAGTGAAGAGTTCTCCCCTTTTCCTCCTTTTTACCCAGCCTTCCTAACTGCTAATAAACTTCAGTGTTTATATATCTTCCTACTCGACTATTTCATAGAAGTGGGATCATGTAGTGTTCTCAGGATCGTTTCTATAATTTACTGATACTGTGTATGTGAAGGCTTTGTGTGTTTGTACACGTGTGTGAGAGAGAGAAAGCACGTGTGTATACATTTATGTGTTTGTACTCATGCTACTCACTGCACAGTCACTGGCTAGAGATTTAGATGTCACGTAGAGGCATAGATATGGGAGCAGAATCTGAAAAAGGAAGAAGGAATTCTTGCAAAATTCAGGTCTGAAATAAAACGTGGTGGTTGAGAAATTCTATGCCTTCTGCCTCTTTATGCCCCAGCACAGCGGAGTCTCTGAGCTAAGTCACAGTTCTACAGAGGTAGGCGTGGGATAGTCGGTGTCAGTGAGATGGGGTAAACAGGAGGGACTCAATTTCAGAAAGACCAGAACTGCTTGACTTTTTTACCCCAGGAAAATATGATGGAAGTCATTGCTGGTTTTAAAAACATAAGGGAGGAATTCATAAATACAGATTTTTTTTTTACTTGTTTTCTTTTTCTTAAAAGTTGTTTTTTAAGCTGTGGTATTATATTCTGAAAGACTGTGATTTGCTTTACAGCCGTAATTGTACAGTGGAATATTTTTGTAAGCACTCACTCAACTGCTCCTACATAATATAGCTGATGTTTACTGATTAAATTAAAATGCAAATAAGCTTCTTATGTGTTACTGCTAATTCCAGTAATTGTGATGATAAAAATGGCAGTGACTGCTTTTCTTTGCTCTTATCGTTATATCATATAAAGTTTTTTCTGTTGCTCAGCATATTCTTTTTGTTTTTATTGAAGTATTTGAGTTATTTAAAGCAAGACAATATGATCGCTGCTGTTTCTTAGATGACACAAATACATATTGTAAAGAGATTCATGCATTGTTATTTTTCAGTACAATTACTGAGTTTCAGTCAACTTGTTTCCCCAGGTCTGTTCTCTGATATCTGTGAATTCTTCAGGAATAAACTTTGAGAGAATTAGAAATAATACACACAGAGCTCAGCATAGTAACTCTTAGAATTAGTTGTGTTTTTTTTTTTTTTTAATACTAATTTGAGAGATCGGAAAGTTAAGGGTCAATAACGTTTCTAAACTCACACTGGCAGATACTGTTTGTGCTTCTGTCCTCTCCATTTGGCTTTACTACTTCAATGCCAGCTATTTACAACTTCCAGCACCTAAGTAGTTTTTACGGGGGCCTTTCCTGGCAGCTGACACCAGCTGTGCTAGCCTACATGGCAAACCAGAAATGCCATGCTAGGAATAACACTCAGAAAGCCTGGTGGCGTAGTGATTAAGAAATAAGGTTGCTAGCCAAAAAGTCTCTAGTTCAGATTTAACAGACACTCTTTGAAAACTCTATGGGGGCAGTTCTGCTATGTCCTATAGTGTCCCTATGAGTCAGAATCCACTCAGCAGCAATGGGTTAAGAATAACACTGAGCCCATGAGAACGGGAGCTAGTGCACTACTGCCCCAGCTGCCTTGCCGTCGGTTTGGATTATTCTGAATTGTGTGCTCCTCAGTGCATTCTGGAGTCTCTCTAGTGAGTTTAAGCTCTAGTTACCTAGAGTACTGGTGGTTTTGATAATGTATGCTTTAGTGACTTCATCTTCTCCACGCTATCTTACTGTGTTTTCCACATTAACAGTTCTATCACTCCCCAAGTAAACTACCTTTGTTGTAATGCCTAACACCTGCCTTCTGGGCTGCTTCTAGGGAAACTGAAATCAAAATTTTCACTCATCCATTTAGTAATTGACTGACCTCATCTATATATCTTCTACTCAAGAAAATAGAGTTATTTTCGGTGAGTTGCATATTAATCTCTATAAAGATTCTAATGCCTAAATTGGATGACTTAAAATTGGCTGCTATTGATACAGAAAAATCAAACAACTGGCAATTGAATTGAAGGCCAGCTGTGGGCAAAATTACGCAGGGTTAAAGATTATATTCAGTACTGCTTTTGTGTACGTGTGAGTATGCCAATTTTCCTCTCTTCTGCTACTAACCTCTGTCATGTTGCAAAGTCATGGTTCTCTCTAGTTAACTATACTTGCTGCACAACTTGTGCAACTAGTTCAGGGTGGCTGGGGTCATCCACCTCTGACACCAAATATGTGGTGGACAGTAGTCCTATTCCAGATGCAAACTATGTTCTGTGGAAATTTCAGTTTTCTCCCCTGCTTCAGACCCCAGATGCCAGCATAGCCCTTCAACTCTCATCCCCACTCATTCTAAGGTTTATGATTTTAAAATATGCCCAGGTATTAATGTTTCATTGACTAAGATACAGTGATAATTTTCTTGTGTAAATATTTCTAATCAATACAGTTGGTAATTACAAGAAGTTTTCACTTTGCACAGTTACTGAGATTGGGTTGCATGTATGCAACTGCCATTATTGATTCCTTACCCAACATCCATGTGGCTTCCCTTCCCTTTCTCCACAGAACACCAATTTTGCTAAAGTATCCACATGCCTCTTTGAGACCCCATACTCCTGGTATACATGTGTCTCTATCTGCAATCCCCGGGAATTCTTCCTAACGGTTCTAAGTCAGGAAACCCTGGCATAGTGGTTAAGTGGTACATCTGCTAACCAAAAGGTCCAGGTGCTCCTTGGAAACTCTATGAGGCAGTGTTACTCTGTCCTATAGGGTTGCTTTGGATTGGAATCCACCTGACAACAGTGGGTTGAGTTTGGGTTGTAAGCCAGAGTTTCTCAAAATTTGTCCCAAATATCATAGAAGGGGGTTCCCGACACTCTTTAAGGTGTTCCATAAGTCAAATCTGTTTTAACAATAGATCCTATTTACATTTCTCACTCTTGTTCTCTCACATATATAGGATGGACTTTTCCAGAGGCTGCGTGATTATATGACATCTTACTTGGAAGGCTAATGGAATGTGTACTTGCTTTATAACTTTCTCAATTTTAATTTCTGATAAAGTAGATACCAATGGATAAAAAGTAAACATAAACAGATATCCAAAAATCTCTTCAGAATTTTATAATAGAAAAGGGTCATGAGACCAGTTTGAGAACTTTTGGTCTAAACAAATGATTATGGTCCGTTTCCCTTGCTAGTCAGGAAACGAATCAAGACAATATGACACAATCTGCCTAATAAGAGGAAGTATGCAGGGTGGAGAATGCTATGTAGGTTGTTAAAGGATCCTCTGTTCTTAAAAAGAGATATGGGATGAAGATAGCCTTTCCTTTCTTCTTCTTCTTTTTTTTTTTAACTTCTGAACATTGTTGTGTCTGGATATGATGGCTGAAACTGGGTAATCACCTTAGTCTAGACTTAAGACGAGACAACCTTAGAGAGATACAGCTCTTAGTTCTATACCCAGAGTCCTCCCTGCCTCTGGGTGCCTTGTCGTATGAGGTCATGAAGCCTTATATTGTTTAGCTTCCTGCAAGTTGGGTATTCTGTTACTTGCACTAGAAAATTATAAAAATATTCACTGTAGCTAAGAAAACCAAAAAAATAAATATCAAATCACACAAAGTAACCAGTGTGACTTTACAATACATGTGGCTTTTAGCTCTACAAATAACAATCTTACACCCCACTAGAATATGTTTGTACCGGTTATTGTTGGAATCTGCTAAAAGATTATTGTTGGATTATGCTTATTTCTTTAAAAGAGTAAACCACCTAGTGTAAATAATCATATTTGAGTTGTCTGATTTTGCTGCTGTATCAAATAAGTAATTAGCACCCTGAGAAGAGTTTGTTTACTTTCTTTTAATTCCAAAGGAATGAGTTTCTGCATTAACTTGCAATTCCTAGGCTTAAGGCCAGACATATGATTTTTATATGGAAAACAAGGTGTATTGGCATAGGGAGTATGTATGATACTTAGAATATTAAATATTGGATATATTGTTAAGGATTCACTGATTCAGCAGTCACTGTCCTACAGTCATACAGGTGCTTTTACGTAATGCATGTAACCAAGAAACCTAATTAGAAAATGAAAACTATAGTTCAGCAGCCAGTTTTACAGTTGAAATGATGGATTCTCACAGGGTGGTACTTTGATTTACTGAGTTGACAGTTAATTTTCTTTGTGGGTTTATGGCTTCTTGTATCAATAATGTATATATAAATTATATATGTATATATATTAAGGAAGAGTCGTGGAGAACCAACTATGTTCCAGATACTGTGCAATGCAGACTAATGCCAACATCCAAAAATCTTTATTTAGCAAGTGCTATGTTCAAGTCTGTCAGTGGAGGCTTGCTTGTTGCTGTGATGTGGGAAGCTATGCCACTGGTATTTACATGCCAGCAGGGTCAACCATGGTAGACAAGTTTCAGCTGAGCTTCCAGACTAAGACAGACTAGGAAGAAGGACTGTCAGTCTAATTCTGAAAGGAATTAGCCAGGGAAAACCTTTCAAACTTTGTCCCAAATCTGCCTGCTGCTCATTGGAAAACTTATGTGGCAGTTCTAGTATGCTAAGAAGTAGGTATATAAAGATGTACATTAAAAGGTACATTTTCTTCATGAAATTTATGTTCTGTAATTGTATCTGACTTGACAGCACTTGGCTTGCTATGGTACATAAAGAATGAACCAGTAGCACACACATCTGGACATTGTCAGACATGGTGCCTGAAAGTGAGCCCCCAGGTAGGAAGGTACTCAAAAGATGGCTAGGGAAGAGCTGCCACCTCAAAGCAGAATCACCCTTATCAATGTGGATGGAGTAAGGCCTCCGGGATCTTCATTTGCTGCTATGACATGACTTGAAATAAGAGGAAACATCTGCAAACATCCATTAATAATAAGGACATGGAATATACAAAGTACGAATCCAGGAAAATTGGAAATTGTCAGAAATTATATGGAACACGTAAACATTAACATCCTAGGCATTAGTGAGCTGAAATGGACTGGTTTTGGCCATTTTGAATCCAACAATCATATAGTCTACTATGCCAGGAATAAAAACTTGAAGAGAGATAATGTTGCATTCGTCATCAAAAAGAACATTTCAAGATCTGTCCTGAAGTACAGTGCTGTCAGTAATAACATCCACATGCCTACAAGGAAGACCAATTAATACAATTGTTATTCAAATTTACGCACCAACTAATAAGGCCAAAGATGAAGAGGATGAAGATTTTTATTAGCTTCTGCGGTCTGAAATTGATTGAACGTGCAATCAGGATGCACTGACAATTACTGGTGACTGGAATGCAAAAGTTGGAAACAAAGAAGAAGGATTATTAGTTGGAAAATATGGCCTTGATAATATAAATAATGCCAGAGATCACATGATAGAATTTTGCAAAACTAATGACCTTTTCATTGCAAATACCTTTTTTAATCAACACAAACAGTGACTGTACACATGGACCTCACCAGACAGAATATACAGGAATCAAGTTGACTACATCTGTGGAAAAAGACAATGGAAAAGCTCCATATCAAGACCAGGTACTGACTGTGGCACAGATCATCAATTGCTCATATGCAAATTCAAAATGAAACTGAAGAAAATTAGAACACGTCCTTGAGAGCTAAAGTATTATCTTGAGTATATCCATCCTATGTTTAAAGACCATCTCAAGAATAGATCTGATGTGCTGATCACTAATGACTGAAGATTGGATGAATTGTGGAATGATGTCAAAGATATCATCCATGAAGAGAACAAGAGGTCATGCAACTTCCACTTCTCTCCCTGCCCAGTGACAGCACACTATTCCTCTCTCCTCCATACGTGTCTCATCCTCCCAACAGTCTTCTTTCCCCTCCTATCCACCCGCTCTCTTTACTCCAGCTAGAGTTCAGCAGGATGATAGCCTATAGATGCATAGAACCATAAAGTGCATTCAATATATGTTCACTCTGCATCACCAAGCCCAATCCATTCGTGTCCAAAGAGTGGACCTTTGTTATGATTTATGGGCAAGGGCAGCATCAGAGCCAGGGGCCATGCTCCCAGGAGAACCTCGAAACCGCTGGACCATCAATTGAGGTCTTTTAGTGGAGACCTAAATGTGCACCCCTTTTTATTCTTGTGTTGCCAGTGAGACTCAACTTAGTGAGCTCCATCACGGCTATCCCCGGTGGTGGCCAGGCACCAACCGGTTCTTCTGGTCCCAAGTAGATGCAGGCACCCACTCATGTGAGTCTCTCTATTTTCTGGGTTGTCTTTACCCCATGTCATTTTGGTCCTCAGTGAGCATCGTTCCTGCTGGGTTGGGGCCATTTGCTGTGTCCTTGGATGGCAGCTTGGCAGCTTTTAAGACCCCAGATGCCACTCACCAATGTGGGGTGCAGAGAGCCCTCTTAGCAAAATGCTAGTTGTGCCAATTGGCCTCAGTTTCACCTAAGAGCATGGTCCCCTGCCCCCTGCCCCAGCTACTGTGTCCTTGCAGTATTGGGTTAAGATGGAAGGAGTATTCACGTTATGCTGAAGTCCACTTAACATTCTTTCAGTTGTTTTTCTATTCTCTAATTTGTTTGGTTCTGCTCTAATTTTTATTATCTGTTTTCTTCTGGTCCCTGAAGGGTTCTTTTGTTGTACTCTTTCTACTTGTTCCAGTTGTAGCATTGATTCTTTGGTTTGGGCCCTTTCTTCCTTCTGGATGTGTGCATTTATAGACATAAACTGATCTCTGAGCATTGCTTTTGCCATATCCCATAGGTTCTGGTAGGATGTGCTTTCTTTCTCATTTGAGTCCATGAATTTCTTCATTGCATCTTTGATTTCTTCTATAACCCTTGAGTTTTTGAGCAAACTGTTGTTCAATTTCCATGGGTTTGAATTTCTACTTATGATTTTTTCTGCTATTGGTTGCAAATTTTATGGCTTTATGGTCTAAGATGCTTTGCAATAATTTAGCACTTTCAATTTTGTTGAGACTTGCTTTATGGCCTAATACATGGTCCATTCTGGAGAATGTTCCATTTGCATCAGAAAAGGTGTACTTTTCTGTGTTGGGTAAAAGGTTTTGTGTATATCTATGAGTTTGAGTTGGCTGATGATTACAATAAGATCTTATGTATCTTTATTGAGCTTTTTTTCTGGATGATGTGTCCATTGAGTGCTGAAGTTCCTACTTTATTGTGGAGCGATCTGTCTCACTTTTTGATGTTGTCAGCATTTGTTTTATGTATTTAGATGTTCTGATATTGGGTGCATAAATATTTACTATTATTATATCCTCCTTATTTATTGAAACTTTAAATAGTGACCATACTTGTCCATGGCAGTGGACTTTACTTTAAAATCACCACTTCTGCTCTTATTTGAGTGTTAGGTTGGTATATATTTTTCCATTCTTTGATTTTCAGTTTGTTCATTTCTTTGAGCCTAAGTGTGTTTCTTATAAGCAACATACAGATGGATCATGTTTCTTGATCCAGCCTATTACTCTTTGTCTTTTTACTGGAGCATTCTGTCCATTTACATTCAATGTAATTATTGATAGATATGTCTTTAGTGCTGTCATTTTGTTGCCTTTATTATTGTGTTGTTGACATTCTCTTTATTCCTCTTAATGGAATGTTACACTTGGTGGTCTTTTCTCTATAGGTGTTCTTGTCATTCTTTTCCATGTTGGTTTTGTGTCTATTGAAAATTCTGTATACTGTGTTTCTTGTTTTGATATGCAATATTGTTAGTTTGCTTTCCCACTGCTCCTTTGTTCTCCCGAGTGTTCTAAGTTTAAATCAGTCTTTAACTTGTTTATGTCTCCTTAACTTGCTCTCCATCTGAAAGTTCTGTGAATGCTGTAATATATCCCTCTTTATAGTGTGATGATGTCATAGTCTACGTGTTGAGATCTCTGTTTCCTTAATTTTAATATTTTAGCTTTGATTGAACTTTGTGACTTCCCTAAGTAGGACTCTGTGTCCCGCATTGCATCCTTGAGAATACATCTGGTTTTATTGATTTTCTAATTCAAGAACTTCGGATCCACCTCAATGGCACTTGGCAATCCAAGAACTTCCTCTGGTATTTATTATAATTTTGGTTTGGTTTTTGCATAGTCTCTAAGCTTCTGTTTCTCTGAAAGTGTCCTAATTCCATCATGGTATTTGAGAGACAATTTTTCAGGATATGTGATTCTTGGTTGTAAGCTTTTTTCCTGCGAGGTTTTGTATGTGTCATTCCACTGTCTTCTTGTCAGCATTGTTTTTTGCTGAAAGATTGGAGGTCAGTCTAAAAGTCTTCCCTGTGTACTTTTGGTTTAAGCCTAGCTGCCTTTACGAGTTACTACTCATGTTTCATTTTATTAAACTTGGTCATAACATGTCATGGTGTCTTTCTTTTGTGTTCTGCCTTTTGTGGAGTTCAATGAGCATCTTGAATATCTTCTTTTATGATGTCAGGGAAGTTTTCTGTCAGCAACTCTTCAACAATTGTCTGTATTTTCTGCTATCACTCTGTGTTCTAGAACTCCAGTTACTCATACATTGTTGCTCTTGATAGAGTCCCACATGATTGTTAATTATTCTTTATTTTTCTTGATTCTCTTATCTGATTCTCCTCATAAATGCTGGTGTCACGTGCTTTATCTTCAGTTTTGCTAATTGTGCGTTGCATTTCCTCAATCATGCTCCTTTGACTTTCAGTCGAATTGTCTAGCTCTGTAACTTTATTATTGACTTGCTGAATTTCAGATCACTGATGTTCTAGCTTCTCATATAGCTTAAGTTTTCATCTTGTTCTTCTACAGTTTGTCTAATCTCCATCATAAAGATCTGGAAAGCTCTATTCATAATTCTTTTGTATTCTACCTCTGATAACTTCAGGAAGGCTTCTTCATCTGGGAAGATTTATGATTCTTTGTCTTGGGAATTTTCTGGAGACATGGTTTTCTCCTTCTTTAAATGGTTAGATGTTGATTATTGTCTTTGATTCATCAGAAAACTGTTCAGCTTCTCTGATTTTGCACCAGAATAAGCTATGCATAGTTCAGAGAAGGCAAAGGGGAAGTGCAGTGCAGCACTTGTTCACCAACTGAGACTGCATTCTCTAAGTGCAGCTATTGTAAGTACAGCTTCTACACTGAGAGAGATGCTGTCCAGTCAGGTGGTGCTGCTCAACTTGGCAGCCAGCACCAGCTGGGCCCTCAGTGGTGGCGTGCCTCACCTCCTGGCTGACAATGATGGCAACATACTTGTGTAGACTCTCTGGAGTTATACCAGGAGATGCTATGGCATAGCTCCAAGAAATGAAGAGGGAAGAGAGCTGCCACACTTGGCTGCTAGCTGCTGCTGTGTTTTCTAGGTGACTCTGTCTTAAGAACAGCTTCTCTGATGAGAGAGATGCTGTCCAGTGGCAGTCAATCCCAGATGGCCCTCAGGCTCGGTAGGCTCGGCAGCCTCAGCTTCTCAGCTGACAAAGATGGCAAACTACTGTGGAGTCTCTATGGAGCTGTGCCAGCAGATGCTATGGCATGGCTCAGAGAAAGGAGCAGAGAAGGGTATCACTAAACTCATCCGCCAGCCAATGCTCTGTTTTTTATGTTTGGCTGTCTTCAAAACATCTCTGCTGAGAGAGTTGCTGTCCAGTCAGGAGCTGCTGCTCAGCATGGCTACCAGCGACAGCCAGGCCCTCATACACAGTAGCCCCAGTTACAGTCTCCCAGTTAACTAAGATGGTGCTCATACTTGTAAGCCTCTCTGCCAGCATGTTGGCAGAAACAAGAGCCTTTGCACTGTTAATGCACCTCCAACAAAGCTAGTTTTGCCCTTCCTGTCTCCCAGTCCAATCTTAACAACTTTCTACCTGATCTTGGGGTTTGTAATATGCCTAGTCTGTTCGGTTGTTTTTCTAGGCCTTAGTTCTCAGAGGAAATTGAGGAGATGTGTGACTAGTTCAGCATCTTTGCCCCGTTTCCTACATAACTCTTCTGTATTCTACCTCTGATAATTGCAGGAAGACTTCTTCATGTGGGAATTTTTTTTAATTCTTTATTTTGTGAATTTTCTGGAGCCATGAAAAAGGAAACAAAGGGAGAAGTAAAGGAAAAGTTCTATTGGCTCTCCCTGAGCTACTGATTGCTGCACCTGTAGAGCCCCAGGAGAATTCCACTGGACTATCTCAAGCTAAGTGCACATGAACCCTCAGGGCTCAGTCTTTTCCTGCATGCTGATTTCTCTCCCTATCCCCAGGCTTTCCCTCCTGCTTTCCATGCTCTATACCAGACAGATCTGCTTCTTTAAATGATTAGAAACTATTATCTCTGAGCCATCAGAAAGCTGTTGTGATTTGTTAGGTTACTGCAATCTACATATATATATATGTATATATATATATGTATGTATATGTATATATATGTATATATATATATACACTATGTATTTTAGTTTGGTTGTGATTGTCAAAGTACTCTAGACATTGGAGCTAGAATGGTTATTGTATCCTTAATAATTATGATGGGTTTTCATCTGATCATTGGAGTGATGACTGCACTGAGAAAGGTAGCAAGAATTTCTGGCTTACGGGAGCTGGTGGAACCCTTCTTCCAACTATACCTTTGTTTTCCTCCCCAGGTCCAAGGAAAAGCTCAGGGCACACACATAAAATTTTCCTGTACTGGCCCAGGAAGTGCTCTAGAATTTAGAGTCAGGTGTACAGCACTGAAAGGAGAGGGGAAGAGCTGGGTACAGGGAGTAAACTCAGTGCATAGGAAAGATCAGAGTCACAGAAGTATGATATTTTTGTGAATTTCTCTTGTGGCTCTTTAGGTGTAGCAATCCACAGTTCAGAGGTGCTAGTGGAACTTGTCTTCTACCCCTCTCTTTTTTTCCCCTCTTTGAGTCTAGGAGAAAGCCACAGGGCACAAATGTAAAATGTCCCACTTCCAATCTGGATAGTGCACCAGAATTTAGTATCTGGTGTGGAGCATGGAAAGCAGGTGTGAAAGCCTGGGGTTAGGGAGATAAATCAGCATGCAGGAAAAGACTGAGGCCCAAGGGTTCGTGTGCACTTAGCTTGAGACAATCCAGTGGAATTCTCCTGGGGCTCTATGGGTGCAGCAGTCTGTAGCTCAGGGAGAGCCAATAGAACTTTTCCTTTACTTCTCCCTTCATTTCCCCTTTCAAGACTGTGAAAAAAGCCCAAGGCATACATGTACAGCGCTACACTTCTGGCCCAGCTGGTGCACTAGAATTTATTCTCTAGTGTAGCTTTGAGAAGGAAAGGGAAGAACACTGCTATGTTTGGCTGCCAGTAACCGCTGTGTTCTCTAGGTGTACTTGTCCTAAGTTCAGCCTGTTGGTTAAGGGAGGCACTGCACTCAGGTACTGCTGCTCAGCATTGTAGCTGGCCCCAGCTGCACACTCAAGTGCAGCAGTCTCAAGCCTAGCCTCCCAGCTGACAAAGATGGTCTCCATACTGGCCACTCTGTTCTACCAACAGCAGAAGGAGGACCCTCTGCACTACTGCCTCTCTTCTGACAAAGGTAGTTGCTCCTCTTTCTATTGACCAGTCTGATCCCATAACTTTCTGCTTGATCTTGAGGATCTTAGAACACCCTTTTTTATTCCATTCAGTTGGTTTTCAAGTCCTCAGTGGTTAGAGGGATTAGAGGAGATTTGTAGCTGATCTGCCATTCTAGGCCCTCTTCTTTTTAATGTCCGAAAGGAAAACAAAATGACAAAAAGAGAAAGGTAGAAGATGAGTTCCACTAGCTCCTCTGAACTGCATTCATAAAATTATTCTGGATTGGCACTATCACTTTCTTCATGTCAAGCAATTGTGAGTCTATGAAGTGCTGCACATTTGTGAGTTTAAATTGTTTCTACCTTGATTGGCATCATGAAGTCCATTTGGTTTCGTGGAGAATATTGATTTACTCTGAAGAACAGGGTGTTTGCCAATACATGTAGAAAATAAAGTGTAAAAAATACCTGAAGAACTTAGTCTGTTATAAATTAAATAACTGAATCAAAGTTTAAATACTACTTTTAATCAGGTATAAGTCAGTAAGAAGTGAAAATCTAGTGCAAGACTACACAGATCAGCATGAATATCTTGGTTCTCTTATGTAAATGTGATACTACTTGGGTATATTGAAGGTAAAAGAAATTTAGAACTGATGAAGTAGGAGTAGAATATAATAATAATATGAACAATAATTAATCATCATTATCATACCAGTTGACATCGAAGTCTGACTTGTGGTGACCCCAGTGTGTCAGAGCAGAGCTGTGCTCTGTAAGGCTTTCAGTAGCTGATTTTTCAGAAACAGATCATTAGACCTTCTTATGAGACACCTTCTAAGTGGATTCAACTCATCATCATTTTGGTTAGTAGATGAGTACTTAAACATTTGTGCCACTGAAGCAATAATAGTAATAATAAAATTATGATCACTGAGATGAAAATCATACTTACAGTATCATATTTATTTGCATCACAAGTCATGAGGAGAGTATTATTAGGACAGCTGTCAAAATTGACCCTCAGAGATGAGAAAACACTGGTGAATTCATTACATCTCAAATATACAAAGGCTTCACTCATCAACTCAGTTATGTCTAACCTCAAACCTGTGCCTTTGACATATCATGCTGCTTCTGGATCAGTATTTGATAACAGTGTGCAAAAATTTCATGCACCTCACATGCCACTTTTCCATGATATGTAAGGTGTATTGAAAAGAGAAACTAATCCAGTTTCAAACAAGAAACTTTGGGAATGCTATAGATTTTTTATTTGTAAGACACATATAGTTTCTCAAGATGGTGGTATATGTTGTAAAAAGAAACTTTGCAGTTTTCCTTGTTTGGACCAGAAACCAAACTTGTTGCTGTCAAGTTAATTATGACTCGTAGGAAGCCTAAAGGACAGAGCAGAACTGTTCCATAGAGTTTCCAAGAATCGCCAGATGGATTCAAACTGCTGATTGCTTGGTTAGCATCCATAGCTTTTAATCACTAGACCAGGACTGCGGTAAATCAGCAGAATACCTTGGGAAGAGGGAGACAGAGAACAGAGCATTGCTCTTTTCTAATAATGATCCTTTAAGTGTGTTCTTATTACATTATCTCCTGAGTACATACATTCATAGTTAAGTTCATTTGCAGTATTCATTTTCTAGTTCAGCATATAAAGTAGTTCCATCCTCTAACTCGTTATGAATGTAATGCAATTATAACTTAAAGACAGAACAAGATGGATTAGGAAATGCACTAAGTCTTTAATATAATGCAGAGTTCATTAAATTCTATAATGCATTCAACCAAAATAACTGATGCTTTCCTTAGTTTTTGCATCCTATTTCCTCTTTGCTAATTTATGTAAAATTATGCTACTCTGAGTTTTTGGAGGATGTTTCAGGAGACAGCATAGCTTAGATAAAATGTTTGGCATTTGAAGTCACAGAGACTTAGGTTTAATTCTCAACTCTGCACACCATCTGTGGCACGTCATTTAACTTCTTTACTCTCAACTTCCTCATCTGTAATTTTGGGTGATAATAGCATATACCAGGAAAACTTTAAGAGGACTAGAAATAACATTTATAAATGATCATTACAATATTAAATAATAGATGATCAATAAATGATGGCTATAGAAATTTTTACAGTTTACAAATTTTTCTTAAGAGTTACCCCCTACCAAATATTACCCAACAATATATAGGAAGAAAAAGGAATTTAAAATCATTATAACTTTTTTTTGTTTTTTTTTGTTTTTGGCATCTCCATTCATGTAAAGATCTGAGAAATCATTCTATCAGGCTTCAGAACTGACAGTATTTTTTTTATACCAATGACTCTTATTCTTATTTCTTTTAAAAAAAAGATCTCAAAATTTTACCTTTATTATCCAGCTAGTATAAACACACTTCTCTGGAGATAAGACTTATTCAAAACATTTCTTCGTTCAAGGAGAGAATGTCATTTTCTGACATTTCGTCTGGCTTATCTGTGTGTATGCTTCTCCCTGGGGCTTGTATTTGTAGCAGTCACCACAGTGATGCTCTCCAAAGATGTTGGCAGTGACATCGGCTTCTTTCCAACTGAATTTTGGGGATGCAATCTAACACTTCTAAGTTAAATGTGTAAGGCACAGCTACAATGATATGCTATCTTCTACTGCTGTGTAATCACACTGTAGGGTGGAAACTTCAGCCCAAATGAAACAACCAGAACAGGAATACTAAAAATGCTCACACTTTATGAAGACTACAACCAATGTCACTGGACAACGTGGGTAGAAATTGTTGAACAGAAATCTAAACTGCTGTGTAAACTTGCATAAAAAATACAGTATGTTTTAAGACAAAAAAAAAACTCTTTTCTTTTGACTCTATCTAAATGTTTCAGATCTTTCACTCTGCCCCTTTATAAATACCCATGAAAAACTAAAATGTATTCTGCCTTACATCTGTGTTCCAGTATCATCTGGAAAAATAGAACCTGATCGTTACAACAGTTTTTTCTTTTTTTTTTTTTTAAATCTGGCAGACTGTTACATAACAGTGTGTGATAATTTTCTTACAGAGAATAGCCATTTTAAGGTAACAGTAATAAATGTATACATGATCCTGTCATGAATAAGTGAAAAATGTGTACCCACCACTACAAGATATTTATTTGAATATTTAGGAGACAAATCTCCTTCTCTTATCTTAATATTCTTTTACATTTGAGGCAGAATGTCAGTTCATATAGCTATTGAATTTCCATTATCATCTGCTGAAAGCTCTTATAGAATCTCAGACATGATGTGGTGGGTAGACAAAGATAGCTACATCCTAACACCCAGAAACTGTGAATATGTTATTTTACACGGCAAATGAGAATTAAGTTTGCCAATCAGCTAATGTTTAAAATGGTGGGATTATCTTCAGTTGTCTAGGTAGGACCATTGTAATACAAGTGTTCTTAAAAGCAAAAGAGAAAGAGAAGAAGAAAGCCATAAGTAGGTGTGAATATGTAAGGAAGACATAGAAAGATGAAACATTGCTGGCTTTGATGATAAACGAAGGTGGTCATGAGACAAGAATCTAGGTAGCCTAGATGAGCTGGAAAAGGCAAGGAAATAATTACCCCATGGGCTTCAGAAGAAATAAAGCCTTAGTAACATCTTGTTTTTCGCCCAGTGCTATCTGTGTTAGACATCTAATGTACAAAACTTCATGATAATAAATTGTGTGGCTTTAAGCCAAAAATGGTGTGGTACTTTATAATACAGCCACATAAAACTAATATACATAAAAGTGTATTATTTTGTTTATGAAAATAGGAATGAGATTATGGTAAAGTTAGCATGAGTGTTTAGGAAGAGTGTCAAAATGAGTGCATACATTAGAACACATGTCATTAATGGTTGTTAGTTTCTGATTTTCTTCCATATTCTCTTTATCACACTTCTAATTTTTTCAACCAAGTTCATGCTTGGAGATAATTGTGGTACTTTTTGACCATTTAATGAATAAAATTAAATCTTGATCTATACTGGTAGATAGAAAATCCCCACCCGTTTCTGAAAATAGGCGTATTTTTGTAATGAAATAACCATTTGAACCATTGAAGCACGTTAAAACTATTATAGCTGAAAAACAACATGGTCCATTGTGCTTTACACTGTGATGACTCAGTTATGTAAAATTGCATCATGAAAATTTATTCAACTAGTTCTTGTTAAAGGAAATAAAAAAGTCACTGAGTAATCTGAATGTAAATTATTTTTGAGGACATGAAACAAGTAGTCTTGCTGTTATTATCAAACTGTTGTACCTACATCATTTTTTTATTGTGAATTAAAAATAATTTTACAGTCTATATCACCTACATCATTTATAAACACTCAAAGATAATTTGAGAGATTGAGTTCTGTTATAGAACTCTATGCTCATCAATCAAAACAGAACCAAGCAGGTGAAAATCTTGATTAGATGAGCCAATTTTCACATGAGGCTTAAAACAATAAACATGATAAATATCTGAGAGGACGATTTTGACTTCTGATCTACCGCTCTTTATTGTTTTTTCTTGACATATTTTCACATAAATTTTTCATAGTGACCATTGTAGCATGCTTGTGCAAATCGCCCCCATCCATAGTTAACAGAATGGAGATAAGTATGTAAATTCATGTGTTTCTGTACGGAGAAGATTTATGAGTTTTATACTACCTATAGTACCTGAAGAAAATGTAGGAGTTAGAAATCTTATTTTTGTTTGTTTCAAAGAAGGTATGGCCCACAAATTTTCTGTGAAATATGGCTGATATGCTGGGATTTGTAGTGAGGTCAAGTTTTGGGTGGAGTAAGTGGAGAGAGATGGAGAAGATCATCTATAGGAATAAGAAGGTCATTTGTATAATTTTAGATGTTAATTTAAGAGAGTCTGTTCAGTTTGAATAAAATAATTTGATTTTCTTTCATATTCAGAGAATCTAGGATTGGATCCAGAAGTTGCCAAAGCAAATACCCCGGGTTTTGTTGGATGCCTGTCTTCAGTACAGTACAATCACGTAGCACCGCTGAAGGCAGCCCTGCGCCACTCCACCATTGCACCTGTGACTGTCAGAGGGGTCTTAACGGAATCTACCTGCAGCTTCCTGATGGATTCGGACCTAAGTGCAGTAACCACAGTGCATTCCTCATCAGGTACGTATGAGAGAAAAATGTCCAAGAAATTGATTAATGGACTGTCTGTCATTAGCACTAATTTTGATGTCTTTTAGAGAATTCCAGATTCAAAGGCTGGTTGACATTTCCCAATTCCTTACCTTGTGTGATTACTGCTGGTGAGAATTATAACTTATGTCTCCTGGGTGATATTTATACATATTCTAATTAATTTTGTTTGTATATCATGAGTGAAAAAACCTCACTGCTGTCAAGTCAAATCCAACTCATAGCTACCCTGTGGACAGAGTAGAACTGCTCATAGAGTTTCCAAGGAGCACCTGGTGGATTCAAAGTGCAGACTTTTTGGTTAGCAGATGAAGCACTTAACCACTGTGCCACCAGGGGTTCCACATTATGAGTAGTTAGTACTAAATTAACACTTGTATATATATAATACATATGTTATATTTTATTTACGTAGTTTTATATATATGAAAACAGTTTTGTATACTTATATATGGTTATACACACACACGCATGTTGTTGTTTTTAGTTGCCATTGAATAGATTCCAAATTGCGACACTCCCATGTGTGCACTGTAAAACTGCTCCATAGTTTTTTTTTATTTTACTTATTTTGTTGTTGTTATTGTTGAGAATATATGCAGAAAGCGTTCCCCAATTCAGCATTTCCTATGTACAGTTCAGTAACATTGATTACATTCTTAGAGTTTTGCAACCATTCTCACCTTTTTTTCAGTCATTCCTTCTCTCTTAATATAAACCCACTGCCCCCTAAGGTTCTTATCTAATCTTTTGCATTGTTATTGTCAATTTGATCCCAAAAAATAGTTCTAAAAAGAGCATAAGTCTCAAGGCAGACATCTTTTACTACATGAGGTAAGCTATTGTTTGGCTTTAAGAAGACTTAAAAGTTGAATTGATAAAAGTCATATGATAGACACATTTACAATGACACATGTACAGAAAGAAAAAAGAGAAAGAGAGGAAAGAAAGACACATGGAGGGAGGAAGAGCAAGAGAGAGAAAGAGATACCAAGAAAGAGAGAAAGAAAAGAGACAGAGGAAAGAAGGTAGAAAGGAAAAAAGGGAGAGAGAGCAGGAGGGCAGGAAGGAGGGAGAAGGGAGGGAGAGAGAGAGAGTAAGAAGTGTAACAAAGAAGGAAGGAAGAAAAGAACAGGTGCTGAGGTTGCTTATGTACAATCCAAATCTTCAAGGAGTTTGACTCCTTGATTTGAAAGTTTAGAGACATGGCTTCTGGGAAGTCTCAGTTAATTGGCCTAGTAACGAGGTCAGTACTTCTGTTCTTCTCCATGGTGTTTTTAAGACTGTAAACTTTCAGAAGCACATGTTTAGGTTTATTTTCCTACATGCCTCTGAATGGGTTTGAACTCCAAACTTTCAACTACTAGTTGAGGGCTTAGCTTTTGCAGCAAGCAGGAATTGTGTGTGTGTGTGTATATGTATATGTATATATATATATATATATATATATATGAATGATGTCTGACAATTAAGTTTGTGAACTAATCCTGGTAAAAGTGCCACATATTTCACTGCAGTATATTACTGCAGTCACCTTAAAAGTATTCATCTAGTGATCCTATACACTGACACCAGTGTCTAGTTTACCCTTCAAAGCAATTTTGGAACTCTTTTTTTTCTAGAATGACCATCAGAGCTGTCATTGTATTACCCCTGGTGTCCTGAATGTCATCAAAATGTCTTCCTTTCAATATTTCCTTTATCTTTGGGAAAAGAAAAAAGTCACTGGGGGCAGATCAGGTGAGAAGGAAGGTGTTCCAATACAGTTGTTTGTTTATTAGCTAAAAACTCCCTCACAGACAGTGCTGTGTAAGCTGGTGCATTGCTGTAATAAGGCCGACTCGACGGCACTTGGCTTACTTGGCATCAGTTGTTGGCAAAAAGCTTAGATTGTTTTCATCTAACTTTTTTATACTGCTTTTTCAGCACTGCCAAATAGTAAACTTGGTTAACTCTTTGTCCACTTGGTAAAAATTGCTTCCTTCCTGTGATGTCAAAAAGATTAGCAACATTGTTTTGATTCTTGATTTGGACTGATAGAACTTTTGGATTGTGGAGAATTGGCTGACTTCCATTGCACACTGTGATGCTTTGTTTCAGGGTTGTATTGGTACACCCATGTCTCATCACCAGTGAGAACATGGCCCAGAACGTCATAAAGAGTTCTTTAAACCAGACAAGTTTCATATAACTAGTAAAGAATGTCTGATGTAAGCATTCTCCTCTTATAAGAACTGCCTATGTAAGATTGAACTGACAACAGCAACTTTAAAGATTAGACAGGAAACTTACGGGTTACTGAGTTTGCTAATAAGTGAGGATCAGTTCAGAATAGGAGAATGAAAATGTTTGTACAATTTAAAGAATGCAATGAATGTCATTAAATTGTACATGTGGAAATTTTTGAATTGGTATATGTACTGCTATGTATATTCTTACCAAAAAATAAATTTTAAAACATTCAGAATATGCAGTTTAAAATTATTTTTCTATATATATAATTAAAGGCATTTTGATGTCTCAGTTTTAACTCAAGGCTTTGGTTACAAGGAATAAGACAAATATTTATTTTAGATAGTTGGAAAGCAAAATAAGATACGTACTTGACCATGCATAATTTTGTGCTAAATGCAGTGTTCGTAGCATTACTTATTTTTTAAAGGATGGATATTAATAAATTAAATTATAATATTAGTTCACTGATCGGTTTCCCTCTCAGACTGTAAACTCTCCAATCCTCAAAGCAGTAATCACTTAAATAGTTGTGACATATACGAGGTCTGACAATTAAGTTCACTAACTTGCCTCTGTGTGCTTACATTCACAGCACTGTACAAACAACCCACTAAGGTTTATATCCTTGGTATATCAGTGTCTCACAGTTATGTTCATGTTGACATGTGGTAGTGTCTGGCTGAATGGGGTTCATTATTGTTGTTGTTTTGTGTGCTGCTGCAAGAATGTTGGAGCTTGAATTAGAGCAACAAACAAACGTCAAATTTCTTGTTAAACTTGGCAAGAGTAGATGTGAAATCAGTGACATGATAGTCAAGTTTAGGGGGATAATGCCATGGAGAAAATGGCAATGTACAAATGGATTAAATGTCTTTCTGAGGGGAGACAAAGCGTCACTGATGGAGAGTGGTCAGGGTGGCCAATAACAAGCCAAACTGATGAAAACTTTCCAAAAATTGGTTGAATTGGCATCAAAATTGTCATGTGACTGTGAGAAGCATTCTGGTTTAAGATGTAGGGCTTAAAGATTATTGAAGAGTAATAGTTTTGGAGGTTCATCCAACCTTCATGGTTCAAGTAAGTCTGGATTCCCTTAGAATCTGAAATTCTATTCTGTATTTCCCTCTATTGATTAAGATTCTTCTACAGTCTTTGATCAAAACATTCTGTAATGGCACCGAGCACCATTCAGTTCTTTTGGTCTCACGGCAGAGAAGGCAGCTGTTCATGTAGGCAGTTAGCTCCACATGCCATTTCCCTGCCTTATGCTGACTCTTTTTCTCATCTGTTACTCCAGGTAAATAAAAACCAGTGTTTGTACCTCGGATGGTCACCTGCAAGCTTGTAAGACCTCAGGCACTGCACAGCCAACCAGGAAGTAGAACCAAAAATGCTAGACATATTATTAGGCCAATTAATTCTGATGTCCCATGAAATTACGGCCCTAGACTCCCAAACCAAGAAAACAAATCCCATGAAGTATTTGGTTTTGCCTAATTGCCTCTGTAGCTGCTCTGTTTTGTTGGTGTTGCTGTAAATACATCTATTACACAACTTCTGCATGTTCAGCTTTGTACAGATGTACAACTTATTGACGGTTACATTATCAACTGTGTAGTCTTACCCTTAATCTGGAACCACTTTTAGAAGTTTTTTGTGTGGATTCCTTTGAATCTTCCATGACATGTCAACAGGAATTGAGATAATATTTCTTCTTTTCTGATCTGGATACCTTTTCTTTCTTTCTTTGTCTCTCTCTCTTTTTTTTTTTTTTGCTCTGGCTTGGGCTTCTAACACAATGTTGAGAGTAAGCGTTCTTGTCTTGTTTCCAATTTCAAGAGATTAGTTCTTATTCTTTCTCCATTAGACATAATGTTCCTTCCAGTTTTTCATATATGCCCTTAATCTTATTGAGGGACTTCCCTTCTATTCTAATCTTAGGGATCAATCCCTAGTGGTAACATATCTGAAGTTTGTAAGACGCTGTCTCACCATCTTTGCTTCTAAGAAGTATTCTGGTTGTACTTCTTCCAAACAGACTTTCATTCTTTTGGCAGTCCATGGTATATTCAACATTCTTTGCCAACACCACAATTCAAAGGTGCCAATCATTCTTCAGTATTACTTATTCACTGTCCAGCTCTGAGTGCATATGAGATGATTATGGTGTACCTAAGTCTCTAAGGTGATATCTTTTGCTTTTCACCACTTCAGAGAGATTTTCAATGAGGCTTTTGATTTCTTGACTGCTGCTCCCATGAGTGTTGATTGTGGATCCAAGCAAAATCAAATTTTGATAACCTTACTTTTTCTCCTTTTATAAGTCATGAGGGCTTTTGTTTTGTTTATGTTGAAGTCTAATCCATACTAAAGGCTATGACCTTTCATTTTCATCATTAAGTGTTTCAAGTCTTCACTTCAGCAAGCCAGGTTGTCTCATCTGCGTAATGCAGGTTGTTAATGAGTTTTCCTCCAATCCTGATGCCCCATTCTTCTTCTTATAATACAGCGTCTTGGATTATTCACTCAGCTTGGAGACTAAATAGGTGTGGTAAAAGGATACAATTCTGATACATACTTTTCCTTACTTTAAACCACTCAGTATCTGCTTATTCTGTTTAAACAACTGCCTCTTAGACGATGTAGAGGTTCCTTGTATGCAAAAGTAAGTGTTCTGAATTTCCCATTCTTTCCAGTTTTATCCATAATATTATGACTCACATAGCCAAATGTCTTTGCATAGTTAATAAAACATTGGTAAACATCTTGCTGGTATTCTCTGCTTTCAACCAGGATTCATCTGACATCAGCAATAATATCAATGGTTCCACATCCTCTTCTGAATCCAACCTGAATTTCTGGTATTTCCTGTTGATACACTGCTACAACTGCTTTTGAATGATCTTAACAAAATTTCACTTGCACGTAATGTTAGTGATATTGTTCAATAATTTCTGCTTTTGGTTGGATCACCTTTCTTGAGAATGGACATAAAAATGGATGTCTTCCAGTCAGCAGGCCAGATCTTCCAAATTTCTTGGCATAAACTAGTAAGCACTTTCGGTGCTGTATTTATTTGTTGAGACCTCTCAGTTGATATTCCTTCAGTTCCTGGAGCCTTGTTTTTCACCACTGTCTTCAATATAGCTGAAACTTCTTCCTTCAGTACTATTGGTTCCTGGTCTTGAAATGGTTGCACCTTGACCAAAAATTCTTTTTGCATACCACTTCCATCTGCTTTTGATGCTTCCTGCATCACTTAGTATTTTCTCCATAGAATCCTTCAGTTGTAACTTAAGGCTTGATTTTCTTTTATCAGTTTTTTCAGCTGAGAAATATAGAATGTGTTCTTGCCATTTGGTTTTACATCTCTAGCTCTTTGCACATGTCATTAGATCCTTGACTTAGTCTTTTTGAGCCAGCCTTTGAAATCTGGTCAGTTCTTTAACTTCATTATTTCTTCCTTTTGTTTTAGCTATTTGACTTTAAAAAGTAAGTTTTGGAGTCTCTCCTTACATCTATTTTGGTCTTTTCATCTTTCCTGTCTTTTTAAGGACCTGTTGCTTCCTTGATATCATTGCACCACTCTTCTGGTCTTCAGTCATTAGTGTTCAGTACATAAAATCTATCTTTGAAATGATGTCTAAATTGAGCAAGGATATACTGAAAATGATACTTTGGCTATCGCAGACTTGTTCTAATTTTCTTCAGTTTCAACTTGAACTTGAATATGAGCAGTTGATGGTCTGTTCCACAGTCAGCCCCTGGTGTTTTCTTTGCATTGTCTCTTTCTACAGATGTAGCCAATTTGATTTCTGTGTGTTCCATCTGGTGAAGTCCATTTATACCTTCAGCATTTATGTTGGTAAAAAGGTATTTGCAATGAAGAAGTTGGTCTTTAAAAATTCTGTCATGACATTTCTGATGTCATTTCTTTTACCAAGGTCATATTTTCCAACTACTGATCCTTCTTTTTGGTTTTCCGCTTTTGTATTCCAGTCAACAGTAATTATCATTGCATCCTGATTGCAGTTTCTGTCAATTTCAGATGACAGAAGTTGGTAAAAATCTTCAATGTCTTCATCTTTAGCCTTAGTGGTTAGTTTGTAAATTTAAATAATAGTCATATTGACTGGTCTTCTTTGTAGGTATATGGATATTATCCTAGCTGACAACATTGTACTTCAGGATAGATCTTGAAATGTTGTTGTTGACTATGAATGCAATGCCATTTCTCTTGAAGTTGTCATTTCCAGCAAAGTAGACCACGTGATTGTCTGATTCAGAATGGTCATTACCAGTACATTTCAGGTCACTAATGCCTAGAATATCACTGTTTATGTGTTCCATTTTATTTTTGATGATTTCCTGTTTTCCTAGATTCATCCTTCCTATACTCCACATTCCAATTAGTAATGAATGTTTTAGCTGTTCCTTCTCATTTGAAGTCATGCCACATTTGCTAATGAAGATCTCAAAAGCTTGACTCCACCCATGTCATAAAGGTCAACACTACTTTGAGGATTCAGCCCTTTCTCAGTTATCTTTCAAGTGCATTCCAACCGGGGGGGGGGGGGGTGCATCTTCCAATACTATATCAGACAGTGTTCTACTGGTATTTATAAAGTTTTCACTGGATAGTTCTTTTTAAAAGTAGATTGCACAGCACTTCTTCTTCATCTGTCTTAGTGTGAGAGCTCAGCTGAAGCCTGTCCAACATAGGTGGCCCTGCTGGCATTTGAATAACAGTGGTATAGCTTCCAGCATGTCAGCAACATGCAGGTCTCTGCAGCGTAACAAACTAACAGACACCTGGGGAAATTCATGCTTAAAGAATATTTTTCCGTGACACATTACTGTGATAGGACGTTTAGCTGAGTCATTCCCCAGTATTTTTTTGCGGGGGAGGTAGAGTTGGTGGTTAAAACTAAACAATGTTTTATGTCAGTTTATACATAGTATGAATAGAAGTAGTCGATGGAAGTATATGGATTACAACTGTGAAAGCTATTTTGCAAAGTGGATATAGACATAATTTTTGTTGCCACATTAGTGAAGCTGTTACCAGATCTGAAGAACTTACTTGGAGCTTAAAAAAAAAAAATAGAGCATTAGAATTAATAAACTAAGTACGTAGGTATCAACATTACATCTTAAGCATATGATCAGAAAAGATAAAATTGTGAAAATCGAAATATTGACTTCCAACCTTAAAAGTGATATATAGATTAAATAAGGAAGATAGAGATAACTAGAGATTGGAGTCACAGGAAAAAATGAAATGTGAATTTTGATAGATGATTAAAATTTCAATATTTATAAAAAAGTTTTATAAAAAACAAATACGAAACAGGATTAAGGATATTCGTTGTGTCAGAGACTATTATAAAATTATTAATTTGTATAATTACTCTAAAACCATCTGTGGTAAAGACTTGTGTTTCCTATTTTAAAGATAAAATTTAAATGACGCATGACCACCCTGGTGATGTCACAAAGTAGTACATAGTCAGTTGCCAAATAGGAAGTTAATTAGGAACAGAGAGAAGTGGTTCTTTTACTACCTGTTCTTTATTGATCGTGATGTTTTTCTGGGCAGTAGTGACATATAATACAAAGTAGAATGATGCGTGTGGTAGCTGGATGACTTTGGTTTGAATCCTAGTTTGGCCACAGATGAGCTATATGACTTTGGATGAGTGAGTTAATGGTACCAATTGAATTTCCCTGTCAATGCAATGGGAAAAGTTATACTCCTATTGTGGTAATTTCCTGAAGATTGAATGTTACAATAATAATGATAACTAATATTTATTAAATGTTTGGTAACCACCTAGTTCTGAAAATTTTATGTGCATTTTCATGTGTATTTTGGGGGTATTAACCAAGTAAAAGGCCACCACTGTCATTTCTGACTCATAGTGACTTTATAGGTCAGAGTGGAACTGCCCCACAGAGCTTCCAAGGACTGCCTGGCAAATCTGAGCTGCCAGAATTTTGGTTAGCAGAAGTAGCACTTAACCCCTGTGCCACCAAAGTTTCCATTGTGAATATAATTACTCCTCTTTTAATACTTACAAAAATTGTTATTTAAATATTTATTTTGCCCAGTATCACCAGACTAACCAGATGTAAACCACATCTGTGTGCCTTCGATGTGATACTCATTCCTATAAGTTTTACATATATACCACGTATGTTAATACATTCATAGTACAGTCCTTCTCTAATCAGAGGGGATTACTCCCAAGGGTGTTAACTCTGTCTCATATTCACCCTTCCTTGTTAATGATTTAGAATCCTCTTGTAGTTAAAGAGAGCTCTCATAGAGATTGACACATGCTTGAGGTTAGTGTCATGGATTGAATTGTCTACTCAAAAAATATATATATATGGAGCCATTTAGCTAGGTCATGATTCCTGGTATTGTGTGATGCTCCTATATGCTATAAACCATGCTTCTATGATGCTAATGAGTGAGGATGGGCAGCAGCTGTGTTGCTGGGACAAGACTCAATGTGTAAAATTGTAGTGTACCTTGAGGCAATCTTTTGGGATATAAAGGAAAAAGAAGCAAGCAGAGATTTGGGGAATTGATACTACCAAGAAATAATGCCAGGAGCAGGGCATGCACTTTGGAAAGGACCCGTGGTCCCTGTGCCTCAGAAGCTCTCAGTCCAGGAGATCAGTGACGGGGACCTTCCTCCAGAGCCAACAGAGAAAGCCTTCCCTGGGAACTGATACACTGAATTTGGACTCTTAACCTACTGGACCTTGACAAAATAAATTTCTCTTTTGAAAGCCATCCTCTTGTGATATTTCTGTTATAGCAGCACTAGACGATTAACACAGTAAGGGAATCCATCAATTAAGAAAAGCTTTAGAAAATACATACAAACCATCTGGCAAAGCAGTATGGAACTTTAAGGGTAGGTTTCCTCTATTGTCTGATTCAACCTATTATCCTAAAAATAACATATATGCTAACAGGGTTAAGGGACTATCAGACAGAAACAGAGAACTTCAGATGCTTTCTGATAGCATAAGTTTGTTTTGAATTCATTTCAAAATGCTAGTTCACAACACTTTGAGAGCACTTTCCCTGACCTGTACGTGTAGTATGTCATCTCCACACTGTGTACTACTTGTTAGCATTGTGAGTGAGAATGAAGGTTTGTGTCTTTGGCTTCTTTCAGATTCCTTTGGGAAGACAGATGAGCGGGAACCACTCACCAATGTAGTTCGAAGTGATTCAGCCGTCATTGGAGGTAAATTACTCTTTGTTGCTGAAAGCAGAAAAGACATAAGTGATCCTATACTTTGTAGTAAGGCATCTGAAGCCTCCCTTCATTGTGGTTTTCTGGCAGCCATATGGTTGCAGATGTAGATCTTGTTTGCTCTGCCGTGAGCTGAGTTCCCTCTTCCAGCCTCGCTAGCTTTCTCATTCTCTCATTGCCTGTCTCATCTCTCTTCGTTTTGCCTCAGGTTGGCTGCTTCCTAGGGTATCTTGATTTTTCTTACAACATAGAGTGATTCCAAAACCTGTTTTAATGTAAAATGCTTGTGGTGATCAAAATGCAAGTCACTCTAAGATATATAACCCTAGCAGAAGCTGTTGTCTCTACTCTTGCCTTCTGACAACCTAGGTTAACTGATCCATGCCAGATGTAGTTCACCTTTAAAAACTCTGCAATACCCACACATTTAACTTACATTTAATGAACATCAGCTAAGGGTCACATCCTGTGGTGGGGAATAGGAATGAAGGGTGCTGTCCAGTAAGACTAGCTGGGAAAGGGATTGATAAACAGACAGCAACTGAGCTAGTGGAATTTTCTGAGCACAGAATCGCAATGACTGTGGGAGCAGAGATGGACCGATACTATAAGAGTATAAGGAAGAAAAACCACCTCACTTTATTAAAAAGTTCTTTAGAGGTCTAACCTGACTTCTGCCACAGGAAGGAGAGTCCAACTTTATTTTTGGCATTAATAACTGTGGCAAAGAATTCTCTGCATTTTTTTTTTTTGTAATTCTCCATTTGATACATGCAGAAAAAGCTTTTGTGACTACAGGCTTTCTTCTACATATTTATATGCTTCTGTGGGGTTTTAATATCAAGAAAAGCATCTTGACCCTGTGAGGAAGTTCCTGGAGGTTAGTTCAGCCTCCAGCAATGAATGCATCAAAGGAGTATTTCCTGTCTTAAAGCTATAGCCCGCTTCTAGGAGTTACACTCACTACCACCGAGTATATTTACAGGTTTGTTTATATAGGTGGTTTTAATAGGCCATGATCTAAAACATTTTGGGCCAATGTCACATGACGATATACAAATATAAAAAAATAAGCAATATAAATCACGGCCTCAGCACTACCAAAAATAAATGGATAATATGTACCCAATATATTTAACTGTCAAGTGTTCATGGTTATGCAGATCATAATGCAAGATGTCCAGAAAGGTTTTTTTCCCACCTTAATATCCATTTTACTTAGAAAAAAAAACCTAGCAAAACATATAGAGTAATAGAAATAAAATTATTGAATATAATAAATACTTTTAAGATATTCTGGTATCAAGAAATTAACATAGGCACAATCTCTAATGTGCACCTTTTTAGCGTCTGTTCGCTGACTTTGTACTGGTGAAGGTATTGGTGAAAGCTTCAGGTCAGCAAGGGCATCTTGCAAAGCAGTAGTAGTCAAACCACATGCAGACCAAGCAGGGGAAATGTGATACAGCTAGGCATGTGTTGATCCTCAGTCATCTGTAAGCTCTTCAGCAATGGAAGCCAGAAGCCAACAGTCTCTGAGTGCAGAGCACTATAGAAATTCCATAAATGTTTAGCAAGCATTTCATTATTCATGAAATGTGTTTTTCTTCTAGAAAAACAAACATAAACATATTGACAGCAGGAGAACATGCAAAGGATGCGAGATATGTAAATATTGTTTTCTAGGATACTGAAGTAATTCAAAAACAGTTGTAAGGTGACAGAGAATTGTGCTCGTTACAAACTATTCTGACACACTGTTTTAAAAATTGTGTTTTAAATGAAAGTATACAATTCAAGTCAGTTTCTCATACAAAACCTCACACACTCTTTTTTGTGCAACCTTAGCTGCTCTCCCCACGTGGTGCCAGCGTGCGGCTCTCATCCACCCTGAGTTTCCCATGTCTATTCCACTTGCTTCTGTGTCCCCTCTGCCTTCTCATCTTGCCTCTGTACAGGAGCTGCCCAGTTCGTCATCTATATCTAGTTAAGCCAAGAAGTACACTCTTTACAAGAATCATTTTATGTCTCACAGCCCAGTCTGTCTCCAGAGCTGGCTTCAGGAATGGTTTCCTTTCTGGGCTAACAGAGACTCTGGGGGCCATGTCTTCCAGGGACCCTCTAGTCTGTCACACTATGAAGTCTTATCTTTTTACTAGTCTGACACATTCTTCATAGCAAGTCTTAAAGTAATTTACCAAGCAATCCATTGTTAGTTCATTTCCACATTTATATGATGGCCTTATCATTCCATCAAATTAACCCGTTTGTGATTTCATTTTGCTTCTGCCATTCAAAACAATTGAATAAGAAGAAGCAATTGCTGTTGAGTAGAGTGATTCATATCAACCCCATGTATATCATATTAAGGGTTTTTAAGGGCTTAGTTTTTGGAAGTAGATCACCAAGACTGTCTTCTGAAGAGTCTCCGGGTGGACTCAAACCATCAATCCTTTGGTTAGCAGTCAAGTGTGGTGTTAACTGAGTGTATCACCCAGGATCTCTGTCTTCCTCTCTGGCTAGTCTAAAATTAATGGGCTTTATTGTGATCGAAGACTGGTCTTTATTCCTGGGCATTTGGGACAGTTTATTTGTATATTTATTTTGTTATTTTTCCTCTTTGGGTCTTCTGTGTCTGACTGAATCGTATCTTTTGACAGATGACTTGTGACACCTCTCATTGTCTTTCCTCTGCAGGTGTGATAGCAGTGGTGATCTTCATCATCTTCTGCATCATTGGCATCATGACCCGGTTCGTGTACCAGCACAAACAGTCACATCGTACTAACCAGATGAAGGAAAAGGAGTATCCAGACAATTTGGACAGTACCTTTAGAAATGACATTGACTTGCAACACACTGTGAGCGACTGTAAACGGGAATATTTCATCTGAAAAACTTTAGGGTCACCTAATACTCCTTTAGTTTAAAATTATTTTCTTTCCTTTTCTTTGATTTTGGTCATTATCTTCCTCTTATTATTATTACTTTGCCATTTCTTTGTTGAAAAACACCTACATCTACCACAGCATTTATTCTGTTGACCTAGTCCAGGAGACCAGGCAGCTACGGCCACTGCCTTCCTCTCTGACAAAACTTTTGTGATGATAGTGACCACCCAAGAGACTGACCTTACTACCCTAGACCAAGGAATAGACACGCGTGAACATGTGCATAGTCAGTTTTGTATTTCTAGTTTCTAACCTGCACTGTTGAGTTTTGTAAACATTCAGTCTTGCAGGCTTACCTTGACTCTGAACTGTGTGATTTAGACATATAATGGTCATCGTTGCCATCTTCCTGTATCTCAAGTCCATTTGAAACAGGGAGCCCAAGATAGAGAGAGAAGATTCTAGAGTCCTGATTTGCCTCAGCAGCATTTCAAAAAGTATAAGAAAGGTTTGTTTTTGTTAATTTACTTTTTCTTACCCTAAATAGCCCATTGTCCTAACTCATCATCTTTGCTCCTATGTCCTGAGTATTTTCAAATAGGATTGCAGACAGTAGTGAGAAATGGCTTTCTTCCTGTCTTATCAGTCTTTCCTGGGGCCTACACTTTAAAGCAGCACAAATAGCATAAACCTACAGGAAGCATGGAAAATAGTAGCTTAAAACTGGGAGGTAAAAAGAGAGCTGCTAGGAAGTGGATGTTATATAACTCCAAAAATGCCTCCTCCAATTTTTTAAAAAAGGCTAGCTAGGTTATTCCTGGTATTATTATACTGAGGAATAAAATACACACACATGCACAAGCATGTACACATATGATGTTGCAGCTGAAAGAAATCCAAATAAAAAATCTAAAATAGTATCTGGTTCTGTGAAGAGCTTAAAATATTTTAATTCAGTTTAAAAAAAGAACTGCATGAAAGAAGAGAAATATCAAATAGTGTCCTTTCCTTCTATCCACTCACTGAAGATCTGGTAAAGGCAGGGAATGTAGGGTTTGCATTTAAGAATGGATGGAAGGAGTCCATCTCTGTCTATTGAGCAGTTTTCTAAGAGTTTTAGGGTACACTGACTGATAAGTGGTGACACTGCTTTCAGCCCTAACTGACCCATAGGTTCTGGAGCACACTGCATTTGCAAATCTGCCATACTTTATGTACATAAAGGCCCTTAAGTATGTCTTTTTAGAGGACTAAATTCTTAGGTGAGGTGGCAACAGTTTGACAAGAAAGCATCAAAGAAACACAGTCATCCCTTGAATAAAACATCCTGAGCTCCTCCATGAGGTAGTGGTAAAAATCCTAATAATTGTGTTGTAACAATACGCCTAATTCTTTGTCTCTGGGCTGTCTTGGCGAAAAAGTATAAATGTTCCTGCAGGCTAGAAATGCCAATATAATGATGCAGAGATAGGAAAAGTACTTGCCAATTCTCTTTACAAAGCAGATTCCATTTGGAAAACATTCACCACACTGCTATTTGCCAACCTGGACAATTAACAGAAGTTCTATCTTGTTCTGAATAGGTACACTGCAACTGATTGTTTCACATCCCTCCTGCATGGCTCACAGCGAGGGACTCCACAGACTCTCTTTCAGAGAGAATGCATGAGATAAGGGTTTCTTTTGTAATTATATTTTTCCACTTTAAGATGTTGTTCTAAGTATGCATTCTCCCTTTAAATTTTTTGTGGGTTGTACTGAATCCCTTCAACGTTTCCATTGTATGTTTTTCCTAGAAAACCTATTTTTGAGTGATTCTAAAAAGGTCACTCTTTTTTTCCTTCTAGCTTTAATGAGATGAATGAAACTTCAATAAAAAGAATGATCTTTAAACACTGTTTTTCCTACCTTCATATCCCCTTTTCTGATTTTTACTTCTGAATTTTCTATTTTCATAAAAAGGCTGTATAAATCAGCCTTTTGCTTGGCCATGTGTTTGTCCCCTGGAATAAAAAAGTCACCATCAAGAATAGTATGCGTGGCCTGAAGCATCTCTAATAATGAAATGAAAAGCAGAAGGAAAGTATGAGTAATAAAGTGTGAACTCCTCCTTATTGAAGTCTCAGAGAAGTGAGGCCTGAGCTTTGCTGACACAGAGCAGATAAAAGAAATGACTAGCAAAGGCCGATTTAGTATATTTACTTTTCTTTATTTGCTTATATATGCTTGTAGGTAGCTCCATAGGGTGGAGAATTTGTAAAGCTTTGTCCTTGTCACATCTGTACTTCAGAGTCACCTTCATACCTCCCCATACCTAGACTATGTATACGTACACACTATGCACGCATTACCAGTTGCCATCAAGTTGAATGTACCACAGACTGATGCCAAGACCATATGATCTGTACACTACTCCTACAAGTAGAGCCTCAGGATTAAATTGGAATTATTTTTACAGGGTTGTATTATTTCATAACCCCAGGGAACAGACCAGGTTTCACAAAGTATATATATATATATATGAAAGCAAGCAAGTTTCATCCTTCAAAATGAAACACAATTTATAGCCACTCTTTCCTCGATGGTACCAAAATCCATGTAATTTTATGCAGTTGTTCAACTTTGTATTTCAATCCTTGAGCAATTGCAGTCTAAAACTAAATGCATAGTCTCCAAAAGCATTCTGATCCCTGCTTAATCGCTCTCTTGTTTCATGTTGTGGTTTCTTGACTTCATCCTCTGGAATACTGTGATCTCTTCCACTTTGACTCTCAATCCTTGGTAGCCGATGTTTATCAAAAGATCTTATGCAGTCTGGGCCCTTTGAAATGTAAGCAAAAATATCTGTACAATTTCATATTCCAAGGGGACAGTTTTTAATGTAAGTAACAGAACATTTTCTTATCATAAAAGATTTTTAAGGAGCCCTGGAGCACAATGGTTAAACACTGTTAGGTGGTTATGTGATCAGTTGTTAACTGAGACGTTGGCAGTTCAAACCCACCAGCCACTCCATAGGAGAAAGATGTGGCAGCCTGCTTCCGTGGAGATTTACCGCTTTGGAAACCCTATGAGGCTGTCCTACAGGGTCACTGTGAATTGGAATTAACTCAAAGGCAGTGGGTTTTATTGCATCACTCATTGTAAGCATAGATTTGCTTTGCCACAATTTCTAGGAGAATTTGTCCAGAGAAACAGACATTTTTTTTTTTCATTTCTCTAGCTGTATTCTTATGAATAATTTATTCTCTTATAGTCACTCTTAACTGCACATTGGAGATTTATTTTAAGGATTCTGGGACTTATATTTTTCAGAACACATTTTTGTTTCTTAATAAAACACATGGTACGAACTTGACTTCTTTGCTTTGTCAGACCCATACACACAACAGGGTAGAAGTGGCAGGATTAGAACAAAATAAATGATTGTTCTTTCCCTTTTTTTAATCATCATGGAGTATTCACTGAATAATGCTCTGAGAGCTGTGTTAGACATTGTGTAACAGAGCAAGTTACACACTGTCCTTGTTCTTGGGGAGCTCAAAGTCTAACACGGGAGGCAGATATTATTGTAATAGAGGAATGCACCAACTGCTATACAATGCAGACCAAAGGCACTGCATACTTGTTTTTCTAATGTACTGACTGGAGGCTTAATGCAGCAGATGTATTTCTAGATAAATATTTATAATTTTATTTGTTGTGTATTATTTCCACCTTCAATAAGTTGCTTTTCCTCATCAAAGCAAATACCTGTCCTGAAGATGATTTCTTGTGGAGGGAAGTGCATTGATTCTCTAGGGACAGCAAGAATAAGTGGTCCCTATCTCTGACGTAAGTTTTGGAATGCTGAATTCTCTCCACTCTCTTTTCAGTTCTGACAGAGGATTGCAGAAGTCTTCCTTTCCATGAGTCAGACTGAGTGAGAATTTGGGGACCCAGTGTGTGCTAGGAGACAGCAGTGATCTCTTTTCCTGTTCCCCTAACTCTTCTCAGTTCTTTTACTCCATCTAATTATGACCTATTGCATGTCACTGCTCTTAGAACACAGCAAGAAATGTCTTTATTGACTTCCGAGTCTTTCTAACACATCTCCTTATCTTGATGTACCATTCTGACACTACTTAGAAAGAGCTTTGAAACATTTGAGTAATTGTCTAAAAAGTGTTATTCATCTTTGTGAGCTCTTGCCCCCATAACTTGGGTGAATGTTTTGAATCTCCAGTCTGCTGCTCACTCATTTGATTAGAAGTGCCTCACTGAGAGGGTACAAGCGAAGCAGTATCCCCAAAGTATTTGGGAGGTGAATCGCTTGCGAAAAGCCTTGACAGTTTGTCTGTGACAGCTCTGCTTTCTTTGAATTCCCCCAGAGCTTCAGTCTATCAAAATTACCTTGTAACATGAGCCTGAGAAGAAGCATTTGTCACTCATTCTCTTCTAAAAATAAGGTGTGAACATAGTCCTCAAAGTGTCCTGTGGATCACCCAGAGACCCGACCAATAAACTCCCTTGTTGCAGATAACAAAGGTGGTTAGTGGAAGAATATGCAGGTAAACCCCAAACTTTCAAAGTATCTGGAGGATAAGTGAGTGCTATTTTATGTCTCTCATGCAGTTTGAAATGTTTTCTTTCAAAAAAATTTTGTGTAATTGAATTACTTTTATCATTGTTCTTGATTTTTCTTTTCTTTAACCTCTCTTTCCATCTTTACACCCACCCAGTTTCTTTCTTTTTAAGCCACTTCCGCAGATTTTTTGGTTGTTCCTAGTTCTCAGCTCTGCTTTCAACAAATTTCAAATAGTTGAACCTATTACTGGGAAAATGACAAAAAATAAAAACAAATAAACAGAAACTTTGTAAAAATAGGGCTGTTATTCGAACATTGCCCAGGAAAGTCTACACACATATCTGTTTGGAAGGGAGAGACATATTCTCCTTTTATACTGATAATTATTTGAAGCCTTTACTTGAGTTTTTAGCACTTAACTTCATTGCTATTTTTGAATGATTTTTCTTGTACTTTGCACTATTATACTTTGAAGGACAAAAAAAGCAGTACATTTTCTAGTGAAATATTGTACATGAAAGCTGTTTGTCTGTCTTTTATAATGTTCATAGTCTACGAAGTAGCTGAACAGAAGTAAGCAAGGATTAAGGCAAGAATTGGTTTTAGTGTTTTAACCACTCCCACTGGGCACATGTCAAGAAGGGAGAAGCAGCATGCACTGGTATCTGTCTGAGATGAGGAAGGTCATCATTTCCCCCATAACTGATGACAGTGGCTTTTCCTACTTTCCTGGCTTCTGGCCTTGGATTCTTTTTAAGTGCATCTGGACCACTGTCTCTCACATTTGGGAAACACACGGTATCAAGGGCTTTGCATGAGGAATTTTTTTACTCACAATTACACGGCATTTTTGACACTTCCGTCTATTTCAAACACATCTTTTTTAAGTGGTTTACTTTATTAGAGTTTTTCTAGGGTACGTTAGAGCTATCACCCCAATTACATAACCTGCCCAAGTTGGGAACACTCTTACCCACCTAAAGTTTTAAGGGGAAGAAACTATCAGAAGTCTCCCTAAGTACTCTATCCTGAGTCAGAATGCCAGCGGATGGAGGACCAGAAGTCCTGAGATTAGTTTAGCAGTTTTTCTTCCCCCACCATGGGTCCAGCCATCCGTAGATACACCCATAATTACCAGAACATGTGGAACTCTCATTCCATGACAATGAATACAGCCAGTGATCCATTACCTGACACTGGCTCAAATCACTGTCCTTGTTAGTCTTCCTTGTCATACAGGAAAACACTTAACAGGACAAAATTAAGATAGCAGTGCTAGGTGAAGCTAACTATTTTAATGATTAAAGTCCTGGTCTTATTTTCATTAGCATTACTGCTTCAGATTACAGTAGTGGCCTCCTAGGACATGAGAAGCGCACTAAGTAATTTGGTATGCAACAGATGCAGAAAGTTACTCTGTTGACTCTTTGAAGAATTTCTCAGTAAGTAGTATCTTTCAGTGAAACTTTAGGGACATTTTAATGGACATCCACCTCTTCATACTTTTCCATTACAATCAAGCCCACCTACCCTAAAGGTATTACACGAAATATTAACATAGTTTCTTCTCTTTGAATGGCAGTGTCTACCAGTATAACCTTATCCTGCCTTAAATATACATGCAAAAACTACCAAATCTTGCTTAAAGCAACATACTTACGTTGTGAGAGGTGCTCTGTATTCAACAAAGGTAGAGACCAAGACATCTCTACTTCTGAACCTGTTAGTTGACAGACTTTCTGTTATTCTGTGTCATCTTGAAGTGACACTTCCCTCAGTCAAATAGAAAAGGAAAAATGGTTCAAAGTTGTCATTAGGAATGAGAGTGCAGACAGAGGTGGAGCCAAGAGTCTGCCTCCAGAATGTGATAGGCAAGGAGTCAGCAAATGTTTTCTGTAAAGAGCCAGAGAATAAATATTTCTGGCTTTGTAGCACAGATAGTCTCTGTCACAGCTACTCACCTCTGATGTTGTGACACAAGAGCAGCGGTTTAGACAATTCGTAAACAAGTAAGTGTGGCTGTGTTCTAATAAAACTTTATTTACAAAAACAGAACACAGATCATATTTGGACTGTGGGCTGTAGTTTGCCCATCTCTATGACAGAGCATTACAGCATCTAGAAATTCCCTTTACTCTGGCCAGTAAGAGTCCTCCATTTAGAGGATAAAAAGACCATGAAGGTTACTTTTAAAAGGTAATCATAAAAATGAAGAATACTCCCCTACATATATAAGACTCTTACGGTAAAAGCACAAAACAGGTTGCCTTTGAGTATCTCCTGGAGTCTGGCTTTTCCTTTCTGCTTTCTGATTTTTATTACTCAAACAGAAGCCCAAGTGATGTTGCCTCAATCCAAGTCAGTTATGTAGGTCACGTAACATGTCTTAATACACTGTTTTGGGGGAGGGGGAAGTTAGCCTTAGATTTCTCTCTCTTTTTTCCTTTTATTACCCCCTACTCTCCCTGGTTACTGTTGTATAATAGAAAGACTTAAACTGTAAATACTGTATATTTAATAAAGAGAATTTTTTATGATTTTGTGTCTTGCTGTGGTTTCTTGTGTTAATTAGTCGAAGAATCCATTAGCTCCCATTCTCATTCTTTAGACCATTAACTCCCAGGGTTGTTGGAGAAACATGGAACTCCCACTTATTGAGGCTACTGATTTTGCCGTGTTTAGAAGTTCTGCCATGAATTGTCTCATCACCAGCTGAATTATCTTGGCCTGCATGCCTGGCTTAATTTTCTGTAACACAAGCTCATTGATGTAGTAGCACATTAAGTTTGAAACTCTGGAAGCATCCTGACTTGGAGTCTGTGCCAACTATGTCGACTGTGTTTCTTCCACCACCATGACTATGAAACTCTGTTTATTTGGGGTACTAAATATGAGGGCTCATAACTCAGTCTGCAAACTTGTCATGGTGCTACATGCCTCACTGCTGAATATCACTGCAGTCACCTTCCAAGTACTCCCTTGGGAAGCTATGCACTGATACCAGTACCTAATCCACCCTTCAAAGCAATTTTTAAATTCTTTCTGGAATGGTCATTGCATACGGTGGCAAGGTGGCAAGCTTGTGAAATTAATTGTGTGGTTGTCTGTGAAGGAGTTTTTAGCCAGTAAAAAAATAACTGTATTAGAACACCCTCTGCATTCACCTGATCTGGACACCAAAAGATAAAAGAAATATTGATAAGAAGACATTTTGATGGCAGTCAGGAAATCAAGGATAATATGACAACAGTTCTGATGGCATTCCAGAAAGAGTTCCAAAATTGCTTTGAAGGATGGGGTAGGTGCTGGCTCAGTGCATAGCTTCCAAGGGGAATACTTCAAAGGTGGCTATAGTGCTATTTAGCAATGAGATATGTAACACTTTTTCTAGGATGAGTTCACAAACTTAATTGGCAGTCCTTGTATTCACTGCATGAAATGGAATTCACTCCATCTGGTGTTTATTAGGATTCTGTATATCAGGTAGTTAGTCAATACACAGCATTTTTTTTTTTTTTTAAAAAGGCTTTTCAATAGGAGCATGACACTATCAGAATAACCCTTTAAAAACTCATGTAGTTACTCAGTGGATAATGGGCCCTAGGGGTATGTGAAGGGAGGAAAATAGCATAGCTGAGGTTATTTTGGAAGCCTTGGGGAGGGTGAAGGTTGCTTGGACAAGGGGTTGTATTAGCAGGAGTTGTAAAAAATAGCTGAGTCTAGACAGGAAAAAGGTGTGCTGATGTATGTGAGAGATAGCACAAGAAAAAGGAAAAAAAAATAAAGATAAAACTTTTGGCTTTAGCAATTGAATAAATGGAAGGAGAGTTTTTGTTTGGAGGGTGGTGATCCTGAAGTGAGAAGGGTGGATAATTAGTTCACTTTTTGGTTTTATTAAGTTTGATATTTCAGCTAAGAATAGGTTGCTAGATATATGTGTTTCTGCAGTTAAAGGGTGAGATCTGGTCTGGAGGGACACTGGGAACATATATGTATATATATATATATGTCTGTCTGTGTGTGTTCATATATGTATATGCATATATATGTGTGTGTGCATATTTATGAATGTGTATACACAAAGAGCACAATGGGATGAGATTACTTCATATACATATATACATGTGTGTGCATATTTATGTATGTGCATACACAGAGTAGAATGGAATGAGATTACTTGGGGAATAAGAGTCACTAGAAATCCTGCAGGAATAATGGTATGTTAGGTCAGGAAAAAGCAGCTGAGAAAACTGACGAGCGTCCAGAGAGGAAGGAAAAAGAATTAAGGGCTTTATTTGAAGGGAGTGGGCAGTCAGTAAATGCTGCTGAGAAAGGAATTGAGAATAGATAAGTCACTAGTGGCTTCAGCAAAATTAAGGCAATGATAATCTTTATAGATACACAATGGAAAAGTGGGAAAGAAATTTCATTTAGGGTCAGCTGAGGGGATGGAGAAGTTAGTGAACAATATGGCATAAGTCTCAAAGCACTATAATATGGTAAAAATGCACTGACATTAGAATCAGCCAAATAATAATAATAATAAAATAAGTAAATAAAACACTCAAAAGATTGTCAGGAATCAGTGAAATAATGTCTACAAACTTTTAGTAGAGGTTCTATTACATGGTTAGTGGTGCTCTCCGAAAACGTTATCCTCCCTTAGTGATTTCTTCATCATTTCTTAACGTGTAGATAAAGGAGTCCTGGTTGCACAGTGTTTAAACACTCAGCTGCTAACCCAGATGTTGTCATTTCAAGGCCACCAGCTACTCCATGAGAGAATGATGTGGCAATTTGCTTCCAGAAAGATTCTAGCCTTTGAAACCCTGTAAGTCAGTTCTACTTTGCTGGATAGTGTCACTATGAGTCAGAACAGACTAAATGGTAACTTTTTTTATTTAATTGACACATATCACACTGAATTAAGTAAAATTATGCAGGAAAAGGCAATCCATACTTTGTTAGGCGTTAACACTCAGTAGATATTTGTAAGCAGATTAGACATAGTTCTTGAGTTCTAATTCTAACTCTGCCGTAAATTAACTTTGTAACTTTGGATAAATCTCTTGCAGTTTTTGGAAAGCCTTTGTGATATCTGCACCAAATGAGAATATTCGAATTTGTAGTATCATACAAATTGACATCGTAGGCTTTTGGCCACATAGCCATGGCTTCAAATTCTTATTCTTCCAATAAATAGCTGAGGAACAGTAAAGAAATAAATTCCTTCCTGTCTTTGCAGTTTAATTCTTCCTTTTAAAGCACTGCTTGTATGCTCAAAAAACATCAGTTTTCCTCCTTTCTTTTTCCTGAGCTGCATTTGGTCACAAAAACATATGAGTATAATTCAAAGACAGTGAAGGACCAAATAAAATTTGATTCTTCTTTTCATATATTCCAAGGAGAGAAAGATGATTCCTTGTCTAAACAGATATATAATTTGTGGGAAAAAACTCATATTTCTTTTAATAATCCAATTTTTGCTACATACGATTTTATTTTTCTTGATGATTTAAAAAGAATGAGTTTTACTGAATCAGACTTTGATCATATAAGTGATCTCAGTGTTGAATCTAAACTAGAGGCCAGACTGAAAAGCACTTTCATGTGTGAGTGATCACTGAACATGATGCTGACACCAACACAAGGACCCAAAAGAAGCTGGGTCTGTGACAGTGAAATCCATCTGAGCAGGAAATGTGAGTGTTAATAACAGGAAATCCAAATCAGTACTACCCTTTAAGGAGTCCCAGCTCTTTAAAAAGAGCTCAGAGAATGAAAGACTACCTTATAGCATATCTTCCACTAGATTAAATGGAAAATGCCAGCAAGTTAGAAAGCGTGAGTGGATATGAAGGCATCCACTTCCCTGATGCATTGGTTTGTTAGCAGATACCTTGTCCTTGTCTTCCAGGGCTCTTTGTTGTGAATGAAACTCTTATTTAAGCAATGTGGGCATTGTAAAGAGGATTTACATGATTTCAACAGTTTCACTGAAGTACAGTAACAATAATTTAACAGTTACCATTTGTTGTAGGCCGCCTGTGTGTCAAGTCCATTACCTATGTCGTAACTAACTACAAGAGAGGTATTATTTCTCTCATTGTTCAAATACGAATACCTAGCCTAAGAAAATTCAGTTTGCTAACAGACTGCAGAGTTTTTGATGCTGCATACATACTAGATTCAAAGTTAAATTTTACCATATATTATTTGTATAGCTTACACAGTGTCTTTTCCTATTGTGACTCAATTTCTTACTTTGAAAATAGAAATGTTAACATCTATGTCACAGAATCATACAGCTACTTAGAGGGGGAATAAGGACTCAACAGAGATACTCCTCAAACTGTACGTAGCTATTCCTAGCTACTACTGTAATCAGTTCAAATAATGGATTCTGGTCCCTGATTCAACCACTCTGCCCTTTACTTCTATTGCTTACTGAATATAAAAAGAAGAACATTTTCAAACAATATTTTCTTATTATTCTTAGCTGCCTTCAAGTTGGCCCCAGATTCATGGCAAGCCATGCACAATGCAGTGTAACACTGCCCAGTCATGTGCCACCCCACAAAAGAGTTGCGGATTTGACCATTGCAGTCTGTAGGTCCTTCATTGACTGATATCGGGTATAGATCACCAGATCTTTCTTTGTAATTAGTCTTAGTATGGAAGAACCTCTGCAGCCTGTTGAGTATGCTAACAACACGCAAGCCTTCACTGGTCGATAAATAGAGACCGCCGTGAGTCGGATCTCACTCCTGTTGGGTCAGATGGCTGGCTTGGCTGGCTTGGCTGGCATGAAGCACACTGGCAGAAACGGAACTCAGGTTTCCTGAATGAGGATGAGAATTTTGACACTAAATTACCACGTGCTAAGGAAAGTTGTTAAAGACTATTTATACCAAACTGAAATTTTCTCAGGCTATAATCAGCAATCTTGAGCTAGCACTGATGAAGGGACAGCGTTAGAGTATGATTTGGGAATGCAATTAGCATTGGTGTCTGCAGGGAATACTCCATTATATACCTATTTTAATCACCAATTCTGTAAGGGAACATAGCCAATATTTTCTTGAAGGATATCTAAAGAAGTAGCATCTCCTCTGGAGAAATAATCTTTACTTAAACTTGGAGCCAACCAATGGTAAACACCTTTTAACATACTATACAGAGCAATACACGTATTAGCTATTATTTGTCCACCTTCAAGCCAGAGAGAAAAGGAAATACCCATCTCTTAAAACAAGGATTGGAAAATATTTTATGTAAATAGCAAGATGGTAAATATTTTAGCCTTTGTGGGTCACACAGTTTCTGCCATAATTATTCACCTCTGTTGTTTTAGAGTGAAAGTATCCACATACAATATGTAAACTAATGACTGTGGCTGCTTCCCAATAAATCTTTACCTATGATGTATGAAAACTGAATTTAGAGGTGGGCCTAAGATCACAGAGTAGCCGCAAGTATTCTGTGATCCATTTAATGATAAAGAACCAGAAAAACAACTGAATGGATTATATAGGCTATTCTAGGAGCCCTGAATATTAGGGGAAAAGATATGGGATCTGACTGGGTGACAGGGAGTGGAAAGCAGGCCCTGAAGCAACTACTTTACCCAGAATTAAATCTGGAGCTGGGGAAGGACCCATTTCCATGAGACAAGTATTGCCAGGGCATGGAAGTGAGGCAACCAAACAGAGCATTGACACAGTGAGTGGAGAACATCATTCTCAGCAAGGAAGCTAAGCTTCAGACTGCCACATCTACAGAACCACGGAGGACTTTCACCTGAGTATCATAAGCTAAGTGTTTGTGAACTCTGGATTTTAATCTGTCCTACACGCTGATTTCTCTTCCTCTCCTGAGCACTTCCCTCTCCGTTTTCTACTCTATACTGGGTGCTAAACTCTGATACTGTACCTGGGCTGGAAGTGGGGGAACACTACAAAGGTTCTTTGACCAATTCTCCCAGACTTGGAGAAGAAGGAAAAAAAAAGGAGTGGTAGTGTTTCTCAGATTCCCTGAGTCTGGAACTCCCACTATGTTCCATAGCACACTCACAGCTCTAACCACTGAGTGACAAGGCATTGGAATTTCTAATTCTTCAACAAACTAGTTAAAATAATCAGACTATGTGGATACTCAAAAACAAAATGTGTGTGTGTGTGTGTGTGTGTGTGTTTGACCACAATAACAAAAAATCAACATATTACAACAGCTTTTTTGTGACCCAGAGACAACAGTTTCCAGTCATTTACAGAAGTAGATTATGATGGCTTCAGAGCACTCCCAAAGAAAAGAATCAAAAAAATTTCCAGCCATAGACTTCCTGCGATTATCAGAGGTGGAATACAGAAAAGTAATGCTTAGAGCTCTTCCAGACATCAGGAAGGAGAGTAGGCAAAGTACAGCAGAGCATAATGAAAAATATTATAGGCTACAAGAAATATTTGAGCAGCAACATTCTGAAATTCAGCAGATTAATAATGAAATTACAGAATTAGAGAATTCGATATAAAGGCAAAGGAGCATGACTGAGGCAATGGAATGCAGAATCACAGAATGAAGATACAGCAACTGACACAAGCATACTTGAGGAAAAATCAGAGAAAAGAATTTGTAAAAAAATGAAGAATCACTAAGATCTACGTGGGAATTTATCAAGAGGAATATTATTCATATAGTTTTCACAGTGTCTTTTCTTATTGTGACTCAATTTCTTATTGTGACTCATATAAAACATAAGAAAAATTTCTTATGTGATTCAGTGTCTTATTGTGACTCATAAAGAAAAATAACTCAGCACAGAAAATTAGGTGGAGCTCAGAAACTATCAACAATACACAAAAAGGGATCAAAACAACAGTGCAAAAGTCATACTTACCAATAATTAATGTAAATGGGATAAATGCAACAATAAAAGGACAACGAGTAGCAGACTGAATAAAAACACAATCCATTTACATGCCATCCACAGGAGACACACCTTAAAGATAGAAACAAATTGAAACTCAAAGGATGGAAAAATACATATCAATCTTACAAAATTCAACAAAGATCAGGAGTGGCAATATTAATTTCAAATAAAATAGACTTTGAGGTAAACTCCACCACAGCGGACAAGGAAGGTCACTACGCATTGTTTAAAAGGTCAGCGTATTTATTAGGAGGACATAACAATATTATATATTTATGGGCCCCAAAACAGAGTTACTAGATGCATCACATGAACTCTAACAATATCCAAAAGTGAGACAGATACCTCCCCGATAATAGTAGGAGACTTCAACACACTACTTTCAGTGATGGACAGAACATCCCCCCCTCAAAAAGCTCAAAAAGGCACAAAAGATCTAAATCTCATAGTCAACCAATTTGCTATCATAGAAGTATACAGAACAAGTATATCTTCTTTTTATATACATATGGAACATTCTCTAGAATAAGACACGTATTAGGCCATAAAGCAAGTCTTAACAAAACCCAAAGCACTGAAATATTGCAGAGCATGTTTTCAGGCCATACAGCCATAAAAGTCAAAACTAGTAGCAGAAAAACCAAGGGTGAAAAATCAAACACATGGAAATGGAACAACACTTTGCTCAAAATCTTCTGGATTATAGAAGAAATCAAAGATGGACTAAAGAAATTCTATAATCAAGTGAGGATGAAAACACATCTTACCAGAACCTACAGGACACAGCAAAAGCAGTGTTCAGAGATCAGTTTATCTCAATAAATGCACACATCCAAGTATAAGAAAGATACCTAATCAAAAATTTAAAACTACAACTCAAAGAAGTAGAATGAGAGCAGCAAAAGAATGCTGCAAACACCAAAAGAAAACAGATAATATCAATTAGAACAGAACCAAATGAATTAGCCAATAGAAGAAAAACAGAAAGTTAGCAAGACCAAAAGCTGTTTTTTTGAGATTAACAAAATCAATAAACCATTGGCCAAAATGGCAAAACAAAAAGAGGAAAGGAAGCAAATAACATAAATAAAAAGTGGGGTAGACAATGCTGCAACAGACCCAAATGAATTTAAAAGAATTTAACCGAATACTATGAAAAAAAAGAATAGTAATAAATTTGAAAATCTAGAAATGGAAAAATTTCTAGGAGCACACTACTAACCAAAGTAACACAACTAGAAGTTCAACTACTTAAGAAACCTATCATAAAAGAAGAGATCGAAAATGTAATTTAAAAATTCCCAACCAAAAAAGTCCTGTCCCAGGTGGCGTCACTGGAGAACTCTACCAATCTTTTAGAGAAAAGTTAATACCAATAATACTGAAAGTGTTTTACAGCACAGAAAAAGGTGGACTACTCTCAAATTTATTCTATTAAATCAGCAGAAACCTGATAACAAAAGTGGATAAAGATAGCATAAAACAAGAAAAATTATGTACCACTATTTCTCATCAACTTATATGCAAAAATAGAATCCAACAATATATCAAAAAAATAAGTCATTGTGACCAAGTAGTATTCATAGCAGTGATGCAGAGATGGTTCCACATTAAAAAAACAATGTAGTCAACCACATAAATAAAATGAAAGATAAGAATCACTTGATTTTATCAACTGATGTAGAAACAGCATTTGATAAAGTCCAACACCGACTGATGTTAAAAACTCTCAGCAGAACAGGAAAAGAAGGGAAATTCCCCAGCATAATAAAGAACATGTATGCAAATCCAACATAATCCTACATGGAGAGAGTCTGAAAGCGTTCCTCTTGAGAACCAGAACCAGACAAGGATGACTATTGTCACAACTATTGTTCAGCATTGTGTTGGTGATTCTAGCTGGAGCAATTATACAAGATAAGGAAATAAAGGGCATCCAAATGGGTAAGGAGAAAGCAAATGATCTCTAATTGCAGATGAAATGATCTTAGAAAACAGAAAACCCTGAAAAAAAATACTGGAACTAAAAGAGTTCACCAGAGTATCAGGGTATGTGATAAACATAAACAAATCAGTTGGATTCCTTTAGACCAACAAAAAGATTATCAAAGAGGAAATCACCAAATCAATACCATTTAAAATACCCCAGAAGAAGAAGAAACAAATAGGAATAAATCTAACCAGAGATGTAAAAGATCTATACATAGAGAAGTTCAGGATTGTATTGCAACAAACCAAAATAGACCTACATAACTAGAGAAATCTGCTCATGGATAGGAAGACAATATTATGAAAACATCTGTTCTACTCAAAGTGATTTATAGATACAATGAATCCCAATATACTTCCAATGGACAAACAAATCACCAACCTTATACCAAAAGGCAATAAGCCCTAGATAAGTAAATCATTACTGAGGAGGAAGAACAAAGTGGAAGGCCTCATCTTACCTGACTTCAGAACCTATTACACTATCATATAATCCAAATAGCTTGGTACTAGTACAGAACCACATGCATAGACCAACAGAACAGAATCCAGAATCCATACATAACATCATCCACTTATGAGCAGGTGATATTTGACAAAGGCCAAAAGTCCATGAATTTGGGAATAAACTGTCTCTTCAACAAATGGTGTTGGCCAGGATATCCATCCACAAAAAAAAAAAATGTAACAATACACAGATATCACACCATATACAAAAATTAACTCAAAATGGATCAAAGACCTACATATAATATCTAAAACAATAAATATCATGGAGGAAAGAATAAAGGCCATACTGGAAACCCTAATATATCATATAGACTGCAGAAGATTATTAACAATCAACAAACACCTAAAAAGAAATTAGATAATGGAAACTCCTAAAAATCAAACTCTTATGCTTATTGAAAGACTTCACTAAAAGAGTAAAAAGACAACCTACAGATTGTGAAAAAAAAAAAATTGACAACAATGAATCTGATCAGCATCAAATCTCTATAAGCTTCAAGACACTACAAAACCTCAAAAAGAAAAACATAAATTATCCAATTAAAAAGTGGGCAAAAGATATGAACAGGCACTTCACCAAACAAGACATCCAGCAGCTAAGATACATGAGGAACTGCTCACAATCACTAGCCTTTAGAGAAATCCAATTCAAAACTCAGTGAGGTACTATCTCACCCCAAGGTTGGCATTAATGCAAAACACAAAAATGGATAAAAATTGAAGAGTCTGTGGAGAGACTGGAACTCTTCTACATAGCTGCTGGAAATGGAAAATGCTACAACCACTCCAGAAGACAATTTGATGATTTCTTAAAAAGCTAGGAATACGGAATACAGTGTGATCTAGCAATCTCACTGCTTGGAATATACCCTAGAGAAATAAGGGCTGTCACATACACACCAGTGTTTATTGCCACACTGTCCACAATAGCAAAAAGATACAATCAACCTAGGTGCCCATCAACAGATGAACGGATAAATGAACTATGGTATATTCACATAATGGAATACTATGGCATTATAAAGAACAATAATGATTTTGGGAAACATCTGATAATGTGGAGTCATCTGGAAGATATTATGCTTAGTGAAATCAGTCAGTCATAAAAGACAAATATTGTATGAGACCACTATTACAAGGATTCAAGAAAAGATGTAAGTACAAAAAAAAATAATTTTTGATGGTCACAAGGAAGGGGAAGGAAGGAGATAGTCCTGTCACCTAGGAATTGGGTTAAGTGGGAGAAATGAAACCACTCAGTAGAAGGGAGGTTAACACTGCTAAGGGTAGCAGGGGCAAGGATCTGGGACCATGGATGGTTTCAGGGGGAGCGTAGGTCAATCAGCATAATAAGTTTTTTTTTTTTTTTAAGAAAATGTTCTGCATCCCATTTGATGAGTGATGTCTGAGTTCTTTAAAGCTAGCAAGCAAACTACCATCTAAGTAGCATCAGTTGGTTCTAAGCCACCTGGAGCAGAAGAGAATGAAGGACAATAAGGATATGAGGGGAAAAAATTCCAGGGAGACAAAAAGAGACCACGTGATCAGGACACTGTATCAGCCTGACACTAGAAGAACTACATAGTGTCCAGCCATCACCAATGACTGCCCTAACAGGGGACACAATGTAGAGTCCCTGCTGTAGTGGAAGAAAAATGGGGGTGCAGATCTCAAACTCTATTAAATAAAGACCAAACTTGATGGTCTGACATCCTGGAAGGTCCGCTTTGGACACGGCCCCTGGACTCTCTGCTAGACCAGAGTTAAAACCGGTACTGAAGCCTACTCTGCAAGATTTGACTGGACTTAAGACATAGAGTCAACCTGGTGAAGTGTGTGGTTTTTTTGGCTTAAATATGTACATGGAGGTGTGGGAGCAGCACTTGTCCATGATGTTAGGGTGAAGGGTGGGGAGTACAGGCATCAGTTGAATGAATAAGGAGAGAACAGGGTGGAAAGGAGGAACAGGATGTCACAGGGTGGAGAGAGAAGCTAGTGTGTGAGAGGTTTTATGTCGCAAATTGACTTGGATTGTAAACTTTCACTGAAAGCACGATAAAATATATACATGTATTATTTTTAGAAAAAAATACAGGCAAGAAAAGGAACATTTGACAAACAATCCCGAAATTTAAGGTTCATATAATATTCAACAAAACCCATTGCCATCTAGTGAATTCTGACCCATATAGACACTACAGACTGAGTCAAGTGGCTCCATGGAGTTTCCATGGAGCAGCTGGTGGATTCAAACTGCTGACCTTTTGGTTAGCAAGGGAACATTTAACTGCTATGTCACTAGGGCTTTTAAAAAATGTTTTCAGATACTTAAAAAAATACAAACAATTACTAACCCCCAGGTCTTACAAAAACAAGTGATTGGCCAGATTTCACCCATAGTATGTAGAATGTTGATTCAAGATTAGACATAATATCCACTGAATTGGAAGTCTAAACTCTTATTTTGAGAAACTGACATGTAAAATATATGCTTTTTTGTCCTTTGGGAAACAATACACTTATAGTTTGCATGTTTGTCACACAAACTTAGAAAACAGGACTGGAACTGCTGAGAGTTCTCTGAAAGTTGTGGACTGAAAAAGAGATCAAGATTCTTCTTAAGTGAATTGAACAGGAAAGGACTTAGAACAGAGGGAACACTTGCATCACAACTTTGATGGATGTGAGCTGAGCTGGACAACCTTAGTTTCCTGCGTACTTCAATGAGTTACCATGAAAACAAAAATCTAGAAGTTGTGAAAATGAAAATACATGTTAATGAAGAAGCATGTACAAATGTGAGGTGTGATAGAGAGGAAGTTTCATATTTGTTGGAAACTGTGTTGTAAGGAAAGTACTTGGGGAGAACCAAAGGAAATTAGAAATTTTTGCAGAAGCCATAGGAATATTACCGGATTGTACAATTAAATGTACAATCAAATTAATTACACTTCAGGGGAAAAAAATGCAGAGAAGGAAATTTTGTTTGCTTTGTATCTACTATCCCAATATATATGATAATTTCAAGCTTCCAAGCCTGTGGGCTTTGCATGGGCTATATAGGTGCATATGAAGATATCGATTCCCTTAACCATTAGGAAGGAATGATACAGGTTAGGTTAGCTGAAACATTCAACCTGGTAGCCTTGTCTCATGCTTCTAAAACGATGCTTCTAAGAGAATGAAAGATGAAGGGATAATGGGTCAGATTCTGTAATGCCTGATCTCCATTTTGAGATGGAATAGACAATACAGATTAAAAAAGTAAGCACAAAGACACAGAGGAGCTACTTAAGGAAAAAATGAGGAAGACTACAGATGGTAAGACACCACTTAGCAAGGGAAGTAAAAGAAATTTAAAAAGGATCAAAATTTGGGGTGGACCGAAGATAGTGGACTAAGCACACATCTTCCTAAATCCCTCTAGAAACCAAGACCTGAATTGATAATTAAATGGAGACTTCTGGTCACCTAAAGAGCCCTAGGGTACGGCACAGGACTGATAATTTGGACTTCGTACCACTGAACAGAAAACCTCCTCTCTTTAGCTGACTCCTGCTCCTGGCTAGACCTAGCTTTCATGGACCGAAGGTAACTCACCATTTTGGCATTTTTTTTTTCCTCTGTCTTGGCGGGCCAGTGGAGCTGGGTCTTGACTAGCGTCTAGTCTCAGACACACTGCTGGTGGGATTGGCAGGTGAAATTGCCACATTTCAAGAGTCTGTCTTAGAACTTTGTGCGTCTCACCACCTTTGGCCTCTCTTTCCACCTCTGCCATAGTGTAGTTTATACAGAGGTGCCAGGTGGCGAGTTTGTGCAAGACACCATCTCAGATACCTAGGCCTCAGCTAGACCTAATTCTTAGCCTGGGAGGCAGAGCCTGGCCACAGGGGAGTGCTCTTCCAGCAGAAACGCAGTAGTTTACACAGCATCACCTGTGGCTGGGGCCTGGACACAGAGGCTGTGGACTCTGTGCATCTTGGCACCTTTGGCCTCTCCATCTCTCCCATAGTGTTGTATGGACATACCAGAAGATGAGCTTGTGTGCGATGCCACCTTGGATATGGAGGCTTCAGCAAGACCTAATTCCTAGGCTCAGAGGTAGTGCTTGCCCACAGGAGAGTTCCTTGCCAGCAGAAAAGCAGTATTTTTCACAGAATTGCCTACAACTGGGGCTCTACTGCAGAGGCCAACAAGGCAGTTGCCTTGCTGCATTTTGAACTAGTTCATAACATCTCAGTTTGGATATAGAGGTGCTTACTTTGCCAGCTGGGAAGAGGGCCCCGTATTCCTGAAAACCTGACTGACATGGGAAGTGGTCAGATACCCTTTATCTTTCATTTTAAGATGACTTACAGGAACAACTCCACCAGAATCTCTTTGAATACTCTGGGGGTCAGTTTTACCATGGCCTCTAGGGTTGCCATGACTCAGATCTGACTCGACGGCACTTGGCTGGCTAGAGAAACAACCGTGGTCCCTCCTCACAGCATCTCTCCCAACCTTTATTGATTCACATGAAGCCCAAAAAACAAAAGGCTCTGCAGAAAACCATAACCAGAAAAACACCAATGGCTTCAGAAGGCCCCCTAATGAGAAAAGCAAAGAGCTTTCCAGACAAAGAAACTTTCATGAAATTATCAGAAAGCGAATACAAAAGTATTATATATAGAGCCATCCTAGATCTTACACAAAATGCAGCAGAGCAAAATAAAAAATTAAGCAAGCTGTTCGATCTGATGGAACACTCGTACTCTGAAATCCAACAGATTAAGAACAAAATCAAAGACATAGAAACTTCAATTCAAAGCCAAGAAAACAAAGTGGAACAAATGGAAAAGAGACTTTCTAATTTGGAAGACAGAGCTACTGATGCCAGAACTATGAGGAAAAATCAGAAAAAAAAGAAGCAAGAAAAATGAAGAAGCATTAAGAAGCCTGTGGGGCTCTATTAAGAGAAACAACCTACGATTAATTGGAGTCCCTGAACAGGTCGAGACACCTGAGAACACAGAGTATTGTTGCTGAGCTTCTGAGAGAAAACTTCCCAGAAATCATGAAGGAAGAGAATGTAGATTTCCAAAATGTATACTGAACGCCACTCAATATAGATCTCAAAAGAAAGACTCCAAAACATATTATAATCAAGCTTAATAAAATGAAACATAAGCAGAAACTCTTGAAGGCAGCAAGACCCAAAGCAAAGCTAACATTCAGAGGGAAACCTTGTAGGCTTTTGTAGGTTTTCTCAGCAGAAACCATGCTGGCACAGAGACAGTGGCATGACACATTCAAAGCCTTGAAGAACTTCCAACCAAGAATTATATATCCTGCAAAACTATCTTTCAAATATGAAAATGAAATTAAGACATTTGCAGATAAACCAAAACTCAGAGACTTCATAAAAACCAAACCAAAGCTACAAGAAATACTGAAAGAATCTCTTGGCTTTGGCTTAGAAGAGCAGAACTACTAACTTTATATTTTAGAAGAACACATCCAGAATCCTACTCAGTTAGGGAAGGCTCTAAACTCAATCAAAACTGTGATAGTGAAAGAAATAATCCAGTGATCATATCATGAAAACTATGATGTCAACATATTAAAAACAGGGATGTACTATAGTCATTACAGCCCTTGAGATGGAAAGGAAGTCGACAAGACTGGTAGTAATTAAAATGGGGTTTTCACATAGTTTACTAAGCGGGATCATAGTGGCAGCCATAAAGCACAATAAAGAAGCAACATACCATATCAAGAAATATAATACAGGAGTCTCAACAACCACAAAATCAACCCTGAAAAAGTGGAAAATTCAACTCACAAAGAAGAATGTTTCAGAACAGATTAATAAGCACAGAGAAAACATCAACACAAAAATAAACATATCACAATGGCAGCACTGAACACACACGTATCAATAATTACACTGAATGCGAATGGACTGCATGCTCCAGTAAAAAGACATCGAGTGACATCTTGGATCAAAAGACATGACCCATCCACATGTGGCCTGCAAGAAACTCACCTTAGACTTAAAGATACGAACAAACTGAAAATTACAGGTTGGAAGAATATATATCAAGCTAACAATGAATAAAGAAGAGCAGGTGTGGCAATTCTAATCTCAGATAAAATTGATTTTAATGTAAAATCCACCATCGTGGACAAGGATGGACACATTTATTGATGAAAGATTCAGTGCACAAGCAGGACTTAACAATATTAAATATTTATGCACCTAATATTAGAGCATCTAAATACATCAAAGAAACATTGACTACACTCAAAAAGGAGTTAGATGACTCCACAATAATAGTAGGAGTCTTCAACACTCCATTCTCAGTATTGGACAGATTGTCTAGAAAAAAGCTCAATAAACACACAGAAATCCTTATTGCCACAATGAAACAACTAGACCTCATCAACGTGTACAGAACTTTTTATCCATCAGCAGTCAACTGCACCTTCTTCTTCAGGGCACATGGAACATTCTCCAGAATAGACCATGTGTTAGGACACAAAAAGGATCAAAATTTGCCTAAGATGATTAATCAAAAAGTTATGCTCTTTTCTAGAAGAGAAAGGCCTTTGACAGATATCCATGAAAATTCTGAGAGTTTATAGAATATCCTTACTTATCCCTTGTAAAAAGCTGGATATGGATGTGGGGGTTGAAGAAGTGTCCATTTTGTTGCAAGGTCACTTCTAAATGGTGAAAGAAAAAGAATCAGGAGCAGTGGCAGATGCAAACCACAAGAACTGAATGCCATGTATTCCAGCACTTCAGTGGGCTTGGCTATGATGCCTGGCATTGTTCCTAGGTTCTCATCCTTAAGACGGAATAAATGCAAAATTCTGGAAAGTTACAGGGCAGTCAGGAAAAGAAAAAAGATTCTAGCAAACTATCAAATAACCCATCTGTGGTAACCTGAAAGAGCATGAGATTTATGGTATCAGAATATAAGTCATTGAAAAGATTGAGTTCTTCCAGGCCAGTTTAGTTTCCTTCAGTGAAAAGGTGCAGGAATACAGAAACAACATGGAAATAGTAAAAGTCATCCATGTCCTTTTCACAAAGATTTTGATTAGTTCTACACCAAGAGCTATTCCTCTTGATAAGTGAGGACTGTACAGATTTGAACCTAATATTTTGGCAGAAAACTAACTAATTTTAAGAGTAATTATAACTCAGTCTCAGAGAGTCATAGTATTATTTCACAGTAATCAGTTTTAAAATATATAATGTTTTACACCTTATCATAGCCTGTCTTAAGAAACTGTGAGTTTACTTATCAAATAAATGAACACCATTAGATAGAACTATTAAATCAGAACAAATAAATATATTTCGAGATAACAGGATGCAATAGCCAAAGGTTAGTAGTGGAAAACAAAAGGAAAGAAAAGTTTATAAAATTTGATTTCACATCTAAATTCATAGTGAGGCAAGGTTCATTCACAGGAAAATAAATTGAAGTCAAGGAAGACCACAAATTTAATATGAATAAAGAGCAAAATGGAGCAATTTTGCTCCATTGTTTACTATTCAAAGTGGCAGAGACAGCTACCAATCAGCTTTCTCCCTATTACAACATATGCACAACCTTGATATTGTAACTTGCATGCCAGTGATTTATTTATGCTCAGGCTCCGTGGTTTTCAAAGACTAAGACCAAACCTTAACATCTCCCCTCTATACTTCTAAACACATGGAAGGTTTGGGCCTCTGCATTAATGTTGACTGGATCAATAGTTTAAATGCCAAACAAAAATACTATGATAACTTTAGAGAGAGGACTACATGAATGTTCAGAAAAAAATAAAATAAATTGCTGTCTGTGGAATCTAATTTTAAATATCTTATTTTTTTCTTGAACATACATTCCAGTCCTCTCATGCCCCACATTTCTTACTAAAGTTATAGTCTTATTGCATGACACTTAAACCATTGATTCATTCCATTTTAATCATATGTTATAAAATATATGCCACAACTATTTGAGATTTGATAAACACAAAAGTGAAGTAAAGCATGAATCTGCAAAAACCTCGAAGAAGAGGAAAGTGAATTATTTGGTTTATCTTAGAAAACAGATAGTATCCCTAAATTTCTGTCCTCAATTACTGTATTTTCTTACATTGAGTTTTACTAATGTCCTTTAAACACTAACTACATGCTAGGGCACATATTCAAGATGGACACAAGACTTCTAACCGATTGACTAAAACACACTCCAAAATGATTTCCACAGAGTCATTAATTTCCATTCAGTTTCAGTTATTTTGTTAACCACCATCTTTTTGGTTGTTGTTCATGGGTATGAAAATAAGTAGTACTATTCAAAACTTCACCCATTCCATGCCAGGTTTTCAATGATTTGAAGAATATGAAGGTAGCTAATACATGGTGGCATTAAGTTTAGACTGATACAAAACTGTGGAGAATTACTGCAGCCCCCTCAAAATTGTGGTCTGCAGAAGTGTTCTAACAGCTGTCTGTTGATGTTGTATGGAAAATTTAAAAACTGTAAAAGTAAAAGAGTACATGAGCAAACGACATTTGAGAAAGTACAGTCTCTAAATATGACCCTTCGCTGTGATCACTGTACATGGATAAGCTCATTCTCTCTAGTAAAAACACAGGATGAACTTTTTTATTTTCTACGTAGCAGTGTTTTGAGTGTGATCTACTTTCACTCAAACCTCATTAATTAATTTTTATTTTATGAAATTAGACAGTGTACTGGTCTGGGAATCAGAAGCACAGCTGAGTCCAAGCCTCAGTTCTACCAATCGACTCCGTATACTCTATACTCTCCCCTCAACTCTTACCAATGTAGTTTTCCCAAATGTGAAATGAGAGAGCTGGTCCAAACAGACATCAGAGTCTTTCTTGCTCTCAGTTTTCACAGTTCAAAGCAAGACTTAGGCAGAGAGGACACTACTTCCTCTGTATCAATTTTTCATTTTTAATCTAGGTTAAACAAAGGACAGAAAACAATCCTACTGATGGAAGATGAGACTGAAGTTTGGCACAATTAGTTTCTTCTTTGGCAGAAACAAAAAATAGCATAGATAAGAAGTATTTAGAATTTTTAAATTATGGCTTAGATGTAATGAACCTTCAAGTGTGGAATGACAACATTTTGACAGAAGGCATCAAGAAGTGCTTTACACAAAGAGGTTGATGTATCTACCTTGAGATCATCTACAAGATGAAATCTGCTTTCATCTCTATTTATCACCATAGTCCTATCAATTACATCTGAGAAGTCTATTATCTGTGGATATATCTATCCTTATTTAACCCATACATTTATTTAGCTACTAAAACTTACCAAAATTTGACAATGGATAGTAGTGATGGTTGCACAGCATGGACATAATAGGTAATATCACTGAATTGCATGTGCAAACATGATTGAAAAATGTAGTTTCATTTATTTTACTATAAATAAAGAAAAAATGATCCAGATATTAAACTTTGTATGTTAGGGTTCCATGGCACAATGAAGGACATGTTTTTGTTTATTTTACTAAAACTAAAAGCCTAAGGATTAAAGGATACTCACTCTCCCAATATTTTAGAATGAATACTGTCTGTTTTCCCTAATTCATGTTACAGGAGTGCAACATGCTCCCCACCATATGTTGAGTGACCTTTTTTACACTCTTTGCCAGGGGTACCTAACAATTTATTTCAGATTCTTGCAGAAAGCATTCTTAAATATCAAAGTTAAAGATTGCTGAGATGAAGTCGTCCGTCTGAAATCACACTGTTAAAGGGACAGAATCTGAACACACAAGTCTAAACTGGGACCATGGAACAATAAGGGGAACTTCGGAGGAGAAGGCCGGACTCGGGTATGTTGCTGAGCATTTTCCCAGCTTTCCCTTCTCTGTAAGACTTTGAGAAGAAGCAGCAGTCTTGGTTACAAAATGTCAGGAAGAGTCTGACCAGAAAGTCGCAATACTAAATTCTGTCTCTTGGTTTTGGGCTTCTTTCTGTAGTGACACATTTATGCTAAAGACACCTAACGGAGTTAGCCTTTCTTCACATGCTTTTCCTGGGGGAAAATTCCCCTCTTATTCCATTAAAAAAGTAAGCATGTCCTTGTGCATGAAGGCAGAGAGAAAATAGAAGAGATAGGGCTCTGGAGGAAGGTCCTTGTCTCTTTAAATTTTTCTTCTTGGGTGATCTCCATGTGGCTAGGCATCTTTCTTCCAAATCTCTACTTCTTCTTCTTTTTTAATTTTTTTGTTATTAAGTGAAAATTTATAATCCAAATCAATTTTGCATACACACCTCTCTGCAATTCCATCTGCTTTCCTTACACTGTGGCAGCACACTCTTGTTTTCCACTTTTTACTCCCAGTATCCATTAAACCAACACTTTTTCCCTCCTCTCTACCCTCTCCTCTCCCCTCTAGAAAGAAACCAGTAGGACAGCCTCATACATATATAAAACCCTAAGGTACACACACAGCACATGCATCACTCTGTCCCTGAGCCCAGTCCATTCTTTGTTTGAAGTGTTGGTTTCAGGACTGGTTTCAGGTCTGGGCTACCAGCAAGTCAAGGGGCCATGCTCTCAGGGGACTCTCCAGACTGCTGGACCATTAATTATGGTCTTTATTAAGAGTTCTCAATCTGAGCACCACTTTTGCTCTTGCTACATCAGGGACTCTACATTGTGTTCCTTGTCAGGGCTGTCTTTGGTGCTGGCCAGGCACTTATGCTGATAGAGTCTTCTAGTCGTGGCAGGCCTTCTATTTCCTGGGCTCATTTTTCCTTGTATCTTTGATGTTCTCAGTTGTCATCCGTTCCACGTGGAGTGGGAGCAATTAGTGTTCCTCAGATGGCAGTTTGCTGACCCCAGGTACCACTTACCAGTATGGGCTGTAGTGGACTCTCTTAGCAAAATACTAGTTACATCAATTGTCCTCAATGTCCCCTGAAAACATGTCTCCAGACTCTTATACCTGTCACTCTGTCCTTTGAAATGTTGGGTTGAATTTAGAAAACTTTTCCGTTTATGGCGTAATCTAGTTATACTGACCTGGCTTCTACAGCATGCTGTCAAAGTCTTCAGCTAATTGAATTCCTATTGATCCCTCTCCACCCTTGTAGGCATCAAAAACTATTTTTTTTCTGTTCATGAGTTCTTATTTAAGTGCTTACAATATTTGTCCTTTTGTAGCTGAGTGATTTCACTCAGCGTGATGTCTTCAGTTGATTCCAGTCTATGAAATGTTTCCCAAAATCATCATTGTTCTTTGTCATTGCATGGTTTTCCATTCCCACCAGCAGTGTAGAAGAGTTCCAATCTCTGCATAGCCTTTCCAACATTTGTTATTTTGTGCTATTTTGATTATTGCCAACCTTGTTGGGGTGAGATGGTATCTCAATGTAGTTTTGATTTGAATTTCTCTAATGGCTAGTGATCATCAGCATTTCCTCATGTGTCTTTTGGCTGCCTGGATGTCTTCTTTGGTAAACTGAATTATTTATCTTTTTTCTTCTTGATATTTTACATGAACCTTGTAGATTATGGAAATTAGATATTGATCTGATACATAGTTGCCAAATACTTTTCACATTCTGTTGTCAGTCTTTTAATTCTCTTGATAAAGTCTTTGGATGAGCATATATGTTTGATTTTTAGTAGCTTCTATTTATTTTCTCTTCTCTTGTTTGTTCGTTGTTAGTAAGATTTTGTAGTCTGTTTAAGCCATGTATTAGAATTTCCAATGATGTCCTTATTTTTTTTTCCATGATCTTTATTGTTTTAGGTTTGATACTATGTCTTTGGTCCAGTTTGAGTTAGTTTTGTGTAAGGTATGAGTTATGAGTCTTGTTTCAGTTTTTTGCATATGGGTATCCAATTCTGTCAACACCATTTGTTAAAGAGATTAATTTTTCCCCAGTTCACGATCTTTGGACCTTTGTCATGTATCAACTGCACATAAGTGGGTGGTGTTATTTCTGGATTCTCTATCCTGTTCTGTTGGTCTATATACCTGCTTTTGTATCAGTACCAGGCTGTTTTGACTACTGTGGCAGTGTAATAGTTTTTAAGTTGAGGTAGTGTGCAGCCTTTCACTGTGTTCCTCTTCTTCAGCAGTGTTTTATTTATTGTGAGTTTCTTTCTCTTCCAAACAAAGCTGGTGCTTTTATTCTCCATCTGATTAAAAAATGACATTGGAATTTGTATTGGGATTGCGTTTATACGTAGATCACTTTGGGCAAAACAGACATTTTCACAATGTTAAGTCTTCATTTCCATGAGCATTGTAGGTTTCTCCACTTAAGTAAGTCTCTTTTGTCTTTTTGCAGTAGAGTCTTGTAATATTCTCTGTATAGGTCTCTTACGCCTCTGGTTAGATTTATTCCTAGGTATTTTATCTTTTTGAGGGCTATTGTAAATGGTACTGATTTGGTGATTTCCCATTTGATGATCTCTTTGTTGGTGTAAAGGAATTCTGCTGAATTATTTATATTTATCTTATATCCTGATACTTTGCAGAACTCTTCTATTAGTTCTAGTAGTTTAAATAAACTGAATGAATTCTTTAGGGCTTTCTATGTATACAATCATACCATTCATCTAGTTCTACTGTAAGGATATTTTTACTTCTTTACTGAGGCAGATGACCTTCCTTTCTTTGTCTTGTCTGATTGCTCTGGCTAGTACTTCCAGTACAATGTTGAATAGAAAGGGTGACAGTGGGAATCCTGTCCACAGGTAGAATTCTTTCAGTATCAACATCATTCAGCATAACGTTGGCAGTTGGCTTTGTGGAGATGCCCCGTATTATACTGAAGAATTCCCCTTCTATTCATATTTTGCTGAGAGTTTTTTACATGAATAGGTGTTGGGCTTTGTCACATGACTTTTCTGTATCCATTGACAAAATAGAGTGATTCTCATTTTTTGTTTTCCTTATGTTGTTGATCACACTAATTGTTTTTCAGATGTTGTAAAAATCCTACATCCCTGGTATGAATCCTTTTTGGTCATGGTGATTTTTTTCTTTTTGATATGTTTTTGAATTATATTGGTTAGGATTTTGTTGACGATTTTTGCATCTAGCTTAGCAAGAGATACTGGTTTGTAATTTTCTATTTTCATGCTATCCTTACCTGTCGTGGTATCAGGGGTATGCTGGCTTCATAAAATGAGTTTGTAAGTGTTCCATCATTTTCTATGTTGTGAAATAGCTTCAGCGGTATTGGAATTAACTCTTCTCTAAAAGTTGAGCAGAGTTCTCCAGCAAAGCTGTCTGGGTCAGGACTTTTTTGGTTGGTAGTTTTTTTTTTATATATATATTATTTTTTTAATCTCTTTTTCTGTGATGGGTTTATTAAGTTGTTCTGTTTCTCTTTGTGATAATTTTGGTAGGTTATGTGAATCTAGAAATTTGTCCGTGTCCTCAAGGTTTTCAAATGTATTAGAATACAACTTTTCCTAGTATTCAGCTGTGATACTTATAATTTTGGTTACATCTGTTGGGACGTCTTTTGTCTCAGTTCTTGTTCAGGTTATTTGTTTCCACTCCTGTTTTTCTTTTGTGAGTTTAGCCAGTGATTTATCAATTTTGTTGCTGTTTTCAAAACACCAGCTTTTGGTTTTGTTAATTCTTTCAACTGATTTTCTCTTCTCTAGTTTGTTTAGTTCTACTCTAAGTTTTAGTACCTGTTTTCTTCTGGTGTCCGAGGGATTCTTTTGTTCTTCTTTTTCTACTTGTTCAAGCTGTAGAGTTAATTCTTTGGTTTGGGCCCTTTCTTCATTTTGGATGTGTGTATGATTGAGAGAAATTGGCCTGTGAGCACTGCTTTTGCTGTATCCCATAGGTTCAGGTAAGATGTGTTTTCATTCTCATTTGATTCCCTGAATTTCATTACTGAATCCTTGATTTCTTCTATAACATATGAATTTTTGAGCAATGTGTTGTTTATTTTCCATGAGTTCTAATTTATACCCATGTTTTTTCTACTATTGATTCAAACTTTTATTGCTTTATGGTCTGAGAAAATGCTTTGCCATAATTCAGTGGTTTGTATTTTGTTGAGACTTGCTTTATGGTTTATTCGAGAGAATGTTCTACGTACATTGAAAAAGAAGGTGTACTTTTGTGTTGTTGGGTGGAAATTTCTGTACGTGTCTATGAGTTTTAGTTGGTTGAATGTCACAGTGAGATCTTCTGTATCTTTATTGAGCTTTTTTATGGATGATTTATCCACTACTGAAGGTGGAGTGTTGAAGTGTCCTACTCTTATTGTGGAGTGATCTATCTCGTTTTTTAATTTGTTTGATGTAGTTAACTTTTCTGATGTTGGATGCATAGATATTTAATAATGTTATATCCTCCTTATGTATTGAATCTTTAAGCAATAAATAGTGACCATTCTTGTCCATGATGATTGATTTCACTTTAAAATCTACTGCATCAGATTAATATTGCCATCCCTGCTTTTCTTCGCATGTTGTTAGCTTGGTACGTCTTTTTCTATCCTTTGGTTTTCAGTTTGTCTGTATCTTTGAGTCTAAGATGTGTTTCTTGTAAGCAATATATAGGCAGGTTATGTTTTTTGATCCAACATATTACTCTCTATCTCTTTAATGGAGTACTCAATCCATTTATAGTCAGTGTAATCACTAACAGATATGAATTTAGTGCTGTCATTTTGGCGCCTCTGTTTTTGTGTTGTTGACATTTTTGTTGTTCCACTTAAGATTCTGTTCAGAGACTTTCCTTAATGGGTTTTCTTCTCACCTTTTTCAATTTTTGTTTTGTATATATTGAGATTTCTATATTGTGTTTCTTGTTTTGATGTGTAGTTTTGTTAGTTTGCTTTGAGGCTAACCCACTGCTCCTCTTTAACGCTCTAAGTTTAAGCCAGTCTTTCACTTCTTTGTATCTCCTTAACTTCCTCTCCATCTGAAACTTCTTTGAATAGATTGGCTGGCTTTATAGTGCAATGTTATCATAATTTACACGCTACGATCTGTGCTTTCTTAAGTTTAATATTTTACCTTTGATTGATTTTAGTGACTTCCCTAACTAAGTAGGATTCTGGATGCTGTGTCCTGCTCAGCATCCTTGTATATATATATATATATGGCATTATTGATGTTTCTAATCAAAGAAATTCCTTCAGTATTTCTTGTAATTTTGGTTTGATTTTTCCGAAGTCTCTAAGCTTCTGTGTACCTGAGAATATCCTAATTTCACTGTCATATTTGTGAGACAATTTTGCAGGATATGAAATTCTTGGTTGGAAGTTTTTTCCTTCAAGGCTTTGTATGTGTCATCCCATTACCTTCTTGCCAACATGGTTTTTGCTGGATAATTGGAAATCAGTCTAATGGCTTATCCTTTGTAAGTTAGTTTTGGCTTAAGCCCAGCTGTTTTTAAGAGCCTCTCCTTATGTTTCATTTTATTAAGCTTGATTATAACATGTCCTAGTGGCTTTCATTTGAGATCTTCCTTTCATGGAGTTTGATGAGCATTTTGCCTGGCTATCTTCTTTCATGATGTTAGGGAAGTTTTATGTCAGAAACTCTTTCACAATTCTCTCTGTGTTTTCTGCTATCCATCCTTGTTCTGGTTCTACAATCATTCATAAATTGTTCCTCTTGATAGAGTCCTATAGAACTACTAATTAGTCTTCAAATTCCAGAGTCTTTCATCTGATTTCTCCAGTAAACACTGGTGTCAGTTGATTTATTTTCCATCTTTCTATTTCTACATTGCATTTCTTTGATTTTATTCTTTTGGCTTTCAACGTAATTGTCTAATTATGCAATCTTATGATCAGTCTGCTGTATTTCAGATCTTTGTTGTTCTAGCAGTTCATGTAGCTCATTATTTTTTTTATTTTGTTCTGCTACACTTTGTCTAATCTCCACCCTATGACCTAGAAGGGCTCTGTCATGGACTGAATTGTGTACCCCCAAAAATATGTCTAGTAATTTGGCTGGGCCAGGATTCCTTATACTCTGTGATTGCCCTCCATTTTGTGATTTTTCAAATGGTCTAAATTCTAAGCTCTGCCTATGGTTAACAGAGTGGATTTTGGTAGAGAGGATTAGGGTGTGACCGTAAATTTCTTCATAAGATCATCTCCCTGGTCCATTGCAAAGGGAGAGTCCCTGGAGTGTGGCTTGCATCACCTTTTATTCTTTTATCCAATGGGAGATAAAAAGTGAGGGAAGAAAGCAGAGAATTGGGAACCTCACACCAACAAGAAAGCAGCACTGGGAGAAGAGCATGTCCCTACGACCTGAGGTTCCTATATCAAGATGTACCCTGAACAAAGACTGATACGAGACAAGGATTTTCCTCCAGAGCCGACAAGGGGGAAAGCTTTCCCCTGGAGTGGACTTCTTGATTTGGGACTTGTACCAGACTGTGTAAAAATGAACTTAACTTTGTTAAAGCCATGTACTCTGTATTGTTCCTGTTAGAGCAGTATCAGATGACTAAAACAGGCTGTATATATAATTATTTTGTATTCCACCTCTGACAATTTCAGGAAGGTTTCTTCATCTAGGAAGTTTTTTGATTATTTATTTTAGGAGTTATCTGGAGCCATAGTGGTCTGCTTTTTTTAAATGGTTTGATACTGATTGCCATCTTTGAGCCATCAGAAAACTGTGTAGCTTCTGCAGTCTCTTGTCAACAGAAGCTGTGGTGTAGCTCAGAGAAGGTAGAGGGGGAGTGTACTAATGCATTTGGCTGCCAGCCACTACCACATTCTCTAGGTAGGGCTGTCTTACGTACAGCTTCTTTGCTGAGAGAGACACTGTACACTCAGCATGGCAGCCAGCCAGCTGAGCTCTCATCTCCTCTCAGCTCATCAGCTGCCAAACGGCAGCTGAGCTCTCAGGTATGACAGACTCAGCCTCCTGGCTGACAAAGATAGCATCCTTTCTATCTTTGCAGGCCCTCTGGTCCCTTCCAGCAGAAGCTATGGTGTAGCTCAAAGAAGGGAGGGGAAATACCACTGTTGCACTGGGCCACCAGCCTCGGCTGTATTCTCTAGGTTTGGCTGTCTAAAGCGTGGCTTCTCTGTTGAGAGAGACAGTGTCAACTCAGGCACTGCAGCTCAGCCTGGCAGCTGGCCCCAGCCAGCTTCTCAGACATAGCAGTCCCAGTGCCAGTTTCCCAGTTGACAAAGATGCTGTCCATATTTGTACAGCCTCTTCCTTGCCATATAACATAAGCAGGACCTTTTGCACTGCCCTCTTACCACTGACAAAGGTATTTGTTCCCCTTTCTGCCACCCAGTCTATCTCATAATCTTCTGCCTGATATTGGGGCTCCTAAAATATCCACTCTGTTCTCTTTAGTTGTTCTACTAGGCCTGAATTCTTAAAGGGAATCAAGGACATATGTGACTGGTCCACCATCTTGGCCTTACCCCCTCTGCTTCTTATATGCTTGTTTAATATCTTTTAAATCTCAAGAGATTGATTCAAGTCAAACACTAGACTAATCCTGTCTCATTAATATAAAGGCAACTCATTCCCAAATAGGATAATAACCACAGGTACAACCAAATATAAAATACAAATCTGTCACTTTTGACTTGATTTTGACTAATTAGCAACATTACAGGACAGAATAGACACAGTATAAATAAAACCAAACCCATTGCCAGTCAATTCCAACTCATGGTGACCCTATAGGACAGAATAGAACTGCCCCATACAGTTTCCAGTGAGCACCTGGTGGATTTGACTTACCAACCTTTGGGTTAGCAGCCTATCACTTAACCCCTATACCATGAGGGTTTCCATAGAGAGCCAAAAAAAAAAAAAAACAACCACTGTCATCAAGTCAATTCCAACTCATACTGATCCTATAGGATGTAGTAGACCTGCCTTATAGAATTTCCAAGGAGCACCTGGTGGATTTGAACTGCCAACCTTTTGGTATGCAGATGCATACCAAACCCACTATGCCACTAGGGTTTACAGAGAGAACACAGGGATTAGTGTTCACAACATACATACATCTTTGGTAAATAGAATTCAATCCCTAAGAGTGACTGAGAATTCTTATACCATTATCAGTTCCTCATTTGTTATAAGACTACTTATTCTCCTTTCTGGAAACTTTTAGGATTGGCTCTTGTTTCCGGTGTGCTGATGTTATTGTTTGGCATGAATACTCTCCGTTCATTTTTCTCAACATGCAGAAGCACTGCCTTCCCCCTCCCTCACCAAGATGTAGGTGGAAAAGCTCCACCAGTTCTGTGATAAATTTCCCCTTTTGGATGTTCCCATTTGGGCACTGGACAATTTATCTTTTTCCTCTTTTTATTTTTAGTTATTTGTTCATCATTTTTCTCTTCTTGCTGAGCAATTTTCTTAATGTGATCAATGGTTTTTAAATTTTCATTTCTGTAATCATAGTTACACTTTTCAATAGTCCCTTTACGTTATGTGAATGCTTGTTATAGTAGCTGTTCTTCTGTCCTCATCATCTTCTACCCTCTTTCATCTCTGATGATGTTCTTTGCATCACAAATAGAATTTAAATATATCAGTTTGAGCAAATCTATACTACGAGTTTGAGTAACTCTATCCAACAGTTATGCTCAAATCAACATTTGTAATAAAGCTTTTGTGTACGTGTCTGTGTTTAGGTAATAAGACCTAGCTGCTCTCTTCCCATTGTGATAGCACGCTCCTCCCTTCCAACCCATATGTCTCGTGTCCATTTGACCATCTCCTGTACCCCTCTTACACTCTCTGTCACCTCAGAGCAGGAGCTGTCCATTTAGTCTGCTACATGTGCCTAAGCCATGAAGCACTCTTTAACAGCATCATTTTGTGTCTTATATGTCAGTTCAGTCTTTGTCTCAAGCGTGGGCTTCCAGAATGGACTCACTTCTGGTTTAACAGAGAGTTTGGGGGCTCCGTCCCTCAGGGACACTCCAGTCCATCAGACCGTCAAGTCTGGTGCTGTTGTGTGTTAACTGGACTTCGTTTCTGTGTCCCCCGTTTTCCCCACTCCACCAGGGCCTTTTTGTTGAATTCCTGATACAGGCAGTCTTTGGCGGTGGTCAGGCACCACCAGGTTCTGGCCTCATGTTGATATGTCTCCGTTGTATGTTGCCCTTGTGTCTCTTGGGTTCACACTTGCCTCTTGCCCTTGATGTTCTTCTGTCTCCTTTGCTTTGGGTGGGTTGAGACCAATTATTGCTTCTTAGATGGCCACATGCTAGCTTTTAAGACTCCTGAAACCACTCACCAGAGTGAGATACAGAACATTTGCTTAAAAACTTTGTTATGCCAATTCACCGATATGTCTGCTGAAGTCATGATTCCCAGACCACTGATCCTGGTACTCTGTCCCTGGAAGTGTTAGATTTTATTTAGAACACTTCCAAGCTTTGAGTTTAGTTAATTTTTGGTGACTTCTCTTTTACTATATGTTGTCTCTCCCTTCACCTAAAATTGTTCTTGTCCATTATGTAATTAGTGAATACACCTCTCCTCCCGCCCTTCCTCATAACCGTCAAATAATGTTTTCTTTTGTGTTTAAACCAGCTACTGAGTTCTCATAACAGTGGTGTCATACATTATTTGTCCTTTCGTAATTGACTAACTTCTTTCAGAATAATATCCTCCAGATTCTCTCATTTCATGAGAAGTTTCCCAAATTCATCATTGTTCTTGATCACTGCGTAATATTCCATTGTGTGAATATGCCCTAGTTTATCCATTCTTTGACTGAAGTGTGCCTAGGTTGATTCCATTTTCTGCTATTGTGAAAAGTACTGCAATGAACACTGGTGTAAGTGTATCCATTTTTGTGGTAGCTCTTATTTTTATAGGATGTATTCTAAGAGTGGGACTAGTAGATCATATGGTATGTCTTTTTCTAGCTTTTTAAGAAAACATCAGATTCCTAAAGTGTTTCTACCATTTTACATTCCCATTAGTAGAGTAGAAGGGTTCCACTCTCCACAGACTCTCCAATGTTTATATTTTGTGTTTTTTGGATTAATACCAGCCTTGTGGCATGAGACAGTATTTCATCGTAGTTTTAACGTGCATATTATGATGGCTAATGATTAAGAGCATTTTCTCATGTAACTGTTAGCCACCTGAGTGTCTTCTCTGATGAAGAATTTATATCTGTTGTCCGTTTTTTAATTGGATTATTTGTCATTTTGTTGTGAGGTGTTGTAGTATCTTGTAGATTATAGAGATTAGATGTTGATTAGATTTGTTGTATCCAATTTTTTCCACCCAAATTTCTAGGTCGTCTTTTTACTCTTTCAATGAAGTCTTTGAATAAGCATAAATATTTCTTTTTTTTTTTTTTTTTTTTTAGAGTTTCCAGTTTTCTATTTTCTCTTCCAGTAATTGCACGTTTTGCAATCTCTTTAGGCCTTGTACTAGGGCTCTTGGTATTGTCTCTATTTTTTTCTCCCATGATCTTTATCATTTTAGATTTGATATTTAGAACTTTGATCCCTTTTAAATTGTTTGGGGGCATGGTGTAAAATATGGGTCTTGTTTGAATTTTTTTTTTTTTTTTTTTTGCATATAGGTAACCAGTTATGCCAACATCATGTGTTCAAGAGACTCTCCTTTCTCCTGTTAACAGAGTTTGGGCCTTTGTCAAATATCAGCTGCACATAGGTGGATGATTTATATCTGGATTCTCTATTCTGTTCCACCAGTCTACATGTCTGATACCAGTACTAGCTGTTTTGACTATGGTAGCAGTGCAACATTGGATAGCCAAAACTGGATAGTACAAGTCCTCTACTTAGCTCTTCTTCAGTTTTGCTTTACTTATCCGGTGCTTCTTCTCTTTCTGAATGAAGTTAGTGATTTATTTCTTCATCTTAATAAAAAATGCCATTGGAATTTTAATCAGGATTGTATTGTATCTATAGACTGCTTTGGGTAAATTGGGCATTTTCTAAATGTTGGATCTCCTTATCCATGAGCAAGGTAGGTTTCTCCACTCATATAGCTCTCTTGGTTTCTTGCAGTTGTGTCTTGTAGTTTTCTTTGTGTAGGTTTTTACATCTCCAGTTAGATTTATTCTTAAGCATTTTATCTTATTGGGGGCTTTTGTAAACGGTATTGAATTGGTGATTTTAGCTTTGATATTCTCTTTTTTGGTATAGAGGAATCCAGCTGATTTTTGTGTCTTTATCCTGTATCCTGATGCTTTTCTGAACTCTTCTGTTAGTTTCAGTATTGGTGTGTGTGGATTCTTGAGAGTTTTCAGTGCATAGGATCGTATCATCTGTGAATAGAGATAATTTAACACATCATTACAAATTGAGACGCCCTTTATTTGTTTTTCCAGCCTGATTGCTCTAGTTGGAACCTCCAGCACAATGTTGAACAGAAGTGGTGACAGAAAACATCTTCATCTGATTCTCATTCTCATGGGAAATGCTTTCAGATTGTCTCCTTTTAAGGCTATATTGACTGTTGACTTTGCATAGATGTCCCTGATTATATTGCAGAATTTCTCTTCTGTTTTGCTGAGAGGTTTTAACATGAGTGGGTGTTGGACTTTGTCAAATACCATTTCTGCATCAACTCATAAAATCAAGTGGTTCTTGTCTATTGCTTTTTGTGTGTGTATTTGATTAAATTGGTTGTTTTTCCAATGGTGAACCATACCTGCATTCCTGGTATGAATCCCATGATCACGGCGAATTAATTTTTTTAATATGTTGTTGAATTCTATTGACTAGAATTTCACTAAAGATTTTTGCATTTAAGTTCATGAGAGGTATTGGTCTGTAATTTTCCTTCTCTGTGGTGTCTTTACCTGGTTTCTGTGTTAGGATTATACTGGCATTGTAGAATGAGTTTCAGAGTATTACATCCTTTTCTGTGCTCTGAAATACCTTTACTAATAGTGGTGTTAACTGCCATTCTTCCTTCATTAATAGCACAGAGACAGGGTTTGCAGCATGCATAATACAAAGAATCATAACGTTGCCAAATTTCTACACACAGTTTTTGGGAAACACTGTTCAGTCCATGACACAGATCTTGAAACGTACTTTTTGATAATGAATGAGACACCATTCTTTTTCAGTTTCTCATTCCCAGCATTGTAGAGCATATTCAAAATGACCAACTGCAGTCTAGTTCAGCTCACTGATGTCTAGGATATCAGTCTTTAAGTGTTCTACTTTATTTCTGACAATCTCCAATTATCCTTCTTTCATACTTTGTCTTTCCTTGTTTCAATTATTAAAGGATGATTGCAGTTATTTCTTCTAATTTTGAGTCATGTGCAAAAGAAACTCCTGAAAACTTACTCTGTCCATGTCATTATGGTTGACTCTATTCTGAGGTGGCAGCTCTTTGCAGTTGAATTTTTAGTTCCTTCTAACCTAAGGAATTCATCTTCCATTGTTGTTCTGCTGTTCGTAACGTTTTCACTGGTCAGCCTTTTCTTTGGGAAGCACATCACTTGGTCCATTTCCCTAGCCTGTTGTTCCTTACTCTGGAAGGTCCACTGAAGCCTAACCATTATGGGTAATTATGATGGTATATGAAATATTGGTGGCATAGCTGCAGTGTCACATGTCACCGCAGTACAACAAACTGACAAAATGGTAGGTATTATTATCAGCAGAGCATTTAATTGTTACATAAATTTTCAGCATATATTTATAAACAATGAAGTTATATATTTATTGTTTTCATGGTTGTTATTAATAAAAACATAAGATACAACAGATGCCAATGAAGATCATTTTTCTTTCCTGTTCCTCTTCCATCTATCAATAGAGGTTACCAGTATACTGATCTTGAGTCATATTCTTCTTATACATATTGGCCATATTATGTATGCTAATAATACATATATGACCATTTACATACATATATACATATAAAATAAACACATAGTGTATAAATATAAACACAGTGCCTTGAAGTCAATTCCAACTCACAGTGACTCTACAGGATAGGGTAGGACTGCTCCATAGAGTTTCCAAGGAGTGCCTAGTGGATCTGAACTGCCGACCATTGGGTTACATACATTTTATATTTATAATTTAAAAATTTGATATCATAACATTCATATGCAACTTGTTTATTTCTACTCATCATTATATTTTCAAGTCTTAACTATTTGGATTAGATTTTTTTAATTAAATGCATTATGTAAATTATTTTTTTGTGGGTACCACAATTACCTATTCACCTAACAAGGGGCATTATCTGTCTACCTAATGATGAAGTATATGTTGTTCTCACTTTTCACAAATGTAAGCAAATTTTATCCACATTTATGGCCCTACAAGCAGTGTAATGGATTGCACTGTGTCCTCCCAAAAAATGTGTAGCCGTTTGACTGGGCCATGATTCCCAATATTTTATGATTGTCCTGCATTTTGTGATTTCTTTTCTATACTGAATATTAAAGAGGATTAGGGTGGGACTACAAACCCCTTCCTACAATCCCCTCCCTGCTGCATTTTAAAGGGAGTTTCCCTGGAGTATGTCTTGCATCACTTTTTATCCTACTAAGGACAAAAGGAAAGTGAAGCAAGCAGACAGCTGGGAACTTCATACCATCAAGTAAATAGCACTGGGAGAGGTTCCTGCATCAAGATACTCTCTGACCGAAGACTAATGCAATGCAAGGAACTTCCTCCAGAGCTGACAAACGGGGTAAGCCTTTCCCCTGGAGTGGACATTCTGAATACAGACTTGTAGCTGTTGTAAGCACCCAGAAAATGTTTGGGGTCACTAGCAGAGAATAAGTAACTAACAGAGCTTGGGGGCAGGAATAAACTTCATTTAACCCAACCACACACTTATAATTAAACAGGTAGGGAAGGAGGTGCTAGCGGCAAGACATAAAACACTCTTATTTACATTACTTAAGAACTCTTGTCTATATTTACCTTAGTTAGGAACCCTTATTTACATTAGCTAAGACCTGAGCAGAGATCTACAAGGGTCCCACAGAGACTACAGCAGTCAAGTCATAGTTGGTATGTCAACACACTCACTTCCCTAAAAGCAAGTTTCCTGTAAAGAATTTAAGGATTGGCTGTGATCTCACCATTCTGATGTCAGGAGAATTCAAAGTATAATTTTACAATGACAGGGTGTTTAAGAGGTGAAGCCCCCAGAAATACCACAGGAGCCTCTGGCAGAAAACTGTCACAGTCACTGGAAACAGGCTGTTCAGACTTTGGGAGAATAACAGTGCATCTCAGGGTTAGATCTGCCAGCTGGGACAGCGCAAGAGGCTTAGGCAGCAATGGGAAAACAGTCACAGACACTGAAAACAACCTTTGAAGGCAAAGTGGACAAGGTTCCAGCATCAGGTCACAGCACAGTAAAACAGTGGATACAGACTCTCAGGAGGAGGCTGCGCCCCAGGCCTTTGAAAATGAGGCACAGTGACAGATCACAGCTACAGACTCCCAGACGGAGACCGGGCCTGCAGGCCTTTGAGGATGAGGCAAATGAAGTCCGAGCCACAGACCAGAGGCAAAGACACCTAGAGAGTACTGCTGTGCCCCAAATCCAGAGTGCTGGGTTTTTAATACAAGTTGTTTGCTTTGTTCTGGTTGGTATCTGTCAGTCCGTAAGTCTTGTCTTCTGGTACCTCCAGTTGTTGACTTATTTTTGATTGGTTATTGTCTTTATTGTCTCTCTGACCATCTATGGCCATATCCAGCTGGCAGCTGTTTTTCTCACTTTTACTTCTTTACGGTGACTTTTTTTCTCACCATCTTACTTGACTCAAGCACAACTATTTTGTGTTTTAGTAGTTCAGCAAATTTTACCTATGTTTATGACAAGACTCCACTATACTATATATATTTTATTTTAATATATACACACGTGTCTATACGTATATACATATACATATATAAGTATATGCATACATATACATATACATATGTATGTGTGTGTGTATATATATATACTCACTCACACACACACACACATATATATATATCTCCTCATTTCAGTACACTGCCGGACTGTGTAAGAGTAAACTTTTCTTTGCTAAAGCTATCCACTTTGTGGTATTTTTGTTAGAACAACACTAGGTGACTAAAACAGAATTTGGTACCAGGAGTGGTTTTCCAGTCTGGCTAGTATTAAAGCTGTTTATAACTCCACTTCTGGAAGTAAAGAGAGCCATGCTAATCCGTGGAGTGAGGTGGCAATACAAATCCACACCATGTCATCACCAGTAGATCAGATTCTGGTGCAAGAGGGCTCAGGGTGAATGTATGTGTGATATCTGTTTGGAATTGTGTGAGGATGAGAAGTATAAAGAAGCTGGTTGGCTGATCCTACCTGTATCAAACTGGTTAGAAAATGAGATGAGCTCAGGGCTTTGGAATCAATGCTCAAATGCCGTATAGGAGACCTCAAAGCTTCCACCTGCGCTTTGACAGATAACCTCATTACATGTAATGGCAGAGCCTAAACAGCTGAAACCAGACCCAGATGCTTATCATCAGAGTGGCCAAACTGTAATGCTGGCTCAATTGCGAATCTCAAGAGGTGTCTGACGTTAAAATGAGGACATTGATTGGGAAGAAATGAGACCTTGAAACTTCAAATGGGGACATATGGGCAGATGATCAGGAAGCTAGAGTCCCTAACATTCAATAAACCACTCCTGCCAGCAAACCCACACCAATGTAAAGGCATTACTACATGTTTGTGTGCTAAAGCACTCTGCCCAGAAAAGCCATCGTCCTCCCCACTCTACTCCAGTCCAATGAGATTAGCTGGAGCCCAGCTGCCTCTAAAGAGCCCTTGCCTGAGTCATTGCCTGGGGCATGGCCTGCAGCAGATGCTTTACAAGACAATGCTGAAAGCCATGAAAACAATTTCACACTACCAATTTTGCCTTCTAGACCTATAACTAGACTTAAATCTCATCTACCCCGAAAGGTGAAGTACGAAGTGTGACTGAGGAGGAGGTACACTATACTCCAAAAGAACTGCTTGACTTTTCTAAAAAGTACAAACAAAAACCTGGGGAATACGCATGGGAATGGCTGCTAAGGGTGTGGGATAATGGTGCAAGGAACATAAAGATGAATCAGTCTGAATTTATTGATATGGGTCCACTGATCACAGATTCTTCATTTGGTGTTTCAGCTCAAGAAGTTAGGAAATGACCTAATCGTCTGGCTGGATTGCGGAAGCATGGGTGATGCAGTGGCCTACACTAAATCAAGCTGAATTACTAGACTCAACTTAGCGTACTCATCTTCGGATATCTTAGAAAAAGGTATCCAAAGGCTTAGAGAAATAGGCATGCTAGAGTAGATTTATCAGGTTAGACCTTCAAATTCACATGTAGAATGCCCAGAAGACATGCATTTTACCACAACTGTGAGGAACAAATGTGTGAAGGGAGCTCCAACATCCTCAAGGACTGCTGTGATTGCTAATTTATGTAAATCAGATTTGACTGTAGGAGCTACCCTAATTGAATTAAGACACTAAAGTACAATGAGGATGATTGGATGCTATGGTAGTATGGGCCAGGTGGCTGTACTCAGTTCACAAAGACAAAGTGGGCATGGTTACAGTAATGGACAGCAGAGGCAAAATAGTAATCAGAATAGTCTGATCTTGTATTGACTTATGGAATTGGCTACTTAGTCATGGTGTTCCTTGGAGTGAAACAGATAATAAACCTACTTAATATTTACTTGATCTGTATGAACAGATGAATTCTAGGTCAGGTGAACAGCAGTTTAACTTCAGTAGCCAGAATAGAGAGTCATAGTGCCTCAGTCAATTCCCAGACTTGAGTGAGTTTAAAGAGCCACAGCCCCTTGAATGAATGGGAGGTCAGGTCCCCTTTAGGAAGGATTTCTAGTACCCTGCCAAAAATTTATACTGTTAATCTTTCTCCCACCCTCCCCCAAAAGGAATCTGTGGCCTTTTATAAGAGTGACTGTTCAGTAGAGAAAAGGAAATAATCAAACCCTGGGGGGACTACTGGATACTGGCTCTGAACTGACACTAACTCCAGAAGACCAAAACATCACTTTTGCCGACCAATCAGAGTGGGAGAATATGTAGTTTAGGCTAATGTTCATCTCACAGTAGGTCCAGTGGGTTCCTGAACCCATCCTGTAGTGATTTCCCTAGTTCCAGAATGCATAATTGGAATAGGTATATGCAGCAACTGGCAGAACCCCCACATTGGATCCATGATCAATGCATTGAGGGCCATTATGTTGGGTAAACCCCCAGTGCAAGTCACTAGATCAGCCACTGCCTAGGAAAATAGTAAACAAAAAGCAGAGCTGTATTCCTGGAGGGATTGCAGAAATTACTGTCACCATCAAGGACTTGAAGAATGCAGGGGTGGTGATTCCAACCGTATCCCCATCCAACTTGCTTATTTGGGCTGTGCAAAAAACAGATCTTGAAGGATGATGGTCCAAGGTAGATTATCACAAATTTAACCAGGTAGTAACCCCAATTGCAGCTACTATTCCAGATGTAGTTTCATTGCTTGAGCAAATTAATACATCTCATGGTACTTGGTATGCAACTACTAATCTGGCTAATGCCTTCTTCTCTATACCTGTTTAGAGGAGTATTAGAAGCAGTTTTCATTCAGCTGGCAAGGCCAGCCATACACTTTCACTTGCCTGCCTCGAAGCTATATTAACTCTCCAGCCTTAAGTCATAATTTAGTCCACAGGGAACTTGATTGCCTCTCTCTTCTGCAAGATGTCACACTGGTCTATTATATTGATGGTGTTATGCTGATTGGACCTAGTAGGAAAACATGTCAATAACTCTGGACTTATTAGTCAACTATTTGTGTGCTAACCAAACAAAACCAAACCCACTGCCATCAAGTCCAACTCATAGTGACCCTCAAGGTCAGTGTAGAACTGCCCCATAGAGTTTTCAAGGAGCACTTGATGGGTTTGAACTGCCGATCTTTTGGCTAAGAGATGTACTTAACCCACTATGCCACCAGGGTTCCCATTTGTGTGCTGGAATTTAATCCCCAAAAAATTCAGTCATCTTCCAACTCAGTGATGCTTGTAGGTGTCCAGTGGTGTTGGGCATGTCAAGATATTCCTTCTAAAGTGAAGGATGAGTTGCTGCACCTGGCTACTCTGACAACTAAAAAGGAGGCACAGTGCCTAGTGGATCTCTTCAATTTTGGAGGCAACATATTCCTCATTTGGATGTGCTACTCTGACATATTTATCGCACGACTCAAAATGCTGCTGCTACTTTTGAGTGGGGCCCAGAAGAAGAGAAGGATCTGCAATAGGTTGAGAGTGCTGTGCCAGCTGCTATGCCACTTGGGCCATATGATCCATCTGGTCTTGAAGGGACTGTGGTAGACAGAGATGCCGTTCGGGCTCTGGCAGGCCCCTATTGCTGAATCACAGTGCAGACCTTTAGGATTTAGGAGCAATGAAGATAGCTACTCTCCTTTTGAAAAACAGCCTTTGGCTTGATACTGGGCCTCAGTAGAGACTAAATGCTTAACCATGGGACACCAAGTCACCACACAACCTGAGCTGCCTGTCATGAACTAGGTGTTGTCTGACCCACAGAGTTATAAAGTTGGATGAGCACAGCAGCAATCGATCATTAAATGGAAGTGATGCATACATAATTGGGCCCATGCAGGACCTGAAAACACAAGTAAGTTGCACAATGAAGTGGCCCAAATGCCCATGGTTTCCACTCCTGTCACGTTACCTTCTATCTTCCAGTTTGCACCTATGGCCTCATGGGGAATTCATTACGACCAGCTGTCTGGGGAAGAGGAAACTCATGCCTGGTTTACTGATGGTTCTGCATGATAAGCTGGCATCAGTCACAAGTGGACAGAAGCAGCACTACAGCCCCTCTCTGGAAGCTCCCTGACGGACAGTGGTGAAGTAAATCCTCTCAATGGGCAGAACCGTGAGCAGTACATCTTGTTGTTCACTTTGCTTGGAAGAGAAATGGCCAGATGTGCAATTTATACTGATTTACGGGCTGTGAACAACAGCTTAAATGGATGGTCAGGGACTTGGAAGGAACATAATTGGGAAATTGGAGACAGGAATTTATGGGGACAAGGTATGTGGGTAGATCTCTCTGAACGGGCTGAAGAAGTGAAGGTATTTGTGTCTCATGTGAATGCTCACTGAAGAGTGACCTCAGGAGAGGATGAATTTAACAACCAAGTGGATAAAATGATACGTTCTGGGGGAACCAGTCATCCTCTTTCCCTGGTTACTCCTGTCGTTGCTCAATGGGCTCGTGAACAAAGTGGCCATAGTGACAGTGATGGGGGTTATAAGTGGGCCCAGCACCATGGACTTCCACTCACCAAAGTTGACTTGGCTACAGCCACTTCTGAATGTCCAATCTGCCAGCAGTAGAGACCAACACTGACTCCTCAATATGTTATTGTTCTTCAAGGTGATCAGTCAGCAACCTGGTGGCAAGTTGATTACACTGGACCACTTGCATCATGGAAAGGGCAGTATTTTCTGTTTACTGGAACAGATACTTACTCTAGATATGGATTTGCCTTCCCAGAACACCATGGTTCTGCCAAAACTACCATCCAAGGACTTATAGAATGCCTTATCCACTGTCATGTTATCCCACACAGCATTGCCTCTGCTCAAGGGGCTCACTTCACAGAAAATGAAGTGTGGCAGTGGACACATGCTCATGAAATATACTAGTCTCACCATGTTCCCTATCATCTTGAAGCAGCTGGCTTGACAGAAAGTTGGAATGGACTCCTGAAGACACAGTGATACCACCAGCTAGGTAGCAATACCTTACAGGGTTGGAGAAATGTTCTCCAGGAGGCTGCATATGCTCTAAACCAGCATTTAATTTATGGTGCTATTTCTCCCATAGCAAGGATTCATGGTCCCAGGAATCAAGGGGTAGAAATGGAGGCAGCACCACTCACTATCACCCCTAGTGACCCACTTGCAAGATTTTTACTTCCTGTCCCCACAGTCTTACACTCTGCAGGTCTAAATGTCTTCATTCCAAAGGGGGGAGTGCTGACTCCTGGAGACATATCAACATCAGTTGTTCCACTGAACAGGAAGGTAAAATCACCACCAGGCAGTTTTGGGCTCTTTGTACCTCTGGATCAACCGACAAAGAAGGTAGTTACCATATTGGCTGATGTGATTGGTCCTGAACACGAAGATGTAAATGGATTAATACTATATAACAGAGGTACAGAAGAGTCTGTCTGGGATGCGGGAGATCCCTTATGACTCCTCTTGGTACTACCATGTCCTGGGATTAAAATCAATAGAAAACTACAGCAACACAATTTTAACACGATACGAATAGCCCAGACCCTTCAGGAATGAAGGTTTTGGGTGACCTCACCAGACAAGGAACCATGGCCAGCTGAGGTGCTTTCTGAGGGCAAAGGGAATATGGAATGGGTTGTGAAAGAAGATAGCTCTAAATACCAGTTACGGCCACATGACCAGTTGCAGAAATGAAGACTGCAATTGTTGTGAATATCTCTGCTTTGTATGTGTGTATCAGTTATTTTTGTTTAATTAAAAATAAAAGATTTAAATCAGACTGATGCATATTCAGTTGTACATGTATTAGTTATATAATATTAGAAATAAGTATGCCGTTGTAATTATATTCCTTCAGAGACTGTGAATGGTAAGAGGAGATGAGTACGGATGCCAAGTTGTCATCTAGTGCTGCTCTATCAAAAATACCAAAAAGTGGATGATTTTAGCAAAGAGAAGTTTATTCTTACACAGTCCAATAGGCTACAAGTCCGAATTCAGGATCTCTACTCTAGTAAGGAAAGGATATCCCTTTTTATCACCTCTGGATGAATATCCTTCTGTTGCATCAGTCTTTGGTGAAGGAATAAGACACTCAGAACAGAAAGACACACTCTACTCCCACTGCTGGTTTCTTACTTTTTATTATAATTGCGAATAAGTGAAAGTACACAATCTGAATCAATTTGGATGTCTACCTATCTACAGCTCTTCTGCTCTCCTTGCCCTGTGACAGCACACTCTTCCTTTTCATTTTATACTTGTCATATCATCTTAACAAGCTCTTTTTTTCTCTTCCATCTACAAAGAGACCAGTAGGACAGCTTCCTAGAGATGCATAGAACCATAAACTACAGCCACCATATGGTCACAGTGTGTCCCCAAGTCAAGTCCTTTTTTGTCCAAAGAGTTGACCTCAGTACCATTTTCTAGATAGGGGCAGCAGCAGGTCTAGGGGCTATGCTCCCAGGGAATCTCCAGGGTTATTGGACCATCAACAGTAGTCTTTCAGCAGAGTACTTGGGCTGCACCCCTCTTTTTCTCATGTTGTCACAGGGACTGAACATAGTGTGCCCCACCACAGCTGTCTTTGGTGGTGGCCAGGCACCATCTGGTTCTTATGGTCACTTGTTGATACCGTCTCCCATTACCTGTGTCCTTCTGTCTCTTGAGCTCTTTTGTTCCTCATGTCTTTGTTGTTCTTGGTAATCATCTGTTCCAGCTGAGTTGGGACCACTTAGTGTACCTCAGATGGCAACCACTCACCAATATGGGTTGCAGAAGACTCTATTAGCAGTAGGCTAATTATGCCAATTGACCTTGATGTCCCATGAGAGCATGGTCCCCATATCCTGCCTGTGCTGCTGTACCCTTGCAATATTGGGCTGAGGTCAGAAGAGCTTTCAGTTTATTCTGAAGTCCAGTTAAGTTGATCTGCTTTTTACTGTATACTGTCACTGTTTTCACCTAACCAAGTTTCTACCAACTATCTAATCTATGATCAATCCTCACCACTCTTCCACCCGTGCAGCTGTCAAAGACTCTTTTTTTCTGTACATAAGTCTATTTTTAAGTCCTTATACCAGGGGTCTCAAACAGTATTTGTCCTTTGCTGCTGACTGATTTCACTCAGTATAACATCTTCCAATTGAAACCACGTTGTTTCCTAAAATCATCATTGTTTTTTTTTTATCATTGCATAGTGTTCCATTGTGTATATGTGCCGTAGTTTGTTTATCCATTCATCTGTTGATGGGCATCTAGGTTGATTCCATCTTTTTGCTATTGCGGACTCTACTGCAATAAACCTTCATATGTGTCTGTTTGTGTGACAGTTTTTCTTTCTGTAGGTTAAATTCCAAGCAGTAGGACTAGTGGATCAAATGGCATATCTATTTCTACCTTTTTAAGAAAGTGCCAGGAATACAACAACATATCAAGAAAATAATCCATCATGATGAAGTGGGATTCATACCAGGGATGCAAGGCTGGTTCAATATCATAAAAACAACTAATGTGATTAACCACATAAATAACACAAATGACAAGGATCACCTGATTTTGTCCATTGATGCCGAAAAGGCATTTGATAAAGTCCAACACCCATTCATGCTAAAAACTCTTAGCAAAATGGGCATAGACGGCAAATTCCTCAACACAATAAGGGCCATTTATACAAAGCCAATTGCCCACGTCATCCTGAATGGAGTGAGACTGAAAGACTTTCCCTTGAGATCAGGAACTAGACAAGGATGCCCACTCTCACCTCTTCTATACAACATTGTACTAGAAGTTTTAGCCAGAGCAATTAGACAAGACCAAGAAATAAAGGACATCTGCACTGGCAAAGAGGAAGTTAAAATCTCCCTGTTTGCAGATGATATGATTGTATACGCAGAGAATCCCAAGGAATCTATAAGTAAACCACTCAAACTGATAGAAGAGTTCAGCAAAGTCTCAGGATACAAGATAAACATAAGTAAATCAGTAGGATTCCTTTATACCAACAACGAGACTGTTAAGGAAGAAATTATAAAATCAATACCATTTACGATAGCCCCTAAGACGATAAAGTACCTAGGAATTAATCTAACCAGAGAAATAACAGACGTTTACAAAGAGAACTACAAGCTCTTACTACGAGAAACTAAGAGAGACTTAGATAAATGGAAAAACCTACCCTGCTGATGGATAGGAAGACTTAACATTGTGAAAATGTTTATTTTACCCAAAGCAATGTATTTATATAATGCAATCCCAATATAAGTTCCAGTGACATTTTTTAATGAGATGGAGAAACAAATCAACAATTTTGTTTGGAAAGGGAAGAAGCCCCAGTTAAGCAAGGTACTACTAAAGAAGAAGAACACACTGGGAGCCTCTCATTACCTGACTTTAGAACATATTACACTGCCACAGTGGTCAAAACAGCCTGGTACTGGTATAAGAACAGACAGATCAATCAGTGGAACAGAACTGAGACCCCAGAGATGACACCATCTGCCTATGAACAATTGATATTCGACAAAGGCCCTAAGACATTAAACTGAGGTAAAAACAGTATCTTCAACAAATGGTGCTGGCAAAATTGGATATCCATCCGCAAGAAACTGAAACAAGATCCATATCTTACACCTTATACAAAAACCAACTCCAACTGGATAAAAGACCTAAATATCAAACCTAAAATGATAAAGCTCATCCAAGAAAAGGTAGGAACAACAATGGAAGTTTTAATACACAATGAGGACAGACTCCAAAATCTGTCAAACAAACCACAATCATCAGAAGAGAAAATAGATAAATGGGATCTATTAAGAATTAAACACTTTTGCTTATCCAAAGACTTTATTAATAGAATTAAAAGAACACCTACAGAATGGGAAAAAATATTTGGCAACTCTGTGTCAGACCGACGCCTGATTTCCATAATCTATAAGATACTACAAAATATTAACAAGAACAAGATAAATCATCCAATTAAGTGATGGGCAAAGGAGATGGACAGATATTTCACTAAAGAAGAGATCCAGACAGCCAAATAACACAATCTTTAGTTACTAAAGAAATTCAAATCAAGACGACAATGAGATACCATCTCACCCCTACAAGGTTGGCTGTGATCCAAAAATCACAAAACAACAAATGCTGCAGAGGCTGTGGAGAAAGTGGAACCCTCCTACACTGTTGGTGGGGTTGCAAAATGGTCCAGCCTCTTTGGAAAGCAATCTGGCTCTTCCTTAAAAAAATGGATATTGATATACCATTTGACCCAGTAATTCCACTACTTGGAATATATCCTACAGAATCAAGTCCTTTCACACCAACGGACACATGCACCAGAATGTTTATCGCAGCACAGTCCACGATCCTAAACAGATGGAATCAATCTAGATGCCCAACAACAGCAGAATGGATAGGTAAACTATGGTACCTATACTCAGTGGAGCACTACGCAATGATAAAGAACAACGATGACTTCAGGAAACATGACATGGTTTCAACTGGAAGACATTATGTTGAGTGAAAGTAGTCAGTGACAAAAGGACAAATATTGTACGAGACCTCTACGATAAGATCTCAAAACCAGACTTGTGTATAGAAGAAAAGACTCTTTGACAGCTGCGAGGGAGGGGAGGGGAGAAGGGCTTAGATTAGATAGTTGCTAGGTATCTGGTTGGGTGAAATCAGTGATAGCACAAATTAGAAACAAGAACAATATTAAGTGGACTTAAACATAACATGAGTACTCCTTCCATCTTAACTCAATATTGCAAGGATAGAGTAGCTTGGGCAGGGGGCAGGGGACCATGCTCTTAGGTGAAAGTGAGGCCAATTGGCACAACTAGCGTTTTGCTAAGAGGGCTCTCTGCACCCCATGTTGGTGAGTGCCATCTGGGGTCTTAAAAGCTGTCAAGATGCCATCTGAGGGCACAGCAAATGGTCCCAACTCAGCAAGAACGGATGCTCACCGAGGACCAAAATGACATGGGGGAAGGACAACCCAGAAGACAAAGAGACCCACATCAGTGGGTGCCTACATCAACTTGGGACCGGAAGAACCGGATGGTGCCCAGCCACCAGCAGTGATAGCAGCGATGGAGCTCACTAAATTGAGTCTCACTGGCAACACAGGAATAAAAAGGGGTGCATCCTGAGACCTCCACTAAAAGACCTCAATTGATGGTCCAGTGGTTTGAGGGTTCCCCTGGAAGCATGGCAGCTTGCCCTGATGCTGCCCTTGACCATAAATCATAACGAAGGTCCATGCTTCGGACAGGAATGGATTGGACTTGGTGATGCAGTGACCATATATTGGATGCACTTCATGGTTCTATACATTCATAGGATGGCATCCTGCTGACCTCTGGCTGGAGGAAGGAGAGGGAGTGGAGAGGAGGGGAAAAAAGATACTGTCGGGAGAATGAGACATGTATGCAGCAGAGAGGAATAGTGTGCTGTCACCGGGCAGGGAGAGCAGTGGAAGCTGCATGTAGGTGGGTATGTACATTTTCACTCAGTTATATTAAATAAAAAAAAAAAAAAGGAAAGTACCAGATTGGTTTCCAAAGAGGTTGTATCATTTTGTAATCCCACCAGCAGTGTTGAGTGTTCCGATCTCTCCACTGCCTCTCCAACATTTGTTGTTTTGTGTTTTTGGGGTTATTGCCAACCTTCCTGGGGTGAGATGGTATGTCATTGTAGTTTTGACTAGAATTTCTCTGATCCCTAACAATCATGAGCATTTCCTCATGTGTCTTTTGGCTGCCTGGATGCCCTCTCTAGTGAAGTCCGCCCATCTCCTTTGCCCATCACTTAACTCAGCTTATTTACCTTTTTCTTGTTGATATCTTGCAGTATCTTTAGATTATGGAGATCAGACGTTGGTCTGACATACAGTTGTCAAATATTATTTTCCCATTCTGCAGGTGACCTTTGATTCTTAGCAGTTCTCATTTATCTATTTTCTGTTGATTCTGCTTTGTTTATTAGATTTTGAAGTCTGTCTAAACTGTGTATTGAAACTTCCATCATTGACCCTGTTTTTTCTTCTATGATCTTTATCTTTTTAGGTTTGATATTTATGTCTTTGATCCAATTTGAGTTGGTTTTTGTGTAAGTTGTGAGATGTGGGTCTTGTTTCAGTTTTCTGCGAATGGTATCCAATTTTGCCAACATCACTTGTTAAAGAGACTTTTTATACTCCGGTTTACAATCTTACGGCTTTTGTTGAATATCAGCAGTTCATAAGAGGACGGTGGCATCTCTGGGGTCTCAGCTTTGTTCTATTGATGTATCTCTCTTTTTGTAACAGTACCAGGCTGTTTTGACTATGGTAGCAATGTAATAAGTTCTAAGGTTGAGTCGTGTGGTGCCTCACACTGTGTCCCTGTTCTTCAGTAGTGCTTCACTTATCTGGGGTTTCATCCACTTCCAAACAAAGTTGGTGATTTGTTTCTCCATCTCATTAAAAGTGACCCTGGAATTTGTATTGAGATTGCATTGTATATGTAGACCACTTTGTTTAAAACAGCACTTTCACAGTGTTAACTCTTCCTATCCATGAGCAGAGTAGGTTTCTCCATTTATGCAAGTCTCCTTTAGTTTCTTGCTGTAAAGTCTTGTAGTTCTCTTTGCATGGGTCTCTTGTTCTTCTAGTTAGATTTATTCCTAGGGTTTTTATCTTCTTGGGGGCTATAGAAAACAATATTGATTTGGTGATTTCTTCTTTGATGAACTTTCTGTTGGTATAAAGGAGTCCTATTGATTTACTTATGTTTATCTTACATCTTGATACTTTCATGAACTCTTCTATTAGTTCAAGTACTTTACTTATGGATTCTTTAAGATTCTCTGGCATACAATTGTATCATCTGCTATAGAGAGACTTTTACTTCTTCTTTTCCAGTAAGGATGCTCTTTCCTTGTCTTGTCTAATTGCTCTGGCTAGAAGTAGTGAGAGTGGGCATCCTTGTCTAGTTCATGTTCTCAAGGGGAATTCTTTCAGTGTCTCTCCATTCAGGATGATGTGGACATTTGGCTCTGTGTAGATGCTTCTTATTGTATTGAGGAATTTCCCTTCTTTGTCTATTTTGCTGAGAGTTTTTACCATGAATGGGTGTTGGATTTTGTTGAATGCCTTTTCTGCATCTGTTTACAAAATAAGGTGATTCTTATGTTATTTATGTAGTTGATCATCTTGTTTTTCTGATGTTGAACCAGCCTTGCATCCCTGGTATAAATCAGACTTGGTCATGATGAACTATTTTTTTTTTTTGATATGCTATTGAATTCTACTGACAAGGAGTTTGTTGAGGATTTTGGCGTCTAAGTTCATGAGTTATATTGGTCTATAATTTTCTTTCTTTTTTTTTTTGTGGGACCTTTCCTTGGATTTGGTAACACAGTAATGTGGGCTTCATAGAATGAATGTGGTAGTATTTCATCCCTTTCTATGCCATGAAATAGTCTCAATAGTATTGGAGTTAACTTTTCTCTTAAAGTTTGGTAGAATTCTCTGGTGAAGCCATCTGGGCCAGGACTTTTTTTTGGTTGGTAGTTTTTTGATGACTTCTTCAATCTCTTCCTTTCTGATGGTTTATTAAATTGTTCTACTTCTTCTTGTGATAATTTTCATAGGTGATGTGAAGCTAGAAATTTGTCTATTTCCTTTAGGTTTTCAATTCTGTTAGAGTGCAGTCTTTCATAGTATCCTGTTATGATACTTTTGATTTCAGTTTGTTCTGTTGTGACATCTCCCATCTTATTTGGGTTATTTGTTTCCTCTTCTGGTTGTTTTCGTAAGATTAGCTAATGGTTTATCAATTTTGTTCATCTTTTCAAAAAACCAGCTTTTGATTTTGTTAATTCTTTAAACTGTTTTTCTATTCTCTAATTCATTCAATTCTGCTCTAATTTTTATTATTGGCTTTCTTCTGGTTCCCAGAGGGTTCTTTTGTTTCTCTCTTTCTACTAGTTCAAGTTGTAGGGTTAATTCTTCTGTTTTCGCCCTTTCTTCTTTCTGGTCATGTGCGTTTTAGAGACAAATTGACCTCTGAGCACTGCTTTGGCTCTATGCCATAGGTTTTGGTAGGATGTATTTTCATTGTCATTTGATTCCATAAATTTCATCATTGCATCTTTAATTTTTTCTATAACCCACAAATTTTTGGGCAAGGTGTTGCTCAGTTTCCATGAGTTCAAATTTCTATCCATGCTTTTTCTACTCTTGACTTAAAGTTTTATGGCTTTATGGTCTGAGAAGATTCTGTTCAATAATTCAATGGTTTGTATTTTGTTGCCAGCTAGCCAGCCAAGTGCCGTTGAGTCAGATCCAACTTATGATGATGTATTTTGTTGAAACTTTCTTTATGCCTAGTACATGGTCTACACTGGAGAATAATCCATGTGCATTGGAAAAGTAGCTGTACATATCTGTGGTTGGGTAAAAAGTTCTGTATATGTTGATGAGGTCTAGTTGGTTCACTGTCACAACAAGATTCTTCGGTGTCTTTACTGAGCTTTGCTCTTGATGATCTGTCTATTACTGAAAGTGGAATGTTGAACTCTCCTGCTATTGTTATTCAGTGATCTATATAATTTTTGAATGTTCTCAGCATTTGTTCAGTGTATTTAGATGCTCTGGTACTGGATACATAAATATTTAATATATCCTGCTTATGTATTGAACCTTTCAGTAATGGTGACCATGCTTGTCCACCGTGGTGGATTTTATATTAAAATCTGTTTTATCTGAGATTGCCACTCCTACTCTTCTTTCTATGGTGCTAACTTGGTATATATTTTTCCATCCTTTGATTTTCACTTTTGTTCATATCTTTGAGTCTAAGATTTTTTTTCTTGTAAACAATAGATAGACGGATTGTTTTGTTTGACACAAGCTTTCGTTCTCTGCCTCGTTAATGAAGCATTCAATCCATTTACATTTAGTACAATTATTGATAGGTATGTGTTTAGTTCTGTCATTTTGGTGCCTTTGTTTTTGTTGTTGATGTTTTCTTTTTCTTCTTAATAGTCTGTTCTGGGTTGTTTTCTTTTCTTTATGGGTTTATTTTTCATCTTTTTCAGTGTTGGCTTAGTGTTTGTTGAGACTCCTGTATTATGTTTCTTGTTCTGCTATGTGACATCATTAATTTCCTTTGTGGGTACCCTTTGATCTCCCATTAATGCTCTGAGATTAAACCAATCTTTACCTTCTGTATACCATCTGAAAGGGTTATATCTACTGTAACATATCCCTCTTTATAGCATGATGATGTTATAGTTTTTGTGTTAAGACCCTTTTAATATTTATGCTTTAATTAAGCTTAGCAACTTCCCTAACTGAGTAGAACTCTGGATGCTGTGTACTGCACTGCATCTTTAAGTATACATTTCATGTTATTGTTTTTCTACATATAGGGCTTTTTTCAGTATTTCTTGCAGTTTTGGTTTGTTTTTTTTCTAAAGTCACTAAGCTTCTGTTTATCTGCAAAAGTCTTAATTTCACCATCATATTTGAGAGACAATTTTGTAGGATATGTAATTCGTTGTTGGAAGCTTTTCTCCTTCAAGCATTTGTATGGTCATCCCACCGCCTTCTTACCAACATGGTTTCTGCTGAGAAGCAGGTAATAGCCTACAGGGCTTCCCTTTGTATGTTAGATTTGCTTTAAGCCTTTCTGCCTTTGAAAGCCTCTCTTCATATTTCATTTTATTAAGCCTGATTATAATATGCCTTGAGGTCTTTCTTTTGGGGTCTGGTTTTTGTGGTGTTCGATAAGAATCTTGAATATTTATGTTCTTTCATGATATCAGGGAAATTTCCTGTCAGCATCTCTTCAACAATTCTCTCTGTATTTTCTGCTATCCTTCCCTGTTCAGGAACTCCAATTATTTATAGGTTATTCCTTTTGATAGAGTCCCACATGCTTCCTAACTCTTCTTCTTTTTTGTTATTTCTTTTCCCTTTTTCCCTTATTTTTTCCTCATAAATTCTGGGGCAGTTACTTTATCTTCAGTCTCACTAATTCTCCATTCCACTTTCTCAATCTTGTTCTTTTGGCTTTGCATTGAATTTTCTAATTCTGTAATTTTGTTATTGATCTGCTGGATTTCAGATCATTGATATTCCAGCAGTTCATGTAGCTTACTTAATTTTCTAATTTTGTCCTCCTGTATTTTGCTTGATCTCTAGAAGGGTTCTGTATATATATGTATTTTAATTCTACCTTCTATAATTTCAGAAAGTCTTCATTATCTGGGAATTTTTTTGATCCTTTATTTTGGCAGTCTTCCAGAGCCATGCTGGTCTGCTTCTTTAAATGGTTAGATATTGATTGTTGTCTTTTTACACACGAGAAGCTGTTCAGCTTCTCCCATGTTATACCAATGGGGGGTGTGGTATAGTTCTAAGAAAGGAGTGGGTGAGGGCACTGATAGATTTGGTTGCCAGCTGCTCTTTTGTCCTCTCAGTACAGCTTACTTATGTGTAGCTTCTCTGGCAGAACAGACTCTGTAAAGTTCCATGATGCTGCTTGGCTTAGTGGCCAACCCCACCTAGGCCCTCTGTTATGGCAGACCCTGCCTCCTGGCTACTAATGGTGTTGAGCTGCTTGTGGCGACTCTCCATTATCATGCCAGTCAAGCCTGTGGTGTAACTCAGGCAAGGGAAGAGAGAAGGATGCCACCAGACCCAGCTGTCTGGGACCACTGTGTTTAGATGCATTTATCTTCAAAACTGCTTATCTGTTGAGAGGGCAGCCACTGAAAGAAGCTGGGCCCTCAGGGATGGTAGGCCCCACTTCCTGGCTGGCAAAGATGGTGCCCTACTTATGGCGTCTCTCTGGGGCTGTCAGCTGACTCTATGATGTGGCTCAGTGAAAGGTGAAGGAAATGGCACCACCACACTCAGCTGCCAGTCACTGCTGTAACCTCTAGCTGCTCTTAGCTTAAGAGCTGCTTTTTTGTCAAGAGAAGTGTTGACCAGCTGCACCTGAAAGCAGCAAGGCCCTCAGGGGTGGCAGGCTCTGCCTCCTGGCTTCCTGGCTGATAAACGTGGTGCCTCATAGACCATCCTCAGATGGAATGAAATGGCTCAAGAAAGGAAGGAGTTAGGGCACTACCAAACTTGGCCACCAGCCCCCACTGTGACCCTAGAGATGATCATCTTAAAAACAGCTTTTCTGCTGGGAGAAGCACTATCCGGATAGGCACTCTGGCTCAGCATGGGAATTAGTACCATGTGAGACCTCAGGCATGACTAATTCTACCTCTCAGCTGACCAAGGTGGCATCCTGCCTGAGCTGCCTCTCCTGTGATGAGTCAGCAGTGTCTATGGCTCAGTTTGGAGAAAAAGGGGGAAACTGGAACCTTTGTGGCCAGCTGTGCCTGAGTTCTCTAGATATGGCTGCCCCAAGCACATTCTCTCTGCTATGGGATGTGCTGTTTACTTAAGCACTCCTGTTCTGTGTAGTAGCTGGCTGGTACCTGAATCACAGGCTTGGCAGTCCCAGTGGCAGCCCCCTGGTTAACAAAGAAGGCATCTATATGCCTGTAATCATCTCAAACAATGTGCCAGAAGAAGCAGGACTCAGCATGCCACTGCCTTGCCTCCAACAGAGGTAGTTTTCCCCTTCCTGTCACCGAGTCCAATCCTATAGCCCTGCTCCAGATTTTGGGTCTCCCAGAATGTCCACACTGCTCTGCTCAGTCATTTTTCTGGGTCATAGTTCTCAGAGGGAATCAAGGAGACCTGTGTCTATTCCACCATCTTGACCCTGCACTTCTGATCTTACTATTTTTAACAACATTTTATTATGAGAATTCTCAAACATACAGACAAGTAGAAGTACTTTCATAATGAACATCTTCTAGACCAACATTTTACTAGCATTGCTTTATCATATATGTCCATCCTTTTAATCATCTCTATCTCCACCCACCGATTCATCTCTACTTTTAAATGCATATCAAATTTCAGTAAATTAGTAAATGTATACACTATATACTCCAGGATGCATACAATTAGAGTTAATAGTTTTTTTCCCCTTTGATATAAAATGTACATACAATGAAATGCAAATCTTAAGTTTTCTTGTGCTGTTTTGGCTAACTATACCTACACCTACCTAAACCTATACCCACTAAAGTATACGTACACAATTAGCCTCATATCAATATGCAAACTTTTACCATAATGCCAGAAAGTTTCTTCATGTTCTCACTCAGTCAATTTCAACTACTGCTGCCATTAGACAATCAGTGTCTGATTTTTTTTCCACTATAGAATGAAATTCTCTCTTTTAGAATAATATGCAAATGGAATCATGTAGGATGGAGTCCTTCAATATAAGGCTACTTTTACTTAGCATTTTTTAAATTAAACACATTGTTGAATGCAATTTGTCTCTCTTTGTTGTTAAGTATTATTATTATTTATATATATTAATATATTGTATATATTAATATACACCAGAGTTTGTATATCCATTTCCTTACTGATGGGTATTTGGGTTGTTTACATATTGGGGTAATGTGAATAAAACTAGAAACCACTTGCATGACTTTTTTTTTCTACAAAGAAGTAGAATTGCTGGGTATGTGTAGGTTAATGGTCTCACCAATGATGGAATAATGCTAGTATTTGACATACTTGCCGATATTGGTCATTATCAAGCTTTTATTTTTATCCATTTCAGTGGCATGTAGCTGTTTTTTACTGTGGTTTTCTACTGTTACTGAATACTTTTTCATGTGAGTATTGGCCTTTTTTTAGATTTTTCTTCTGTGAGCTGTATGTTAAATTATTTTTCCCAGTTTTATTGGCTTGGTTTCTTTTTTGTATTGATTTATAGGAGTTCTCTATATATCTTTTTTAAAATTTTTATTGTAAAATATAAAGCAACAGCACTTCCCGATTCATCACTTTTTCATGAATGCAGTTCAATAAAAGCAATTACATCAATCATGTTTTTGAACTATCACCAATATCCATTGCCAAATTTTCCATCTTCATAAACAAAAACTCTATTCTACTAAGAAATTATATTCTCCCTTCCCACATCCATTCTACCCTTGGTAGCCACTATTAAAGTCTAATCCCTATACCTTTTCCTATTCCAAGTATACTTCATATTAGCGGAATTGTGCAATATTTACCCTTTTGTAATTGACTATTTTCACTTAGTGTCATGTTTTCAATGTTTATTTGCATTGTAGTATCTATTAGGACTTCATTTGTCTTGGTAGTAGAGTAGTATTCCATATTTTGTTTATCAATTCATCTGTTGATAGAATTTTTGTTTATTTCTACCATTTAGCTATATTATGTGCTACAAACTATTTCAAGAATTCAGACTGTATGATGCCAAGCTTATATGATCGTTATTTTGGTTTAATGCACGTACCAGAGTCTCTTTGATATTTTGGTACTTTGGTTAGTTTTGAATTACTATCTGTATGAAAACTTTCTTCTTTGGCTTTTTATTTTTCATCCACCAGCTTTGTTTCATGACATAAAACTACTAATTTTATACATGCACACTTTCACTTACTATTTTTTTGGGGCATGGACTATAGGACAGACATGTAGCTTGGCAAAGTTCCTGGAATAAGAATATGGGTTGCACTGTAATTGGCAGTTAAAGATTTCCTTTTACATCAACACAACATTCCGTGATCTTCTTCAAGCTTCGTGGCTGGCTCATGACTCAATCTACAGTCTCTTTATTAGAACATAGTAACAATCTGCTATTTCATTTTTCCTCCTCAATATTCAACCCATTTTTCTTGTTGCTTTAAGGAAGAAACTTCTGAAACACTAGCACTTGTCTACAGAATAAAACCAAAAATTTTGATCTTTTCAAAAACCCAGCTTTTGGTCTTATCAATTTTTTCAATTGTTCTTCTATTCTCTAATTCATGTAGTTCTGCTCTAATCTTTATGATCCATTTTCTTCTGGTGTCTGAAGGGTTCTTCTGTTGCTCTCTTTCTAACTGTTCAAGCTGTAGGTTAATTCTTTGGTTTGGGATCTTTCTTCTTTCTGGATGTGTGCATTTATAAAGATAAAGTGACTTCTGGGTGCTACTTTGGCTGTATCCTATAGGTTCTGGTAGGAAGTGTTTTCATTCTTGTTTGAATCCATCAATTTCTTTATATTATCTTTGATTTCTTCTATAATGCATGGCCTTTTGAGCAAGATGTTTTTCAGTTTCCATGAGTTCCAATTTCTGTCTGTATTGTTTCTGCTATTGATTTTGACTTTTATGGCTTTATGATCTGAGAAGATGCTTTGCATTAATTCAGTGGTCTGGATTTTGCTGAGACTTGCCTTATGTGCTAACCCATGGTCTATTCTGGAAAATGTTCCATGTGCACTGGAGAAGAAGGTGTCGTTATCTGCTGATGGATGGAAAGTTCTGTCTATGTCGATAAGGTGTAGTTGGTTAACTGTTGCAGTAAGATCTTCTGTGTCTTTATTGAGCCTTTTTTGAGATCTGTCCAATACTGAAAGTGGAATGTTGAAGTCTCCCACTGTTACTGTGGACTAATCTATCTCATTTTTTAATGTAGTCAGTGTTTCTATGATGTATTTGGATGCTCTAGTACTGGGGGCATAAATATTTAATGTTGTTAAATCCTGCTTGTGTCTTGAACCTTTCAGCAATAAATAGTGTCCATACTTGTCTGCTAGGGTGCATTTTACATTAACATCTATTTTATATGAGATTAATATTGCCATACCTGCTCTTCTTTGTATATTGTTAGCTTGGTGTATATTCTTCCATCACTTAATTTTCAGTTTGTTCATATCTTTAAAGCTAAGGTGATTTTCTTGTAAGCAACATAAAGATGGCTCATGTGTTTTGATCCAAAATGTCGCTCGTTGTCTCTTTACTGGAGTGTTCAGTACATCTACATTCAATGTAATTATCAATAGGTATATGTTTAGTGCTGTCATTTTGATGTGTTTATTTTTGTGTTGATGTTTTCTCTGTTGCTTTTAATATTCTCTTCTGGGACATTCTTCCTAATGGGCTGATTTTTCACCCTTTTTATTGTTGGTTTTGAGTTTGTTGAGACTCCTGTATTATGTTTCTTGATTTGATATGTTGCATCTTTATTTTGCTTTTCAGATACCACTATGATCAGCCTTAATAATATAAGTTGATTATTATCTTAAATTGACTATTAACTTCCTTTCCATATGGAAGGATTATCACTACTGTAGTATGTCCCTCTTTTTAATGTGGTGGTATCATATTTTTCATGATATGATCACTGGATCACCTCTAATATTATAGCTTTGATTGAGTTTTTTACCTTCCCTAACTGAGTAGATTTCTTAGCCGTATGTCCTGTATTGTCTCCTAAAATACAGAGTTAATGATTTTGTTTTTGTAAGCCAAGAGCTTTTTTTTTTTTTAGTGTTTCTTGTAGCTTTGGTTTGGATTTTACAAAGTCTCTGAGTTTCTGTTTATCTGGGAATGTCTTAATTTTATTTTCATATTTGAAGGACAGTTTTGCAGGCTATATATTTCTTAGTTGAAAGTTTTTCTCCTTCAGGTCTTTGAATGTGCCACCCCCCTGCCTCCATACCAACACTGTTACTTCCAAGAAGTTGGATGAAAGCCTACAGGATTTCCCTCTGAAGTTAGCTTTCCTTTGAGTCTCACTGTCTTTAAGAGTTTCTGCTTATGTTTCATTTAGTTAAGCTTAATTATACTATGTCTTGGTGTCTTTCTTTTGGGGTCTAAATTGTGTGGTGTTTGATACACATCTTGGATATCTATGTTCTCTTCTATCATAATTTCAGGGAAGTTTTCTTTCAACAGCTCAACAATACTCTCAGTGTTTTCAAGTGTCCTCCCCCCACTCAGATCAGGAACTGCAATTATTCATTGATTGTTTGTCCTAATAGAGTCCCACGTTTTTCTTAATGCTTCTTCATTTTTCTTATTTCTTTTCTCTGATTTCTCCTCATAAATGCTGGTGTCTGATGCTCTGTCTTCAAAGTCAGAAAGTCTATTTACCAGTTGTTCAGTTCTGTTCTCTTGGCTTTGAATTGAATTGTCTAATTTTTTCATTTTGCTATTGACCTGTTGTATTTCAGAATGCTGGTGTTCGATCAGTTCAAACAGCTTGTTTAATTTTTCATTTTGTTCTCCTGCATTTTGTATAATGTCTAGGAGGGTTCTGTATATAATTCTTTTGTGCTTGACCTCTGAAAGTTTCAGAAAGGCTTGTTCATCTGAGAAGTTCTTTGGTTCCTCTTTTGGGAGCTTTCTGAAGCCATGGGTTGATTTTTCTTTAAGTGCCTGGCCAGAGCTTTTTGACTTTCAGGCATATAGAGGTTGTTTAGTTTCTCTGGTGTTGCCTTAACAGGAGCTGGGGTGCAGTCTGAGAGGAAAATTGATCAGCAGTCACCTGTATGTACTCCAGTGACTGGGCCCAGTAGAATCTCTGGAGTAGCAGGGTCCACCTTCTGGTTGGCCAACAGATGGCTCTACTTATAAGGTCACTGTGGGGCTGTCAGCTGACCCAGTATTTTGGGTCAGTAAAAGCTGGAAGAGATGCTATCAGACTGCACTACAGTTATTTCTCTAGTTAGCCTTATTTTGAAATCTGACAGCTCCCAAAATCACTCAAGTTGTCAGCTGTGCAATCCCCTCTTTTCAGCTAGCAATGGAGGTACCTCTATATCTGTTCCCAGATGTTGGGATCTGGTTCAAACTATGCTGCCTGGCCCACCTGTACACAGTGCTAAACACAGTTTTCTGTTGGGAAGGCACTCCTTGGTCAGTACTGCCTCCAGGCCTGGAAATTAGCCCCTGCTCAGGCCTCCATATTTGTAATCTCACCTCCCAGTCAAACAAGATGACATCCTGCAGCATGTGTCCTACCTGTTGCAAAATAGCGGAATCAATGGTGGAGGTTAAAAAAGAGAGGGTGGAGGGGCAGTGGTGCTCTAAGTCCAGAACTGGGCTCTCAAAATGTGGCTATTCCACCACCTGAGCATGTCAGCAGTATAGTTGAGCTTTGCTGCCAGTTAAGCTCAACCCCTGCCACCAGCTAGCAAAAAGAAAAAAAAAAATGCCAGTTACTTTCAGTCTACAAGAGTTAACTATTCAGCAAGGGCGAGGGTCAGCGAAAGAGAAATTTCTTGTTGAGCGGCCTATAGTCCAAATTGGTAGCCCATACCCTGTGTTCTAGGGCTCACTGGGTGTCCATTGGGCTTCTTTTAATTATCAATCCAGGCTTTAGTTTTCATACTGAATTAAGGAGATTTGTGTCTAGTCTGCCACCTTGACTCTGCCTCCTCTTCATGGGTTTTCTTTTCACCCTTTCCAGTGTTGGTTTTGTGTTTGTTGAAACTTCTGTATTGTGTTTCTAGTTTTGATATGCCAGCCAAGTGCTGTCGAGTAGGATCTGTGTTTTGATATGTAATGTTGTTATTTTGCTTTGAGACTACCCCACTATTTCTCCCTAATGTTCTAAGTTTAAACCAGTCTTTAACTTCTTTATATCTCCTAAACATCCTCTCCATCTGATAGATGTCAGAATACTATACTATGTCCTTCTTTATAGTGTAATGTTTTCATCATTTACATGATGAGATCTCTGTTTCCCAAATTTTAATATTTTAGCTTTTGCTTGAGTTTTGTGACTTCTCATACTAAATAGGACTCTGGATGCTGAGTCCTGTATTGAATGTTTGATTATACATCTGTTATTATTAATTTTCTAATCAATGAAGTTCCTTCAGTATTTCTTGTAATTTGGTTCAGTTTTTGTAAAGTCTCTATGTTTATGAGAATGTCCTAATTTCACTGTCATATTTGAATGAGAATTTTGCAGGATATGTAATTCTTGGTTGGAAGTTTTTTCCTCAAAGGCTTTGTGTATGTCATCTTATTGGCTTCTTGTCAACACGGTTTCAGCTGAGCAATTGGAGGTCAGTCTAAAAGACTTTCCTTTGTACATTAGGTTTGTTTTAAGCTTAGCCACCTTTAAGGGCCTTTCCTTATGTTTCATTTATTAAGCTTGATTATAATATGTCTTAGTGTCTTTCTTTGGGGATCTACCTTTATTGGAGTTCAAAAAGCATCTTGAATGATTGTATTCTCTCCTTTTATGATGTCAGGGAAATTTTTTGTCTCCAGCTCTTCAACAATTCTCTCCGTATTTCCTGCTTTCCCTCTGTGTTCTGGAACTCCAGTTACTCATAAATTGTTCATCTTGATAGAGTCTCACATAATGCTTAATGACTTCATTTTTCTTTATTATTTATCTGATTTCTCTTCATAAATACTTGCGTCAGTTGATTTTTCTTCAGTCTCTCTAATTCTGCATTCTGCATTCCATTTCCTCAGCCCTTTGGCTTTCAGTTGAGTTGTCTAACTGTGATTTTATTATCGATCTGCTGAATTTCAGATCACTGTTTTTCTAGCCATATAGCTTGTTTAATTTTTTCATTCTGTTCTGCTGCACTTTGTTTAATCTTCATCCTAAGACCGAGAAGGGCTCTATACATAATTCTTTTTTATTGCACCTCCAATGACTTCAGGGAGGCTTCTTCGTCTGGGAAGCTTTTTGATACTTTATTTTGGAAACTTTCTGGAGTCATGATTTTCTGCTTTTTTAAATGGTTAGATATTGATTGTTGTCTTAGAGTCATCAGAAAGCTGTTAGTTTCTCTAGTGTCATAGCAGCAGAGGCTATGTCACAGGTCAGAGAAAGGAAGGGGGAAGGGCACTGCTACACTTGGCTACCAGCTGTCACTACTGTGTTCTCTTGGTGTGGCTTTTTTAAGTACAGCTTCTTTTCTGAGAGAACACTGTCCAGATAGGCACTATTGCTCAGCTTTCCAGCCAGAGCCAGGTGTGCCCTCAGGGGTGACAGACCCCACCTTCTGGGGGACAACAATGGCTACCTTCTTGGGCAGACTCTCTAGAGTCATGTCGACCAACAATAAAGCATAGCTTAGAAAAGGGAAGGGGAAGGGCACTCTTGCAATCTATCACCATCTGCTGTTGCATTTTCTAGGTCTACCTGTTTTAATAACAGCTTCTCTGTTCAGAAAGACACCTTCCCAACAGGTGATGCTGCTCAGCATGGCAGCCAGTCCCAGCCAGTCCCTCAGGTGTGGCAGACTCCACTTCTCAGCTAAGGTGGCATCCTACATGTGCCACCTCCCCTGTTTTGCACCAGCAGAAGCTATGGCATGGCCCAGAGAAGAGAGGGGGGAAGGGAATTTCTGTACCCAGCTGCCAGCTGCTGCTGGGTTCTCTAGATGTGACTGTTTTAAGTACAGCCTTTCTGCTGAGAGAGAGATGCTTTCCACTCATGCACTGCTACTCAGTGTGGTGGTTTGCCCCAGCCAGGCCTTCAGGCAAGCCTCCCTAGTGTCCATACCTGTAAGCCACTCCACTGCTGCATCAGCAGAAGTAGGACCCTCTGTGCTGCTGATCTGCCTCTCACAAAGGTAGTTTTCCTCTTCCTGTTGCCCAGTATGTTCTCACAACTTTTCACCAGATCTTGTGGTTCCTAAAATGTCCACTCTGTTCTCTTCAGTTGCTTTTCTAGGCCTTAATTCTTAGAGATAATAGAGAAGATGTGTGACTAGTCTACCATCTTGTCCCTGCCTCCTCTGGAAAGTGTTTTTGATTCTTTGTTTCAGGAATTTTCTGATGCGACAGTCTGCTTCTTTAAGTGACTTAAATTAAACTGCTACCTATGAGCAATCAGAAAATTGTTTTTGTTAATTTCAGTTATTGTGTTTTGATCTCTGTGTGTATATTTTAGTTTTTTAAGTATGCAAATTGACTGGTCAACTGTGCTGATTGTAAACTAGAGCTGTAGAAAGTCCCAAACCCTGTTACTGGATGGTTAGAAGTGTTGCTAGACATAGGAGTCTCAGTGTAAATTAAGTTTGTTTATATTTATTCAGTCTGGGCACCACTTCATTTGGCCCAGAAGTGTGAATTGCATTCTGGGGAGTGTTGATTAGTGTGAGCTGTCTGTATTGTGAGTGGCAGGGGTCCTTCACCCCCATCAACAGAAGGAGGAAGCCTTCACTAAGAAAGGCGAGTATCTGCCAGTTCTGCACCTAAGGGAATAGCCTGGTTCTGCCCTCAGTTCCTGGCTCAGTGGCACCAACAGACATCTTCCCTTTGTTAAGCTGCTCTTCTGCCACCTCTGGTCAAGATACCACATCTGAATTGGGAACCTGGCAAAGCACAGACAAGAGAGAAGAGAGCAATGGAGAGAGGGAGAGAGCTTGTGCCCCAAAGAATTTTTGATCCACATGTGTCTGCAAGAACTTATAGTCTGCCATTTAAATGGAAGAATGTTGCTATTCTGTAGGTGTACCTCTCTAAAGATTGGCTTCTCCACTCAGAGGTATGCTCTCCAAATGTGACTTTGTTCTCTGTGCTGGTGTGGAGTGTCCTCCAATGGAGTGCAGACTCCCAGCAGCCTGTCCTGGCCTGTCTGGGCAACTCTGTACACACTATCACCTCTCTGTAGGCCAGCTCCTTCTTCTGGCCTGTCTCCTGGTGTTCAGGGCTCCTAGTATGTCCTATTTAATCTTAAATTGTTTTTCTGGGTCTTTGTTGTTAGAGGGATCAAAGAAGCTCTCTTACTATTCTGCCATGTTAGCTCCGCCTGCTAGCCATGTAGTTTTGGATTCAGAAATCCCATTATATAATATTTGATCATCTAATAATTTTGTTTATTATATACCAGATATTATGTGTTGGATATAAAGAGGTTTAAAAGCAAGCATGATTCATGTTTTCATGTAACATAAACCATCCTTATCAGTGTAAGCTGAGTCAAGCCAAGAACCCTTTTAGATACTAGTTTCTCTAACTATAAAATGGAGGATTTTAGTTTCTCTGTAAGACTGCAGTCAATTAAAAGTATACAAAATGTGGAAAATCTCACATGTATTGTCTGATGATCAGAAACTCAATCAAAGATTTCTTAGCAAATGGGTAGGTGTCATATCTCATTGGTAGTTTGTGCCAGTGCTGATAATTATGCAGATATCCAGAGAGTACCAAATGAATGCAACACAGGGTAATTTATTTGGGAATTGAATATTAAATGGATCTTTGATTTGTGAATACATGTAGACAGGTCTATCAGGAATTAGACTTCTTTTAAAGGAAAACAAAGTGGAACCTAAGTTACATTTTCAAAAGTTAAATGTCCCCATGGAGAAAGAGTATTTCTTCATATAGAATAAAAGTGAATAATTTCCTCAAAGAAGTATGACACCTAATCTCACCAGGTTCACACACATAAGAGTCCAAAAAGAAGCTGCCAAATAACATACAAAGTATGTATTGAAAATGATGCATGTATAAACTGTTGCCTTTTTATGAAACACAAACAATTTTTTAATCACTTAAAATGTTCACAGAAGTACTTATGAGTACTGATAAGAGAATAAGATTCTCCCAATAAGGATGCCCTATTTTCGACAGATCATGGTGGAGACGCTTGTGAAGCTATATCAGCAATACTTACCATTCTTTTATTAGTCTTAACAAATAGCCATGAAAAGTTGCAAGATTCCACAATGCATAGAAATTATCTAATTCGTTATCAAAATGGGTGTTCTGTTTGCCAGACATTCTGTGTGTTGTGTGACATTTACAGTGTGCATAATAGTCCCACTCAGAGAACAATTCAGCATTTAATAAAAAACAATTGAGACAACTAGGTCTGTTGTCAATCAGACTGATTGACACCTGACACTGAACCTCACATTCCAATGAAAACATCATTGCTGTTCATCAGAGTGTATGCAAGAATCCATTCTAATCAATGTCTCACCAAGCAGAAGAACTGGGTCTTTAGTCAACCACAATATGGCAGATTTTCCATCTGGGCTTGAAGCTTTACCCTCACAAAATTGTTTTAAAGCATGAACTAAGTCCAATGACCATAGATTGCACCATACAGTTGCTGACTAAGCTCTAGAGCAATTTGAAGTTGACCCTGCTTTTGGCAGGGTAATCAGCAACAAGACCCATTTTGGGATGAATGGTTTTGTTAACAAACAAAACTGTGGCATAAAGTTACCATTTGGTGTAGATTTTGCTCTGGCAGAATCACTGGCCCTTATTTTTTCCCAGACGAACAAGAGAGGCTGTGGCTGTCAATGGCAAAAGATATTTGGCTGTTATAATTGATTATTTTTCACCCCATTTGAAAAGTGTCTTGGCAGCCATTTATCCATTGTTATTTTCCACACACAATGCCATCAAACATATTTCAAAATAATAAAACAATTAAAACTGTATCATTTACACAACTTGTTTTGTTCAAGTTCAAAGATAGGTATCCTTATTGGAAAATCCTCTTATATATCTCTAAATACATTCCTCTTCCCTGAAGAATCTGAGAGAATGAATAAAACACAGTGAAATCTAACAAAGAAATTATGGAAAATAACTACATGCACCCCTCTCACTGATGTGGATTCTGAGGAGAGCTAGTAGAAAGTTGAGATTAATACCATTTCCCTGAGTTAAGCTGGATAACCTCACTGTAGTGTTAGCAGATATCGTATAAAGAGCTAGAACTCCCTCTCTCATTAGGTAATAATGAGGAATCCCTCCCTCAGGTTTCACTGAAGGCTGAGTGGAAAACTTGGTCTTCTAGCTTCATGTGGTAGTTACATAGAAGCACTCCTTTTCCCCTGCTAGAGCACTGTCAGAGAAAAACAGTAAAAGCAAAAGTTTTAAGTAATATTAAGAGTTTCATAACACAACAGAAAAAAAATGTGCATGTTTTAATTAAAATCCATGGCATACAAAAAACCAGGAAAATATCACTTAATGTAAAAGGTACGTACATAGATGTCAACTCCAAAACGACAGAGATCATGGAATTATCTGCCAACAATATTTTAAAGCAGCTATTAAAATAATTCCACAAGCATTTGCAAACATCAAACAAATGAAAATACACTGATTCAGAGAAGACACACAAAATTTTAACAAATAAGTAGAAGATAAATAAGAACCAAATAATATTTTTAAAAAGCAAAATGTTTACTAACAAATAAAAAGCTCATTTGGTAGACGAGAGCAGCGTAAAATTGGCAGAAGAAAGAATCTGTGAAATGGAAGATAAAACAATAGAAATTACTTAATCTGAAGAACAAAATAAAAATAAATGGAAAATAAAATGAACAGAACCTCCAAGGATCTATGAGACTATAACAAAAGATCTAATCTTTGTGCTATTGGAATCTCAGGAAAAGAGAATAAACAGGGCTGAAAAAATACTAGAAGGAATAGGGTTTAAAGTTCATATTTGACAAGAAGAGACACAAATTCACATATTCAAGAAATTGAATGAACCCCCAAACTAGATAAACCCTAGGAAATTCATGCCAAGACACATTATGTCAAATTTCTGAAAATTGGGAAAAAATAGAAAAATCTTGAAAACAACCAGAAAAAGACATCTTACCCACAGGAAAAAAGCAGGAAGGAAATAATATGAAAAGGAACCTTAGAACAGGAAGAAGGAAGAAAGATACAGTAAGTAAACATAACGGTAAATTCAATAGTCTTTTCTTGTATTCTAATGTTTTATAAACTATGTATATCACTGCAGCAAAATTTATAACAATACTATAACCTAAATGTATAGAAAATGCTTAAGACAATTCTATTATAAATTTTAGACAGTAAAAGAATTTAAAAGAAATTAAGATTTCCATATTTCCCTCAAACTAGTAAACTGATGACACCAACGGTGCGATTAAATTATATGTATACTCTGTAATATGTTGATGTCATTCCACAACTTGTCTGGTCTTACATTGTTAGTGTTCAATAAATCAAATCTATTCTTGAGACAGTCTCTAAACTCAGATGAGATAAACTCATACTTTAGTTCTTGTGGACTTGTCTAATTTTCTTCAGTTTCAGTTTGAACTTGCACATGAGCTGTTGATGGTTTGTTCCGCAGTTGGCCTATGGCTTTCTTCTGACTGATGATGATACTGAGCTTTCCATCTTCTGTTTTCACAGTTGTAGTTAATTTGATTTCTATGTGTTCCATCTGGTGAGTTTCCTATGTATAGACCCTATCTGTGTTGGTGAAAAAAAAAATATCAGAAATGAAGAAGTCATTGACACTGGAAAATTCTATCTCTGGCATGGTATCTATGTATCACCCAAGGCCATATTTTCCAACTATTGGTCCATCATCTTTGTTTCCAACTTTCACACTCCAATCACCAGTAACTGTCAATGAATTTTGATTGGATATTTGATCAATTTCAGACCACAAAAATTGATAGATATCTTCAATTTTCTTCATCATTGGTCTTAGTGGTAGGTGCATAAGTTTGAATAATAGGAGCATTAACTAGGCTCCTTTGTAGGTATATGGGTCTTATCCTATTACTGACAGCATTGCATTTCATGATAGATCTTGAAAAGATTTTTTTTTGACCATGGAAGTAATGCCATTGTTCTTCAAGATGTCATTCCTAGCATAGCAGACTGTATGACTTTCCAATTCAAAATGGCCAATACCATCCATTTCAGTGACTAATGCCTAGGATTTCCTTTTTTTTAAAAAATTATTATTAAATACAAATGAAAGTGTACATACTCTGCTTTCAATATTGGGTTAAGATGGGAGGAGTACACAAGTTGTGTTGAAGTCCCATTAATATTGATTTTCTTACTAATGTGTGTTGTCACCAATTTCACCCAACCACATTTCTAACAACTATCTAATCTTGTCCCTTGCCCCTTGCCCTGCCACCCTCACGCCCTCCCCACCCTTGTAGCCATCAAAGAGTATTTTCTGTTACGTATGAGTCTGCTTTTAAGTTTTTATCATAGTGGTCTCGTATAATATTTGTCCTTCTGTCACTGACTAGTTTTACTCAAGATAATGTCCTCCAGTTGAAACCAAGTTGAGAGATGTTTCCTGCTATCATCGTTGCATAGTACTCCATTGAGTACATATACCAAAGTTTACCCATCTATTCTTCTGTTGTTGGGCGTCTGGGTTGACTCCATCTTTTTGCTATCGTGGACTCTGCTGCAATTAACATTCGTGTGCATGTATCAGTTGGTGTGAATGGCCTTGATTCTGTAGGATATATTCCAAGCAGAGGAATTACTGGGTCAAGTGGTAGATTTATATCTATTATTTTAAGCTAACTCCAGATTGCTTTCCAAAAAGGTTGCACCATTCTGCAATCCTACCAACAGTGTAGGAGAGTTCCAATCTCTCCACAGCCTCTCCAACATTTAGTGGTTTGTGTTTATTGGATCATGGCCAACCTTGTTGGGGTGAGATGGTATCTCATTGTCATTTTGATTTGAATTTCTTTAATAGATAATGATCTTGAGCATGTCTGCATGTGTTTTTTGGCTGCCTGGATCTCCTGTTTACAGAAGTGTCTGTCCATCTCCTTTGCCCATTGCTTAATTGGATGTTTTGTCTTTTTCTTATTGATATTTTGTAGTACCTTATAGATCATGGAGATCAGGCATCGTTCTGACATAGAGTTGACAAATATTTTTTCCCATTCTGTAGGTGGTCTTTCAATTCTTTTGATGAAGTCTTTGGATGAGCAGAAGTGTTTGATTCTTATTAATTCCCATTAATCTATTTTCTCTTCTGATGAGTGTGCTTTGTCAGATTTTGAAGTCTGTCTATATTGTGTATTAAAACTTCCATTGTTGATCCTATTTTATCTTGGATAAGCTTTATCGTTTTAGCTTTTATATTTAAGTCTTTTATCCAATTTGAGTTGAATTTTGTATAAGGTGTGAGATATGGGTCTTGTTTCAATTTTTTGCAGATGGATATTCAATTATGCCAGCATCGTTTGTTAAAAGGACTGTTCTTACCCCAGTTTAAAACCCTAGGACCTTTGTCAAATATCAGCTGTTCATACGAGGATGGTGGCATCTCTGGGGCCTCTACTTTGTTCCATTTGTCTATATGTCTCTTTTTGTTCCAGTACCAGGCTGTTTTGACAACCAAGGCAGTGTAATAGGTTTTAAAGTCAGGTAGTGAGAGGCCTCCCAATGTGTTCTTCTTCTTCAGTAGTGCTTTACTTATCCTGGGTTTCTTCCCTTTCCAAACAAAGTTGATGATTTGTTTCTCCATCTCATTAAAAAATATTGTTGGAATTTGTATTGGGATTACATTATACAAGTAAATTGCTTTTGGCAAAATAGACATTTTCACAATATTGAGTCTTCCTATCCATGAGCAGGGCAGATTACTCCACTTATGTAAGTCTCTGCCAGTTTCCTGTAGCAACATCGTTTAGTTTTCTTTGTAAAGATCTCTTATTTCTCTGGTTAGATTTATTCCTAGGTATTTTATCTTCCTGGGGACAATAGTAAAAGGAATTGATTTGGTGATTTCTTCTTTAATAATCTCACTGTTGGTGTAAAGGACTCCTATTGATTTAGTTATGTTTCTCTTGTATCCCAATACTTTGCTGAATTCTTCTATTAGCTCCAATAGTTTACTTATGGATTTCTTTGGATTCTCTGTATAAACAATCATATCGTCTGTAAAGAGGGAAATCTTTACTTCTTCACTGAAGTTATAAAGGCTTCATAGAATGAATGTGGTAGTATTTCATCACTTTCTATGCCATGAAATAGTCTCAATAGTATTGGAGTTAATTCTTCTCTAAAAGTTTGGTAAAATTCTCCAGTGAAGCCATTTGGGCCAGGATTTTTTTTTGGTTTCCTAGATTCATGCTGTCTACATTCCACATTCCAGTCATTAATGGATGTTTATAGATGTTTATTCTCATTTTGAGAAATGCCACATCATCTAATTAAGATTCCAAAAGCTTGACTCCATCCATGTTATTAAGGTGAACATTGCTTTGGTGAGGTAGCTCTTCCCCAGTTGTTCTTGAGTGCTTTTCAACTTGGAGGGATCATCGTCTGGCACTATATCAGACACTGTTGTGCTGTTGTTCTCCAAGGTTTTGAGTGGCTAGTTCTTGTCAGCAGTAGACTGTTGGGTCCTTCTTCTTAGTCTACCTTAGTCTGTAACCATGCATGAAGAAAGCAACAGGTTATTAAAAAGGCAGAAAGAAAAAAAAAAAAGATGAAAATGGAGATCAGAAGAGACTCTGAAACTTGCTCTTGAGTGTTGAGTAGCTAAGGCAAAAGGAAGAAATGATTCAGTAAAATCACTAAACAGAGGATTTCAAAGGGCTACTCAAGAACACAAATTAAAGTATTACAATGACATGTGCAAAGAACTGGATATAGAAAGACCAAAAAGGAAGAAAGGGAAGAACACACTCAACATTTCTCAAGTTGAAAAAACTGAAGAAAATATTCGGTCCTCAAGTTGCAATAGTAAAGGATCCTAAGAGAAAATGTTAAACAATTCAGGAAGCATCAAATAAAGATGGAGGGAATACACAGATGGTCAACGTTAAGCTCTTTCAAGAGATAATATATGACCAAGACACTATGGTACTGAAGGAAGAAGTCTAAGCTACACTGAAGGCACTGGTGAAAAAGAAGGCTTCAGGAAGTGATGGGCTATCAATTGAGGTGTTTCAACAGACTGATGCAGTATTGGAAGTGCTCATGCATATATGTCAAGAAATTGGAAGAAAACTACCTGACCAACCAAGTAGAAGAGATTCATATTTATGCCTATACCAAAGGGTAATACAACCAAATTCAGAAATTACCAAACAGTATCACTAATATCACATGCAAGGAACATTTTGCTGAAGATCATTCAAAAGCAACTGTGGCAGTATATTGACAGGGAGTTTCCAGAAATTCAGGCTAGACTCAGAAGAGGACATGGAACTGGGGATGTCATTGCCAGTGTCAGATAAATCCTGCTTGAAAGCTGAAAAGACAAGAAAAATGTTTACCTGCATTTTCTTGAATATGCAAAAACATTTGACTGTGTGGAACATAACAAATTACATTTAACAGTACAGGGAATGGAAATTCTGGAACATTTAATTGTGCTCATGAGGAATCTGTACATGGATCAAGAGTCAATCATTTGAACAGAACTTTAAAACTGAATGTTTCTGAGTAAGGGACAATGTCTGCATGCTGAGCAAACAATCCAAAAAGCTGGGATATATGAAGAAAAATGGGGCATGAGGATCACAGTAAGTCTCTTTATCAACTTATGACATTCAGATTACACAAACTTTGATTGTTGAAAGTGAAGAGGACTTGAAATAATGCTGACTAAAGACCACAGTCTTCAGTACAGATTGCACCTCAACATCAAGAAAACAAAAATCCTCACAACTGGACCAATAAGCAACAGAGAGAAAAGATTGAGGTTGTCAAGAATTTTATTTTATTTGGAACCACAATCAACACCCATAGAAGTGGCAGTCAATAAACAAACAAAAGAAAACACATTGGATTGGAAAAGTCTACTGCAAAAGACCTCTTTAAAGTGTTGAAATGCAAAGCTGTCACCTTGAAGACTAAGATGTGCCTGATCTCAGCCCTGGCATTTTCAGTTGCATCATATGCATGTAAAAGGTGAACCATGAATGAGGATGACAAAAAAAAAGAACAGATATTTCTGAATTGTGGTGTTGGAGAAGAATATTGACTATACCATAGATTGCCAAAAGAATGAACAGATCCATCTTGGAAGAAGTACAACCAGAGTGCTCCTTAGGAGAAAGAATGGCCAGAATATACCTTACATACTTTGGACATATTGTCAAGAAGGATCAATCTCTGGAGAAGGACATGCCTGGTAAAGCAGAAGTTCCGTGAAAAAAAAAAGGAAGACTTTCAATGAGATGGATTAACATAGTGGCTATAGCAATGGGCTTGAGTATAACAAAAATCATGGGTAGGCAGGGAGCATGGGGAAACAGATTCATGAAAATCTCAGGAGAAGATAAAATATCAGCAACAGATGCTTTCACACCCTGCTTCTCTACCTCTGACACTTTCTGACTAGCTGTGGGGGTTCAGCTGGCTGGGAAGGTCAGAGTTACCACTGCTTGAATTAGACCCCTCCGCATTTCAGAAATCAGCAGATTGGTGTTACTCAAAAGCATCTTCAGAAGCTTCAGTCAGAACACAGATCATCTAGTAACCACTAATATATATTTTTCTAACCTCACCCTTTCTTTGCATCCCTCTTCCCCAGCTTCCTCAGTTTCTTGCCAGCTGAAGTTTCTTTGGCCAGGAGGAAACTCCTTTGGCCCTGTCCACTTGGATTCATGTCCCTCTCCACACCAGTTCCCTAAGTGCTATTTGTGTGTAGCTGATGTTGCTTTTTTCTGTTTCTTTTTGCCTCTTCTGTACCTGCCACCATCTTCCCTCCTTTCAAACAGCTGGCTCCATGTGCCATCTTTGCCGCTTCTTGAAAGGGTATGAAGTGTTGCTCAGCTGTAGAACCACTCCTGTAGTCACTGATGCTGCACTAGTGGAATCCTCAGGACTCTAAGGGGGTTAGGGGGGCCTTATTTTTCCTTGTTATACATTACTGTATTTGTTTTGTCTTTTTATTTTATTTGCTTCTCCTTTCTTCACTTGGGAAGCCCTTCTAGCTTGGTTGTACTGCAAGGCTTGAAACCTACATACCCACTCTGGGCATCTGTGTCAGTAGCATCCCTGGGGGGATGAATTCACTATCAAAGTTCACCCTTCAGTGGAAGATTGAACAGATCTGTAAAAGAAAACAAGCCTAAAGGGGCATGCCATCCCAGGGGCAAAAACTTGAAGGCAAGAGGGAATGGGAAATCTGGTAATGGGGAACCCAAATTTGAGAGGGGAAAGTGTTGACCTGTTGTAGTATTGTTGACTAATACCATAAAACAATGTGTGCACTGTTTAGTGAGAAACTGGTCAGTTCTGTAAGCCTTCATCTAAAGCATGATTTTACATATCTCTCTCTCTATATATAAACATGCATACTCATACACACACGCATATACTCCTACCATTTTTATTCAACATGGTGATATAAGCTCTACCCAATTAAATACGAAAGGAAAGGGAATACATATAGGAAAGGAAGCAATAAAACAGTTCTTGTTTGCAAATAATTGTGTACGTGAAAAAAATCCCAAGGCCTCTAACAAAAAGAAAAGCTTTTGGGACTAATAACTGAATTCACCAAGTTTCTAGACTACAAGATCAACAGACAAAAATAAATTGTATTTGTATATAACAGCATTGAATGTATGGACCCCAAAATTAAAATAAAAAAAGATAGACAACCATCTATCTGTCAACAAACTGGAATCTAGAATACATGGAAGACTCTCATGACTTAAAAATAAAATAACTGGGCAAAAGACATGAAGAGACACTTCTTCAAAAAAGGCATAAAAATGACAAAAATTATCACAAAAGATATTCAATGTTAGTAGCATTAAAAGAAACAAGCAGACCAAAAAACAAACAAAAGGTGTGTTGTCCTGTAGTTGATTTGGACTCATAGTGACCTTACAGGATACAATACACTGCCCCATAAGATTTCCAAAGCTATAAATCTTTAATGAAGGTGACAGCCTCACTTTTTGCCCTCAGAGAGTCTGGTGGGTTTGAACTACCAACTTTTCAGTTAGTAGCCAAGTTCTAAACCACTGCACCACCAGGGCTGTATTAGAATGACTGGAACTGTAGTGACTACAGGATTATGTAAGATATGGAAAAACTGTAAAGTGTATACATTTCTGTTGGGAATATGAAAAGTACATGTATAACAATGCTAATAACAGTTTTGTCTGTAAAAAACAATTTTTTAAAAAATTGTTCTTTAACTCCAAAGACATAAGGAAAATATGAGTCTAAGAGATATGAGCTACACAAACAACAGACTACATCAACATGAGACCATATAAACCAGATGGCGCCCGGCTACCACCAAAGGCCATCCTGACAGGGAACACAAGAAGCAGTCCCTGATGGAGAGGAAGAAAAGTGGGATACAGACCTCAAACTCTAGTAAAAAGACTGTACTTGATGATCTGACAAACTGGTGGGTTCCCAGAAGACGTTACCCCAGGACTTTCTTTTAGCCCAGAAACGAAACCATTATTCCTGAAGCCAGCTCTTCAAAGACTGGACTGCATTATCAGACATAAACTAATACTAGTGAAGGGTATACTGCTTACCTTAAATAGATACATGAAACTAAATAGGCACCTACAGTTTGGAGGCAAGTTGAGAAGGCACAGGGGAACAGGAGCTGGTAGGATGGACCCAGAAAATACAGGATGGGATGGAGGAATGTGCTGTCACAGTGTGGAGAGAGAAACGTGGGTCACATAATAATGTGTGTGTAAGTTTTTGTACAGCAAACTGACTTGAATTGTAAACTTTCACTTAAAGCACTATAAAAAATAAATACTATGTGCATCAAAATGCATTCTTAAGGCAACTATAGTATATCTATACTATGGAATGCTTACTAGCAATATGAAGAAACAATCTACACTTGATGGTTCTATGCATCTATAGGATGTTGTCCTATTGGCCTATTGCTAGAGGGGAGTGGAGAGGGTGGAGAGTAGGGGACAGGAGATTGTTGAGGATATGACACGTATGGAACCGAAAAGAGGAGTGTGTTGTTACCAGGCAAGGAGAGCAGAGGAAGCTGCAGATAGGCAGGCATGAAAATTTGAATTGTACTGTAAATTTACACTCAATCATAATATAAAAAAGAAGCAATGAATTCAAACACACAATAGCTTAAATAAATCTTAAGAGAATTACGCTAAGTGAAACAAGTTATTTCAAAATGTTGCTGTGTCATTCTGCTTATATAATATTCTCCTCTTGAAAAATATTTTATTGTATTTTAGGTGAAAGTTTACAGAGTCAATAGTTTCCCATTCAACAAATTGCTTCATGACATTGACTGCCCTCTCTACACTGTCAACAGTCTCCCCATTTCCATTCTGAGTTCCCTGTTTCCTTTTGCCTGGGTTTTCTACATTCTTCCCTTTCCATTTTTATTTTCAGGCAAATGTTGCTCTGTTTGTCTTGTATACTTGTTTGTTTCAAGGACCATATTCTTTTCAGGTACTATTGTTTATTTTATAAGTCTTCCTTGGCTAGAAGGTAATTGCTGGAAATAGCTGCAGTTCCAAGTCAGAGAGGTATTGTCATGAATCAAATTGCTTCCCCCTCAAAACGTGTGTAGCAATTTGTCTGAGCCGTGATTCCTGGTATTGTGTGGTTGTCCTCCATTGTGTAATTTTCTTACATTGTAAATTCTAATCTGTATCTGTGATTAATAGGTCAAGTTTGGATTATGTTAAAGAGAATTAGGGTGAGACTGCAACAGCCTTACTAAGGTCACCTCCCTGAGCTATTGTAAGGGGAGTTTCCTGGGGTATGACTTGTACCACCTTTTGTCCTACAAAAGATAAAAGGAAAAGAAAGCAAGCAACGAGCTGGGGACCTGATACTACCAAGAAAGCAGTGCCAAGAGTAGAGTGTGTCCTTTGGACCTGAGGCTCATATGCTAAAACACTCCCAGTTTAAGAGAAGACTGATGATTACAATCTTCCTCTGGACTGATCTCATTTATCTGTTTCTTTACTTCTCACTTATTATTTTTTCAACTCTATTCCTAGTAAGAGCCCTTGTGATACAACTGTTAAGTGTCTTACTGCTAGCCAGTAGGTGAACACATTGAACCCTCTCAGCAGCAGTTCTGTAGCAGTAAGTTCTGGGTGATCTGCTTTAAAAAAAATTACAGTCAAGAAAGCACTATGAGGCATTCTACTCTGTTACACTGGGCCACTGTGAATCAGAATCAATTGGATGGCACCCAAGAACAACAATAATATAACAGTACTATCTATAATTGAAGTTTGTCCCACGTCTATCTTTAGTTCATCCCTGTGTAATCTGCTGTTAAAATTATCTACTGCGTTTTTAATAGAAATGATATTTTCCTTTCTAGAGGTTCTCATTAGTACAATACAAAATCTGTCCTAGACTTCACCATTTTATTTTTGTAATAATTTATTCTTTTATTTCATTTCCATTACTATTTTTACTCCTTTGGACTTTTTAAAAAATATATTTATGATGTCTTTCAAAATGTCTTATCTGAAGTTCTTGAAACTATTCATCTTCCTGATTCTGTTGCTTGGTTTTCCCTCATGACTTATGTTATTTGCACATTTTATTTGTTAGTGTAATAAACTTCAGGATTACTTTTTCTGAAGCCATTAATTTATCCTGGATTTATGAAGGTGTTTTTAGGGAACTGGGAGCCCCCTGATTGTTTTACTGATCACAGACAAGGTATTGCGTTAGGCTCTGACTTTGGTGATTTCTATCCATTACGTAGGGTGTTAATCTTACTTCTGTGTCTATGGGTGCCATCGGTTTGAGTCTCACTCTAATACAAGGAAGTTGTTTTTTCACTTGACATTTGCTCAGGTCCTCACATGATGTAAAGTCCTTCTTTAAGCCAAAAAAAAAAAAAAAAAAAGGTAGCTATTGCAGTTTCATTTTAATTCAGGGACGTATTTCCAGCTTCTGCTTAACACAGATCCATAGTCGCTGAAGAATTACATATCCTGCAAAAGTGTCTGTCAAACATGATGGCAAAAATTAGGACATTATCAGATAAACAGAAGTTTAGAGAATTTGCAAAAAACAAATCAAAATTATAAGAAACACTGAAGGAAGTTCTTCAGTGAGATAGTCAATAGCATCAGACACTCAAGTATACAGAGCATCTAGGTAACAACACAGATAAAAATAAATCAAAGTTAAAACACTAAAAATAGAGAGACAACTCACTGTGTAAATGGTGACATTATTCCATAAGAAGGATAAATTAATGTATTCATAAATTCTTAAGATGGAGAGGAAGTCAAGACAATACAAAGAAATTAAAGACTGGTTTACATTTAGAACATTAAGGGTAAGTATCAAGGTAACCACAAAGGAAATTAACAATCCTACACATCAAAACAATAAACAAAATCAAGAAGCCTCAGCACTTAGAAAACCAATAGCAACGAAAAGAATGAAAACAAAAGCTATAAAGAAAAATGACTTAACACAGAAAATTAGGTGAAACAAAGAAACTCTCAACAATATACAAAAAGGCACCAAAATTACAGCACTAAATTCATATCTATCAATAATTACATTGAATGTAAATTGGTTAAATGCACCAATAAAGAGACAAATAGTAGGAGGACAGATCACAGAAAAGAAAAAGAAAAAAAAAAAAAACAACATGATCCATCTATATGCTACCTATAAGAGACACAGCTTAGATTTATAGATAGAAACAAACTGAAACTCCCATAATGGACAAGGAAGTTCACTATATGTTTCTGTATGGTTATATCCTTTACAATACATGAGGAGGACATACCATATGAAATATTTATGCACCCAATAACAGAGCTTCTAAGCACACCAAATGAACTCTAACAGCACTGAAAAGTGAGATAGCTCCATAATAATACTAGGAGACTTCAACAGACCACTTTCAGTGAAAGACAGAACATCCAGAAAGAAACTCAGTGAAGACATGGAAGATCTAAATGCCACAATAAACCAACTTGACCTCATAGAAATATACAGAACATTCCACTCAACCAAATTACTGTTTTCTAGCATACATAGAAAGTTCTCCAAAACGGTCCACATATTGCGTCACAAAGCTGACCTTAATAGAATCCAAAGCACTGAAATATCACAAAATATATTTTTGTGACCAGAAATCCATAAAAGTATAAATCAGTAACAGAAAAAAATGTGAAACACATGGAAACTGAGCAACACCTTGCTCAAAAACTATTGGGTTATAGGGGAAATTAAGGATGGAATAAAGAAACTCAGTGAATCAAATGAGAATGAAAACACATTCTACCAGCATCTTTGGGACACAGTAAAAGTAGTATTCAGAGGTCAATTTATTTCAATAAATACACGAACCCCCCAAAAGAAAAAAGGAACCAAATAAAAATACTAACCCTGCAACTTGACTAGGAAGAGAGCAGCGGAAGAAGCCCTCCAGCACCAGAAGTAAGCAAATAACGAATGTTAGAGCAGAACTAAATGAGACAGAGAATGGAGAGCAGGGGATAAAGTCTTACCAAGACCAAAACTTGGTTCTTTGAAAAGATCAACAAAGTTTGTAAACCATTTGCCAGACTGACCAAAGAAAACCAGGAAAAGAAGGAAATAATCCAAATAATAAATTAGACGGGTAATATCACAGCAGACTCAAATGAAATTTTGAAAAATCATAACAGAATAGTTTGAAAAATTGAACTTTAGCAAATTTGAAAACCTAGAGGAAGTGGACAAATTTTGAGAAATACACTACCTACCTAAATTGACAAAAGAGGAGATTGAAAAGAAATTCAGAAAGCTTCCTGTAACAACAAAAGTCTTGGCCCTGGCACCTTCCCTGGAGAATTCCACCAAAGTTTCAGTTAAGAGTTACCACCACTACTGCTAAATTTATTTCAGAGCATAGAAAAGGGTGAATGCCACCAAGGACATTCTAGGAAGCCAATATGACCATAATACCAAAACTATGTAAAGATATCACAGAAAAATAAAATTACAGAACAATTTTCCTCATTAACTAAGACGCAAAAAACTTTCAACAAAATTCAAAGCAATAGAATTCAACAACATATCAAAAACATAATGTAACATTACTAAGTAGGATTCATACCAGGGATGCAGAGATAGTTAGACATTAGAAAAATAATCAATGTATGGTATATTTTTGCAATGGAACACTATGCAATGATAAAGAACAACAAAGATTTTATGAAACATCTCATAACCTGGAACCAACTGGAAGACATTATGCTGAGCAAAGTCAGTCAGCTGTAAAAGGACAAATATTGTATGAGATAATTATTATAAGGACTTAAGAAAAGGCTTACACACAGAAGAAAATACTCGGATGGCTGCAAGGATAGAGGTGAGGGAGAGGGTTATTTACAGATTAGCCAGCCAAGTGCCGTCGAGATAACCCAAAACCAAACCTACTGCTGTCAAGTCAATTCCAACTCATAGCAACCCTCTAGGCCAGAGCAGAACTACCCCATAGAGCTTCCAGGTAATGCCTGGTGGATTTGAGCTGCCAAACATTTGTCAAACAGGTGTAGCACTTAACCACTACAGCACCAGGGTTTCCATAGAACTTGGCAGGTTTGAACTGCTGGTCTTTTGGTTACTAGACAAAACACTTAACCACTAGGCCAGCAGGGTTTCAATTTTTAGATTAAATAGTCAATAGGAATTCAGTTAGGCGAAGGGAGTGACAGTATATTGTAGAAAGCAGGTCAGTACAACCAGAGTACACCATAAGCTAACAGGTTTTCTAAAAACAACCCAGCACTTTAAAAGACAGAGAAGACGGAACAGAGGAGACATAAAGGTCAACTGTCATAAACTAGCCTTTTTCTAAGAGATCCATCTGCATCCTATACCAGTGAGTGGTGCCTGGGATCTTAAAAGATAGCAAGCTGCCATCTAAGGAACATCAAGTTTTCTAAAGCCACCTGGAGCAGATGAAAACCAAGACATGAAGAAACTATGAGCCCAGGAGACAGAAGGGTCCATATAATTGGGAGACAACAGCAGCATGAGATCAGAAGAACTAGATGGTACCTGGCCACCAAAGACAGTCCAGTCAGGTATACAACGCACAGTCCCTGACATAGCACTAGAAAAACAGATGTGAAGATTAAGAATTGTATCAAAAGACCAGACTTGACAGTCAGACACCCCAGAGGGTACACTAAGAACATGTCCCCTGGACTTGCTGCTAGCCCAGAGCTGAAACCAGTACTGAAGTCAACACTTCAGAAAAGATTGGACTGGACCAAAGGACACATAGTGATGTAGGTGGTATGTGTACTTTATGTTTCAATATCCGTATGAAGCTACCCAACTAGTCTCTTTTTAAGTGAGAGAAGGGAAGGGGACAACTTTCCGTTGAGCAGATACTGAAAAAGTGGAATAGTGGAATGGAAGAGTATGCTGTCACAGGATTAGAAGAGTAGATGGGGCTGCACAGAGACGAGTGCTCGGGGTTTTATATGGCAAACTGACTTGGTTTGTAAACTTTCACTTACTCAAAATAAAAAAAAAATCTAAAAAAGTTGTGTTGTAGTGATACTTCCTAGTCCTAGACTAAACAAGAAAGAACTAGTTCTATCTCAGGTTTTCTATTTATAATGTTGTATTGTTCAAGAATTTTGCTGGCTTTCTTCCGCTCTTCATTTCCTTCTCTTCATGCCCTTCTTTTTTGTTCTTCTATCCATTCCTCCCAAAAATGCATTATAAGAGACTCTTGTGTAACAAATAAGACAAGCCACTCTGCTCTAGACCCTCTGCCTCCTCCTTCCAAGTTTCAGAGACCGTCACATTCAGCCAGCCACTTCAGGTATGCTAAGTTATACAGCCCAGGCTTCAACTGTAAGAAACTAATATATTTTCTTTCAATAGTTCAGATGCACAGCAGTTGTTAATCCTTCTGAGAACCACTGCTACATTTTAAAACTGCCTGTGGAGAGAAGAGCTAAATCACTTAAGGGCAAAGAAGTTGTCAAGGCTTGAGATTTTGCAGAAAAATTGGGACAGTAGTGCTTTTGTTTTTCCATCATTAAATATGTTGACTCTTCTCAGACCTGAATTACCAAAAAGCTGATATTTTCTAAGGAGAGAGATCTTCAATAACGTGCTTCAGTAAATCACTACCCAATCGTACATATTTGTTTTCTATTCACACTGAACATTCTGTTCCTATCAACACTCAGCTTGGGAGGAGATAGCTTAATTTCTTTTTATTGCTTGGTCTTTTGGAAAGTTTTGTCTTATTGTTTTAAGGGATAATACACATACAGTGGATGGAACATTTAAGCTAATACTGGGGTGTGAGATGATTTTTGTTCTATGTATAGTGTGTGAGGAAAGTTTCACAGGGCTTACAGAACTCAAGAAACTCAGAGGGACAACAAGAATGCTGGAATTCCTTTCTTAGTTCAGTCAATGGGACTGTCTTCGCTGAATGAGGATTGGATGCCGGTAAATCAGTCTATTCTCTGGTTGCCAGTGCAGCTTGGCATTCAGATAAATGAGGAATTCACTTTCTCTCTTCACTTCCAGTACAAATACCTTTTGTATTACAACGAGTGTCCACCTCCTTTTACCATTATTTTTTATCTTTCCTGTCAACTCCAAATTATTGGCATCCAGAGGAATACTTGTATTCACAGGCTGAAAGACTTGTAGTTGAGTGGGAAGGGAAAAGTTCTAGGATATGTACAAACTCAGCACTGGACCTTGAGACAGATAGTGCTTCCACTACGAAGCTTAATGGAAATGTGAGCTATACCTCTTATTAAGGTGTTTATGTATGCAGACACCTAAATTTTAGTTTGAGTGATATGTCTGCATTGGCAGATAAAGTTCCACTTTTGGTAAAATTCTAAAGTCGCAGCAGTTGGTCTCTTCTCACTTGGCTTTGCCTGCTCCACACACCACTAATTCTCCTCTCCTCTCTCCATTCTTGTATTGTTTCAGGTGCTCTGGGACACAAACACTCTTTTCCCCAACCTCTGTCAAACATGCTCTCAAGAAGCCTCTGTCATCAGCCTTTTACACCTTAATGAATATGTTGTTGTTTTAAATCTTGCAAGGTTCTTTGAAGCCTAAACTTCATAGCTGAGTATGCAATTTAAGGTCTGAACACTAATTAAAAAATTATATTTCAAACTTCCGTGTTCACACAAATCAACTGGATCATTTTAAACTGCAAACTCTGTTTAAATAGGTTTGAGGTGGCATATTATAAGGCTTAAGATTTTGTGGCTCCTGCCTTGACAACTTGGAGCTTCACAGGGCTCCAGAGGCCTAAATGTAAGTTCTCCTGCTTTTTCCAGATATTCCCCTCACCCACTGAGAAAAGTTCCCAACCCTCCTAGTGTCCCTACTAGCTGGACCAGCTGCACTACACATGATTCTCAAGGTCACAGGTATGGTTTTGGAAGATGTTTGCTGTTTTAGTGAGCTAGTGCTGCCCTAACAGAAATATCATGAGTAAATGGCTTTAACAACGGAAGGTTTATTCTTACATAGTCCAAATTCAGGATGTCCACTCCCGGGGAAGGCTTTCCTCCTTGCTGTCTCTGGAGGAAAGTGCTTGTGCCGCATCAGTCTTTGCTCAGGGGGCATTTGGGCACAGGAACCTCGGGTCTGAGGGACATGCTTTTCTCTCAGTGCTGCTTTCTTGACGGTGTGAGGTTCCCAGTTTTCTGCTTGCTTCCCTTTCCTTTTATCTCTTGTAGGATGAAAGGATTGAGAGTGGTGCAAGCCATATTCCAGGGAAACTCCCTTTACATTGGAACAGGGAAGTGATCCTATGAAGGGATTTACAGTCCAACCCTAATCTTTTAACATATAGCATAGGAAAATCACAAAATGAAGAGCACTCTCAAAATGTTGGTAATCATGGCCCAGCCACATGGCTGCACATATGTTTTGGGGGACACAATTCAACTAATGACATCCCATCCTTTGGCAGCCCAAAAATAGCATCTTTGAAACATGTAACACATTCATTCCATCATAGCACAATCATGTCCATCCCGTATGACAGCAGTCTTAAGTCGGTTCCAAGTCCAAAACACAAAAACTTTTCCTCATCTGTGAAACCTAGAAGGCAAGCTATCTGCTTCCAAAGGTACAAGGGCAGAAAAGGCACAAGTTAGACATTCCATTACAAATGAGAGAGACTGCAAGGATAGAAGGCATTAACAGGCAACAGGCAAGTTAGTAGAACATATTACATTAGCCCTCAAAGCTTTGAAAATAATCTGCCATGCTCTGAGACATTTTAGACAATAACTTTGCCCTCCGGACTCTAGGTGTTAGCCAAGCTCTCTGGATTCTGAGTGGAGACCCCCAGACTTACGCTACAACTCTGCCTCTTAGGCCCACTTGGACAATAACTCTGCCCCATCAGCTTCAGGTGCACCACAAGCCCAAGTGAGTGGCAATTCCACCCTTACAAACAAAGGAAGCCACGGCTCCACCCTTTCAAACCCCAGAGGTCATGGCCACACCTTTTGAGACTGAGGCAGCTCAGCTTCTCATGCTGTTTATCTCTTTAGTTTCTGCTTCCTGTGGCCGCATGGCCCAGGGCCTCAGCCCCACATATGCCCTGCTGGGGCAAGTGTTCCAAAGTTCTGTAGCTCCACTGATTCAAGTGCCCAGAGGCACCCCATTCCTGGTACCAAATTGTCATAGGCTGGGTTTTCTAGGGAAGCAAAACCAGTAACACTTTTATGTACAAGGAAAGATTTATATACAAAATACAAGGAAAGATTTACATATAAAGGAAACAGCTCACTCACTTGTAGGAGGTGAATATCCCAAGTCTTATCACAAGCCTCATGTGGCCCCAGGAGCTGGTGAACCCAAGATCAACAAGGCAGAGACCAGAGTTCTAGATTATTCGTTGTGTAGGTTGGTGTATCCCAAGCTGGGAGGGAGACTGTGGGGTCCCTACAGACTCATGGAGCTCATTAGGCTGGCGAACCCAGAATCGGCAGGTCGGGGAACAGGACTCTCAAGCACCCACAGTAAGGGTAAATCCAACAGCCGCTTGTTCAGGTCCAGGAACAGGGCATTCAAAAGAGAGCTAGAGTTGCTGGCAATGTGAGCAGACGAGAAGTAGGTGGTGGAAGGTGAAGAGATGAGAGCCGAGGGGAGAGAAGCCACCACAGGCCCCACCCTTCCACTTGATACAGCAGACAAACATAGAGTTGTCAAGTTGACACAATCCTGACCACCAAACTTACCTTGTTCTAGAAATGCATCCAGGAACAAGTGTAGCTCCCAGCTTTCATGGACTTGATACTTTATTGGGGAAAAACTGACGATAAAAAGCAAACTAATACATAAATAAAATAGAATTTTAGGTGAGAGCAAGTGTTATAATGAAGGTAACACTGTAGAGTGTATTCAAGTTCTAGCATTGGAGTGTGCAGTTTAGTTTCAGTTGTAGAGAGGATTTCTGTAGGATGACATTTAGAAGGAGGCTGACATGCTAGAAATAAGCAGAGATAATGATATCTGTGGAAGAATGCTTCAGGGAGAAGAAAGGCAAGCACGTTAGCTCCCTGGTACAAGAGAAAGCTTGTATGTCCAGGTACAGAGAGAAGGTGGTATCCCTTTAGTGTGGGGAGCTTTCATATTTTTTCCATTTATGGCTAATGGGAAGTATTTTAGCTTAGGCCAGAAAGGAAACTGCTGCCTCCAACCAGTTCAAAGAGAAAAATTCCTTCTGGGAGACACTGTGCCATTCGTCACACCTTGAGGATCACTGCCCTTCTCTGCTAGGCAAAGATCGGTCTTGCATGTCCAGATCTGTGTAGGCCTTCTCTCCCTGAGGGATCTAAAACAACTCATAAAATAATTTGGTTTTATTTTTAAATTACAAAAGTTTCCTTTCATTGACTAGATGCTAAGCAAAAGTCAGGAAATGGCAAGAGAAGAATTGCTACCCTACTTGCAGAAAGGTTACAAGGTAAGAAAAATAAAAGTGCCATAAGGGGAGAACAAGGCATTCCCGTTCATGCTAAGCTGAGTTTTCTTTGTTCCCCATAAGGGCATATTTCAAACTCTCTTTGCAACTGGCTGGCTTAAGGTCAGATTGTAAAGGAAAACACTCCAGTCAAGCCAGTGCCATTGACAACAATGAGAGAGACGAATGCAAAATCATCTGGAGCTGTGTTTTTTTCTGATAAAGCAGAGGAAGAGATAAATCAAATAACTCAGAAAGCGTAGAAAACCCAAAACCAAACACATGGTTGTCAAATGGATTATGATTCGTCAAATGGATTATGATTCATAGCAACTTTATAGGACAGAGAAGGACTGCCCCATAGAGTTTCCAAGGAGTGTCAGCAGCTTCAAATTGCTATCCTTTAGATTAACAGACACAATACTTAAACACTATATTACCGGTTTCCAAAAAGATAGAGGACCCACCTTATTTTCCCTGAACATCTGTTATCCCTGCCTTTGCAAAAGAGTCAAGATTTAAAAACTACATTACTAAGTTCAGGTTAACAAAGCCCAGGATAGTTCAGATAAACTTTATGCCTGAGGGAGTTTTATGTGTTGAGGTATGAATGAGCTAATAAAGCCCTAGTAAGGATTATGCTGTTGCACTTGACAGCGGCGCGTTCTGTTTGTTTCTATTTTCAGCATGCTTTTGTTATTTCCAAAGTCATGCAAGTGATACCAGAATTACAGCATAAAACTGGACGTTCACATCAATTACTGGAAGCAAGCTTTATACTCAGAAAGGGAATAGAAGATGTCTCAGGGTCACTGGCACGTTGACTAAGCATTTAGCCCGCTGAAATCTGTTGCTGTCAAGTTGATTCCAACTCATTACAGCTCTGTAGACGGAGTAGAACTGTTGCACAGCATTTCAAACAAGCACCTTTCGGATTTGAACTACTGAACTTTTGGTTTGCAGATATAGCACTTAACCCATATGCCGCCATTGTTTCCATCGAGACCCTATAGTATGTAAACATAGCTCCATGTGTCTCATTTTTATTGTGATTGAGTGAAAGTTTACAATGAAATTTAAATTTGCATGCCCGCCTGTGTGCAGCTACTCCTGCTCTCCTTGCCTGGTGACAAAACACTCCTCCTTTCCATTCTATACATGTCATAACCTCTTAACAATCTCCTGTCCCCTCTTCTCCACCCTCTCCACTCCCCACTAGTAAGAGGCCAGTAGGACAACATCCTATAGATGCATAGAACCATAAAGTGCACACAAGATATGGTCACTCTGTGTCCCCAAGTCCAATTCATTCCTGTCCAAAGAGTTTATCTCAGTAATAGTTTATGATCAGGGGCAGCATCAGGTCTAGGGGCCATGCTCTCAGGGGAAATACCAAGTCTTCAGACCAAAAATCTAGGCCTTTTAGTGGAGTTTTTAGGGTGCATCTTATTTTTCTTGTGTCGCCACTGGGACTCAACATTGTGAGCCCCATCACAGCTGTGATTGGTGGTGGCCGGGAACCATCTGGTTCTTTCAGTCACATGTTGATACAGTCGCTCATTCTTTTGGATCTTTCTGTCTTCTGTGTTCTTTTTTGCTCATGCCATCGTTGTCCTTGGTGATCATCTGTTCTAGCTGAGTTGGGATCATCTGGTGTACTCAGATGGCAGCTTGCAAGCTTTTAAGACCCCAGATGTCGCTCACCAATACTGGGTGCAGAAGACTCTCTTAGCATTAGGTCAGTTATGCCATTTGGCCTTGATGTGTCCTCAGAGCATGGTCCCCAGACCCCTACCCCTGCTACTCTATCCTTGCAATATTGGGTTAAGATTGAAAGAGTTTTCAGGTTATGTTGAAGTCCAGTTAACTTGATCTGTCACTGATTTCACCCAACCAAATTTCTATCAACTATCTAACCTATAACCAACTCTCTCCCTCTCTCTCTCCCCTCACTCGCAGCTGACAAAGAGTCTTTTCTTTTCTTCATGAGTCTATGATAAGTCCTTATAGTACTGGTCTGATACAAAATTTCTCCCTGTGCCGCTAACTGATTCCACATAATGTCTTCCAGTTGAAACCAGTTTATGAGATGCTTCTTAAAATCATCATTGTTCTTCATCATTGTATAGTATTCCTTTGAGCGTATGTATCATAGTTTGTTTATCCATTCCTCTGTTGGGCGTCTGGGTTGATACCATCTTTTTTGCTATTGTGGACAGTGCTGCAATAAACATTTGTGAGCATGTATCTGTTCATATGATTGTCCTTGCATCTGTAGGATATATTGCAAACAGTGGGATTACTGGGTCATATGGTATATCTATTTCCAGCTTTTTAAGGAAGCACCAGATTGTTTTCCAAAGAGGTTGTACCATTTTGCAATCCCACCAGCAGTGTAGGAGAGCTTCAATTTCCTCACAGCCTCTCCAGCATTTGTTGTCTTGTGATTTTTGTATCATGGCCAACCTTGTTGGAGTTAGATGGTATCTCATTGTAGTTTTCATTTGGATTTCTTTCATAGCTAATGATCATGAGCATTTCCACATGTGTCTTTTGGCTGCCTGGATATCCTCTTTAGCCAAGTGTCTATCCATCACCCTGGCCCAGTGCTTAATTGGGTTATTTATCCTTTTCTAGTTGATATTTTGCAAGACCTTGTAGATTATGGAGATCAAGAGTCAGTCTGACACATAGTTGTCAAATGTTTTTTTCCCATTCTGTGGGTGGTTTTTTAAAATTCTTTTGATAAAGTCTTCGGATGAGCAAAAGTGTTTGATTCTTAGTAGTTCCCATTTATCTATTTTCTCTTCTGTTGTTTGTGGTTTGTTTGACAGAATTTAAAGTGTGTCTATGTTATATATTAAAACTTCCATTGTTGTTCCTAACATTTTTTGGATGAGCTTTATCATTTGAGATTTGATATTTAGGTCATGTATACACTTTGAGTTGTTTTTTGTATAAGGTGTAAATTTGGATCCTATTTCAATTTATTGCAATTTTGCCAGCACCGTTTGTTGAAGGGATTGTTTTCACCCCAGTTTAAAGTCTTAGGGTCTTTGTCGAATCTCAACTGTTCATAAGAAGATGGTGTCATCTATGGGGTCTTAATTCTGTTCCATTGATATATGTTTCTCTTTTTTTACCAGTACCAGGCTGTTTTGATTACTGTGGCAGTGTGATAGGTTCTCAAGTCAGGTAGTAAGAGGTCTCCCAGTGTGTTCTTCTTCTTCAGTAGTGCTTTACTTATCTGGGGCTTCTTCTGTTTCCAGACAAAGTTGGTGATCTGTTTCTCCATCTCATTAAAAAATGTCACTGGAATTTGTATTAGGATTGCGTTATATAAGTAGATTGCTTTGGGCAAAATAGACACTTTTGCAATGTTAATTCTTCCTATCTATGAGCAGGGAATGTTTCTCCATTTATGTAGGTCTCTCTTAGTTTCTTGAAGTAGGGTCTTGTAGTTCTCTTTGTATAGGTCTCTTATATCTCTAGATAGATTTCTTTCCTGGGTATTCTATATTCCTGGGGGCTACAGCAAATGGTATTTGTTGATTTCTTCTTTAACGATCTCTTTGTTGGTGTATGGGAATCCTATTGATTTACTTATGTTTATCTTGTTTCCTGATAGTTTGCTAAACTCTTCTTTTAGTTCCAGTAGTTTACTTATGGATTTTTTATGACTCTCTGTGCATGCAATCATGTCATCTGCAAACAAGAAGATTTTTTTTCTTTGCCTCTATGGATGCTCTTTATTCTTGGTCTTGTCTAATTGCTCTGACTAGAACTTCTAGTACAATGTTGACTAGGAGAGGTGAGATTGGGTATCCTTGTGTAGTTCTCATCCTCAAGGGGAATTCTTTCAGTCTCTCTACAGTCAGGGTGATGTGGGTGGTTGACTTTGTACAAATGGCCCTTATTGCACTGAGGAATTTGCCTTCTATTCCCACTTTGCTGAGAGTTTTTAGTATGAATTGCTGTTGGACTTTGTCAAATGCTTTTCTGTCAATTGACAAAATCAGGTGATTCTTATCTCTTGTGTCGTTCATGTGGTTGATCACGTTAATTGTTTTTCTGAAGTTGAACCAGGCTTGTATCCCTTTTATGAGTGCAATTTGGTCATAATGGATTATTTTTTGATATGTTGTTGAATTCTACTGGCAAGGATTTTGTTGAAGATTTTTGCATCTAGGTTCATGAGAGATATTGGTCTGTAGTTCTTTTCTATTGCTTCTTTCCCTGGCTGTGGTATAAGTGTTACACTGGCTTCGTAGAATGAATTTGGGAGTATTCTATTCCTTTCTATGCTGTGAATTAGTCTCAGTAGTATTGGAGTTAATATTTATCTAAAAGATTGGTAGGATTCTGTGGTGAAACCATTTGGGCCAGGATTTTTTTTTTTGGTTAGTAGTTTTTAGATGAATTTTTCACTCTCTTACTTTGTGACGAGTTTATTAAGTTGTTCTACTTCTCCTTGTGATAATTTTGGTAGGTGATACAAATCTAGAAACTTGTCCATTTGCTCCAGGTTTTCAAATCTGTTAGAGTACAGTCTTTTGTAGTATTCTGTTATGATATTTTTTATTTCTATTGGATCTGTTGTGACATCTCCCATCTCATTTCTTTTTAAGGTTATTCATTTCCTTTCCTGTTTTTCTTTTGTTAAGTTTATTGAATGATTTGTCAATTTTGTTGATCTTTTCAAAAACCCAGCTTTTGGTCTTATCAATTTTTTCCAATTGTTCTTCTATTCTCTAATTCATTTAGTTCTGCTCTAATCTTTGTGATCTGTTTTCTTCTGGTGTCTGAAGGATTCCTCTGTTGCTCTCTTTCTACTTGTTCAAGCTGTAGGGTTAATTCTTTGGTTTAGGTCCTTTCTTCCTTTTGGATGTGTGTATTTATAAAGATAAACTGAGCTCTGAGCACTGCTTTGGCTGTATCTTATAGGTTCAGGTAGGAAGTGTTTTCATTTTCATTTGAATCCATCAATTTCTTTATTTCATACTTAATTTCTTATATAACCCATGGCTTTTTGAGCAAGGTGTTTTTCAGTTTCCATGAGTTACAATTTCAATCAAAGTTTTTTCTGCTATTGATTTTGACTTTTATTGCTTTATGGACCAAGAAAATGTTTTGCAATAATTCAGTGGTTTGGATTTTGTTGAGATTTGCTTAATGTCCTAACCCATGGTCTATTCTTGAAAATGTTTCATGTAGACTGGAGAAGAAGATGTACTTATTTGTTGATGGATAAAACATTTTGTATATGTCACTGAGTTCTAATTATTCAATTATCTCAATAAGATCTTCTGTGTCTTTACTGAGCTTTTTTCTACATGATCTGTCCAAAACTGAAAGTGGAGTGTTGCAGTCTCCCACTATTATTGTGGAGTGATCTATCCCATTTTTGAATGTAATCAGTATTTCTTTGACGTATTTAGATGCTCTAGTATTGCATGCATAAATATTTAATACGGTTAAGTCCTGTGTGTGTACTGAACCTTTCAGCAATAAATAGTATCCATCCTTGTCCACAAGGGTGGATTTTACATTAAAATCTATTTTATTTAAGATTAATATTGCCACACCTGCTCTTCTTTCTGTATTGTTAGCGTGGTATATATTATTCTATCCTTTAATTTTTAGTTTGTTCCTATCTTTAAGTCTAGGTTCAGTTTCTTGTAAGCAACATATAGATGAGTCATGCTTTCTGATCCAAGATGTTATTCTTGGTCTCTTTACTGGAGTGTTCAGTACATTTACATTCAGTTTAATTATTGATTGGTATGTGTTTAGTGCTGTCCTTTTTATGTATTTATTTTTGTGTTGATGTATTTTCTGTTGCTCTTAACATTCTGTTCTGGGTCAATCTTCTTTCTGGGTCGATTTTTCATATTTTAGTGTTCGTATTGTGTTTTTTGAGATGCCTGTGTTGTGTTTCTTGTTTTGGTTTGCTAACCCCATATGTTGAAAAAATATTTATTCTTTCTGTAATATTCTGGCCTGCTCAGGTCATGTTGATATAAGAATACAAAGGAGTGAAGTTGGTATCTCAGAAAATCCATAATATGCAAATGGTTTATATCAAAGAACAGCTTCTTTGCAACAAAGCTGGATCCAGCCTATGGGGGGGAGGAGAAGGATGGGAGTGGACTATCACAAACAATTTTCCAAGTCACATACTCACCATTTTTTGCCATGAGTGTTTCTTTTATATTTCAGGGACTTTAAGTGTACTAGTCAATTAAATGGAAATCCTGGCAGTATAGTGGTTAAGTGTTATGGCCACCAACCAAAAGATTAGTAGTTCAAATCTGCCAGGTGCTCCTTGGAAATTCTGTGGGGCAGTTCTACTCTGTCTATAGGGTTGTTATGAGTCTGGATTGACTGGAAGGAAGTAGGTTTGGTTTGGTAGCCAGTTGAATGTTTGCCGGTTTTATCTTCTGACTCATCATGAGGTCACACGGCTCTCTGTGACCACCTCCACTGACCTTATTCAGGGGCTCTGACTACAAACATAACCAGAATCCAGTTTATGCCCCAAGGAGTGAGTCTAATTAAATGAACCAAACATACCTAAGTGTGGTGATGGAAGTCTTATCTGCTCCCATGTGGCAGTCACTAAGCTTCTCAAAGTGGAAATAAACCAAGAGTCAAAGCCAAATGTGATCTACAAGTGTTTCTAAGCCAGAAAAGCCAAACTCCTTTGCAAACTTGAAAATATTAAAAGAATGCAAAGGAGGAGGTACTGATATTGCATAGGCCCTGGAAAACGTGAGACAGTGTAAGACTGGAAGTAAAATGAGCACGTTCATTATGATTTGGGTGACGGTGCCTGGATTCACTGAAGGGAAGACAGACTTGCTAATGAAAGACTTAAGCAGAAGTTCTTACACTTTGCTGCACAGTAGAATCATCAGATAATTTTAAAATCTCCTGATGCTCAGGCTACATCTCATACATGCTATTCAAGACGTTTTTATGCTTGACTTATGTACATCTCACAGCCATCCTGTGAAGTAGGAAATTATTAATTCTCTTTTACAGTAGAGAAAATAAAAATTAGAAAAGTTAAGTATCACAACAAAGGTCATTCTTCAAATGTGTAGTAAAGATTGGGCATATACCCATGTATGTGTGATGTAAAAGCCCCTGATGATAATCATGACATATCATATGACAATCTTGTACCATATTATGAAAGTACATCCTCATGGTCAGCACTGCTCACTGTTTTCCTTTTGGTGTTGGGTCTTCTGAGCGTATTTCAAAACAGATGTTTTCTTCTTTTCCCTCACTAATTATAGGATTTATCTTCAGTCTTCACAATGAGAATATTAAAAACAATCCAATACAGAACAGACAACCAACACCAGCTCTAAGAAGGCCATGTGGTCATTCTTCAGCTCGGTAATTAACCTCAGTTGAGTGTTATCTTTAGGATTAAAGATTGGTTACAATCAAATTAGGGCTACTCTAATGTTGTATGGAAACACTTGTGGTATAGTGGTTAAGTTCTATGGCTGCCAACCAAAAGGTTGACCTCTGAAATCTGCCAGGAGTTTCTTGGAAACTATATGGGACAGTTCTACTCTGTCTATAGGATTGCTACGAGTCAGAATTAACTGAACATCAGTGGGTATAACATAGTATGAGTTTTGGAGTCAGTGCCTTTCAATTTTAAATTGACTAACCCTGAATGAGTTACTTTTTTACCTATCTGAACTTTAGCATATTTCAATATTCAATAAGAAAACAAAAACAAAACAGACAAACAAAGATTGTAAGGATTAAATGAGAAGGCATATAAAGTGCCTATTGAAACATAAATATAAATATGCCAAATAAATTGTGATGGGTGGCAAGAGTGGAAAGTTTGCATTTCTGAGATGCTACAGACTCAAGGATGCTCAGTCAGAAACCTCTGTCTTACCCAGGCCAGCTGTGTTATGGCAATGCCTCACATGGAACAAGAATAGATACATGCACAGCCCTCAGACCTGATGCAAAGAAAGGGCTAATCCATTTGGACCTTGCTCTGATTTGTGAAATCTGGCTCAACACTACGTGTTCTTTCAGTCCAGCTAACAGCTATCATTTCCTGTATATTTACTTATATATTTTGCAGTGAAGATCGGAGTTTATTTTGAATAATTAGAGAACAGATAGTACAAATTGAGGATATTCTTCTGAAGTCAGTTATCTTTTTAAAAATTTACGTATTTATCATAGTAAATGAATAAAATTTCTAACATCTATCAACTATCTCATTTATGATAAACCATCACCAGCCTCCAACCTTATGGCCAGCAAAGTTATTTTCTTCTGTAGATAATTCTGTTTTTAAGTCCTTATAAAGGAGGTCTCATACAATAGTTGTCCTTTTGCCACTGACTGATTTCACTCAGCATAATATCTTCTAATTGAAACTATAAGATTTTTTAAAAATCTACATTATTTTATATCATAGCATAGTATTCCATTGAGTACATGTACCACAGTTTGTTTATCCATTCATCTGTTGATGGGCATCTGGATTGATTCCATCTTTTAGCTATTGTGGACAGGGCTGCAATAAACAATCATGTACATGTGTCTGTTTGTGTGACAGCCTTTGCTTCTAAAGGATAAATTCTAAGCAGTGAAATTACTGGATCAAATGGTATATTTATTTCTGACTTTTTAAGGAAGCACCAGATTGCATTCCAAAGAGGCTGTACCAACTTGCAATCCCACCAACAGTGTAAGAGAGTTCCAGTCTTTCCACAGCCTCTCCAGCATTTGTTATTTTGTGTCTTTTGGATCATACTTTTAAATATGGCTGCTCCTAGCACTGACTAACCCTAATTTCTCTAGCCACACTATCTTCATCATTTCACAGCTTACTGTTAAAAGGAGCTTACTACTGATTCAGCATGAAAAGAACTTGGAAGTTGTCACTTTCATTCTTACAAAAAGAAAAAATGCTGAACATTAACAACTTGCTTAGGTCATAGGTCAAACCACTGCTAAAAAACTAGAAATACAAGCAGATCCAGAAAATCACAGCTTATTGGAAAGAGATATTTCCATGGCTGGACACAGCTTCTGTTTAGAATATGTGAAGGTTAATAGATTAATTGCAGAAGACCCAACATGGATTAATTTGAAAAATAAAAATCTCCTGGTGGTCAGCCTCGGGAAGGGATACTGTGGATTGAATCGTGCCCTGACCCCCAAAATCTGTGTAGCAATTTGGCTAGGCAATGAGTCCCGGTATTGTTCTTATATGATGTTCTCATATGCTGTAAATCCTGCCTCTATGATGTTAATGAGGGAGAATGGGTAGTAGTTGTGTTGGTCAGGCAGTATTCAATGTGTAAGACTGTATATTGTGCCTTGAGGCAATTTCTTGAGATATAAAGGAAAGGGAAGCAATCAGAGTTGGTGACTTCATAACTTCAGGAAAGAAGCAGTGACAGGAGCAGAATCCATCCTTCAGAAAAGACCTCAGGTCCCTGCACCTCAGAAACTCCCAGTGCAGGAGAAGATTGATGACAAGGACCTTCCTCCAGAGCCAGCAGAGAAAGATTTCCCCTGAGCTGATGCCCTGATTCTCGACTTGTAGCCTATTGGACTGTGACACAATAATTTTTTCTTTTTAAAACCATCCACTTATGATACTTCTGTTACAGCAGAACTAACAGACTAAGACGCACATACTTTCTTGAGTTTTACTACCATAACTCCACCAGGCTCTCACTGTGAAGAGTAAAAACAAATCCTCACAAGTTTGCAACAGGGAGAGAAAAAATTTAACTGTTATGAAATATACACAGAGTGTTCCTCCTTTCTCTTTAACCAAGGTATTTCATTAAACAAAATCCTTTTACCACAGCCTAACCAATACTAGAGAAGGAAAATACCCAACTATAGCCCCATTAGCCTTCCTATCTCAGCTAACTTTTGGGAAACAAAAAATCAAAAGCACTGGGAAATATTTGTGAAGGTCACTATCCAAGGACACAGGTTCACTAAATGACTGCTATCTAATTATAAACCAAAACCACTGCCATCGAGTCAGTTTCATTAACAGCAACCATATAGGACAGAATACAACTGTGCCATAGAGATTCTGAGAAGCATCTGGTGGATTCAAACTGCCAGCCTTTATCTTAGCAGCTGTAGCTCTTAACTGCTATGCCACCAGGGCTTTCATCTAATTATACGGTTACATATTAACATGGAAACCCTGGTTGCACAGTGATTAAGAGCTAGGGCTGCTAACAAAATATTCATCAGTTCAAATCCACCAGATGCTCCTCAGAAACACTGTAGGGCAATTCCAGTTTGCCATATAGGGTCATTTTAGTGGGAATGAACTTGATGGCAAGGGGTATTTTTTCCCCCCTAATATTAATGTGATCTCACTATCATGTTAATAGAGCTCATGTATAATAACTGAATTATACCTAAAGAGAAATAAGACTAAGGTCCTATTTCAAGAGTCTCTATGTACACCAAAAGTTAACAGAGAAAACAAAAACAAGAACAGCAGAGGAAAGTTTAGCCTCTGAATCTACAGCTATAGCTAGCAGTAAATACAGCCTAACCGCTAAACATATAAGTCGAAAACACACCAAAGGCCTATTTTCCTCAGTCTTTTTACTAATGTCTAGGTTTCAACAAAAAATTACATGGCGTACTGGAAAAAGCAAAACAAAACATATTCGGAAGAGGTAGGACAAGCATCAGAACTATACTCAGATAAAGCAAACACTTTGGAATTATCAGACTAGAAATCTAAAATAACCATGATGTGTATGCTAAAGGCTGTAACAGAAATAAAAGGACAACATATAATAACAGATACGTAATGTAAACAGAAAGCTTAAAACTCTAAGAAATAATAAAAAACAAATGCTAGGAGTCAAAAACACTGTAACAGAAACAAAGAACATTTTTAATTGGTTATTCAACAGATTAAACAAGTGTGAGGAAAGAACTTGAAAATAAGTAGAAATTTTCTAAACTAAAAAGCAAAGAGGAAAAAATAATGAAAGAAAAACTGAATAAAATATTCAAGATTGCCTTGGGACAATTACAAGACATGTAGCACACAAACAATAAGAATATCAGAAGAAGAATTAGAAGAGAAAGAAACAAATGACATGTCTGAAGTACAAAAGTTGAGAATTTTCCAAAATTATAGGCAGACACAAATTGCCAGTCCAGGAGACTCCAATAACATCATACCAGGTGTGGTGGTCAGGATTATGTCAACTTGGCTACTACCTATTTGGCTGCTGTATTAAGTGGCAGGGCGGGGTTTGTGGTGACTCCCTGCCCTTCGGCTCTCATCTGGTGACACTGAACTACAGCTGCTGATCGCTCACGTGGCCAGGAGCTCCTGCTCTCTGGTTCCAGCATCTGGTTCCAGGACTTGAGCTAGCAGCTGTTGGGCTCATCAGTCTTTACAGTTGGCACGTGAGAGCCCTGCTCCCTGACCTGCCAATCCTGCACTTGCCAGCCTCTGCCCAGTCCTGCTCCCTGACCTGCTGATCCTGGGTTCTCCAGCCTCTGTCGCATCGTCTCGCCACCAGCTTGGGATCCACTGACCTACACAACCGGTGATCTGCAACTCTGGTCTCTGACTTGCTGACCTTGGGTTCCTCAGCTTCCGTGGACACGTGAGACTTGTGCCAGAGCTTGGGACATTCAGCTTCTGTGATTACGTGAGCTGTTTCCTATATTTGTATCTATCTATCTGTCTATATATATATATATTATAAATCTTTCCTTGTACCTACACGTGTTACTGGTTTTGCTTCCCTAGAAAACCCAGCCTAAGACACCAGGTAAATGAAAAAATATATCCCTAGGCATGTTAGATTCAAATCATTACTGTCATGGGTTGAATTGTGTCCCCCCCAAAATATGTGTAGCCATGTGGCTGGGATATGGTTCCCAGTATCTTGGGACTGTCCTCCATTGTGTGGTTTTGCTAAACTATATGTTGAAGGATTGGGGTGGGGCTGTAAATTCCTGCATAGGATTACTTCCTTGCTTTGCTGTAGGGGTAGTTTCCCTGGAGTATGGCTTGCCCCACCCTTAATGCTTTCAGCCTGCAAGAGATAAAAAGGGAAAATGAAACAAGGAGAATTAGGAGCCTGGCACCATCAAGAAATGTGCACCGGGAGAAGAGCATGTCCTTGAGACTCGAGGTTCCTGCGCCAAGATGCTCCCTGGACAAAGACTGATGCAATTCCGGACTTTCCTCCAGAGCCAACAAGGGGAAAGCCTTCCCCTGGAGCAGACACCCTGAATGTGGACTTGCAACCTACTGGACCGTGTAAGAATAAACCTTCCTTTGTTGAAGCCATCCACTCTGTAGTATTTCTGTTACAGCGGCACTAGCTGACTAAAACAATTACCAAAAAAAGCACAAAGGGAAAATCTTGAACTCAACAGGAAAAATCATAAATAAACAAGCAAAAAAAATCCTACCTGTAGAGGAGCCAGAATAAGAACTACATTATATTTCTCTTCAGAAAGCAAGTAAAGTTAAGAGGAGAGTATAAATAAATAGTTAAAGAATTAAAAGAAAAAACAAAAATGCAGTAGCTTAAAATTCTGTGCCCGGGAAAACTGTCCTTCAAAAGTCAAAGAGCTATAAAACTTCCTTAGACCAATAAAAATGTAAAAAATTTGTCACTAATAAACCTGTCTTATAAGAAATGTTAAAAGAAGTACCTCAAAGAGAAGGAAAGTGACTCAGTTCTGAAACAGATCTATATAATGAAAGGAAGAATAGTCACTAAAAAACAAATTAAGTTAAAATATAATCTTTTATTTTTCTTATTCCATTTGTTCAATATAACCGTAACTCAAATGCCCATCAAAGGACAAATGGTTAAAAAAATACGGTACATACATACTATGGAATACCACTAAGTAAGGAACAGCACTGAAGTATTGATGCATCTGGAATATGGATGAAGCTTGAAACAGTTATGCTAATTGAAAAAGGTCAATTACAAAAGAACAAATATTGTATGAACTCACTTATGTAAAAAGACAAAAACAAGAAAACATTTAGAAATCCCATTTTATTGGTGATTACACAGGGAGCAGGGGAGATCGATGTTTTTTCTTACGGGTTACTCAATTCCATTATGGAATGGTAATGGGAAATTCACATTGATTAAGGTAATGTCTGCATAGTCAAATAACGTAGTTGATACCAACAAATTGAACATGTATAGGTAGTGATAAATTTTGTACAGCATATATATTTACAACAATAGCAACATCAAAATGAGCAGCTGCTGATGCTGCTTACATATAACCAAATTTATTTTCTTAATATGGAGGTTTAGGGTCATGATTTCATGAGACATTCCCAATCAATAGGCCTAAAATCATTTTTAATGCTTCCATTCTTCCTTTCAGGTCATAGCACAGTGTCTGGCGTCTTGCTTGCAAGTGCTCATCCAAGCTACAAAAATTGATCTCTGTTCAGCAAGAGCAAAAGAATAAGGAGAGTCAGGAATGGAAAGAGGAAATGGAATATGTATTTAATGGTCTGCATAAATAATTCTATCCCCTTTATCACGAGACCAGAGAACTGTATGATGGCTGGCCACCATTACTGAATGCAGTGATCAAAGATTCTATAGAAGAATCCTGGTGAGAAGATGGAGAAAACTGAAGCAGAATTTCAAATTTTCATGGAATTCAGATTTCCTGGAGCCAATAATAGTGATAAAAAAACCATAAGTATTTTCCTAAGAAATCTTTAAATGTTAAAACTTAAACCAAAAATATCCCATGAAGTCTTCTTAAAACTTGTTTAGTTTAATTAATATAGAGTATCTGTCTTGAGCATTGCACTCTTTTAAAGAACTATGTATGTGGCATCAAATTGACAATAGTAACTCAAAGGTTGGAAGAAAAGCTTATGGGGAAGTGAATTTATGTTAATGGGGGAGGTAAAATTTGAAAAAAAAGGTTTAGAATTGTTGTACAGTTTGGAGAATATAATCAATGTCACTGAATTGTACGTGAAGAAATTCCTGACTTGATATGTTTCAGTATTTATACTTTCAATAAAAAATAAATAAAACAAATTGTCAGAGAAAAATAAGAATAGCTTATTCTTATATAGCTCATAGATAAGTAAGATGTACAATAGCCATGCTATGAATCACTATGGATAAATTGGTTATACTCTACTTATTAGAAAGTACTTACACTGCCTGTGAAATGGTAAGTTGTTATGTGAAAGTTGACTTAAATTAATTATAAACATACATCCCAACCATGGGGAAATCACTGAAAAAGAAACATAAGTGATATTCTAAAAAAGAAGAAAAAAATGAATCATGTTTCAAAAAAAATTCAATTAAAATCAGAGAAAGTAAAATAGTAGCAGAAGACAAGGAAAAACAATCAAACAAATCAAGCAGAAAGGATAATAAATAGCAAAACAATGACAAATATGACAGACGCTGATCCAACTACAGCAATAGACACTTTAAATGCTAATGGTATAATTACATCAGGGTGCAGAGTCAGATACTACCAGAGTACATTAAAAAAAAAAAAAAAAAAAAAAAAAAAAAAACAGCCATAGGTTGTCCATCAGAATCCTACTTTCAGAATAAAATCATGGTGGATCAAAGACCTAGAGATCAAACCTAAAAACAAGAAAGGTCATGCAAAAAAAATAGGCTCAACAATGGAAGTTCTAATACACAGCTTAGACAGACTTCAAAATCTGACAAACAAAGCATGACAGAAAAGAGAGAGAAAATAGATAAATGGAAACTACTATGAATCAAATACTTTGGCTCATCCAAAGACCTCATCAAGAGAATTAAAAGACTACCTACAGAATGAGAAAAATATTTGCCAACTGTATGTTGAATCAGTGTCTTATTTCAACACTCTACAAGGCACTGCAAAATAGCAACAAGAAAAAGGTAAAGAATGCAGTTAAGCAATAGGCAAAGGAGATGGGTAGACACTTCACCAATGAGAACATCTAGGCAGCCAAAACATACATGAGGAAAGACTCATAATCATCAACTATTAGAGAAATCCAAATCAAAACTACAGTGAGGTACTATCTCACCCCAACAAAATTGGCCATAATCCAAAAAATACAAAACAACAAATGCTGGAGAGGCTGTGGAGAGAATGGAACTCTCTTACACAACTAGTGGGGTTGCAAAATGGTACAATATCTTTAGAAAGCAATCTGACACTTCCTTAAAATGTTGGAAATAGACATACCGTATGATCCAGTAATCCCACTGCTCAAATATATCCTACAGAAATAAAGGCTGTCACACGAACAGATGTTTGCACACCAATGTTGATTGCGGCCTAGTCTACAAGAGCAGAAAAATAGAAGTAACCTAGATGTCCATCAACAGATGACTGGATAAACAAACTATGGTGCATATACTCAACAGAATACTATGCAATGATAAAGAACAATGATGATTTAGGAAGCATCTCATAACCTGCTTTCAACTGGAAGATGGTATACTGAGTGAAATCAGTCAGTGGAAAAAGAACAAATATTATGAGAGACACCTGGTGTAAGGACTTAAAAAATAGACTTATGTACAGAAGAAAAGAACTCTTTGATGGCTACAAGGGAAGGAGGGAAGGAGAGGGCTGGTCACAGTGACAGCCTGCAGTAGAAAGTAGATCAACTAAATTGGACTTCACCATAAACCGAAAGCCCTTCTAATCTCAACTCAACAGTGCAAGGATAGAGTAGCAGGAGCAGGGTCTGAGGACCGTGCTCTCAGAGGACGTCAAGGTCAGTTGGCATAATTAGCCTATTGCTAAGAAAGTCTTCTATACTCTATATTGGTGAGTCACATCTGGGGTCTTAAAAGCTAGAAAGCTGCCATATGTGGTAAACCAAATTGTCCCCACTCATACAGAACAGATGATCACTGAGAATACCAAAGACACAGTAAAAGGAAGGTAAGGAGACCAAAGATCGCATGTGAATGAGAGACTGTATCAACTAGTGACCAGAAGAACCAGACGGTGCACAGCTGCCACCAAAGACAGCCGTGATGGGGCACGCTATGTTGAGTCCTGCTGTGGGCTGGGAACTACTGTGTTCTAGCCCCCTTGCCCTCCTCCCTCTCCCCACGTTTGAACCCCTCTGCTTGGCAGCCTTGAGACATTTTGCAGAATAATAAGCCTAGGCTAAACCATTTGCAACTCAAGCTAAACTATTCCCTTGAAACTGTTTGCAGGTTAATTAGCTCAGGTTAAACTATTTGCGTGTTCCTTTGTCCTTTGTCTGTGACCAATCCAAATACTTCCTAAAAAATCAGGACCATTTTTGGCAGTGTGTGCCACCCTGTTGCCTTACTACCCATTAAGCATATAAATAAAGCTTGTGAAAAAAGATTGGGGTCCTGGTTCTCCATCAGAGACCGTGGTCCTACCTGGCCCCAGCTTTATCTCGTGTGATGTGTTTTTTGTGTGAATGAGATTTGCCATCTCCTTTCCTGTCTCCCTCAGTTATGAGCTTTTCCCAGTGCTGGTCACTGGGGTGCCAGATGCCGCAGAGTCCCTGTGGCAACATGAGAAGAAGAGGGCTGCAGAACTCTACTAAAGAACTCTACTAAAAGGCCACCACTGGTGGTCTAATGACCTGGGGGATAGCCTGGGAGCATAGCCCCTAGACCTGCTGCTGTCCCTGTCTAGAAAACATACTGAAGTCAACTCTTCGGACAGAAATGGACTAGACTCAAGGACACAATGTGACCATACCTTGGGTGTACTTCATGGTTCTATGCATTTATAGGAGGCTGTCCTACTGGCTTCTTTCTAGATGGAAGAGAAAAGGGTAGAGAGGAGGAGGCAGGAACTTGTTAAGAGGATACAAGTATAGAATGAAAAGGAGAAGTGTACTGTCATGGAGCAAGGAGAGCAGAAGAAGCTGTAGATACGGAGGCATGCAAAAATAATTTGGATTGTATACTTTCACTTAATCAGAATGAAAAAGAAAAGAAAAAAAGAGGAAGACCCTCAGTGAGATGGATTGACTCAGTAACTGCAACAATGGGCTCAAGGATAACAATGACTGTGAGGATAGAACAGAACTGGACAATGTTTTGTTCTCTTGTGCATAATGTAACTGTGAATTATTTGAGGGGCCTATCCAATCTTTGGAAACCCTGGTGGTGTAGTGGTTAACTGCTATGTCTGCTAACATGAGGCTGGCAGTTGGAATCTTCCAGGCGCTCCTTGGAAACTTGATGAAGCAATTATACTCTATCCTATAGGGTTGCTATGAGTCGGAATCAGCGGCATCAGGTTTTTTTTTGTATTCAATCTTTGGCTGAAGGTTTAACCTCAGGAGTAATTTATTTACTGAGTTGAAAGATGTCCTGGAGCCGTACCCTCAGGGCTTCTCCAGTTTCTGTCAGGGCCAGGAAGGCTGATATTTCTTTTTCAGTAAGAATTCTGTTCTACATCTTTCTCCAGCTCTGTCTGGGACCCTCTGTTTCATTCCCTGTGAGAGCAGTCAGTAGTGGTAGGGTGCCGCTGAGTTGTCCTGGATTTAGTTCGCTTGGGAGCTTTCATAGTCCTTTGGACTAATCTTTCTCTTGTTTCTTTAATTTTCTTCCTTGTTCCTAAAGGGCTCAGACCAGTATCCTAGCTGTTCATAGGCTTTTAAGACCACAGACACTACTTGGTAAAACAGAATGTAGAACATTTTCTTCATAAACAGTGTTTCGTCAATTGAGCTAGCTGTTTCCGAAGACCATTGTCCTCATAGCGCTGAGCCCAGCAATTCAGTTCCTAAAGGAACTGGGATGTGTATGTAGAATTTCCACGATCCCACCTTGTACAAGCAATGGAGTGGCTTCCCCACTGTAGGGTACTGTCTTACCCTTCACCAAAGTTACCACTTACCTATAGTCTGTTTAGTGTTTTACCATCCCCATCCCTCTCCTCCTAGGTAGCCATCAAAGATGTTTCTTTTTATGTGTAAATCTTTGTATGAGCTTTTTACAATTGTGGTCTCATACAAAATTTGTCCTTTTGTGATTCACTTATATCACTCTGCATAATGCCCACAAAGTTCCTCCATGTTATGATATGATACACAGATTTGTTTGTCTTTATTGTTGCATAATATTCCATTGTGTGTATTTACCACAGTTTGTGTATCCATTCATCTATTGTTTCTAACTTTTTGCTATTGTGAACAATGCTGCAATTAACATGGATATGCACATATCTATTTGTGTGATGACTTTTACTTCTCTAGAATATGTTCCTAGACATGGGATTGCTGAATTACATGGTATTTGTATTTCGAGCTTTCTAAGGAAGCACCATATTGTTTTCCAAAATGTCTATATAATTTTGCATTCCCACAGCAGTAAATAAGATTTCTAATCTCTCCACAGCCTCTACAACATTTATTATGTCTCATATTTTGTGATTTGGGCCAGTAAAACCACAGTGAGATGGTATCACATTGTGGTTTTGATTTGCATTTCTCTAATTGGCTGGTGAAAACCCTGGTGGCATAGAAGTTAAATGCTACATCTGCTAACCAAAAGGTCAGCAGTTTGAGTTTACCAGGTGCTCCTTGGGAACTCTACAGAGCACTCTACTCTGTTTATAGGACTGCTGTGAGTCAGAATTAACTTGATGGCAGTGGGTTTGTTTTTTAGGATTCAATGTCTAGTAATCACAAGCATTTTTTTCATGTCTGTTCTTTTCTGTTGCCCATTTTTCATAGGATTGTTTGTCATTTCCTTGTAGACATATTGTATTTACTTATAGGTTTTAGAGACCAGATATTTGTCTGATTTATAACAGCTCCAAATTTTTCCCCTCTTTACTCTTTTGGTGAAGTCTTTTGATGAGTGTATGTGTTTAATTATCAGAAGATTCTAATTATCTAGATTACCTTCTGGAGTGTATGTGCTTTTGGCTATGGTTTGTATCATGTTAATGTTTGTATTAGGGCTTCTAGCCACCATCCTATTTTTTATTCTATGAACTTTATAGTTTTAAGCTTTATATTTAGGTCTTTCAGACATTTTGAATTAGTTTCTATATTTAGTGTGAGATATGTCCTGTTTCATATTTTTGCAGATGGACATCCAGTTTGCAAGTGCATTTGCTAAAAAGGAGCTCTTTTCACTATTTGAAGAACTCGTGTTGAAGATCAGGGACTATAGGTGGATGGATTTACATCTAGGTTCTCAGTTTTTCCAGTGATCAGTGTATCTGTTCTTGTACCAGTACCAGTCCATTTTGACTATAGTGGTTGTGCAGTAAATTCTGAGTTCAGGTAGTGGGAGTCCTCCTACTTTATTCTTTTTCTGCATTAGTGCTTTGCTTATCCGTGGCTTCTTCCTTTTCCACATAAAGTTAACGATAAGTTTTTCTATCTCTTCAAAGAATGTTGTGGGTATTTGGTTCTGGATTGTATTGTATTTGTAAATCACTGTGAGAAGAACTGTCAGTTTCAGAATGTTGAGTCTACCTATCCACAGTTAAGCTTTTCCATTTATGTAGATGTGATTTCTTGCAGTAGCACTTTGTATTTTTCTTTGGGTAAGTGTTTTACCTCCCTGGTTAGATTTATTCCTAAATATTTTCTTTTTTAAGAGCTATTATAAATGGCATTATTTTCCTGATTTCCTTTACATGATTCTCTTTATTAATGTATAGGAATCTGATATATTTTGTTAATGCTTATCTTGTATCCTGCTCCTCTACTATATATATTCATTTCTCATGGCGTCTCTTTTTTTTTTATGTAGAGTATCATATCATTTGCAGATAGGCATGTTTAACTTCTTTCTTACCAACTATAATGTCTTTTATGTCTTTTTCTTTCCTTATTGCTGTAGCTAGGACTTCCAGCACAATGTTAAATAACAATGTGATAAAGGATATCTCCATCTTGTTCCCAAAGGGAATACTTTCAGTCTCTGCCCTTTAAAAATGATGTTGGCCCTTTATTATGTTGAGAAATTTCCCTTCTATATCTATTTTTGGATAGTTTTTATCAGGAATGGGTATTGAACTTTGTCAAATGCCTTTCCTGTGTCACCTGAGATGACCATTTGATTATTTTTTTTTTATTTATGTGGTGAATGACACTGAGTGGTTTTATAATGTTGAACCATCCGTGTACACCTGGTGTGAATCCTACTTGGCCATGGTTGCCATGGATTGTAATGTTCCCACCAAAAATGTGCATACAAGTTTGGCTAGCCCATGATTCCCAGTATTGTGTTATTTCCCCCCATTTTGTGCTTTTCTGATATTGTAAATCCTATTCTGCCTGCGGTAAATAGAATGGATTATGCTGAAAAGGATTAGGGTGGGACTGTAACACCCTTCTTAAAGTCACCTCCTTATTCCAATATAAAGGGAGTTTCTGTGGAGTGTGGCTTGTACCACCTTTTATCCTTTTATCCTACAAGAGGTAAAAGTGCAGGAAAGCAAGCACAGAGTCAGGAACCTCATACAATCAGGAAAGCAGAACTGGGATCAGAGAGCATCCTTCAGACCTGATATTCCTGCTCCAAGATGCTCTCAGTCCTGAGAAAGACTAATGCAACACAAGGACCTTCTTCCAGAGCAGACAAAGAGGGAAAGCCTTCCCCTGTCTTGGACACACTGAATTTGAACCTGTAACATACTGGACTTTGCAAAAACAAACTTTTCTTTATTAAAGCCATCCACTCATGGTATTTCTGTTAGAGCAGTACCAGATGACTAAGACAGTGGTGTATCATTTTTTTTTTCCATATAGTGCTGAATAATACTGACTAGGAATTTGTTGAGAATTTTTGCATCTATATTCATGAGAAATATTGCCTGTAATTTTCTTTTCTTTTTTTGTGATTTCTTTCTCTGGTTTTGGTATCTGTCTTATACTGTCTACATAGAATTCAGACATCCTGTTTTGTTTCTATGTTTTGAAATAGCTTGAACACTACTAGTATTAGCACTGGTAGTACTAGTATAAACTCTTTTCTCAGTCTTTGGTAGAATTCTCCAGTGAAGCCTTCTTGGAGTTTTCTTCTTATCTTTTCAATCTCTTTTCTTGTTATGAATCTGTGCAGATTTTCAACATCATTTTGTTTATTTTGGGTAGGTATTATATTTCTAAAAACTTGTCTGTTTCCTCTAGGTGCTCATATTTGTTGGAATATAGTTTTTCAAAATACTCTAGTATGATACTTTTATTTCACTTGGGCCTGTTGTAATGTCCCCCATATCATTTCTGATTTGGATTATTAAAGTGTGTTTCTACTTTTCTTCCTTTTTTTTTAGTTAATTTAGTCAGTGGATTGTCGAGCTTATTATTCATTTCTATTGTTTGTCTGTATTCTATTTCATTTTATTTCTGTTCTTTATAATTTGATCTTTTAATTTGCTTTCTTCCAGTGGCTGTGGCTTCTTTTGCTGTTCTCTATTTCTTCAAGTTGTGTTAGTAGTGTTTTGATTTTTCCCTTTCTTCTTTTTTCAGTCATGCATCTGTTGCCTCTGAGGACTGCCTTTGCTATGTCATTTGATTCTGAGAATTTTTTTATTCTATATTTAATTTTTTATATTACCCAGTTGTTTTTAAACAGAATGTTATTCAGTGTTATTCAGTATTTATTTGTAATTTTTTTTCTTTGTTCTTCCTGTGGTTAACCTCTACTGCAATGGCATTGTAGCCAGAGAAGATAATTTGTATTATCTCAAAGTTTTGGATTTCGCTGAGGGTAGCTCTGTGGCCTAACATGTGATCTATTCTGCAGAACTTTCCACGTGAGTTGGAAAAGAATGTATACTTTATAGCTGTTGGATGGAGTGTTCTATTTGTGAGCTTTTAATTGGGTTTGTAGACATTTATTAGGGCTAACTCTTCCTGAGCTTTTCCATTGTTTCTTTCCACAGATGTAGTGGATTTGATTAGTGTGCTTTCTGTCTAATGAGGTCCACCTACATAATTGCTCTTTATACTGTATTTTTTAAAAAAGGTATTTGCAGTGAGGAAGTTGTTAATCTCGAAAAATTCTCTCGTCCAGGATCAACATCCCAACATAGTGTCTATCTCCAAGGTTATATTTCCAACCATAGATCCTCCTTTGTTTCCAGCATTTGAATTCTAGCTACCAGTAATTATCAATTCATTTCAACTGTTATGTTTGATCAATTTCAGACTAAAAAAGTTGGTAAATATCTACAATTTCCTCTTTTGTCATTATTGGTTGGTGTGTAAATTTGAATAATAGTCTAACTTTTGTGTCTTCCCTACAGGCATATAATATTATTCTATTACTGACAGCATTGTACTTCTGGATAGATATGTAAATATTATTTTTGATAATGACTGTGATATCATTTGTCTCTACTTTGTCGTTCCTGGCATAGTAGATTATATGATTGTCTCATTCAAAATGGCCAATACTGGTCCATTTCACCTCACTAATGCCTAGGATATCAATCTTTATCCATTTAATAAATGTATATGCATACACTAAATAAATATACATACATATAAGGATACTGACGGCACTTGGCTGGCTTGGCCAGATATGTCAAAACCAGCCCCAATACCATTGCCTATATTCCAATGATAGCAACACTATACAACAGACTAGAACTGCCCCACAGGTTTTCCACGGAGTGGCTGATGATTCAAACTGCTAACAGTTGGTTTAGTTGCCTGAGCTCTTAACCACTTTGCCACAAGAAGATGTAACAACATATATTCAAGGTCAGCACATGAAAAACTACAAAACTCAGAGGAAAGACTTCAAAGAGGATATAGATAGATAAAGACAAATACTTAATATAATCTAGATTGATAGATTCAATGCAATCCCAATTAAAATCTTAGTACATTAATTTGTGGATATAGGTAAACTGGTTCTAAAGTTTACATGGAAAAGCAAAATATTCAGAAGAGTGACTACAATATGGAAGAAGAACCAAGTTGAAAGACACAATAGAGAAGAAAAGAACTTCTGTTGAAATACTGACACAATGTGACTTCAAACTCACTCTAAAACAACAGTGATTAAGACAGTGCATTCGTGGTAAAATAAATAAATAATGACAAATGATCAATGAAACAGAATAAATAGCCCAGAAACAGACCCACAGAAATAGAGTGAACTGGCACTTTATAAGAGAGCACAGACAATTCAAGAGATGAAGCAGACTTTTCAGCAAATATTGCTAGAATCACTGGAAATCCACATGTCAAAAAAAAAAAATTGTAGAGGCAGAACTTAAATCTTTCACAAAACTTAGCTTGAAATCAACCTCATACATAGACACTAAGCACATTGCTGTGAAACTTTAAAGATCACTTAAGGGGTATCTAGATAACCTTGGCTGCATTTTAGGATTGAACAGCACAGATACAATTCACAAAAGACAAAATTGGTAAGTTTGACTTTGTTAAATTAAAGTCTTCTGCTCTGAGAAAAACACTATTTAGGAAATGAAAATACAAGCTATAGACTGCAATATTTACAAAACATTTATGTAATTAATGTATAAACAGTTCTTAAAACTCAACAATAAATATATGACCCTAATTTAAAAATGTACAAAAAGTCTGAACATACATCATATCAAAGAAGATACATCACTGTTCAATATTGTGTGTCATTAGGAAATTGCCAATTAAAACAATAGATTAAGAGGATAAGGTGGTAGAGTAGTTGGCCATTTTGTGGGATCCTTGAAAGAAAAAATAGCCCCTGCCAAAAATCCATCAATTATATATGACATTTTAATAGCCCTGAACATCAAAGGGAAACTTGAGAAATTGGACTGAGTATCAAGAAAAGGAGAGTAGATCAAAAAGTACCTAGGACTGGCCAGACCTGACCAGATGAGAATTGGCATATCATAGATAGGTCAGCAGCAGTAAACTTGGTGAGTCCAATGGTGCATTTTGGCAGACATCTTCCTCAGCAGGAGAGACCAAGCTGCGGAAAGCCTACTCACACCTCCAGAGTCAGGAAAGCACAGCATTCAATCGTCAAAAGCTAAGTAGATTATATTTAATCTGCCCCAAGAAGACTTACATTTTTTCTTGGGTTAAACTTCTCTCCCTTTTCCCAGTGATTTCCCATTCCCTTCTCTCTCCTGCTTCTGGCTCTGGAATCTGATAGCATTACCTGGGCCAGATGTAAGACTACTTATGTGTACACTAATCCATTCTTTTAGACTTGGAGAGGGAACAATTTAACAAACAAGGGGGAAACAAGGAACAATAAGGTGTCTGCTCCTGTGAGCCAGTAACTGGTCAAAACCAGTTTATTTGTCAAAGTTCAGGTATAAAGGGATATGCCTTCACCCTAGACACTTATTGACACTAGCTGACAGCTCCCTGACTTTGTCAGTGCATGCAGCCACATATCTGTGCCTATGCAAATGAACCCCACACATCTAGGATTGTAGCAGAGAGCTTGCACCACACAGGTGGAGACAGATTATTTGTAAACCTAAACTAAATACTGCAAAAAATGTAAGTGGATGCTTGGCCTCACCTGCCTAGTAAGAAATCTAACAATCTGGTAAAAAGATGTTAGAATCTCAAAAGTGTCAATAATCAAACTAATTCACACGATCAGCCTATTGTGGCATTTGAAAACAAAAACAAGATGCTAGAATGAAATAAACAAACATAAAATAAATGCAACACTTCCCTGATGTCTTAGAGACAACAGTCAACATCAAATCACTTAAAGAGGCAGAATGTGGAGGTTTTGGAAAACTCCTAAAACAAGAAAATCAAGAAACTTTCCAAATGAAAAGAACTTCTTGGAATTACTGGAGATAGAATACAAAAGATTAATTTTTACAACTCTTGAAGAGATCAGTGGAAAACTTGGTGGCACAGTGGTTAAGTGCCACACCTGCTAACCAAAACATTGACAGTTCAAATCCACCGGGTGTGCCTTGGAATTCTGTGAGGCAGTTTTGCTCTTTCCCACACAGTTGCTATGAGTCAGGATTCACTTGATGGCACTGGGTTTGATTTGATTGAAGAGAGCAAAAAGGAGGTCAGTCAAAATGCAACAGACAATAATGACATGCAGCATATAGAAACTGCATGTATGAATTTAGAGGCTTGATAATAGAATTACAGAATTAGACAACTCTATAATGGAACCTCTGGTGGTACAGTGATTAAATGCTATGTCTGCTAACCGAAAGTCTAGCAGTTCAAATACACCAGATGCTTCCCAGAAACTCTACAGGGCAGTTCTATTCTGACATATATGGTTACCAGGATACCAGGAGTCAAAACCAATCTGAGAGTGATGTCCTTTGTTTAGAAACCCTGGTGGTATTCTACAGCTGTTAACTCAAAGGTCAGCAGTTGAAATTCAGCAGGTACTCCTTGCAAACTCTTGTAGGAAGCTCTACTCTGTACTATGTGGTCTCTATGAGTTGGAATGACTCAACAGCAACTTCCTTTTAATAGAAAGTCAAGGGAGCAGAATTGAGGCAATGGAAGCCAAAATTAGTGACACTGAAGATAAAACACTTGAAGGCACCATGTTTGAGGACAACTCAGATAAATGTATTTAGAAAATGAAGCAACATTAAGAATTATGGGAGGACTCTATTGAAAAGAACAATCTAGAAGTGATTGGAGTAACAGAATGGGGAGGAGGGAAAAGCAGGAAAACAGAAGGAAATGTTGGAAACTTCTTGACAGAAAACTCCCTGATACCATGAAAGATGAGAATAATCTATACAAGAGGCTCATTGAGCTCCACACAATGAAAATTTTAAAGAAAGTCAACAAAACATAACCAAAATTGCTCAAACTAAAAATAAGGAGAGAATTTTAAAGATGGTAAAGGTTAAATGAAAATAATCTACAATGGAGAATCAATAAGATTAGGTACAGACTACTCAGCAGAAATCATGCACGCAAGAAGACAATGGGATGACTTGGACAAAACATTGAAGGAAAAAATTGCCCACAAAGAATTACATATTCAGTAAAACTGTCTCTCAAATATGATGGTGAAATTAGGACATTTCCAGATAAACAGAATTTTAGAGAATTTGCAAGAACAAAACCAAAATTACAAGAAATACTAAAGGCAGTTCTTCAGTTAGAAAACTAAACATTAGATAATAACCCAAGGTGAGAAGAGCAGGACTCAGTGAGCAGATATCAACCCAGATAGGAAAATCATAAAAATAAATCAAAGCTAACATGCTGGAAGTGCTCACTTGTCTATGCCAAAAAATTTGGAGGACAGCTTCCTGACCAACTGACTGGAACCCCAAAAACCTACTGATGTTGACTCAGGTCTGACTTGTAGCAACCCTAGAGGTTAGAGTAGAACTGCCCCAGAGAGTTTCCAAGGAGCACCTGGCAGATTTGAATTCCTGAACTTTTGGTTAGCAAATGTAGCACTTAACCCACTATGTCACCAGAGTTTGGCTGACTGGAAGAGATCCATATTTATGCCCGTTCCCAAGAAAGGTGTTCCAACTGAATGTAGAAATCAGCAAACAATATCGTTGATACCACACACAAATAAGAATTTGCTCAAGATCATTCAAAAGCGACTACAACAGTATATTGAAAAGGAACTGCCAGAAATTCAATCTAGATTCAGAAGAGGCCATGGAACCAGAAATATCATCGCTGATGCCAGATGGATCTTGGCTGAAAGCACAGAATACCGGAAAGAAGTTTACTTGTGTTTCATTGACTATGTAAAGGCATTCAACTCTGTCGATCATACTAAATTATGGCCAGTGTTGCAGAGAATGGAAATTTCAGAACACCTAATTGTGCTGTTAAGGAATCTGTAAATGGATCAAGAAGCAGTCACGCAAACAGAACAAGGGGACACTGCATGATTTAAAGCCAGGAAAGTTGTGCATCAAAGTGATATCCTTTCACCATATCTTTTTAATCTGTATGTGAAGCAAGTAATTTGAGAAGCTGGATTATATGATGAAGAACAAGACATCAGTATTGGAGGATGATTCATTAACAACCCACTTTACGCAGATGACATCACCTTATTTGCTGAAAATGGAGATTTGAGACACTAATGAAGATCAAGGACCATAGCTCTCAGTATGGATTGCACTTCAACATCAGGAAAACAAAAATCCCTACAACTGGACCAGTAAGCAACACTGTCATAAATGGAGAAAAGTCTGAGGTTGTCAAGGATTTCACTTTCCTTAAGTCCACAATCAACACCCATGGAAGCAGCAGTCAAGAAATCAAAAAATGAATTGCACTGGGAAAGTCTGGGCAAAGGACCTTCTAAAAGTATTCAAAAGTAAGGATGTCACCTTGAAGATTAAAATGTACCCAACACAAGCCATGGTATTTTCAATTGTATCATATGCATGCAAAAGCTGGACAATGAACAAAGAAGACAGAAAAAGAATTGATGCCTTTCAATTGTGGTGTTGGAGAAGAATGTTGAATGTACCATGGACTGCCAAAACAACAAACAGATCTGTTCTCGGAAAAGTACAACCAGAGTGCTCCTTGTAAGCAAAGGTGGTAAGACTGCTTCTTACATACTTTGGATGTGTTGTCAGGAAGGATTAGTCGCTCGAGAAGGATATTGTGCTTGATAGAGTGCAGAGTCAGCTAAAAAGAGGAAGACCCTCAACGAGATGGATTGACACAGTGGCTGAAACAATGGGTTTAAGTATAAAAACGACTGTGAACATGGTGGAAGACCAAGCAGTGTTGTTGTCAGTGGTTCATAGGGTTGCTATGAGTCAGAACCAACTCAACAGCACCTAACAATAACAACATGTAAAAAATGACAACATACCCAGCTGAAACTAAAAATATGTAGTCACTGGACTTCACACCCTGAGAAAATCAAGACAACACACAGAAATTAAAGATATATTTAAATGTAGAAGATAAGGGTAAACAGTAACATAACCACAAAAGAAACTAAATCCTACACACACACACACACACACACACAGAGAGAGAGAGAGAGAGAGAGAGAGAGAAAAGAAAAACATGGAGTCTCATCAAATATAAAACAGATGGAAAGAAAACACATAAACAAAAGGCAAAAGTGACGCAGCACAGCAAATTGAGTGGAATGAAGAAAATGTCAACAATGTATAATAAAAGACATCAAAATGACAGCACTAAACCTAGAGCTATTAATAGTTATGGTTGATGTAGATAGATTAAATGCACCCAGAAAGAAAGTGGCAGAGTAGATAAGAAAACAAAATGTCTCTATAAGCTATTTACAACAGACACATCTTAGACTTAAAGACTCAAATGAACTAAAACTCAAAGGATGGAAAAAATATCTCAAGAAAACAATGATTAAAAAAGAGTAAAGCTGGCAATATTAATTTCTGATCAAATAAACTTTAAAGTAGAATCCACCACACTGGGTAAAGAAGGACATTATTAATGATTACAGAGTCAATACATCAGGAAGACATACCACTTTCGATATTTATACATCTGATGATGAGGGTTCCTAAATACATGAAATTGACTTCAACAGCACTGAAAAGATAAATAGACAGCTCTGTAATAATAGTAGTAGATTTAAATGTACTACTTTCAAAAGAGGACTGAACATCCAGAAAGAAGTTCAGTAAAGATGTGGAAGATCTCCAAAAAAAAATTACAGACCAATATCAATCGTGAATCTAGATGCAAAAATCTTCAACAAAATTTTAGCCAATAGAATTCAACAGCATATTAAAAAAATAATTCACCATGATCAAGTAGGTTTCATTCCAGAGATGCAAGGTTGGTTCAACATCAGAAAAACAATTAATGTAATCAACCACATTAATAACACAGAAGATAAAAATCACCTGATTTTGTCAATTGATGCAGAAAAGGCATTTGACAAAGTTCAACATCCATTCATGTTTAAAACTCTCAGAAAAATAGGAATAAAGGGGATATTCCTCAATATAATCAGTAGCATCTACATAAAGCCAACTGCTTTCATCATCCTGAATGGTGAAAGACTGAAAGAATTCCCTTTGAGAACAGCAACTAGACAAGGATGCCTGCTGTCACCACTTCTATTCAACATTGTGCTAGAAGTTCTAACCAGAGCAATTAGACGATTCAAAGAAATAAAAAGCATCCGTATTGGCAATGAAGAAGTAAAGATTTCCCTCTTTGCAGATAATATGATTGTTTATATAGAGAATCCAAAGAAATCCATAAGTAAACTATTAGAGTTAATAGAAGAATTCAGCAAAGCATTGGGGTACAAGGTAAACATAACTAAATAGGATTCCTTTATACCAACAATGAAATTATTAAAGAAGAAATCACCAAATCAATTCCATTTACTATAGTGCTCAAGAAGATAAAATACCTAGGAATAAATCTTACCAGAGAAATAAGAGATCTTTACAGAGAAAACTACAAGACCTTACTACAAGAAACTAGGACAGACTTAGATAAGTGGAGTAATCTGCCCTACTCATGGATAGGAAGATTCAATATTGTGAAAATGTCTATTTTGCCCAAAGCAATCTACTTATATAATGCAATCCCAATACAAATTCCAGTGACATTTTTTAATGAGACGGAGAAACAAATTATCAGCTTTATTTAGAAAGGGAAGAAGCCCCAGATAAGTAAAGCACTACTGAAAAAGAAGAGCACACTGGAAGGCCTCTCACTACCTGACTTTAAAACCTATTACACTGCCACAGTAGTCAAAACAGCCTGGTACTGGTACAAAAAGAGACATATAGACCAATGGAACAAAGTAGAGACCCCAGAGATGCCACCATCCTCCTATGAACAGCTGATATTTGACAAAGGTTGTAAGATTTTAAACTGGAGTAAGAGCAGTCTCTTAACAAATGATGCTGGCATAATTGGATACTCATCTGCAAAAAATTGAAACAAGACTCATATCTCACACCTTATACAAAAATCAACTCAAATTGGATCCAAGCCAGCCAAGTGCTGTCGAGTCAGAAAAGACCTAAATATAAAAGCTAAAATGATAAAGCTCATCCAAGATAAAATAGGGTCAACAATGGGAGTTTTAATACACAATATAGACAGACTTCAAAATCTGGCAAACAAAACACATTCATCAGAAGACAAAATAGATTAATGGGAAGAATCAAACACTTCTGCTTATCCAAAGACTTCATCAAAAGAATTAAAAGACCACCTACAGAATGGGAAAAAATATTTGTCAACTCTGTATCAGACCGATGCCTGATCTCCATAATCTATAAGGAACTACAAAATATCAATAAGAAAAAAACAAATCATCCAATTAAGCGATGGGCAAAGGAGATGGACAGACACTTCTCTAAAGAGGACATCCAGGCAGCCATGCAGACATGCTCACAATCATCAATTATTAAAGAAATTCAAATCAAAACGACAATGAGATATCATCTCACCCCAACAAGATTGGTCATGATTCAAAAAACACAAAACACTAAATGTAGGAGAGACTGTCTAGAGATTGCAACTCTCCTACACTGTTGGTAGGATTGCAGAATGGTGCAACCTCTTTGGAAAGCAATCTGGTGTTACCTTAAAATAATGGGTATAAATATACCATTTGACCCCGTAATTCTTTTTCTTGGAATATATCCTGCAGAATCAAGGCCATTCACACCAACTGATACATGCACACGAATGTTCATCACAGCCCAGTCCACAGTAGCAAAAAAGATGGAATCAACCCAGATGCCCAACAACAGAGGAATGGATGGGTAAACTTTGATATATGTACTCAATGGAGTACTACGCAATGACAAAGAACAATGATGGTAGCAGAAAACATCTCTCAATTTGGTCTCAACTGGAGGACATTATGTTGAGTGAAACTAGTCAGTGACAGAAGGATAATTATTATATGAGACTTCTATGATAAAAACTTAAAAGCAGACTCATACATAACGGAAAAGACTCTTTGACGGCTACAGGTGTTGGGAGGGTGGGAGGTTGGAAGGGCAAGGGGCAAGGGTTTACATTACAGAGTTCTTAGAAATTTGATTGGGTGAAATTGATGACAATACACACTAGTAAGAAGATCAATATTAATGGGACCTCGACACAACGTTTGTACTCCTCCCATCTTAACCCAATATTGTAAGCACAGAGTATGTACACTTTCATTTTTTTATTTAATAAAAAAAAGATGTGGAAGATCTAAATGCCACAATCAACCATATACAGAAAACTCCACCAAACAACAGCAAGAACACTTTGTTTTCCAACGTACATGGAACATTTTCCTTAGTAGGCCATTTATTAAGCCACAAAGAAAGCTTTAACATAACCCAAAGCATCAAAATATTTCAAAGCATCTTTTTAGACCATAAAGTCATACAAATAGGTAACTATAACAGAAAAAAGCAAGGAAAAAAAAAATCAGATGCATGGAAACAGAATAACATGGTTACAATCTCCTGGGTTATAGAAGAACTCAAGGACAGACAAAAGAAAGTCACAGAATCAAATGAGAATGTAAGTGAAGAAGAAATTTAACCTCTTCCCCTTCAAACACAGGACCAGGTGCAGACCCTTCTCCTCTCTTTATGAGCCACCTCACCCTTTCCAGAGCCAGACTGATAAGATCCCTGTCTCCTTCCTTTCTTTTACTCCCAACTCTCCACATCCCACAGCCACAGCTGCTCCATCGCTGCCTCTCTACCTTCCACCTAACCACTCCATCCCCACCCACAGCCAACCCCATAAAACATCCAAACTCCTGACACATGGTGCCAGGGCTTTGGAGAGCATTAACCCCTAGTGGCCTGCTAGTGCAAAAAACTTCAACTGCTTCTCTAACCTAGTGGTACCAAGTCATTTTTCCACGTCATAAGCTCATCCTGTCAGAACCTTTGGGACACAGAAAGACAGTGTTCAGAGGTAAATTTACTTAAATAAATGCACACATCCAAAAAAAATAAATGGCCTAAATCAAAGCATTAACACAACTTGAACAAGTAGAAACAGAGCAGCAAAAGAAGACCTGCAGCACCAGAAGAAAGCAAATGATAAAAATTAGAGCATAACTAAATGAACTGGCAGAGAGAAAAATTATCAAAGGAATTAACAAGACCAAAACCTGGTTCTCTGAAAAGATCAACATAATCGATAGATCATACGCCAAAGTGTCAAAAGAAGAATAGGAGAGGAAACATTACCAGAATAAGAAATGAGACTGGAGATTTCACAACAGACCCAACTGAAATTAAAAAAAAAAAAAAATCATAACAAAATGCTGTGAAAAATTGTACTCTCATTTGAAAACCTGGAGGAAATTAACAAATTTCTGGAAACACACTACATTCCTAAACCAACACAAATAATCCCATAAGAAAAGAAGAGACTGTAAGGATAATTTAAAAAAAACAAACAAAAAAAAAAAGCAAACAAACTCTCAACCAAAAATAGCCTGGGCCCTCAGAACTTCACTGGAGAATTCTACCAAACTTTCCAGAAAAGGCTTAAGTCACTATTACTGTGGTGGTTGAGAGTGTGTCAACTTGGCTGAACAATGATTCTCCATGTTTGACAGCTGTATCAAGTGGCAAGGGCAGGGCCTATGGTGGCTTCCTGCCCCTCAGCTCTCATCTCTCTGCCTTCCACCACCTACTTCCTGTCTGCTCGTGTTGCAAATAGCTCCTACTCTCTTCTCTTTCCGTGTCTGGTTCGTGGACCTGAATTAGCAGTTGTTGGATTCACCAAACATTACAGCTAGCCAGTGAGAGTCCTGTTTCCTGACCTGCCAGTCCTGGGTTTGCCAGCTCATGCAGCTCAGCGAGTCAGCAGAAACCTCACAGTCTCATCCACCAGCTTGAGTAAGACTGGCCTGTCACCCTTGGGTTCCAATGGCCATGTGATGCTTGTGCGAGGACTTGAGACACTCAGCTTTTACAATTGTGTAAGATGTTTCCTTTATATAAATCTTCCCTTGAACATACATGTGTTACTGATTTTGCTTCCATAGAAAACCCATCCTAAGACAATTGCTAAAAGTATTTCAGAGAATAGAAAAGGAAAGAATACTCTCAGACTTATTCTACGAAGCCAGCATAATCCTGATACCAAACCAGGTTAAGACAATACAGAAAAGCAAAATTATGGACCCAATATCTGTCATGAATTTAGATTAAAAAATCTTCAACATAATAATTCAACAATGTATCAAAATCATAACTCAACATGACCTGTGGAATTTATACCAGATATGCATGGATGGTTCGACATTAGAAAAAGTCAATGTAATCAACCATGTAAATTAATCAGAAGACTGGAATCACTTATTTTATTAACTGATGCAGAAAAGGCATCTGATGAAGTTCAACACCCTTTCACGCTAAAAACTTCCAGCAAAGTAGTAATATGATGGAAATTCCTCAATATAATAAAGCACATTTATACAAAACCAACAGCAAACATCATTCTAAATAGAGAGAGTTCAAAAACATTTCTTTTGAGAATACGAAACAGACAAGGATACCGTCTGTCATCCCTTTTATTCCGCACTGTGCTAGAGATTCTAGACGGAGCAATCAGGCAAGAAAAAGAAATAAAGGTCATCCAAGTTGGCAAGAAAGAAGTAAAATTATCTCTATTTGCAGATGATATGATCTTATACACAGAAAACCCTAGAGAATTCACACACAAGAAAATGTACTAGAATAGAAGATTTCAGCAAATTATCAGAATACAAGACAAATACACAAAAATCAGTTGAATTCCTCTACATCAACAAAGAGAATACCAAAAAGGAAATCACTATATCAATACCATTTGCAACAGTCCCTAAGATGAAAAATCTAGGAATAAATTTAATAAGAGACGTGAAAGTTCTATACATTGAAAATTACAATACACTGTGGAAAGAAACCAAAAGAGACCTATATAAGGAGATAAACCTACCCAGCTCATAGATAGGAAGACTCAACACTGTAAAAATGACTATTCTACACTAAGAGATCTAAAGATATAATGTAATCCTTATCCAAATTCCAATGGCATTTTTTTTAATGAGATGAAGAAACAAATTACTAACTTCATATAGAAAGGAAAAAAAAAACTCTTCGATAAGTGAAGCTATATTAAAGAAGAACAAAGTTAAGAGGTCACCATCTACCCAAATTTAGAATCTATTACACCACCAGTAGTTGAAACAGCCTGGTACCAGCACTAAAATAGATGTATAGACCAACTGAATAGAATTGAGAATCTAGATATAAAATCATCCACTTATGAATAGGTGATATTTGAGAGTCTCCAAGTCCTTAAATTGTTAAAAATTCAATGTCTTTAACAAATAGTGTTGGCATAACTAGATATCCATGTGCAAAAAGAACCCTCAAAACAAAAAACAAGACCCATACTTCACATCATGCACCAAAAAAAAAAAAAAAACCTAATTCAAAATTTAAATATCAAATCTAAAACAGTAAAACAGTAAGGATCATGGCAGAAAAAATAGGGACAATGCTACATGGCATAATAAGAATACAAAACATGAGTAACAATGTACAAACTCCAAAAGAGAAAATAGATAACAGGGAACTCCTCAAAATCAGTACTTAAGCTCATTTGAAAACTTCACCAATAGGGTAAACAGACAATCCAGAGACTGAGAAAAAAAAAAATTTTTTTTTGATATGCAAACCTAACCAGACTTTAATCTCTGAAATCAACAAGATACTCCCAAACATCAAAAATAGAAAGATAAAGAACTCCATTAAACAATGGGCAAATGATACGAACAGTCACTTCACCTAAGAAGACATTCAGGTGACCAACAGATAGTTGAGGAAATGTTCGCAATCATTAGCCATTACAGAAATCCTAATCAAGACCGGAGTGAGATAACCATCTAATCACAATAAGGCTGGCATTATTCCAAAAAGCACAAAATAGTAAATGCTAGTGAGCATTTATACACTGCTGGTGGGAATGTGAAATGGTACAAGCTTGTTGGAAACTGATTTGGTGCTTTCTTAAAATCCTAAAAATAGAGATACTGTAGCACATGGCAATCTCAATTCTTAGAATATATTCTGAGAAATAAAAGCTGCCATGAAAATAGATACACGTACAACAGTGTTCATTGCAGCAGCGTCCACAATAGTGAAAAAAAAAACAAAACGGAGTTAACCTTGGTGCCCAGCAACAGGTGAGTGCACAACTTGGGGGAGTGCTGTCTGTAATCTTAAAAGCTAGCAAGTGGCCATGTAAGAAGCATCAGTCAGTTTCAACCTACCTGCAACAACAACAACAAAAAGAAGAATATCAAAGACATAGGAAATATGAGCTCAAGAGACAGAAAGGGCTGAGTAAAGCAGAGATGATATTGCAACGAGACCAGCTGAATTAGATGGTACCTGACAACCACCAAAGAATCCCCTAACAGAAACTCACAATAAAGAGTCCCTGAAGGAGCCAGAGAAATGTGGGGTACATAACTCAAACACTAGGAGAAAGACAGACTTGGTGGTCTGACAGACTGGAGAGTTCCATGATGGCATGACCCCGGAACTGGCTATTAGCCCAGAACTAAAGGTATTCCTAAAGCCAACTCTTGGGCAAAGATTGAACTGGTCTCTAAAACAAGATGCTGGTGAAGAGTGTTATTGGCTTATGTAGATACTGGAGACCAATGGGGCATCTCCTATATGAAAACCAGATAAGAAGAAAGAAGCAGACAGGAGCTGATTGAATGAACATGGAAATTTCAGTATGAAGGAGGAGTATGCTGTCACAATGTGGGGAAAGCAGCTAGGGTCACACAACAACATGTGTGTGTGTAAGTTTTTGTATTAAAAACTGACTCATTGTAAACTTTCACTTAAAACAATAAAAGAAAAAGAACAAAAACAAAATATAGGAAAAAACTACTATTACAGACACATTAGAATGGCTAACAACAAAACACTGACAACAGAAAATGCTGGTAAGGGTGTGCAAGAATGGCAACATCAGTTATTTCTGATGGAATGCAAAATGCTTATGGCCATTTTGAAAAATAGTCTGGCAGTTTCTTTCAGAGGCAGGCATAGACTACCAAGTGAACCAGTAATAAAGTTAAGTTTATTCAAATGCCTGTCCATGAATGTCTATAATAGCTTCATTCATGATCTTCTTTAGTACATGAATGGATAAACAAATTGTGACACCACATATGTTAGAATATCATTCAGTGATAAAAGAAAGTAAGCTGTCAAGCTACAAAAGACTTGTGGAACCTGAAACATATATTGCAAAGTGAAAGAATACAAACTGAACAGGATGATGTACTTTGTGATTTCAAATATTTAATATTCTACGAAAGACAATATCATAGGGGCAGTAAAACGATTAGTGGTTGCCAGGAGTTTGTGAGGAAGGGCAGGGATGAATGTATGAAGCACGGTAGGTTTCTGGGCAGTGAAACAATTGTGTACACTGTTATAAAGGTGGATATATGAGTCTGTTTGTTGAAACATCTCAGTCGATCTTCCACCAATTCCTGAAGTCTTGTTTTTTGCCAATCTTCAGGGCATGTTCGACTTCATCCTTCAGTACCATCAGTTCCTGATCATATGCTACCTCATGAAATGGTTGAGTGTTGACCAGTTATTTCTGATCGTAGCACAAGAGAGAAACCTAATTTAATCTTTGTTCTATCAGTTTCACTGAAGTACCACACTAACAAAAAGTGGTAATAATAGGAGAAACTATGTGTACAAGGGGAAAGCAAAAGAGAGCACATGCTACTGTCTGTACACTACCTACAGTCTCCATGTATTCTTAAATCTGTTCCAAAAAAGTTAAAAGCAAACAAAACAAGCAAACAACAACATAAACAACAAAATCTAAACAGATTACCAAGTTTGTGAGAGTCTAGAACTACTGAAAAAGCACTCAGTGATTCACACCTAGGGTCACAAGGGGATGTCTAATGTAGAATCATTGCACCTGTCATTTTGATTCCTCAGGTATCTTGTGTACGGCAAGTGGAAAGTTCTCTATGTTTCCCAAACCGACAGGCTATTCTCCTGGGGTGTATGTCTATTTGCTTTGAGATGCACAGTCATGCGACAAATGTATCCTGCCCTCATATATTAAAAATTTGGTGGAAAATTAACATTATTATTCTTGCTTAAAATGAAATCACATGCATTTGTGCACACACAACACTATCCACAAAATTCCATAAATGTGTAAGATGAAATACATTTCACACTTCGAGTGAGTTGTTGATAATTAAGATTCTACTCCTTAGTGAGTGTATATTGAATTTGCTCTGGATTCTAGGATATTTAGGCGGGAAATTCCAAGAATCCTTGGGAGAGTATATACTGGCAGAAGCAGAATGAGAAAAGGAAAGAAAAGGAAATGAATGACTTTATTGTCAAATTCTGCATCAGCCACCTAGAGCTAGATAACTTTACACAAATCACTGAGGTCCGGCTCTCCTACATGTAAATAAGAACACTTCGAAAGTTTTTCTGGCCTCTCCTGATTCAGTTTCACTTAGAGCATCTCAGTGTGGGCAGAGAGAGATATTGCAGCACGGATCCCAAGCTCTTTATTCTTGCTCAGCAGTTTCTTTAACAGGGCACACACCGTTCACGTGTAGTCTTTCTTGAAGCTCTATTTCCTTAACACTGACCAAAATGTTAGTTACCTACCAAGAACCTGACCTACTCTAATTGCTATCATCTTATTTTTGTTGTTAGGTGCCATCAAGTCAATTCTAACTCATAGTGACCCTATATACAACAAACCTGTCCTGCATCATGCCCACAATTTTTGTTAAACATAAGCCCACTGTGTCAATCCATCTAGTTGAAGGTCTTCCTCATTTTTACTGACTCTCTAACAAGGCTGATGTCCTTCTCTAGGAAGTGATCCCTACTAATAACATGTCCAAAGTATGTGAGATACAGTCCTTGTCGTCCTTGTTTCTAAGGATCACTCTGGTTGTACTTCTTCCAACACAGATCTATTTGTTCTTTTGGCAACACCACCATTCAGAAATATTACTTCTTCTGTCTTCCTCATTCGTTGTCCTGCTCTTGCCTGGACATGATGTGACTGAAAATATCATGGCTTGGGTCAAGCACACCTTAGTCTTCAGGGTGACATCTTTGGTTTTCAACACTTTAAGGAGATCATTTGCAGCGGATTTATCCAATGCGAGTCTTTTGATTTCTTGAATGCTGTTTCCAAGGATGTTGATTGTGGAACTAAATAAAACTAAACCCTTGACAACCTCAGTCTTTTCTCCGCTTATCAAGGTGTTGCTTACAGTTGTGAGGATTTTAGTTTTCTTGATGCTGAGGTATAATCCACTCTGAAAATTGTAGTCTTAGATCTTTATCAGTAAGTATTTTAAGTCCCCTTCAATTTGAGCAAGCAAGGTTGCATCATATAGATATCACTGATTATTAACGAGTCTTCCTCCAATCTCAATGCCTTGTTTTTCTCTTATAGCCCAGCTTCTCAGATGATTTGCTCAACATACAGATTGAATAGATACTATAAAATGATGTAATCATGATGTACACCTTTGCTGATTTTAATGCATGTAAAGTCCCGTTATTTTTTTCAAATAACTGCGTTTATCCATGTACAATTCTCATGAGTGCAATTAAACATCCTAGAATTTCCATTCTCCACAAGATTATCCAAAATTTCTTAAGGTCAAGATAGTTGAATGCCTTTGCACTGTCAATAAAACACAGGTAAATATTTTTCAAGTGCTCACTGCTTGCAGCCAAGATCCATTCAACATCAGCAAGCATATCTCTAGTTCCATGTTCTCTGCTGAATCCAGACTGAAGATATGACAACTCTCTGTCAGTGTATTGCTGCAAACACTTTTGAATGGTCTTCAGCAAAATTTTTCTTGCAAGTGATATTAATGATATTGTTTGGTAATTTCTGCATTTGGTTGAATCATCTGTTTTGGAAATAGGTATAAATATGGATCGCTTTCAGTCATCCGGTGAGGTGGCTCTCTTTCAAATTTCCTAGCTTAGATGAGTGAACACATCCAACCTTGAATCTGTTTGTTGAAATATCTCAGTTTATCTTCTATCAATTCCTGAAGTCTTGTTTTTCGCCAGTCTTCAGTGCAGGTTTGACTTCCTCCTTCAGTACCATGAGTTCCTGATTATACGCTACCATGAAATGGTTGAGTGTTGACCACTTATTTCTGGTATAATGACCCTGTGCACTATTTCTGTCTTTTTATTGATGCTTCCTGCATCATTTAATATTTTTCCTGTAGAATTCTTCACTATTGCAACTTGTAGATCGAATGTTTCCTTCAGTTCTTTCACTTTCAGAAATACCAAGCATGTTCTTCCCTTTTGGTTTTCTATCTCCAGCACTTTGCAAGTCATTGTAATACTTTACTTGGTCTTCTTGAGCCACCCTTTGAAATCTTCAGTTCTTTTACTTCTTTATTCTTCCTTTTGCTTTAACTACTTGATATTCAAAAGGAAGTTTCAGAGTCTCTTCTGACATCCAGTTTGGTCTTCTTTCTTTCCTGTATTCTTAATGACTTACTTTCTTCATCTATGATGTTTTTGATGTCATTCCACAGCTTGTATTTTCAATACATCAAATCTGTCCTTAAGAAAGTCTGTAAACTCAGGTGGGATATACTCAAGGTTGTACCTGGACTCTTACTGATTTGTTCAAATTTTCTTCAGTTTCAATTTGAACTTGAATAGGAGCAACTGATGCATTCTATAACTGACTCCTAACTTCTTCTGGCTAATAATATTGGGTTTTCGCATCTTCTCTTTCCACAGATGTACACTCAATTTGATTCCTGTGCATTCTGTCTGGTGAAGTCCATGTGTATGTGTGCTCACCATTCATATTGGTGAAAAAAGATATTTGCAGTGAAGAAACCATTGGCCTTGGAAAATTCTGCTGTGCAATTTCCAGTATCATTTCTATCACTGAGGTGATATTTTCCAACTATTGATCCTTCTGCTTTGTTTCCAACTGTGGAATTTTGATCACCAGTAGTTATCAGTGCATCCTAATTGCATGCTTTGTCAATTTGAGACTGCAGAAGCTAGTAAAATTGTCAGTTTCTTTAGTGGTTGCTCCATAAATTTGAGTAATAGTTGTATGGACTGATCTTCCTTGTGTGCATATGGATATTATCTTATCACTGACAGTGTTGCACTTCAACACTTGGTGTGTTCTTTTTGAAGAATGCAATGCCAGTCCTCTTCAACCTACCATTCCCAATGTAGTAGACCATATGATTATACAACTCAAAATGGCCAACATCAGTCCTAATGCCTAGGATAGGATATGGACATGTATGTGTTCCATTTCAGTTTTTAAAATTTTCTGTTTTTCTAGATTCATACTTCATTCATCCCATGGTCCATTATTAATTAATGTTTGTAGACTTTGTTTGTTTTCATTTTTCATTATGCCATATCAGCCAATGAAGCTTCCAAAAGCTTGAGTCTATCCACATCATTGATGTCAACTCTATACTTCGAGAAGGTAGCTCTTTCCCAGTCATCTTTTGAGTGCCTTCCAATCTGGGAGTCTCATCTTCTGGCACTGTATCAAACAGTGTTTCACTGTTATTCAGAAAAGTGAGATTGCTAATAGCCTTTATGAAATAATTAATATTAAATAATATTTAATTTTCAAATGAATAATTAGCCTCATTATAGTTCCGCTTCTTTATGGTATTCCATAGCCTAAATGTGAAAGCTCGGCTGAAACCTGTCCACTATTTGTGACCTGCTTATATCCAAACACCAGTGGCATAGCTTCCACCATCATAGTTATCAATATTTAATAACTCAAGGCCCCACAGTATGACAAACCGACAGGGGAATTGTTGTAACATTAATGCCTAAATTGGCAATTGTTGAGGTTATCTACACATAGCCAATGCTGAGCCCAGTATGTATTATATCTTGGCTTTATTTCTGAGAAAAGGACTGGTTACACGTGGTAGAAGTCAGACATGCTACAGCATCCATACCATTCCCAGAGATTCAGATCTAGCCCTTCTCAGTAAATCCAGCTGTGTGACAGCATTAAGTTTTCTTTGGATTTTCCCTCAGTGGAGTCTCTTTAGAAGAGTTTGGGATTGATGTAGCATCGCGATAGAACTACAGAGATGTTCCTCTCTAGTTTCCCATTCACACTCTAAACTGCTACCCTGCCAACGTAAGGGGGAGATTAGCTGTCAGTGGTCATATTAGGCCATTGCTAGAGGAGGGAAAGCAGCTAGACAGAGGTTTCTGAGGCCCTAGCACAAGAAAGCAAAGGAATATACCCTACAAAGACATCAATGTATAGAACTGAGCAGCCCAATATTTAGTGCCTTCTTGAAACTCTGTTAATGATGGTCACTAATAAGGAGTTTGTGAATCTTTTGCTGGTTAAAGATGCATATATTTCATGAGTTTCATGTTTTAATTAATGATTTTATGCTCTATCTATTACCTTATCTTATGAATTCAAATGTCTCTTGGAGATTCTTCAGGTAGGAAATGCCTCCCATAAATGTGAGATTGTGAATAACCTTTATTATTAATATTTAATTTTCAAGTGAATAATTAACCCCACAATAATTCCACTTTTTAATGGCATTTCTTAAAATCTCACTTTATTTCTTGTCCAATCAACAGGACTCCACTGTTCTGGGCTGTCATTTGTTCGAAATATCAAGATCTATATCCCATTGGAATTCTATCTTTGTCTCCATAAAGGCTCATTTTAGCCACTGACAGGCACAGATTGGAGCTGAAATGAGCCAGAATAAAAGTTACTCAAAGGACCAAGCAGCAGAACAGTTGTCAGTATCAGAAAACCTGGCTTATAAATAGGCTAACAATAAGACAGTCCTCAAATTAAAGCACCATCTGTGTCCCAGCACAGTGTGAGTTGAGAAGGACACCAATGTGGCCATCCCTGAATGTCAGTCACCACCAGAGGTACCACCACATGGCACCACCACATTTTTGCACTGCACATGGGACACTTGGCTAGCCCAGCCCTTGCTGCTGACTCTGGGAACTTGATATGCTGCCACCGTCCTCGTCCACAGCACAGACTCAACTGCAGGAGCTGTTCCTGCATGTCAGTACCACATAACGTGATGTGGCAGAAATGCATCTAGTTGGCTGAGCCTCAGTTACATGCCATGTGTCACATGTGGAGGAGTCTGAGTGAGAAGTTTCTGGATGACACATCTCTTGCAGGATGTACTTTAAATAAACAGAAATTTCAGTTTTAGGGACTCAACACAATGAAATACATCCAGTACCATTTCCTTCACTGAGATCTTCACAGAGGTTTAGAAGAGTACAACCTCATTGTCCGCATTGCAGACTCTGAAATTAGCAACACTGCTTCTCATTGGGAAGGACACATTGCCTGTCAGAGGGTTGTCTTTCTTTCTTCTGGTTTGTTAACACTGCATATTTAATAATTTTTCGTTTGCATTGTGATTAACCATCCAGTCTTTAAAGCCAGACTGCCTGGCTTCAGATCCTGTTCGTTCCCGCTCTGTGTTAACCTCAACTATCCTTTGTTTTGCATCCTTCTCCTGAGAATGTCAATAACAATTGTATCTACCCCATAAGATCTTTATGAGAAATGAACATGTGGTCTGAGAAGTGTATTCTGTGCACAGGACAAACTACATAATTTACAGAGCACAGTGCAAGATGAGAACACAGGGCCTTTATTCAAAAACTATTAAGGAATTTGAGGACAGTGACAGCAAAGCATTAAACTAACCACCAGAAACTTCTGAGTATAAACCCTGTGTAACTGCACAAATCACACGTCCAGAAGCCAACACTGTCTGGAAGCATTGCTAGATACTGGTCCAGAAAAACCGTAGAGGTGAGAGGAAGTTTCAAAAACTTTTAAGGCCATTTCACACATCTCTGACATCCAGCTGTATGATCGGTGGATTTGTTTAGCCGAGCAGGGTAGAGAGGAGAGCTGGAGTGTTGTCTAACTTTATGTTGTTACAAGTAGTACAGTATTTTCTTAATCATGCTCAGTAAGATTATTATGCAGTTGTATAGGATTGAATATATGGAAAAAAAAGAACCCACAGCCCTCTAGCACCAATAATTTTAGAAACACTGAGTAAATAAATGCAATATGCTTATGACAACACTTGACACATAATTATACAAGGACTGTCAATTAAGTTTGCAAAGCCATCCTGGAAAAAGTGCTGCATACCTCATTGCCGAATATCACTATGGTCACCTTTGAAGTACTCCCCTTGGGAAGCTATGCACTGATACTAGTGCCTATTCCACCCTTCAAAGCAATTTTGGAACTCTTTCTGGAATGTCCATCACAGTTGTCATCGTATTACCCTTAATGTCCTAAATGTCATAAAAATGTCTTCCTTTCAATATTTTCTTTATCTTTGGGTAAAGAAAAAGTCACTGGGGGCCAAATCAGGTAAGCACCCTCCCGGGTGTTCCAATGTAGTTATTTGTTTACTGGCTAAAACTCCCTCACAGACAACTATGTAATTAAGTTAGCAGACTTGTCAACTTGCCACCATACTCGATGACCATTCCAGAAAAAGGTCCAAAATTGCTTTGAAGGGTGGACTAGGCACTGGCACTGGTGCATAGCTTCACAAAGGGAGTCCTTCAAAGGTGACCGTAGTAACATTCAGCAATGAGGTATGTAGCGCTTAGAACGAAGTTCGCAGACTTAATAGTCAGGCCTCGTTAGGTTTATTAAATGTTAGCTATTGTTATGTTATGTAACAAAAGTTCTTTTGCTCACAGATTTGTTTGTGTATGTGTGCGTGTGTGTGTGTGTCTGTACACATGAGATCTGATTTTTCAGAATTTTTTTGTTTCATGATTTACTTCTCTAATCTTCACCATTTATGACTTGACACATTTTCCTCAAAGCCTTCTGGTTCTCTCACCCCTCTAACTGGGTTAGTTATCTCTATCTTGTATGTCTCTGTCTCTTTAAAAGATTATGGAGTGCTTGAGGGCAAAAATGACATCTTTTTTATCTTTTAATTTCTAACTTTTAACACAGAACTAGGCACATGGTAGGAGATCTGGTGGCTCAAATGTTATGCACTTGGTTGCTAACTGAAAGGTCAGCAGTCCTAATTCAGCCAGTGGCTCTGCAGGAGAAAGACCTGACCACCTGCTTCCATAGACTGCAGCCTAGAAAATCCTGCAGGACAGTTCTATTCTGCTACATGGAGTGATTATGAGTTGAAACCAACTTCATGTCACCTAACAGTAATAACAGCAAGTACATTTATATTACTAAATAAATGATAGACAAAAGAGGAAAAAAATAAAGGATAAAAGAAAAAAGCACAGAAAGAGGCAGACTGAAAAAGAAAGATTGAAAACAGTGAAACAAGGACTTGGCTGCTTGGATAAGATTTTAGTACTTGCCAGATTTGGCCCCTAGAATTTTTCCTGATCAGTCACAACTTCTCTACCTCTTTTTGTGTCCTTTCAAACAGTACAAAACTCCTGGAACTTGCTGGTTTATTTACCGACAAGGGTACTTTTCTATGTATATTGTCAAAGCTAGTAAATTTTAGTGTATCCATCTCTTTTTCTTTGTTTCTGAGAGATCCTTGAGATTACAGATCACATAGTATAACTATACGTACCCTACAGGGTCACTATGAGTCAGAATTGACTCAAACAGTGCTGGGTTTGGTTTTTAGTTATGCAAAGCAACTTGTGTGACTATTCTGGTAAAAAAAGTTAACACTGACTTAATTTCCTTTAGTTGGGCCTAAAATGCTGAACCAGGTAGCCCATTCTTCAGCATTGCCCATAATGACCCTATAGGACAGAGTAGAGCTGTTTTCCCATAGAGTTTCCAAGGAGCATATGGTGGATTTGAATTGCCAGCCTTTTGGTTAGCAGCTATAGCACTTAACCACTGCGCCACCAGGGTTTCTGTCAGTCCTCAGAATTTGACAATTCATTAACACTTTCAAGCAAAATGGTGCAAAGTATTTCTCTATTTTTCATCACATAGACTCATAACTAATCTTACTAATTGGCAAGAGCATCTTATGTACTATGTCCATTCATGTTAAGGGGAATCCGATGAATATGATTCATCTACCTTTAAAGAAGGTAGAAGGAAGAATTGCTTTTTGAACTATTGCAATTAAATTAGCTGTACAGATGTAAAAATATGTTAGAAGTAATTATCTTGAAACAAATGTCTCAAAGTATTGGAGAGTGAACTAAATGCTCGTCATAGATTAAATTGTGCACACTCGCCCCTGGAAAATTGTGTGTAGCAGTTTGGCTCGGCCATGATTCCTGGTGTTGTGTTTTGTTCCTATATGCTGTAAACCTTGCCTCCTTGATGTTAATAAAGGAGGATGGGTGTCACTTGCGTTTGTGGGGCAGGATTCCAAGTGTAAGATTGTATTGTGCCTTGAGGCACTCTGTTGGGATATAAAGGAAAGGGAAGCAATCAGAGATGTGAAGATCTCTTACTACTAAGACGTAGCCCCTGGAGCAGAGCATACCCTTTGGAAAGGTTCTAGGCCCCTGTGCCTTCAAAGTGCCCAGTCCAGGAGAAGAATGACAAGGATGACAAGGACTTTCCTCCAGAGCCAATAAAGACTTCTCCTGAAACTGATGCCTGAATTTGAACTTGTAACCTACTAGACTGTGACAGAATAAAATTCTACACCCCCTCCTTTTTTTTAAAGCAAATAAAGTAGTTCTTGGAAACTGGAAAGAGAATGAGTATTAGTGTGAGTGGCACTAAGTTTAAATCTGGCACTGGAAGAAACTGAGTCAGAGGAAGTTTCATGCAGAGGAGTGGGTGAAACTTCAATCCTCCAGAAAGAAAGTGAGTAGAATGGATCTTTAGAGGAGACAGCAGGAAGTAGGAAGAGGTAAACCAAAAAACAAACTTATTGCTGTCAAGTCAATTCCAACTCATAGCAACCCTATAGAGAGAGTAGAACTGCCCCATAGAGTTTTCAAGGAGTGCCTGGTAGTTTTGAACTGCTGACCTCTCATTAGCAGTTGTACCACTTAACTATGATTTGAAATTGACTAGACCAAGACTAGTTTTCCATGAGTCAGATCCGACTTGATGGCAGTTGGCTTGGCTAAGACTAGTTTTAGTTCTCCAGTAAAAAAAACAATGGATAAAAATAAGCATGGGGATTTTTCTCCAGATTTGAAATATACGCTTCAAAACCAGGGATTAGTGGTTCAGTGGTAGAATTCTCACTTTTCTTGTGGGAGAACCAAATTTTATTCCTCATCAATGCACATTATGCATAGCGATCACTCATTAGTCAGTGGAGGCTTGCATGTTGCTGTGATGCTGAAAAGGTTTCAGCACAGATTCTAAACTAAAACTGACTGGAGGAATGACTCGACGGTACTCGGCTTAGGAGGAATGATCTGGTGATTTCTCTTAAAGTCAGGCAGTGAAAACTATGAGTCATAACAGTCTTATCAGCAGTCAGTCTTGGGGACGGTGTAGGACTCAGCAGTTTTTCTTTCAATTCTATGTGGGTTACTACAAGTTGAGGGTTAAGGCAAAGGCAAGTAACAAAAATATCATGTTTGAATATCATGAATATCTTCTCAGATATTCGGACACAACTGCGCTCTCTACTGTAAGAACTAATCAGTGCGTGTCTAGTTCCTTTTTCCTAGCATCTTGACATGCCCTTTCCAGGGCCCTCATTTTTTCTTCCTGACTGCAACTGATGAAGATAATTGATTTTACTTTTATTTGAAGTGCAGCATAAATTTCACTCCTTTCAAAAACTTGACTGCTTGACTGATTTTAAATTATGTTAAGGTGATTGTAATGACAAGTACCCACACCAGAAGACAACATGGGGTAAATAGAAGAAAGTAGCAGCTTCCATTTCAGTGAATGGGATAAAATGAACTTGTTATGAGAGAATGACTTGGGTTAGAAACTGCCAAGTACCTCATCAGAGTAAGAGACTTGGGACACAGTAGAGAGGGACTGATGATAGGGCACAAAAACCACTACAACAGATAAAAGTGGAATGACTTACAAGCAAGGGCAAGGAATATTAAGTTCCTGAAGTTGTTGGAACAGAGTTTGCATCTTGGTTTGCCCATTACTTGCTGCAAAATACAGAGCATGGTTGGAGATGATAGTTGAGACTTTGGTTGGGACAAACAGCAGGGTGGAGTGAAGGTAGCGATGAGTCTGCAGATGATATTTGGAGCTAGGTTATGAACTTTTTCAGCTGAAATTTAAAAAAGTAATAACAAAAGTCATATTGTCAGAAGTTTAGAGGATGTGGCCAGAGAAATTAGGCAAGACAATGAAATCAGCAAAGAAGTAAAAATCTCCCTATTTGCAGATGATACGATCATACGCCAAGAATCCTAAAGAATCCATAAGTAAACTATACAAACTGATAGAAGAGTTCAGCAAAGTAACAGGATACAAGATAAACATAAGTAAATCAGTAGGATTCCTTTATACCAACAAAGAGATTATAGAAGAAGAAATCACCAAATCAATACCATTTACTATAGCCCCCAAGAAGATAACATACCTAGGGATAAATCTCACTAGAGAAATAAGAGACCTTTACAAAAAGAACTATAAGATCTTACTACAAGAAATATGAGAGACTTATATAAATGGACGAACCTACAACACTCATGTGTAGGAAGAATTACCATCATGAAAAATGTCTATTTTGCCCAAAGCAATCTACATATATAACGCAATCCCAATACATATCCCAGTGACAGTTTTTAATGTGATGGAGAAACAAATCACCAACTTTGTTAGAAAGTGGAAAAACTCTCGTATAAATAAAGGGCTACTGAAGAAGAAGAACATATTAGGAGGTCTCTCACTACCCAACTTCAGAACCTATTACACTGCCACAGTTGTCAAAACAGCCTGGTGCTGGTACAAAAAGAGACACATAGACCAATGGAACAGAGTTGAGACTCCAGAGATGCCACCATCCTCCTATGAACAGTTGATATTCGACAAAGCCTCCAGGCTTTTAAACTAGGGTAAAAACAGTCTCTTTAACAAATGGTGCTGGCAAGATTGGATATCCATCTGCAAAAAATTGAAACAAGACTCATACCTCACATGTTATACAAAAACCAACTCAAATTGGATAAAAGACCTAAAGATCAAATCTAAAACAATAAAACTCATTCAAGAAAAAGCTAGGATCAACAATGGAGGTTTTAATTCACACTTAGACTTCAAAAGCTAACAAAGCACAGTCAACAGAAGAGAAAAAAGATAAATGGGACCTACTAAGAATCAAACACTTTTGCTCATCCAAAGACTTCCTGAAAAGAATTAAAAGACCACCTACAGAATGGTAAAAAATATTTGGCAACTTTATGTCAGACTGACTTCTGATCTCCATAATCTACAAGGTACTACAAAATAACAAGAAAAGGATACATAATCCAATTAAGTGATGGGCAAAGGAGATGGACACTTTTCTAAAGAGGATATCCAGGCAGCCAAAAGACACATGCAGAATTGCTCACAATCATTAGCTATTAAAGAAATTCAAATCAAAACTATGATGAGATATCATCTTAACCCTGCAAGGTTGGCCATCATCCCCGAAACACAAAACAACAAATACTGGACAGACTGTGGAGAAATTGGAGCTCTCCTACACTGCTGGTGGGATTGCAAAATGGTACAACCTCTTTGGAAAGCAATCTGGTCATTCCTTAAAAAGTTGGAAATAGATATACCATTTGACCCATTAATCCCACTGCTTGCAATATATCCTACAGATGCAAGGACAGTTACATGAACAGATACTTGTATGCAAATGTCTGTTGCAGCACAGTCCACAGTAGCAAAAAGATGGAATCAACCCAGATGCCCAATAACAGAGGTATGGATAAATAAACTGCAGTACATATACTCAATGGAACACTATGCAATGATAAAGAACAATGATGATTTTAGGAAGCATCTCATTACTTGGTTTCAATTGTAAGACATTATGTTGAATGAAATTAGTTAGCAGCACAAGGGCAAATATTGTACAAGATCCCTACTATAAGGACCTAAAAACAGACTCATGTACAGAAGAAAAGACTCTTTGACAGCTGCAAGGGAGGGGTGCAAGGGAGGGAGAGGGCTGGTTACAGGTTAGATAGTTGATAAAAATTTGGTTGAGTGAAGTCAGTGACAGCACACATTAGAAAGATCAGTTTAACTGGACTTCAACATAGCCTGAAAACTATTCCAACCTTAACCCAATATTGCAAGGACAGAGTAGCAGGGGCGAGAGTCTGGGGACCATGCTCTCAGAGGACATCAAGGCCATTTGGCATAACCAGACTATTGCTAAGAGAGCCTTTTGCACCCCACATTGGTGAGTAGCTTCTGGGATCTTAAAAGCTAGCAAGCTGCCAACTGAGGTACATCAAATGGTCCCAACTCAGCTGGAACAGATGATCACCAAGGAACAAAACAACAAGGGGGAAAGAGAACCCAAAGACACAAAGACCCATGTCAATGGGTGATTACATCAAAATGTGACCACAAGGACCAGATGGTGCCCCCCCAACCACCAATGACAGCTGTGATGGGGCTTACAATATTGAGTCCTAGTGGCAGTATGAGAATAAAAAGAGATACATCCTCAGAACTCCACTGTAAGACTGCAGTTGATGGTACAAAGCCTGGGGGTTCCCCTGGGAGCATGGCCCCTGCCCCTGTTCATAAATCATTACTGAGGTCAACTCCTCGGAGCGGAATGGATTTGACTTGGCAATACAGAGTGATCACATCGTGTGTGCACTTTATGGTTCTATGCATTTATAGGATGTCTTCCTACTGGCCTCTCACTGGGGGGAGTGGATAGGGTGGAGAAGAGGGGACAGGAGATTGTTAAGAAGATATGACATGTATAGAACAGAAAGGAGGAGTGTGCTGTCACCCAGCAAGGAGAGCAGTAGGAGCTGCACAGGGACAGGCATGCAAATTTAAAGTGGATTGTACACTTTCACTCAATCACAATAAATAAATAAAATTTTTTAAAAAAGTATAGAGAATGTATAAAATACGTCACAAAAAAATTGGAAAAACAAATTAAAAGACTAATGCAAAAAATGGACAAAGGCTATCAATAGATACTAGGTCTCACAATTAAGTCTGTGAACTTGTTCCAAGGGCTACATATCTCACAGCTGAATATCACTATGTTCACCTTTGCAGCACTTCCCATGGGAAGCTATGCACCAATGCCCATGCCTAGTCCACACTTGATAGCAATTTTGGAACTCTTTCTGGAATGGCCATTGCCCACAATGGCAAGGTGGCAAGTTTGCAAACTCTATTGCCTAGTTGTCTGTAAGAGAGTTTTGAGCCAGTAAACAACTGCATTGAAACACCCTCCCTACTTGCCTGATTTGACCCTCAGTAACTTTTTTCTCTACCCCGAGATAAAGTAAGTATTGAAAGGAAGACAACCTGATGACGTTCAGGGCATCAAGGGTAATATGACAACAGCTCTGACAGCCAATCCAGAAAAAGAGTTCCAAAATTGCTTTGATGGGTGGACTAGATGCTGGCTTTGGTGCATAGCTTCCCAAGCAGAGTACTCTGAAGGTGATCATAGTGATAATCAGCGATGAAATATGTTGCACTTTTTCTAGGATGAGTTTAAGAACATAATTGTCAGACCTCATATTTCACCAGAGTATTCAGATGGCCAACAAGAAAAGAATTTCAAACACAGTAGGCTTTATGGAAATACAAATCAAAACCACAATGAGATGTTATCTTGCCTATATTTGAATGCCAATGATCAAATAACCAGAAAGCATTAGTTTTCGGTGAGATTGTACAGAAAAAAGAATTCTCATCTATTGCTAGTGGGAAGGTAAAATGCTACAATCAATGTGGAAAACAGTTTGGTGATTCTTTATATAGTTGAACAGAAGACATGCAACCAACAATTTCTCTCTTAAGCATATACCCAAAGCAGAGACATAAACAGAAACGTGTACATCAGTGTTCATTACATCACTATCCATAACAGCCAAAAGATGGGAACAATCAAAATACCCATTAACTCATGTATGGATAAACTCAGCTATAAAGAGGAATGAAGTCTTGCAGCCAAACCAAAACTCATTGCCACTGAGTTGATTTCTACTCATAGCGACCCTATAGGGCAGAATAGAACCACCCCACAGAGTTTCCAAGGAGTGTCTGTTAAATGGAACTGTGAACACCTTAGTTAGTAACTTTTAATGCTTAAACTATGCAGCTACAATTTCCAAAGTCTTGACACATGCCACAACATGTATGAAATTAGAAAACTATGTAGAACAAAATAACTCAGTCACAGAAGGATTCTTCATGATCTCACTTATATGAAATAAACATATATATAGAGAGAGAGAAAGTAATAATAATTATTGGTTACCAGGTTTGAGAGGCTAGGAGGAGGAGAGAATTACTGCTTAGGATGCTCTGAATATGTTACCAGAAAACCAAACCCACTACTGTTGAGTCAATTCCAACCCTATGCAACTCTATAGACAGAGTAGAACTGCCCCATAGGGTTCCCAAGGAGCACCTGGTGAATTTGAACTGTTGAGCTTTTGGTTAGCAGCTGTTGCACTCATCCACTATACCACCAGAATTTCTGAATATATGTTAAAGGTGGTGGAATAACTTGGAAAAAGATAGTAAGAAGGGTGAAACAACTTGAAGAATGTTATCTCTGCCACTAAGTTTGTCATCCACTAAATTGCTGAACTGCTGTATGTTTTGTATCGAGGATCCCCTGTGGTGCAGTGGTGGAGCATTTGACTGCAACCAAAAGGTGGACCACATATCTGCAAGAAGCTCTTTTTGAGAAATATGTGACAGTCTTGTTCTGCAAAGATTTACAGCCTTAGAAACCCTGTGGTACAGTTCTATCTACTCTGTCCTATAGGGTTGCAGTGCATTAGAAACAGCACAACAGCAATGGCTTTTGTTGTGTGTATTTTCCTCACACATAAAATATTATAAAAGGCTAATGGAACAACCTGGAGCCTGCAAGTAGAATAACTGTGGTGGCATCAAGAAAACAGCTATAATAGCTAGTACAAAAAAATTCAGTTGAATTAGTGGTTTAGTCCAAGGATTACTCCTTATTTCTAGTTAGCAATTGGTGGTGCCAGTTATAGCATAAGAAAATGATTAGATTTAATGAAGGAAAATGACAAATTCTCTTAAGGTCATTTTGATTCAGAGGGCTTGTATGTGATACAGGCAGAAATTTCTTGCAAAAAGTCATATTTGGGTCTACAATTCAACTACAGATAGCTATTGGATACCATATCTTATACAGGAATGTAGATTGACCCTTAGATATGAAACTATATGACAGCTGCAGGTAAGATTAAGCTGAGGTCAAGAGATTATTAACGATTACCATGTTGACTAACATTTCAATGATGCTCTTTACAATGGTCTTTTCTTATTGTGATTGAGTGAAAGTGTACAACCCATTTTAAATTTGCATTCCTGCCTATATGAAGCTTTCTCTGCTCTCCTTGCATGGTGACAGCACACTCCTCCTTTCCATTCTATACATGTCATAACCTCTTGACGATCTCCTGTGCTCTCTTCTCCATCTTCTCCACTTCCCTCTAGTAAGAGGCCAGTAGGACAGCATCCCATACATGCATAGAACTTGTTTTAGTCAGCTAGGGCTGCTCTAACAGAAATACCACAGAGTGGATGGCTTTAACACAGAAAGATTTATTCTTACACAGTCCGGTAGGTTGCAAGTCCATATTCAGGGTGTCCGCTCCAGGGGAAGGCTTTCCCCTTGTCGGCTCTGGAGGAAAGTCTGATATTGCATCAGTCTTTGTCCAGGGAGCGTCCTGATGCAAGAACCTCTGGTCTGAAGGACGCGCTCTGCTCCCGGTGCTGCTTGCTTGATGGTAGCGAGATTCTCAAACTGTCCTGTGTTTCTTTTTCCTTTTATTCCTTGCAAGCTAAAAGCATTAAGGGTGGGGCAAGCCATACTCCAGGGAAACTCCCCCTACAGCAGGAATTTACAGCCCCACCCTAATCATTTAACATACAGGTTAGCAAAACCACACAATGGAGGACAGTCCCAAGATACGGGGAACCATATCCCAGCCACGTGGCTGCACACATTTTTGGGGGGACACAATTCAAACCATGACATCCCACCCTTTGACAACCCCAAAATCACATCACAAAAACATTTAACACATTCATCTCACCATAGCAAAATTATGTCCATCCATATAACAGAAGTCTTATATCAGTTCCAAGTCCAAAATACAAAAACTCTTCTACATCTGTGAAACTTAGAAAGCATTAACAGGCAACAGGCAAGTCAACAGAACACATTACATTAGCCCTCAAAGCTTTGGAAATACTCTTACATTTTCTGAGACAGTCTACACAACAGCAATGCTGTCCAGACTCTAGGTATCGGCCATACTCTCAGGTTTCTGAGTGGAGACCTCCATCCCCGTGCTACAACTCTGCCTTCAAGGCCCACTTGGACAGAAACTCTGTCCCATCAGCTTTAGGTGCACCCTAAGCCCAACTGAGTGGCAATTCCACCCTTTCAAAACCCTGAGGTCATGGCCATACCTCTTGAGACTGAGGCAGCTCAGCTTCTCACGCTATTTGTCTCTTCAGCTTCAGCTTCCTATGGCCGCGTGGCCTGGCCCTCAGGCCCACATTGGCCCTGCTGGGCAAGTGTTCCAAAGCTCTGTAGCTCCACTGGTTTAAGTGCCCGAAGGCACCCCACTCTTGCTGGAAAGCGTCCTGCCCACAGGCACTCAACTCTCTCACTCCGCGGGTCAGCAAGTCCAGCTCCACCGATTCAAGTGCCCAGAGGCACCCCGTTCCACGAGGAAAACTCTGTGCAGGCACTGACCTCTCTCGCTCCATGGGTAGGCTCCAGCACTGCCTCTGGTTCTGCTGCTGCCGCTGCCACTGCTGCCAGTCCTCTGTTGTTTCTCACCATCTGTGCCTTCTTCGTTCCATCTGAATCTTCTATACATTCGCAGTTTCAAAGTGGCTTCCACATTTTAGGTATTTGCTAGAACAGCACCCCACTCCTGGTACCAATTCTGTTTTAGTCAGCTAGGGCTGCTCTAACAGAAATACCACAGAGTGGATGGCTTTAATAAAGAAAGATTTATATGAGGATGAGAGTCCTGCTCCCTGAACTGCCGATCCTACGTTCGCCAGCCACTGTCACTTCGTCTTGCCACCAGCTTGGGATCCACCGACCTCCAGCCTCTGTCGCTTCATCTCGCCACCAGCTTGGGATCCACTGATCTACACAACCAGTGATCTACAACTCTGGTCTCTGACTTGCTGACCTTGGGTTCCTCAGCTTCCGTGGACACGTGAGGTTTGTGCCAGAGCTTGGGACATTCCGCTTCTGTGATTACGTGAGCTGTTTCTTATATTTGTATCTATCTATCTGTCTATATATATATTATAAATCTTCCCTTGTACCTACATGTGTTACTGGTTTTGCTTCCCTAGAAAACCCAGCCTAAGGCAGAACTATAAAGTGCTCACATGATATGATCACACTCTGTCCCTGAGTCCAATTCATTCCTGTCCAAAGAGTTGACCTCAGTAATGATTTATGATCTGGGGCAGCATCAGGTCTCAGGGTCATGCTCCCAGGTAAACCCCCAGGCCTTTGGACCGTCAGTTTACGTCCTTTAGTGGAGTTCTTTGGGTGCATGCCCTTTTTTTCTTGTGTTGTCACTGAGACTCGATACTGTGAACCTTATCACAGCTGTCATTTGTGGTAGCCATGCACCATCTGGTTCTTCTGGTCACCTGTTGATATAGTCACTCATTCATGTGTCTTTCTGTCTTCTGTGTTCTTTTTCCCTCATGTTGTTGCTGTCCTTGGTGATCATCAGGGCCAGCTGAGCTGGGACCATTTGGTGTACCTCCGATGGCAGCTTTTAAGACCCCAGACACCACCCACCAATGTAGGAAACAAAAGACTGTCTTAGCAATAAGCTAGTGACAACAATTGGCCTCAATGTCCCCTGAGAGCATAGTCCCAAGAACTCTACCCCTGCTTCTCTATCCTTACAATATTGGGTTAAGGCTGGAAGAGTTTTCAGGTTACACTGAAGTCTAGTTAAACTGATCTTCTTTCTAATGTGTGCTGTTGCTGGTTTCACCCAACAGAATTTCTATCAACTATCTAATCTATAACCAGCCCTCTCTCTCCCTCCCTCCTCTCCCTTGCAGCCTTCAAAGATTTTTTTCTTTTGTACATGAGTCTGTGAAAAGTTCTTGTAGTTATGGTCTCATACGATATTTGTCCTTTTGCTGCTGACTGATTTCATTCAACATAATGTCTTCCAGTTGAAACCAGGTTATGAGATGTTTCCTAAAATCATCGCTGTTCTTTACCATTGCAGTGTTTCATTGAGTATATATACCACGGTTTGTTTATCCATTCATCTGTTGTTTGGCATCTGGGTTGATCCATCTTTTTGGTGTTTTGGACTGTGCTGCAATAAACATTCATGTGCAAGTATCTGTTAATGTGACTGCCCTTGCTTCTGTAGGTACAATGTACTTTTTAATACACATTAATTTCATCACACAACAGTGAGTGCTATATGAACAAAAATTAATATTACATGCATTTTTTTCCAAGTGGAGAACACTTACACAGTTACCTATTTTTTGAGCAAGAATTTCCCTTCTATTCTGATGTTGTTGAGAGTTTTTAACATGAGTAAGTTTTGGACTTGGTCAAATGACTTTTCTGCGTCAGATGATAAAATCAAATGACTCTTATCTTTTGTTTTATTTATGTTGTTGACTACATTAATTGTTTCTGTAATGTTGATCCATCCTTGCATCCCTAGTATTAATCCTACTTAGTCATCATGAATTATTTGTTTGATATGTTTTGAATTCTGTTGGGTAAAATTATTTGAGGACTTTTGCATCCAAGTTCATGGGAGATATTGGTCTGTAATTTTGCAATTTGTGTTATCTTTACCAGGCTTTGTAAACACAGTTATGCTGGATTTATAAAATCAATTTAGGAATTTCCCATCCTTTTCTATTCTGTAAAATACTTCTAGTACTAGTGGTATTAAATTTTCTGTAAAATTGTGGTAGAATTCTCCAATGAGGACATCTGAACTAGGACTTCTTTTGGTTGCTTTTTTTATTTTTTATTTTTTATATTACTTTTTCAGTCTCTTATTTTGTGATGGATTTCTTAAGTTGTTCTACAACCGTTTTTGTCAGTTTTGGTAGGTAATGTGATTCTAGGAATGTGTCCCTTTCCTCTAGGTTTTCAAATCTATTAGAGTACTTTCCCCCCCATAATATTCTGTTATGATTCTTTTAACTTCAATTGGTTCTGTTGTGAAATTGCCCTTCTCATTTCTCATTCATGTTATTTGTTTCCTCTCCTGCTTTTCTTTTGTGATATTGGTCAGTGCTTTAAGGATTTTGTTGATATTTTTAAAAAAATAGTTTATTGTTTTGTTAATTATTTTTTTTAGCTCAGTACATATTTTTAATAATACTTTTGTATGATTAAGGTGAAAGTTTACACAGCAAATTAAGTTCCCATTTAACAATTTCTACAAAAATTATTCACTGATATTGGTTACCTTTTTCACAGTGCATTGTTACTCTCATTCATTTCATTCTGGCTGTACCATTTCCAGTACTCTAGTTTCCTTCTCCTCTTGCCTTTTCATCTCTGTTTTAGAGTAAATTGTTGACTTATTAGGTTTCATACAGATAATTTTTCAATGGGAGGCAGTACTCACAAATGATATTCTTTGTTTTATGATCAAATCTGCTGTTAGTAGCTGAAGATGACCTCACAGGATAAACTCAACTTACTGTCTGAAGAGTATCTTGAGGTGATAGTCCCAGAAAGTCTTCTAGTCCCAACCAGTCCAGTAAGTCTGAATTTTTTTTTTTAGCTAGCTTTTTTTTTTACTTAATATGACTGAGTGAAAATGTACATTCCCGTATAAATTTACATGCCCACCTATATGCAGCTTCCACTGCTCTCCCTGTCTGGTGACAGCACACTATTCCTCTCTGTTCCATACATATTTTGTTAATTCTTTCAGTTGTTTTTGTACTCTGTAATTCATTTAGTTCTGTTCTAATTTTTATTATACTTTTTTTTTCCTGGTGTCCAAGGGGTTCTTTAGTTGTTCTCTTTCTACTTCTTTCTGTTGTAGGGTTAATTCTTTGATTTAGACCCTTTCTTCATTTTTTATGTGTGCATTTGTTGAGATAAGCTGACTTCTGAGCACTATTTTTGTTGTATCCCATAGATTCTAGTAGGATATGCTTTCATTCTCTTTTGTTTTCTTGAATTCCATTATTCCACCTTTTATTTCTTCCATAACCCAGAAGTTTTCTAGCGAGGTACTGTTCAGTTTCCATGAGTTTTAATTTCTACCCATGATTTTTCTGTTATTGATTTTGATTTTTATCATTTTATGGTCTGAGGAAATGCTTTGCAGTATTTCATTGCTTTGGATTTTCTTGAGACTTGCTTTATGGCTAAATACATGGTATATTCTGGAGAACATTCCATGAGCACTGAAAAGAAAGTATACTTGTCTATTGTTGGGTGTAGAGTTCTATACATGTCTATGAAGTTGAGTTGGTTCAATGGCACAGTAAGATCTTCCATATCTTTATTCAGCTTCATTATGTTCTGTCCATTATTGAAAGTGATCTGTTGAAGTCTCCTACTATGACTGTGGAGTGATCCATCTCACCTTTCAATGTTGTCAGCATTTGATACATTTAGGGCATCTGTTGTGGGTGTATTAGTATTTAATATTGTTATATCCTCCATATGTATTGACCCTTTAAGCAATAAATAGTGACCATCCTTACCCACTATGGTGGATTTTGCTTTAAAATCTGTTTTATCTGAGATTAATATTGTCACCCATGCTCTCTTTTTTGCATGCTTTTCATTTGGTATACATTTTTCCATTCTTTGAGTTGCAGTTTGTTTGTATATTTGAGTTTAAGGTGTGTTTCTCGTAAGCAGCATATAGAGAGATTGTGCTTTTTATCCAACCTATTACTCTCTGTCTCTTTATTGGTATCCCAATCTGACAACCCTATTCCATGTTCTAGGGCTCCTGGGTGTTCAGAATGTTCTGTTCAATTATTAATACAGGCTTTAGTTTTCAGAGGGAATTAAAGAAATGTGTGTCTAGTCTGCCTTCTAGGCTCTGCTCCACCCATCCCAAGATTTATGGCTTGATGATACAGTTCTTGGTCATTTTAAGAAAAAATAGTGGAGTCATTTATAACGTGAAACCAACTCACTCGTGCCTTTCTAAATACAAAAACTTCTTATTTGTTGGTTGATTCACTATAACAGCAAATTTTACCAACTAGTTGGTTGTGTCAAGCATACAATTTTAATAAAATTTGTAAAATTTGGAAATTACTACTGGTGTAGCTGCAAAACCAAATGAAATGTTGCAGGAGATACAGTAGCTTCTAGGGAAGTATACTCATCCACATTGCATTCATTCCCTGAGAACAAGTGCAGGCACTAAGTTTTCCTCAGTGGCTGAAGAAGCCAAGTTCAAGGCCAGGATCTAGAAGATTATGGCAAATAGAAGGGACTTGTGCACAGATATCTATAGTTCACCATGTGGTGAGTGACTGATTCTTTCCAGACAATCATTGTTACTAAAGTGGTTTAGAAATGAGAAAGATTATAGCATGAATAAGATAGATAAATAAATGACAACTTGTATCTCCAGTATCAGAAGTAACAAAACCCTAATGGAAGCATGATAAGTAGGAACTTGACACCAGTCAACAGGCTTCAAACGTTTGCTATTGTTCTTATATTTCATAATTATTGCTTATGGGATATGGGCTGTTTACCTTATCTTGGCATGTTTCTGAACTATCTGTTTTAAAATTTTTATTGTCCCTTCACATAAAAATATAATTTATAGAGCACTAACAGAGTTTAAAATGAATATGAAGAAATCAGTGTCTCTACCATGAGAACTGGGAGTCATTCCATGATTACCAGATGTGGATGGACTTCCAGTAATAAATGTCTTCCAAGGGTTTCCCTAAAGCAGAAATATTCTCTATAGGAAATTAATTGACAATGTGAAAATATTTTTTTATGAATTAAATATATAAATAAGAGATAGTTGTCACTGAAAGACAAAACAGTTTGTAAAGAAATAAAACTATCTCTATTAGCAGGATTCAGAAAAACAAAAACCGAGACCCAAACTGGAATTAATAGAAAAGTTCAACAAAGTGTCAGGATATACGATAAACATAAGTAAATTCAAAGGATTCCTTTGAAGAAACCATAAAAGAGGAAATCACCAAATCAACACCATTTATAATAGCCTCCAAGAGGACAAAATACCTCGGAATAGATATAACCGGAGATGTAAGAGACCTAGCAAAGAAAATTACAAGACCCTACTAAAAGAAACCAAAAGAGATTTACACACGTGGAGAAGCCTACCTTGCTCACAAATAGGAAGACTTAACATCGTGAAAATGACTACTCTATGTACAGAAATCTATACACACAATGAAATCCGAATACAAATTTTAATGTCATTTTTTAATGAGATGAAGAAACAAATTACCAGCTTTGGAAAGGGAAGAAACCCTGTATATGTAAAGCACTACTGAAGAAGAGGAACACAGTGGGAGGCCTCACACTACCTGACCTTAGAAATTGTTACACTTCCACAGTAATCAAAATAGCCTGGAACTGGTACAAAAACAAATATATAAACTAACTGAACAGAATAGAGAATCCAGAAATAACACCATCCACCTATAAGTAGCTGAAATTTACAAAAGCCCAAAGGCTGTGAAATGGGGAAATAACAGTCTCTTTAACAAACAATATTGGCAAAACCGGATATTCACCTGCAAAAAACTGAAACAAGACCCACATCTCACACCTTACACAAAAACTAACTGAAAATGGATCAAAGTCCTAAACATGAAATCTAAAATGGTAAAGATTACAGAAGAAAAAATAGGGAGAACGCTGGACGCTCTAATATGTGAATTAAGCAGACTACAAAATATTACTAGCAAGGCACAAACAGCAGAAGAGAAAATAGATAAATGGGAACTATTACAAAAACAAACATTTATGCTCATCAGAAAATACTGCCTACAGACTGGGAAAAAGTATTTGGCAGCCTAGTATTTTATCAATGGCTGATTTCAAAAATTGGTAAGATACTACAACATATCAACAAGGAAAAGACAAATAACCCAATTAAAGAATGGGCAAATGATATGATGTCTTCTCCATGGAAGACATCCAGGCAGCCAAAAGTCACAAGAAAAATGCTGATGACCACTAACCACTAGAGAAATCGAAATCAAAACTACAATAAGACACTGTCTCACCCCAACAAGGATGACACTAATCCAAAAACCACAAAATAACAAATGTTGTAGAAGTTGTGGAGATATTGAAACTCTTCTATACTTCTAGTAGAAATACAAATTGGCACAACCTCTCTGGAAAGCAATTTGGCACTTTCTTAACAAGCTAGAAATAGAAATACCATATGATCCAGCAATCCTACTGCTTGGAATGTATCCTAGAGAAATAAGGGCTGTCACACAAATGTTTATTGCAGCACTGTCCACAATAGCAAAAAGATGGAATCAACCTAGGTTAATTCATCCATCAACAGATGAATGGATAAACAAACTACAGTATATTTTCACAATGGAACACTATGCAGTAATAAAGAACAACAATGATTTTATGAAACATCTCATACCTTGGAATCAACTAGAATACATGTTGAGTGAAAGTGGTCAGCTGCAAAGGACAAATACTGTATGAGATCACTATTTTAAGAAAAGGGTTATGCACAGAATAAAATTCTTTTATGGCTACAAAGTTGTTAAGTGAGGGAGAAGGGTATTTATGGATTAGATAGTCAATAGGCATTTGGTTAGCTGAAGAGAGTGACAAGAGTGACAGTAAACAGTAGAAAGGAGATCAGCACAGCTGGACTACCCCGTAAGCTAAAAGGTTTTCTAAACTCAAGCCAATGTTTTAAAGGACACAGTAGCAGAAACAGGGATCTGGGTTTCATGGTTTCAGGTGACATTCTCATCAGTTGGCATATCTAGTTTGTTATTTTTTTTCTGAGAAAATGTCCTGCATCCCATATTGGTGAGTGGTCCTAGAGTCTTAAAAGCCACCAAGCTGCCTTCTAAGGAACATCAGTTGATCCCAACCCACCTGAATCAGATGAAAACCAAGAACAACAAAGACCTGAGGAAAATATGAGCTCAGGAGACAGAATGGTCCACATGATTTGGAGACTATATCAGCATGAGACTAGAATAACTAGATGGTGCCTGGCCACTAAAGACAATTCTGTCAAAGAACACAGTGTATAGTGCCTGCTGTGGCACAAGAAAAAGGGGGCTGTAGATCAAGAGTTCTATTGAAAGACCAGACTTGATGGCTCAACAACCTGAAGGGTCTCATGAGAACACAGCCCCTGGACTTGCTGCTAGCCCAGAACTGACAGCAGTACTGAAGCCAACAGTTCAGACAAAGATTGGACTGTAGTAAGGGACACAGGTTGATGCTGGTGGTGTGTATACTTCATGGCTTAACATATATACGAGGCTGTCCAACTGGTCTCTCTTTAAAGGGGAGAAGTTGGAGAGGAATGGAAAGGCATCAGCTGAGTGATACTGGGAGTAAGAGTATGGAGGAATCCTGAGAAGGGTGAGTGTGTTGTCACAGTGTGAGGAGAGCAGATAGAGTTGCATAGAGGTGGATATACAGGGTTTTATATGGCAAATTGACTTGGATTGTAAACTTCCACTAAATTTTTTTAAAGCTTATATAGCAACTTATATGGTACCAAAGTGTAGCACCTTGTTATTCTAAAGCCTAAATTCATTATATAGCAATGCTTCCCAGAAGAAATACAGATAAAGTTCTAATTTAAAATGCTGAAAAGCTTGGAGTGGAATTAAATTGAAGAACTAGAATAAAGAATAAAAGGAAGCTATTACTGTCCAACAATATAGCTCATCCTCTTGCCCACTTTTCCTAGAGTCAATTTCTATGTAGGAAATACCTCCTCATTTGTTTCTACTTAAGGAACTATGGATAGGGCTATATCTTTCTACTTTTAACCTGTACTGTTACCTTTCCTTAAACTCTGGATGCCTGTGGCCTCAAAATTTCTTCCTTATCTTCTAGAAAACAGCCCAATTAAAAAATATATTAGAGGTAGAAAACATGTAATATAGACAAGGATTATGATTGCTAATTCTGACATTCCTCCTTCCTTTCTCTTAATTCTTAACTAGTGTCCATTGATGGGGGTACTGGCTCTTATTAACATTTGCATAATGCTAATTTCCACAGAATATAGCAAAGATGGGTGCTGGTCACAACTCCTGGAACAAGGTGGGTGTCCTACAAATATTTCTTAAATTGAATTGTTTTTTGAGATTGAAGAATTCCCTTGAGCTTCTAGAAAGTAGCTTGGATACAATTTATTTTTATAACTTTGATTTATTTTGTCTGGCATGGATACCTACCATAATTTGAAACAGTTTACTTTTGCTATACTTGTCCCTAGGGTCACTATGAGTCGAATCTGACGTAACGGCACTTGGCTTGGCTGGCGTGGCTGTTCAATATAATTCTGATCACATTAGCTATAATTGACTGGTCAGTAGGTGGGCATCTGACCCAGACTGGACTAGTTAAATAGCAAGAGGCTGGATCTGGGAAATTTTACCCATATGATGGAAAACATGGTAAACCAACCATCTCTGAACTTCCATATCATGAGTCATACCTCTGTTTCTTGATCCCAATCTCTAACTCTTGAAAAGAAATTTTCTTGTGCTTCATGGGTCCAAGACCTAATCACATTCAAATTAATTAGAATGTCTTCAAACTTTATGGTAACACATTTTGAAGACAGTATTTTTTCAGGGATGGTTTTTTTTCTTTCTCTCTCTCTGTTTCTTTTTTTCTTTCACAAAATAGTTTTCTACTTCTGCTTAGGAAGATGGATGACATCCTGGAGATACGGGATCTGCCTAAAGACCAAGTCATGGTAATAACTGTTGCCAAATGCATGAAACCAGAGAGTCAAAACATAGTGTCAATTAAGTTATCTCATTAGTGGAGGTTGAGGAGTGTAACTTAAGGAAACCCATAGCCTGAGAGTCTGAGGTAACAGTGGGAATAGAAAAGGTGTAACTGGAATCTACCTTATCAGGAAGCACTCTGGCTTGGTAGATGTTTTGAACACTAACTCTAGCCTTCTGGCACCATTTATAGTAGACTAACTCTAGATCAGGACAGCAAAAAGGAGTTGAGTTCACTTTGAAGACTACGATGTGCCTAACCCAAGCCATGGTATGCATCTGAAAGCTAGACGAATGAACAAAGAAGACAGAAGAAGAATCAATGTCTTTGAACTGTGATGTTGGAGAGGAGTGTTGAATGTACCATGGACCTCCAAAAGAATGAACAGACTTGTTCTGGAAGAAGTATAGAACCAGAGTGCTCCTTGGAGGCAAGGCTAGCTCCACTGATTCAAGTGCCCAGAGGTACCCCACTCCACCAGGAAACCTCTGTGCACGGGCACTTGGTTCTCATGCTCTGTGGGTCAGCTGCAGTGCTGTCTCATGCTAGTCTAGTTCGGCTGCTCCTCATCTGTTGCCGTTGGTCCTCTGCTGTTTCTCACCATCTATGCCTTCTTTAGTGATAACTCTGTTCCTTCTGAGTCTTCTGTCCATTCAGTTTTAAAATCACTTCCACACTTTAGGTAGAGCAGCACTCTACCCTCTCAGTACCAAATTCTGTTTTAGTTACTGGGTACTGCTCCAACAGAAAATACCACGAGTGGTTGGTTTCATGAAGTCTCTGCATGAAAAAAGTTTCTAACTTTTTTGTCACAGTACAGCAAGCCACAAATCCATTTATGATCTACAAGTACACTCAATAAGAGAAATTATCACAGTCTGGTAGACTGAGTCCAAATTTAATGACAGCATCTTGCCATGGGAACGTCATACCACCAAGAAGGCAGCACCAAGAGCAGAGCACATCCTTTGGACCTGAGGTTCCATCCATTCATGGTATTTTCTGTTGGAGCAGTACTAGGTAACTAAAACACTGACTAATGAATGAAAATTTTTCCTAAGATGAGTCTTTATCTCATGCAATGAAATGGAATCCATTACTTGCTCAAACCACTTTTTGACTATTGAGGCTAACGCAAGAAATCAATTCAGTCTCATCTCAGAAATTCCTCTGAATTTTGTCATAGTTATCTAGTGCTGCTGTAACAGAAATATCACAAACAGATGGCTTTAAAAATGAGAAGTTCTTTCTCTCACAGTATATGAAGCTAGAAGTCTGAATATGCTATGCCTGCTCCAGAGGACATCTTTCTCTCTGTGTCAGTTCTGGGGGAAGGTCATTTTATTCAATCTTCCCTGATCCAAGGAGCTTCTCAGCTCAGTGACCCCAAGTCAAAAGGACATGCTCCTCTCCAAGCTCTTATTTCTACATCCTTGGTTGTAGGAGGTCCTGTATGTTTCTCTTTTATATTTAAAAAGAGATTGGCTTAAAATACAATCTAATCTTGTAGGTTGAGCCTGACCTCATTAAGATAACTGGCTGTAGCCCTACTGCGTTAATATCACAGAGGTAGGATTTACAACACATAGGAAAATCACATCAGATCACAAAATGGAGGACAATCACAGAATATTGGGAATCATGACCTAGCCAATTTGACACACAGTTTAGAGGGACAAAATTCAACACATAACAAATTCCTACTTCCAATTCCTTGGCTTTGACCTTTCTTTTCTATGGGAAAATATGTTAATTCTCTTGACATGACTTTAGCCATCTTGGCTGCTATACTGTTATTTCAACTTTATATAACCTTTTGTACTAATAGTACAATAATCAATTACCTTGACTTTATATTGTGTCCAGTAATCTAGGAGTAATATGGGAACACTTCCAGGTAATGAGATAAGCCATGCAGGGAAGTAGAAAATTGTGACCCAAGTATGTAGGACAACAGGCATCAGAAAACTGTTCCCACCTTAACAACTAGCTAGGTAACTGCATGTTTCCAGCTCCTTGGTTTCCAGGATACTAACTGTTTTCAGTGGATGTATAAATACTTTAATAAAGCCTGATTCTGGGCTCTTGGCACGGTGGCCATTAGCCCCCTGATCCCACTTTTGTCTGTCTTTTCCTTAACCTCAGCGTGGCTGCTCCTCTGCCCATGTTCATCAGAGAACTCTCTGACTTCGACACTTCTCAGGATATTCAGAAAAGATATCTAATTGATCTCTCTGTTACTAATCTAATCCACTCTGATGGACCCTCCCAGTTATAATAGAATAAATCTCTGCTTAAAAATCTTTCCTGGCCTAGGAGCTTCTCAGTGCAGGGACCTTGGGTCCAAAGGATGGGATCCCCTCCTGGCTTATTCTTGTTGTTTTTGTTAAGTGCCCTTGTGCCCAGGCCCGCGGGGCGAATCAACGGAGGGACGAGGGGGAGCCTGCGAAAATGAAAGTAGGGCAAGAGACGCGAAGAAATGGAGGCAAGACAAAATTCTGATCAAGCCTCAAGGTTTTATTGTTACAGCGCGGTATATATAGCAACGGGAATGGAGGGAGGGATTAAGTGACGTAGGGATCGGGTGACATCTGGAGTGAGGTAGCTGTCGGCTTGGGATTGGGTATGCATAAGACTAAGGCAGTGACATCAGGCGGGAAGTTTTCGCGCGCGCGGGCTTTTTAAACTTGGCGCGCGCGGGCTTTCTAAATTTGGTGCGCGCGGGCTTTTTAGGGACTTTCCAAGCTACCTGTATGTTGGGGCCTGGGGGCTTTCCCATGGTCCCCAACACCCTTGCATTGGTTTCAGTTCACAGAAAACCTATAGGGCAGAATGTATCTGCCCCATAAGGTTTCCAAAGAGCAAGTGGTAGATTTGAACTACTGATTTTTTGGTTAACAGCTGAGCTCTTAACCATTATACCATTATATCACTATGCCATTAATGCTCCTTTCTTGGTGGTAGGAAGTTCCTTCTCTCTGTTCAATTCTCTCTTTCATATGGCAAAAGAGATTGATTCAAGAGGATACCACTACTATGTCTTGAAAGAGCCTAGTTTATGTAGAGCCTGCTTGCTAAAACAAAGCAGCAATGCTTTCTTGAACTTTCACAATAATTACAAAAGGTCAACTATCAAATATTAATCCTGCACCAGAACACATAATTATATAATTTATTAAGAACTTACATTTTCCTCACAATATAAAAGATCTGACCTGTGTAACAGAGAGAACTTTGAACTGCATTCCTTTCTGCCTCAGCTTATGCACAAGCTGGAAATAAATCCTGTCTTTGTTCCTCATCTTGATATTCTTTACTTGTAAAAATTGAAACTGGCTTAAACCCAGAACGTGACTGGGGAACACATGTATAAACTAATCCTGTAGATTGTGTTCTGCCTCATGATTACAACTGACTCTAATCTGGCTTCATTAACATCATAGATGTGGGGTTTACAACATGTGAGAAAATTGCATCGAATGACAAAATGGTAGCCAATGATACAATACTGGTGGGGTTTACAACACGTGAGAAAATCGCATCGAATGACAAAATGGTAGCCAATCATACAATACTGGAATGATGGCCTAGCCAAGCTGATACAAATTCTAGGGGAACATAATTCAATTCATAACATCACCCTACAATACATAGAAAATTACTTTGTATAGTAGTGTGTGCTTCTTGCATGTGTATGTGCACGTATAGATGGTACAGTCAGGGGGACACATCAATATTAAAAAATTCACCAGTCCTTTATCCTCAAAGAAAAGAGGGGTAGAAGAAAGATTTTTAAGCAGAGATTTATTCTATCATAACTGGGAGGATACATCAGAGTGCATTACATTATTAATAAGGAGACCAATTAGATTATCTTTTTAAATTACTCCTGAGAAGAAAGGTCAAAACCAATGAATTGGAGATAGGAATTTGTTATATGTTGAATTTTGTCCCCCCAAAATGTGTGTCAAATTGGCTAGGCCATGATTCCCAATATTGTGTGATTGTCCTCCATTTTGTGATCTGATGACAAGAACCTTCCTCCAGAAACAAAAGAAAAAGTTTTCCACTGAGTCTGGCACCGTAAGTTAGGAATTCTAGTCTCCAAAGCTGTTGGTGAATATACGAATCTAACAAAAGTCACTTACATTATTAAACTACATTCCATCCTCTACCACAATTGTCACCCCGTTATAGAAAAATGAAGCGAGCGACACCCAGGAGGAGGCAAGGGGCAGTTTATTACGTCGATGGGCCAAATGGGACCTCTGCAGGTTCCAACAAAATGGCCCCGAGTCAAGTTTCGAGCCGCTAATTATAGTGCAGTCGTGATTGAGACAAATGGGGTGAGTGGGTGGGGTTCTGAGGAGGGGGCATCCTGCCAGGTGGGAGGCTTTGAAATGGGGATCATCTTTACCAGGCAGGTGTGAGATTTATCGAAGGGATGGGAAGAGGGCCGAGTGGAGCGGGTTCCGGCGCACATGTGGCAGGGACGGGAAGTGTCCTGCTGAGCAGGTGTTGGGCTTATCAGAGGAGAGTGTCCTTGTCTGGCGAGAGCTGCTGTGAAACGAAGGGGGGTTAGGCGGGTGTAGGAACAGCAAGGATCGGGGGAAGGAAAGTTTTTCAGTCTCTATATTACCCCCAGACTGGATTAGCAAGCCTGCATTCCTCTCCCTATCTCTGGGAAAGTAAATCAATTGAGACCTCAGAGAGATAATGAAATTTTCAGTAATTCACACTGATAAGATGTAATGGAATCTCATGATGTAGTTCTGTGACAATCTTCAGATGCCAATCCCTTCACAATCTGGCTATAAAAACTGTAGAAAGTGTAACCTAAATGGATAGATTTGGAGATGCTATTCTCACTGCTCCCCCAGGCTCTCTGCTAATACAGCATTCCTTAAACCCTTTGTCGTCTCTGAATTTTTGGCTGCAGTGACAGATAGAATGGACTTGCTTTGTTCTGGCAGCAAAACTAGGAGACAATAAATTTTCATTTGTGATATTTTCGTTATAACAGCATTTAAATAACAAAGCAGAAAACTCAGTCTAGTTAGTGCCAGTATACTCAGTGACTTCAGAATTCTTCATTTCAGCTTAAATAACCAAGTGAGAATACTAAATTGTTTTCCTATTTCCTTCTCAAGAACCTCTTATGTGGCAGTTTTTGAGTACTCAGCTTTTAATGGAAAGATCAGTGATTCAAACTCACCGGCTGCTCTGCCCAGGAAAGATGTGGCGATTTGCTTGTAAAGATATACAGCCTCAGAAACCCTATGCAGTAGTCCTATTCTGCCCTAGGGAGTCACTTTGAACTGAACTGACTTGAAGACAATGGATTTTAAGTTTTGGTATTACTCCTCTTTAAATGCCAGGGAACTCTTTGTAAGTGGGGGAAGAAAAGTGGGAAAGACGCAGAGTCCATAGAGATTCAATGCAGTGTTCTCAGGTATGTGGCTGTTGCCTGTTGCCATCCATCTTTCTACTCTGGGGATTCGTTGTCCACCCTCTTACTCATTCCAGTCTTCCCAGGTCATTATGCTGTCATTAATGAGCCTTCAGCATTCTTTTTCAGCTACCTATTATGTTTTCTCAGGGATTCAGGAAATTCTGATTCTTTCCTACTCTTCTCTAGAATCATAAAAAACTTGGAGCTGCTACTTTGGACCCTTTCTTACCCAGTAGGTATTTAGATTCTTCTGCTTCTAAACAACACTTCTCGTCTGTCACTTTGTTATATTTAACACAACCTTGCTTGTTGAAAACAAAGATACCTTACAGCGCTTGATAAAAATCAAAGATTACAACTTTTCATCATGAATTGTTCTTCAACATAAAGAAACAAAATCCTCACAACTGGACCTTTAAAAAGCATCATGATAAATGGAGAAAATATTGAAGTTGCCAAGAGTTTCATTTTACTTCGATCTACTATCAATGCCCATAGAAGCAGCAGTCAAGAAACCAGATGACATCTTACAATGAGCAAGTCTACGAGTAAAGACTTCTTTAGAATGTTAAAAAGGAAAGACATGATTTTGAGGGTTATTGTGTACCTGACCCCAAATAAGGTGTTTTCATTTGCTTCATATCCATGAAAAGCTGGACAGCGACTAAAGAAGACCAAAGGAGAACTGATGCCTTTGTACTACGGCCTTAGTGAAAAATACCACGGGCTGCCAGAAGAATGAGCAAATCTGTCTTAGAAGAAGTACAGCCAGAATATTCCTTAGAAATAACGTTGTAAGACTTCATCTCATGTACATTGGACACCTTATCGGAACAGATCAATCCCTGTGTTGCAGGAAAGACAAGTAAGGCCCCAGAGGCCAGAAATCGCTCGAGCACTGATAATTACTAGAGGAAGAACATTTTATCCCCATGCTGGCAGAGCCTCGGTGGATTCTAGTCCCCAAATGGCTGAGGTCCCTGAGTTTCTTTGTTCTTTTCTTTTTATAAGTTTTGCACAGAGTACAAAGAAATTTCCATACAGTCCCCTTATCGGCGTTAACAGATTTACATATTTTCATATTGCTTTTTTATTGGCACCGGCAATTTACAGAGGTAAAGATAAGCATTTGTTTCAAGTTACAGGAAAAGTTCTTCTTTTATAAATTCCTAGAGGTTGTGTCACCACGGGGGTGGGAGGGGTGGGTAGGTTATGTGGGAGGGCCTTGAGCTCTCTGAGAAGCCTCTGGTATCTCAGTTTAAATTGTAACTTTTCAGGCCTTCCTCTCTCACCTGGAGAATCACATTATGCTTAGTATGGGAGAGGGTCATTGAAAAAGAGGAAGACTCGCAACAAGATGGATTGTCACAACCGCAACAATAAGCTTAAGCATAAGAACAATTTTGAGGATGGCACAGAACTGCGTAGTGTTTCACACAGGATCACAATGAGTCAGCACCTGCTGGAAGGCTCTACTAAATAGAAGTGACCACTACTCTGAGATCCCTAGACTTATCTCTGGGTTCTGTTGACTCTCCTCCTGTTGCAGCACTACCTGTAGGGCTCTGTTGCCTGATTCCTTAGAGATAGTACTCCTCGGACCTAGCAGCTTGTGTTGAGGAAAAAGGCACAAAGGAACGTAGCTGGGGAGACAGCATGCCTGTTGGTTAATCTTTCAAAAAATCTTCTTGGTGTTTGCCCTAGATGCTCTTTTCCATGTGTGAATTACTCTCCTCCAACCTATTTGGGAAACTTCTAGTCACAATGAAGAGTCTGAATCAGGCCTCAGCCCTGGGACATTGTTATTGCCTACCAACCAAGTAAGATTACATGAGTCTCATCAAAGCTTCCCCTCGTGTATGCTTGTATCCATTATTACGTTTATTTTTCTGTTTAGATATCATCATCATTTTGGCATACTTTCTTTGCCTTTTAAACTGTGAGTACTCAGAGTGATGGATTCAATACCTGCTACTATATAGGAAATGTGTTCATTGTGAGTCCAAAGATGCAGGAATGAAGCAGCAAGTGCTACCACTGACAAGGAAGTATTTGAGATAGAGGCAGGAGCTATGGGTCTCAGACAGAGCTGATATTAATAGTTTCCCAGACTGAAGACAAATCCCGGGCCCTCTGAATTCTGAGAGAAGGGATTTCATAGAAACCTAGTGCTGTTTCTGCAAACAAAGATCTTCTTAAATCAGTATAGAGCATTGTGTTCTGAGAATGTTTTGAAATCACAAGATAGCATTCCCGTTTATCTTGTAGATAAACTTTGTATACAGCCTTTTGATCCTCAGCTCTTCAGAAGAATAGGAAAGCTCAATCAGGTGATGAAATCTGCGTTCAGCCTGAAGTAGCAAATGTTACAACTTTCCCGGAACCAGGCCACTATAATGCAACTTGAGGCATTTTAGCATATCGCTGTTTAATCCTAGTTTCTGAAGATGTGGAACGTTTTTGCCCTTCCTCAAATGCTTACTGCAGACTCCACAAAAAGTAATTAACATTGTAGGATCAGTTCTACATATTCTTTAAATAAATGACACCTAATTCTTCTCTAGTTACCTTATTTGTAACATATAAAGAATGCTTTCTTTCAGCATTCAAGGAATCCAAGAAGACAAGGAAGGATATGGAAGGTTGGCACAGGCCAAGTTTAACGATTCGGATGATTCTGGCTATAGTAAATTATTCGTATTTCTTCCCAACTTAGTGTCCAGTAGTATAGTGTCATTTTGGTAGCTTGAAATAATCTATGGTGTGAATATTTATGAATATTTGCAGCACAGAAAGCAACAAAACCGTAAACCAGGCCCTCAGCCCTCCTCCGCACCCTACTAGGAGCCAATTCATCTTTATACTCTTAAATTCTTCCATACCACTGTTTGGGCTAACAACAATTTTGTTAAGTATAATAAAGAAATGGAAACACAGTTCAGTTGCAACGAAACTAAAAGAAAAAGCTTTTAAGAAGATACCACTTAAATTCCAGAAGGCCTGGGTGCAAGGCTTGTGAGCTTGTGAATAAGTGATTGAAAATAGCTGGAATGTATGACATCAGATCCTCGTTGTGTCTGGCCCACTGAATGTGACCCATACCCAGGCCCATGTGCTCTCCACCTTGAGAGGTGAATTCACCTGAGGAAGTCGCTTTTGTTAATCTGTTTAGATAAGAAGGCACCAGTTTTCTTTGGGGAGAACTTCCCAAACCCTATTCAAATCAATGCCTGCTTTCTGCCTGATGCCTAAATTAGGGTTGGGGCACCAGATACCAGCTTTTCCCCTGCCCCCCTGTCCACCACTCATAGAAATTCTGAGATAGGCTCAGTTTCTAAGGAGAAGGTCAAAGTCTGGATGCCTCTCTCTAGCACCAGTCCAGGATGCTCCCTCCTCACCCCCATAGAAATCCTTGATAAGCCTAGTTTCTAAAGAGAGGGTAGCTTCTTCCCATGTAACTTAATGCTAATTGCTTATCTAGTGCCTCTTTAAGTATGCTGGGCCAATAGGAATGCAGTATGAAAATCTGTACACATGTAAGTGCCAATTAAGAGAATATATGGAAATTCCTTTGTCTACTTTCTTGAAAAAACATGTAAATAGATATGTCTGATAACAGAACAGGGTGCATGGTTATTTTTCGGAATTGAGTCTGTCTGCCACACCGTTAGCTAATAAACAACCTCTTCCTCTACAAACAAGGTGGTGTTCGAGGTGTTTTCTGGTCTTTGCGCCGAACTTTCTTTTTCCTGCTACAAAATGACAGTTTGCAGCTTTAGATATTATAAAGCTGCTGGCCTGGGACTCAGTACCTGACTTTTAGTCTTGGTTCTACTATTTCCATAACTTAATATGAATCATTTCATTTACTTTGAACTCTACCATCAGTTTTAAAGTGCTATCTAGAATACTGCCGTATCTAGTGATTCTGACTTTAAGTTCAAAAGAAACATATGCTGAAGCCTATTTGCCTGATAACACACATACACAATTCTTTAATAGAAAAAAAAAGCCTCATTAATTTCTCTTAATAGAACAGATAGTGGGATATGTTGGTACAAGCACACTCATTTTAAGCAGATATGCTATCTTTACAGACCAAAGAAGGTTATTCATGGCTTTTCATCACTTGCTTATTTATATAATTTCAATATTCCACCAGTCTTTTATCTAAGTTTATCTTGATGGCTTTGAAATCATTTTGAAATTTACACTCCTTCTTTTCTTCAAGTGTCTTGTCTTCAGATGGTCAGCATCAATTCTGATTTGTATTACATTTAAAAGAATGAATGAATCATCATTTAAAAGAATGAATCATCACTTACTTTCACATGCTCATTACCTTGATTTTATTATCATTTCTAATTTCTTTTGCTTACTTCCCCATATTTGTGTTTGTGTAAAGACTGCAGAAAATTATAGGCAATTTATTCATTTATTTTTGTTTAACTACAGATGGTAAGCAACTTTTCCCTTGGTCTGAATGACTAAGAAGGCTGGCCTGAGGAAAAGTTCCAGAGCAGGCAAAGACTGTCTTCATTCTGTCTTGATTCTTTATCTCATAATAACCATAATAAAACAATAGAAAACAACAACAAATAGCCATCATTTATTGAGTTTTTACTAGGCTCAAGGAACTATCTAAAGGCATTATGACATTAGTCTTTCTCACCCTGGTTGACCTCATGCTCTGTTCCCCTTCCTATCTCCTCCACCTTCTGGTTCCTTCACTTATCCACAGAAGGAAGAGCCATCTTTCTTACCTCGTTACTTCGGCTAGGTCTCATACACTCCATAGCTTTCTAATCACTCAAACAATCTCTCCCTCTGTCCCAGTCCTTCAATGCCCTAATCTGTTTTTTTTTCACATGGAAAGTCACCTGATGACATCGTGGAAGAACATATTAAATACTGAATTCATTATAGAAGTAGTCATTAAAGAAGACTGAGTGAAACAGAAAACTCAAACAAACCATATAACAACAGATAACTTCCATCAGGGCATTAAGCAGATGGAATACAGTGGACCACTTGCCTCCCTTGTCACAGGTTGGGTTTTCCAGATGCAAGCATCAACAAAGAGTTTGAGAGGACTGATGTTTATAAGAATCAGTACTTATGAAGGGGGAAGCCAAAGGTTATGCAGACCCATAAACTTGAGCTAAATTGGTGGGGAGTTCTAGAGCAAATATTGGCTGTGCGAGCTGTTTCACATTGCCCTTAAAGGGTTGAGCTTTGATACCACTCACTTGAACAGTTATCACTTGTAGGCTGCCTCAGAAAGAACATGGTCTAGCTTACACAGCCCTCTGCAACTGAGGCTGACAGCTGGGAAATATCTGATGGCAAGCACTGGCAGCTGAACAGAAATCCCTCCCTGGACAGGAGTTCAGGCAACAGTCTCCACAGTGCCAACACCAACTACACATACATTTTTTGATTGGTAGCCTGATGGCATAGTGAGTAAGGGCTACAGCTGCTAACCAAAAAGTCAGCAGTTCAAATCTACTAGATTCTCCTTGGCAACTCTATGGGACAGTTCTACTCTTTCTATAGGGTCACTAAGAGTTGGAATTGACTTGACAGCAGTGGGTTTGGTATTTTTGGTTATCCTTAGTCAGACTGCAGAAAAACAAGCTACAATCTCACCCTTGAGTAGATTATAATCCAATTCATCTTCAAAGGAGTGATACAATGAAATTCTCCTAACTGTTGCCATTTGGTATCTCTGAGTCTTCTGAAATCTTGACCTCTTTTTCTGGAATGCCCTACTTCCAAACTCCTTCAAATCCAAATATGGAAATCAAGTCTTTCAGGTTACCCATTGGTCTTTAAGATAGTTGTTAATTCCTTTCACTGTGGAAGTCTGAAATCTTGGCTTTCTCCTAAGATGGTAGTTGTCAGACAACTCTTTGAATATCATCTTGCCACTAGTCTATTGGACCCACAAGGACCAACACTACTGTTTAAATCTAGGCATTATACAGATATCTATGGAATTAAATGGACATTCATGGACAGAAACACGCAAACATACATAACTGAATTTACTAAAGAAAATCTCAAATCCTGTTTCACAAACCTCAGTATGGAGTAGTTGCCAAGTTTTTTGTGTGTTGTTGTTTCTTAGTAAATGAGTAAGTATTGATCTAGAAGCAGAAACGTTTCCTTAAATTTTGCCTTGCTGCTTCCTATTTTATGCTCTTTCTTTCTGAGCATATTTTTGCATTTGAAAAGTGAGGATAAGGAGTCTTGATACAGCCAAGTACTCAGCTGCTAATGTAAATGTTGTTAATTTAAATTTACTCAATGAGTCCCTGGGGAAAACATTTGAAGATCTGTCCCTTAAAGACTAAGCAGACAAAACCAGTTGCTGTTAAGTGGATTCTAACTCAGAGTAGCCTGATAGGACACAGTAGAACTGCTTCATAGGATTTCCAAAAAGGAGCTGGTGGATTTGAACTGCTGACCTTTTGGTTGACAGCAGAGCTCTGAACCACTGTGTCATGAGGGCTCCAAGGTAGTTCTACTCCATTACTGAGGGGACTCTGTCCCTGGATTTCAGAGAGGCTTTAGCATCCTCCCCAACCATTACCCAAAAACAGCCCACAGGAATTTGACCACAAAACTTTATGCCTGCTACCCTCACTCTACCCAACAAAGGTCTTCCCTTATCAAACTGACCATAAACAAACCTTACCCCCTCCCCCTTTTGATCACCACTTCTTCCTTATTAGGCCATAAATCCCCTTACTGGAATCCCCCTTCTTCACTTTTAATTAACATTTTTCCTTATCAAACCATAAATCCCCTCACCCCACACTACCTCATCAGAACTTGAAAATTATAAAAAACTTTCCTTCTGGCCAAGGATGGGCTTAGCCACCCACAGCTCAAATCCGACTCTTTCTCTTTGAATGAGCTTTACTAGACCCTTGGACTGGTGTGTCTCTGCCTCTGTTTCATGCCATTCTTTTCCCAATAGTCATATGGGGTCATTATGAGTCAAAACTGACTTGATAGCACCTGAGAACAACAAAGTGAGGACACCATCTCAAATTGCATAGTTTCTGTAAAGATCAAGCATGACTGTAAATGTTAAGTACTGTGTGCCCCCAAAACCAAACCAAACCCAAACCTGCCAGGTCCTTTCTGACTCATAGTGATCCTATAGGACAGAGTGGAACTGCTACATTGAGTTTCTAAAAAAGAGCTGGTGGTTTCAAACTGCTGAGCTGTTTCAGCAGCAGACAAACTCTTAACCGTTCATTACAAGGATTTACAAAACCACACCCATTGCCTTCCAGCGAATTCTGGCTGATAGTGAAACTATAGCTATGCAGAGCAAATAACAAATGTTAGTTTCCTATTTATCTTTCACTTCTTCTTCTATATATTTAACACTGGTGTACTTTACTCCTGTATCTTGCTTGTATTTTATAATATACATATGTTCTTTCAATTAAAAAAATATTGCCATTGAGTCGATTCCAACTCATAGTGACCCTATGAAGCAGAGTAGAACTGCTGCATAGAGTTTCCAAGGAGTGCCTGGCAGATCCCAACTGATGACTTTTTAATCAGCAGACGTACCACTTAACCATTCAATAGTATATGTGAATGTTTATAATTTGAGACTGAAAAAACAATGACATGTATAGACATTACATGCTGCACATATTTTAAAGTCAGTAAGAGAAAATATGACTTTTCTTCTCTGGTGCAGAATGAGATTCTCACCTAACTTCCCTCTCCGCAGCCCCATCTCTAACAACATTATCTCCTACTTCATACTCTTGTAACTCTGAATTTTCTGACTTCACACAGTCTCACACTGTTTTGCATTTGCACCCTTGGGTTTTCTGCTTGAAACTTCTTTTCCTTTTCCACCTGTCAAGTATCTGTATCAAATCCAATTAAGATCTGAACTTCTCTGGGAAATATTCACTGACTTCTTAAGCATTTTTACTGAGGTATAATTTACATAATATAATATTTACACATTTAAAATGCATGATTCAATGGTTTTAGTATATTCACAGAGTCATGCACCCATCATCACTATTTAGTTCCAGAATATATTTGTCTCCTGTCATGGGTTGAATTGTGTCCCCCCAACAATATGTGTAGCCATGTGGCTGGGACATGATTCCCAGTATCTTGTGACTGTCCTCCATTTTGTGGTGTCCCTAAACTGTATGTTAAAGGATTAGGGTGGGGCTGTAAATTCCTTCATAGGATTACTTCCCAGCTCTGCTGTAAAGAGAGTTTGCCGGAGTATGGCTTGCCCCACCCTTAATCCTTCAGCCTGCAAGAGATAAAATGAAAGCGGAGAATTGGGAACCTCGTTACCATCAAAAAAGCAACACCAGGAGAAGCGCGAGTCCTTGAGACCTGAGGTTCCTGAGCCAAGATGCTCCCTGGACAAAGACTGATGCAATACCATACTTTCCTCCAGAGCTGACAAGGGGAAAGCCTTCCCCTGGAGCGGACACCCTGAATATGGATTTGCAGCCTACCGGACTGTGTAAGAATAAACCTTCCTTTGTTAAAGCCATCCACTCTGTGGTATTTCTGTTAGAGCTGCCCTAGCTGCCTGAAACATCACCCCCAAAGAAACTCCATAACCGTTAAAAGTCACTCCCTATGCACGCTATCCAATTAAAAAATATTTTTGCAGTTGTAGTAATCAAGACCTTGTGGCATGGCATGAGAATGACCACACATATTCATGGAACAGAACTGAGAATTCAGAAATACATCATTGAGTTCATGGTCTACTGATATTTCAGTAAGGATTCCAAGACAGTTCAAAGAGGAAATAATAGTTTTTTTAAGGAATGCTGCTAGGGCTAACTGGGTATACAAATGCAAAAGCATGAAGCTAGGCCCTGAACTTTATACTTTACTAGAAAAAATTAACACCAAATGGAATGCACACCCAAATGTAAAACTATACAATTTGTATGATAAAACAGGAATGTATCTTTGTGATTATGGATCGGGTGGTCTTTTGTTTTGTTTTGTTTTTTAATATGACACAAAAAGCACAAAAAATAAAAGGGAAATGAACAAATTAAACTGCATGAAATTTAAAGACTTTTTTTTCTTTTAATGATGCCATCAAGACGTGAAAAATGAAAATCTACAAAATGGGAGAAAATTTTTAAATCCTATGTTTTTATGATTTTCAATTTTTAAACCAATATTTTAAATCATGGCTTTGGCTTTGGCATTCATAAATCATAAAGTTTTAAAATCATATATTTGAGAAGGGACTGGTATCAGACGATAAAAAGAACCCTTTAATTCAATAACAAAAAAATAAATAATGTAACTGAAAGTTTGCAAAGAGTTGGAATAGATTTTCTCTAAAGAAGACGTACAAATGACCATTAATCACATAAAATCGATCAACGTCATTAGCCACCATTGTTTGTTGCCGTCAAGTCAGTTCTGACAGACGTAGTGAACTCATGTTGCAAAGCAGAACTGCATCATAGGGTTTTCAAGGCTGTTACCTTCCATAAACAGATTATCAGATTTATTTCTGAGACGCTTTTAAGCAGGTTTGAACTATCAATTTCTCAGCTAGTTCAGCAATTTTCCATATGTTCTGTTCAGGGACTCAGCATTAGACATTACCAAACAAAACTCATGGCTTTGAATTGATTTCAACTCACAGTGACCCAACATGTAGAGCAAAACTGTTTCATAGAGTTCCCAAGGCTATAATAGAAGCGACTAGTGGGGTTGTAACCTCCAATCTTTCATTAGTACTTAAACCATAGTGCAACCAGGAACCCTGTTCATTAGCCATTTCCTAAAACCCACAGCTGTCATTTGATTTTCATCTTACGGTGATCTTATAGGACAGCATAGAAGTGTCCTATTAGATTTCCAAGGTGGCATAGTGGGTAAGTGCTATGTCTGCTAATCCAAAGATAGGCAATTTGAATCTGTCAGACGCTCCTCAGAAACTCAGTGGAGCAGTTCTACTCTGTCCTGTAGGGTTGCTATGAGTCAGAATCAGCTTCATGGCCGTGGGTTCTTGGAATTTTTAAAGAAGCAGACTGCCACAGCTTTCTACTGAAGAATGGTTTGTAAGTTGGAGCACGGACCTTACAGTTAGTAGCTGAGCCTTAACTAATGTGCCACCAAGACTCCTTTCATCAGCCATTAACCACAAACAAACTGACTTATATGACTCTATAGGACACAGAAGAATTGCCCCACAGAGTTTCCAAGGCTGCAAATCTTTACATAAGCAGACAATCACATCTTTCTCCTGCAGAGTAGCTGATGAGTTTAAAATGCTGGCTTTAAGTTAGCAGCCAGCAGATTTACCCACTGCAGCATCAGGGCTTCTTTTATTAGCTATTAAAACCCAAAACCAAACCTGCTGTCAAGTTAGTTCTAACTCATAGCAACCTACAAGACAGAGTAGAACTAACACATAGGGTTTCCAAGGAACAGCTCACAGATTCAAAGTGTTGACCTTTTGGTTATTTGCCAAACTCTTAACTACTATATCACCAGAGTTTTATCCCCTATCCCAATTGCCATCAACTCTGACTTAAATCAAACACACAATGAGATATCACTTCACATCCAGTAGGATCACTATAATCAAGAAAGCAGACAACAACAAGTGTTGAGGAGAATATGAAAAATTGGTGCCCTCATATATTGTTCTAGGGATGAAAAATGATGTCACCTTGAGAAATATTTTTGACAGCTCCTCAAATGTTAACATAGAATTATCATACGACCAGGCAACTCCACTCCTCCTTAAACAGCTGATAAAAATGAAAATACATGCCCTTTCCTATTTTTAAGGCATATTTTTGTTTTTGTAATTCACTGAATTAATTAAACAAATTCTTTATCTTACCTATTTCTTACAGAGGATTGCTATCTTTTTGAAGACAAAATGTTTTCCTCTTAACATGTAGTTTTCTAGAAATAGCAAGTTGGTATAAGGGAATACTAATAAGAACTTTGATCATGAGAATTTTTTAAACTTCTACTCTTTAACACTTCAGTGAGGATTAGTTGGCAGTCACCTGAGACTTCTATAGTTAAACTCTGAGTTGAAGAGATAATTTTAGGATGACTTTGGAGTGAACATTTCCAGTCTTCTGATTTCCTTGGAAGCCAGTTGAAGTTTCAGTAACTTTTATAACATTAGAATATAATTGCTCACTTAAGCTGCCATGAAAACCTTCTGAAATTCATGATATCTTTTAAAATTAGAATATTAATATGCCTTTTGGTCTAAGGAAAGAAAGAAAGTCTTCCCAGGTTTGTAGTTCCCTGTTCACAGCTTTGGTATCTCATGTCGTAAAATAAATAATTGAACACAAAGTTTATGGTGTGATCCAACATATTTGGTTGAATTAGAAGAACTCAAGAGGACAAAATGTTACAAAGGAAGCAACATAAAGTGAAGACAAACAAGTGAAGGGAAGTTGAAAATACTGAAACTTGAGTGCACAACGTGCTTTCAACGACCTGATAATTTGGGCCCAGACTCTTGAAGTTCTAACGCTCATTGTTCATCCTCTGATGAGCAATGGAAGGCAGAAGAAACATACTTTAAACCTGGTCACAAACCTTAAGTGCTCCACATAGATAGAAGAGGATATAGAAGGTCAAAGAAGAGTTACACACAGTAGGAGCAGTCTCTTCCTGTTTTAATTTTACGTAAACGATAATCAGGTAAATGATTTATCAAGTAATTTACCTTAATCTTTGAGTTGGGGTAGAAATTTCCCTGTCTTTGGGATGCAGGGAAACCCTGGTGGCATAGAGGTTAAGTGCTTCATCTGCTAACTGAAAGGTCGGTTGTTCAAATCCACCAGGCTCTCCCTGGAAACTACAGAGAAGTTTTACTCTGACCTATATGGTCACTGTGAGTTGGAATTGACTCTACAGTGGTGCCTTATTTTTTGGTTTTGGGGTGTAGGGCTGCCGTAACTGGGTTGATAGATGCCTGTCTGAGATACCTCAGCTGTCTGATCATGATACAATAGTCCTGCTCATGTTTTCAAACACTACTGATTAATCACTCGTTCTCTATGCAGAGCAGTGGCCTTTGCAAGGCCTTTGCATTGTAGTCCAGTGATACCGGTGCCAAAAGAATGTTTAGCCTTACTCAGACTCAGCTAAAATTAAGAGACCTACTGAAAATTGTTAGTGGTCTTCCATGTCTCCACAAAATATCTTACTAAGTGAGCAAGGAATGTGGACTGCAAAAAGATGGCTGGAGACAACCAAAATGTACAAAGGGCTTGGAAATGATGAGAAGCAATATCCCGGTAAGTGCCTGGTACTCAGGCTACTCCTTAAAGCAAGTCTAGGAATTCTCCATTAAATTATCTTAAAACATTTCTTGTGTGTTTTCCTGTGGTTAGGCAGATTCAAGATCCTTTTTGACACCTAGAGTAAGCTCTGAAGGGCATTTCAGAGATTGCATCCGAGGATAATGACAACAGTCAGTTCTGCCTTAGTCACAACTATTCTCCATCACCCGGTATAATGCCTGATATAGTAAGAGATGGTGGATGTGAGGGCCTGACAAAGGTCCTTTAGATTATTAAGCTACAGTTTAACCGGACAAACATGTCTGGATTCCTCTCTCTATCGCTGGTTCCCCTGATCTCTGAAAATATAGTTAATTGACACCTCGGAGGTGATGGTGGATACAAGGGCCTGACAAGGTCACTTAGGTTACTAAGCTACAATTCTAACTGGACAAACAGGTCCAGGTTCCTCATCCTATCTCTTCCTCCCCTGATCTCTGAAGATGTAGAGTCAATTAAGACCTCAGAGGGGGATAAAAGTTTTTGGATAGTTTACACTGCTAAATTATCCTGTGATGTTTAGATCTGCTCCGATTGATTATCCTGTAATAGACTTTAAGTCTGCCCTGTTTAATTTTCCTGAAAAACTTTTAAACAATTCACACTGTTTGTTAGATGTAAATAATAGTTTACTCTGATTTTCTTGTCAAACTTTAGAGAACTCATGCTGTTTGTTAGATGTAATGAAACCATATGATGTAATGAAGTTCTGTAACTCCTGACTTGTAACTCCAGGGTTATACTGGCAAAGAATATGCTCCTTGGCTTAAATGTATACATGAGGCTGTCTAAGCAGCTTTTGTCCAGAGGGTGGAGGGGTACACGAGTTTGTTAAATAGTTATGAGAAGTACAGGGTGAAGTGTGCTGTTACAGGGTGGGGGGGGGCAGCTAGTGTTACATAAAGGTCTGTGTATGTGTGTGTTTCATGTGGTTAATTGACTTGGATTGTAAGCTCTAACTCAAAACAAAGTAAATTTTTTTTTAATCTTAATTTTATGAAGGAGGAAACTAAGGAATAGAAATGTTTTACAATTGTTTCACACTAGAAAAGCAAGTAAGTGAATGAGCATGGACTGATGGGCAATCAATTTGTCTCTAAAGATGATGTTTCCCCTACATCATGCAATTCTTGAAAAAGAATTTAAGAAGAATGTGTAAGCTAGAAATTATTTCTTTTCTAACACACATTTTCTTTTAATCCTTTTCCATCTCTTTATGAAAATTCTCATTCACTTAACCAATAACATAATAATAAGTGTTTATGTCTTCACAGAAGGGCTTTTAAATGATTACATTCCCTCAACCACTGGGCTATGGAATGAGAAGTTTTATCTTAATCTTTGCTTAAAAACCACTGAAGCAATATGCAAGGCTAAGATGGCAAAGTTGTTGGATGATTTCTGTGATCCCTGTAACATACAGTATTCTACAAGTACTAAACATCAAAGGGAGTGATGAAAAACTGGACTGAGCATCAGGGAGAGGAGAGTAGGACAAGAACTACTTAGGACTGGACAGACAGGACCCAACAGAAAATGGTACAGATCTAGTACTCAATTAAAAGACCCAGAACTGATGGTCTGACATCCTGGAGGGTCCCCTAAGAACACAATCTCTGAAATTGGTGCAAGCCTGGAGCTAAAGTCAATACTCAAGCCAGCAATCCAGATAAAAATTGGACTGAACTATAAGACATAGAGTGATGCTGGTAAGTGTGTGCTTCTTAGCTTAAATATATGTATGAGGTTGTTGGAGCAGCTCCTCTCTAGAGGTGATATGGGAGTGTGGAGAGGAAGGAAGAGGAGTTGGTTAAATGAATAAGGGATGTACAGGACGGAAAGGAGGAAGATGCTGTGACAGAGTTGGGAAAGTAACTAGAGTTACATACAGGTATATGTTCAGGATTATATATGGCAAATTGACTTGGATTGTAAATTTTCACTTAAAGCGCAATAGAAAATTTTTAAAAAACTAAAAGATGGCAGAGTAAACACACATCTCCTCATTTCCCTCTGAGAACTAAGGCCTGGATGATATTTGCATGGAGCACTGAACATTTGGAGAGCCCTAGAACCTAGCATATTTGACTAGGCACCAGTATCACACTAATCTTCCCTGCTCAAAAATGATCCGGTGTCCATCTGACCTCTGCTACTGCCATTTCATTGTATCGGAGAATTGCAACTTCTGAAAATGGCTGGTAGCATACTTTTATTATCAGCTGGCAGGTGGAGTCTGATGCTCCTGAGTGCCTGTTCAGCCCAGCCTGTTGGACAGCTCTCAGCTCCCAGTTCAGCACCTGGACAGCTCATTGCATAGAAGCGCTGTTTACATTTAAGGCTGAGAGGCCTATGTATTTGCCTGGAGATCTGTCTGTTGAGAGGCCTGGCATGTTTTCCTCCCATTCTTCTCTGATCCACATTGCAGGGTTGGCTGACAGCCTCCAGCTTCTCCATTAGCAGAGCAGCCTCTTTGCCATACAATAAGCAGAGTCTTCCACCCTTGAGAGTCCACCTGAGGCAAATCACTAGAGTATTAGAGACAGCTGGTGACCAACAATTCTCTTAGATCCAATACCAGAGAGAAATCAAACAGTATCTAGATGGCACCCAGGCAGCAGACCATAATTAATCATTTAAAGAAGCAGTCTTCAAATGCTCCAGAAAATTCCTTAAATAAGATTCAAAAAATTTCCCAGATGAAGAAGCCCTTCTGAATCTATCAGACATTGAATAGAAAAGATTTATATATAGAACACTGCTATAGATTAAATAAAATGCAGCAGAACAAAATGAAAAATTTGGTAAGCTCTTTGAAACATCAACAATCTGAAGTACATCGGATCAGTAACAAAATTACAGAATTAGATAATTCTATCCAAAGCCAAAAGAGTAAGATTGAACAGATGGAAGTTAGAATCAGTGATCTAGAAGACAGAGAAACTGACACCAGCATTTATGAGGTGAAATGAGAGAAAAGAAATAAGAAAAATGAAGAAGCATTAAGAAATTTGTGGGACTCCATGAAGAGGAATTATTTATGTTTAATTGGAGTTCCTGAACAAGGCGGGATTAATGACAATATAGAGAGTATTGCTGTAGAGATGCTGAGAGAAAACTTTCCTGAGATTATGAGCAAAGAGAATGTAGGTATCCAAGATGTTTATTGAACACCATAAAAGCTGGACCCAAAAAGAAAGATGCCAAGGCATATTATAATTAAACTTAATAAGCTAAAACACAAACAGATGCTTCTGAAGGCAGCAAGGCTCAAGTCAAAACTAACATTCCAAGGGAAACCCTGTAGACTTTCATCTGATTTTTCTACCAAAACAATGCTGGCTAGAAAACAGTGGGCAGACACATTCAAAGCCCTGAATGAGAAATATTTCCATCCTAGAATTATTTATCCTGCAAAATTGTCTATCAAATATAATGGTGAAATTAAGACTTCTGAAAAGAAAATTTAGAGACTTCATAAAAACTGAACCAAAATTACATGAAATATTGAAAGAAGCTCTTCCTAAATGTATATTTTAGGTGACAATTCAGGACACTTCATCAAAATTTCTAATCAGTTAAAGAAGTCACAAAACTTCACCAAAGCTACAGCATTATAATAAGGGAATACGTGATCATATCATGACAACTATAATACCATCATATTAAAAGAGAGATACACTACAATAGTTATAGTTCTTTTAGATGCAGAGGAAGTTTGAGAGTTATGGAGTAGATAAAATTGAGTTTAATCTTAGTATGTTAAGGGGGGTAATACATGTAACCATAAAGCGGATTAAGAATGCATTGTATCAAAATAAGAAACACAATACAGGAATCTCAATGAACGCAAAACCAACATTTAAACAACAACCCATAAAGAAGAATGCCCCAGAACAGAACATTAACAGCAATATGGAAAACATCAACACAAAAGTAATTACATCAAAATGATGACACTAAGCACATACCTATTAATAATTACATTGAATGTAAATGGACTGAATGCTCCAGTAAAAAGACATGAGTGACATCATAGGGCAAAAGACACAACCCATCTATATGTTGCTTACAAGAAACACACCTTAGACTTAAAGATGTGAACAAGTTGAGAATTAAAGGTTGAAATAATATATATCAAGCTAACAATCCACAAAGAAGAGCAGGTGTGGCAATACTAATCTCAGATAAAATAGATTTTAATGTAAAATCCATTATTGTGGACAAAGATGGTCACTATTGCTGAGCGGTTCAATACTCAAGCAGGACTCAACGCTATTAAATATTTAAGCACCCAATACCAGAGCACTTAAATACATTGAACAAATACTGACAACACTGAAAAATGAGATAGATCATTCCACAATAATAGTTGGAAACTTCAACACTCCCTTTTAAGTTATGGATAGATCATTCAGAAAAAAAGCTCAGTAAAGATACAGAAGATCTTATTGCAACAATGAACCAACTTGGCCTTATCGAAATATATAGATCTTTTCATCCATCAGCAGATAAGTGCACCTTCTTCTCCAATGCACATGGAACATTCTCTAGAAGAGACCATGTGTTAGGTCATAAAGCAATTCTCTATAAAATCCAAACCATTGATTTACTGCAAAGTATCTTCTCTGACCACAGAGCTATAAAAGTTGAAATGAATAACAGAAAGTTCATAGGTAGAAATTCAAACTTGTGGAAACCGAACACATTTTACTCATAAAGCCTTGGGTTATAGAAGAAATTAAGGACAAAATAAATTCATGCATTAAAATTAGAATGGAAACACATCCTACCAGAACTTATGGGATACAGCAAAAGCAGTGCTCAGAGGTCAGTTTATTTCTATAACTGCACACATCCAGAAAGAAGAAAGAGCCCAAATTAAAGAATTAATCTTACCGCTTGAACAAGTAGAAAGAGAGCAACAGAAGAACCCCTCAGGCACTAGAGGAAAACAGACTATAAGGATTAGAGTGGAACTAAATGAATTATAGAATAGGAAAACAATTGAAACAATTAACAAAACCAAAACCTGGTTCTTTGAAAAGATCAACAAAATTGATAAACCATTGGCTAAACTTACAAAAGAGAAACAGCAGAAGATACAAATAACCCAATTAAGAAATGAGATGGGAGGTGTTACAACAGACCCAGATGAAATAAAAAATATCATAATAGAATACTATGAAAGGCTATACTCTAACAGGTTTGAAAACAGACGGGAAATGAACAAATTTCTAGATTGATATGACTCACCAAGATTATAATAGAGAGCAGTAGATCATCTTAATAAACCTATCACAAAAGAAGAGACTGAAAAAGTCATTAAAAATCTACAACCAAAAAAAGTCCTGGCCCAGATGGCTTCACCAGAGAATTCTACAAAACTTTTAGAAAAGCGTTAACTCCAGTACTATTGAGGTTATTTCACACCATAGAAAGGGATGGAATACTCCCAAACTCATTCTATGAAGCTACCATAACCCTGATACCAAAGCCAGGAAAGATTCTACAAAAAAAGAAAATTACAGACCAGTATCACTTATGAACCTAGATGCGAAAATCTTCAACAAAATTCTAGCCAATAGAATTCAACAGCATATATATATATATATATATATATAAAATCATTCATCGTGATCAAGTTGGTTTCATTCCAGGGATGCAAGCTTGGTTCAGCATCAGAAAAACAATTAATATAATCAACCACATTAATAACACAAAAGATAGGAATCACCTGATTTTGTCAATTGATGCAGAAAAGGCATATGACAAAGTTCAACGCCCATTCATGCTTAAACCTCTCAGAATACTAGGAATAGAGGGGAAATTCCTAATGCAATCAGTAGCATCTATGCAAAGCCAACTGCCTTCATCATCCTGAATGGGGAAAGACTGAAGGAATTCCCTTTGAGAACAGGAACTAGACAAGGATGCCTACTTGTACCACTTCTATTCAACATTGTGCTAGAAGTTCTAGCCAGAGCAATTAGACAAGACAAAGAAATAAGGGGATCCATATTGGCAGTGAAGAAGTAAAAATCTCCCTCTTCGCAAATGATATGATTGTTCATACAGTGAATCCAAAGGAATCCATAAGTAAACTATCAGAACTAGTAGAGGAGTTCAGCAAAGTATCGGGATGCAAGATAAACATAAGTAAATCAGTAGAATTCCTTTATAGCAACAGTGAGATTATTAAAGAAGAAATCACCAAATCAATTCCATTTACTATAGCCCCCAAGAAGATAAAATACCTAGGAATAAATCTAACTAGAGAATAAGAGATCTTTACAAAGATCTTTACAAAGATCTTTACAAAGAGTACTACAAGACCTAAGAGTACTACAAGACCAAAGAGTGCTAAAAGAAAACAAGAGAGACTTACATAAATGGAGTAATTTACCTTGCTCATGGATTGAAGACTCAAAATTGTGAAAATGTCTGTTTTGCCCAAAGCAATCTACTTACATAATGCAATCCCAGTACAAATTCCAGGGACATTTTTTAATGAGATGGAGAAACAAATCATCATCTTTGTTTGGAAAGGGAAGAAATCTCAGATAAGTAAGCACTACCAAAGAAGAATACACTGGGAGGCCTCTCACTACCTGACTTTAGAACCTATTACACTGCCACAGTTGTCAAAACAGCCTGGTACTGGTACAAAAAGAGACAGATAGACCAATGGGACAGAATAGAGACCCCAGTGATGCCACCATCCTCCTATGAACAGCTGATATTTGACAAAGGCCCTAAGATTTTCAACTGGGGTAAGAAAAATCTCTTTAACAAATGGTGCTGGCCAAATTGGATGTCTATCTGCAATAAATTGGAACAAGATTCATATCTCACACCTTATACAAAAACAAACTCAAATTGGATAAAAGACCTAAATATAAAATCTAAAACAACAAAGCTCATCCAAGATAAAATAGAATCAATGATGGAAGTTTTAATACACAATGTAGACAGACTTGAAAATCTGACAAACAAAGCACGTTCAACAGAAGAAAAAATAGATAAATGGGAATTACTAAGAATCAAATATTTTTGCTCATCCAAAGACTTCACCAAAAGAATTGAAAGATCACCTACAGAATGGGAAAAAACATTTGGCAACTCTATGTCAAACCGATGTCTGATCTTCATAATCTATAAGGTATTACAAAATATCAATAAGAAAATGATAAATAATCCAATTAAGCAATGGGCAAAGGAGATGGATGGACATTTCTCTAAAGAGGATATCCAGGCTGCTGAACGACACATGCAGAACTGCTCACTGTTTTAGTCAGCCAGGGCTGCTCTAACAGAAATACCACAGAGTGGATGACTTTAACAAAGGAAGGTTTATTCTTACACAGTCCAGTAGGCTGCAAGTCCATATTCAGGGGGTCCGCTCCAGGGGAAGGCTTTCCCCCTGGTCGGCTCTGGAAGACAGTCCAGTATTGCATCAGTCTTTGTCCAGGGAGCATCTTGGCACAGGAACTTCAAGTCTGAAGGATGTGCTCTTCTCCCGTTGCTGCTTTCTTGATGATACGAAGTTCCCAATTCTCTGCCTGCTTCTCTGTCCTTTTATCTCTCATAGGATGAAAAGATTAAGAGTAAGGCAAGCCATACTCCAGGGAAACTCCCTTTATAGTGGAGCAGGGAGGTAATCCTATGAAGGGATTTATAGTCCCACCCCAATCCTTTAACATACAGCTTAGGAAAACCACAAAATGGAGGACAGTCACAAGATACTGGGAATCAGGGCCCAGCCACACAGTGCACATAGTTTTGGGGGGTACACAATTGAATCCATGACACTCACTATCATTAGCTATTAAAGAAATTCAAATCAAAACTAATATGAGATATCATCTCACCCCAGCAAGATTTGCCATGGTCCAAAAAAGGCAAAACAACAAATGCTGGAGAGGCTATGGAAAAATTGGAACTCTCCTACACTGCTGGTGAGATTGCAAAGTAGTAGAATCTCTTTGGAAAACAGTCCGGTGCTTCCTTAAAAAGCTGGAGATAGATATACCATTTGATACTGTAATTCCATTCCACTGCTCAGAATTTATCCTTCAGAAACAAAGGTTGTCACATGAACAAAGACACGCACACAAATGTTTGTTGCAGCACAGTCCAATTGTGGTATCACAATGATACCAAGGATGATATCAACTCTGATGTCCATCAACAGATGAATGGATGAGCAAACTGTGGTACGTATATTCAATGGAACACTGTGCTATGATCAAAAACAAGGACAATTTTAAAAGACATTTCATAACATTTGGAGTCTCATTTGGAAGAGATCATGCTGAGTGAAATCAATCAGTGCCAAAAGGACAAATTTTGTATGTTAATAAAGACTTAACAAGAGAATTATCCATAGAAGAAAATGACTGCGTTGGCTACATGGGTGGGTGAGGTCTGAGGGTTTAACATAGATGAGATAATTGATAGATGTTAGAAATTTTATTATTTTATTGCAATTAATAAAAAAATTTTAAAGAAACCTATCAGAAACATAGAGATACAAGGAAAATTGTCAGTTACACAAAATGACACTGACACAAAGTGAATAGCTAACATCATCCTAACTGGAGAGTGTCTGAAAGCATTCTCCTTGAGAATGGGAACCAGAGAAGGATAATCTATATCACCACTTTTTTTTTTTACTCTTTTTTTTTAATATGACTGAGTGAAAATGTACATTCCCGTATAAATTTACATGCCCACCTATATGCAGCTTCCACTGCTCTCCCTATCTGGTGACAGCACACTATTCCTCTCTGCTTCACACATGTCTCATCCTCCCAACAGTCTCCTTTCCCCTCCTTTCCACCCACTCTCCTTTCTCCAGCCAGAGGTCAGCAGGATGATATCCTATAGATGTATAGAACCATAAAGTGCATCCAATATCTGGTCACTCTGCATTGCCAAGTCCAATCCATTCGTGTCCAAAGAGTGGACCTTCATTATGAGTTATGGGCAAGGGCAGCATCAGAGCCAGGGGCCATGCTCTCAGGGGAACCCAGAAACCGCTGGACCATCCGTTGAGGTCTCTTAGCGAAGATCTCAGGATGCACCCCTTTTTATTCTTGTGTTGCCAGTGGGACTCAACCTAGTGAGCTCCATTACAGCTATCACTGGTGGTGGCCGAGCACCATCTGGTTCTTCTGGTTCCAAGTCGATGTAGGCACCCACTTGTGTGGGTCTCTATATATCACCACTTTTATTCAACGTTGTCCTGGACAATGATAAAAAGCATTCAGGCTAGAAAAAGCAATAAAGCACATCCAAACAGGCAAGGAAGGAGTGAAAGTATGTATTTGCAGAGGATGTGATCTTACAGAGAAAACCTTAGAATTCACCCACCCACCCACACTCACACTCACACACAAGACACTGAAACCATTAGAGGAGTTTAGTAAACTATCAGAATGCAACTAAAACAGCCAAACCCACTGCCATCAAGTTGCGTCTGACTCATAGCGACTCTGTAAGTCAGGGTAGAACTGCCCCTCAGAGTTTCCAAGGAACACCTGGTGAGTCTGAACTGCTGACCATAAGATAAACAAAAATGCAATTGAGTTCCTCTACACAAACAAAGAGCATATCAAAGAGTAAATCACCAAATAAATATCACTTACCATAGCCCCCAAGAAGATACAACACTTAGTAATAAATCTAACCAGACATATAAGCCAAGTGCCATCGAGTCGGATCCGACATATAAAAGACCTATATAAAGAATACTACATGATAGTACTGCAATGAACCAAAAGAAACTCATATAAGAGGACAAACCTACTTAGCTCATAGATAGGAAGACTCAATATTTTTTAAGAAAGTGTTCTGCATACTCATTTGGTGAGTGAAAATATGACTGGCTTGGCAAAAAAGCTGCCTCCTTCTGCAGAGAAGGCTAGCTAGTTTCTAGGTAGTACAGCTGGGCCTGTCCTGCCCTGCCTCGACCCACCCCTCCCTACCTTACCTTGCTCCTCCCTACTGTGTGTCATCCACCCCCACTGTGAAAATGACTGTTCTACCCAAAGAGATTTATAGATACAATACAATCCCTATTCAAATTTTAATGAGATGGATAAAAAAAAATTCTATCTTCTCGTGCTAAGAGCAAAAGCTTCAGATAGGCAAAGCATTGCTGAAGAAGAAAAAAGTGGGAGATATCACACTACCTGACTTCAGAATCTGTTTTACTGCTACAGTAGCCAAAACATCCATGTACTGGCACAGTAACAGCTGACATTTGACAAAGTCTTTAAGTTAGAGACATTTTCTTTAACCAGATATTACCATAACTATATAGCAATCTGCGAAAAAATAAAGCAAGAGCCATATCTCACATCACATACAAAAGCTAACTCAAAATGGACCAAAGACCTACATATCAAATCTAAAAATATAAAGATCTGGGAAGAAAAAAATTAGGGACAATGTTTTAACAGACTAAAAAACATTACCAACAATGCACAGTCACTTGAAGGAAAATAGACAGCTAGGAACTTCTGAAAAAATCACTTATGCTTATCAAAAGACTTCTTCAAAAGAATAAAAAGACAATCTAGAGACTGGGAAAAAATCTTTGGTCTACAACAAATCCAACCAGCACCAAATCTCTAAAATTTACAAGATGCTGCAAAATGTCAACAATAAAAAAAGCAAGTAACCCATTTAAAAATGGACAGAAGACATAAACAGGTACTTCACCAAAGACATTCAAGAGTCTAACAGCTACGTGAGGAAATGTTTATAATTGTTAACTATTAGACAAATGTGAATCAAAACTACAAGGGAGTATTATCTCATCCCAAACATGGTAGCATTAATCTAAGAAACAGAAAATAGTAAATGCTGGAGAGGTTGTGGAAAGCCTGAAACACTGGTGGGAGTGTAAAATGGTACTACCACCTTGGAAATGGATTTGGTTCTTCCTTAAAAAGCTAGAAATAAGAATTACCATAAGATCCATCAACCCCATTGCTTGGAATATATTCCCCAGAAATAAGAGCTGTCACGTAAATAGACATATACACACTCATGTTCATTCTAGCACTACTGATAACAGCAAAAATGTGGAGTCAACCTAAGTGCCTACCATGGATGAAAAATAAACTTTGGTATATTGACACAGTGGAATACTAAGCAATGATAAACAGCAGCAATGAGTTTGGGAACCATCTCACAACACGGAGGAATCTGGACGACATTATACTGAGTAAAAATAGTCACAAAACAACAAATAATGTATGAAACCACTACCAGAAGAACTGAAGAAATGGTTTAAAGCCTGAAGAAAACAGTCTTTGATGTTTATAAGACTGGAGAAGAAGACAGGGGATATTTACTAATCAGACAGTAGAAGACAAGGACGATCTTAGGGAGAGACAACACATAGTAGAGGAGAGTGAGCACAACTAGACTAATCCAAAAGCTAAGAAATTTTATAAATACAACCAAGTACTTCCAGGGACAGGGATATGGGGACCATGGTTTCAGGGGATGTCTAGGTTAATTGGCATAATGAAGTTTATTAAGATAATGTTATGCATCCCACCCTGGTGAGTGATGTCTAGGGCCTTGAAAGCTGGCAAGCAGCCAGTCAAGAAGCATCAACTGGAGCAAAAGAAAAGGAAGAACATCAAAGACAGAAGGAAAGCATAAACCTGAGACAGAAGGGCCACATGAACCAGAGACTACATCAACATGACAGTGGAAGAACTAGATAGACCCAGGCTACTACCAATGATTGCCTTTGCAGGGAACTCAACAGAGTTCTTGATAGAGGGAGAGAACTGTGGGTTGCAGAATTCAAATTCCAGTAAGAAGATCAGACTTGATGAATTGGATAGACTGGAGGGTCCCGGGAACGTATAACTTCCAACTCAGAACTGAAAACATTCCAGAAGCCACTTCTAAAACAGATTGAACTGTCCTGTAAGACATAAAATGATATTGGCTTAAGTAGATACAGGAGAGTAATAGGAGATCTCCAGTCTGGAATCCAGATCAGACGAAAGAAGGGGACAGGAGCTGGCTGTATGGACATGGGAAATTTAGGGTGGAGGGAAGAAGTGTAGTATCACAGTCTGGGGACAGTAGCTTGAGTCACATCACAACGTGTCTGTAAGTTTTTGTATGACATAGTGTTTTAGTCAGCTAGTGCTGTTCTAACAGAAACACCACAAAGTAAATGGCTGAAACAAAGAAAAGTTTATTCTTACACAGTCTAGTAGGTTACAAGTCCAAATTCAGGATGTCAACTCCAGGTGAAGGCTATCCCCCTTGCTGGCTCTGGAGGAAAGTCCTTGTGTTGCATCAGCATTTGCTCAGGCAGTATCTTGGTGCAGGAACCTCAAGTCTGAAGGATGCATTTCTGGGGCTGCTTTCTTGGTGGTGTGAGGTTCCCTATTTTTTGCTTGCTTCCTTTTTTTGTTTTTATTTATTTATTTTTTTATCTCAGGCGCTCCTTGAATACTCTGGGGGTCAGTTGTATCCTGGCCCCTAGGGTCACCATGAGTCGGATTTGACTTGATGGCACTTGGCTTTTTGGCAAGATAAAAGGATAAAGAGTGATGCAAGCAACACTCCAGGCAAATTCCCTTAACAATGGAGGAGGGAGTTAATCTTTGGAAGGGATTTACAGGCCCATTCTAATCCTCTTTAACATAAAACATAGAAAAATAACAAAGTAGAGGACCATCATAAAATACTGGGAACCATGGCCCAGGCAAATGGCCACACATATTTTTGGAGGGACACAGTTCGGTCCACGACACATATTTTAATGGTAAACTTTCACTTAAAACACAGTAAAAAAAATAAATAAATAAATATTGAGGCACCAATGATCTTTCAATAAGAAGAGTTTAGAGAGAAGAAGACTCCAAGAAATTATAGCATGTAGAGAACTAGTCATCTAATAAGGGTATGCCATTAGCCAATATAATTTCCACGAAAAGGAGTGTAGTCTCTTTGAGTAAGACAAGCACAGTGTTTAACATCAGATGGTGATAGTATCACTAGGTTTCTTGCTAATCACATTAAAATTTAGAATAGTGGCAGTTTAAACCCTGAATAAAATTTTCTAAAGTAATCAAGACACACTGTAAAGGAGAGAAAGAGAGGTCAAGAAAATGAACTGTATGTAATTCAGGATGCTTAAGTGGAGAGCAGTGGGTGGAGGCGGAACACGATTGCATTTGGTCTGTGAAAAAGACTATGAAAAAGACAGATATGAGTCCTGTGTTCCGATAGTCAGTAGGCTGTATTGAGGAAGAATTGCTTGGCTTGTTTATTTATTTATTTTGTAGCTCTAAAGAACTAAGATCTGTAAGTGGAAATTATTAGGAGTTGGATTTGGCTTAATGGAAGAAACCATGACTGCCACTGCCATCGAGAAGGCCTTCCAAATAATTAAACTTGTCCAGAAATGAACTGCATGGTGAGCTAGTGAATTCCACATCACCGAAAGTGTGCGGTAAGAGACTGCATGACTGTTTCTGTGGAATTTGTGCTTCTAGTTAGAGGGTTAATATAGATGACCTAATTTCCCATCCCTTTTGGAGAGTCTGTGATTTGACACTTGGCTGTGTCTTTTCCTAGTGTGTTTTAAGGCCTTAGCTAATACAGTTTGGTGGATCTACGACCAAGTTGGCAGTTTCTTGTTGTTTTCACTGTCTTGTTATTTGTTACATACTATTCTGGATTCTGTTATAGTTGGAGGCAGTAAACTGACTGTCTTATCATTACTGGTGACCCTAATCCAAATGTAGTTTCTTCTTTCCTCAGACACGCAAAGAGAGGGCCATAATGGCCATTGAGGTAAGGTCCAGTCACAGTATTGAAGGTTCTTTTTTCTGTACATACTCTTTCTTCCTTTTTTTTTTTTTTTTGAAATAATGAACAGGGTTTTTATACAGCAGAGTGTTGAAAGAGTATGCTATTCTGAATTTAGTCTGAGCCAATGTCTTTAGTAGGGTTGGTAACACTCAGTACGATAACTCTACTATGGTTGATATCGCTCAGTGAGATGACTCATAATGTCGCTGTCCCATACACTAATTATTGCAATATTGTTGCTAAAACACCAGAATGCCTGAAAAAAATCAAGGGCTACAGAAACACTGAGCCATGAAAACAACAGTAGCTGGTTCAGAACAGAAAACTTCATGATTCAAAGCATCATTGCAATTTGGTATAATAATGACAGCTCTGACTGGAGCATATTAGAAGTTTCAAATAGTAAATTAGGCAGAGGTTTAGCCTTGCAGGTATAGCGATAAATGTATGCTGGGGCTACAATTTTTTTGTTATTGTTATTACACTGTTAAAATCACACTGTTATTACACTATTAAAATTTTGTAGACAGTCATTTCGGTGTCAACCCCACTGGTGATGTAATCTCTTGTGGCTCACACTTCCCAGATTCCCCTAATGACACCACTGTCTGCAGTATTACAAGGCTGAAGATTGGTGGGGCACTGTTATACGAGATAGGTCTGACAATTAAGTTCACAAACTCATCCTAGAAAAAGTGATACACACCTTGTTGCTAAATATTACTACAGTCACCTTCAAAATACTGCCCCTGGGAAGTTATGTACCAACACCAGCATCCAGTCCACCCTTCAAAGTGATTTTGAAATTCTTCCTCTGAAATTGCCACCAGATCTGCTGTTGTATTACCCTTGATGTCTAAATGTCATCAAAATGTCTTCCTTTCAATATTTCCTTTATGTTTGGGTAAAAAGTGGGACAGATCAGGTGAGTAGGGAGGGCATTCTGATATAGTTCTTTGTTTATTGGCTAAAACTCCCTCACAGACAGCACCGTGTGAGCTGGTACATTGTTGTGATGCAAGAACCATGAGCTGTTGGTGAAAAGTTCAGGTCTTTTTTGTCTTTTTAATGCAGCCTTTTCAGGACTTCTGAATAGTAAACTTGGTTATCTGTTCAACTGGTACAAATTCATAATGAACAATCCCTCTGGTATCAAAAAAAGATTAGCAATATCATTTTGGATCTTGTTTTAGTCATGCAGAATTGGCTTACTTCAATTATGCACCTCGATGCTTGGTTTCAGAGTTGTATTGGTACACCTGTGTTTCATCACCTGTGACAACATGGCCCATAACATTGTCTTGCTTGTCCTAAAGGTCTTGGCAAACTTTGACTTCCCTTTGCTTTTGTTCATAGATGAGCTCCTTTGGGACTGTTTCTGGACACACCTTTGTCATGCCAAGACTTTCAGTTAAGATTCTCCTGATTCTGTATCAATGTTTACTTGGTCTGCTACGCTTCTCACAGTCAGTCAATGATTTACATGCACATTCAACAAATTTTTGCAATGTTTTTTGTCAGTTCTGCTCATTACTGGCCATCCTGACCTCTCTTCATCAGTGATGCTTTCTCTCCCTTTAGAAAAACGTTTAATCTATTTGTACCCTGCCATTTTCTTCATGGCATCATCTCCATTAAACTTGGACAAACATACCCGTGATTTAACTTCTGCTGTTGCCAAGTTTAACAAGAAATGTAATGTTTGTCACTCTAATTCAAGCTCTAACTTTCTTGCGATGGCACACAAAAACACACAACAATAATGAACGCCACTCAGCGAATCAACACCACATGTTGACACAAATACAGCTGTAAAACACTAATATACAAAGGTTGTGAAACCTCACTGAGTTGTTTGTACAGTGCTGTTAATGTAAGTGCATGATGGCAATTTCACAAACTTGTTATACAATGCACAATAAATTTCTTATTTATTCAACAATACGGAAATAAATGGATTTTCATACTTACAGAACAAGAGCAGATGTAGCGTATTTCAGTAGGCCTTTTATTTTCCCCTCTGATTCTCCTCTCTTGCAGGTGGATTGGGACCAATTGGTGCTGCTTAGATGACAGCTTGCTAACTTTTAACAACCCAGATGCCACTCACCAAAAAAAACCAGTTGTGCCAATTGACCTAGATATCCCCTGAAACCATCATCCTCAGATCCCTGCCCCTGGTATTTTGTCCTTCAAAATGCTGAGTTTTACTTAGGAAGCCTCTTAGCTTTTGATATAGTTCAGCAGTATTAATCTCCCATCCACTGCTTGCTGTCACTCTCTTCACCAAACCCAATTCCTATCTACTATCTAATCTATGAATACTGCTCTCCTTTCCTCCCCTCCCATGTAACCATCAAAGATTATCTTTTTCTGTGCTTAACCTTTTCCTTGAGTTCTTATAGTAGTGGTCTCATACAATATTTGTCCTTTTATGACCGACTTAATCGATGGCACTTGGCTTTGGCAATTTCATTCAGCATAATGTGTTCCAGATGACTCCATGTTATCAGAGTTATCAGATATTTCTCAACATCATCATTGTTCTTCTACATTGCATAGTATTCTGTTGTGTGAACATACCTTAGTTTGTTTAATTGTTCATCTACTGAAGGACTCCTAGGTTGATTATATCTTTTTGCTATTGTGGACAGTCCTGCAGTAAGCATTGGCATGCACGTATCTGTTCACATGACAGTCCTTTTTTCTCTAGGATATACTCCAAGCTATGGGATTGCTGTATCATACAGTATTTCTATTTCCAGCTTTTTAAGAAAGTGTCAAGTTGCTTTCCAAATTGATTGTACCATTTTACATTCTCACCAGCTGTGTAGAAGAGTTCCATTCTCCCCACAACCTATGTGTGTCTTCTAAGTTTGTTTGGCAACTGTTCCCTCACAAATCAACATATTTTTATGGGACAGTTATGCTATTATTTTTTACAGTAATATGTGAAAAAAGCTGGCATAACAGTACTCACAAAATATCTAGAAGGGAGAGGCAGTGGTTGGTTAATAATCTTAGACGGTGTGAGTTATTTGTGTAAAAATATGGTATTCATTTTTTTCACTGTTGTAATATATTTGTCACTTAAATGTTACCAGTTTAAGTTTTTACAGGTGTACAAGTTCTTGACAGCATTTATATCAACCACTGTGCTCCCTACTTTAATCAATGTGATATTTCTCATCACCATAAACCAAAAAACGTCAGTATTACCCAAGCAGTAATCCAACCTTTTGCCTTCCTTCCACTCCTGGTATATACTAATAAACTTGAATCTCTATACATTTGCCTGTTCCTGTCTTTTGATATAAGTGAGGTCATATAATACTTGTTCTTCTGTGATTGCTCTATTTTACTCAGCATATCTTAAAGCACTGTCCATATTGTAGCATGTGTCTTACATTACTGACTGAGTAGCACACACACTATTTTTTCATTCACCCTTCATTGGGCATTTAGGTTGTTTTCACCTTTTGTTATTGTGAATAGTACTGCAATGAACATTGATCTACAAGTTTCTGTTTGAGTCTTCACTTTCAAGTCTTTTGGGTATATACTGGGTCAGATAGCAGTGCTTGCAAGTATGTGAGACTTTGGGCACTGCATAATGAACCAGGAGGTAGAACAAAGGCACTAAATGCATTATTATGCAGTGGTTAATAACTTGGCTACTAACTGATAAGTTGGTGCTTTGAACCCACCAGCTGCTCTGCAGGTGAAAGATGTGACAGTCTGCCTCTTTAAAGGTTACAGCTATGGAAACATTATGGAGCAGTTCTTCTCTGTCCTATAGGGTTGCTATGAGTCAGAATCAATACAACAGAAACAGCTTCCTTTTTTATCACGGTAGTCCTGTTTTCAGTTTTTTGAAGAAATGCCACATTGATTTCCATAACAACTGAGCCATTCCGCACTACTAACAGCAATGGATAAGTGTTGTAATTTCTACACCCTCACAAACATTTGTTGTTTTACAGGTTTTCTTTTTCTCTCTCTCTTTCCTTCCTTCTATCCTCCCTCCCTCCCTTTCTTCCTTTGTTCCTCCTTTTGTTCCTCCTCTCCCTCTTCCTTTCTTCCTCCCTCCCTCCATCCCTTTCTTCCTTTTCTCTCTCTTTTGACCCTCTCCCTCCTCTTCCTTCCTTTCCCTCCTTTTCTCTTTCTTTCTCTCTCTCTCTTTATTTTTCAAATTTAGCCATCCTAAACCAACAAGGAAAAAAAAATGCCATCATGTCATTTCCCTATTCATAATGACCTTACAGAATGTGATTGAATGTCCAATGTTTCCAAGGCTGTGGAAGCCAGCTGCCAAATCTTTTTCCTGCAGAGCAACCGGAGAGTTGTAACCACTGACATTTTGGTCACCAGCCTGACATTTAATCACAGCACCACCAGAACTTCTTTTAATCATGTTACTAGGACTGAACTGGTATGTTATCATGATTGTGCTGAACGCAGAAATTATCAAAAAATATCAATGCAAGTGAAATTTTGTTGCAGTTAATTAAAAAATGGTTTTATCCATGTATCAGCTCAGAATTTCCAGAAATTCAATCCAGATTCGGAAGAGGGAGTGGAATGAGGGATCTTATTTCCAATATTATCTAGATCTTGGCTGAAAGCAGAGAATACCAGTGCAATGTTTACCTGTGTTTTATTGACTATTTAAAGGCATTTGACTACGTGGATCATAAAGGATTACAGATAATATTGTAAAGATTGGAAACTTCAGAAAACTTGTTTGTGCTTGTGGTGGTCAGGATTATGTCAACTTGGCTACTACCTATTTGGCTGCTGTATAAGTGGCAGGGCGGGGTTTGTGGTGGCTCCCTGCCCCTCGGCTCTCATCTCGTGACCCTGGACTACGGCTGCTGATCGCTCACGTGGCCAGGAGCTCCTGCTCTCTTGTTCCAGCGTCTGGTTCCGGGACTTGAGCTAGCAGCTGTTGGGCTCATCAGTCCTTACAGTCGGCACGTGAGAGCCCTGCTCCCTGACCTGCCAATCCTGTGCTCGCCAGCCTCTGCCCAGTCCTGCTCCCTGACCTGCCGATCCTGGGTTCGCCAGCCTCTGTCACTTCATCTCGCCACCAGCTTGGGATCCACCGACCTCCAGCCTCTGTCGCATCGTCTCGCCACCAGCTTGGGATCCACTGACCTACACAACCGGTGATCTGCAACTCTGGTCTCTGACTTGCTGACCTTGGGTTCCTCAGCTTCCGTGGACACGTGAGACTTGTGCCAGAGCTTGGGACATTCAGCTTCTGTGATTACGTGAGCTGTTTCCTATATTTGTATCTATCTATCTGTCTATATATATGTATTATAGATCTTTCCTTGTACCTACACGTGTTACTGGTTTTGCTTCCCTAGAAAACGCGGCCTAAGACAGTGCTCATGAGGAATCTGTACATACACCAAAAGACAGTCATTCAGACAGAACAAAGGGTTACTGCATGGCTGAAAAGCATGAAAGGTAATGTGGTGTGTATCAGGATTATGTTCTTTCTCCATATTTACTCAATATGTAAGCTGAGCAAATAATCCTGGAGGCTGGATTCTATGAAGAACACCAGGACTGAAAAAATACTAACTTGTGATATGCAGATGGCACAACCTTGCTTGCTGAAAGTGAAGAAGATTTGAAGAACTTGCTGATAAAGATAAAAAACAACAGTTTTCAGTATAGATAACACCTCAACATAAAGAAAATAAAAATATTAACAACTGGTCCAATAAGCAAAATAATGATAAATAGAGAAAATTTTGAAGTTTTCAAGGATTTCATTTCACTTGGATCCACAGTCAACACTCAGAGAAGGAGCAGTCAAGAAATCACACAACTTACTGTACCAGACAAATATGCTGCAAAAGACTTCTTCCTTTAAGTGTTGGAAACCAAAGATGCCACTTTGAGAACTAAGGTGCACCAGAACTGATACATGACATTTCCAATTGCCTCACATGCATGCAAATGCTGAACAATGAAAAAAGAAGACCAGTAAAACACAGATGCCTTTGGATTATGGTTTAGGCAAACAATGTTTAATGGCATACACAGCCAGAAGAAGGAACAAATCTGTTTTAGAAGAAGTATAGCCAGAATGCTCCATAGAAGCAAGGATGTCAAGATTTCATCGGGCTTACTGTGGACATGTTATCAGGAGTGTCCAGTACCTGAAGAAGGTTATAATGCTTCACAAAATAGAGGACCAGCAAAGAAGAGAAAGACCCTCGATGAGATGGACTGACACAGTGACCACAACAGTAGGTTCAAGCACAGCAGCAATTGTAATAATGTCTCAATACCAAGCAGTGTTTCACTGTGTTGTACGTGGGTCCCTGTGAGTCAGAATCAACTTGATGGCACCTAAAAACAACACTGATTTTGTCTTTTGCTGTCTGAACTTTTGCTGTGTTAGATAATTTATTTTTAATAGCAAGGCATAATATCTTTTCTCATTTGTTCTCTTCTAAGAATTTTATAGATTTATTTTTTTCATCTTTAGGTCATGTTTTGTGTGGTAAGCGGGATGTGATGGCCCAAGATGGCGCGGGCACCCAGGGCCAGAACTCCGACCACACCCTTGTTTACCAGACCTAGGGCTTTCGTGCGCATGCCTGTGGGCAGTGATTTCCAGCTAGCCTATTGTGAATCTCCATCTCGAGAGTGCATGGCATTAGAGGATTGGAGGGACCAGGGGTATAAAAGTGAGCAAGTGCCAGGAAGCCGGCGAGTAGCAGTAGCAGCCGGCAGTAGCAGTAGGAGTAGGAGTAGAAGAACTGTAAGAGAAGAATAAAGCTAGCAACTTGCAAGGTGGCTGGTGTCCTGTCTTCTTTCCGCTGGCGGACAGTTAGGCAGTGACAGTTTTGAATTCATTTTTGCATACTATGTGAGGCATACCTCTTGCCTCATTTTTCAGCATGTTTAAGTATAATTTTCTTTTTAAATATTTCATTGTGACTGAGTGAAAGTACACAATTCAAATTAAATTTGCATGCCTGCTTATCGGCAGCTACTTCTACCTTCCTTGCCTGGTGACAGGACTTTTCTCCTTTTCATTCTCTATATGTCATAGCCTCTTACACTCTCCTGTCCCCTCCTATCTACCATCTTCTCTTCCTTCTAGTAAGAGACAAGTATGACAGCATCCATAAACTACACACATCTTATGGTCACACTGCCCAGTACATTCCTGTCTGAAGAGTTGAGCTTGATAATGTTTTCTGGTCAGGGACAGCAGCAGGTCTAGGGGCCATGCTTCCAGGGAAACCCAGACCATCAGATGTCTTTTAGCAGAGTTCTATCCTTCTTTTTCCCACATTGCCACTGGGACTCAGCATTGCATGCCCCACCACAGCTGTCATTGGTGGTGGCAAGTCACCATCTTGTTCTTCTGGTAACATGTTGACACAGTCACCCATTCACACAGGTACTTCTGTTTTCTGGGCTCTTTTTTCTCTCTTTGTTGTCCTTGGTGATCATCTCTTCTGGCTGAGTTGGGATCATTTGTTGTACCTTAGATGGCAGCTTGCTAGCTTTTGAGACCCCAGATACCACTCACCAATATGGGGTGCAGAAGTCTCTCTTAGCAATAGGCGAGTTTTGCCAGTTGGCTTCAATGTCCCCTGAGAGCATGATTCCTGGACCTCCACCCCTCCTACTCTGTCCTTGCAATACTAGGTTAAGATTATAATACTGTGTTGAAGTCCAATTAAGTTGATTTTCTTTTTGACATGTGCTGTCACTTTCACTGTTTTCACCTAACCAAATTTATATCGACATTCTGATCTATGACAAGCCCTCTCCCTCCCTCTCTCCCCTTCCTTGCAGCTGTCAGAGTCTTTTCTTCTGTACATGAGTCTGTTTTTAAGTCCTTATGGTAGGGGTCTCATACAATATTTGTACTTTTGCTGTTGACTAATTTCACTCAACATCATCTCTTTCAATTGAAACCAGGTTATGAGATGCTTCCTGAAATCATTGAGTATATATACCACAGTTTGTTTATCCACTCCTCTGTTGTTGGGTATCTGGGTAGGTTCTATCTTTTTGCTGTTGTAGACTATGCTGCAATAAAAATTCTTGTGCATATCTCTGTTCGTGTAACTGCCCTTAATTCTGTAGGATATATCCCATCAGTGGGTTGACTGAGTCAAATGGTATGTCTATTTCCAGCTTTTTAAGGAGGCACCAGATTGTTTCAGCAGAGGTTGTACCATTTTGCAATTCCTCCAGTGGTGTAGTAGAGTTCCAATTTCTCCACAGCCTCTCCAGTATTTGCTGTTTTGTGTTTTTTGGATCCTGGCCAACCTTGTTGGAGTGACACAGCGTATCACTGTAGTTTTGATTTGGATTTCTTTAATAGCTAACTATCCTGAGCATTTCATCATGTGTCTTCTGGCTGCCTGGATGTCCTCTTTAGTGAAGTGTCTGTCCATCTCCTTTGCCCATCGCTTCATTGTGTTTTTAACCTTTTTCTTGTTGATGTTTTGCAGTACCTTGTAGCTTATGGAGATCAGAAGTTGATCTGACTTATAGTTGCCAAGTATTTTTTTCCATTTTGTAAATGGGCTTCTAATTCTTTTGATAAAGTCTTTGGGTGAACAAAAGTTTTTGATTCTTAGTAGTTCTCATTTATCTATTTTCTCTTCTGTTGATGGTGCTTGTCAGATTTTAAAGTCTAACTTGTGCATTAAAATTTCCATTGTGACCCTATTTTTCCTTGCATGATCCTTAATGTTTTAGGCTTGATATTTAAGTCTTTGATCCAATTTGATTTGGTTTTAGTATAAGGTGAAAGATGTGAGTATTGTTTCAATATTTGCAGATGGTTACCCAGTTCCGCCAGCACCACTTGCTAAAGACACTGTTTTTACTAGTTTACAATCTTAGGGCTTTTTTTGAGTAACAGCTGTTCACAGGAGGATGGTGGTATCTCTGGGGTCTCAGCTCTGTTCCAGTGGTCTCTATGTCTCTTTTTGTACCAGTACCAGGCTGTACTATACTACTGCAGCACTATAATAGCTTCTAAGGTCTAGTAGCATGAGGATGCCCACTGTGTGTCTCTTCTTCAGTAGTGCTTTGGTTATCTGGGGTTTCTTCTCTTTCCAAACAAAGTTGGTGTTTTGTTTCTCCATCTCATTGAAAAATGTCACTGCAATTTGTGACATTTGCATTGTACATATAGATCACTTTGGGTAAAATAGCCATTATCACAATGTTAATTTTTCCTATCCATGAGCAGGGTGGGTTTCTCCATTTATGTAAGTCTCTCTTAGTTTTTTGAAGTAGTTTTCTTATAAAGGTCTCTTATTTCTCCAGTTAGATTTATTCCTAGGTATTTTATCTTCTCGGGGGCTCTAGTAAATTGTATTGATTGTATGGTTTCTTCTTGAATGAACTCTTTATTGGTGTAAGGAATCCTGGTGATTTACTTACGTTTATCTTATGTTCTGATACATTGCTGAACTCTTCTATTAGTTCAAGTAGGTTACTTGTGGATTCTTTAAGACTCTCTGCATACACAATCGTATCATCTGCAGATAGGGAGAATTTTACTTCTTCCTTGCCAACGCAGATGCCCTTCATTTCTTTTTCTTGTCTGACTGCTCTGTCCAGAACTTCTAATATAACATTGAGTAGACATGGTGAGAGGGTCATCCTTTTCTATTTCTTGTTCTCAAGGGAATTCTTTCAGTTTCTCTCCATTCAGGATGATGTAAACGGTTTGCTTTGTGTAGATGCCCCTTATTCCACTGAGGAATTTGCCTTCTGTTCCTATTTTGCTGAGAGTTTTTAGCATGAATGGGTGTTGGACTTTGTCAAATACTTTCTCTGCTTCAATTGACAAAATCAGGTGATTCTTTTGTGTTATTTATGTGGTTGATCCAATTGTTTTTCAGTTGTTGAACTAGCTTTACATCCTTCGTGTGAGTCCAACTTAATCATGATGAATTACTTTTTTGTTGTTGAATTGTATTGGAAGAATTTTGTTGAAGATTTTTGCATCTAGCTTCATGAGTGGTATTGATCTGTAATTTTCTTTTTCGTGGGACGTTTCCCTGGCTTTGATATGAGAGTTATCCTGGTTTCATAGAATGAATCTGGGAGTATTTCACTCCTTTCTGCTCTGTGAAATAGTCTCAGTAGTACTGGAGTTAACTGTTCCCTATAAGCTTGGTACATATTTTGCAGTGAAGCCATCCCAGCCAGGGCTTTTTTTTTGGTTGATAGTTTTTTTTTGATGACTTTTTCAATCTCTTCCTTTGTGATAGGTTTATTAAGTTGTTCTACTTCTCCTTGTGATAATTTTGGTAGATGATATGAGTCTAGGAATTTGTCCATTTACTCCAGGTTTTCAAATCTGTTAGAGTACAGTCTTTTGTAGTATTTTGTTATAGTTTTGATTTCTGTTGGATCTGCTGTGACATCTCCCATCTCATTTCTTATTGGGTTATTTATTTCCTCTCCTGTTTTCCTTTACTAGGCTTAGCCAGTGGTTTGTCAATATTGTTGATCTTTTCAGTTTCCATGAGTTCCAATTTCTATCTACGTTTTCTCTGCTATTGATTCTGACTTTTATGACTTTATGGCCCAAGAAGATGCTTTGCAATAATTCAGTGGTTTGGATATTGTTGAAATTTGCTTTATGTCCTAAGACATAATCTACACTGGAAAATGTTCCATGTGTATTGGAGAAGAATGTTTATTTACCTGTTGATGGATAAAAGTTCTGTATATGACAATGAGGTCTAATTGCATAATTGCCGCAATAAGATCTATGTTTTTACTCAGATTTTTTCCTAGATGATCTGTCTATTGCTGAAAGTGGAGTGTTGAAGTCTCTAATTATTATTGTGAAGTAATCTACTTCATTTTTCAATGTTGTCAGTGTTTGATGTATTTAGGTGCTCTAGTGTTTGGCTCATTATTATTTAATATTGTTAAGTCCTACTTGTGTATTGAAACTTTCAGCAGTGAATAATGCTCATGCTTGTCCATGATGTTGGATTTTCATTAAAATCTATTTTATCTGAGATTGGTATTGGCAACCTACTCTTCTTTGTATATTTTTAGCTTGGTATATATTATTCCATCCTTTAATTTTCCATTTGTTCGTATCTTTAATTCTAAGATGTGTTTCTTTAAGAAACATATAAATGGGTCATGTGGTCATTCGTTGTCTATTTATTGAAGCATTCAGTCATTTTACATTCAGTGTAATTATTGACAGGTGTGCGTTTAGTGCTGTCATTGTGATGTATTCATTTTTGTGTTAGTATTTTCTATGTTGCTCTTGATACTCTGTTGTGGGTCATTCTGTATGGATTGACTTTTCATCTTTCATAGTGTTGGTTTTCTGGTTGTTGACACTCCTGTATTATATTTCTTCTTTTGATATGTTGCACTGTTACTGTGCTTCATGGCTGTCCCTATACATCCGCTTAACATTCTATATGTAAACCCAATTTTAACTTCTATGTGTCTTGTTCCCTTCTTCTCCATTTGAAAGGACTGTAACTACTGTAGTATTTCCCTCTTTTTAATGTGATGGTATCCTAGTTTTCATGATATGATCACCAGAATCCTTCTTTTAATATTATAGCTTTGATTGAGTTTTTTTGCCTTCCCTGAGTGAGTAGTTTCTATAGGCTGTGTCCTGCATTTCCTTCTTAAATATACACTTAATGATTTTGTTTTTCTAAACAAAGAGCTCCTTTCAGTATTTTCTGTAGTTTTGGCTTGGTTTTTACAAAGTCTCTAAGCTTCTGTTTATCTACAAATGTCTGAATTTCATCTTCATATTTGAAAGATTCTTTTGCAATTCTTGGTGGGAAGTTTTCCTTCTTCAAGTCTTTGGATGTGTCATCCCACTGCCTCTGTGGTATCATTGTTTCTGCAAAAAAGTCAGTCAAAACCCTACCAGACTTCCTTCAGAATGTTATCTTTCCTTTGAGTCTTGCTGCCTTGAAGAGTTTCTGCTTGTTTCATTTTATTAAGCTTGATTATAATATATCTTGGGGTCTTTCTTTCAGGGTCTATGTTTTTTGGCATTTGATACATGTCTTGGATATCTTTGTTTTCTTTCATAATTTCTTTCTGTCAGCAACTCAACAACAGTATTCTCTGTGCTTTCAGATATCCCTCTCTGTTTAAGAACTTCAGTTAATCGTAGATTATTCCCCTTAATAGAATCCCACATGTTTCTTAACAGTTCTTCATTTTTCTTATTTCTTTTCCTTGATTTCTCCTCATAAATGCTGGTGTCAGTTGTTCTATCTTTAAGGTCACCAAGTCTGATTTTCAGTTGTTCAGTTCTGTTCTCTTGGCTTTGAATTGAATTGTCTAATTCTGTAATTATGTTATTGAGCTGTTGGATTTCAGAACGTTGATGTTCATCAGTTCTAATAGGTTGCTTAATTTTTCATTTTGCTCTGCTGCATTCTGCTTAATCTCTAGGAGGTCTCTATATGTAATTCTATTGTACTTGATCTCTGATAGTTTCAGAAAGGCTTCTTAATCTTGCAAGTTTTTGATACTTTATTTTGGGAGTTTTCTGGAGTTAAGGGTGGTTGTTTATTTAAAGACTTGGTGGTGGTATGTTGCTTTGGGGACATCTAGAGGCTATTTAGTTTCTCTGGTGTTGCCTCAACAGGAAGTGGGGTGTAGTTCTGAAAAGGGAGTTGGTCACCAGCCACCTCTGTGTACTCTAATGACTGATACCAGTGGACTCTCTGGGATGAGATGCTCGGCCTCCTTGCTGGCAAGGACACAGCCATACTTATGGGGTCACTGGGGAGCCATCAACCAACCCCATGATGTGGGTCAATAAAGGCTGGAAGAGATGCCATTGACCTGCACAGAAGTTGTTTCTCCAGGCAGTCTTGTTTTAAAAGCAGAAAGCTATCTGACAGCTTCTAAAATCAGTCAGGCCTTCAGATGTGGCAGGCTCCACTTTCCAGATGACAATGGAGGCACCTTTTTGGACTATCCCCAGATGCTATGATGTAGTTCAAAGTAGGGAGGGGCTGTGGCCCTGCAGCCATCATCCACTGGGCCCTGCCAATAAGGTAGTACTGTGCTAAACACAGCCTTTCTACTAGAAAAGTGATCCCTGAACTGTCACTGCCTCCCAGCCTGAGAATTAGCCCCTGTTGAGGCCCAGCCGACCAAGATGGTGTCCTGGTGAAGTGTCCCCTCCCACCACAAAACAACTGACTCTATGGAGGATCTCAGAAAAGAGTGCAGGGGGGCTGTGGTGCCTTCAGTCCACTGCTGGGCTCCCAAAATGTGGCTGTTCCACAATGTCTCTGCTGTGGCACAAGCTGTTCTTTTCAGCACTGCAGCTCAGTGTATCTGCTGGCTCATGCCTGTCCCCTGTCTGTTGGCCAACCAAAAGCAAAAAGTTAATACCATCAGCAACTTCAATCAGCACAAGTGGCCAGTCTGCAGGACCAGAGCTCATCAAGAGAGAGGAATTTTCCATTTAGTGGCACGTAATCTAAACTGACAGCTCACTGGGTGTCCAAAAGCTCTGTTCAGTTATCAATCCAGGCCTTAATTTTCAAATGGAATTAAGGAGATGTGTAGCTAGTCCACCATCTTGACTCCGCCTTGCACTTATCTGTTGAAGGATAAATAGTTCCGTATATGTCAGTGAGGTCTAGTTGTTTAATTGTAGCAATAAGATCTTCTGTGTATTTATTGAGCTTTTTTCTGGATGATCTTGCATTATCAAAAGTGGAGTGTTAAAGTTCCAGCTGTTATTGTGGAGTGATCTATCTCATTTTTCAATGTAGTCAGTGTTTGTTCAATGTATTTAGATGGTCTTGTACTGGGTGCATAACTATTAAATATTGCTGTGTCCTGCTTCTGAATTGAACTTTTTAGCAATAAATAGTGACCATCCCTGTCCATGATGATGGATTTTACATTAAAATCTATTTTATCTAAGGTTAATATTGCCACTCTTGCTCTTCTTTGTATGTTGTTAGCTGGGAGTGCATTACTCCATCCTTTAACTTTCAGTTTGTTCATATTTTTTAGTCTAAAGTATATTTCTTGTAAACAATATATAGATGGTTCATGTCTTTCGATCCAAGATGTCGATCATTGTCTCTTTATTGGAGCATTCAGTCCATCAGTGTAATTATTGACAGGCATGTGTTTTGTAGTTTTGGCTTGGTTTTCACAAAGTCTCTAGTTTCTGTTCATCTGTGAATGTCTTAATTTCATCTCCATATTTGAAAGATTCTTTTGCAGGATATGTAATTCTTGGTGGAAGTTTTTCTCCTTCAAGGCTTTAAATATGTCATCCCACTTCCTCCGTGCCAACATTGTTTCTGCCAAGAAGTCAGACCAAACCCTACAGGACTTCCCTCTGAATGTTAGCTTTGCTTTGAGTCTCATTGTCTTTAAGAGCCAGCCAAGCCAGAGTATCTGTTTATATTTCATTTTATTACGCTTGACTATACCGTGTTTTGGTGTCTTTCTTTTGGGGTCTAGTTTTTGTAGCATTTGATACACATCTTAAAAATACAGAATGCTTCATGAATTTGCATGTCATCTTTGTGCAGGGGCCATGCTAATCTTCTATTGTTCCAATTTTAGTATATGTGCTGCTGAAGCAAGCACTAAATTCCATTTTCTCAACACCTTTTATTGAAGATACTCTTCTTTCCCTATTGAATGGACTCAGCACCTTTGCCAAAAATCTGTTACCAGAAATGTGTGGGTTTCTTTCTGTTTTTGTTCATTTTTTTAATGTCAATCATAATAAGTTAGAAATGAGGCAATTTGATCTGTGGTATTTGTGCCTTCTTTGTGATAAAAACATTGTGTACTTTGAGCTACATATATTCTCACAGTTTTCTGTTAATAGGAATAATGCTTGACAATGAATATTTTAGATGATGATTGTAAGCATTAAATGTTAATTTCTAAACATGAAGATCAGTGGACATCTTCATGTCATTTTCTTTTTTCATATTGCTTTTCAAATTAAACATGTGGAAGACATCAGGAAAGTGGCTGAATGGTGTCACCAGTCACATCCTTTGAATATACTGTTACTGTCTACATATTTAGCTCCCAAGGAACTCTTACAGTAATTTATTAGTGTATTTGAATACAGAATATCAATTATTTATCAAATGCTCAATATTTACAAGTGATTTTACCCTGCAAGATTATCATTTATGTTCTCTTCTTCAACAAATCAAAATTATAGCCTTTTATGACAAATTTTTATTTTTCAGAAGTTCTTTAAAATATTTCTATAATTTATGTTCTTAACAAATTTATCTTTTACATTACCTCTTAAACAAAATCATAATCAACGTGGTGATAATCTTTTTTTGCCCTAAATTTTAACACCCAAATTAAGAAGATCATATAACTCATGACAAATTTACATAATTTTTAATACTTCAAGATGTCTAAAAAATGCAAACCAAGTATTGTAAATTGAGACTTTGTTCATAACTTTTGCTCTAAGTTCAATGTTAAGTAGATAATTTTCTCAAATGTTATAAAATATTACAGTAAGTGATTTGAATTAAGAAAAGATGACTGAAATAATTCAAAATCATTTTATTAACATCATCTTGTTTGTGTAAAATCCAGCAAGAAAACAAATCATGCCTTCTAATATTTTTAAGTAATTCCATGATATGTGATGAAGTCAGATCAGTTTTAAAAACTTTCATGACATTAATTTTAGACAGAGGGAAATTTTAATAAAAGAGGTTTTTTACATCTCTACAGTAGTGTGATAGGTACTATACATGTATTAATCTTTCAAACATGGTAAATACATATTTAAAGACCATTTTACACAAAACTGAAAGTCATTTATGTCTGATAACTTTGCGAGGTTATAAACTAAGGGATGGAACTGAGTATAAATAAGCCACATGTTCTTTTCTATCTGCCACCCCAGGAGCCTAAAGATAACTAATAAAGCTGTATCATTTTTCTAACAATTGCTTTTCTAAAAATTAGCTTGCAGTAAGATATGCAGTTGTGCACATCTCAGTTTTCTTGTCTCCAAAGAGAAAGACCAGATTACATTTTTTTTTGATTAGCCAATGAGAAAGTAGATTAAAAGTAAATATCAGATAAGTGAACTGTTATCTAGTTAGAACTGAATCAGAAGGATAGTATACTTCTATTGACAGGTATGAATTTAGAGAAAGGAAAGGAAAGAAAGATGTAAGAGTTGAACACAATAAGTGTCTACAATATTCTAGGCATTTTGCTGCAAGATGTTATTTTTCCCTAGTTAGATTCCTGAAACCTGAGACTTAGAGATACAGTAAGTTGTTCAAATCACTCATCTATTGGAAGCTTATATGTGATTAAAATCCATGACTTTCAAACTCTGAAACTCTTTTCATGCTGCTGTCTTTGGGAAATATCATGGCAGCAGAACAAATGAAATTAAAAATAATAATATTTTATACTTGTAAACCTGGTGCTTCATGTCTTGTATTACAGAAATCAAAGGTACGTGTTAGAAGAAAATGGCTTTGGGGTCTCTCAGATCTCTACACTTCTTCAAACAGAAACTCTGATAGTCTTTGTTCCATACTGTCTTTTCAAGGATGTTTGCAGAGTGAACAGCTGTGGAAGGCAGAGACAGCGTATTCCTCCAAACTATAGGGCAGACTTAACTACTTTCCACTGTAATAAAGATTATGTCTCCCTCAAGGGCAAAGGTTGAATAGATTTGCTTGCAGCCCATTGTAAAAGATCAAGTTCTCTAAGCTCAGGTTTCCTCAGCTGTGGCACACATTCACTGTATGCAGCATGCACCTGGACCCCTTTGGCCTTGTGGAACTGTGGAGGGTGGGGCAATGTGCATGTGAGACTCTCACTACTTGCTACACTGTGACCATAAACATATTTATCACTGACTCAGGCATCTTCTCTCAGTGCACCAATCTGTGCCACGCTAAATTGTTAGCCTGAAAGCAGGGCAGCATTAGACCTCGTGAATTTTTTTGGAGAAATATTTTGGCTTCTTTTAGACAAGCATTTTAGCTTCCCCCCCTCCCCCTGCTACCCTCATTACATTGATTAATCTGTTCCCTGAAAATATACCACAGTGTATTTCCAGTAAGCAAATTTCCTAGGTAAGACTGGGAATAGATTCAGTAGATGAGAAAGAATAAGCATGAAGTAGGAAAAAATAAAATTCATTGGTAAGGTTGATACCACCTTTCAAAACCAAATCAAATTTCTGTACAGTCATTATTTTTGCAAACTGTATACAAAGTTTGTGTCAGCAACTGAGTGATAAGTGACTCTGGGCAACATATTGTCCTGACTGACAACATTAAGATTGCTTCTAACGTCTTTTCCTTTTCGTTTGTTCTTACTACCAAAAATAAAAGGAAGATTCAACTATTTTTGGACCTAAAGACAATATCCAAATTGAATAATCTGTATATGTCTGGCAGAATATGGAAAAATAAGTAAGCCCAACTCACTGAAAAGTATGAATTCTCAAACAAGTTTGGGCAGGAAGAAAGTTAGAAGATACATTGTGCAGGTGTTTAAACATAGGATGGAAAGGAGCAGGTTTGACAGTCATAGCCATTTCTACTTTGAGTAGGAATGTATTCTCATGAGTATTAGAAAAAAAATCACTAATTTCTTAAAATCCATTTTTTATATTTCTACTAGAGAAAATCAGTTGGAAATATAACTTCATTTAAAACTCACTCATAAATGATACAGGCATTTATATGAGGAGACGTGTCAAGTGAACATGTTTTTGATTCATACAGAAAACTTCTAGGACACAAGCCAGTATGAATGTGCCTAAATGGTTATAGCATTAAATAATTGAAATTCATGAGTGTTACATGTAAGGAATGAACTGGCTGGAATATCACTTTGTTAAGTTGTGTTGACTGGACCTCATTTCTCAGCTGAGGGTACCCTTGCTGATCAAAGTGCTGCTCATCAGCAAAAACTTTGATATCTACCGGCTGCTAAAAATGTTGGAAATGAAGATTCTCGGGCTCAAATAGACCCACTGAATCAGAACTTGCCTTTTAACAGGATCTATGCTCCCCAAATCCATGGATGGTATCTGTTTTTTGCATTGCAAATACACATGTACCTTTTTTTACATGTAATGTCTGGAACGGCCTTTTCTTTCAGACTTTGATTCAAACAAACAAACAACAAAAAAACCTGACCTCTGCCCCATCTCTTGCTCTCAGAAGCCCTACCTGCTATTCCAGTTCCTAACTCCGCTCTTTCTTCCCGCCTACTCCCAGGTTCCTTTCCAACAGACCCACTCCATTTATTTCAGATAACTCCAGTATGCCTCCAAATTATTTTTTCCTTTAAATTCTCTCAACACCTTCTCCCACCATTACCTCTGATACAAAAGCAATAATAATAAAAGGAGATTATTTTTGCTTCCTTGGCATGTTACACTTTTCCCCTGCATGCAGCTTTTGTTTATTTGATTGATATAAACTTCTTACCCATCATAGTTAAAATCAGCCTCATTCTATCCTCATTACATTGATTAATCTGTTCCCCCAAAATATCTCTTCCCTCTCTTTTACTTGTTTTTAGACATCCTTTCAAAATTCTACCTTCTCTACAAAACAAATATTTTATGTGAATCATTTAAAAGGCTAACATTTAGGAAAGGTAGTACACAGAGTATTGATAGTTTTATGGACTGAATTATTTCCACCCCCCCCCCAAAATGTGTGTAGCAATTCTGGTGGGCCATAGTATTCAGTACTGTGTAGTTGTCCTCTATTTTGTGATTATAATCTTTGTTTTATGCTGTAAATCTTAGTCTCTGCCTGTGGTTAATGGGACAAGATTGGATTATGTTAAAGAGAATAAGGATAGGACTGTAACCTCTTTACTAAGGTTATACACCTGATCCAATGTAAAGGGAGTTTCCCCTTCCTACTTTTTGTCTTACAAAAGGTAAATGGAAATGGAAGCATGCTGTTAGGTCTAAAGGCTCTTTGGTAACATGTAATCATCAGCTCAACTGCAATGATCATGTTCTTTCCTGTCTAGTGCTTTTTATCAGATAAGGTGTTCCTTGTCTTCTGGAGTAACTGTCCTCACTGTATCCTAGCTAGCTCTTCCTCATCATTCCAAACACAGCTTAATCATGTCTTGGAACCATTTCCTGTGATTCCCAGACCATTAGCTATTCTGGTTCTGTCCTCTAGTGTCATCATGTGCTTACTGATTTTATGATACTTACCATACTGTTGCAATCTTTGATTTCTAGGCTATGAGTTGCTTGCCAGCTAGGAGACTATGTTCCATTCTTGCTTACAATTCAGAAGCTAGGCCAAAAGTATTTGCTGAGTGAATGAATGAATGAATAAGTGATCATCCACTCTTAATTTGTTAGACTTTTCCTACCTGTAGTAAGACCATCAATTTTGTCAGTTTCTCTAAATACAAAATCTCCCTTTATTATGATTTTGAGGATGGAGAAATATTTCTAGTATTTTCAGTTCAATTGATCCAGACTTCCAAGCAGAACTGAATTGTCTTGTAGGTGAATGAGTCAGCTTCTCTGGGTATTTTTTATTCCCCTCTCATACTCTCTCACTTTCTCTGTAAATCTACTTTCTGTCATTCTCCAACTCAAGACTGAACCAAATCTCTAGTTTGTCTCAGATAAATCTTTCCGATTTGTACATTGTATTTTAACTATTATCGTCCTGTCTGTTCAAACTCTTTAAATCGGTGAATCTTAGAATGTAAAAGATGGAAGTGAATTCAACAACAAAATTAGTTACACCCTGACATATTTGAGATGAGGAAACCAAAGCACAGAGGGGAGAGGAAGATGGAAACATTGCCAGAATCATGGCCTGACCCTTCACTGTAAGGTAAGGATGTGTGTCACTTGTTTGGCAGCCTGCCTTCTAAGACTTCTTCACATGTTAAAATCTTTCACTTAAAGTTGTCCTCTTATTTGAGAACTAGAAGTGCCTAATGGTAAGTTCTTTCACCTCCCTGATTGCTAGGGAGGCCCATCTACCAGCATCAGATGCACATACTTTAGCTTTTAAGTTGAGAGCTTAAGTGAGAGGCTAGCTATGTAACTAAAACTGGGCTTTCCAGTTGCTCTGAAAAAGGGAGCAGTTACATTCATTGTCTTTCCAGAAATAACGGTGAGAACAACTGTTGCAGATGCCTGATGATGACATAGCCACTAATGTGTAACACTTGCACTGCATAAGTTCTGTGACATGATTTTGATCACTGTCCTTGATTTTTTTAATTAATTAATTGAAAGGTTAATTGCATGTATAATGAATAGGATATCTTATCACATGTGCTTTGCTTTGTTTTAAAATTCTTTTCTTTTTTCTTAAATACCTGTTTGGTTTTTGCCTCCCCTCCTCATTGGGTGGATTTCATTTCTTCATTTAGCCACATTGTCATTGTTATGTTTACTTTTCTCAAATGCCTGATGTTCTGTGGATACCCATATGTATTTTTGTGGATAAAGGGCAGTACTGATTAGCATAATAAGCTGCCATAGGGTTCGTCTGGTTTCACATAAGTCTGTCTGCATCTGAGGAGGATACTGATTATAAGTCTCCATATGCATATGGGTTGTTTTGGATGAAAGCTTTCAGTATAAGTGGTCAGAAGGGGAAGGCACATGTAACTGTCTAAGCCTTCCCAACTTTAGCAAGACTGAGTCCTCATGGTAGCACAAATGAGGAGTTCTGAATCTTCTCATTATGAAATGAAAAGTCTTTCATTTGGGGTTGGAGTTAATTCTACATGTGTATATGACTACAGAGGCTGAGGTGAGAACTGACCACTTGATGCTCGGGATTAATAAGTCCCCATGGTCTCCGTCATTATCCTGTATTAGCTCTCTGTGTCCACTAATATTAAATGAGACTTCTCCTTTCTGTGAACAGTTCCAGCTCTCAGGTCCCTTCAGATTCTCTGGATTCGCATTTTCACCCCTATAATAAAGTCCTATCTTCTTTATTTATATTTCAGTATTTCAACAAAATCCCTGACATGCTTCTTTTCTCTGTCTGACTTCCCTTTGTGCATTTTCTCTGTCATTTCAACAAGGTTTGTAGAGGTAGATCAGTAAATGTCACGAGTTAGTTTGTATCTTTAGCAAAAATTCTCTAGAGGGCAATAAAAGTACTAGATTTCACCCCAGTTATTCTGAATACACTAAATATTGAGTCTAAAAATATTTTCAAATCAATTTCTAAAGAGTTTCTGCTGGTATTAGACAGGCCTAGGTCTATGGGTCAGCCTGTAGTATAGCCTGAGTCGGAGAGGATCTGACCCAAGCACTTTGCCAAAGGTTGGCTTCTTCTGTAGCATCTGTAAAAAGTAATTTGGCCTCTGACTATATATACACTTCTGATTGGTTAGCAAATAAGTAATTGGTTAACCAATAAATACTGAATATTTATGTGGTACAGGAAATGAAAAATAATGAAAGGAAGAAAGAAGGGAAAGAAAGAGTAGACATTTTTAATATAATAAATGAATCTGAATGCTCATTTTGAGTCAAACATCTTATCACTACTAGGGCTGGCATGGATTTTGTCCTTTTGTGAGTCAGTGTCTCTGATTTCTTTTGCCCTCTCCATCAAATAACAGAGAGATACTGTATACTTAATTTCTGTTTCCTGACTATCCCCTTTCTCTTCCTAAATAAATATTTTCTCTAGATTGGAAATCTCTTGTAAACACATAACACTCATACCAATTAATTCAAGCAGTGATTGTTCCTGTCCAGGAAATAATTTCATCTTGTGTATCAACATCCAATAAGGAGGCACATGTCTTAAAATCAAAAGAACCAAAGATAGTCGTTGTCACTGCAGCAAACATCAAATTTAACCCCAGGAAAATATTTGATCATGGGTCATAAAGATCTCTTCTGAGTCATGAATTACATTTAAAGGAGGTTGATAAACACACTTAGCTTTCAAGTTTTATATCTGAGCAGATAATTTTCTCAGGTGTTATTAAGAAGTGATGTAAATAGCCAAAGAACTACTTTTTGGAACATAAGCTATCAAATTAATGATGTCTGCCAAACATTCCCTCATTTCTCTTAATGATAAATGAATAGGATATAAAACAACCTAAATAAATGTGCCTTTGCTGATGGAGGAATATGTGTGTGGGGACGGATGGGACAGGGAAGAATCACTGAGTAGTGGGTAGAGATACAACCTTTATTTGTCAGGGTGGAAATAAACGATGTTTTAAAGTACATTGATCTAAAAATGACACATGTTCATTAGAATACCTAACATGCATAAGTCAAGACAACCCAACTCATGGTGTCCTTGCAAGTTGGATGTGTGAAAGTTGAATTTAAAAACCATGCCATTGGCAAAGTAAAAGGAGATGTAGATGAGAGAGCTCTGTTGCTCATAGTGTCCCTGTGAGTTGGAACCGACTTGACGGCACCTTACAACAACAACATGGGATTAAATTCAATTGAATATGGCCGTTGTTATACATATCTTAATAAACACTGGAGGTGTAGTGGTTAAGTGCTACATCTGGTAAACAAAAGGCTGGCAATTTGAAACTATCAGGTGCTCCTTGCAAACTATAGGGCAGTTCTATTCTGTTCTACAGGGTTGCTATGAGTCAGAATTGACTTCACAACAGTGGGTTTGAGTTTTTTTGGTTATGATTTATTGCACCAAAGCCAGGCCTATCGGAAGAATTTTTGGAATTAATGTTGGTTAAAAATGCATTGTTATTGTTATGTGCCCTTGAGCTGGTTCCCACTAATAGTGACCCTATAGAACAGAGTAGCTGCTCCATAAGGTTTCCAAGGAGAGATTGCTGGATATGAACTGCCAACCATTGGTGAGCAACCTGAACTCATAACCACGAAACCACCAGGGTTCCCATAATAAACATAGATATAAGTATATGGGGAGTCGTAGATGGTAAAAATGGTTAAGAACTTGATAACCAAAATGTTGGCATTTCACATCCACATAGAGGAACTTCAGAAAAAAGCTTTGCTTCTGAATTGTCACAGCCACAAAAACCTCACAGGGTACAGTTGTCTTCTGAAACAACACAGTCACCATAAGTCAGAATTGATGGTAACTATTTTGTTGTTTTTTCTTCTTTTATCATGTATGTAAATGTACATTTCTGTATGGTAGCCAATAGGCTGGAAAATAATCTTCAAAAGTAAACTATGAATGAATTAATAAATAGCAGAAAATTCAACCAATAGCAGACTGTACCTGAACATGTATTTAGTACTTACACAGTGATCTAAATGTTTATCTATTATCCAATGTTAATGCTGTGTATGTGCCAGACATGATTCTAAGAAGCCTAGATAAACTTTTTAGCATAACCTTATAAGGTAGTTATCATCATTATCCATATTTTGTAGATTGCATAATTATGGAAGTGAGAGGTTGAACAACCTGATGAAAGTCACTCAAGCTATAAAGAAATATTGTCAAAATTTAACAAAAGCAATTTGTCTTCTGGCTCTGAGCTCAGGAAGAACCTGCATGAGTTCAGTGAATAGCAGGTCTACATAGAATAAATTGAAACCTACTGTGTGAATGATATGAACCCAAATTTGTCAATATCCTTCATATTTAATATATTGAGTAACTACCATGTGGCAACTACAAAACTTGCATGGTGGAAACTGATGTAATTATAGTCAAGACTCATCTCTTTAATGAAGATTTTATCTTGAAAAGGAAGCTTAAGCTATACTTATGAAATAGATGAGTTTCTAAAAGAGAAAGAGGAGATAAAGAACCTTCTAACTAATGAAACCATTAAAATAAGATCAATAACTGTTGAACATTTACATGATTTGAGATCAGGGGAAAGCACCATGACAAACTTAAATAATTGTCATTATTATTTCATTATTAATTATTTCATTAATAATTGTCACTATTATATGAGAACATTTTATTTGTGAGAAAACAATTTGACTGAAATTAGCTCTTGACAGATACTGATTCAAATTTGACTCGGAATCTATGTAGGTAGTGATTCTATGTTCTTCATTAGGACAAATAGCATTTACCAGCCTTGCTAGTGACTGGTACACGGCTAACTGAGTAAAATCATCCTTAAAGGTACAAAGAGTCTGCATTCAGTGTTGTTCAAGCCAGCCAAGTTTCTACATCAGCATTATTACAGATCGATAATCTTCCAAAGTTTAAATCCCCATAAGCATAGTTTTAAAAACATGGATTATTATAAAGTTGAATAGTTATACTTAGTGTCTTAAAGCAATTACTATGCCAACTAAAATACAACTGAGTTTATTTAGGATAATGTTCAACAAAGGGATTACCCAAAGTAATCTTGGTTTTGAAATGCAATTTCAGGATTCACCTCTTTAGCTCCAGTATCATCAAACTAGATAAAACATGAAACTAATGAATAGGTATTAACCTTGGTGCCTTGACATGACTCTGATAGTTCATTTTAAATTAACACCAGAATTAATAGCTACTGGAGTATTAGGTGATAATTCTGTGTCAGAGAAGTCAATGGGTCAGTGTTGTCTTGTACAGACTGGTATTAGGAGTGCTAAATCTGTTATTCAGTTAGGTTACACTTTGGTGCCACTGATCTGTGGTATGACAGTATGCCACTGAGAACTAGGTATATAATTTACTGTTGGTACCTTTTCATTAGGTGGAAACCCTGGTTGCATAGTGGTTAAGTTAAGCTTTTGGTTTAAATGCTAACCAGAAGATCAGCAGTTCAAATTCACCAGGTACTCCTTGGAAACTCTTTGGGGGCACTTCTATTCTATAATGTAGGGTCCTTATGAATCAGAACTGACTTGACTGCGGTGTGTTTGGTTTTTTTGTTTCCATGAGGTTACATGAAAAATCTCTGGTTTTCCAAATATGATACAGATAAACAAAATAGACTCATCACTGCTCACTACCACAGAAAAACTATAATTACGCTTGCAAGCCTCATCTCACAGAAATAAAAGAAAAAAACATAAATGTTTACAAAACTAACACATCTGGGAAGCATCACATAATTGAATTCTCAACCTACATAATGAGTTTTCAACTCTTGTCTCCTAAAATTCATGCATTTTGAAAGAGACCCACCTTGATGTTAAATATGTTAGAATCTGAATAATGCCTTATCTCTAAGATCCAGAAGTATAACAAGTAGCAGGTATACATTTTTTCAGTCCAATGGTAATGAAAAGATTAACAAAAGCAAGCATGCAGCAGAAAAAGGAGACAATAATAAGAATAAAGCAATAATAGAGATCATGATTAAAACACAAAAACCAAGTAAGAGTAATGCCATAATATCCAAAAATAATGAGAACACAGACTCGACGGCACTTGGCTTGGCATAATTACTAAGCCAAGTTTAATTATTTCTAGAGGTTGCAGAAAACATTTACCAAAAATGAACTTAAGTGAGTATGATAAACACAACATGGCTGAGGATAAATGTATAACTACCACAAAGTCCAAATGCTTCAGCTACTTGCATAATGTTATTTCATGATTTGGGGTAGGCAGTTCCCTCTCATTGCCATCTGCTTCCCATTTGCGACTTTGCTTAAAGTTTAGTTAATTCTTTCAGCTTGTTGAGCAGTTCAAGTAGAGTTCACGTCAGCCTTCTTCAAATGGGAAAAGTGGATCCAAAGTTTAATTCCCTGTAGGTTAGCATCTCATGGATTTGTTGAAAGGACTTACCGGGGTCTCTTTCCCTTAGGTTCAAGATAATCCTTTAACTGGTGCCTTTTGCAACAAACAATCTTCAGACACAGTGCCAAGTGCCTTATCCTGTTTCAGGATCTGGCTATCAAAATTTTATTTTATCATTGAGGCTTTTTCTTTTGCATAATAAAGCAAAGCTTGCCAGTTTTTCAGCAAACAAGTCTTTGGGAGATTAGAATCTATAAAAGCTGAGCCATACAAAAGATGCATGAACTTCCTACTAATAATTTCAAAAGGGGTTAATTAATGGGACCCAAAGAGAGTATCCCTTAAATTTAATAACGTCAAAGGGAGAACTTGGTCCAAGAAAGGTTAGTCTGTCTAATTGACTTTCAGTTATACTGTTAATTCTTTCTACCAGTCCTAAAGACTGAAAGTGGTAAGAGAAAAGGAGCTTTGAAAAACTGGAAACTTTGAGCAAATTTCCTTAATGACCTGACCAGTAAAATGAGCACCCTAATCATTACAAAGAGTGTTGGAGCACCCTACATTGAGATTATATTTTCTAAAAGTGTCTTGGTTATAAAGCTGGCAGTTATATCCTAGCTGGAAAGACGTCGACCCAATGAGAAAAATCTACAAAGTATAAAAAAGAACATACAGCCATACAAAGGAAGAATCAGGACAAAGTTAGTTTGCCATTAAAGCATAAGGCCAGCAGGCAAAGGATTTCAACACAGCAGAGGTAGGTTGGCAACAAAGTTTGCCTGGATTAAATTAAAAAACAGGTAGGGCGTCCTCTTGGTATCTGGTCTGTTGCCTCCAAAAATGTCTTAAATTATATTTATTTGCTAATTCCTCTAATTTACATCTGCCTGCATTGTTGTGTTTATGAATATCTTCAATCAATGGAATGTGCAGGGGTTTAAGAGTGATCAATTGTTGATCAGGGCATGGTTCCTCCTAATAATCGGTATCCATTTGGTTGACAACACTTTTGCTTTTCCATGTGTCTTTCATTTTTGGAACCATAATCTGACGGCTTCTGAGGCAGTGCCAGATAGTTCCTGTAGTAGGAGAAATTTCCTCAACTAACAAATCCTCAGTAACTGCTGACTCACAGAGCAAAGAGGCTTTATAGGATCCACATGCTTTCTTTTCAAACACAGTGGTATGCACTAATGAGGGAGGGTCTAATTTTGAAGTTTGTGGAAGATTCACAAAATCATAGTGAAGTGCATAAGCTATGGCTACTGAGCAAGTTGCACCAAATGTTAATGTAACTGCAGGTGAATCATCAGTTTCCATAGGTCCATTAATATCCTGTAAAATCTTGACCATAGGAAAATGCAACCTCTTTGGAAGGACAAGCCTCTGATTTAGCCCCATCCACAGACTAGTAATAACTTTTTGAGTCAACTCAGACTGAATTGAGGCTGTCACCTCATCATGTGGAGCCAACTTTATGTAAGTGGCTAATGAGGTCATGAGGCTCTGGTAGTGCAGTGTTTAAGCATTTAACTGCCAACCAGAAGATTGGCAGTTCACATCCACCAGCCACTCCTTGGAAATCGTGTGGGGTAGTTCTGTTTTGTCCCATTGAGTTACTGAGTCATAACCAACTCAATAGAGATGGTTTCTTTTCTTTTTTGTTTTGTTTTGGTAAAGAGTCCACACTACTTGAGGATCAGAATCCTGGTCAAGTATTCCATCATTTTCTTCTTTGTGACCTGACATTGAAGGGAGTCAGAAGCCTATTTTGAGCTGTAGCTTCTGCCAAGTTATTCACTTTAACTTTTTTAACTTGGAAAATACTTTTGGTTCTTCAAGTTTCTTTTGCTTTCTTTTCAACTACTGCTATTTCTGAAGGTATCAAAAGGGCTTTTAAGAAGTCATCAACTAAAGGGCCTTTTATAATTTGGTTCACAAAAGATATTAGGAAACCCATTTGTTTCTGCAGCATCCAGAAATCATAATTCAAATCTCACAGATTGTTCAGGAAACAGGCTGCAAGCCCTGGTAAAGAAATTAACTCAGTTTGTTGTGCTGAAGTAACTTTAGAAGGGCACCAGTTTCCAACACTTCAGAGGGTGTTGTGACTGTCTGTCTTCCCTGATACTGAGAACTAGAAGTGTCTAGTTTAAGATAAGACATGCCAATAGAAACAAATAAGGGTTAGGGAGAGAGATTTGTTGCAAGTCTTGCCTGGAAGTTAACATTATTCTATTAAATCAAGACAATTGTGGCAAATAGTATCACAGTCTTCTGGAGGAGGCAATAAAATTTAAGCGTTCAAAGAATTAACTGTCTATTACCAGACATTGCCAGCCAGTTGTGGCCAAAAGAAGACCTTCATAAAGAATTAGACTTCTGGCTGAAAGATGTTGCGTTCAAGTGGAATTAAAAAATGGCAGCTATTATGTGGGTGACATAGACATCCATAAAGTTTCCAACCACTGTGTATGATGTAGTTTCTACTTATCTAGCGCTTGGTACAACTGTTGTCAGGCAAGGAGAATATTCAAAAGGCACCAGTTCCAACTATAGTTTACAGTAACTGACAGGTAGTCGGGACTTCCATGATTTTGAAAAAGAACCCCTAAAGCATTACCAGTTGTCTCTAGAGCATATAAGGACAAATCTAAATTATATTTAGCAGAATTTAAAGCTGGGTAGTCCTTTAACTTAGAAATAGCTTGGATACCTTCTGACAATTCAAAAGGATTGGATGCAGGCCCCTTTAAAAATTGGTATCAAGGTTAAGCCATTAATGAAAAATCAGGAATCCATGTGTGACAGTAACTGCAGATACCCAGAAATCTTAACTGTTTCGCTATCACACTATAAGCCACTATAAGGAAAGCTATGAAGATGTCTTTTTCTGTTGGAGTCTATGAAGAACACTTGTGCAGATACCCACACTTAATGCCATTGAGTCAGTTCCAACTCATAGTGAACCTATAGGACAGAATAGAACTGCCCTATAGAGTTTCCAAGGAGCACCTAGGGGATTCTCACTGCCGACTTTTTAGTTAGGAGCCGTAACTCCTTATTACTAGGCCACTAGGGTTTCTTCCGCAGAGGTAATGTGTCTTCAATAATTCACTGCAGGTATAGCTGACTGCAACTTTTCTCTGGACACTTTGCGCCCTCTAGTGGCCAAATTCTGTAACAGTAAAACACTATCCCTTAGACAAGCTTGTTAGGGATTTGAGCAGACTAAAAGATTGTCCACACGCTGTGGTAAGGTAGATTCCTTTGCAAACTGAAGATCAGCATGTGAAAATTAAGAAATGTAGGTGGGAGATTCAGTAAGCCCTTGGGACATAGCAATCAAGGCATGCTGTTATTGTTAGGGAATGTTGTGTTGATTCTGACTCATAGTGACCCTATGTATGACAGTAAAACACTGCTTGGTCCTGGGCCACTCTCACAATTGTTGTTATGCTCCAGTCCATTGTTGCATCCACTATGGCAATCAGTTTCATTGAAGGTCTTCCTCTTGTTCAGCTGCCCCATATTTTACCAAGCACGATGTCCTTCTTTAAGTATCCCTCCTGATAACATGTCCAAACTATTCGAGACATCTCACCATCCTTGCTTCTAAGGGATATTCCTGTCGTTACTTCTTCCAAGGAATGTTGTTTGTTTTTTTGTCAGTTCATGGTATATTCAATATTCTTTGCCAATACCACAATCAAAGGTATATTCCAGGTGAATGCAAACAGTTCCTGTCTAAGTACACTGGAATACTGAAAAAGGCACTGCATAAATCTAATAATGTAAAATGAGTTGCATCTGAAGGTATATTAGACAGAAGTAGATGAAGATCAAGCACAATGGGAATTTTTTTAATGATAATATGGTTAAAACCCAAACCAAACCCACCGCCATCGAGTTGAGTCCACCTCATGGTGACCCTAGAGGTCAGAGTAGAACTGTTTTGGAACAGTTTTGAAACACAGTGTTTCCAAGGAGTACCTGGTGGATGTGAACTGCCAGCCTTTGGGTTAGCAGATGTAGCACTTAACCCACTACATTACCAGGATTTCTGACTATGTGGTTAAGTACACTTAAATCTTTCACAAATCTCCAGCCATGGTGACTGGGTTTCTTCTCTGAAAATACAGTAGTATTGCATGTGTTAGTGCAAGGAATAAAAGTCCCGTTACCCAGAAAATCTAGAATTATAGAGGCAAATCCATTTCTGGTCTCTCATTTCAAAGAATACTGAGAAATTTCAGGTAAAGGTTTAGGTTTTACTAAGGTTTTTCTGCTAGAACCTGGATATCATGGATGTGCTGGCCCATCAACTTTTTGGTTTAGTAGAGTCACAATCTAAAGGTGCCACCGTTTCTTAGAATTTAGAAACCTGGAAAGGGGAGACAAGTGTCTGAAGGTGATGTAAGACCTTCTCAGAGTCTGTTCAGAGCGATCAGGCAGACCTAAGATAATTTCTCGTTGATGAGAATATTTAACGTGACAATTACTTTCTGATAAAAAGTTTCATTGTAATAATTAGCAGGAGTTCAAGAACTCAGCAAAAAAGAAATACATATCTTAAATAGATCCCAGAGAAACAACTACTGATTGCAAATGAGTTAAAGTTTGTTCATGATTTGAAACCTCCCAAAATCTTAAGAGGTTTTAGTACTTTGGAGTAAATAAAGGCTTTTTCCAAACTTCTCAGAATAATTTTCTGAGTTTGACCCTTGTATCAATTAAGAATGTACATAAATCATAACGAAGATCCACTCTTTGGACATGAATGGATTGGACTTGGTAATACAGAGTGACCATATATTGTATGCACTTTATGGTTCTATACATCTATAGGATATCAGCCTGCTGACCTCTGGTTGGAGGAAGGAGAGTGGTTGGAGAGGAGGGGAAAGGGGACTGTTGGGAGGATGAGACATGTATGGAGCAGAGAGGAATAGTGTGCTATCACTGGACAGGGAGAGCAGTGGAAGCTGCATATAGGTGGGCATGTAAATTTATACGGGAATGTACATTTTCACACAGTCATATCAAATAAAAAAAAAAGTCACTGAAAAAAAAAAAAGAATGTACATTGTTCCCTAGTAATGTGAAGGGTTAGGTCTAACTGTGAATTTAGAATACATACTGGAAAAGCCTCTATTGAATTCCCAGAGCCTCTTCACTCAGGTTTGCAAGACGCTGGTGGCAAACCATCACATTTGTTTTTTAATTTAAGACAGTCCTTATAACATACAGACTTCTAAAAATAACAGCAAATCCCAGGAAAACCAGACCAGGGAATGCTGGACTTATTCTTGAACCGAGGTTTAAATCTTTGATTGAGTCTGAAGGATTGTAATTGCTGTAATTGTAATGACATATGTTTGTTTTCTCCAGCCTTCATTTTCAGCTGTATTTCATTTGTTTAATGTTTGGAGTAACGTATATGTTAAGATGGTAAGTTGTGAAGTTCTTGCTTTCTCCCAATTTAACTGATCTTGTTTAATTAGGTGAACTACATCAGGATGTATATACTTCTCCCCCCAAAATAGAATTAAAAGCTGTATTGGCTCTTTCATCTTTCAGGATTAATCCTGAATGCTGCATAGAAAAGTTTAGTTAGATAATCTATAATTATGAATGTTCTAACCCTGTTCTTGGTTATGAGATTGAAAAACCATTGGAAAGCATTCAGCTAGATTTGATATATATATAATAGTTTTATTATAGCCCCTTCCTCTTTAGTCTCTTCTCCTTCTAGCTACCCTATGTGTTTATCAGTTTGTCGTATTCTGAAAGTTTTCATGTTGCTGAGATGATGGAAGTTATGCTACCAGTATTCAAATGCCAGCAGGGTCACCCACTATGGACAGGTTTCAGTTGATCTTTCAAACTAAGACAGACTAGGAAAATGTACCTGGCAGTCTAATTCTGAAAGAATTAGTTGGTGAAAACCTATAGCTAGCACTCAAAAGGCAATGAGGGAAGAGCTGCTTCATCAAACTAGAATCAACCTTAATGATACAAATGGAATCAAGCTTTAGAGGTCCTCATTTTGCTGCTATGGCATGACTTGAAATGAGAAGAAGCAGTTGCGAGCATCCACTAATAATTGGAAGGTGAAATGTAAAAAGTATGAATCCAGGAAAACTGGAAACCATCAGAAATAAAATAGACTGCACAAACATTGATATCCTAAGCATTAGTGAGCTGAAATCAATTGCTATTGATCATTTTGGATTTGACAATCATATGATCTACTGTCTTACTATCCCAGGAATGACAACCTGAAGAGGTCTCCAAAAAAAAAAGTCATATGCAGATCTATCCTGAAGTACCACACTGTCAGTGATAGGATAATATTCATGTGTCTATGTAGGGTTGCCGTGAGTCGGATCCGACTCGATGGCACTTGGCTTGGCACAAGGAAGATAAGTTATTACAAGGTCTAACTATTAAGTTTACAAACTTAATTGGTCTAAGTGCTACATACCTCACTCCTGAGTATCACTACCATCACCTTTGATGTACTCCCCTAGGGATGCTATGCACTGATGCCAGTGCCTAGTCCACCTATAAAGCAATTCTGGAACTCTTTCTAGAATGGCCATTGTGCACAGTGACATGGTAGAAAGTTCACAAACTTAATTGTATGGTTGTCTATGAGGGAACTGTATTAGAATACCCTTCTTACTCACCTGATCTGACCCCAATGACTTTTTTGTTTATCCAAAGATAAAGGAAATATTGAAAGGAAGACAGATTGATGACATTCGGGACAACAAGGGTAATATGACTACAGCTTTGATGGCCATTCCAGACAAAAAGTTACAAAATTGATTTTAAGTGTGAACTTGATGCTGGTGTTGGTGCATAGCCTCCCAAGGTGACCATAGTGATAGCCAGCAATGAGGTATGCAGCACTTTTTCTGAGTTCAGGAACTTAATTATCAGAACTTGTGTGACTATTATTCAAATTTATGCACCAACCACTAAGGCCAAAGTTAAAGAAATTGACGATTTTATCAGCTTCTGCAGTCTGAAATTGATCGAGCATGAAATCAGGCTGCAATCATAATCCCTGGTGACTGGAAAGTTGGAAACAAAGAAGGACTGGTAGTTGGAAAACACGAAGTTGGTGATAGAAATGATGACAGTGATTGTATGGTTGCATTTTGTCAGCCCAACAGCCTCTTCATTGCAAACACCTTTTTTCATCAACATAAATGGTGACTATATACATGGACATCACCAGATGGAATATATAGGAATCAAATTGTGAAAAGAAAGGACAGAAAATCTCGATATCTTCAGTCAGAATAAGGCCAGGGTCAACGCTAGAACAAACAGACCATCAATTGCTAATATACAAGTTCAAGCAGAAACTGAATAAAATTATAAAAAGTTCATGAGAGCCAAACTATGACCTTGACTATATCCCACCTGAGTTTAGAGACCATCTCAATAATAGATTTGACATGCTGAACACTAATGACTGGAGACTAGATGAACTGTGGAACAACATCAAGTTCATCACACATGAAGAAAGCAAGAGGTCACTAAAAAGACAGAAAAGGCAGATTTTAAGACCCCAGGTTCTACTCACCAATGTGGGGTGCAGTAGACTCTATTAGCAAAGAACTAGTTGTGCCAATTGGCCTCAATTTCCCCTGAGAGCATGGGACACGACCCCTAGGTCCAGCTACTCTGTCCTTGCAATATTGGCTTAAGATGGGTGGAGTAATCACGTTATGTTGAAATCCAGTTAAAATTGATCTTGTTGCTATCTGAGGTACACCAAATGGTCCCAACTCAGCAGGAATGGATGATCACCAAGGACCAAAATGAGATGGGGGAGAGAGGACCCAGAAAACAGAGAGACTCACATGAGTGGACAGCTACATCAACATGTGACCAAAAGATGGTGCCCAGCTGCCACCAGGTTTAGCCATGTTGGGGCTCACAAAGCTGAATCTCACTGACAGCACAAGAATAAAAAGGGGTATACCCTGAGATCTCCACTAAAAGACTGTAGTTGATGGTCCACAGGCCTCAGGGTTCCCCAGGGGACATGGCCCCTACCCCTGACACTGCCCCTGTCTGTAAATCATAATGGAGGTCAACTCTTTGGATGGGAATAAGTTGGACTCGGGGATACAGGGTTACCGTATCTTGTGTGCACTCTGTGGTTCTATGCATCTATAGGATGCTGTCTTACTGGCCTCTTACTAGATGCAATTGGAGAGAGTGGAGAGGAGGGGACGGGAGATTGTCAAGAGGATACGACATGTTTAGAGAAGAGTGATGTCACCAGGCAAGGACAGCAGTGGGAGCTGCACATGGGTGGGCATGCAAATTTATAGAGGAATGTACATTTTCACTCAATCATCATCATCATCATCATAAAAGACAGAAAAGGATGTCAGGGCCATGATGGTGGAGTAGTCAGACACTTCTGTGATCCCTCTAACAACAAAGACCCAAGAAAACAAATGAATTGATTATGTATGATGTTTTAGGAGCCTTGAAGCTGCTGAACATCAAAAAGAAAGTTGAGAAATCTGGCTGAGCAATTGGGACAGGGAGGTAGTTCCAGAAGTACCTAGGACTGGCCAGACCTGACCCACCAGGAATTGGCTCCTGCCAGCATGGTGAATGGGGCACCAGCATTTGGAAGCCATCCTCCTCAGCTAGAAAGATGAAGCAAGAGAGGTTACTCTAGAATCAGTGAAAAATGGCACTTGATTGTCAAAAGCTAAGTGGCTTGCTTCTAACCTACCATACACAGATTTAAAACTTTCTGTAGGAATAAACTCTTTCACTTTACCCGGTGTCCAGTGTCTCCCCCACCCTTCTCTGCACTGTACTGGGCTCCATAGACTGACCCACTCCTAGGCCAGAAATGGGATCCTTTACCTGCACCTTTACCTTTACAGACACATGTTTGTAAAGGGAATAATTAAACAAATGAGGAAGAAAAAGAATCTGCCAAATCCCTTGAGCTAGGATTTCAGGGCAGAAGTAGTTTCTTCTCATAGGTTCTCATATAAGGGGAAACACTTCTCTCACGACACTCAGGGACAGTTGTCAGGTCCCTGACTTTCTGAGTGAGTGCAGCTGTGTACCTGTGCCTACACCAATTACCACTGCCCATCTAAGACTGTAGGGGAGAGCCTGCACCACACACTTGGTGACTGACTACAAAGATACCTTCAGTAAACCCATACAAAAAAAAGTAAACAGACCCCTTGGCTGGCATGTCTAGTAACAGCTCTTGACAGCCTATTTGGACATTTCAAAACAAAATGAAACAAAACAAGAAGTTGGATTACAGTAAGCAAACAAAATAAATAAACATAATAATTTAGTGATGACTTGGAGACAACTGTCAACATAAAACCACTAAAAAAGGCAGGCCACAATGACTTCAGAACTCCCCCAAACAAAGAATCAAGAAATTTTACAGATGAAGAGAACTTCCTGGAATTATTGGAGATAGAATACAAAAGATTAGTATTTAAAACTCTTTAAGAGATCAGAAAGGTGATGAAGAAAAATGCCGAGAGCATAATAGCAAATTGAACAGGTAAAGCATATAGAAATAGGAAGCAGAAAATTAGAAGATTAATAATAAAGTTACAGAATTAGATGACTTAATAGTAAGTCAAAGGAGCAGAACTGAGGCCACGGAAGGCCAAATTAGTGAGACTGAAGATAAAGCACTTGACAACAAAATATGAGGAAAAAATCAGGTAAAAGAATTTAAAAAAGTGAAGAAATAGAATTATGTGGTTCTCTATCAACAGGAATAATCTATGCATGATTGAAGTACCAGAATGGAGGAAGGAAACAGAAAATACAGAGAAAATTGTGGAAGATTTATTCAGAGAAAACTGCATTAACATCATGAAAGATACCTATCCAAGATGCTCATTGAACTCTACACAAGGTAGATCCTAAAACAAAGACACAAGGTCATATTATAACAAACTTGCCAAACTAAAGATGAGACAACGCTATAAGCGGCTAGGGAGAAATGAAAAGTAATGTACAAAGGAGAGTCAAGACTAAGCCCGGATGACTCAGCAGAAACCATGTGGGAAAGAAGGCAGTGGGATAACATAAACAAAGTCTCATAGGACAAGTAATTGCCAGGCTTGAATTATACATTCAACAGAATTGTCATGCAAATATAATCATGAAATTAAGACATTGCTAGATAAACAGAAATACTGTAGGGAATTTACAAAAATGAAACCAAAATTCACAGGCAATGCTAAAGACAGTCCTTTGATTAGAAAATCAATAAATTCAGAAAACAGTCCAAGAATAGAATGCAGAACACGGCAGCTGGATGTCGAGGCAGATAAAGAAATCACAAAAAGAAATGAAGGAAAAAACACTGAACACAAGGAAACTGAGATGTTGTTACACAAAGTATGACATTGTAACAAAAAGAGACTTACAAATGGAGTCACTGATCTTTCATATGGAATATTTCTCAAGGCTATATTACAAAAATAACAATTTAAATTTAGAAAAATGAAGCCAAATATTAAGGTAACCCAAAGAAAATTAACAATCCTACTCATCAAAATAAAAAGCAAAACAAAGTCTCAGCAAATACCAAACCAGCAACAATGAAAAAGATGAAATCACATAAAGGAAAACTCACCACAGAAAATTAAGTAGAACAAAAAAATTGTCTGCAATGCACAAAAAAGACATGAAGATTTCAGCAGTAAACTCTTACCTCTCCAAGTTTATGCTGAATGTAAATGAATTAAATGCACCAATAGAGAGTGACAAATTGGATCAAACAAAACTATGATCCATTTAGATGCTGCCTGCAAGAGACACACCTTAGACCTAAAGACTCAAACTAAGACACCCAGACTCACTGCAGTTGATTCCAACTCATAGCAACCCTATAGAAAAGAGCAAAACTGCCTCACAGTTTCCAACAAATACCTGGTGGATTTAGACTGCTGGCCTCTTCTTTAGAAGCTGTAGCTCTTAACCGATACACCACTAGGGTTTCCAACTGAAACACAAGGGTGGAAGAAACTATATCAAATGAACAACATTCAAAAAAAAGCAGGAACGGCTACATTAATTTATGGTAAAATACAAGACTGCCATGGATTGAATTGTGTCTCCCACAAAAGATGTGTAGTAATTTGGCTGTGCTCCTGGTGTTATCTTGTTTCTATATGCTGTGAACCCAGCCTCTATGATGTCAATGAGAGACGATGGGCAGCAGTTGTGCTGGTGGGGCAAGATTCAATGTGTAACATTGTACTGTGCTTTGAGGCAATCTCTTGATATATACAAAGACTGACGAGTTCACGAACTTGCCATCATGTGCTTATGTTGACAGCACTGTACAAACAACGCAGTAAGGTTTTATAACCTTGATATGTCACTGTCTCTCAGCTGCGTTTATGTCTCTGTGTGGTGGTGTCTTGCTGAGTAGCATTCACTGCTGCTGTTGTATGTATTCACGTGCCATCATGAGAACATCAAAGGGTCAATACTCCTGAAAGACATAACCATATTAAATATTTACACAATCAATGATAAAAACCCAAAATCAAACTCACTGCCATCGAGTTCAGCCCAACTCACAGTAACCCTAGAGGTCAGAGTAGAACTGCCCAACAGAGTTTCCAAGGAGAGCCTGGAGGATTTGAACTGCTGAACTTGTGGTTAATACATGTAGCACTTAACCCATCATGCAACCAGGGTTTCCACACTCATTAATAGGGCTCCAAAATACATTAACTGCATTGAAAATAGAGATAAACAACTCCACAATAATAGTAGAAGATTTTAACACTGCACTTCTGGTGAAGGACAGAACTTTCAGAAAGAAGCTAAATAAATACATGTAAGATTTGACAAATGTCACAGTTGAAGAACTTGAGCTCATAGAAATATACAGAACACTCCACCTAACAGCAGCTATATGTTCTCTTTACCAACACACGTGGAACATTCTCAAGAATAGACAGTGTATAGGCCATAAAGCAAGCTTTAACAAAATTCAAAGCACCAAATATTGCAAAGCATCTTTTTAGACCATAAAGCCATAAAACTAGAAATCAATAACAGAAAAAGCAAAATCGAGGGAAAAATAATCAAATACATGGAAACTAAACATCTTGCTCAACAATCAGTGGGTTACAGAAGAAATCAAGGAAGGAGTAAGCAAATTCACAGAAACATAATAGAATGAAAATACATCCTACCAGAACCTTTCTGACATTGCCTACATAACATCATAGTTCCTGGAAGAAATGCATCTCATCCTTCTCACAATCCACCTCCTCGTGCCTCCAACCCACCTTGTGACTCCCTTGACATCCCGGATCTGTAGCCTGAGGTGTCACAATCTCCCATTGCAATGTTAATTTGGCTTCAATAAATGTTCTTGGATTTTGCTTTAGTAAAGTTGGAGAGTCTTTTCTCTAGAATATTTATGATGCAGTTAATGAGCATAATTTCAGAGTTAGCTACCCCCGGAGGATTCAAGGAACTGAAAACCCAGATACAAGTACAACAGACCCCTTTGTGTGCCCTCCCACTTTTTCCAATTCTTTGTGAAGGCAAATTTTCCCCAAAAATGAGTTCTGTGCATTTTAGCATGGATCTGTCAAGAATTTAACCCTAAGCATTTTCAATGTGGCTTTGTGGGGATTCACTGAAGCCATTTCTTCTACCTTTTTTTTTTAATTTCATGCTTAAATGAGCTTGTAAGCTTTTTGGAGGCTTAAACTCCTCTTCTTCCCCCTCCTACTAACCTTGTTTCACCTTACATTCACGTCCCAAAACCCACTGCTGTCAAATAGACTCTGCCTCAGAATAACCCTACTTCGGACAGAGTAGAACTGCCTGATAGTTTCGAAAGAATGATTGGCAGATTTGAACTGCTGACTTCTGCTACCAGAAAAATCTGAGTTGCGTACTTGTGCTGCCTGTCACTACTGAGCAAATTATGAAGAGGCAAGGATTGAATTTTTAAAGCTTTTTATTTGTAAGGCCAGCCATCTGAGAAGACGGTAGGTTAGCAGTCTAAAACCCATTTTAATGTCTCATCTCAAGCCAGCAGGTTTTATAGGAAGGAGGACGAAGAGTTACAGAAGGGGACTGTTATCAAGTGCCCAGATGCAGGGATTGCTGATTTGAGTTGGCAGAGGTGAGACACAAGGTGTGTTGGAGTCACAGTGTGTGTCAGAGTCACAAGGTAGGGTGGAGGAACGAAGTGGGTCGTGATAAGGGTGAGATGCATTTCTTCCAGGAATTGTGATGTTATTTAGGCAATGTTCTGTGACTTTCCAGTCAGTGATTGAGAAGAATAGTCTAGGTCCCTGGGCAGGTCTGAAAAAACCATCTCATAGTTTCCAGGATTGTCAGCACAATTTTCTAGTTCACCAACAGCTTGAGAGATCAGGCAAGAATTTTAATCAACATTTTTACAATTATTTACCCTATTACTTTTGGTTAGCAGCTGTAGCAGTTAATCACTATGCCACCAAAGTTTCTGACCTTTGAGTGGCTACTCCTATATACCTGTCTGATGGTGTCTTGCTGGAATTTCCTCATGAATAATTTGTTGTTGTTATTGTTGTTATGTGCTATAGACGCAGTTCAGACTCACAGCAGCTCTCCATACCACAGAATGAAACACTACCCAGTCCTGTGTCATCCTCACAATCACTGATATGCTTGAGCCGACCACTGAAGCCACAGTGTCAGTCCATCTCCTCGAGGATACCCCTCTTTTCTGATGACCCTCTACTTTACCAAGTATGATATCCTTCTCCAAGGGCTGAGCCTTCCAGACAACAAATCCAAAGTATCTAAGAAGTAATCTCACCATCGTTTTTTCTAAGGAGCATTCTGGTTATACTTCTTTCAAAACAGGTGTATTGGTTCTTTTGGCATTCCATGGTATATTCAACATTCTTCACCAGCAACACAATTCAAAGATAAAAGTTCTTCTTTGGTAGTCCTTATTTATCACTCAACTTTGCTTGAATATGACATGATTAAAAATATCATGGCTTAGGTCAGGCACAGCTTAGTCTTCAAAATGACATTTGCTTTTCAACAACTTAAAGAGGTCTTTCACTACAGATTCACCCAAAGGAATCAGTCTTCTGATTTCTTGACTGCTGCTTCTGTGGTTATTGACTACAAAGCCAAGTAAAATGAAATCCTTGGCAATTACAATTGTTTTCCTGTTTATCGTGACATTGCTTATTGGTCTAGTTGTGAGGATTCTTGTTTTCTTCATGTTGAGATATAATCATACTGAAGGCTTTGGTCCTTAATATTCATCAGTAAGTGCTTCAAGTTCTCTCTACTCTCAGCATACAAAGGTCTTGTCATCTTGATAATACAAGTTGCTAATGACTCTTTCTCCAAACCTGATGACCCATTCTTCTCCATATTGCCCAGCTTCTTGGATTATATGAGCAGTATACAGAGTGAATAAGAATCATGAAAGCATACAAAACTGATGTAGCCTTTCCCGACTTTAAACAACTGCTTCTTGATTTAAAAACAAAACAAAAACAAACCAGAAGTTCCTCAACACAGTTAAGTGTTCTGTAATTCCCGTTCTTCAAACTGTTATACAGAGAGGCAGAGCCAAGATTGTGGACTAGTCACACATCTCCTTGATTCTGTCTAAGAACTACATATTACAAAAACAACTAAACAGAACAAAATGGACATTTAGGAGCCCCAAGATCAGCTGTGAGATTGGACTAAGCAACAGGAAAGGGAACAACTAACTTTGTCAGAAGCCAGATGGCCCCACAGTGGGTCCTGCTTCTGCCAGTGTGACAACAGAGAAGCTGTGCAGGTACAAATGCGACCTTTGTCAAGTGGGGGGCTAAGACTGGGACTGTCATGCCTGAGAGCATGGCCAGGGTTGGCTGTCATGCTGAGCTACAGCCTTTGAGTGGACAGTGTCCCTTTCAATAGAGCAGTTGTGCTTAAGAAAACTGTACCTGGAGAGCCCCGTGGCGGTTGGCTCAGTAGTGCCCTTCAGTTGAGTAGCACCCTTCCACCTCCCTTCTTGAGCTACACCATAGTTTCTGCTGGCATGGCAACAGAGAGGCTTCACAGGTAGGATGCTATCTTTGTCAACTGGGAGGCTAAGACTGGGACTGTGGGCCTGAGAGCCTAGGTGAGGCTGGCTGCCACACTGAGTAGCAGTGCCTGAGTGGACAGCTTCTCTTTCAACAGAGATGCTATGCTTAAGAAGGCCACACCTAGAGAACACAGTTGCCAGCTGGAGGCTGAGTAAAGTAGCATTTTTCCCCACTCCCTTCTGGTGCACTACTTGGACAGGAACTGAGATTGTATGTGTGTGCCTTGAGCTTTTCCTGAGACTCAGGAGAGAGACAAAAGAAAGGATAGAAGTAAGGGCAGAAGACCACTACTGAACCAGGTGGTCACTGATCCTGTCAAGATAAAGCTCTAAATACCTTGGGGCTCACTCCTTTCCTATGAGCTGACTTCCTTCCCTGCCTTCAACCTTTCCTACATACCTTCTCTGCTTTATGTCTCAAACCCAATTCTAGTGCAGTACCTGGGCGTAAGTAGGGCATTTTACTTGTGCACCCTGAGGTTTTCTCCAGACTAAGAGAGGGAAACAAAGGGAGGACCAGGCAACACATTCTACTGGCTCCCCAAAGCTACAGATTGCTGCACTTACTGGAGTATTGTAAGCTAAGTACACATCAACTTTTGTGATCCAGATCTTTCCTTTGCAGTGCTTGAATCGCTGTACCCACCCTTTTCCTCCTCCCTTCTCTGCTCTATACCAGATCTAAATTCTAGAGCACTACCTGAGCCAGAAGTTGTGCGTTTAATGTGTGTACCCTAAGCTTTTCTCCTGGACCTGGGGAGGGCAAGAAATTGAGGGCTGGAAGAAGAGTTCCAGTGGCTTCATTAAGCCAGCAATTCCTGCTACATCTCTTAGTGCAGTCATCACTCCAACCATTAGGTGACAGGTCATCAGAAGTGTTAAGACTCTGATAACCTCTCTAGTTCAAACAACTAGACTACCTGGACAGTCAAAACCAAATTGATATTTTTATATATAAGATTGTATATACATATATAAGTTAGATTGCAATAAGCTAACAATTCAATCACAACAGCTTTCTGATGGCTCAAAGTGAACAATCAGTTTCTAATCCTTTAAAAAAGTAGACCACCATGGCTCCAGAAATTTCTCAAAATAAACAATCAAAAAAATTCCCAGATAAAGAAGCCTTCCTGAAATTATCAGAGGCAGAATACAAAAGAATTATATAGAGAGCTCTTCTAGACATTAAGATGGAGAATAGACAAAGTGCAGCAGAACAAAATGAAAACTTAAACAAGCTACATGAATCGCTAAGACTACAATGATTTGAAATTCGGCAGACCAGTAATACTAACACAGAGTTAGACAATTGAATTGAAAGCCAAAGGAGCAGAATAGAGAGGATGGAATGCAGACTTATTGACACCGAAGATAAAGCAACTGAAACCTCCAGAAAAATGAGGAATCATTAACAGTTATGTGGGGCAATTTACAAATAATCGGAACACCACAACAGTGAGGGATAGCGCAAATAACAGAGAGTTGGAAAGAGATACTGTCAGAAAACTTTGCTGACATCATAAAAGATAAGGAGATATCTATCAAAGATGCTTATTGAACTCTACAAAAGGTGGATCCCAAAGGAAGACACCATTATATTTTGTAATCAAGCTTAACTAAATGAAACGCAGGGAGAGGCTGTTAAGGCAGCTAGGCTTAAGAAAAACTAACTTATAAAAGACAGTCCTTTACACAGACCTCTGATTATTTTGCTGAAACCATATTGGCAAGAAGGCAATGGGATAACACAAAACCTTGAAGAACAAACACTTCCAACCATGAATTATATTTTCTGAAAAATTGACTCTCAAATATGATGGTGAAATTGGGACATTCTCAGATAAACAGAAGCTTAGAAACTACAAAAGCAAACCTAAATTACAAGTAATACTGAAGGAATTTCTTCAGTTGGAGAATAAATAACACCAGACATAAACTCATGGGTGCAATGCAGGTCACAGCATCAAGCATCCTACTTGAAACTAATAGAAGACTTCAGCAAAGTGTCAGAATATAAGATAAACATAAATAAATCAGTAGGATTACTTTACACCAACACAGAGACCATCAAAGTGGAAATCACCAAATCAATATAATTTACAATAGCCTGTGAGAAGGTAAAATACCTAGGAATAAATATAACCAGAGAAATAGGAGACTTATGCAGAAAAAATTACATGACCCTTTTGCAAGAAATCAAAAGAAATTTATGTAAGTGGAGAAACGTACCTTGCTCAAGGATAGGAAGACTTAACATTGTGAAAATGTCTATTTTACCCAAGCCAGCCAAGCCAAGTGCCTTCATATATACAATGCAACCCCAATATGGGTTCTAGTGTCATTTTTAAAAATATTTTATTGTGACTGGGTGAAAGTATACAACCCAAATTAAATTTGCATGATCGCCTATCTACAGCTCCTTCTACTCTCCTTGCCCAGAACACTCCTACTTTTCAGTCTACATATGCTGTATCCTCTTAACAATCTCTAGCCTCCTCCTCTCCATCCTCTCCCTTTCTAGTAAGAGACAAGTAGGATGGCATCCTATAGATGCACAGAACCATAAAGTACATGAATGCTGTGGCCACATTGTGGCCCCATGTCCAGTCCATTCCTGTCTGAAGAGTTGACCACAATAGTATTTTCTGCCCAGGGTAGCAGCAGGTTTAGGGGTCATGTTACAAGGAGAACCCTCAGTCTGCTGAACCATCAGTTGGGGTGTTTTAATGGAGTACTTGAGTTGTACACCTTTTTTTCCCATATTGCCACTGAGACTCAACGTTGTGTCTCCCATCACAGTTGTCTTTGGTGGTGGCCAGGCACCATCTGGTTCTTCTGGTCATATGTTGATACGGTGACACATTCACATGGATCCTTCTGTCTTCTGGGCACTTTTTTACTTGTGTCTTTGTTGTTATTGGTTATCACCTGTTTTAGACGAGATAGGACCATTTGGTGTACCTCAGATGGCAGCCTGCTAGGTTTTAAGAGCCTAGATGCCACTTGCCAATATGGGTGCAGAATACTTTCTTAGCAATAGGCTAGTTATGCTAATTGACTTCAATGTCCTCTGACAGCATGGTCCCTGGACCCCTTCCTCTGCTACTGTATCTTTGCAATGTTACATTTAGACTAGAAAAGTTTTCAGTTTGTATTGAAGTCCAGTTAAATTGGTCTTCTTTCTACTGTGTGCTGTCATGCTTTCACCCAACCAAATTTCTATCAACTATCTAATCTATGATCAGCCCTCTCCCTCCCTCCGCACCCTTGCAGCCATGTCTTTTCTTCTGTACATAAGTCTATTTTTCAGTCCTTATAATATGAGTCTCATACTTGTATTTGTGTGGCTGAATGATTTCACTCAGCATAATGACTTCCAATTGAAACCAGGTTATAAGATGCTTCCTAAAATCATCATTGTTATTTATCACTGTGTAGTGTTCCATTGAGTATATATACCGCAGTTTACCTATCCATTCCTCTGTTGTTGGGCATCTCCTTTGCCAGTAGCTTAATTGGTTCATTTACCTTTTTCTTGATATTTTGTAGCACCTTGTAGGTTATGAAGATCAGTCGTTGGTCTGACATGTAGTTGCCAAATATTTTTGTCCATTCTGTCAATGATCTTTTAATTATTTTGATAAAGTCTTTGAATGAGCAAAAGTGTTGGATTCTTAGTAGTTCCCATTTATCTATTTTCTCTACTGTTGGCCGTGCTTTGTTTGTCAGATTTTGAAGTCTAAGTTCTATATTGAAACTTCCATTGTTGACCTTATTTTTTCTTGCATGATCTTTATCATTTTAGGTTTGATATTTAGGTCTTTGTGTGGCTGAATGAGTTAGTTTTTGTGTAAGGTTTGAGATACGGGGCTTGGTTCATTTTTTTTTGCAAATTAATATCCAATTTTGCCAGCACCATTTGCTAAAGAAACTGTTTATATCTCAGTATACAATCTTAGGGCCTTCATCAAATAACTATTCGTGAGAGGATGGTGGCATCTCTGGGTTCTCAACTCTGTTCTACTGGTCTATACATCTCTTTTTGTACCAGTACCAGGCTGTTTTGACTACTACGGTGGTGTAATAGGTTCTAAGGTATGGTAGTGTGAGGCCTCCCACTGTTTTCCTGTTCTTCACTAGTGGTTTGCTTATCTGGGGTTTCTTCCCTTTCCAAATGAAGTTAGTGATTTGTTTCTCCATCTCATTAAAAATGTCACTGGAATTTGTATTGGGATTCCATGGTATGTGTAGATGGTTTGGGGCAAAATAGACGTTTTTACAGTGTTAAGTCTTGCTATACGTGAGCAGGAAAGTTTTCTCCATTTATGTAAGTGTCTTGGTTTCTTGCAGTAAGATCTCGTAGTTCTCTTTGTACAGGTCTCTTGTTTCTCTAGTTAAATTTATTCCTAGATATTTCATCTACTTGGTGGCTATAGGAAATGATATTGATTTGGTGATTTCTTCTTTGATGATTTCTTTGTTGGTATAAAGCAATCCTACTAATTTATTGATGTTTATTTTAATATCCTGATACTTTGCTGAACTCTTCTATTGGTTCGAGTAGTTTACTTATGGATTATTTAGGATTCTCTGCACGTACAATCATATCATCTACAAATAGGGAGATGTTTACTTCTTCTTTGCTGATATGGATGCCCTTTTTATCTTTGCCTTTTCTAATGTCTCTGGCTAGAATTTCTAGTACCATGTTGAATAAAAGTGGTGAGGTGGTGCATCCTTGCCTAATTTCCATTCTCAAGGGGAATTCTTTCAGTCTCTCTCCATTCCTGATGATGTAGATGGTTGGTTTTGCATAGATGTCCTTTATTGCATTCAGGAATTTCCCTTCCAGGCCTATTTTGCTGAGAGTTTTTACCGTGAACGGGTGTTGGACTTTGTGAAATGCCTTTTCTGCATCAATTAACAAAATGAGATGTTTCTTATCTTTTGGATTATTTATGTGATTGATCACATTAATTGTTTTTCTGATGTTGAGCCAGTCTTGCACCACTGGTATGAATCAAATGTGGTCATGATGAATTATTTTTTTCATGCATTGTTGAATTCTGTTGGCAAGGATTTTGTTGAAGATTGTTGCATCTTGGTTCATGAGTGATATTGGTCTGTAATTTGGTTTTTAGTGTGATATTTTCCTGGCTTTAGAATCAGGGTTATGCTGGCTTTATAGAATGAATTTGGGAGTATTCCATCCCTCTCTATGCTGTGAAATAGTCCCAGTAGCATTAGAGTTAACTCTAATAGAATAGAATTCTCTGGTGAAACCATCTGGGCCAGGACTTCTTTTGATTGATAGTTTTTTGCTGACTTTTTCCAATCTCTTCCTTTGTGATGAGGTGATTAGTTGTTGTACTTCTGCTTGTGATAATTTTGGTAGGTGATATGAATCTAGGTATTTGTCTATTCCAGGTTTTCAAATCTTTTAGAGTACAGTCTTTTGTAGTATTCTCTTAAGATACTTTTGATTTCAGCTTTGTCTCTTATTTCTTATTTGGGTTATTGTTTTCTCTCTTGTTTTTCTTCTGTAAATTTAGCCAGTGATTTATCTATTTTGTTGATCCTTTCAAAAAACCAGCTTTTGCTTTTGTTAATTTTTTTCAATTGTTCTTCTATTCTCTAATTCATTTAGTTCTTCTCTAATCTTTATTATCTGTTTTCTTTTGATGCCTTAGTGTTTCTTGTGTGGCATTTTTGATACTTGCTCATGTTGTAGGGTTAACTCTTTGGTTTGGGTCCTTTCTGGCTTCCATATGTGTGCATTCACAGAGATAAATTGACCTCTGAGCACTGCTTTGGCTGTATGCCATAGGCTCTGGTATGATGTGTTTTCATTCTCATTTGATTCTATAAATGTCTTTATTTTGTCTATTCTATGTCAATCTTCTTTATGGGTTAAATTTTCATCTTTTTCAGTGTAGGTTTGCTGAGACTCTTGTATTACATTTCTTGTTTTGATTTGTTGCATTGTTATTGTGCTTTGTGGCTACCCCATCCTCTCCCTTAATATTCTAAGTTTACACCCAGTTTTAACTTCTTCATATCTTTTTAATTTCCTTTCTATCTGAAAGGACTGTAACTACTGTAGTATATTTCTCTTTTTAGTGTGAAGGTGTCATAGTTTTCATGATACAGCCATTGGCTTTGACTGAGTTTTGTTAACTTCTTAACTGAGTAGGATTCTTGATGTTGTGGCCTGTGTTACTTCCTTAAATATACCCTTAATAGTTTTGGTTTTCTAAGCAAAGAACTTCTCTTAGTATTTCTTGTAGCTTTGGTTTGGTTTTCGTGAAGTCCCTAAGCTTCTGTTTTTCTGCGAATGTCTTAATTTCATCTTCACATTTGAGAGACAATTTTGGAGGAGATATAATTCTTGGTTGGAAGCTTTTCACTTTCAAGGCTTTGAATGTGTCATCCCAGTGCCTCCTTTCCAAGATTACTTCTGTCAAGAAGTCAGAATAAAGCCTACTGTGTTTCCCTCTGAATGTTAGCTTTGCTTTGAGCCTCACTGTCTTTGAGAGCATCTGTTTGTTTGTGTTTCATTTTTTTAGCTTGATCATAATATGTCTTGGTATCTTTCTTTTGGAGTCTAGTTTTTGTGGCATTTGATACATGTCTTGGATATCTATGTTCTCCCCTTTCATAATTTCAAGGACGTTTTCTGTTGGCAACTCAACAACAACACTCCCTGTGTTTTCAGCTATCCCTCCTTATTCAGGAACTTCAATTAATCGTAGATTATTTCTTTTAATAGAGTCATATATGTTTCTTAATGCTTCTTCATTTTTCTTATTTCTTTTCTTTGACTTTTCCTCACTAATGCTAATGTCAGTTGCTCTATCCTCCAGGTCACTGAGTCTGACTTCCAGTTCCTCATTTTTTGCTCTTTTGGCTTTGAATTAAATTGTCTAATTTTGTCATTTTGTTATTGATCTTCTGGAGTTCAGACTGTTGTTGTTCCGTCAGATCCAATAGCTTGCTTAGTTTTTCGTTTTGCTCTGCTACATTTTGTTTACTCTCTAGGAGGGTTTTATATATAATTCGTCTGCACTCAACCTCTGATAGTGTCAGAAAGGCTTCATCTGGGAATTTTTTTGGTTCTTTATTTTGGCAGTTTTCTGGAGCCATAGTGGACTCTTTCCTTAAATGGATGGGAATGTTTTGTTGTCTTCAGGTAATCTAGAGGCTCTGGTATTACCTCAATAGGAGCTGAGGCATATTTCTGAGAACAGAGTTGGTCACTTGTAACCTCTACATACTCTAGTGACCAGCCCCAGTGGACCTCTTAGGGTGGCAGTCTCCACCACCTGGCTGGCTACGACAGCTCCCTACATATGAATTTACTGGTGGACCGTCAATCAACCCTATGACATGAAACAGTAAAGGCTGAAAGAGATGCCACCAGACCTTTCAGCAGTTATTTCTGTAGGCAATCTTAATTTAAGAAGGTAGGAGTTGACTGACAGCTACAAAAGTCAGTCAAGCCATCAGGCGTGGGCAGGTCCAGCATTCTGGCTGACAACAGAAACACCTCTTCAACTGTCCCCAGATTATATGATGTAGTTCATTGGGGGCGAGGACTTACGGTCTTTTTGCCATCTTCAGCCAGGCCTCTCTGGTACTGTAACACTGTCCTACAGAGCCTTTCTGCTGGAAAAGTACTTTCCGGACTGGCACTCCTTCTCAGCTTGGGAATTAACCACTGCTTAGTCCTCCAGTTGGGTGACTCCTCCTCCCAGCTGATAATGATGGCATCCCAGCTGAGCTGCCCTTCCTGCCCTGAAACCACAGAATCTATGGTGCAGGTCAGAAAGGAGAGGGTGGAGGGGCAGTGGCATCCTCATTCACAAGCCAGGCTCTCAAAATGTGGCTGTCATACATACTATCTCTCTGTTGTGCTATATACTGTTTACTTTGGCACTGAAGTTCAGCATGCTTGCCAGCTCATGCCCATCCCCTGCCTCCCAGATAACAAAGACAGCACCAGTACTTGTAGTCTGCCCAAGCAGTGAGTTAGCAGGAGTGGGGCTCAGCATGCTGTCTTGACAGAGAGAGGTAGTTTCCCATTTAGTGGTGCATACTCCAATCTGACAACCCTATGTCATATCCTAGGGTTTTCTGGGTGTTCAGAGGGCTTCATTCCATTGTTAATTCAGGCCTTAGTTCTCAGAAAGAATTGAGGAGACATGTGTCTAGTCTTCCATCTTGCCTCCACACCAATGTCATGTTTTAATAAGATGAAGAAATAAATCACCATCTTCATTTGAAAAGGGAAGTAACCCCAGGTAAATAAAGCACTACTGAAGAAGAGGAACGCAGTGGGAGGCCTCATACTACCTGACCTTAGAACTTGTTACATTGACATGGTAGTCAAAACAACCTGATACTGGTACAAAAACAGATGCGTAGACCAATGAAACAGAATAGAGAATCCAGAAATATCACCATCCATCTATGAGCAGCTGATATTTGTCAAATGCCCACAAGCAGTGAACTATGGAAAAACAAGTCTCTTCAACAAATGATGTTGACAAAATTGGACATTCATCTGCAAAAAAAAAACAAGTGAAATAGGACCCCTAAAAGTGGATCAAAGAGCTAAACATCAAACCTAAAAATGAAGATTATGGAAGAAAAAATAGAGACACCAATGGAAGTTATAGTACGTTTCTTAAACAGACTACAAAATTTTACTAAGAATGCACAAATAGTTAAAATAGTTAAGTGGGAACTACTAAAAATCAAACACTTCTGTTTATCCAAAGATTTTATCGAGAGTGTGAAAAGATTGCCTACAGACTAGAAAAAAATATTTGGCAACCACGTATCTGATCAGTGTCTTATTTCCATAATCTACAGTGTGCTGCAAAATAACAACAAGAAAAAGAAACAGCCCAGTTAAACACTGAGCAAAGGATATAGACAGATACTTCTCCAAAGAAGATACCCAGGAAACCAAAAGCCACATGAGGAAATGCTCACAATCATTAGCCTTGGGAGAAATCCAAATCAAAATTACAATGAGATACTGTCTCACCCCAACAAGTTTGACATTAATTCAGGAAATACTAAACAACAAATGTTGGAGAGGCTTGGAGAGACTGGAACTCTTTTACACCGCTGGTGGGAATATGAAATGGTACAACATCTTTGGAAATCAATATGACATTTTCTTAGAAAGCTAGAAATCAAAATACTATATGATCCAGCAGTTTCACTGCTTGGAATGTATCCTACAGAAATAAGGGCTGTCACATGCCCACAAATATTTATTCCAGCACTGTCCACAATAGTGAAAAAACAGAATCAACCTAGGTGCCCGTCAGCAGAAGAATGGATAAACAATCTATGGTGTATGTACACAAGGGAACACTACGCAATGATAAAGAACAACAATGATTTTAGGAAGCATCTCATAACCTGGAATCAACTTTAAAAGGACAAGTACTGTATGAGACCACTCTTATAAAGACTTAAGAAAATACTCTTTGATAGGTATAAAGATGTGGTGAAAAGTAGAGGGTTATTCTTAGATTAGCTAGTTGATAGGAACTGGGTTAAGTGAAGGGAGTGACAGCATTCAGTAAAAGGCAGGTCAGCATAACTGGACTACACCACAAACTAAAAGGTTTTCTAAATTCAACCCACCATTTAAAAGGATATAATAGCAGAGATGGAGGTCTGGGGACATGTTTACAGGGAACATTGAGGTCATCTGGCATAGCTAGTTGTTTTCTAAGAGAGTCTTCTGCACCCCAATATGGTGAGTGATGCCTGGGGTCTTAAGAGCCAGTAAGTTGCCATCCAGGGAACATCAATTTGTCCTGAGCCACGTGGAACAGACGACAACCAAGAGCATCAAAGACACGAGTAAAAATGAGCTCATAAGATAGAAGGATCCATAAGATTGGACAATTAAATCAGCATGGGACCACAACTAGATGGTGCTCAGCCACCATCAAAGACAGCCCTGGTAGGGGCTGTAGAGTTGCCGACATAGCACAAGAAAAAGAGGTGCGCAGATCAAAAACTTTATTAAAAGACCAGAATTAATGATTTGCCAACATGGTGGGTCTCCTGGAAACATGGCCTCTAGACTTGCTGCTAGGCCAGAACTGAAAACAGTACCGAAGCCAACACTTCAGACAATGAATGTACTGGAGTTGGGGACACAGAGGGACACAGAGTGACACATGTGGCATATGTATTTTATGTTTAATAAACCTGTAAGACTGTCCTATTGGTTTCTTTTTAGAGTGGAGAGGAGAGAGTGTAGAGGAAAGGACAGTGCTGGATGAGTGGATACTGGAAATAAAGAGTGTGCTATGACAGGGCGAGGAGAGCAGATAGAGTTGCAGGGCTGCATACAGTTGGAGTTTTATATGGAAAATTGACTTGGACTGTCAGTTAATCACAATAAAAACAAAAAAGAAGAATGAAAATTCTATAGCCAGAACAAATAAGAGTAGCAAGTGATTTCACATTAGGTAACAGCTTTTATAATCGGTCAAGAGTTCTGAATTTAGACATGGGAGCAGAGATGAAATCCATTAATATATTAAGAAACGGTAGCCTCATTTCTTTACTACTGTTGTTCAAAAATATGTGAATTCTCTTGTTACCTTTAGCTACTCAGTGCTGTGCTAACAAAAATACCACAAATATCTGTCTTTAAAGAACAGAAATTTATTTTTTCTTTTCTGGAGGCTGAAAGTCAAAATCAAAGTCTTGGCCTTGTAGATTCTCTCTGTCTCTCTCTCTGTAGTTTATGGTGTCTGCTGGCTATCTTTGACATTCGTTTGTTTATAGACAGCTCTTTACTTGTATCTGTGTCTATTTTGGACTTTTTATAACTCAAAAATGATTAGATTTAGGATCCACTCTACATTAACATGACGTCAACTCATTGATTAAATTACATGATGGAAGGGAATGATACTACATAAAATGTAAGGCTATCATATTACATCACATTTCATTATCTTACATTATATAGTATTACATTATTGTAGCCAAGACCAACTGATATAATAACATACAACTGCTCCATGACACCAACTGGAGTAGTGTTTGATCAAACAACTGAGAGCCATAACCGAACCAGGTTGGCATATAAAATTAACAATCACATTTCTATGACCAAGTGGACATTTGAACTTCAAATAGTTTAAAAATCTGTGGCTATAATTACGGACAGCATTGTTTTATTTTACATTATCAAGTAACTTCATTAGTGTTTTTCTCCCCTGAATAAAATGGAGAATTCAAAAAGTAAAGTTCATGATGTCATATTCTAGAAACTCCTTAAAAGAGAATCTCAGTATCTTTTAGAATACAATATGGTTCCCAACTATAATCATCAGTGGGAATTTGCTCAGGTAGGGTGTGACTGAGTAAGCTGGGGACTCCTCAGGGGTGCTGCTGCTGCTTTGAGCTCTTAAAGTCTGCCCCTATTTTGAGGTCTAAACCAAAGAAGAAAATAAAGGATTTTGGTTGTAACAACTAAGGCATCTGGTTTTAGAGACAATGAGTAGGCTCTTTGCATTATTTCATTTTCCCAAAGAATTTCAGTAAATACAGCCCACAAATGTTTTCTGTTTTAGCAACTCTGAAAAATAATCATGGCTGAGAAAATTTTCTCTCTTGAAATATATGGCAAAAAAATTGAAGACAAAAAATGGCCAAAGTACATTATTCACTAAAAACTTGCAACCACAGTTTATACCACAATCTCTGTTATTAATATGTCAGTATTATGAATTCTTATGAATATGCTTCTGTTCATTATACTGACATATAGAAATTAGAGTTTTTTTCTTTTCATTTTACTGGTATAGTCTTTAAATCTTGAAAAATAGCAAGACTTACGAGATTTGAGTTTTCTTTTTGGCATAAATAGATGCAATACCCAACTGTGTGAGTCTTTGGTTCTTTTAAAAAGGTATAGCACAACTTAAAATCATTATAACAGAAAGAAATTCCTTTGCACATGTCTACATAATAACAAGGGCATGTCCATAGTCTAATTAATATATAAAATATTTAGAGTTCCTCTCGAGCATTTTAATTTTTTTCCTTACTTTTATGTACCCCTTCTTGCAGTCGTAGACTCTTCTAAGTTTATGAAAATATTTTCCTAATATTTCTTCCCTTTCAGGAGAGCATTCTATTTCTTCATCCCTATTTTCCTAGCAAATGTTTGACAGTACCCATCTTGTACTTCTGTAGAATCACCAGTGACTCCATAACTCACTGCCATCTACTTCCAGATCCTACAGCTCTTTGGTGAATGACTTATATCTTTTATTCACATAAATCTTTTGGGCCTCTTTTAGCATCATTACCTTTATCTCCTTGAAATGTTTATACCAACTTTACCCTTATTGAAACTTTTTTGTCTTTAGTCCCTGATCTTGAGTACATATATATTTTTTACCTCCCTGATACTATTTCCTCTTTTCCTCCTTTCTAAATGAAGCATTTTAGTTATGGTGTTCTGTGAGCTTCTCTAATTTTTTTCAACATGATATTTTTTCCATCAAAGGTGTCATAATTTCAGATAGTGTCTCTATGCATGTAATCCCTCAAAGTTGTTTTCCATCCCTCATCTAGCTCTAATTCCAAACTGCCATAAGCTCATTGTACATATACACCAAGACACACATTTATCAGTCCTAGTATATGGATGAAAGTGAAGACTTCACAACAAAAGCTGGCTCCGAGATTGAAAAGAATGAGAATAAAATAGAGGTAGCGTTCACTAAACATCTAAATCACTGAAACAATCAACATTCTTTCTTTCCTCTTAGTACAGTTATCATTCTAATGACTCTGGTTTCCATAATCCTTTCTTCACACAAATGATTTGCCTTTTCCTCCTCACTGTCATCATTTGCTCCATGTTCTCTGCATCTTTGCAGCTACAATTGTTCTTCTCATTTGTTTAATATCACCAGAAGGCCTCCGTAAAGCACACTTTTTCTTGTTCAAAAGTCTTCTGTTGTTTCTCACTGACTAAAAGCAAAAGTTCACACAATTTATTCCATTGGTTCTCAATCAGGGAAACATTTTGCCTTTCCCTCCCAAGAGGGAGGGACATTTAATCATACCTGAGGGTGTGTATACATCTAGGGTAGAAATGAGAGTTATTCTAAACATTCCAGAATGCACAGAATTCCATCAAAGCAATTATCTGAATTCAAAATGCCAGTGGTGCCAAGGTTGAGAAACTTTGTCTTATTATGGTTTATATTCCCTCTAAATTTTGGTTTGATGACACATTTACAATTGTTTTTCCTTTTATTTCCTAACATTAGCCCTGATCATTTCTCATTCGGTTCATCATCTTGGAAACATCTCTGGAGAATTTTGGGTATCCCTGACACACAGCATGTTTCCTTGCACTGCTTTTGGACATATTTTTTAAAATATTTTTAATCTTCTTCTCCTTCATGAAGTTTTAACATGGCCTCACATTAAACAATAATCCCTTTTCCCTTATAATGTTGTGAAATGGAAACATTCACTACAGGACATTGACCCCAGTAAAACTATTAACTCCAGAAAAACCCTGTAATGTCCCCAGAAAATAACTAGCGTATCTAAACAGAAACCATCCAGCACATTGTAAAACACCAAAGTAGATTTAACTAAAATCCCACTGCCTTTGAATCAGTTCCATCTCCTAGTGATTCTATAGAACAGAGTAGAACTGCCACATAGAGTTTCTAAGAAGCACTCAATGGATTCAAACTGCCAACTATTTGATTAGCAGCCATAGCTCTTAAATACTATGCCACCATGGTTTCTGACTTAACTAACAGTATGCTCAAATAGAACCAGTGTGAACTGTGCTGAATTTTTAGGGGAGGCAGAATCAAGATGGCAGAATAAGCAGACATCTCCCTAAATCTTTCTGGAAACCAAGATCTGAATTGATAATTAAACAGAGCCTTCTGGACACCTACTGAGCCCTACGACGTGGCATAGGGCTGTCAATTTGGACTTCATGCCGTTGAATGAAAGATTTCTTTTTCTCCAGCCCCTGCTCTGGTTGAGTACTGGCTTTCACGGACCGAAGGTAACTCACCATTTTAACTTTTTTTCCTCTGTCTTAGCCAGCTGGCGGAGGTGGGACTTCACTAGCAACTAATCTCAGATGCACTGCTGGTGGGATCGGAGAGTGAAATTGCCACATTTTGAGAGCCTGGCTTTGGACTCTCTGCATCTCAGTACGTTTGGCATCTTTTCTGCCTCCGCCATAGAGTAGCCTGTATTGAGGCAGATGGGCAGCTTGTGTGGTATGCTATCTTGTTCCAAAGGGAGGAGAATATACCCATACGGAGGCCTCATCTGGACCTAATTCCTAGGCTGGGCGGCAGTGCTAGGAGGACAGTGCTTTTCCAGCAGAAAAGTAGTATTTTACACAGTGTAACCTACAGCTGGGCCTGGGAACAGAGGCTGTGGACTCTGTACATCTTGGCACATTTGGCCTCTTTTTCTGCCTCTGCCATCGGGTATCCTGTACTGTGGCAGGCAGGCAGCTTCTGTGGAATGTCTTCTTGTACCACTGGAAGGAGGATTACCCATATGCAGGCCTCAGCTGGATCCAATTCCTAGGCTGGGAGGCAGCACCTGCCTGGAGGAGAGCACTTTTCCAGCAGAAAAACAATATTTTACAGTGTCAACTATGACTGGGGCCTGGTAGCAGAGGCCAACAGGGCAGTAGCCTTTCTGAATTTTGAACTGGTTTATAACATCTGGGGTTGGATATAGAGGTGCTTAGTTTGCCAGCTGGGAAGAGAAGGACCTGTACATCTGAAAATCTGACTGTGGAAGTGGTCAGATACATTTTACCTTTTATCGTAAGAAGGCGTAGAGAAGCAACTGCAGTCTATCCTCACAGCATCTCTCCCAGCCTTTATTAACTCACATGACACTCCAAAACTAAAAAGCTCTAGATAAAACATTAATGAGGGAATCACCCATGGCTTCAGAAGGCCCCCAAAAGAAAGAGTCAAAAAGTTTTCCAGTTGAAGAAATCTTTCTGAAACTATCTGAAGGTGATTACAAAAGGATTATATAGAGAGCCCTCCTAGACCTTACAAAAAATGTAGCAGAGCAAAATGAAAAAGTAAGCAAGCTGTTTGGTCTGATGGAACACCAGTACTCTGAAGTGCAACAGATCAAGAACAAAATCAAAGACATAGAAACTTCAAGTGAAATCCAAGAAAACAGAATGGAGCAAATGGAAAAGAGACTTTCTGACTTGGAAGACAGAGCTACTGACTCCAGCATCTATGTGGAGAAATCAGAAAAAGAAACAAGAAAAATGCAGAAACATTAAGAAGCATGTGGGACTCCATTAGGAGGAACAATCTATGATTAAGTGGAGTTCCTGAACAGGGTGAGACACCTGACAATACAGATAATATTGGTGCTGATCTGCTGACAGAAAACTTCCCAGAAATTATGACAGAAGAGAATATACATATCCAAGATGCATATCGAATGCTGCTCAATATAGACCTGAAAAGAAAGACCCCAAGACATATTATAATCAAGCTTAATAAAATCAAACATAAGCAGAAACTCTTAAAGGGAGCAAGACTCAAAGCAAAGCTAACATTCAGAGGGAAACCCTGTAGGCTTTCATTGAATTTCTTAGCAGAAACAATGTTGGCACAGAGACAGTGGCATGACACATTCAAAGCCGTGAAGGAAAAGAACTTCCAACCAAGAATTATATATCCTGCAAAACTATCCATCAAATATGAAAATGAAATCAAGACATTTGCAGATAAAAAGAAACTCAGAGACTTTGTAAAAATCAAACCAAAGCTACAAGAAATACTGAAAGAATCTCTTGGCTTAGAAACAAAACCACTAATTTTATATTTTATAAACAAATACAGGACACATCACCCACAAACTACTCAATTGGGGAAGGCTCAAAGCTATAATAGTGAAAGAAATAATCCAGTGATTATATCATGAAAACTATGGTGTCATCATACTAAAAAGAGAGATGTGCTACAGTCATTATAGCCATTCCAGATGGAGAGGAAGTTGATAAGACTGGTAGTAAATATAATTGGATTTATGCATAGTTTATTAATAGAGAACATAGGGGCAGCCATAAAACACCATAAAGATGCAACATATCAAATCAAGAAATGTAATGCAGGAGTCTCAACAACTGCACAACCAACCTTGAAAAAGGTGAAAAATCAACTCACAAAGAAGAATGTCTCAGAAAAGATTAAAAAGAACTAAAGAGAAAACATCAAGGCAAAAATAAACATGCCACAATGGCAGCACTGAACACATACATATCAATAATTACATTGAATGTGAATGGACTGAACGCTCCAGTAAAGTGACATCTTAGATCAAAAGACCTGACCATCCATATGTTGTCTATAAGAAACTCACTTTAGACTTAAAGATATGAACAAGGTGAAAATTAAAGGATGGAAGATTATATATCAAGCTAACAATACACAAAGAAGAGTAAATGTGGCAATTCTAATCTTGGATAAAATAGATTTTAATGTAGAATCCTCCAAGGTGGACAAAGATGGACAGTATTTTTTGCTGAAAAGTTCAACACACAAGCAGGACTTAACAATATTAAATATTTATGCACCTAACATTGGAGCACCTAAATACATTGAAGAAACACTGACTACACTCAAAAGTGAGATAGATCACTCCACAATAATAGTGGGAGACTTCAGCACTCCACTCTCAGTATTGGGCACATCATCTAGAAAAAAAGCTCAGTAAAGACACAGAAGACCTTATTGCCACCATTAACCAAATAGACCTCATCGACAGATACAGAACTTTCTATCCATCAGCAGAGTACTACACCTTCTTCTCTAGTGCACATGGAACATTCTCCAGAATAGACCATGTGTTAGGACATAAAACAATTCTGAACAAAATCCATACAATTGAATTAATGCAAAGCATCTTCTCAGATCATAAAGCCATAGAAGTCAAAATCAGTAGCAGAAAAAAACAGATAGAAAGTGCAACTCATGGAAACTGAACATCTTGCTCAAAAAGCCATGGGTTATAGAAGAAATTAAGGATGAAATAAAGAGATTGATGGATTCCAATGAGAATGAAAACGCTTCCTACCAGAACCTATGGGATACAGCCAAAGCAATGCTCAGAGAGCAGTTTGTCTCCATATATGTACACATCTGGAAGGAAGAAAGAAACCAAACTGAAGAACTAACCCTATAGCTTGAGAATTTTTAAATCTACTGGAGCTTTTCTTACCAAAAAGCACTCATTGGAAAGTCTAGTGTTCTTTTCTGAGCTCTTTTGTCTCCTTAATGGTAGCCTTCAAGACAGACTGTCATCTCCTACATTTTGTGTTTCTAAAGAGATAGTTGCTGGGGTATTTTCCCTTAAGCACTCATATGGCTTCCTTACCAGAGCACAAGTTATCAAAGCATGAGAAAAAGTCTGCTCTCTCCACTCCAATACTTGAGATTTCTGTGATTTTGAACTTCGAGTTAGGTATGCCAGGAACTGGAATAGGGCACCTGATATATCAGTCAGACCTGATGACTAGCAATCATGAACCTGAGTTCATTTGGAAAGCTTTTTTGTTCTTTATAATTTAAGATTTGTTCAGTGTTTCAGCAATTCTTTTCTGTAGAGCAGATGTGCTAAGAAATTACCTAATGAAAAATAAAAACAATAGAATTAGTAATCTGAAAGAAATCTACAGTTTAATGACTTATGGTTTAATCAGTGTTTAAGAGTTCTAGGATGGTTAAAAACTGTATTTTCCATATAAAAATTTATATCACAATTAGCATATAATAGGTCAGTGATATCCTGGGTCAACCCAAAATTCTTTTTTAAAAAAAGAAGAAAGGGAAAGAAACAAACTTGTTTAACAGTATTTGCATTATTTGAGGATACCCAGTTGCAGTATGAATACATGTGATTTGCAGATATCCATTGCTCGATGGCACTTGGCTGGCTTGGCATTGCAGTATGAATACATGTGATGATCTGACTTCACAGGATGTAACCTGATCAAAATAGAAGAATATTTTTTCTTTTCTTAAAACTAGAGGCCAGAATACAAAAGAGAGGGTGGGGAATCCTTGAGAAACAAACATGGAACAGTAGCATCAAAGAATTAAAATGCAGAAGTGAGGGTCATACAGTGATTGCAGGCCAAGACATGAAATGGGCCGCAAGGTATAACAAAAACAGTGTTCCCTGGTGATTTGATTTGCTCCAGAAGCACTCATAGCCCAGGAGCTAAAAAGGGATCTGAGACTCCTGGTCAGCATGTTTCCTGATGTGGATATTATTGACAAAAGAGAGGTGTTGAAATAATGGCCCATGGATCCTAAGCTGAATCAAGCATTTCCAGCTGATTAAGAAGGAGACTATCTGGAACAACATGAGACTTTGCAGGTTAATAATAACCATTAATTGGAAACTCAGGAAGAATTTTTTTTTTTTTAAAAAAACAAGTATGTGTGGGGCTAAGGTGGCAGAGTAGTTGGACGTAGTCACACACTTCCTGTGATTCCCCAGCAACAAAGACTAAAGAAACAAATAGATTATATATGACATTCTAATAGCCATGAACATCAAAAGGAAAGTTGAGAACTTGTATTGAGTGTCAGCAAAAGGAGAGTATGTCCAGAAGTACTTAAAAATGGCCAGACCTGACCAGTGGGAGTCAATGTCTCACAGGCAAATGGGTGATTGTGTGTTTGGTAAGCAGAGTAGTGGCATTCTGGAGGCTTCTTCCTCAGCAGGAGAGACTCAGTGGCAGACAGCCTACTCATGCCACCAGAACCAGTGAAGAACAGCTTAAGATCATCAAAAGCTAAGTGTATTGTGTCTAATCAGCAGCATGAGGATCTAAATTTCTCCATTAGGATGAACTCTCTCTTTTTCCATTGCTTTCCCCCTCCCTTCTCAGAACTGTTTCTGACTCTAGAGTCTGACACAATTACTGGGGCCAGAAGTAGGATCTTTTACACCTACCCTAAGCCATTCTCCTAGACTTGGAGTAGGAGTAATTTAACAAACAGGGGAAAAAATAAATAAAATAATCTACTGACTCTCTTAAGCCAGGAATGCAGGACAGAAACAGTTTCTTTGACTAGGCACAGGTTTTCCTCACAGACACTCACTAATGCTAATGACTGTCATCTTACTCCTTTCTCAATGTGTACAGTCAGATACCATGCCTACATCTATTAACCTTCATACCTAGGACTGGAGGGGAGAATCTACACCACACATTTGGTGACTGACTACCCCAACTGAATACCACAAGAAAATTAAATGGATACCTGCCCTCGTCTTGCTAGTAACAGCTCTGAACTTTTGGCACCACAACCTTAGACCCTCAAAGATGCAAATAATCAAGCCTGACCACATGACAAGCCTATTTTGGCGCTTCAAAACAAAACAAGAAGCTAGAGAACAGTAAGCAAACATAAAATGAACACAACAATTTATTGATGGTACAGAGGAAACAGTGAAAGGCTGACCATGATGGCTTTAGAAAAGTCCCAAAACAAAGAATCAAGAAATTTTCCAAACTATGAAATCATCTTAGAATTATTGGAGGTAGGATACAAAAGATTAATATTTAGAGCTCTTGAGGAGATCAGTAGTAAGGAGACCAGACAAAATGCAGAAGAACAAAATGACAAACTGAACAGGTTGCAAGAAAGCATAGAGAAACAGCATGCAGAAATGCAGAAGATTAATAATAAAATTCCAGAATCAGACAACTGTGTAGAAAGTCAAAGGAGCAGAATTGAGGCAAAGAAAGCCAGAATTAGTGAGACTGAAGAAAAAACACTTGATGCCAACATATTTGAGTAATAATCAGATAAAAGAATTTTAAAAAATGAAGAAACACTAAGAATTTTATGGGACTGTATCAAGAGGAATAATCTATGAGTAATTGGAGTACCAGAATGGGGGGAGGGGGAATGAGAAAATACAGAGAGAATTGTTGAACATTTTCTGACGGAGAACTTCTCTGCTACTATGAAAGATGAAAAGATACCTATCCAAGATGCTCATGGAACTCCTCACAGTCTAGATCCCAAAAGAAAGACACCAAGACACATTATAATCAAACCTGGCTAAACTACAGCTAAGGAGAGGATTTTAAATGGAGTAAGGGATAAATAAAAAGTAATCTTCAAAGAAGAGTCAAGAAGACTAAACTTTGACTACTCTGTAGAAAGTATGTAGGCAAGAAGGCAACAGATGACATACACAAGTCCTTAAAGGAAAAAATTTGTTAGCCATGAATTACATATCCAGCAAAACTGTTTCTCAAATATGATGGTGAGACCAGCACATTTCCAGATAAACAGAAATTTAGAGAATTTGCAAAAACCAAACCAAAATTACAAGAAATAGTAAAAGGAGTACTTTAGTACTTTAGAAAATTAATAATATCAAATAATAACCCAAGGCTAGAATGCAAGACAGAGTATCCAGATAATCAACCTAGTTAGGGATATCATAAAAATAGAAAAACAGCGATGTCATTATACAAAATATGACAACGTTATAGCAAAAAGAGTGGCTAAAAAATGTAGTCATAAACCTTTCATATGAAGAAAAACTGAGATAATACAAAGAAATTAAAGACAGTTTTAAATTTAGAAAAATAAGGGTAGTTATTAAAGTAACCACAAGTAAACAAACTTACACATCAAAATAAAAAAAAAAGAAACTTGAAGTCTCAGCAAATACAAAATCAACAGCAATGAAAAAGATGGAAAGAAAACACATTAAGAAAAGTGACTCACACATTAGAAACAAGAATAACATTAAGTGGACTTCAGCATAACTTGAGTACTCCTTCCGTCTTAACTCAATACTGCAAGGATAGAGTAGCTGGGTCGGGGGGCGGGAGACTATGCTCTTAGGTGAATTCCAGGCCAATTGGCACAACTAGCATTTTGCTAAGAGAGCTCTCTGCACCCCACATTGGTGAGTGGCGTCTGGGGTCTTAAAAGCTGCCAAGCTGCCATCCGAGGACACAGCAAATGGTCCCAACTCAGCAGGAACGGATGCTCACCGAGGACCAAAATGACATGTGGTAAAGACAACCGAGAAGACAGAGACCCACAAGAGTGGGTGCCTACATCGACCTGGGACCAGAAGAACCGGATGGTGCCCAGCCACCACCAGTAATAGCCACAATGGAGCTCACTAGGTTGAGTCTCACTGGAAACACAAGAATAAAAAGGGGTGCATCCTGAGATCTCCACTAAAAGACCTCAATTGATGGTCCAGTGGTTTTGGGGTTCCTCTGAGAGCATGGCCCCTGGCCCTGATGCTGGCCTTTCCTATAAATTATAACAAAGGTCCACTCTTTGGACAGGAATGGATTGGACTTGGCAATGCAGAGTGACCATATATTGGAAGCACTTTATGGTTCCATACATCTATAGGATATCATCTGGCTGACCTCTGGTTGGAGGAAGGGGAGTGGATGGAGAGGAGGGGAAAGGAGGCTGTTGGGAGGATGAGACATGTATGGAGCAGAGAGGAATAGTGTGCAGTCACCAGACAGGGAGAGCAGTGGAAACTGCATATAGGTGGGCATGTCAATTTATACGTGAATGTACATTTTCACTCAGTTATGTTAAATAAAAATAAAAAAAGAAAAGAAAAGAAAAATGACTCCTCACAGAAAATTAAATGGATTAATGAAATTGTCAACAGCACACTAAAATATACACACATGCATACATACACACATATATACTCTCACAACCCATGCCAGATCAATGGAACAGAAATCTGTGCAGCTGGGGATCAGGCAAATACATTTTTTTTTTTTTAAGTTTCTACCTGCAAGTGTAATGCCTGTCAAGGTTTAGAATCCTTGCTACACAAAATTCAGAAATTTTGAGAACTTAATTAATTGTAGGAAACAATGAAGTGAAAGTAATTAATCAAAATACCTGGAATGATGAATTTGTAGGAGAGAGTGAGGAATTTGGATTTGTGATTTAATCACTAAAGCTGCATGATGTCAGTGGGTTTCAATCACCAAATTACTAAGAGATTGGCATATTGGATCGTGAACACATCCAGGTTAATTAATGGTGAGGAGTGAGAGTAAGTTTTCAAAATATTTAGTCAAAAAGTAGCATGAGAGATAAAATGAAATGGGTATGAAAGATATAGTATCTATCAGAGGCTCCAGGGTTTTTACACAAGAACAGTTTTAATAACCAGGTAGTAAGGAAATGACTGTTCTTCCTCATCTCATTTAAGAGAACACCTGTTAACCATTTTAGTGTGGTTTCTCAGAAGTCATAAATAAGACCAGAATTTTGTGAAGAGGAAGGGGAAGTGTTTATCAGAGAAGCAAATTGTGGATGGCACAGAAGAAATAATTCTTGCCACACTACCTGGTTACTTCTTTGGTATAGGGACCCCTGGAGTTGGAAGCATCAATCATACAAACACTAACATAAGGATGTTTGGAATACTAACATCTGGAAAAAATAAAAATAAAAAGAAAGGTAGAAGTTGGCCATCAGACATTCTACCTACATGATGCTCCCTTACTCTACATTCCTACATACACACATCAATTTAACCCATCTCTTGTTTTTATCAGAGTCTGCAGTTACTCTCACAAGAGGCAGTGATCACAAATTCTGATGCTCAACTGTCTAAATTTTGTGATGGTTACAAGAAAGTTCCATTTTGTTTTTGTAGTTAAATGCAACAAAAATTTAGTTTTTACTCATGTCCAGTCTAATCCAAGAGTTTGGAGATAAGAAGACTCTTCTCCAGGCCAGGTTTCTTCCTTTACTGGCTAAATCATCACTTTGGAGTCTTGTTCTGGATCCCCTACAGCCAAACAACCAGTGGCAAAGAGAAAAAACTATAGGATTGCCTAAGTCTGCTGTGGTGTCAGCATTTTAAACCATTTTTCTATGATTAAGAAACACAGAGTAGAGTTACATCTAGAGAGCAAGAGAAATAAGACTGTTAACGGTCACCTAATGTTTCTTGTCAAACTGTATAACATTAATTTTTCTGTGCCTCAGTGAGTTCTTCAGTAAGACAGAAAAATTTAATAGTAGTTTTTCTGTAGTTAAGAAATCCTGGTGGCCAATGGTTAAGCTGCTAAGGATTGCAATCAAAAGGTTAGCTCCTTGGAAACTATGGGAGCGGTTCTACTGTGTCCTATAGGGTCACAATGAGAAGGAATTGACTCAATGGCTTTGGCTTTGTGGGAGGGTTATCTATAGCTGGAGACTGACTCAATGACAGCTAACAGCTCTTAAGGATTTTAACAAGAATTAATGGTATAATAATGTCTAGAACAAACATAGTTACCACTGAATACACATTATGTTAGGTGACATCAGCTACCATGTTACAAGCATATTCAGTATAAAGCTTTGTGCTAACAGAGTTTGTAATCTATGTTTATACTTCATAGCACCCCTATGAGGTAGATATCATTGTTAAAAGTTACAGATGAGAAAACAGATGTTAAAATCACCCAGTAAATGGCCATGTTGAAAATGATACATAGGATTATCTGATGCTAAATTTAAACCTTTTCTAGTACTAGAGGCTACTTCTATATGAAATTTACTAATAGCTAAGGGAGAGAGAGAGAGGAGAGTAAGTAACAAAAGAAAGAGAGATCTACTCAATATTTTTGCCAAATAGAGAACTCAGAATACACATACTATGTGTGTGTGTTTTACACATACATACTGAGATATTTTCTCTATATATCACATACGTATTTATTAATATTTATGTCCTTTATATATAAACCCTTTGAATATATATTTATATAAATCTTTTATATAGAGAAATATATTTATATATGCTTTATATATAAATCCTTTAAATATGTAAACATATTGCACACATAATTATGTAATATGTTTGTAAAATTACATATATATATTATATATTTAAATACATGTCAGACTAATTCTTAATGCCAGAATATTATATGTGTGATGTGTTAGTGACAGAGAGAGATCAAAGTTTACTGAACACTTTTTGCCTTTTTATTTGTTTGTTTTGGTCCATTACAAAGTATGTATGAGCAAATTGGTAATTCATTCTTGGTAATCTAAAAGCCCAAAGATTTCTCCCACTAGAATTGCTCTGTTTGTATAAATTATAATAGAACGTTTGGAGTATTAGCACTGACATGTTTGCATTTTCCATTGTATTTGTAGTTGAGACACAGAAAAATTAATGCTACATGGTTTGACCAACGGGAAAAAAATCAGATGATCATTAATAATCTTATCTCTTCGGTGCTGGTTGTACACTGTAGGTTATTTTTCTCAGTTTTTTTCTTCCTTGTTTGTTTTGTTGTTATTTATTTTATTTCTGTAAGTTATACTCACTAAGACTAACTGAATATGTTTTACTGATATTTTCATTATCATTTGAAACAGTCTATTCTGAAGCTATGGATACATTTCTCTTGATAATTATATGAATTGGTTAGCAAAGTATAGCTAGGCACGAAAGTCATTCTTCAGTGTGGAACACAGATTAGCAAACCTCTAGCCTTTCTATCCTCATCTGCGTCCATCAGCTCCAGCCTTAAATTGTGATTCATTGAGTTCTGGATGTGGATGTGAAATATAGATTACAAGCTATCCTCTTCATCTGTAGTGACACACACATGCACACACATGTGCACATACAACATCAATTAATATTTTGTTATTACAAGTTACTCCTGTATGTATGAGTTGTTTTATTTGGTGTGCCTTTCCTGATCTATTTTAGTTATGTGCCCATCCTTACACAAAATAATTAAGCTCACATCCTTCTAATAGTCCAAGTCTGATTTCTGTGCCATCTCTGGGCTTTTAATTGATTGCAGAGGCCAGGATACTGATCTTTTTATCCTTGCCACAGCCAAGTGAGGAGTAGACAAACTGGACTGGGGTCTTTATCTGTTTAATCAAGGACACTGTGAAATTGTTATTATTTTCTAAATAAACTTTAATGTTAAACATTTGATGACATACTGATATATCCCATACTACTTATCTCTGTATCACTGAAAGATATCACCCCCTAACCCTTTCAAACAGTCTTACAGTGCCAGAGAAATACCACATTTCATAACCCAATCACTGGAATCACAGGTTTGCTTGAGTGGTTTCTGCCATGATGTGACAACTTATGGTATTAGAACTGTGGTTAAACCAACGAAGGGTGAAATCATGAAACGAGACAGCAGGTTGCATCCACTAGCCTTTCTATCCTCATCTGCTTCCGTCAGCTCCAACCTTAAATTGTGAGTCATTGAGTTCTGGATGTGGATGTTTTCATTCTCATTATTGTTTTGCTACTGTTTGTTTTGTGTTTGAAAATGTAAGATTAATCTTCCTAATCAGTCGGAGTTTGTTCAAAAGACACACATTCTGTGTTTGTTGTGTACAAAATTATACATTTCTTCTTTCCATTGTTTACAATATCTTTTGTTTTTCACCTGTTTTTTTTTGCTTTGTTGACAGTTTTTTACATGCTGTCAATCAACTTATCACTATGAGTAGAGACCTTAAAAACTACTACTTTCATTTTATGAAAATTTTCACTTGAATTTTTTTTGCTTTATGGGTAATAGGAATGCTTATATATAGAAACATATATAACTGCTGTATATTCACAGGTAATTTATGAGCAAGAAATAACCTTCTTATTTATACTTATTCACTTTGAATTCTATTTTGCTTGATGCTAATATTGCCATGTCATTTTGATTTTTTAATTCTTTTCATATTTTCCACATTTACACCTACTATTTTCTGCCTTATATTTTTGAGTTATGCTTTTGTAGATGAAGTTATTGTATTGCACCTTCTAATTTCCATAGAGCAGTTTGTTCTGTTTGTTTCATTTACTCTTAACTTAATACTAGTTTAGCAAGGTATGCAATGTTAGTGCACGTAATAATTTCTGTATAAACTTTGAAGTTATAGCTCAATTGTCTTTTTGAAAAATATATTTTATTGTATTTTAAGTGAAAATTTACAACCCCCCAAAATTTGACCTACAAAGTCTCACACACACACAAATATGTGACTCTAAATGCTCTCTCCCACAACCTTTGGGCCTGCACACACCTCCTTTCCACTCTGTACTTCTTGCATCCATTCAGTGAACTCCTGTCTCCCTCCACCTTCTTGTCTCCTTTATGCACAAGAGCTGCTTAGACAGACTAACGTATAAAAAAACAAGAAGCATATTTTTTCTCAGTATTACTCTTTATCTCATAGTCTGCTCCAATCTTTAGCTGAAGAGTGAGAGTCCAGGGGCAATGTCCTCAGGGGATCCTCTGGTTTCACAGACAATCAAGTGTGGTCTTTAATAGAATTTTAGTTCTACACATCCATTTTTTCTGGAATACAACAGGTCTTTACCTTATTTTCCTTGCCAGGAAAGTCACTGGTGATGGCCAGGTACCATCTGGTTGTTCTAGTCTCATGTTGGTGTAGTATCTGGATCACATGGCATCTTCTGTGGCCCAGGCTCATGTTTTCCTCATGTTTTCATGTCCTACATTCTCCTTTGCTACAGATGGATTGGGATCAGTTGATGCAAATTAGAAGGCAGCTTGCTAGCTTTTAAGACCTCAGATATTGCTCACCAAAGTGTTAAGCAGAATGTTTTCTTAAAACAAACATAGTTATGGGGAGTTTTCTGGACACCTAGTGAGCCCTGGGATGTGGCATAGGGCTGTTAATTTGAACTTCATACCACTGAATGCAAAACCTTCTCTTTCACTGACCCCACTTTCAGCAAGCACAGGCTTATGCAGACCAAAGGTAACTCACCATTTTGATTTTTTTTCCTCTGTCTTGGCCAGAGGACAGAGCTGGGACTTGACTAGCTGCTGGTCTTGGACGCACTGGAAAGCATAATTGCCATGTTCTGAAAGCCTGGCTTTGAATCCTATTCACCTCAGCTCCTCTGGCCTATCTTTCTGCCTCCACAATGTGGTAGCCGTACAGATGTGCTTCTGTGGGACTCCATCTTGATCCACTGGGAAACAGAGAAGCCCAGGCAGAGGCCCTGGCTGACTTCGTTCCTAGGCTGGGAGGTGGCACATGCCAGGAGGAGAGTGCTTTTCCAGCAGGGAGGTGGTGCTTTGCACAGTGTCACCTGGGGCTGGGGACCAGCTGTGGAGGCTGTGAACTCTAGACTTTTTGGCAACCTTGGCCTCTCTTTCCGCCGGGAGCCTGGTCCCAGCCAGCTGTTGAACTTGTGTGGGACACCATCTTATTTTGCTAGGAGGTGGAAGAGGTGGAATCATTCATACAGAAGCTTCAGCAGGACCTAATTCCTGGGCTGGGAGGCAATGCCTATCTGGCAGAGACCGCTTTTCCGGCAGAAAAGCAGAATTCTACACAATATCGCCTACAGCTGGGGCCCAGCAGCAGAGGCCACCAGGCTAGTAGCCTTTCTGTATTTTGAGCTAGTTTATAACATCTGAGGTTCAATACAGAGATGCTTACTTTGCCAGTTGGGAAGAGGGACATATACACCTGAAAACCTGACTGACTTTAGAAGTTGTCAAATGATTTTTACTTTTCATTTTAAGAAGGCCGAGAGAAACAACTGTGGCCCATCTTCACAGCATCTCTCCCAGCCTCTATTGACCCACATGAAGCACAAAAAGCAACAAACTGTGGACAAGGTGGTAACCTAGGAATCACCCATGGCATCAGAAGGCCACTAAAAGAAACCACCTCAGAACTTCCAAGACAAAGAAGCTTTTCTGAAACTATCAGAAGGTGAATATAAAAGGACTGTGTAGAGAGCCCTCGTATACCTTATACAAAATGCAGCAGAGCAAAACAAAACATTACACAAGTTGCTCGATCTGATGGAAAATCAGTGCTCAGAAACTGATCAGATCAAGAACAAAATTGAAACATAGAAATTCAATTCAAAGCCATGAAAACATAACGGAACAAATGGAAAAGGGAATTTCTGATTTAGAAGACAGAGCTACTGACTCCAGCATCTATGATGAGAAATCAGAAAAGAAGAAACAAGAAAAATGAAGAAGCACTAAGAAGGATGAGAGAATCTACTGAGAAGAACAATCTATGATTAATTAGAGTTTCTGAACAGGGTGAGAAACCTGAGAACACACAGAGTATTGTTGCTCAACTACTGACAGAAAACTTCCCAGAAATTATGAAAGAAGAGAATGTAGATATCCATGATATGTGTCAAACACTACTCAATATATATCTCAATACAAAGACTCCAAGACATATTCTAATCAAGCTTAACAAAATGAAACATAAGCAGAAACTCTTAAAGGCAGCAAGACTCAAAGCAAAGCTAACATTCAAAGGAAAACCTGTAGGCTTTCATTGGATTTCTCACCAGAAATGATGCTGGCATGGAGACAGTGGCATGACTCATTCAAAGCCTTGAAAGGAAAGAACTTTGAACCAAGAATTATATATCTTGCAAAACTATCTTTGAAATATAAAAATGAAATTAAGACATTTGCAGATAAACAGAAACTCAGAGACTCTGTAAAAACCAAACCAAAGCTACAAGAAATACTGAATCTCTTTGCTTGGAAAAACAAAATCACTAACTTTATATTTTAGAAGGACACATTATCAAGAATCATATACAGGAAAGACTCCAAACTCAATCAAAGTTATAAAAGTGAAAGAAATGATCTAGTGATCATATCATGTAAACTATGATACCATCATGTTAAAAAGAAGGATGTACTACAGTTGTTAGAGTCCTTCCAGATGGAGAGAAAGTTGACAAGACTGGTAGCAATCAAAATTGAGTTATATGTAGTTTCTTAAGTGGGATCATGTGGGCAGCCATAAAGCACAATAAAGAAGCAACATACAATATCAAGAAATGTAATACAGGAGTCTCAACAACCACAAAACATTTGCTGGCTTCACAGAATGACTTTGGAAGTATTCCATCCCTTTCTATACTGTAAAAGACTTTTAGCAGTATTGGAGATAACTCTTATCTAAAAGCTTGGCAGAATTCTGTGGTGAATTTTTCACCTCTGAAAAAGGTGAAAAATCAACTCACAAAGAAGATCATAGAACAGATTAATAAGAACAACAGAGAAAATATCAACACAAAACTTAACATACCACAATTGCAGCACTGAGCACATACCTATCAATAATTACATTGAATGTGAATGAACTTAATGCTCCAGCAAAGAAACACCGAGTGACATATTGGATCAAATGATGTGACCTACCTATATGTTACCTACAGGAAACTCACCTTAGACTTAAAGATACGAACAAGGTGAAAATTAAAAGATAGAAGAATATATATCAAGCTGACAATGAATAAAGAAGAGCAGGTATGGCAATTCTAATGTCAGATAAAATCAATTTTAATGTAAAATCCACCATCGTGGACAAGGATGGGCATTATTTCTGAAACCTTCAATACACAAGCAGGACTTAACAATATTAAATATTTATGCACCTAATACTGGAGCACCTAAATACACTGAAGAAATACTGAGGGCTCCCAAAAAGGAGATAGATCACTCCACAATAATAGTGGTAGACTTCAACACTCCACTCTCAGTAATGGATAGATCTTCTAGAAAAAAGCTCAGTAAAGACACATAAGACCTTATTGCCCCAATTAACCAACTAGACCTCATCAACAGATACAGAACTTTCTATCCATCAGCAGAGTACTACACCTTCTTCTCCAGCACACTTGGAACATTCTCCACAATTGACCATGTGTTAGAACATAAAGCAATTCTCAACAAAATCCATACCATTGAATTAATGCAAAGCATCTTCTCAGATTATAAAGCCATAAAAGTTGAAATCAATAACAGAAAAAACATAGAAAGTGGAGCTCATGGAAACTGAACAACACCTTGCTCAAAAAAACATGGGTTATAGAAGAAATTAAGGATGAAATAAAGAAATTTATGAATTCCAATGAGAACAAAAACACTTCGTACCAGAACCTATGGGATCTGCCCAAAGCAGTGCTCAGAGGTCAGTTTATCTCCACAAATGCACACATATGAAAGGAAGAAAGAAACCAAATCTAAGAACTGACCCTACAGCTTCAACAAGTAGAGAGAGAACAACAGAAGAACCCCTCAGTCACCAGAAGAAAACAGATCCTAAAGATTAGAGCAAGACTAAATGAATTAGAGAATAGAAGAACAATTGAAAAAACTTGAAAAGACCAAAATCTGATTTTTTGAAAAGACCAACTAAATTGACAAACCATTGGTTAAACCTACTAAAGAAAAACAGGAAAGGAAACAAACAACCCAAGTAAGAAATGAGAGGGAAGTTGTCACAACAGAAATAAAAAATATCATAGCTGAATTCTGTGAAAGACTGTATTCTAACAAACTTGAAAATCTAGAGGAAATGGACAATTCCTTGATTCATATCACATACACAAATCATCACAAAGTGAAGCAGAACAACTTAAAAGCCATCACAAAGGAAGAGATTGAAAAAACCCAGGCCCAAATGGCTTCACCACAGAATTCTGCCAAGCTTCTAGATAAGAGTTGTCTCCAATACTGCTAAAACTCTTTTACAGTATAGAAAGGGATGGAATACTTCCAAAGTCATTCTATGAAGCCAGCATAACCCTGATACCAAAGCCAGGGAAAGACTCAACAAAAAAGGAGAACTACAGACCGATATCACTCATGAATCTAGATGCAAAAATCTTCAACAAAATTCTTACCAATAGAATACAACAACATATCAAAAAAAAAAAAAAAATCCATCATGACCAAGTTGGATTCATACCAGGGATGCAAGTCTGGTTCAACATAAGAAAAACAAATAATGTGATCAACCACATAAATACCACAAAAGACAAGAAACGCTTGATCTTGTCTATTGATGCAGAAAAGGCATTTGATAAAGTCCAACACCAATTCATGCTAAAAACTCTCAGCAAAATAGGAATAGAAGGCCAATTCTTCAATGCAGTAAGAGCCATTTATACAAAGCCAACTGCCTACATCATCCTGAATGGAGAGAGACTGGAACCATTTCCCTTGAAAAAAGGAACTAGACAAGGATACCATTCTCACCTCTCCTATTCAACATTGTAGTAGAAGTTCTAGCCAGAGCAATTAGACAAGACCAAGAAATAAAGGGCATCTGCATCGGCAAAGAAGTCAAAATCTCCCTGTTTGCTGATGATATAACTGTATATGCAGAGAATTCCCAAAGAATCCATATGGAAACTACCCAAACTGATAGAAGACTTCGGTAAAGTCTCGGGATACAAAATAAACATAAGTAAATCAGTAGAATTCCTTTATACCAACAAAAAGATTATTAAAAAAGAAATCACCAAATCAACACCGTTTACTATAGCCTCTAAGAAGATAAAGTACCTAGGAATAAATTTAACCAGAGAAATAACAGACCTTTACAAAGAGAACTACAAACTCTCACTAAAAGAAACTAAGAGAGACTTACGTAAATGGAGAAACCTACCTTGCTTATGGATAGGAAGACTTAACATTGTGAAAATGTGTATTTTACCCAAAGCAATCTACTTATATTATGCAATCCCCATAGAAGTTCCAGTGACATTTTTCAATGAGATGGAGAAACAAATTACCGACTTTGTCTGGAAAGGCAGAAAGTCCCAGATAAGTAAAACATTACTAAAAAAGAACACACAGGGAGGCCTCTCATTACTCGACCTTAGAACCTATTACACTGCCACAGTAGTCAAAACGGCCTGGTACTGGTACAAAAAGAGACAGATCAATCAACGGAACAGAATTGAGTCCCCACAGATTACATCATCTGCCTATGAACAGCTGATATTTGACATTTAACAAATGGTGCTGGCAAAATTGGATATCCATCTGCACTAAATTAAAACAAGACCCATATCTCACACTTTATATAAAAACCAACTCAAACTGGATAAAAGACCTAAATATCAAATTTGAAACAATAAAGCTCATCCAAGAAAAAGTAGGAGCAACAATGGAAGTTTTAATACACAACATAGACAGACTTCAAAATCTGTCAAACAAACCACAATCACTAGAAGAGAAAATAGACAAATGGGAACTATTAAGAATCAATCACTTTTGCTCATCCAAAGACTTTATTAATAGAATTAAAAGGCCACCTACGAAATGAGAAAAATTACTTGGCAACTATATATCAGACTGATGCCTGAACTCCATAATCTATAAGGTACAACATAATATCAATAAGAAAAAGATAAATCATCCAATTAAGTGATGGCAAAGGAGATGGACAGATACTTCTCTAAAGAGGAGATCCAGGCAGCCCCAAAACACATGTGGACATGCTCATGCTCATTAGCTATTAAAGAAATTTAAACCAAAATGACAATGAGATATCATCTCACCCCAATAAGGTTGACCATAATCCAAAAAAAGTAGGAGATTGGAACTCTCCTACACTGTTGGTGGGATTGCAAAATGGTGCAACCTCTTTGGAAAGGAATCTGGAACTCCCTTAAAAAAGGGGAGATAGATATACTGTCTGACCCAGTAATTCCACATCTTGGAATGTATCCTACAGAATCAAGGCCATTCACACCAAATCATACGTGCACACAAATGTTCATTGCAGCACAGTCCACGATAGCAAAAAGATGAAATCAACCCAGATGCCCAACAACAGAGGAATGGATAGGTAAACTATGGTATATATACTCAGTGGAACACTATGCACTGGTAAAGAACACCAATGCTAGCAGGAAACGTCTCCTAACCTGGTTTCAACCGGAGGACATTATGTTGAGTGAAAATAGTCAATGACAAAAGCATAAATATTGTGTGAGACCCCTATGATAAAAACTTTAAAACAGACTCATGCATAGAAGAAAAGACTCTTTGACAGCTGCAAGGGTGAGGAGTGAGGGCGGATGGGCGGAGGGTTTAGATTAGACAGTTGATAGAAATTTGGTTGGGTGAAATCGATGACAGCACACATTAGAAAGAAGATCAATAATAACTGGACTTCAACACAATTTTACTATACCTCCCATCCTAACTCAGTATTTTAAGGACAGAGTAGCTGGGGCAGAGGTCCAGGGACCATGTTCTCAGGCAAAATCAAGGCTAATTGGTACAGCTAGCATTTTGCTAATGAGAACTCTCTGCACCCCACATTGGTGAGTGGCCTCTGGGTTCTTAAAAGCTGCCAAGTTGCCATCTGAGGGTACAGCAGATGGTCCCCACAGGAATGGATGATCACCGAGGACAAGAACGACATGGGGAAAAGAGAACCTGGAAGACAGAGAGACCCACTTGAATGGGTCTCTACACTGACTCATTACCAGAAGAACTGGATGGTGCCTGGCCACCACAGTGATAGCCACAATGGAGCTCACAAACTTGAATCTCACTGGCAGCAAGAGAAGCAATAAGGGTACACCCTGAGATCTCCAATAAAAGACCACAACTGATGGTCTGGGGGCTTTGTTGTCCCCCTGGGAACATGGTCCCTGGCCCTGATGCTGCCCCTCTCCATGAATCATAATGAATGTCAACTTTTCAGACAGCAATAGATTGGACTTCGCAACACAAAGTGACCATATCTTGTGGAAATTTTATGGTTCTATGCATCTACAGGATGTCATCCTGCTGATCTCTTGCTGGAGGAAAGGGAGTGGGTGGAGAGGGGGGGATAGGAGACTGTTAGGAGGATAGGACATGTATGGAGCAGAGAGGAGGAGTGTGCTGTCACCAGGCTGGGAGAGCAGTGGGAGCTGCACGTAGGTGAGCATGCAAATTTATATGGCAATTAGAAAAAAAAAAGACTGCCTAGAGAAATAACTGCTCAGTGGCCAGGTTGCATCTCTTCCAACCTTTACTGACCCTCATTATAGGGTCAGTTGATGGCCCCCAGTGACTCCGTAAGTAGGTCACCATCCTTGCCAGCCATGAAGCAGAGCCTGCCACCGCAGAGAGTCCACTGGGTTCAGATACTAGAGTACACAGAGTGGCTGATAACCAACTCCCTTCTCAGAACTATGCCTCAGCTTCTGTTGAGGTAATACCAGAGAAACTAAAGAAACTCTAGATGGCCCAAGGGCAACAAACCATTCCTAATCATTTAAACAAATAGTCCACCATTTCTCTGGAAAGCTCTCAAAATAATCAAAACTTCCCAGACAAAGAAGCCTATCTGAAAATATCGGAGGTAGAGTACAAAGGAATTATATAGAGAGCCTCTTAGAGCTTAAACTAAATGCAGCAGAGCAAAATGAAAAATTAAGCAAGCTATTTGAATTGATGGAATGTAAGTGATCTGAAATACATCAGATCAATAACAAAATGACAGAATTAGACAATTCAATCCAAAGCCAAAAGAGCAGAATTGAGGAACTGGAAGTCAGACTTAGTGACCTTGAGGATGGAGCAACTGACATCAGCATTTATGAGGAGAAATCAGAGAAAAGAAATAAGAAAAATGCAGAAGCATTGAGAAACATGTGGGACTCTATTAAGAGGGATAATCTATGATTAATTGGAGTTCTTGAACAGAAAGGAAAAGCCTAAAGCACAGAGAGTATTGCTGTTGAGTTGCTGACAAAAAACTTCCCAGAAATTATGAAAGAAGAGAATGTAGATATCAAAGACATTTATCAAATGCTACAAAAAACTACACCACAAAAGAAAGACACCAAGACATATTATAATTAAGCTTAATAAAATGAAACATAAACAGATTCTCTTAAAGTCAGCCAAGCTCAAAGTAAAGCTAACATTCAGAGGGAAACGCTGTAGGCTTTCTTCTGACTTCTCAGCAGAAACAATGTTGGCAAGGAAGCATGGGATGACACATTCAAAGTCTTGAAGGAGAAAACTTCCAAGAATTATATATTCTTCAAAATTGTTTCTCAAATATTAAGATGAAATTAAGACATTTGAGAAAAACAAGCTGAGAGACTTTGTAAAAATCCAACCAAAACTACTTGAAAGAAGCTCTTTGCTTAGAAAAACAAAATGATTTCAGTGTATAGTTAAGATGGCAATGCAAGACATAACATCCGGAATCCTACTCAGTTAAGAAAGTCACAAAACTCAATCAAAGCTACACTATTAAAGGAAGGAAATCAGTGATCATGTCATGAAAAGTATGACAACATCACACTAAAAAGAGGGATATATTACAGTAGTAATATTCCTTTCAGATGGAGGATTTAAAACTATACGCAGAAATTACAATTAGGTTTAAACTTAGAATGTTAGCTGCAAAGCACAATAACAACACAACATATCAAAACAATAAGCATGGTACAGGAATATCAACAACAACAAAACCAGCACTGAAAAAGATGAAAAGTCAGCCCATAAAGAAGAATGACCCAGAATGGGATAGTAAGAGGAACATAGAAAACACCAACACAAAATTAAACACATCAGAATGATAGCATTAAGCACGTATCTATCAATAATTACACTGAATATAAATGGACTGAATGCTGCAATATAGAGACAGTGGTGACATCTTGGGTGAAAAGACATGACCCATCTATGTGTTGCTTACAAGAAACACAACTTAGGCTCAAAGATATGAACAAACTGAAAATTAAAGGATGGAATAGCATATACCAAGCTAAGAACATACAAAGAACAGCAGGTGTGGCAATACTAATGTGAGATAAAATAGATTTTAATGTAAAATCCACCATCATGAACCAGCATGGTCACTATTTATTGCAGAAAGTTTCAGTACACAAGCAGGACTTAACAATAATAAATATTTATGCACCTAATATCAGAGTATCAACCTGACTACACTGAAAAATGAGACAGGTCACTCCACAATAGCAGTTGGAGACTTCAGCATTCCACTTTCAGTAATGGACAGAACATCCAGAAAAAAAGTCAGTAAAGACACAGAATATCTTATTGCAACAATTAATCAACTAGACCTCATTGACATATAGAGAAATTTTCATCCATCAACAGAAAAATACTCTTTCATTTGTAATACACACAGACCATTTTCCAGAAAAGATCATGTGTTGGGATGTAAAGGAAGTCTCAACAAAACTCAAACCATCAAATTATTGCAAAGCATCTTCTCAGACCATAAAGCAATAAAAGTCGAAATCAGTAATAGGAGACAAAAAAAGGCAGAAATCTGAACTGGTGAAAACTGAACAACACCTTGCTCAAAAAGCCATGGGTTATAGAAGAAACCAAGGATGAAACAAATAAATTTATGGACTCAAATGAGAAAGAAAACACATCCTACTGGAACCTATGGAATACAGTCAAAGCAGTGCTCAGAGGTCAATTTATCTCTATAAATACACACGTCTAGAAGGAAGAAAGGACCTAAGCCAAAGAATTAACCCTACAGCTTGAATAGGTAGAAAGAGGGCAACAGAGGAACCCCTCAGACATCCAAAGAAAACTAGGTAATAAAGATTAGAGCAGAACTAAATGAATTAGAGAATAGAAGCACAACTGAAAAAATTAACCAAACATTGGTTTTTTGAAAAGATCAAGAAAATTGATAAACCACTGGCTAAACTTCCAAAAGAGAAGCAGGAGAGAAAACAAATAACCCCAAAAAAGAAATGACATGGGAGATGTCACAACAGACACAACTGAAATCAAAAGTATCATAACAGAAGACTACAAAAGATTGTACTCTGTTTTGAAAACCTAGAGGAAATGGACAAATATCTAGATTCATATCACCTGCCAAATTATTACAAATCATAGAAAAACTTAATAAATGTATCACAATGGAGCCAAGCCAAGTACCGTCGAGACGGATCCGACTCGTGGTGACCCTAGGGGCCAGGGTAGAACTGACTAGGAATTGAAAAAGTCATCAAAAAACTACCAGCCAAAAAACTCCTGACCCACATGACTTCACTGGAGAACACTACCAAACTTTTAGAGAACAGTTAACTCCAATACTACTTAAATGATTTTACAGCACAGAAATTGATAGAATACTCTCAGATTAATTCTATAAAGCCAGCATAACCCTGATACAAAAGCCAGGGAAAGATCCCACAAAATAATAAAATTACAAACCAATATCACTTATGAATCTAGATGCAAAAATCTTCAACAAAATCTTATCCAATACAATTCAACAACATGGCAAAAAAAGAAAAAACAATCCATCATGACCATGTTGGATTTATACCAATGATGCAAGGTTGGTTCAACACCAGAAAAACAATTAACGAGATCAACCACATAAATAGCACAAAAGATAAGAATCATCTGATTTTTGTCTAATGATGCAGAAAAGGCATTTGACAAAGCCTAACACCCATTCATGCTATTAAAAAACAACAACAACAAAAAAAACAACTCAGCAAAATGGTAGTAGAAGGTAAATTTCTGAATGCAATAAGGGGCTTTAATGCAAAGCCAACTGCCTACATCATCCTGAATGAAGAGAGACTAAAAGAATTCCCCTTCACAATGGGGACTAGACAAAAGTGCCCAGTCTAACCACTTCTAGTCAACAATGTACTAGAAGTTCTAGCCAGAGCAATTAGACAAGACAAAGAAATAATAGGCAGCTGCATCAGCAAAGAAGAAGTAAAACTCTACCTATCTGTAGATGATATGATTATGCATGCAGAGAATCCTAAAGAATCCATAAGTAAACTACTTGAACTAATAGAAGAGCTCAGCAAAGTATCAAGATATAAAATAAACATAAGTCAATCAGTAGGATTCCTTTACACCAAAAAAATCATCAAAGAAGAAATCACCAAACAATATCATTTACTATAGTCTCAAGAAGATAAAATACTAGGAATAAATCTAACTAGAGAAATAAGAGACATAGACAAAAAGAATTACAAGACATTACTTCAAAAAACCAAGAGACACTTACATAAATGAAGAAAACTACCCTGCTCATGGGTCGGAAGACTTAACATTGTGAAAATGTCTAATTTTGCCCAAAGCCGTCTACATATACAGCACAATCCCAATACAAATTCAAGTGACTTTTTTTTAATGAGATGGAGAAACAAATCACCATCTTTGTTTGGCAAGGGAAGAAATCCCAGTTAAGCAAAGCACTACTGAAGAAGAACACAGTGCGAGGCCTCACACTACCTGACCTTAGAATCTATTACACTACTACAGTGGTCAAAACAGCCTGGTACTGGTACCAATGGAACACAGTTGAGACCCCAGGGATGCCACCACCCTCTTATGAACAGTTGACATTCAACAAAGACCCTAAGATTGTAAACTAGGGTAAAAACAGTCTCTTTAACAAATGGTGCTGGGGAAATGGGCTATCCATCTGTAAAAAATTGAACCAAGACCCGTATCTCACACCTTACACAATAACCAACTCAAATTGAATAAAAGACCTAAGCACCAAACCTAAAATAAAAAAGATCACACAAGAAAAAATAAGGTGAACAATGGAAGTTTCAATACACAGCTGAGACAGACTTCAAAATGTAACAAAGTACGATCAACAGAAGAGAAAATAGATAAATGGGAACTACTAAGAATCAAACATTTTCTCATATAAGGACTTTATCAGAAGAATTAAAAGACCACCTACAGAATGGGAAAACATATTTGGCAACTACATGTCGGACCAAAGTCTGACCTCCATCATTTACAAAGTACTGCAAAATATCAACAAGAAAAAGGTAAATAACCCAATTAAGCTATGGACGATGGAGATGGACTGACACTTCACCAAAGAGGACATCTAGGCAGCCAAAAGACACATAAAGAAATGCTCGCGTTAATTAGCTATTAGAGAAAACCAAATCAAAACTACAATGAGATGCAATCTCACCCCAACAAGGGTGACCATGATCGAAAAAACACAAAACAACAAATGCTCTAGAGACATGAGAAGTTTCCTACACTGCTGGTGGGATTGCAAAATGGTACGACCTGTTTGGAAAGCAATTTGGTGCTTCCTTCAAAAGCTGAAAATAGATACACTGTTTGATCCAGTAATCCCAACACTTGGAATATATCGTACGGAATCAAGGGCACTCACACAAAAAGATACATGCACATGAAGGTTCATTGCAGCACAGTGCACAATAGCAAAAAAATGGAATCAACCCAAATGCTCAACAACAGATGAATGGGTAAACTATGGTGTTGCACATACTTAATGGAACACTACGCAATGATAAAGAACAATGATGATTTTAGGAACCGTGGCACAATCTGGTTTCATTTGGGAAACATTATGCTGAGTGAAATCAGTCAGCGGCAAATGGACAAATATTGTATTAGACTCCTGCTATAAAACAAAACAGAACACTGCTGTCAAGTCAGGTCCAACTCATAACAACCCTAGAGGTCAGAGTAGAACTGCCCCACAGAGTTTCCAAGGAGTGCCTGGGAGATTTCAGCTGCCGACCTTTTGGTTAGCAGACATAGAACTTAACCTACTACACCTCCAGAGTTTCGACCCTTACTATAAGGACTTAAAAATAGAATTATATACAGAAGAAAAGACTCTTTGATGGCTGCAAGGATGGGGAGGGAGAGGGCTGTTCATAGATCAGATAGTTAATGGAAAGTTGGTTGGGTGAAAGTGGCCACATACGGTAGAAAGAAGACCAAATTAAGTGGACTTTGACATAAACTGAAAACTGCTCTAACATTAACCAAAGATTGCATGGATAGAGAAGCAGGGGCAGGGGTCTGGGGACCACGCTCTCAGGGGACATCGAGGCCTACTGTTAACAGACTCTTCTGCTCCCTATATTGGTGAGTGGTGTCTAGGTCTTAAAAGCTGGCAAGCTGCCATCTGAGGTACATGAAATTGTCGCAACTTATCCAGAACAATTACCAAAAACAACAAAGACCTGAGAATAAGACAGCCCAGGAGACAGATGGACTCATGTGAATGTGTGACTGCATCAACATGTGACCAGAAGAGCCAGATGGTGCCTAGTCACCACCAAAGACAGCCTTGATCAGGCAGCTGCCCCTCAACAGAAAACATTACTGAGGTCAACTTTTTGGACAGAAATGGACTAGATTTGGGGACACAGTGTGACCAAATGGTGTGTGTGCTTTATGGTTCTAGGCATTTGTAGGGTGCTGTTCTGCTGGTCTCTTACTAGAAGGCAGAGGAGAGGGTGGAGAGGATGCGACAGGAGATTGTTAAAAAGATAGGACATATATAGAGAAAAAGGAGGAGTGTGCTGTCAATGGGCAAGGAGAGCAGAAGGAAATGCAGACAGGTGGGCATGCAAATTTAGTTGGATTGTATACTTTCATTTAATCTCAAAAAAAAAGAATAGTTCCAAGCTATGTGAAGAGTTGCCATGAGACTAAAGGTAGCTGATAATAATGACAGCTAATGTTTCTTGTATCTCACAATAAACTAGCATTTAAATTAAAAAAAAAAGTTACGCAAATTTGTCTAGATTACCCCAGAAACTGTAGTACTCAAACTCCTGTCCATGCTACTTTATCCTTCAAAATGTTGGGTAGTGTTTTAAAAGCCTTTAGCTTGTGGTGTAGTTCAGTTGTGCTAATCTCCCTTCTACTTCACGTGGTGACTCCCTTCACCTTACCAAATTCCTATCGACTACCTAATGTATGTAATACCCCTTTTTTTCCCTCCCCACCCTTATAACCATCTAAGATTATTTTATTCTGCACTTCAGCCTCTTCTTAAATACTTCAAATAGTGGTCTGATACAATGTTTGTCCTTTTGCAACTGACTAATTTCACTCAGCATGTCTTCCAGATGACTGCATGTTATGAGATGTTTCCTAAGACAATCCTTGTTCTTTATCATTGCATAGTGTTCCATTGTGTGAACGTACCACAGTTTGCTTATCCAACAAACTATGCTATTGTGTACAGTGCTACAACAAACATCAGAGTACGTATATCTGTTCAAATCATAGCCCTTATTTTTATAGGATATATTCCAAGCAGTGATATTTCAGGATTATATGGCATTTCTTTTGCTGGCTTTTTAAGTAAGTGACAAATAGATTTCCAAAGTGTAATTCTTCAACACCTATCCTTTGTTTTTTGGGTTTTTTTGCTAATGCCAGCCTTATTGGTGTGCGATGGTATTTTATTGTGGTTTTGATTTGGATTTCTCTAATTGCTAATGATAGTGAACATTCCTTCATGTGTTTGTCAACATCTTAGATGTCTTATTTGGTGAAATGCCTGTTCATATCTTTGCTAATTTTTTTTTTTTTTTTTTTTTTTTTGCATCTAACAGCATTAGCCACCTGGGTTTTATTGTTTTCTGAAGGGTCTGTCCATGTCTTTCCATGTACACATTTTCCCATTGTATTATCTTTTAAAAATAAACAAATAAATATTGAGTGTTCTTTCTATATTCTACCTATCTTATTTATTTATTTTTAAGTCTTTTATTAATATCTCTGGAGCCCTGGCGATGCAGTGGTTAGGATCTCAGCTGCTAACCAAAAGGTTGGCAGTTCAAATCCACCAGCCACTGTTTGGAAACATTACGTGACGTTCTACAGTGTTCTTTATGGTCTCCTTGAGTTGGGATTAGCTCAACAGCAGCAAGGTTTTTACAGTGTCTTTTGATAAGCAGTTCTTCTTAATGTTAATGCAGCAGTCTTTTTTAAGGTTATTGCAAAATTTCTCCACCTTGTCACTACTGATGTTTTGAGCTGGTTAATTATTTTCCTTGAGTAGGAAGGGATGTTTTGTGCCCTAGGAGAGCTTGAGCAGCATTCCTGACCTCTGCTCACTGGATGCCAATTTTTTAATTGTGCTGTCGTTTTCTTGTTGAGGTTTTGTGGTATCCTATAGATTACGGAGATTAAACACCAGTTGGATTTGTGGTAGTCAAAAGTTTTTCCCAGTCTGTAGGTAGTCTTTTACTGAATTATTTGAATCAGTGTGTCTCATTTGTAGTTCTCAGTTGTCTGTTCTTTCTTCTGGTGTTTGTAGTGTTAGTAATATTTTGTAGTGTGTTTATGCTTTGTGTTAGGGCTCACAGTATTGTTACTAATTTTTAACCCACGATCTTTATTGTTTTATATTTTGATTTGATCCGTTTTGATTTAATCCATTTTGATTTAATTTTTATGCTTGATGTGAGATACGAGTTTTGTTACATTTTTTTGCAGATGAATATCCAGTTATGCCAAGACCATTTGTTGGAAACATGGTCTTCTCATGAGTTTAGTTACTTTGCACCTTTGTCAAATATCAGGTGCTCATACATAGATAATGTGATATCTGGACAATTCTTTTCCATTGATCTGTGTATCTGTTTTTGAGCCAGTGCCAGGCTTTTTGACTATCATGGCACTGTGATAGGTTCTAAAGTCAGGCTGAGTGAGTCTTCCCACCTTCTTCTTCTTCAGTAATGTTTACATATGCAAGGATTCTTTGCTTTCCGTATGAAGTTGATAACTTGTTTCTCTATCTCATTTAAAAGTGTCATTATATTGGTATTGCATTGTATCTATGGATTGCTATGAGTAGAACAGACATTATTATGATTTCAAGTCTTCTTATCTATGTGCAAAGTAGGTTTCTCCACTTACGTAGGTCTCTTGATTTCTTGTAAAAGAGTCATAAGTATTTGACATCTGTGGTTAGATTTATTCTTAGGTATTTTATCTTCTTGGGAGCTATTGTAAGTAGTAATAATTTGATGACTTCCTCTTCAATGGTCTCTTTGTTGGTATAAAGGAATCTAACTGACTTTTGTATGTTAACCTTTTATCCTGATGCTTTGCAGAACCATCTGTTAGTTCCAAGTGTGTGTGTGTGTGTTTATTCTTTAGGGTATTCTGTGTCTAAGATCATATCATCTGCAAATTGAGATAGTTTTACTTTTTCCTCACCAATCTGAATATCTTATTTCTTTATCTTGCTTGATGACTCTGGCTAGAAACTCCAGGACAATGCTGAATAAGAGTAGTGACAATGGACCACCTTGTCTGGTTCCTCTTCTCAAAGAGAATGCTATCAGACTGTGTCCAGTTAGGATGATGTTGGCTGTTGATTTTGCAGCAATGCCCCTTATTATGTTGAAAAATTTCCTTCTATTCCTATTTCGTTGAGAATTTTTAACATGAATGGTGTTGGACTGTCAAATGCCTTTTCTGCATCAATTGATTCTTGTCTTTTTTATTTATGTGATTGATTACATTATTTGCTTTTCTAAAACTGGGAGGTCCTTGAACCCTTAGCATGTATCCCACTTGGTCATGGTGAATTATTTTTTGATATGTTGTTGAATTCTATCAGATATTATTAAGGATTTTTGCAACTATGTTCATGAGAGATACTGATCTGTAATTTTCCTTTTTTGTGCTAGTTTTACCTGGTTTTCATATCAGAGTTATACTGGCTTCATGGAATGATGTTTGAGAATATTCCATCTTTTTCTGTGCTCTGGAAAAGCTTTAGTAAGAGTGATAAGTCTGTTCTGTAACTGTACTAGAATTCTCCAGTGAGGCCATCAGGGCTAGAGATTGTTTTTCGCTCTGAGTTTTTAAATTAACTTCTCCGTATCTTCTTTTGTAATGGGTTTATTTAGTTGTTCTACTTCTGTTTGTGCTAGTTTAGGTAAGTGGTGTTTTTCTAGAATTTTGTCTTTTTCTTCTAGGTTTTACAATTTATTAGAGTTCAGTTTTTCAAAGTACTGTTATGATTCTTTTAATTCCAGTTGAGACACCTACTGATAAAGATCAAAGACCACAGCCTTCAGTATGTTGCACCTCAACATCAGGAGAACAAAAGTCCTCACAACTGGACCAGAAAGCAACATTGTCATAAATGGAGAAAGGATTGAGGTTGTCAAGGATTTCTTTTTACTTGGGTCCACAATCAGTGCCCCTGGAAGCAGCAGTCAAGAAATTAAAAGACTTGTTGCACTGGGAAAATCTACAGCAAAGGACCTCTTAAAAGTATTCAAAAGTAAGGATGTCACCTTGAAGACTAAAACGTGCCTGACCCAACCCATGGTATTTTCAATCACATCATGTGCATGTGAAAGCTAGACTATAAACAAAGAAGACAAAAGAAGAATGGATGCCTTTGAACTGTGGTGTTGGAGAAGAATATTGAATGTACCAAGGACCTCCAAAAGAACCAACAGATCTGTTCTGGAAGAAGTAAAACCAGAGTGCTCCTTGAAAGCCAAGATGGCAAGACAGCGTCTTACATACTTTGGATATGTCAGAAATGATAAGTCCCTGGAGAAGGACATCATACTTGGTAGAGTGGAGGTTCAGCAAAAAAGAGGCAGATCCTCAATGGGATGGATTCACACAGTAGCCACAACAATGGCCTTAAGCATAAAAACAATTGTGGACATGGTGCTAGACTGGGCAGTGTTTCATTCTGTTGTTCATAGGATCACTATGAGTCAGAACCGACTCGATGGCACCCAACAACAACAACAACATTTCATTCAGTTCTGCTCTGATTTTAATTATTTGTTTTCTTCTGGTACCAGAGGGGTTCTTTTGCTGCTCTCTTTCTACTTGTTCAAGTTGTAGAGTTAATTCTTTGATTTAGGCTGTTTCTTCTTTTTGGATGTGTGAATGTATTGAGATAAACTGACTTGTGACCATTGTTTTTCCTGTGTCCCATAGATTCTGACAGAATGAGTACTCATTCTTGTTTTATTCTATAAATTTCTTTATTCCATCCTTGATTTCTTCTATAACTTAGTCATTTTTGATCAAGATGTTGTTCAGTTTCCATGTGTTTGATTTCTTTCTTTTCTTTTTCTGTTATTGATTTCTGCTTGCATAGCTTTAGGATCTGAAAGGATGTTTTGTAACATTTCAGTTCTTTGAATTTTGGTAAGGATTGCTTTATGGCCTGATATGTGGTTAATTTTGGACAGTGTTGTATGTACACTGGAAAAGAAAGTATACTTGGGTGCTGTTGGGTGAAGCACTTTGTATGTATCTATGATGTCAAGTTGGTTGATTGTGAAATTAAAATCTTTCATGTCTTCACTGAGCTTTTCTTTAGATGTTCTGTCCTTCACTGAAAGTGGGGCATTGAAATTTCCTACTATTATCGTGGAGCTGTCTGTTTCTGTTTTCAATGAAGGTAATGTTTGTTTTATGTATTTTGGAGCCCTGTCATTAGGTGTGTAGATACTGAATAAGGTTCCGACTCGACGGCACTTGGCTTGGCTGGCTTGGCTCTCCTAGAGTATTGATTCTTTAATCATGCAGTGTCCTAACTTATCCAGTGTGGTAGATTTTACTTTAAAGTCTATTTTATTAGAAATTAATATTGTCACTCCTGCTCTTTTTTGAATATTGTTAGTTTGATATATTTTTTCCATCCTTTGAGTCTGAGGTGTGTTTCCTGTTGGCAGCATATACATGGGTCATGGTTTTTTATCCAGTAACCCTTTTTCTCTTTATTGGAGAATTTAGTCCATTTATATTCAACATGATTTTTGATAGATGTGAGCTTAGTGCTGCCATTTTGATGTCTTTTTTTGCATGTTGTAGACAATTCTTTTGTTCTCTTTAATTTTCTGTGCTGAGTATTTTTTCATTATGTGATTCATTTTCATCTTTTTCAGTGTTGGTGGTTTTATATTTGCTGAAAATTCCTGTTTTTCATTTTTTTAAATTTTGGTGCAGAGAATTGATATATTCTTTTGTGGCTACCTTAATATTTAATCCCATTTTTATAAATTTAAATTAGTTTTTAATTTCTTTACATTGCCTTGATTTTCCACATGAAAGACCTATGACTACATTTTCTTTGGATCTTTCTTTTTTGTTGTTGGTATAATATTCACATAATAACAACTCTGGTTCCCTATTTTCATTGTTTTGACTGAGATTTCTTTTTATGACTACCCTATTTGGGCTGATATCCAGTTGCTCTGTTCTGTGTTCTAGTCTTTGGTTTTTTACCTGGTGTTATTAGTTTTCTATCAAAAGACTTCCTTTAGCGTTTCTTGTAATTTTGGTTTTGTGTTTGTAAATTCCCTAAAATTTCTATTTATCTGGAAATGTCCTGGATTTGCCATTATATTTGAGAGGCAGTTTTGCTGGAAACATAGTTCTTGGCTGGAAGATACTTCTTTCAAGATTTTAGATATACCATCCTATTGCCATCTTGCCTTCATGTTTATGCTGTGTAGTCTCAGTTTAGCCTTACAGATTTTCTTTTGTAGGTTATTTTTCATTTATCTCTGTTACTTTGAAAAGTATTTCCTCATCTGTAGTTTTGGTAAGTTTTATTATAATATACCTTGGTGTCTTTTGGGGGGATCTACCTTGTGTGGAGTTTGAAGAGTGTCTTGGATAACTATCTTTTCACATTTCATGATACTACGGAAGCTTTCTGTCTCCTGTTCTGATATTCCAATCACTCTTAGACTATTCATCTTCATAAAGCCCCACATAACTCTTAGTGTTTTTTGATTTTTTTAAAAATAATTGTTTTATCTGATTTTTCCTCAAATATATTCATGTCACTTGCTTTATCTTCAGTCTCAGTAATATGGTTTACTATTTCCTCAATTGTACTCCTCTGACTTTCTACTGAGTTTTCTAATTCTGTAATTTTATTACTAAATTTCTGAATTTCTGATTCCTGCCATTCAGTGCTTTCTTGCAGCTTGTTCAATGTGTTGTTATGTCTACTACATTTTGCCTTGTCTCCTTCTTGATCTCCTGAAGAGTTCTAAAAATTAATCTTTTGTATTCCATCTTTGATAATTCCAGGCATTTCTCTTCCTCTGGAAAATCTGATAGTTTGGGGAGCTTTGTGAAGATATCATGTTCCACCTCTTTAACTGCTTTGATACACACTGCTGTTTCTGAGCCATCAGTAGATTGTAGTTATTTATCTTTGCCTACTGTGTTCCAGTTTACTTGTGTTAAAATGTAGTTACTTTTCTTATACAGATTCAGCTCAGATATCTACGTAGTCAGTCATCAAGTGTGTAGTTAAGGCAATTGTTTAACTTTCCTAGATAGGTGGGGATGATTGGTCTAGGCAGAGGTGTCTGGCTGCAGCAGTTGAGAAGGGCAAGGGGCTTATAGCTGTCCCTGAGTGTGAAATTGACATATCCTCCCTGAATACTCTGGAGGTCAGTTCTACCCTGGCCCCTAGGGTCGCCATGAGTCAGATCCAACTCGATGGCACTTGGCTTGGCTCTTTTGTCTGAATCTAGGTGAAGGACCCATTTCTTCCATGAGTTTCCAGCTTAGCAGCGTCAGCAGAAAAAAAATATATATATCTTTCTCTCCCTTTCCTGAATTTCCTAAACTGTTCAGCCTTTGAGTCTCAAAGAATGGCACAGGAAGATTTAAGTTTATCCTATGTCCAGCTCAGTTGGTGGGCTTTTATAATCTGATGGCCTGTCTTTTTTTTTCAACTTAAAGGAATTGTCTAAGTTAAAATTTCTCATTCTATCCTTAAACTGAAAAATAAAGACGTCACCTTGAAGACTGAAGTGCACCTGACCCAAGCTATGGTGTTTTCAATTGCATCATATGCATGAGAAAGCTAGACGATGAACAAAGAAGACAGAAGAATTGATGCCTTTGTTAACTGTGGTGTTGGAAATGAATGTTGAGTGTACCATGTACCCAAAAGAACAAACAGGTTCTGGAAGAAGTACAACCAGAGTACTCCCTGGAAACAAAGAGCTCAAGGCTGCATTTTTCATACTTTGGACATTTTGTCAGGAAGGATGAGTCCCTAAAGAGGGACATCATGCTTGGTAGAGTGGACGGTCACCAAAAAAGAGGAAGATCCTCAATGAGATGGATGTATACAGTGGCTGCAACAATGGGCTTAAGCATGAAAACAATTCTGGGCATGGTGCAAGACCAGGCAGTGTTTCATTCTATTGTTTGTAGGGTCACTGTAAGTTGAAACCAACACGAAGGCAACTATTGACACATAACAACATCCTTAAATATTGAACGTTTTCTCACAAATGAAATTTTGCTCTTTCATGCTATGCTTTAAGAGAATCTAATGATTAAATTCTCTCTACATCCTCCTAAAGCACAGCTTCGAAGGGAAAATATGTGCTTTCTGAGAGAAAATTCAACAGATAAAAATAGTACCAGAATTTTAACCCAGAAAATTAATTCCTCCACCTGTGTGTTAGTTTGTCAGACTGTGGTGCCTTGAATGTTATTGTGATTCTGAAAGCAATAAAACTGGTATTCCAAATACCAGCAGGGGTATCCATGTTAGCAAGGCATCAGCAGAGCTTCCAGATTAAGACAGTCTGGAGGAAAGACCTGAGATCTACTTCTGAAAAAAACTGACCAGTTAAAATTTTATGAATACCAGTGGAACATTGATATAGTGCTAAAAAATTAGCCTGTCAGGTTGCAAGGCACTCAAAACACTGCTGGAGAAGAGCTGTCTCTGCTTTGTAGAGTTGACCTTGATACCACTGATGGAGCAAAGCTTTTGGAACATTCATTTGCTGATATGGCACCACACAAAATTAAAAGAAAAGGTTGCAAAAATCCACTAGTAATTGGAACAGGCGATGCACAAAGTCTGAACCTAAGAAAATAGAAAGCTGTCAAAAATGAAAAAGAGTACTTGAAGATTGTTGTCCTAACATTAGGGAGCTGACATGGATTGGCACTGGCCATTTTAAATCAGACAGTCATATAGTTTTCTATTCTGGAGGGACAAATTGGAGAGAAATGATATTGCATTCATTGTCAAAAAGAACATTTCATATGCCTACAAGAAGGAATAGTTCATATGACTATTATTCAAGTTTGTGCACAAAATACTATTGTGAAAGATGAAGAAATTGAAGATTTTTAAAAGCTCTTGCTGACCAAAATTGATCAAACATTCAATCAAGATCACTGATAATTACTAGTGATTGGAATGTGGAAGTTGGATACAAAGATGAAAGATCTGTAGTTGGAAACTATGGCATAGATAATATAGACTTTACGGGAGATTTCATGACAGTTTTGTAAGACTAATGACTTATTCACTGCAAATACAATTTTTCAACACTATAAATGGCAACTATACACGTGGAACTCACCAGACAGAAAACAAAGAAATGCCATCAAATACAACTGTGAAAAGAAACAATGAAAAATCTCAATAACAATGGTCAGAACAAGGCCAGGTTCAACTGCAGAAAGACCATAAATTGCTCATATGTAAATTCAGGTGGAAGATGAAGAAAATTAAAAGAAATAAAAGAGAGCTAAATATGACCTTGAGTATACCCCACATGAATTTACAGACCATCTCAAGAATAGAGTTGATGCATTCAACATTAATATCAAAGACCATATATGTTGTGAGATGATACCAACAACATCACACATGAAGAAAACAAAATACATTGAAATACCAGGAAAGAAAGAAACAAAATGTTAGAAGATACTGTTAAAATTGCTTTTGAATATACTGTAGCAAAAGCAAATGGAAGAAATGATGAAGTAAAGAAATGAATGTAAGATTTGAAACAGTGGTACAAGAAGACAAAATAAAGTATTATAATGTTATATGCAAAGACCTGGAGTTGGAAAACCAAAAATGAAGAACATTCTTAGCATTTCTCCAGCTGAAGGAACTGAAGAAAAAATTCATATCTCATGTTGCAATTTGAGGTGCTCCTTAGAAATTCTGTGCCATAGTTCTACTCTACTGGGTTGCTATGAGCCAAAAACAATTTGATGGCAATTGGTTTGGTTTTTTTAGTTGCAATGTTGAAAGATTCTATGGGCAAAATATTGAATAATACAGGAAGCATCAAAGGAAAATATTCAGTCACCAAAAAGAAATGGTCAATGTTCAACTATTTCAGGAGGTAGCATATGATCAAAAACTGATGGTATTAGGGAAAAACTTCAAGATGTACTAAAGAGATTAGTGAAAAACAAGGCTCCAGGAACTGATGGAGGCCAACTGAGATGTTTCAACAAATGAATATCACACAGGAAGAGCCTACTCACCTATACCAAGAAATTTATAAGACAGCTACCCAGCCAACCAACTAGATGAAATCTATATTTGTGCCCACTGCAAAGAAATATGATCCAACAGAATGAAGAAATTATCCAACAATATCAATAACACACCCACAAGTAAAATCTTGCTAAAGATAATTTGATAGTGGTCGAATTAGTGCCTCAGTTGGGAACTGCCATAAAGTCAACCAAATTTAGAGGAGGACATGGAACAACAGGTATTATTGTTATTGTCAGATGCATCTTGGCTAAAAGTAGAAAATACAGTTTGCCTATATTTTGTTGACTTTACAAAAAAGCACTCTGTGGATCATAACAAATAATGGATAACATTGTAAAGAATGTGAATTCCAGAGCACTTAACTGTGCTCATGTGAAACCAAGAGGCAGTAGTTGTAACAGAACAAGAAAACACTGAGTGATTTAAAAATCATAAAACGTGTATGCCCGGGGTTGTATCTTTTCATTGTACTTGCTCAACTAACATGCTGAGCAAATAAATCTGAAAAGCTGGAGTATATGAAGAACACCAGAAATGGAGGAAGACTCACTAACAACTTGAAACACTTACTGATACAGATCAATAATAACAGCTTTCTGTATGGATTACACACCAATACAAAGAAAACAAAAATCCTCACAACTGGACCTATAAGCAGCATCATGATAAAAAGACAAAACATTGACATTTTCAGGGATTTCCTTTTACTTGAATCCACAATCCACACTTATGGAAGGAGCAGTCATGAAATCACAGAATGTAACACACTGGACAAATCTTCTGCAAAAGATCTCTTTATAGTGTTGAGAAGCAAAATTGTATCTTTGAGAACTAAGGTGATCCTGACACAAACTGTAGAGTTTACAATCACCACATAAACATGAAAAAGCTGGACAATGAATAAGAAGGACCAAACAAAAATTAATGCCTTTGAATTACGTGTTCATGAAGAATATTGAATATACCATGAACTTCTAGAAGAACAAAGACATTTATTTCGCAAGAACTACAGCCACAGAGCTCCTTGGAAGGGAGTATGGTGAGAATTTGCCTTAAGCAATTTGAACATACTATCAGGAGAGACCAGAACCTGGAGAGAGATCTCACGCTCAGTAAAGTTGAGGGTCAATGTACAAGAGACGGACTCTTATTGAGATGGATTGATACACCAGCTGCAATAATGGGTTCAAACATAATAAGGTAGTGAGGATGTGCTGAGGGCCGTCACCCACAAAGGCCTCTGTGAGCAAGGCTACAAGCCTATGTGATGGCGGACAGACACATCTCACCCCTGACATATTTCTAGCTGTACTCTCACTGATGATATTTTGCATCCTAATTAAACTTTCCTCAAAAATACCCCCTTATTTCCTGGCACAAGGAAGATGCCCTCTAAGAAGGGTTTTACAACCCCCTCGGCTTAATGAATCCCGACACAGAACGCCCAGCCTGGGAATGCCCAGCTTGGGAATGCCAAGGCTGGCCCAGCCCTGCTGGCTTCCCCCAGCTTCACATCCCCTCCACATGTGAGGTGCAGGACTGTGGGAGGGCCCTGGGAGGCTCCCCAGGGATGACCCCCCACACAGCTCTTAGATATAGACACCCCATTCCCTGCATCAGAAAGATGGATAGGCTCCCAAGTCTGTTATATTTGTTATGGCAAATGAGTAAATACTAAACAAATATCCTTCTTAGAATAGCTTAAGAAAGGCATAGGGTGGGGGACGATAGGTGTTTACTGTCCCCACAGGAAGAGATAAAATAAAGAGCAAAGAAGGAACAAATAGAGGCAGCCAGATTATCCTCCTGCACCTTTTAACCTTGAAGCATAGAATAGAACTAATTAAGTTCAAGGCATAACTTTGTTTTCACTGTTGATTATAACCACAATATACTTGCCTCAGGCCATTACCTAAAAAACCCTAATAATTAACATGAAAAAAGGCCACAAGGTATCACTTCCTTGTTAGCCAACAGCTTGTGCGGTCGAGGGGGCAGGGTGAAATTATGTCACTGATCATATAAAAAAATAAAGACAGACCCTGACGGGCGGCCAATCTCCAGATTCCTGGTTGTCTCAGTTGCATCATTTCTTCTTCGCCGATGCCACCTATCCCTTCGTGAATCCCAGACCCTGCCGAAGCTGGCTCCCGGAAAGGATGGTACAATAACTGTCAGTAGTTCATTCTGTTGTAAAGAGTTGAACAGCACCTCCCAGCAAAAACAAACAAAAAAGTTAACTTTTGCACTATCTCTTTTTATTAAACCCAACTAAATTTCAAATGTCAATATTTTTCTTACTGTGTTTTAAGGAAACGTTTGCAATTTGAATCAATTTGTCATATGAAAACTTACATACGCTTTGTTTAAGTCACCCTAGTTACACTTCCTACACTGTGACAGCTCATTCCTTCCCTCCAACCTGAATTTCCCATGTCCATTCAACCAGCTCCTGTTGCCTTCTTTCTACTCATCTCACCCCCAAACAGAAACTGTGCAGTTAATATCTTGTATCAACTTAAACCAAGAAGCACACTCTTCACCAGTACCATTTTATGTCTTATATATCAGTTCTGTCTTTGTCTGGGGAGTTGGCTTTGGGAGTGGTCTCAGTTCTGGGCTAACAGAGATTCTGAGGTTTACATCTTCTGGGGACCCCATGGTTTGTCAGAACATCAAGTCTAGTCTTCTTACTACAGTGTGAGTTCTGCACCCCACATTTCTCCAGCTCCTTCACTCTTTGTTGAGTTCCTCGTAGGTGGTCATTGGTGGTAATCATACATTATCTAGTTCTTCCAGTCTCTATTTTATGGGGCTCTTTCTATCTCTTGAGCTCATATTTTCCTTTTGTCTTTGATGTTTTCATTCTCTTATGCACAAGATGAGTAGAGACAAATTGCTGCTTCTTAGATGGTCACTTGTTAGCTTTTAAGGCACCAGACGCTGCTTGCCAGAATGGAATGCAGAATATTTTCTTAGTAACTATTCTTATACTAATTGACCTAGCTGTCCCCTGAAATCATGGTCCCCAGATGTCTGTCACTGCCTCTCTATCCCTATAAGTATTTAGTAATATTTAGGAAACTTCATAGCTTTTGATTTAGTCCAGTTACGATGACTTCTGTACTATGTGTTGTCCCTCCCTTCACCTAAAGTAGTTCTTATCTAGTATCACATTAGTAAATATCCCTCCCCACTCTTGTAACGATCAAAGTCTGTTTTCTTCTGTGCTTAAATCTTTTCCTGAGTCTTTATAATAGTGGTCTCATAGAATATTTATCCTTTTGCAACCAATTAATTTCACTCAACATATTGCCTTTTGAATTCTTCTGTGTTGTGAGACTTTTCCCAAATACATCTTTGTTCTGTATTGTTGCATAATATTCCATTGTATGACTATACTATAGTTTGTCCATTTTTTCATTGAAGGTCACATAGGTTGATTTCATCTTATTTTTCCTTTCCTTTTTTTTTTTAATTATGATTGAGTGAAAATGTACATTCCCATATAAATTTACATGCCCACCTATATGGTGCTTCCACTGTTCTCCCTGCCTGGTGATAGCACATCATTCCTCTCTGCTCCATACATATCTCATCTTCTCAACAGTTTCCTTTCCCCTCCTTTCCACCCTCACCCCTTACTCCAGCCAGAGGTCCACAGGATGATATCCTATAGATGCATAGAATAATAAAGTGCATCCAACATGTGGTCTCTGCATCACCAAGTCCAATCCATTCGTGTTCGAAGAGTGGACCTTCATAACGATTTATGGGTAAGGGCAGCATCAGAGCCAGGGGCCATGCTCCCAGGAGAACCCTGAAGCCACTGGACCATCAGCTGTGGTCTTTTAGTGGAGATCTCAGGTGCACCCGTTTTCATTCTTGTGTTGCCAGTGAGACTCAACTTTGTGAGCTCCATTGTGGCTGTCACAGGTGGTGACCAGGCACCATCTGGTTCTTCTGGTCCCAAGATGATGTAGGCACCCACACATGTGGTTCTCTCTGTCTTCTGGGTTGTCTTTCCCCCATGTCATTTTAGTCCTCAGAGAGTATCCGTTCCTGCTGAGTTGGGACCATTTGCTGTGCCCTTGAATGGCAGCTTGGCAGCTTTTAAGACCCCAGATGCCACTGACCAGTGTGGGGTGCAGAGAGCCCTCTTAGCAATACTCTGGTTGTGCCAATTTGCCTTGTTTTCGCCTAAGAGCATGGTCCTCTGCCCCCTGCCCCAGCTACTCTGACCTAGGAATATTGGGTTATAATGGAAGGAGTATTCAAGTTATGTTGAAGTCCACTTAATATTGTTCTTGTTTCTAAAGTGCACTATCACTGATTCCATCTTTTTGTTATTGCAGACAGTGCTGCAATAAATAATGGTGTGCCTGTATTTATTTATGTGGAACTTCTTATTTTTCTGGTATATATTCTAAGCAGAGGGATTGCTGGATCACATGATATTTCTATCTCTACCTTTTGAAGACAGTGCTAAGTCGATTTCCTAAGTGGTTGTACAGTTGTAGTCACCAGCAATGTGTAAGTGTTCCAGTCTCTCCACAGCCTCTCCAACATCTATTATGTTGTGTATTTTAGATTAATGCCAGCCTTGTTGAGGTGGGATGTTATCTCATTGTAGTTTTGATTCAAATTTCACTAATGGTTAATGATCCTGAGCATTTCCTCATATAGCTGTTAGCTGCCTGAGTGTCATCATTTGCGAAGTTCCTTTCCATATCCTTCATTCATTTTTTACTTGGATTGTTTATGTTTTTGTTGTTGGGGTTTTGCAGTATCTTGCAGATTTTGAGGATAAGACCTTGGTCAGCTTTGTCATAGCCAATTCTCTTTTTTCCCCTATCTGTAGATGGTCTTTTTTCTCTTTTGATAAAGTCTTTAGATGAGCATAGTGTTTGGTTTTTAGGAGTCTCCAATTGTCAATTTTCTCTTGTGGTGTTTGTGCAGTGCTAGTAATCGTTTCTATTGTTTGTTTCATGTAGGAGGCAATGAACTGTTGTTTCTACTTTTTCTTCCATGACCTGTATTTAGTTTTTATACGTATGTCTTTGATCCATTTTGAGTTAGCTTTTGTGTATGGTGAGGGATATGGGTCTAGTTTCATTTCTTTGCAGATAGATATCTGTTAACACCATTTGTTAAAGAGACTGTCTTTTCTCAGTTTATAGACTTTGGTTATTAGTCAAGCATCAGCTACTAACAGGTGGGTAATTTTATGTCTGGATTCTTAGTTCTGTTCCATTGAGCTGTGTTGTTGTTTTTGAAAAAGTATCAGGCTGTTTTAAACACAGTAACAGTATAACAGATTCTAAAGTCACATATCAAGAAACCTTCCACTTTCTTCTTCTTCTTAAATAATAATTTACCTGTCTGAGGCTTTTTCCTTTCCCTTATAAAATTAGCAACTTGTTTCTCCATCTGACTGAAAAATGCGATTGGAATTTGGATAGGGATTGTATTATAGCCATACATTGCTTTGGGTAGAACAATCGTTTTCATAATGTTGAGTCTTCATATCTTTGAGCAAGGTAGAGTTGTCCACTTACATAGAGCTCGTTTCATTTCTTGTGGTAATGTCTTGTACATTTTTGTATAGGTCATTTACTTATTCATACTTATTCATTTATTTGTAAGTATTTTATCTTCTTGTGGGGTATTGTAAATGGTGTTGATTAGGAAATTTCCTCTTTCATATTCTCTTTGTTCATATAGAGAAATCCAGTTGATTTTTGTAAGTTTATCTTGTATCATGATGCTTTCCTGGAGTCTTCTATTAGTTACAGCAGTTTTTTTTATGGATTGTTTAGAGGTTTTTCATAAAACCACAACATCTATAAATAGAGATACTTTTAATTCTTCCTTGCCAATTTTGATGCCCTTTACCTTACCTGATTGCTCCAGTCAGAATCTCCAGCACAGTGTCAAATAAATATGGTGACAAAGGACATCCCAGTCTGGTTACCTTTCTCAAGGGGAATGCTTTCTGATTCTCTCCATGTAGTATGATGTTGGCTGTTGGCTTTGTATAAATGCCTTTTTGTATGAGGAAGAATTTCCCTTCTATTCCCATTTTGCTGAGAGCTTTTACCATGAATGTGTTGGACTTTGTCAAATGCCTTTTCTGCATCAATTAATAAAATCAAATCATTCTTGACTTTTGTTTTTTTTATGAGGTTGTTGACATTGATTTTATTCTAATGTCGAACCTCCCTTGCATACCTAGTAGAATCCCACTTGGGCATGGTGAATTATTTTTTTGATACATCATTGAGTTCTGTTGGCTAGAATTTTGTTGAGGAGTTTTGTGTCAAAGTTCATGAAAAATATTGTTCCATAGTTTTACTTTTTTTGGTACTCTTTCAATTTGTTTTTGGTATCAGGTTATGCTAGCTTCATTGAATGAGTTTGAGGGTGTTCCATTCTTTTTTCTGCTCTGAAATGCTTTTAGTAATAGTGGTTGTAACTCTTAATTCAAAGATAGGTAGAATTCTACAGTGAAGCCATCAGGGCCAGGGATTTGTTTGGTTGGGAGATTTTTAATTGCCTCTTCAATTGTCTCTTTTGTTAGGTATATATAGTTGTTCTACCTCTGTTTGTCTTAGGTTAGGTAGGCAGTATTTTTCTAGAAATTTGTCCATTTCCCTCAGGTTTTCAAATTTGTTAAGAGCACAATTGTTCATTGTACATGTATATATATACATATATATTAGTTTAAGTTGAGTCTATTGTGAGATCCTGCATTTCACTCCTTATTCAGGTGAATTACCTCCTGTTCTGGTTTTCTTTTCTCACTTTGGCCAATGGTTTATTGATTTTGTTAATCTTTTTCAAAGAGCAAGCTTTTAGTCTCATTAACTCTTTCAATTATTTTTCTAATTCTTCTATAAATTCTAATTCTAGTTTTTCTAATTCTCTATTTTAATCTACTATAATTTTTATTGGTTGCTTTCTTCTAGTGCCCGAGGTTCTGTTTTGTTACACTCTTTCTATTTGTTTGATTGTTTGATTTGGGCCCTTTCTTCTTTTTGGATGTGTGCAGTTTTTGACGTAAATTGACTCCTCAGCATGGCTTTTACTGTGTCCGAAAAGTTCTGATAGGAAGTGTTTTCACTCTCATTTGGTTCTGTGAATATATTTATTCCATCCTTGATTTCTTCTCTAACCCAGTAGTTTCTGAGCAAGGTGTTGTTCAAGTTCCATGTGTATGATTTTTTTCCTTGTTTTTTTCTGTTACTCTTTTTTACTTTTATGGCTTTGTATTCTGAAAAATACTTTGCAATTTCTCAATGTTTTGGATTCTATAAGTTCTGTTTCATGGCCTAATATGTGGTCTCTACCAGAGAACATTTCATATGTGTTGGAAGAGAAAGTATTCTTGTCTGCTGTTGGGTGGAGTGTTGTTTATATGTCTGTGAGCTCATGTTGGATGACTGTGGCATTAAGATTTTCCATATCTTTATTGATTTGTTTTCTGGATGTTGTGTCCTTCACTGAAAGCAGTGTGTTAAAATCTCATAGTACTATTGTGGAGCTCTTTCTGTTTTCAATGCAGTTGGAGTTTTTTTTTTTTTTATGTATTTTGGAACCCAATGGCTAAATGTGTAAATATTTAACCAAGATGTGTTCTCTTGGGTTATTAACACCTCCAGCATTATATAGAAACCCTGTGGTGGTCTGGTTAAGTATTATGTCTATCAACCAAAGGTCAGAGGCTTGAATCTGCAAGGGGCTCTTTGGAAACCTTGTGGAGGAGTCTACTCTGTCCTTCAGGGTCCCTATGAGTTGGATTTGACTTGATGGCATGGGTTTAGTTCTGGTTTATCATTATACAGTGTGCTTCTGTTTTAGTCAGCTAGTGCTGCTCTAACAGAAATATCACAAAGTGGATGGCTTTAACAAAGAAAAGTTTGTTCTTACACAGTCCAGTAGGCTACAAGTCCAAATTCAGGATGTCCACTCCAGGGGAAGGCTTTCCCCCTTTGTCATTTCTGGAGAAAAGTCCTTGTGTTGCATCAGTCTTTGCTCAGGGAGCATCTTGGTGCAGGAACCTCAGGTCTAAAGGACCCACTCTTCTCCTGGTTCTGCTGTCTGGTCGGTACGAGGTAATGTAAGCCATGCTCTAGGGAAACTCCCTTAGCAAGGGTATGGCAGTCCCACACTGGTCCTCTTTCAACATAGCCAGCCAAGCCCAGTGCCGTTGAGTCATATCTGACAATCATCCTATTTATTAGCCACAGGCAGAGATTAGGATTCACAGAATCAGAGAATCACACAATGGACGGTAATCACAAAATGCAGGCAATCCTGGACCAGCCAAATTACTACACGTATTTTTTGGGAGGCACAATTCAATCCATGACAATTTCCTTATCCAGTGTTTTGGAATTTAAGTCTGTTTTATCAGAAATCAATAGTGCTACTCCTGTTCTTTTTTGAGAGTTGTTTGCTTGGTGTATTTTTTTTTCCCATTTTTTGAGTTTTAGTGTATTCATGTCTTTAAGTCTAAGGTGTGTCTCCTATAGTCTGCATATGGATAGATTATGTTTTTAATCCAATCTGTCACCTTTCTTCTCCTTATTGCAATGACTACACTTAGTGTAATCATTGATAGGTATGAATTTAGTGCTGACATTCTGATGGCTTTTTTCTTGCATTCTGTGGGGAGTTCATTTGTTCCATTTAATAGTCCATGCTTAATTGTGGTTGGTTTTGCTTGCTCAAGCTTCAAATGTTTTTCTTATTTTTTTCTTTTATGTGTAAACTTTTTCGTCCCTTTTGTGGTTACCTTAAAGGACAAACTTACTGCTGTGGAGTCAATTCCAACCATAGTGACCCTATAGATAGAGTATAACTTCCCCACAGAGTTTCCAAGAGTGCCTGGTGGATTTGAATTATCAACTTTTTGGTTAGCCATCATAGCACTTAACCACTGTGCCACTAGGGTTTCTGGTTACCTTAATGCTTACCCCCATTTTTTCTAAGCTTAAGCTCATCCTTAATTTCTTTGTATCATCTTGACTTCTCCATATGAAAGGTCTATGACAATCACATTTGACCATCTTTTTGTTATCATGTTGATATCTTGCACATAATGGCATCTCTATTTCCAGTGTTTTAGCTTTATTTTTGTGGTTTTGATATCTTTCATGTAATTGCATCTCTATTTTCAGTGTTTTAGCTTTAATTTATTTTTGTGGTTTTGCTATCTGGGTTGATACCTGGTTTATTTGCCCTGAATTATAGCCTTGAGTTGTTATCTGATGTTACTGGTTTTCTAACTATTGAACCCTTTAGTATTTCTTGTGATATTCTTTTTTTTTTGAAGTCTATAAATTTCAGTTTATCTAGAAATGTCCTAATTTTGGCATCATGTTTGAGGGACGTGTTTACTGGATATATAGTTCTTGGTTCGCAAAAGCTTTCCTTCAACGATTTGTATATGTCATCCTATTGCACTTTCTATTGCATAGTTTCTGCTGAGTAGTGCAAGGCTTAGTCTTACTGATTTTCCTTTGGAGATTATTTTTCATTTATCTCTAGCTGCCTTTGCAATTTTCTCCTTGTCTTTAGTTTTGACAACTTTGATTTTAATATCTTTTGGTGTCTTTTGGGGGGATCTATCCTGTGAGGAGTTCAATGAGCATCTTGTATAGATATCTCCTCATATTTCATGATACCAGGGAAGTTTTCTGTCAACAAATCTTCAACAGTTTTTCTGTATTTTCTGTTTTCTCGCCTTGTTCTCTGGTACTCCAGTCACTCATAAATTATTCCTCTTGATAGAATCCCAAGTAATTATTACTGTTTCTTCATTTCTGTAAATTCTTTAATTGGGTTATTCCTCAACAGTGTTGTCAATGTCAAGTGTTTTATCTTCAGTCGCACTACTTTTGGTTTCCATTGCCTTAGTGCTGTTCCTTTGACTTTCTGCAGAGTTGTCTAATTCTGTAATTTTATTATTAACCTTCTGAATTTCTGAATGCTGTTTTTCACAGCTTTCTTGCAGCACATTCAACTTGTCATTATATTTTGCTGAATTTTTGCTGATCTCTTCTGATTTCTTTGAGTTCTAACTATTAATCTTTTTCTTTCTACCTCTGAGAATTCCAGGAATTTCTCTCCATCTGGCAAATTTCTTGATTCTTTGTTTTAGGAGCTTTCTGAAGCCATCATGGTAAGCCTCTTTAAGTGATTTTTTATCAGCTGTTGTCTCTGAGCCATCAGTAAGTTGTTGTATTTATTTATTTTACATCTGCTTACTGTGTTCTAGCTTCTTGTTGTTTTGTTTTGAAATACTAGAATGGACCAATAATATGAGCTAGTTTGCTTATTGGCACTTTTGAGGTTCTAACATCCTGTCACCAGATGGTTATAGTTGTTGTTTCGCAGGTGATCCCAGGTGTAAATGTACTTGTCTTGTAATATTCAGCTGAGGTTCCCAGAGAGTCAATAATCACTTCCATGTTGGAGACTCTACTCTACAGTCCTACATTGGTAGGATGATTGGTATAGGCAGTGGTGTCTGGCTGCAAGAGCTGAGAAAGACAAAGAGATGACACCTGTCAGTGTCTGTGAGGAAGGCATGTCCTTTACAGAACCTAGTCAAAGGAACAGTTCTGCCCAGAGTACCTGGCTTAGGAGAGCTGGCAGATTATTTTATTTATTCATTCCCCTACCCCCCTCTTCTTTGCCAAATTACTCACACTCTGAACCTAGAAGAATGGCTTAGGGGACGAATAAGGAGTCCTGTTTTCAGTCCAGGTAACGGCATCAGACTCTGGAGCAGAATACAGTATACAGAAGGGAAGCAGAAAGCATTGGAAACAGGAAGAGGAGTTCATCTCAAAGGAATAATTTAGATCCTCACACAGCATATTTGATAATATCCACTTAGCTTTTTTTTGATGATCTATGAATGCAGTCTTTCACTGATTCTGTGTGCATAAGTAGGTCCAGTGTTGCTCAGTCTCTCTCATTGAGAATGATGTTTTCCAGAATCCACTGCTCCATGCACCAAGCTTATTGATGCTGATTTGCCTGTTGAGCACTGACTCAGGTCTAGCCAGTCATACAAACTTCTTGATCTACTGTCACTTCTGTGATGCTTAGTTTGATTTTCAACTTTCTTTTTGATGTTCAGGGCTCCTAGAATGACATATATAATCATTTTAATTGTGTTTTGGGGTCTTCATTGTTAGAAAGATCTCAGAAAGCGTCCAACTACTTTGCCTTAGTCCTCTCTCAACACTTCTTTCTTTATTTTGTTTTATTTTTTTATTAAGGTTTACAGAACATAATAGTTTCTCCTGTAACAGTTAACACACCATTTTAGTCATCTGGTACTGTTCAAACAGAATTACCACAAGTAGATGGCTTTAAAAAGAAAATTTTGTTTGTCACAATCCAGTAAGCTGAAAGTCTGGATTCAGAGTGTCAGCTCCAGGAGAAGGTCTTTGCCATCAGTCTTCACCTGGACTGGAAGGTTCTGAAGTGCAGGGACTCTGGTTCTTTCCAACGGATATGCTCAGCTGCCAGCACTACTTTCTTTCTTGATGGTATAAGGTCCCCAAATGTTTCTGCTAGCTTCTCTCCTTTATATCTCAAAAGACTGTCTGAAGGCACAGGACAAACTTAACCACTGAATCTTGTGCTGCCCGTCTACTTTCATTTACATCACTGAGGCAGGAATTCCAACATGGAGAAACATCACAGAATAACAGGAACCATGGCCTACACAAATTGCTGCAGATCTTTTGGGAACACAATTCAATCCATTATGTATAAATATTGTTTTATGACATTATTTAACAATCCTATTGACTCGACGGCACTTGGCGCTTGGTGCATACAGCTCAACACTCTAACTTCTTGACCTTTGGGTCTAATACCAGCTTTTCTTTCTGCTTCTGCCATCTAGTCCTTACGCATATATTGGCACAGCCCTTTAGTTTTGTTTTGTTCTGTGGTCCTGTCCAACCTTCAGCTAAAGAGTGAGCCTCGGGAGTAACTTCCTTACTGAGCTCAAAGGGTCTCTGTGAGCTGTACTCTCAGGGTTTCTCCAGTCTCTGTCAGGCCAGCAAATCTAGTCTTTCTTTTTGAGTCAGAACTTTGTTCTACACCAATCTCCAGCTCTGTCTTGGACCTTCTGTTCTCATCCCTGTCACAGCAGTCAATGGTGGTAGTCAGGCAATATCTCATTGTATTGGATTCAGTCTGGTGGAGTCCATTATAGATGTGGCCTGTTAGTCCTTTGGGCTAATCTTTATCTTATGTTGTTCTTGCCTTCAACAGGCTGAGACTAGGTGGCCACTAACAGAATTTTAGGGCTCTTAATGCTTCTGAGCAAAGTAGAAAGTAGAACACTTTCTTTATTTCACTCAGCATAACTCCCTCAAGTTATGCCAAATGAGCTAGATATTTCCCAGTGCCATGGCCCCCACATCCCTCAGCCCAGAACGTTTGGATATGTTTATGGAGCTTCTGTGACTTTGCCTTGCACAAGCTGTGCCAGTTTCCCAATATTGTGCACTGTCTCACCCTTCACCAAAGTTGCAACATCTCCGTTGTCTGTTTAGTGCTTTTCCATCCCCACCCCTCCCCTCCCTGGTAACCATCACCAATTGTTTCTACATGTAAACATTTTCATGAGTTTTTGTAGTAGTAGTCTCATATGGCAGCTGTCTTTTTGAGATTTTTTTTTTCACTCAGTATAATGTCCTCCAGTTTCCTCCATGTTATGAAATGCTTCATTGAATCATGGTTGTTCTTTATTATTGAGTAATACTCAACTGTGGATATATACCACACTTTGTTAATCCATTCATTTATTGATGGGCATTTATGTTGCTTCCAGCATTTTGCTGCTGTGAAGAATTCTTCAGTGAACATATATGTGTTCTCCTGTTTCTCTTTTTATCAGTTTAGCCAGAGGTTTGTTGAGTTTGTTCATCCTTCCAAAGAACCAACTTTTGTGTGTGTGGTGGTTAAGACTGTGTCAACTTGGCAACTCCATGTTTTGCTGCTTATCAAGTGGCAGGAGCAGGGCCTGTGGTGACTTCCCTCCTGTCAGCTCTCATCTCTTCATCTTCCACCACCTACTGCCTGTCTGCTCACATTGCCAGCAGCTTCTGCTCTTTTGTGTCTGGTTCGTGGACCTCAACTAGAAACTGTTGGATTCATCAGCCTTTACAGCCAACCAGTGAGAGTCCTTTTTCCTGACCTGCTGACCCTGGGTTTGACAGCCCTGAAGCTCTGAGTCAGCAGAGACCTCACAGTTTTGTCTGCCACCTTGAGATCTGCTGACCTACGCAGCCAGTGATCTTGAACTCTTGTTTATGACCTACTGACCCTGGCTTCACCACCTCCCATGGCCACATGAGGCTTGTGTCAGTACTTGGAACAGTCAGCTTCTACAGCTGTGTGAGCTGTTTCTTTTGTATAAATTTTTCTTTGTACTTACATGTGTTACTGGTTTTGGTTCCCTAGAAAACCCAGCCTATGGCAATTTGGTATCAAGAGTGGTTCTAGGGAAACAAAATTGTAGAAATGAATCTTTTTAAGTGATTCTCAAGTCTGACTAGCATTAATGCTGTTGATAACTCTGCTTCTAGCAGTAAAGAGTGCCATGGTAGTCCATGGACTGAGATGGCAGCATGCATCTGTAAAATTGCACACCAGTAGATATGTATTGGTGTAAGGTGAGGCTTAGGGTGAACATACTTTTTGAAATTTGTGTTGGTTAGCTGGTCCTGCTTGCATTAGACAAACTGGCAAGAGAAAGAGATGAAGTTGATTGGCTGGTCCCACTTGCATTAGAAAAACTGGCCAAAGAGATGAGATTGGGGCTTTGGATTCAAAGCTGATGTACCACATAACAGACTTCAAGTTTCCATTTGTGCTTTAAAAGAAAACCTCATTACCTGTAATGGCAGACCTGATATTACCAAAACCCAAACTCAGATGCTTATTATTAGTGTGGCTGAATTGTGATGCCAGCTCAATTGCCAATCTTGAGAGGTGTCTGAAGTTAAAGTGTGGTCATTAATTGGGAGGAATGGGGACATATGGGCAGATGACAAGGAATCTGGAGACACTGAGCCCCTAATATCTAGTGAATCACTCCTGCCAGCAGATTCACACACATGTGTAGGGATTACTTCATGTTTGTCTGCTATACCATCCTTCCCAGGAAAACCATTATCCCTCCACTCCAATCTACTGAGATTAGCTGTAGCCTAGCTGCCTCTAAAGAGACTCTGCCGGAGTCAGTGCCTGGGTCATGGCCTGAGGCAGATACTTTACATAACAATGCTGAGAGTTATAAAAACAATTCCACACTACCAATTTTGGCTTCTAGACCTACAACTAGACCTAAGTCCCAGCTACCCCAAAAGGTGAAGTACATAGTGTGATCCAAGAAGAGATGCACTGTACTCCAAAGGAACTACTTGACTTTTCTAATATGTACAAACAAAAACTTGGGGAATATGCATGGGAATGGCTACCAAGGGGGTGGGATAATGGTGCAAGGAACATAAAGATGGATCAATCTGAATTTATTGACATTGGTCCACTGTGCGCAGATTCTTTATTCAATGTTTCAGCTCAAGATGTTAGGAAAAGACCTAATTGTTTGGCTGGATTGCTGAAGCATGGATTTTACAGTGGCCTACACTATATCAATTGAGCTGCAAGACCTGTCTTGGTATAGTGTGGAAGAAACTATGTAAAGACTTAGGGAAATTAGCATGCTGGTGTGGACTTATCAGGTTAGATCTTCAAATTCGCACATAGAATGCCCAGAGGGACACACTTTTTACCACAACTGTGGGAAACCAATTTGTGAAGGGAGTACCAGGATCCTTGAAGTCTGCTGTGATTGCTGTTTTATGTAAATTGGATATGACAGTGGGAGCTTCCCTAATCGAATTTAGACATCTAACTACAGTGAGGGTTACTGGACCTCATGGTAAGGAAGCTGGAGACGCTGAGCCCCTAATATGTAGTGAACCACTCCTGCCAGCAGACCCACACTGATGTGTAGGGATTACTTCATGTTTGTCTGTTAAACCAACTGACAAAGACAAGGTGTGTGTGCTTAGAACAATGGACAGCAGAGGCAAAATAGTAATTGGAACAGTCTGACTTGTATGGACTTGTGGAGTTGGCTATTTAGTCACGGTGTCCCTAGGAATGAAGAAGATAATAAGCCTACTCAACATTTATTCCTCTGTGTGAATAGATGAATTCTAGGTTGGGTGAACAGCAGTTTAACTCAAATAGTCAGAATAGTCATGGTCCCTCGATTAATTCCCAGACTTGAGCAAGTTTAAGGATGCACAACCCCTTGAATGAATTGGAGGCTGGGTCGTCTTTGAGGAAGGATTCCAATAGTCTGCCAAAAATTTATGCTGTTAATCTTTCTCCCACCCTTCCCCAAAAGGATGTATAGCCTTTTACAAGAGGGACTGTACAGTGGTGAAAGGAAATAAACACACTGTTTGGAGACTACTGGATACTGACACTAATTCCACGAGACCCAAAATGTGACTGTGACCCAACAGTCAGAGTGGGGGCATATGGAGGTCAGGCTATCAGTGGAGTTTTAGCTCATGTTCATCTCATAGTAGGTCTAGTGTGTCCCTCAACCAGTCCTTCGGGGATTTTCCCAGCTCCAGAATGCATAATTAGAATAGACATACTCAGCATCCACCAGAAATGCCACACTAGATTCCTTACAAATGAAATGAGAGCTATTACAGTGTGAAAAGCCAAATGGAAACCACTAGAACTACCACTGCCTAAGAAAATAGTGAACCAAAGCAATATCACATTCCCAGGATTGTGGAAGTTACTGCCACCACCAAGGACTTGAAGGATGCAGAGGTGGTGATTCCCATCTCTTTCCTGTTCAACCTGCCCATTTGACCTGTGCCAAAAATAGACAGGTCTTAGAGAATGATAGCTGATTATCGCAAACTTAACCAGATGGTGACCCCCATTGCAGCTGCTGTTCCAGAAGTAGTTTCATTGTTTGAGCAAATTAATACATCTCCTGTTACTTGGTATGCAGCTATTGATCTGGCTAATGACTTCTTCTCCATACCTGTTTTAAAGGACCACCAGAAACAGTTAGAATTCAGTTGGCAAGGCCAGCCACACACTCTCGTTTGCCTGTCTCAGGGTTACATTAACTCTCTAGTCCTATGTCATAATTTATTCCACAGGGATCTTGATTGTCTCTCTTTCTAAAGATGCCACACTGGTCCATTATATTGACAGCATTATGCTGATTTGACCTAGTAAGGAAGAAGTATGAGTGACTCTACTCTTATTAGTTAAACATCTATATGCTAGAGGGTGGGAAATTAATCCCACAAAAATTTAGGTACTCTCCAACTCAGTGAAATTTCTAGGGGTCCAGTGGTGTGGGTCATGTTGCGATATTCCTTGTAAAGTAAAAGATAAGTTATTGCACCTGGCTGCTCGAGCAACTAAAAAGGAGACACAGCACCTAGTGAGTCTCTGGATGTTGGAGACAACATATTTCTCATTTGAGTGTGCTACTTCTGCCTGTTTACCACGTGATTTAGTCAGCTAGGGTAGCTTTAATAGAAATACCACAGAGTGGAAGGCTTAAACAAAGGAAAGTTTATTCTTAGACAGTTCGGTAGGCTACAGGTCCAAATTCAGAATGTCTGCTCCAGGGGAAGGCTTTCCTCCTTGTTGGCTCTGGACGAAAGTCCAATATTGCATCAGTTTTTGTCCAGGGAGCATCTTGGCACAGGAACCTGAAGTCTGAAGAACGCACTCTTCTCCCAGTGCAGCTTTCTTGGTGTTGTGAGGTTCCCAAATATCTGCTTTCTTCCCTTTTATCTCTTGTAGGATGAAAAGATTACGGGTAAGGCAAGCCACACTCCAGGGAAACTCCCTTTACAGTAGAGCAGGGAGGTGATATTATAAAGAGAATTACAGTCCCACTCTAATCCTTTAACATACAGCATAGGAAAAGCACAAAATTGAGGACAATCACAGAATACAGGGAGTCATGGCCTAGGCACATGGCTGCACATATTTTTGGAGGGACACAATTCAATTCATGACATCCCACCCTTTGAGATGCCCAAAATCACATCTTGAAACATGTAATACATTTATCCCATATGATAGAAGTCTTAAGTCAGCTTCAAGTCAAACAATTCAAAAATTCTTTTACATCTATGAAAACTAGAATATGAGTTATCTGCTTCTATAAGTACAATAGCAGAAAAGGCACAAGTTAGACATTAAATTACAGATAGGAGAAATTGTAGGGGAAAAAGACATTACCAGGCAACAAACAAGTTAGCAGAACATATTACATTAGCCCTCAAAGCTTTGAAAATAATCTTCAGTTTTCTGAGGCATTTTACAGGATAGCTTTGCCCTCCAGACTCTAGGTATTAGCCATACTCTCTGGATTCTGAGAGGAGTTCCCTGGCCCTGGGCTACAACTCTGTCTTCAAGGCCCACTTGGACAAAAACTCTACCTCATCAGCTTTAGAGTCACCCTAAGCCCACCTAAGTGGCAATTCCACTATGAAAAAACACAGAAGGCCCTGGCTCCATCCTTTCAAACCCTGGAGGCCAACCCCATAACTTTTGATACTGAGATAGCTCAGCTTCTCATGCTCTTCGTCTCTAGCTTCTGCTTCTTACAGCCTCGTGGCCTGGGCCTCAGGCCCACATCTTCCCTGCAGGGGCAAGTATTCCAAAGCTCTGTAGCTCTACTGATTAAAGTGCCCAGAGGCATCCAACTCAGCTAGGAAGCCTCATGTACAAAGGCACTCGGCTCTCTTGTACCATGGGTCAGCAAGGCTAACTCCACCGATTCAAGTGCTGGAGGCACCCCACTCCACAAGGAAAACTCTGTGCATAGGCACTTAGCTCCCTTGCCCCATAGGTCAGTTCCAGCTCTGCCTATGGTTTTGCTGCTGCCGTTGGTCCTCTGCTGCACAATTCTCACCACCTGCACCTTCTTCAGTGTTAACAGTTCTCCTCGGTTCCTTCTGAGTCTTCTGTCCTTTCAAAAACCACTTAGGCACAGCCAACTAGTGGGTCTCTTTCAATACTGGAGGCAATATATTTCTCATCTGAGCATGCTACTTCTGCCTATTTATCATGTGACTCAAAAGACTGCTTCTTTTGAGTGAGGCCTGGAACAATAGGCTCTGCAACATGTTCAGGCTGCTGTTCAGGCTTCTCTGCCACTTGGGCCATACGATCCAGCTGATCCAATGGTGCTTGAAGTGTCAGTGGCAGATAGAGATGCTGTTTGGAGTCTTTGGTATGCTCTTATTGGTGAATCACAGCACAGACCTTTAGGGTTTTGGAGCAAAGCACTGCCGTCCTCTGCAGATAACTACTCTCCTTTAGAGAAAACAGCTTTTGGCTCCCTACAGGGCCTTAGTAGAGACTGAATGCTTAACCATGGGACACCAAGTCACCACATGTCCTGAGCTGCCTGCCATTACTTGAGTGTTATACAACCCACAGGTTATACAATTTTGTGGTCAGATGACCACAGAAGCAATCCATTATTAAATGGAAGTGATATGTACAAGATTAGGCCTGTTCAGGGCCTGACGGCACAAGTAAGTTGCACTAGGAAGTGGCCCAAATGTCCATGATCTCCACTTCTGTCTTCCAGTTGCACCTATGGCCTCATGGGATGTTCCTTAAGAGCAACTGACTGAGGAAGAGAAAACTCATGCCTGGTTTACTGATGGTTCTGTGCTATATGCTGGCACCACTCAGAAGTGGACAGCAGCAGCACTACAGCTGGGAATCCTGAAGGACACTGGTGGTGTAAAACTTCTCAGTGGGCAGAATGTCGAGTGGTGCATCTAGTTGTTCACTTTGCTTGGAAGGATAAGTGGCCAGCTGTGTGGTTGTACACTGGTTCATGGGCTATGGCCAACAGCTTGGCTGGATGGTCAGGGTCTTGGAAGGAACATGACTGGAAAATTGTAGATAAGAATTTGTGCAGAAGAGCAATGTGGATAGACCTCTCTGAATGGACCAATGAAGTGAAGGTATCTGTGTCTCATGTGAATGCTCATCAAGTGGTGGCCTCAGTAGAGGATGAGTTTAACAAGTGAGCGGATAAGATGATGTGATGATGTGTTCTGTGGGAATCAGGTGTCATCTTTTCCCAACTATTCCTGTCATTGCCCAATGGGGTCATGAGCAAAGTGGCCATAGTGGCAGGGATGGAGGTTGTGCATGCTCCCGGCATCATAGACTCCCAAGGCTGACTTGGCTACAGCCACTGCTGAGTGCTGAATCTGCCAGGAGTAGAGACAAACACTGAGTCCTCATTATGGCGCTATTCCTCAAGGTGATCAGCTGGCAATCTGGTGGCAAGTTGATCACAATGTACCACTTCCATCATGGAAAGTGTGGTGTTTTGTCCTTACTGAAATAGATACTCTGGATATGGATTTTCCTTCCCGGCATGCCATGCTTCTGCCAAAACTACCATCTGAGGACTTACAGAATGCCTTATCTACTATCATGGTACCCCATACAGCATTGCCTATAATCAAGAGACTCATTTCAGAGCCAGTGAAGTGCAGCAGTGGACACATGTTTGGCTGGATGGAATTAAGCAGTCTTAGTGTATTCTCTATTATCCTGAAGCAGCTGGCTTGACAGAATGATGGAATGGCCTCCTAAAGACATAATTACACCACCAGCTAGGTGGCAATACCTTGCAGGTTTGGGAAACTGCCCATTGAGAAGTTTTACACCACCAATGTCCTTCAGGATTCCCAGAAAGGCTGTAGTGCTGCTGCTGTCCACTTCTGAGTGGTGTCAGCATATAGCACAGAACCATCTGTAAACCAGGCATGAGTTTTCTCTTCCTCAGTCAACTGGCCTTCAGGAACACCCCATGAGGCCATAGATGCAACTGGAAGACAGGAGGCTGTATGTGCTCTAAACCAGTGCTGCTTATCCCATAGCAAGGATTCACGGTTCCAAGAATCCAGGGGTGAAAATGGGAGTGGCATCACTCACTATTACCCCTAGTGACCCACTTACAAGATTTTTGCTTCCTGTCCCCAAGACCTTATGCTCTGCAGGTCTAAATGTCTTATTTCCAAAGGAAGGAATGCTGCCACCTGGCAGATTCGGCACTCAGCAGTGGCTGTAGCCAAGTCAGCCTTGGGAGTCTATGATGCTGGGAGCATGCACAACCTCCATCCCTGCCACTATGGCCACTTTGCTCATGACCCCATTGGGCAAGACACATCAAGGATTCTATTGAACTGGAAGCTAAAATTGCCACCAGGCCATATGGTCTCCTTGTGCCTCTGCATCAGCAAAGAGGGAGTTACCACACTGGCTGTTGTAATTGATCCTAACTACCAAGATGAAATTGGATTGACATTACATAACGGAGGTAAAGAAGAGTATGTATGGAATGCAGTAGGTGCCTTAGGATGCCTCTTAGTAGTACCATGTCTTGTGATTAAAGTCGATGGAAAACTACAGCAACCCAATTCCAAAATGACTGCCAATAGCCCAGAACTTTCAGGAATGAAGGTTTGGGTCACCTCACCAAGCTAGGAACCATGACCAGCTGAGGTGCTTGCTGAGGGCAAAGGGAATATGGAATGAGTTGTAGAAGAAGGTAGTTCTAAATGGTAGTTACAGCCATGTGACCAGTTTCAGAAAAGAAGAGTGTAATTGTTATGAGCATTTCTGTTTCATATGTGTTTCAGATTTCTTTGTTTACTTGTAGAACATAAGATGTAAATGAGCCTAATGCATTTTCAGTTGTACATGTGTTAGTTATGTCATGTTAGGTATAAGTATGAATGGTATTCCTTGAGAGACTCTGGATAATAAGGGGAGATGTGTGTAGATTCTAAGTTGACAAGGTGTAGAATGTGGTGGTTACGACTGTGGCAACTTGGCAACTCCATGTTTCACTGCTGTATTAAGTGGCAGGGGTGGGGCCTGTGGTGACTTCCCTCACCTCAGCTCTCATCTCTCCACCTTCTACCACCTACTTCCTCCTGTCTGCTCACGTTGCTAGCAACTTCTGCTCCCTTTTGTGTCTGGTTCCTGTTCCTGAGCTAGAAACTACTGGATTCATCAGCCTTTAGAGCTGATGAGTGAAAGTCCTATTCCCGGAGCTGTGGAACCCAGTATCATACTGGGTAGAATAACCTGCCGACTCTCAGTTCAACAGCTCCTGCAGCAATATTAGTCAGCAGAAACCTCGAAGTTTTGCCTGCTACCTTGAGATCTGCCTACTTACACAGCTGGGGTTCTAGAACTCTGGTCTCTGACCTACTAACCTTGGCTTCACCAGCTCCCTTGGTCATGTGAAGCTTGTGTCAGGACTTGGGATGTTCAGCTTCTGCAATTGCTTGAATTGATTCCTTTATATAAATCTTTGCTTGTACGTATACCTGTTACTGGTTTTGGTTCCCTAGAAAACCCAGCCTAAGACAGTTTGTGTAACAACTCTTAGTTTTCTAGGATATATTCCTAGGAATGGAACTGCTAGATCAAATAGTATTTCTATTTCCAGCTTTCTCAGAAAGCATTATACTGTTTTCTAAAATGGAGTCTTTTTTAATTCCCATCAGCAGTGCATAAAAGTTTTGATCTGCCTTAAGCCTTTCCAGTATTTGTTAATTCCCATTATTGTGCTTTGTGCCAGTAACGTTGGGATGCGATGGTATCTAATTGTGGTTTTGATTTGCATGTCTCTAATGGCTAGTGGTAGGAAGCATATCCCCATGTGTCTGTTGGCTACTTGAATGTTTTCTTTGGTGAAGTGTCTGTTCATTTTCTTTGCCCATTTTTTAATTGAATTGCTTTTCTTTTTACCCTAGGTGTATTGGATTTTCTTGCATATTTTAGAGATTACACCTTTGTATAGTTAATGATAGATTAATTTTCCTCCAGTCTTTAGATTCTCTTTTCTTTTTACTCTTTTGGTGAAGTCTTTTGATGAACATAAGGGTTTAATTTTTAGAAGATTCCAATTATTTAGCTTATTTGTATAATTTATGTGTTGTTGGTTATTGTTTGCATCCTGTTAATGCCATGTATTAGTATTTTTAGCATTGATCCTATTTTTTTCTTCTATGAATCTTATAGTCATTGGCTTTGCATTTAGGTTTTGATCCATTTTGAGTTAGCTTTTGTATACGGTGTGATGTATGAATCTTGTTTCATTTTTCTGTCAGATAGACATCTAATTTTTCCATGACCATTTGTTAAACACTGTCTTTTCCCAATTTGATGGATTTGGTCTGTTATCGAAAATCAGGTGATTATAAGGGGATGGAGTTACATCTAGGTTCTGAGCTCTGTTTATTGGATCCATGTATCTGTCATCATATCAGTTCCAGGCTGCTTTGACTACTGTAACTGCATAGCGAGCTCTGAATTTAGGTAGTGAGAATATTCCTACTTTATTCTTCTTTAATAACGCTTTATTATCTAGAGCTTCTTCACTTTTCATATAAAGTTCATGATAAATTTTTTAGTCTCTTTAAAGAATGTTATTATTACGTGGATTGATTTCCTTGTACTTGTAAATCGTTTGGGACAGAATTGTCATTTTTACATTGTTGAATCTACCCATCCATGATCATGATATGTTTTTCAATTTATGTAGATCTCTTGTGGTTTCTTGCAATAGTGTTTTGAAGGTTTTTTACATAAATCTTTTACATCTCCAATTAGATTTATTCCTAAACATTTCATTCTTTTTAGGTGCTATTATAGATGGTATTGTTTTCCTGATTTCTTTTCCAGCATTCTCTTTATTGGTGTATAAGAATATATGTTTTTCTTTAATCCTGTCATTTTGCTGAATCTTTCTATTAGTTCCAGTAATTTTCTCATGGAGTCTTTTGGACTTCTATGTATAGTATCATATCATTCACAAATAAGTACAGTTTAAGTTCTTCTGTACCACCTTGTATGAAATTATTTCTTTTTCTTGCTTTAGCTAGGACTTCCAGCAAAATGTTAAATAGGAGTGGTGATAAGAGTCATCATTGTCTTGCTCCTTTTCTCAAGGAGAGTTTTTTCAGCCTCTCTCTATTAAGAAGGATATTCACTGCTGCTTTTGTGTAGATGTCCTTTATTGTGCTGAGAAATTTTCTTTCTATACATATTTTATTGAGAATTTTTATCAGGAATGGGTGTTAGGCTTTGTAAAATACCTTTTTTGTGTCAGTGGAAATGATCGTGTAATTTTTTTCTTTCATTTTTTTCATACAATAGATTACATTTATTAATTTTCTAATGTTGATCATCCTTGCCTACCTAGTATGAATGCTAGTTGGTCATAAGGTATTTTTTCTGATGTGGTGCTAAGTTCCATTATCTAGGATTTTGTTGAGAAATTTTCCATCTATATTCATGAGAGATATTGGTCTGTAATTTTCTTTTTATATGATGCTTTTCCCTGGTTTTGTTATCAGGGTTATACTGGCTTCATAAAATAAATTCAGAAGTAGCTCTTCCTTTTTGATGACCTGTAATAATTTGAGTAGTACTGGTGTAAGCTCTTCACTGAAAGTTTTTCAGAAATCTCTGATGAAGCTACGTAGGCCAGGGTTTTGTTGTTGCTGGAGTAGTTTTTTTTTCTTCTTTTTTTAATTACTTTTTTGTCTCTTGTTTTTCATCTGTTGAGATTTTAGATATCATTTTGTGTTAGTTTAAGTGAGTAATGTGTTTCTAGAAATTTGTCCATTTCCTCTAGGTTTTAAATACTTTTAGAGTAGTTTTTCACAATAAGCTGTTATGATCCTTTTTATTTCAGTTTGGTCTCTTTGAATGCGCTCCATGCCATTTCTTATTTGAGTTATATGAGTTGTCTACTGTTTTTTCTTTAGTCAGTTTAATCAGAGGTTTGTTGATTTTACTGATCCTTTCAAAGAACCAACTTTTGATTTTGTTTATTTTTTCTTTTGCTTTTCTATTCTCTATTTCACTTATTTCTGCTCTCATCTTTATTATATTTCCTTTCTTCTGGTGACTATGGGCTTCTTTTGTTGTTATTTTTTTGAGTTGTGTAAGTAATGTTTTGCTTTTGTCTCACTTTTCCTTTTTGATATGTGCATTTATTTCTATAAATTGAACTCTGAGGACTGCCTTTGCTGTGTCCAGAAGGTATTGGTATGATGTGTTCTCATTTTTATTTGAGTCTAAGGATTTATCTTTTTCATTCTATCTTTGCTTTCTTCTGTCATCCAGTGGTTTTTAAGCAAGGTGTTTGTTTCCATATAACTGTATTTTTTTCTTGTTCTTTTTGTTGGAAATACCTGCTTTGACAGTGTTGTAGTTAGAGAAGATACTTAGTATTATCTCGATGTTTTAGATTTTGTTCAAGAATGTTGTGGCCTAAGATGTAGTGTATTCTGCAGAATGCTCTGTGTATTTTGGAAAAGAACATGTGCTTTGCAGCTGTTGGGTAGAGTTCGCTATGTTTGTCTATGAAATCATGTTTGATGAATGTGTCTTTTAGCAATTCTGTGCCTAGTTTCTTTCTATATGTTCTATCCTTTACCAAGAGTGGTGTGTTGAAATCTCCTACTGTTACTGAGGAACTATCAATTTCTCTTTTCAGTGTTAGAGTTGATTTTATGTATTTTGGAGCTCTATGACTGGATGCATAGATGTTTGTTTAAATCTTAATGTTGATCATCCTTTTAATCATTTTATAGTGCTTTTTTGTCTTTTATTGTGGATACTGCTTTAAAGTCTATTTTATATGAAATTAGTATTGTCACTCTCGTTCTTATTTGGTAGTTAGTTGCTTGACATATTTTTTTCCAACCTTTGATTTTTAATACATTTACATCTTTGTTTCTAAGGTGTGTCTCTTGTAAACAGCATATTGATGGATATTGTTGTTTTATCCATTCTATCATTCTCTACCTTTTTACAGGTGCATTTAGCCCATTTACATTCAGTGCAATTACTAATAGGTGTGAGTTTACTTCTGTCATTATGTACTGCCTTTTTTGTATTGTTGACATTTTCTTTGTTTCTTTTATTCTGTGCTGATTTCCTTTCATTTTCTTTAATTTGTTTTTGTAGATTTTGTTTTTAATTGATATTTTAGTATTTCCTCTTCTGTTCCTTCTTTTATTGTATTGACATTGTTGGGATTTACCTCAGATTAACCTCTCAGGTTACAGATTAACCTCTCTAGTTCTTTTTTGTAATTCTTTTGTTTCTAGATAGTCCCTGAAAGTTCATTTCTTAGCCTGGTAACTGGTTGGTATAATCTTGCATCCTAGATTCAGGCTATGGTCTTATGTTGTTTGTTCTCAGATTGAAGGACTCCCTCTAACAATTCTTATAAGTTTAGCTTGGGTTTTACACATTCACTTAATTTCTGTTTATCTGGAAATGTCCTAGTTTCACCATCACATTTGAATGAGACTATAGCAGGTTATATTATTCTTGCTTGACAGTTTCTTTTTTCTTTCAATATTTCACATATAACATTCCATTGACTTATTGCCTGTGTGGTTTCTGCTGAATAATTAGAAATTACTCATACAGCTTCTCTTCTGTATATGACTTTTATTTTTTTTTCTGTCTATGCTAAGGATTTTTTCTTTGTCTTTGGTTTTAGCAAGTGTGATCATGAAATATCTAGGTGATTTTCTGTTAAGATTTGTCTGATGTGGGATCCACTGAGATTCTTAGATGGTCAGCTTTTTATCTTTGAAGATATTAGGGTAGTTTTCAGTCAGTAGTTCTTCAGTGATCAATTCTGTGATTTCTATTTTCTTCCCCTGTTTTGGATCTCCAATCTCACGAATTTTTGCTTTTGATTGGATCCCACATAGTTCTCAGGTTTCTTCATTTTTATTCCTTCTTTTTTCTGATTTTTCTTCAGAGTTGTACCCAAATATTCTTTCTTCAATTTCACTGAACTTGTCTTCCATCATTTCAAAACTGCTTAGCCATTCTATGACACTATCCATTTCTGAAGTCTTGATTTGATTTCATATTTTTATTATTGTTTTTGTATGATTTCCAGTTGTGAATTTATTGTTTTTTAAATTTTTCCTGTTTTTATTGTTATTAAGTGAAAGTATGCAATCAAAATTAAATATGCATGCCCACCTATCTGTAGCTCCTTCGGCTCTCTTTCCCCAGTGATAGTATACTCCTCATTTTCATTCTATATATGTCATATGTTCTTAACAATCTCCTGTCACCTCTCTCCACCGTTTCCAGTCCCTTCTACTGAGAGGTCAGTAGGACAGCATCCTATAGACACCTAGAACCATAAAGTACACACACCATGTGGTCACACTGTGTCCACAAATTCAATCTAGTTGGGACCAAATAGTTGACTTCAGTAATGCTTTCTGATCCAGGGCAGCAGCAGATCTAGGGGCCATGCTCTCAGGGGAACCCCCAGGCCACTGGACCATCAATTGTGGTCTTTTAGTGGAGTTCTTGAGGTGCACTCCTCTTTTTCTCATGATGCCACTGAGACTTGACACTGTGGGCCCCATCATGACTGTCTATTGTGGTGACCAGGCACCCTCTGGTTCTTTTGATCACATGTTGATACAGTCACCCATTCACATGAGTCCTTCTGTCTTCTTGTCACTTTTCCCACCTCATATCTTTGTTGTTAGTGGTGACTGTCTGTTCCGGATGAGTTGGGACCATTTGTTGTACCTCAGATGGCAATTTGCTAGCCTTTTATGACCCCAGACATTACTCACCAATATGGAGTACAGAAAAGGCTAGTTATGCCCATTGGTCTTGGTGTTCCTTGAGAGCATGGGCCCTAGACCCCCGCCCCTGCTACTCTATCCTTCCAACATTGGGTTAAGATTAGAACAGTTTTCAGTATATGTTGAAGGCTAGAAAAGCTGATCTTTCTACTGTGTGTTGTCACTGCCTTCATCCAATCAAATTTCTATCAACTATCTGATGTATAACCAGCCTTCTCCCTCCCTCCCCTCTTTTGTAGCCATCAAAGAGTCTTGTCTTCTGTACATGAGTCTATTTTTAAGTCCTCATAATGCCAAGTCAATAGGGGTCTCATATTTGTCCTTGTGCCATTGACTGATTTCACCCAACATAATGTCTTCCTATTGAAACCGGGTTATCAGATGCTTCCTAAAATCATCATTGTTCTTTATCATTGCATAGTATTTTATTGAGTTTATGTATTATACTTTGTTTATTCATTCATCTGTTGTTGGGCAACTGGGTTGATTCCAACTTTTAGCTACTGTGGACTGTGCTACAGTGAGCATTCGTGTGCCTGTGTCTGTTCATGTGACTGCTTATGATTCTGTATGAAATGTTATGAGCAGTGGGATCCTATCAAATGGTATATCTGTGTCCAGCTTTTCAAGGAAGCACTACATTGCTTTCTAAAGAGGTTGTATCCTTTTACAATCCCACCAGAAACATTGGAGAGTTCCCATCTCTCCATAGCCTCTCCAGCATTTCTCTTTTTGTGTTTTGGATCATGGCTAACCTTGTTGGTGTGTTATGGCATCTCACTGTAGTTTTTATTTGGATTTCTTTAATAGCTTATGATGGTGAGCATTTCCTCATGTGTGTTTTGAATATGTGGATATTCTCCTTAGTGATGCATCTGTCCATCTCCTTTGTCCATCACTTAATTGGGTTATTTACTTTTTCTTTTGGGAGGGAATGAATGAAAATGTCTAATCCAGTTTAAATTTGAATACCCACCTACCTACAGCTTCTTCTGCTCTTTCTGCCTGGTGACAGAACACTTTTCCTTTCTCTTCTCTATGTGTCATAGCCTCTTAACCATCTGCTTTCTACTTGTCTCCACCCTCTCCACTCCCCTTTAGTAAGAGGCCAGTAGGGTGATATCCTACAGATACATAGAAACATAAAGTGCACACACAATATGGTCATGCTGAGTCCCCAAGTGCAATCCATTCCTGTCCGAATAATTTATGATTAGGAGCAGCATCAGGTCTAGAGGCCATGCTCCCAGGGACACCCTCAGGACTTGGGACCATCAATTGTGGTCTTTTAGTGGAGCTCTCAGGGTACACCCCTTTATTTACTTGTGTTGCCACTAGGACTCAACATTGTGTGCCCCATCAAAGTTGTCATTGGTGGTGGGAGGGCACCATATGGTTCTTCTGGTTACATGTTGAGGTAGTCACCAATTCACATGGGTCTTTCTGTCTTTTGATTTCTCTTTCCCCTATGTCATTAGTTTTTTGATGACTTTTTCAATCTCTTCCTTTGTGATGGGTTTATTAAAGTGTTTCACTTCTCCTTGTGATAACTTCGGTAGGTGACATGAATCTAGAAATTTGTCCATTTCCTCTATCTTTTCAAATCTGTTAGAGTACAGTCTTTTATAGTATTATGTTATGATCCTTTTGCTTCAGTTCTGTCTGTTGTGATATCTTCCATCTCATTTCTTATTCAGATTATTTGTTTACTTTTTTATTCTTCTTTTATAAGTCTAGCCAAAGATTTGTCAGTTTTGTTGATCTTTTCTAAAAAACAGCTTTGGTCTTGTTAATTTTTTTCAATTGTTCCTCTATTCTCTAATTAATTTAGTTCTGCTTTAATCTTTATGGTCTGTTTTCTGCTGCTGCTTGAGGAGTTCCTCTGTTTTTCTCTTTCTACTTGTTCAAGTTGTAGTGTCCATTCTTTGGTTTGGGTACTTTCTTCCTTCTGGATGTGTGCATTTATAGAGCTAAATTGACCTCTGAGCACTATTTTGGCTGCATCCTGTAGATTCTGGTAGGTTGTGTTTTCGTTCTCATTTGATTCCATACATTTTTTTGTATTGTCATTGGTTTCTTCTATAATACGTGTATTTTTGAGCGAGGTGCTATTCTGTTTCCGTGATTTCAAATGTCTATCTATATTTTTCTGCTATTAATTTAGACTTTTATCGCACTATGGTCTAAGAGGATGCTTTGCATTGATTCAATGGTTTCAAATTTGCTGAGATTTGCTTTATGTGTTAACACATGGTCTATTCTGGAAAATGTTCCATATGTGTTGGAAAAGAAGGTGTACTTACCTGTTTATGGATAAAAAGTTCTGCATAAGACAATGAGGTCTAGTTGGTTAATTGTGGCAATAAGATCTTCTGTGTCTTTACTGAGCTTTTTACTGGATGATCTGTCCATTACTGAAAGTAGAGTGTTGAAGTCTCCAATTATTACTGTATAGCGATATAACTCATTTTTCAATATATTCAGCATTTGTTTGATGTATTTAGATGCTCTGGTGTTGGGTGCATACATATTTAATTTTGTTCAGTCCTGCTCGTGTATCGAAACTTTCAGCAGTAAATAGTGACCACCCTTGTCCATGACAGTGGAGTTACATTAAAATATGTTTTATACGAGGTTACTGTTGCCACACCTGATCTTCTTTGTATATTGTTAGTTTGTAGATATTATTCCATTCTTTAATTTTCAGTTTGCTCGTGTCTTTAAGTGCAAGGTGTGTTTCTTGTAAGCAACATATAGATAGGTCATGTCTTTTGATCCAGGATATCACTTATTGCCTATTAGAGTGTTCAGTCCATTTACATTCCATGTAATTATTGATAGGTATGTGTTTTGTGCTATCATTTTGAGACGTATTTATTTTTGTTTTGGTATTTTCTACACTGTTCCTAATATTCTTTTTTGGTTCACCCTTCTTACGGGTTCATTTTTCATCTTTTTCAGTGTTGGTTTTGTAGTTGTTGAGACTCCTGCATCATGTTTCTTATTTTGATATGTTGCATCATTATTGTGCTTTCTGGCTCCCCCTGTGATCTTCCTTACTATTCTTAGTTTAAGCTCAGTTTTGACTTCTGCATGCCATTTTAACTTTCTCTTTATCTGAAAGAACTAGAACTACTGTAAGTATGTCCCTTTTTTAGTGTGATGATGTCATAGCTTTCATGATAAGATCACTGGTTCCCTTCTTTTAATATTATAGCTTTGACTGAGTTTTGTGACTTCCTGAACTGAGTAGATTTCTGTATGCTGTGTCCTGCATTGCCTCCTTAAATACACACTTAATGGTTTTGTTTTGCTAAGCAAAGAGCCTCTTTCAGTATTTCTTATAGTTTTGGTTTGGTTATTACAGTCTCTAAGCTTTAGTTCATCTGCGAATGTCTGAATTTCATCTTCATATTTGAAAGACTGTTTTGTAGAATATATAATGCTGGTTGGAAATTCTTCTTCAAAGCTTTGAATGTGTCATCGCACTGCCTCCCTGCTGACATTGTTTCTGCCAAGAAGTCAGATGAAAGTCCACAGGGTTTCCCTCTGTATGTTCACTTTGCTTTGAGCCTTACTGTGTTCAAGAGAATCTGTTCATGTTTCATTTTATTGAGCTTGATTATAACACGTCTTAGTGCCTTTCTTTTGGAGTCTTGTTTTTGTGGTGTTTGATACATGTCTTTAATATCTATGTTCTCTCATAATTTCAGGGAAGTTTTCTGCCTGCAACTCAACAATACTCTCTTTTCGGCTATCTCTCCTTGTTCAGGAACCCTAATTAATCATATATTATTCCTCTTGATAGAGCCCCACATGTTTCTTAATGATTCTTCACTTATTTCTTTTCTTTGATTTCTCCTCACAGATGCTGGTGTCAGTTGCTCTGTCTTCACGGTCACTAAGTCTGACTTCCATCTCTCAGTCCTGCTATTTTGGCTTTAGATTGCATTGTCTAGTTCTCTAATTTTGTTATTGATTTGTTGGATTTCAGATCTTCAATATTCCATCAGTTCAAATATCTTGCCTAATTTTTCTTTTGCTTGATGCATTTTGTTCAGTATTTAGGAGGGCCCCAAATGTAGTTGTTTTGTACTCAACCTCTGATAGTTTCAGAAAGCTTTCTTCATCTGGAAAGTTTTTTGATTCTTTATTTTGGGAGTTTTCTTGAACTGTGGTAGACTGTTTCTTTAAATGCTTAGAGAAGGTTTGTTGCCTTTGGGCCATCTGAAGGCTGTTTAGTTTTTCTAGTGTTACCTCAACAGGAGCTGAGGCATAGTTCTACCAGGAGAGTTGTTCATCCCCCTTCTCTGTGTACTCTAGTGACTGGCCTCAATGGAGTATCTCGCATGGCAGGCTCTGCCTCTTACCTGGCAAAGATGGTGCCATGCTTATACAGTCAGTGTGGACCATGAAGTCACTCTATGATGTGGGTTGGTAAAGGCTGTAGGAGATGCTGCTGGTGTTCAGCACTTATGTCTGCAGTCAGTCTTTGTTTAAAAATTTAGATGCTATCCAACACCTGTTAAAATAAATAAGGCTGTCAGGTGTGGCAGGACCCACCTTCCAGCTGACAATGGAAACAACTCCTCAGCCATCTCTAGATTCTACAATGTAGTGCAAAGTGGGGGGGGGCGGGTGATGGCCTTTCTGCTGGAAATATGCTTTGCGGACTGGCATTGCTTCTCAGCTTGGAAATTATCCCCTGCTGAGGCCTCTGGTTGGGTGACTCTGCCTCTCAGCTGACCAAGATGGCATCCTGGTCAAGCTGCCCTTCCTGTCATGATACAGCAGAATGTATGGTGGTGCTCAGAAAGGAGGGGTGGCAGTGGTGCCCTCAGTCATCAGCCGGGCTTTCAAAATTTGTCTGTTCAACTCACTGTGTCTCTGATATGCTATATGCCGTGTACTTTAGCAACGTAGTTCAGTATATTTGCTGGCTCATGCCATCTCCCACCTCTCTGATAGCAAAAAAAGAAAAAGATGTCAGTACCTGCAGTCTGCCCGAGTGCCAGGTCAGCAGGAGTGGGGCTCAGTGTGCTCTACCTCATCAGAGAGAGGTAGTTTCCTGTTTAGTGGTGTGTAGTCCACTCTGACAACTCTAGGGCATATCTTGGGGCTTCCTAGGTGTCCATTCCATGTCAGTCCATGGCTTAGTTTTCATATAGAATTGAAGAAATGTATGTCTAGTCCACCATCTGCCTCCTTATGAATTTATTTTGATATTCTGTTCCTGAATTATGTTCCCAAATTCTTCTATGTAGAGGTCTACTTTCCCCATAAATTTCTCTGATTTTTCCTCATTTTGTCTATTTTTTGCTGTAACTGTTACTTAGCACTGAATACCACAAGTTTGGATTCCCTGTTAGGTAATACTAGTGTCTTTTCTTCTACTGGAAAGTCATCTGGTGTTTCATTTTGTACACATACTACAACCATGCTATCCTCTATTTTTTGTATGTTTCGATATTGTCTATTGTCTTTGGGACATTCATTAGTAATTTTTTTATTGATTGTAGATTAGTTTGTTTTGTCATATTTTTTGTTTTAATTTGTTATGGCAGATCAGGCGGATTGCATGTTCTTTGTTTTGTGGTCATCTGTCATCATATTTTTGAACTTCTTGTCCAAGGGACAGGGCCAGTTGCTTAGCTATCTTGCAACAAGACAGGTCCTGCTGAAGGGCTGGGATGGGTTGTTTGTGCAATATACTAGGGTCGACAGGGCAGGAATGAAATCAGTGTTGGGCAGTATTCAGTAATTACATCATGTCTGTGCTGCTTGAGGGTATAATGTTCAGCACAAAGTGCACACAGGCAGAAGGAAGAGGGGGTTGTGATGTGTGGAGATAAGATGCATGGATGGAACAAGAGAAGGTGTGAAAGAAACAGGAACCAAAAGCAAACAACAAATGATGCTAATGGAGCTTACCTTTAAAGTGGAGAGTAGCAAAACCAAAAATTGGAGGAAAGCAAAAGAAAAAAAGATGAATAGATAACAACAAAGCAATACCACACTTAACTTCTCTGAGGATAAGAAACATTTTTATGTTAATTCACCTTTATTTGGTCTATTGTCTAATTTGTCTCACATATTATTTCACTCTTTGGTCCTGATTTCAGTTTTCCTCAAATATTGGCTATTTTGAGGTGGGGGGTGGTGTATTTTCTCCTTTTTATGTTCTAGGATCCTCTTTACCATAATTATAAGCACAAGCTTTGATTATTTGTGACTGCCTCTGGCCAGGTGAGGTGTGGGTTGGAGGGTCTAGACTACAAAATGGAGATTTACAAGACAAATTTTCTCAGTGTAAGGCCTCTGCATATTTCTTTACTTCACTATCTGCATGGAGATGTACAGCTGACTCTGTGGGGGACATGTGTGCTCTCTAGGTACCTTCATATTACCACTCCAGGGTTTTTTTTCCACTTTCATATCTACTGATTATGAATTTGAACTCCTAGGAAGTGATAAAATTTCTCCACTAACTATATCAGAAGGCTTGTTTCTCTGATTCATTTTCAAGAACTTTTGCGATTAAAAAGACTAGCAAACATTTTGGTTTGCTGTTGACATCCCTTGCTGTCTTTCAGAACATTACATATCATATTTGCCTCAAAGAGCCATTTTTATGAGAAAAATGTTATAGCTTTATGTATTCCATTCACATCCTTGATTCCACCACAACTTTTTTCCTTATGTCTTTCACTTGTACTTGCAGCTTTTATTCATGCCTTTATTCATTTCTTTTACCCCTTAGCAGTGACTTCCAGTATCAGCTCCTTCATATATTGTGTTAATTCTATAAGTTATTTTACTTTTGGAGCTTTTGTGTCCTCATCTAAAAAAATTTGAGTAGCACCAGAAACTTCAGATTGCTGAGAGGAATGCATGTTATGTGCTATGTGAAAATACTGAGAAAAGAGATCTGGCTTAAATTGAACACCTAATATGTGCCAGTTACCTCCTATGAGTTCTTCCTACTTTTGTATAATTACAATAAACAAAAGAAAGGAAAACAGTGTGTAAGACTTCAGGGGTGAAGACCACTGTTGTACATTTTTATAAGCTCTGTAGCACTCATGGAGGACACATACTTTAAAAGGGCTTGTAGAATAAGTTCATTATGTAAGAAGATAGTATTCTGGAAAGTAGTTATAAATGGTTGAGTTCCACTACTCAGAAGCTGACAGGACCAGATATAAGAAGCTGTACTTTGCCATGGTTCTTGAAAGCTTCTTGTGCTAGTGCCTAACACTGCCCTTTGCATTTTGTTCTTTAGTCTATCATCTTTGTTTTTAAAATCTCATTAAACAGAAGAAGATAAAATCAGACTTCCAATTTCCACATCATTTCATGTCTGAGAAAAGATAACTTGAGAATTTTAAGTTGTATATCTTGGGGGAATAACATGCATGCTCTTAAATTAAGATTGGTTCCTCTTTTGCTCATGACTCCTATTAATAATGCATTTTTCTTTCTTAACATGTTAGGTATTTAAAGTTTGTGTTCATTTCATCTTTTTTTAATGCAATAAAAGTGTTTCCTCAGTCTCATAGAAACTTTGCCTTGTATTCATTGGCCAGCATTTAGTCTATGCCAGATCCAGAACAAATTGCAAGCAATATGATTATACGTTTACCAATAAAATTCACACCTAAGCTTGGTTTCACAAAATTCATTGTTGAAACTTGAAGTGGCTTAACCACAATATCTACTGTACTACTGATAATTGTTTCATTATTATCTCAAGTAATGTATTCATCTATAATTTGAATGTTTTTATTTCTGTATAACCTTTCTTACGAGAATAGCATAATATTAAAACAGTGGTTAATCAACTTCAGAACTTGTTAGCACTTTCTAGATACCTTCCCATCCTGACATTCTTGAAACCAAAAGTTTTCAAATTGAAGTATTTCAATTCAAAATTTAAATGCTATAAAATTGAGAAAAAGCTTCCTATTATGTATTATAATTTCAAATGCTTAACAAATTTAGCCCCACTTAATAGAATAAAATAGTCTAGATGTATGCAATGCCTTAGGAAAAAAAAAGTAAAATTTCATCTTCCTATGTAATGTAAAATCTGAAAAATATTAACTCTGTATCATTGCTCAATACTTGATTTTTTTACCTTTTTTTCTAAGTTTCCTTTTATTTTATTTTGGGAGTTTTTGTTGTTAGGTGACTTTAAGTAGGTTCTGATTCCCATTGACCCTACATATGATAGAAAAAAGACTGCGTGACATTGTGCCATTTTCACAAATAATGCTATGTTTAAGACCATTGTTGTGGACACAATGTTAATCCAGCTGATTGAGAATCTCCCTCTTTTTCACTTACCTCTGCTTTACCAAACATGATGTCCACCTCTAGGGACCAGTCTTTCCTGATAGCATGTCGAAGTATGGAAGACCAGTACTCACCATCCTTGCTTAAAAGAAGCATTATGGCTGTTCTTCTTCCAAGACAGATTTACTTGTTCCTCTGGCAGTGCATGGTATATTCAATATTCCTTACCAACATTGTAACTCAAAGGCGTCAATTCACCTATTGTCTTCTTTATTTGTTGTCCATTTTTCACATGCACAGGAGCCAATTGTAAAGACCATGGCTCTGTTCAAGTGCACCATAGTTCTAAAATGGATAGCTTTGTTCTTAACACTTATTTAAAGAGGTCTGTTGCAGCCAATTTACTCAATGCAATGCATCATTTGACTTCTTGACTTCTGCTCCCATTGGCATTGATTATGGATCCAAGTAAAGTGGAATTCTTGACAATGTCAATATTTCTACATTTTTTATAACAATGCTTATTGGTTCAGTTGTGAAGAGTTTTCTTTTCTTAAGTTAGGTATAATCTATACTAAAGACTGCAGTCTTTGATCTTCATCAGTAATGGCTGCAAGCCCTCTTTCACCACAGAGTGTTGAGAGTAGGGAAATTGAGTTTATGTTAAGTCAAGTATTGCTGTATATTTTAGTTTCTTTCAGTTGGAGGTATGTTTATAGCTTTTAGAATTCAATATTTACAAATTTTTTTTTAATTTTTATTTTATTTAACATAACTGAGTGAAAATGTACATTCACATATAAATTTACATGCCCCCCTATATGAAGCTTCCACTACTCTCCCTGTCCGGTGACTGCACACTATTCCTCTCTGCCCCATACATGTCTCATCCTCCCAACAGTCTCCTTTCCCCTCCTCTCCGTCCACTCCCCTTCCTCCAGCCAGAGGTCAGCAAGATGATATTCTATAGATGTATAGAACCATAAAGTGCTTCCAATATATGGTTACTCTGCATTGCCAAGTACAATCCGTTCCTGTCCAAAGAGTGGACCTTTGTTATAATTTATGGAAAAGGGCAGCATCATGGCAGGGGGCCATGCTCTCAGAGGAACCCCAAAACTGCTGGACCATCAATTGAGGTCTTTTAGTGGAGATCTCATGATACACCTCTCTTTATTCTTGTGTTGCCAGTGAGGCTCCTCTCTGTGAGCTCCGTCGTGGCTATCACTGGTGGTGGCCGGGCACCACCCGGTTCTTCCAGTCCCAAGTCGATGTAGGCACCCACTCTTGTGGGTCTCTCTGTCTTCTTGGTTATCTTTACCACATGCCATTTTGGCCCTCAGTGAGCATCCGTTCCTGCTGAGTTGGGACCATTTGCTGTGTCCTCGGATGGCAGCTTGGCAGCTTTTAAGATCCCAGACGCCACTCACCAATGTGGGGTGCAGAGAGCTTTCTTAGCAAAATGCTAGTTGTGCCAATTGGCCTGGACTTCACCTAAGAGCATGGTCCCCCGCCCCCCACCCCAGCTAGTCTATCCTTGCAGTATTGAGTTAAGATGGAAGGAGTACTCAAGTTGTGCTGAAGTCCACTTAATGTTATTCTTGTTCCTAATGTGTGCTGTCACTGCTTTCTCCCAACTAGATTTCTAGTAACTATCTAAACTAAGCCCTCCCCCCCTTGCCCTCCCTCTCTCCCCTCCCTTGCAGCTGTCAAAGAGTCTTTTCTTCTATACACAAGTCTGTTTTTGAGATCTTATCGTAGAGGTCTCATACAGTATTTGTCCTTTTATTGCTGACTACTTTCACTCAACATAATGTCTTCCAGTTGAAACCAGGTTAGGAAATGTTTCCTGGAATCATCGTTATTCTTTATCATTGCGTAGTGCTCCATTGAGTATATGTACCACAGTTTACCTATCCATTCTTCTGTTGTTGGGCATCTGGGTTGATTCCATCTTTTTGCTATTGTGGACTGTGCTGCGATAAACATTCTGGTGCATGTGTCCATTGGTGTGAAAAGCCTTGAATCTGTAGGATATATTCCAAGTAGTGGGATTACTGGGTCAAATGGAATATCAATATCCATTTTTTTTAAGGAAGTGGCAGATTGCCTTCCAAAGAGGCTGGACCACCAACAGTGTAGGAGGATTCCATTTTCTCCACAGCCTCTCAAGCATTTGTTGTTTTGTGTTTGCTGGATCATGGCCAATCTTGTTGGGGTGAGATGGTATCTCATTGTTGTCTTGATTTGAATTTCTTTAATAACTAAAGATCATGAACATGTCTGCATGTGTTTTTTGACTGCCTGGATCTCCTCTTTAGTGAAGTGTCTGTCCATCTCTTTTGCCAATCGCTTAATTGGATGGTTTATCTTCTTCTTCTCGATATTTTGTAGTATCTTATAGATTATGGAGATCAGGCGTCGGTATGACATAGAGTTGCCAAATATTTTTTCCCATTCTGTGGGTGTTCTTTTAATTCTATTAATAAAGTCTTTGGATGAGCAAAAATGTTTGATTCTTAATAGTTCCCATTTATCTATTTTCTCTTCTGTTGATTGAGGTTTCTTTGACAGATTTTGGAGTCTGTCCTCATTGTGTATTAAAACTTCCATTGTTGTTCCTACCTTTTCTTGGATGAGCTTTATTGTTTTAGGCTTGATATTTAGGTCTTTTAACCAGTTGGAGTTGGTTTTTGTATAAGGTGTAAGATATGGATCTTGATTCAGTTTATGGCAGATGGATAACCAATTTTGCCAGCACTATTTGTTGAAGATACTGTTTTGACCCCAGTTTAATGTCTTAGGGCCTTTGTCGAATATCAACTGTTCATAGGCAGATGGTGTTATCTCTGAGGTCTCAATTCTGTTCCATTGATCGATCTGTCTGTTCTTGTACCAGTACCAGGCTGTTTTGACCACTGTGGCAGTGTAGTATGTTCTAAGGTCGGGTAATGAGAGGACTCCCAGTGTGTTCTTCTTCTTTAGTAGGACCTTACTTATCCGGGGCTTCTTCCCTTTCCAAACAAAATTGGTGATTTGTTTCTCCATCTCATTAAAAAATGATGCTGGAACTTGTATTGGGATTGCATTATATAAATAAATTGCTTTGGGTAAAATAGATATTTTCACAATGTTAAGTCTTCCTATGCACGAGCAGGGTAGGTTTTTCCATTTATCTAACTCTCTCTTAGTTTCTTGTAGTAAGGGCTTGTAGTTCTCTTTGTAAAGTTCTCATGTTTCTCTGATTAGATTAATTCCTAGGCACTTTATCTTCTTAGGGACTATCGTAAACGGTATTGATTTAATAATTTGCTCCTTAACAGTCTCGTTGCTACTATAAAGGAAACCTACAGATTTACTTATGTTTATCTTGTATCCTGAAACTTCGTTGAACTCTTCTATCAGTTTGAGTAGCTTACTTATAGATTCCTTGGGGTTCTCTGCATATACAATCATATCATCTGCGAACAGGGAGGTTTCAACTTCCTCTTTGCTGATACAGATGCCCTTTATTTGTTCGTCTTATCTAATTGCTCTAGCTAGAACTTCTAGCACAATGTTAAATAGGAGAGGTGAGAGTGGGCATCCTTGTCTAGTTCCTGATCTCAGGGGAAAGTCTTTCAGTCTCTCTCCATTCAGGATGATGTGGGCAATTGGCTTTGTATAAATGGCCCTTATTGTGTTGAGGAATTTGCCGTCTATGCCCATTTTGCTAAGAGGTTTTAGCATGAATGGTTGTTGGACTTTATCAAATGCCTTTTCGGCATCAATGGACAAAATCAGGTGATCTTTGTCTTTTGTGTTATTTATGTGGTTAATCACATTAATTGTTTTTCTGATGTTGAACTAGCTTTGCATCCCTGGTATGAATCCCACTTGGTCATGATGGATTATTTTCTTGATATGTTGTTGTATTCTGTTGGCAAGAATTTTTTTGAAGATTTTTGCATCTAGGTTCATGAGTGATATCGGTCTGTAGTTCTCTGTCTTTGTTGGATCTTACAAAATTTTAAATTTCTTAATCTCAGGATTGTTGAAAGTGTAGTGCAGTATAAAAGACAACAAAGGATGTTGGATGCTATAATATGAAGAATTTCTTAAAGTTTTATTATTCTTAAGGGAGAAAAAACTTCCTTGTCTTTTGTCTGTTCTTTTGTTAGTGAGAAATTTGTTTGTTTTTTTAATTACATAACTATTCTCCTACAATGTAGCTGAGGGCTAGAGGCATGGCATAAAGAATTATAGGAAACTTTCTAAAGAAATTGAAAAAAACGAAACCAAAAGATAGCACATATCTCTTTGCTATATCACATTATAAAAGTTGCTTGAGTACATTTCATCACATGCTTATTGAGTATCTGATATGTTGGGCTTAAGTAGATTAAATGAAAAAGGATTGGTTCCACCCTAGAAGATCTTGTCTTCTACACATGCAGAAAAGCATCAATAATCGCATGTGTTATAGCACTGGGGACAATGGTGCTTAAGTGTTAGTACTGTCACCTCCCATGTGGGAGCCCCAGTGTCAAATCCTATCAAATGGACATCATTCCCAGCTAAACTCATCTGTCACTGGAGACGTGCTCCTTGCTGTGATACTGAACAGTTTGAGTGGAGCTTCCAGACTAATGCTGAGTAGGAACAGAAACTTAATGATTTGTTTCTACAAAGTAGCCACTGAAACCTTGTGTGTTTTCTTTCACTGTGCATGTGGTCCTCATGGGTTAGGGACTGACTCAAAGTCAGCCATCTAAAAACAACAACTGGAAAACATTGAGTGTAGGAGTAAAAATTTTTTTTGCCATGGGATATATACACCCTTGACTGTACCACTCACCTACTTCTGTATGATACTTCATGGTCCAAAAAACAAAAGAAAAAATCAGTCTGATGAGTATTAATACATCTATTAAATGTAGAAAATAAAAGATTTAAACTAATTTTACAAAACAAGTGGTTAGAAAATGCTAATAGAAACATCACTAATTATATGGCAGGAAACTCTGGTGGCATAGTGGTTAAGAATTACTGCTGAGGACTGAAAGAACTATAGTTGAAATCCACCTGGCAGTCCTTGGAAACTCTGTGGGGCAATTTTACTCTTTCCTATAGGGTTGCTGTAAGTTAGAACTGGTTAGATCATAATCAATTTTGTTTGGTTTGATTATACTATATACACATATATGTCTATAATATATACAATGTGAATATCCACCACTCATCAATTCCTAATACCAAAAGTGAAGAAATTAAAGATTTTTACCAACTTTTGCAATCTGAAACTGATTACACATAATCATAGTGTACTGATAATTTGGTGATTGGACTGTAAAAGTTGGAAACAAAGAAATATCTGTAACTAAAAAATAAAGGCAATGATAGAAAGGCTGCTGATAGAATTTTTCAAGACTAATGTCCATTCATTGCAAATACTTATTTTTTTAAAACAAACAAACAAACAAACAAAAAACATAAATGGTGACTACACCTGCAAGACGAAATACACAGGAATCAAACCAACTACATTTATGGAAAGAGACAATGAAGTTGAAAGTAATCAGAACAAGGCTAGGGATCACCTGAAGAACAGTTTGTCAATTACTCACATGTAAGTGCAAGTTGAATCTGGGGAGAAATAAATAAGTAAATAAACAGTCCACAAAAGGCAAAATATGACCTTGAGTACATCTCACCTGAATTTAGAAACCATCTCAAGAATATGTTTGAAGCACTGAACACTAACTACAGAAGAACAAACAAGTTGTGGGGTGACATCAAGGACATCATACACAAAGAAAGTCATTAAAATCAGAAGAAACAAACAAAAGAGATCAAAAAGATTGTAAAAGAGAATTTGTAAGTTGCCTTTGAACACAAATGGCTAAAGTAAATGGAAAAAAGTCATGAAGAGAAGAACAGGAGATTTCAAAGGACTGCTCTTGAAAGCAAACTGTTGTAATGAACTGTGAAAAGACCTGGAAATAGAAAATCAGAAAGAAGAACACTCAGTGTTTAAAAAGCTGAAGAAAAAAATTCAAGTCTCAAGTTGTAATACTGAAGGATTCTATTGATAAAATATTTAATGATCAACCAGCATCAAAGGAAGATGGAAGGAATACAAAGAGCCACAGTATCAAAAAGAATTGGTTGATGTACAATTGTTTCAGGAAGTAGTATATGGAACCGAAAGAAGAAGCTCAATTTGTACTGATAGCACTGGTGAAATAAACCTACAGGAATTGACAGAATACAAGTTGAGATATCTCAACAAATTGTTACAAAACAAGAAGCCCTCACTCATCTATGCAAACACATTTGGAAGACAATATTTGGCTAACTAACTGGAAGAGAAACAGATGTTTACCCATTCCAAATAAAAGTGATCCAACAGAATGTATAAATTATCAAATAGCATAGTTAATATGACATGCAAGTAAAATTTTGCTGAAGATAATCCAGACACAGTTGAAACAGTAAATTGATAGGGAATTGCCATAAAATCAACAATAAGAATTCTGGAACACTTAACAGTGCTTACACAGAAAGTATTCATAGACTCCAAAGGTAGTTGTTGATACTGAGGAAGGAAATATTGCAGAGTTTAAAATCTGGAAATGTGTGTGAGTAGGTTGTATCTTTCCACCACACTTATTCAACCTGTATACTGAGTGAATAATTTGAGAAGAGTGACTATCTGAAAAAGAATATGGCATTATGTTTGGGGAAGACTCATTAATAACCTGCTGGATGTAGAGGACATGACCTTGTTTGCTGAAAATTAAGAGAACTCGAAGCACTTGATGAAGAACAAAGACTACAGCTGTCAGTATGGATTACACTTCTATATAAAGAAAACAAAAAATAAGCAGCATCATGGTAAATGAGAAAATGATCAAAATTGTTGAAGATTTCATTTTACTTGTACCCACAATCAATACCTATAGATGCAGCAGTCAGGAAATCTAAGGAAATATTACTTTGGAAAAATCTTAAGTAGAAGACTTTAAAATGTGAACATCAGGGGGTGGAGCCAAGGTGCAGACTAGACACACGTCTCCTTAATTCCCTGTGAAAGCTAAAGCCTGGATTAATAACTAAACAGAGCATTCTGGATACACAGCAAGCCCTAGGCCAGGCCAAGCCAAGTGCCGTCGAGTTGGATCAAGCCCTAGGACACGACATAATGTTGTCAGATTGGACTACATGCCACTAAACAAGAAACTTCTTGTCTCTCACTGAGTCCTACTCCTGCTGACTCTCCAGTTGGGTGGACTGTGGGTACTGATGTTTTTAATTATTTTTTATTTTTGTTGGTTGGTGGGCAGGGAATGGGCATGAGACAGCAGACACGCTAAGCTACAGTGCTAAAGAGAGCAGCATGTGGTTCAGTGGAGTAACGTGTGGGATAGCCACATATTCAGAGCCTAGTGGCAGAATGAGGGCACCACAGTCCCTCCAACCTCTCTTTTCAGAGTTCCTCCATAGATTCTATTGTGTCACAGCAGACACGGCAGCTTGTCTGGTACGCCATCTTGGTAGGTTGAGAGGTGGAGTTACCCAATCAGAGGCATTGGCGTGGGCTAATTCCCAGGCTGGGAGGCAGTGCCAATGTGGGTAATGCTTTTCCAGCAGAAAGGGGTATTTAGCACAGTGTTGATTTACAGATAGGATAACAACAGGGCTGTAGGCCCCCCGTACTTTAAACTACATCATAGCTTCTAGGGACTGCTGAAGAAGTGCTTCTGTTGTCAGCCAGAAGACAGGAACTGCCACACTGCATGGCTTGTCTGAATATGGAAGCTGTCAGATAGCTTCTAGCTTTTAAAAATAAGACCACATTGAGAATTAACTACTGTGTAGTCTGATGGTAACCCTTCTAGCCTTTACTGACCCACATCATAGGGTCAGTTGATACACTGACAGTGACTCCACAAGTAGGGTGATGTCACTGCCAGCTAGGAGGTGGAGCTTGCCATCCAGTCACTGGGAGTCCACTAGGGCCAGTAACCAGAGTACACAAAGGCAGCTGCTGGCCAATTCCCTTCTCAGAACTACACCTCAGCTCCTGTTGATGCAACACCAAAATAACCTCTAGATGACCCAAGGGCAACAGACTATCACTAAGCATTTAAAGAAACAGATGATCATGGCTCCAGAAAACTCCCAAAATAAAGGATCAAAAAACTTGCCAGGTGAAGAAGCCTTTCTGAAAATATCAGAGGTTGACTACAAAATAATTACATATAGAGCGCTCCCATGGAGTAAAAAAAATATAGCAGAGCAAAATGAAAAATTAGGCAAGCTATTCAAACTGATGGAACATCAATGTTTGGAAATCCAACAGATAAATAACAAAATTACAGAATTAGACAATTCAAAGCCAAAAGAGCAAAATTCAGTAACTGAAGTCAGTCTTAGCACCAGCGAAGACAGAGCAGCTGACACCAGTATTTATGAGGAGAAGTCAGAGAAAAGAAATAAGAAAAATGAAGAACCATTAAGAAACATGTGGGACTCTATCAACAGGAATAATCTATGATTAGCTGGAGTTTCTGAACAGGGAAGGATACCTGAAAACACAGAGTATTGTTGAGTTGCTGACAGAAAACTTCCCTGAAATTGTGAAACAAGGGAACATAGATATTAAAGACATGTATTGAATACCACAAAAACAGGACCCCAAAAGAAAGACACAAAGGCATGTCATAATCAAGCTTAATAAAATAAAATGTAAGCAGAAACTCTTAAAGGCAGTGAAATTCAAAGCAAAGCTAACATTCAGAGGGAAGCCCTGCAGGCTTTCTTCTGACTTCTCAGCAGAAACAACATCATCAAGGAGACAGTGGCATGACACATTCAAACCTTGAATGAGAAAAACTTCCAGCCAAGCATTCTATATCCTGCAAAACTGTCTTTCAATTATGAAGATGAAATTAAGACATTTGCAGATAAACACAAGCTTTGAGACATTGTAAAAACCAAATGAATACTATGAGATATACTGAAAGAAGCTCTTTGCTTGGAAAAACAAAATCATTAAGTCTGCATTTAAGGGGGCAGTGCAGGACACAAGAAAATGAAACCTACTCAGTTTGGGAAGGCAAGAAATTCAATCAAAGCTACAATATTAGAAGAGGGGCCCAGTGATTGTATCATGAAAATGATGACACCATCACATTAAAAATAGGGATATACTACAGTAGTTATAGTCTTTTCAGATGGAGAGAAAGTTAAAATGAGATGCAAGAGTTATAATTGGGATTAAACTTAGGATATTATCAGGGGATCATAGGGTAGCTGCAAAGCACAATAACAATGCAACATATCAAAAGAAGGAACATAGTAAAGAAGTCTAAATGACCAAAAAAACAGCACTGAAAAAGATGAAAAGTCAACCTCTAAAGCAGAATGACCCAGAATATAATATTAAAAGCAACATAGAAAACACCAACACAAAAATAAATACATCAAAATGACAGCACTAAACACATACCTATGAGTAATTATGCTGAATGTAAGTGGACTGACTGCTCCAATAAAGAGACAATGAGTGACATGTTTGATCAAAAGACATGACCCATCTATATTCTGCTTACAAAAAAACACACCTTAGACTTAAAGATAGGAACAAACTAAAAATTCAATGATGAAATAATATATAACAACCTAAAAATATATAAAGAAGACTAGCTGTGACACTACTAATCTCATATAAAATAGATTTTAATGTAAACTCCACCATCATGGACAAGGTCAATCACTATTTATTGCAGAAAGATTCGGTATGTAAGGAGGGCTTAACACTATTATATGTTTATGTACCAAATACTGAAGCATCTAAGTATGTTGAACAAACACTGACTACACTGAAGAATCAGATACATTGTTCCACAATAGTAGTTGGAGACTTCAATACTCCACTTTCAGTAATGGACAGATCATCTAGAAAAAAGCTCAGTAAAGACACAGAAGATCTTACAGCAACAATTAACCAATTAGACCTCATCAACATATGCAGATTTTTTTTATCCATCCACAGGTAACTACACCTTCTCCAATGCACATATTACATTTTCCAGAATAGACCATTTGTTAGCACACAAAGAAAATCTCAACAAAATTCAAACCACTGAAATATTGCAAAGCATCTTCTCAGACCATAAAGCCATAAAAAGTAGAAATCAATAGCAGAAACAACGTAGATAGAAATTGGAACTCAAGAAACCTAAACACTTTGCTCAACAGCCAGAAATTAGGAAAAGAATTATGAAAAATTATGGATTCGAATGAGAATGAAAACACGTCGTACCAGAACTTATGGGATACCAGAACAGAGGTCAGTTTATTTCTATAAATGCACACATGCAGAAGGAAAAAAGCATCCAAACAAGATAATTAATCCTACAACTTGAACAAATAGAAAAAGACCAACAGAGGAACCCAGTGTACACCAGAATAAAACAGATAAAAAAGATTAGAGCAGAACTAAATGAACTACAGAATAGAAGGACAACTGAAAAAATCAAAACCTGGTTTTTTGAAAAGATCGACAAAATGGAACAACCATTGGCCAAACTTACCAAAGAAAAACAGGAGAGGAAACAAATAATTTGAATAAGAAATGAGAAGGGAGAAGTCTTAATGGATCCAACAGAAATTAAAAGTATCATAACAGAATACTATGAAAGACTGAACTCTAACAGATTTGAAAACCTAGAAGAAGTGGACAAATTCCTAGATTCTTATCACCTACCAACATTATCACAAGAATTAGAGCAACTTAATAAGCCCATCACAAAGCAGGAGATTCAAAAAGTCTTCAAAAAACTACCAACAAAAAGAATCCCTAGTCCAGATGGTTTCACTGCAGAATTGTACCAAGCTTTTAGAGAAGAGTTAACTCCAGTAATATTGAGTCTATTTCACAGAATATAAAGGGATGAAATACTTCACAATTTATTCTATGCAGCCAGCATATCTCTGATACCCAAAACAGGGAAAGATGCCGCAGAAAAAAGAAAACTACAGACCAGTATCAGTCATGAACCTAGATGCAAAAATCTTCAACAAAATACTAACCAATAGAATTCAACAACACATTAAAAAAATAATAATTCATCATGACCAAGTTGGATTCATACCTGGGATGCAAGGCTGGTTGAATATCAGAAAAACAACTGATGTGATCAATCACATTAATAACACAAAAGACAAGAATCACCTAATTTTGTTAATTGATGTAGAAAAGGCATTTGATAAAGTCCAACACCCATTTATGCTAAAAACTCTTCGCAAAATAGAAATAGAAGGTAAATTCCTCAATGTAGTTAGGGGCATTTATGCAAAGTTAATTGCCTACATCATCCAGAATGGTGAGAGACTGAGAATTTCTGTTCTCCCCTTGAGAACAGAAATTGAGAACAGAAACAAGAATGCCCACTCTTATCACTTTTATTCAACATTGTACTAGAAGTTCTGGCCAGAGCAATCAGACAAGACAAAGAAATGAAGGGCATCCACATCTGCAAAGGTCCTTACTACAGACCTAACATTGAGAAAATGTCTGTTTTACCCAAAGCCGTCTACATACGCAGTGTAATCACAAAACAAATTCCAGTGGCATTTTTTAATGAGATGGAGAAAGAAATCACCAGTTCTATTTGGAAAGGAAAAAAACCCCGAATAAGCAAAACACTACTGAAGAAGGAGAAGAATGTGAGAGGCTTCTCACTACCCAATATTAGAATTTATTACACTGCCACAGTAGTCAAGACAGCCTGGTACTGGTACAAAAGGAGACATATAGACCAATGCAACAGAGTTGAGACCCCAGAGATGCCACCGTCTTCCTACAAACAGTTGATATCTGACAAAAGCTCTAAAACTCTAAACTGGGGTAAAAACAATGTCTTTAACAGATGGTTTTGGTAAAATTCGTTACCCATCTGTGAAAAATTGAATCAAGACCTATACCTCATACCTTACACAAAACCGACTCAAACAGGAAAAAGGCCTAAATATCAAAACTAAACAATAGAGATTATACAAGAAAAAGTAGGATCACCAATGGAAGGATTAATACACAATCTAGACAGACTTCAAAATCCAACAAAGGTTGATGGAAAAAAAAGAGAAAATAGATAAATGGAAACTACTAAGAATCAAACACTTTTGCTCATCCATAGACTTTATCAAAAGAATTAAAAGACCAGCTACAGAATGAGAAAAAATATTTGGCAACAATTTATCTGATGGACATCTGATCTTCATAATCTGCAAGTTACTGCAAAATAGCAGCAAGAAAAAGGTAAATAAAAACATTAAGTGATGGGCATCGGAGATGGACAGACATTTCAATAAAGAAGACATCCAGGCAGGCAAAAGACACATAAAGATATGCTCAGAATCATTACCTACTAAAGAAACCAAATCAAAACTACCATGAGATATTATCTCACTCCAACAAAATTGGCCATAATCCAAAAAACACAAAACAACAAATGCTGGAGAGGATGTGGAGAAATCGGAATGCTCCTACACTGCTGGTGGGATTGCAAAATGGTACAACTTCTTTGGAAAGCAATCTTTGCTAACTTAAAAAACTGGAAATAGTTATACGTTTTGATTCAGTCATCCCATTGCTTGGACTATATGCTGCAGAATTAAGGACAGTCACATGAACAGATACATGCACATGAATGATTTTTGCAGCACAGTACACAATTGCAAAAAGATGGAAGCAACCCAGATGCCAAACAACAAATGAATGGATAAACCAGCTATGATACATATACTCAGTGGAACACCATGCAATGATAAAGAGCAATGATGATTTCAGGAAGCGTCTCGTAACCTAGTTTCAGCTGGAAGACACTATGTTGAGTAAAATCAGTCAGCAGCACTTAAAAAACAGACTCACATGCAGAAGAAAGGAATCTGACAGCTACAAGGGAGGAAATGGAGGGAGAGAGGAGGCACGTGTAGAATAGACAGATGATAGAAAATAGATTTGGTGAAAGCAGTGACAGCACACACAAGAAAGATGGTCATCTTAACTGGACTTCAACATAAACTGAAAGCTCTTGTATTCCTAGCCTAATACCACAAGAATAGAGTAGCAGGAGTAGGTGCCCAGGGACCACGCTCTCGCGGGACATCAAGGTCAATCGGCAGAATTAGCCTATTGCTAAGAGAGTCTTCTATACCTCTTATCAGTGAGTAGCATCTGTGGTCTTAAAAGCTAGCAAGCTGCCATCTGAGGTACACCAAATGATCCCATCTCAACTGAATCAGATGGTCAACAAAGACATAAGAGAAAAATAGCCTAGAGGACAGAAAGATTCATGTATATGGATGACTGTACCAACATGTGGTCAGAAGAACAAGATGGTTCCCGGCCTCCACAAATGTCAGCCATGATGGGGCACACAATGTCACGTCCCAGTGGCAACACACATGAAAAGAAGGGTGCACCTCAATAACTCCACTAAAAGACCACAACTGATGGTTCAGTGTCTCGGGTCTTCCCCTGGGAACATGGCCTCTAGACTTTCTGCTGGCCCAGATCATTATTAATTACTGAGGTCAGTCCTTCCGACAGGAATGGGTTGGACTTGGGGATGTAGGATGAACACATGGTGTGTCCAATTTGTGGCTTTATGTATCTATAGGGTGCTGTCATATTGGTCTGTTACCCAGAAGGCAGAGGAGAAGGTGGAGGAAAGCATATTGGAGATCCTTAGCAGGATACGACATGTATAGAATGGGAAGGAATAGTGTGCTGTTACTGGGCAAGGAGACAAGGGGGAACTGAAGATTGTCAGGCATGCAACTTGGATTGTATACTACTTTCATTCAATCACAATTAAAAAATTTAATAAAAAAATGAAAATAAACAAAAAAACTACCAATCAAAAAAAAATCCCTGCCCCAGCTGACATCACTGGAGAATTCTACCAAACTTTTAGAGAAGAGTTAGCTCCAATACTACTATTTCATACCATAGAAAGGGATGGAATAATCCCAAATTCATTCCATGAAGCTGACGTAACATACCAAGCCAAGGAAAGATTCAAAAAAAAAAAAAAAAGGAAAATTACAGACCAATACCACTCATGAACCTAGATGCAAAAATATTTAACAAAATCCTTTCCGATGGAATTCAACAACATATCAAAAAAATAATTCATCATGACCAAGTTGGATTCATACCAAGGGTGCAAAGCTGGTTCAAAATGAGAAAAACGATTAATGTGGTCAACCACACAAATACCACAAAAGATAATCACCTGATCTTGTCAACTGATGTAGAAAGGGCATTTGACAATAAATTTGACCAATTTATGCTAAAAACTCTCAGCAAAACAGGAATAGCAAGCAAATTCCTTGATACAACAATTGGCATCTATACAAAGCCAACTGCCTACATCATCCTCAATGGAGAGGGACTGAAAGAATTCCCCTTGAGGATGGGAACCAGATAGAGATGCCCACTCTCACCAATACTATTCAACATCCTACTAGAAGTGCTGGCCGGAGCAATGAGACAAGACAAAGAAATAAAGGGCATTTGCATCTGCTAAGAAGAAGTAAAAAATCTCCCTATTTGGAGCTGATACGATTGCATACACAGGGAGTCTTAAAAAATCCGTAAGTAAACTACTCAAATTAATAGAAGAGTTCAGCAAAATGCCAAGTGCCAAATGCCGTCGAGTCAGATACAAAGTATCAGGATATAAAATAGACATAAGTAAATCAGTAGGATTCCTTTATACCAACAAAGAGATCATCAAAGAAGAAATCACAAATTAGTATCATCTTCTATAGCCTCCAGGAAGATAAAATACCTAGGAATAAATCTAATTAGAGACATAAGACACCTATAAAGAGAACTACAAGACATTACTGCAAGAAACTAAGAAAGACACAAATGGAGAAAACTATCCTGCTAAGGGATTGGAAGCCTTAAGGTTGTGAAAATGTCTAGATGGCCCAAAGCCATCTGCATTTACAGTGCAATCCAAATACAAATTCCAGTGACATTTTTTAATGAGATGGAGAAATAAATCACCAACTTTGTTTGGAAAGGGAAGAAACCCCTGGTAAGCAAAGCACTACTAAAGAAGAAGAGCATACTGGGAGGCCTCCCATTACCCTACTTTAGAACCTATTACACTGCCACAGTAGTCAAAACAGCCGTGTACTGGTACAAAAAGACATAGACCAGTGGAACAGAGTTGAGACCCCAGAGATGCCACCATCCTCCTATGAACAGCTGATATAGGACAAAGGACTCAAGATTTTAAACTGGGGTAAAAGCAATCTCTTTAATAAATGGTGCTGGCAAAATTGGATATCCATCACCAAAAAACTGAAACAAGATCCATATCTCACACCTTATACAAAAAACAACTCAAATTGGATAAAAGACCTAAATATCAAATTAAAACAGTAAAGCTAATCCAAGAAGACACTAGAATCAACAATGGAAGTTCTAATACACAGCTTAGACAGACTTCAAAAACTGACAAACAAAGAACGATCAACTGAAGAAAAATAGATAAATGGGAACTAAGAATCAAGCACTTTTGCTCATTCAAAGCTATCAAAAGAATTAAAAGACCACCTATAGAATGGGATAAAAATATTTGCTAACTACACATTGGACTGATATCTGATCTCCATAATCTACAAGGAATTGCAAAATAGCAGCAAGAAAAAGATCAATAATCCAATTAAGCTATGGACAAAGGAAATGGACAGAAACTTCACTGAAGAGGACATCCAGGCAGCCAAAAGACACATGAGAAAATGCTTACCATCATTAGTTATTAAAGAAATTCAAATCAAAACTACAAGATACCATCCCAACCCAACAAGTTTGGCCACGTTCCAAAAAACACAAAACAACAAATGCTGGAGAGGCTGTGGAGAAACTGGAACTCTTTTACACTGCTGGTTTGATTGCAAAATGGTACAACCTGGACAATGATTAAAAGAGATCAAAGAAGAACTGGCAAAGAGTATTGAATATACTATGAACTGCCAAAAGAATGAACAAATCCATTCTGGAAAAAGGAAAACAAAAACGCTCCTTAGAAGCAAGGATGGCGAGACTGTGTCTCATATACTTAGGACGTATTAATATATGGGATTAGGCCCTGGGGAAAGACATCATTCTTGGTGAAGCAGGGGGTCCACAAAAAACAGGAAAACCCTTCGTAAGGTGGATTTGACACAGTGGCTGCATAAATGGGCCTCATAAATAGCAATGATTGTGAGGATGGCACAGGACCAGGCATTGTTTCTTTTTGTTATGCCACTATGAGTCAGAACTGACTCAATGACATCTAACAACAAAACATTCACACACACACACACACACACACACACACACACAAGGTCTGACAATTAAGTCTGCAAACTTAATTGTTCTAAATGCTACATACCTCATTGCTGAATATCACTACTGTCACCTTTGAATTACTTCCCTTGGGAAGCTATGCACTGATGCCAGTGCCTAGTGTACCTTTCAAAGCAATTTTGAAACTCTTTCTGGAATAACCTTTAAGCATAGTGGTACAGTGGTAAGTTCACAAACTTTGTTGTATAGTTGAGGGAGTTTTTAACCAGTAAACAAATAATTGTATTGGAACACCCTCCCTACTCACTGATCTGGCCCCAATGACTTTTTTTCTTTACCAGAAGATAAAGGGAATATTGGAGGGAAGACATTTTGATGATATTCAGGACATCAAGGGTAATATGACAACAGCTCTGGTGGCCATTCCAGAGAAAGAGTTCCAAAATTGCTTTGAATGGTAGACTAGGCACTGGTATCAGTGCCTAGCTTCCCAAGAGAAGTACTTCAAAGGTGACAGTTGTGATATTCAGCAATGAGGTATGTAACACTTTCTAGGATGAGTTTCACAAACTTAATTGTCAGAGTTCATGTGTGTGTGTGTGTGCATACATACAGCTTTATTTAATTTGAAGCTTATGATAGATTGGAACTGGAATTATCAACATTTTTGCAGACGTTAAAAATAGAGAAAACAAAGTCTCCTTAAGGGTAAGTTACTTCATAACATCATACCAGATGTAAATGCACATTGAGGAAGAAATGAAAGAAAAAGTGTGTCTTTTGATATTCCTGGAAACCCTGCAGTACAGTGGTTAAATGTTACAGCTGCCAATCAAAAGGTGGACAGTTCAAATCTGCCCGCTGCTCCTTGGAAACTCTGTGGGGCAGTTCTACTCTGTCTATAGGGTCACTGTTAACCAGAATCAACTCAATGGCACTGGGTTGGGTTTTGTTTTTGTTTTTGATATTCCTACAATACCCAATTAGATAACAAATGCCCATCTTCATATTGCTATCTTCTATGAGGAAAAAAATCACCTTTTATTCCTAAAAAATTTGTGTACACTTTTCAAATTTTCGGTACCAAAAGAAGAATTTTCCAATTTTCCTCTATTCTTTGAGACACAGAGGGTGAAAAGCCACAACTTCATAAAAGTAGTCTCAAAGAATTTGTGTCATATAGATAAAACAGGATGTTACATTCAATGCTAGCTTTTCAATAAGAAAACAAACCTCTACAAACAAATGTATTTCCTGGTCACACAGACTTTCTGACAATAAAATTCTGTGCTAAAGCATAAGTCAAGTCCTTCTTTGCTTATCCAGAATGACAACTAATATATTTCATTTAATCATGGGCTTTGAGAGATCCTTCTGTTAGCATTTAATAAACAACTAACAAGAGACATACAGTTGAGTTCTGTAACATATAAAACGAGAGCTTTAGGCATGAATACAAATGAGATTGAGAGTCTAGCTCAGGTCCTCCTATTACAGATTATAATATCAAAACTCACAGAAGAAGGTGAGCAAATGAAAATCACAAACCCTATTAGTGTAAAAGCAAATCGACTCCACAGATATTTACTGATAAGTGCCATGTGATAGTCCAGTACCTATGAACACATGGTTTATCCAGACTTTTGTCAAGGAAACACTGATGACATAGCGGTTAAGATATATGACTGTTAACCAAAATTTATGCATTTCAAATCCACCAGATGCTCTCTGGAAACCCTTTAAACGGTTCTGATAAGTCAGTGAAGTTTTTCTTTTCTTTCCAGGGTTTTTTTTAAGAAGCTTAAAACCAACTAAGGTAGTCTAACCACACATTCAAAAAACTTTTGTATTGTGATTAAGTAAAAGTATACCATCCAAATTAAATTTGCATGCCTGCCTATCTGCAGCTCCTTCTGCTTGCCTTGCCCCATGACACCACACTCCTCTTCATTCTATACTCGTAACCTCTTAACAAGCTTCTGTTCCCTTCTCTCTGCCCTCTCCTCTCCAGTCTAGAAAGAGACCAGTAAGACAGCACCCTATAAATGCATAGAACCAGAAAATACAGACACTATGTGGCCACACTGTGTCCCTGAGTCCAGTCCATTTTTGTCCTGAGTTGACCTCAGGGCAGAAACAGGTCTAAAGACTACACTCTCAGGGGATCCTTCAGGCCATCAGATCAATTATGGATTTTTAGCAGAGTTCTTGAGGTGCATTCCTTTTTCTCATGTTGCCGCAGAGACTTAACATCGTGTGCCTCATCATGGCTGCCTTTGGTGGCAGCCAGTCATCACTTGGTTCTTCTGGTCACCTGCTGATAGAATTTCCCATTCACATGAGTCCTTGTCTCCTGGGCTCTTTTTTCCTTGTATCTTTGTTATTCTCCGTGATCATCTGTTCCAGATGAATTGGGACCGTTTGGTGTACCTCAGATGTCAGCTTTCCAGCTTTTAAGACTGTCATAGATTGAATTGTGTCCCCCCCAAAATAGGTGTAGCCATGTGTCCATGATTCCCTACGTTTTGTGATTTTTTCCTGTGCTGTGTGTTAAAGGATTAGGGTAAATCTCTTCATAGGATTACCTCCCTGCTCCACTGTGAAGGAAGTTTCCCAGCATGATGGCTTGCTTCACCCTTAATCCTTTCATCCTATAAGAGATAAAAGGAAAGAGACACAAGCAGAGAATTGGGAACGTCACACTACCACGAAAGTAGCATCAGGAGAAGAGCTCGCCCTTCAGACCTGAGATTCTGGTGCCAAGATGCTCCCTGGACAAAGACTGATGCAGTATTGGACTTTCCTCCAGAGCCGACAAAGGGGAAATCCTTTCCCTGGAGGGTACATACTGAATTTGGCCTTGTAGCCTACCAGACTGTGTAAGAATAAACCTTCCTTTGTTAAAGCCATCCACTCTGTGGTATTTCTGTTAGAGCAGCACTACCTGACTAAAACAAAGGTCCCAGACACCACTCACCAATATGGGGTGCAGAACACTGTCTTAGCAATAAGCTAGTTACACCGATTGGCCTTGATGTCCCCGAAGAGCAGAGTTCTCAGACCCCACCCCTGCTACTCTATCCTTGCAATACTTGGTTAAGATTGAAAGAGCTTTCAGTTTATGGTGAAGTCCAGTTAAGTTGATCTACTTTTTACTGTATGCTGTCACTGCTTTCACCCAACCACATTTCTATCAACTATCTAATCTATGACCAACCCTCTGCCTCCCTCACCACCCTTGTAACCATCAAAGAGTCTTTTCTTCTGTACATAAGTCTATTTTTAAGCCCTTATAGTTGGAGTCTTATACTGTATTTGTCTTTGTGCTGCTGACTGATTTCACTCAGCCAAATGTCTTCCAGTTGAAACCAGGTTATGAGACGCTTCCTAAAATCATCATTGTTCTTTATCATTGTGTAATGTTCCATTGCGTATGTGTACTCATAGTTTGTTTATCCGTTTGTCTGCTGATGGCACATTGCTTGATTCCATCTTTTTGCTCTTGGGAACTGTGCTGCAATGCATGTCAATGTATCTCTTCATGTGACAGCTTTTGTTTCGGTAGGGTATATTCTGAGTATTGAGATTACCAGATCAGATGGTGTATGTATATCCAGCTTTTTAAGGAAGCACCAAATTGCTTTCTAAAGAGGTTGTACCATTTTGCAATCCCACTAGCAGTGCAGGAGAGTTCCCATCTCTCCATAGCCTCTCTAGCATTTCTTTGTGTGTCTGTGTGAAAAAAAATTTATGTACGAAGAATATAGTTGCATTTGGCAATATGCCTGTTTTAGTCATCTCATGCTGCTATAACAGAAATATCGTAAGTGGGTGGCTTTAACAAAGAGACGTTTATTTTTTAACAGCCCAGTAGCCTAGAAATCTGAACTCAGCACACCAGCTCCAATGGAAGACTTTCTTTCTCTGTTGTCTCTAGAAGGAGGTCCCCATGATGCTTCAGTCTTCCTTTGGTCTGGAAGCATGTCTGTGAAGAAACCTCGGATCCACAGGATATCCACTGCTTCTGGCACTACTTTCTTGATAGTGTGACGTCCGCATGGCCCTCCGCTTGCCCTTCTACTCTACATCTCAAAAGAGATGGCCCCAAGACACCATCCCATCTTGTAGATTTTGTTAATATAACTGCCACTAGTTCATACCAACTCTCATGTGTCTGTCAGTTAGTATATTGTGAGACTTGTCTGTTGCTGTGATTCTGGAAGCCATGCAAGAGACCAACAGAGTCACCCATGGTGGACAAGTTTACTCTGAGCTTCCAGATTAAGAAAAACTAGGAAGAAGGACCTGGCAATCTACCTCCAAAAAGAATTAGCCAGTGAAAACATTATGAATAGCAGAGGAACATAGTCTGATATAGTTCTGGAAGACGAGCCTCCCAGGTTTAAAGGCACTCAAGAGATGAATTAGGAAAAGCTGTGTCCTCAAAATGGATTTGACCTTAATGATGTGGATGGAGTAAAGCCTTTGGGACCTTCAATTGCTGATGTGGCACAACTCCAAATAAGAAGAAACTGCTGCAAATATCCATGAATAATAGGAAGAACTGATGTTTTTGAATTGTGGTGTTAGAGAAGAATATTCAGTAGACTGTAAAAAGAATGAACAGATCAGTCATGGAAAGAGGACAACCAGCGTGCTCCTTAGACTCAAGGATGGCAAGACTACATCTTACACACTTTGGACATATTGTTATTAAGAATCAATGCCTGGAAAAGGACATCATTTTTGGTAAAGTGGAGGTTGAGAATAAAAGAAGACCCAGATGGATTGACACAGTGGCTACAACAATGGGATCAAATATAACAATGATTGTGGGCATGCAGCAGAATCTGGCAGTGTTTTATTCTGTTGTACATAGGGTCACTGTGAGTCAGAACCAATCAATAACACCTAACAGCCACAGCAACAGCAATCCATTCTGTTAGATAATAGTGATAGTGTTTATGACACATGGGAAATCCCATCCAATGACAAAATGGTGGACAATCACATAATGCTGGTAATCTTGACCTAGTCAAATTGATAAGCACAATTTTTTTTTTTTTTTTGTGGAGCATGAGTCAACCAATGATAAAGTTTAATACAAGAGTTTTGTAAATATTACGTATGCAAAACCAAACCAGTTGACATCCAATGTTCTGAGTTATAGTTTATTTTTTGATTATGGATATCTCATGTGTGCAGGGTAAAACTGCACTTTGTAGGATTTTCAAGGTTGTAACTTGTCCGAAACAGATCACCAGGCATTTACTTGAGATGGCTCTGAATGAATTAGAACTACCAGCCTTTCACTTAGTAGCCTAGTGTTTAACCATTTGCACCAGGTAGGAATTCCCATCCATATACCAGAAACTCCTAACTTTTTACCTCTCAAACTATTCTATAACTTTCAGCCCCATAACCCCTACTGTGCATTCCAACATCTCCACCTGAATACTTGCAAAGTATTTTATATTAAGTATGGTCAAAATTAAACTCACAATCTGACTCTTACATTTGTCTTTTCTATTTACAAACACTTGTAGATTTTCTTTTCCTTCCTTTCTCAGGGCCACTTGGGCACGAAAAAACATAAGAAATTCAGCTGAAATAGCATAGTGTTTTTAACCTGGAGTGAAAACTGGATTTTAGCTTAAAGCCTCCGATTATCTAACAAAGGAACATCCTTAGAGAGGACAACTCTGCTCTCCTGGTATATTCGTGAGTGTGTGTGTGTATGTACATATGTACATGTATATATGCATGTATACATGTATGTACACGTGTGTATGCCTGTATGTGTGTGTATAAATATACATGCGTGTATGTATTATATATATATAGGAAACCCTGGTGGCATAGTGGGTGGAGAGCTACATCTGCTAATCAAAAGATCGAAAGTTCAAATTCACTAGGTGCTCCTTGGAAACTCTATGGGCCAGTTCTACTCTGACTTCTAGGGTCATTATGAGTCAGACCCAACTCGATGACGGTACTCACTCACAACACTTTCATCTCCCTTTGCCCATGCCCCAAAATTTCCACAGCGAATCTACAGTACCTTCAGGTGACAGCTTTCTCAGTTTACCTCCCATCCTCTGTTCTTTGCCTGTTTTTTTTTTTCTCAAAATGGCCACAGTGAGGCGAGTCCTCCAGGTGCCAGCAGCTAATATCTCTCAGCTTCAGTGCTGACCCTGTTCCCTTTCTACTCTGTTTCTGGACTCCTTTGATTCTCCTACATACCAGCCACTATCCAGCCTTCTGAGATCTCAGTCTTTACTTGTTTTTATTTGTTGTTAAATGGGTTAGTTGCTGAGGAATAAATGAAAGACATCACTTACTTTACTACCTTGCGCATTGAAGTCAGTCCTATACAAACCCAAAAAGCAAACTGGTTGTCTTTGAGTAGGTTCCAACTCATGTAGTAGAAATGCACCATAGGGTTTACCAGAAGCAACTGGTGGCTTCTGTTGACTTTGGGTTAGCAGTCATGCTCTTAACCACAGCATCATCATATCAAATTCACTTAAATTTGAAGAAATATTTGAGGATAATTGAAATACCTACCATATTATATCTTCCATAATAACAAATATATGTATACACAAATGTGTGTATACATATGTTGTACTTGTGTACATAATATATGCATGAGCATATACTACGAAAATGCATATTTATGTATATATGTGTTTATATGTAATTTTTAATAAGAACTCTGCGCTATTTTTAGATTTATGCCTAGATGATTTTGTTTGTATCACTATTACAAATATATGACTCTTAAAAGTATACCTGCATACCCATTGTTGCTGAGTCAATTCTGACTCATAGAGACCTTATAGAACATAGTAGAACTGCCCCCACAGAGTCTCTAAAGAGTTCCTGGTGGAGTCAAACTGTCATCCTTTTGGTTAGCAGTTATACCACCTAACTACTGTGTCACCTGCGTTTCTCTCAAACGTATATACCTTGTCAATTGATGGATAAAACCACTATGAGTTGATTCCAACTCATAGTGACCGTATAGGTGCTATGGCTCCTAACCAAAACGTCAGCCATTCAAATCTACCAGGTGCTTTTGGAAACTCTGTGGTGCAGTTCTACTCCATCCTATAGGGCTGCTATGAGTTGGAAATTGAATAGAAATTTAATTTTTATGTATTGATCTTATATTCAGAAAACCTACTTCACTCTATACTAGAAATTTCCCTTTGTATCACCTGAATTTTATGTATGGGCAATTCTATTATGCCAAGCCAGCCAAGTACCGTCGATTCGATTATACTCAATTAACAAAAGATTTTTTCTTTCTTCCAAACTTTCTTTCTTTTATGTTTTTCTTGTCCTAATGATCTGGCCAAAGCCACAGGATCTGTATTGATATATGCAATATTATTTTATATTTTTTCTCATTTCTGAATTAAAAATAACTTCAAATGTTCTGTCATTTAGCATGATATATTGCTTATAGTCTTTTTCATATAAAGCCAGCCAAAGCCAAGTGCTATTGAGTTGGATCCGAGGGTAAATTCCAAATATTCTTAGCTTAGTAGGTATTTTTAAAATGAAATTATTTAATTATATCAAACTCTTTTGTGTGTTTATTCAGGTAATTTTAAGACTATCATTCTGTAATTCATAATGTAGTGAAAAAATTGACTTTATAATGTTTAACAAATTTTGCAATTCTGCGAACTTGATTTGGTCATGTCATGTTGTTATTTCACACGTCTCTGGATTTTATATTTATGACAGAAACCCTGGTGGCATGGTGGGTAAGTGCTACATATGCCAACTAAAAGGTTGGCAGTTCAAATCTGCCAGACTCTCCTTGGAAACTCTGTGGAACAGTTCTACTCTGTCCTATAGGATCACTATGAGTCACAGTCAACTCAACAGCAGTGTGTTTGGTTTGGGGGTTTTTATATTTATGACTTATATTAGTATGTAATGTATTAGTTGACTGAGTTGGTATAAAGACTACATTAACTTTATAAAATGATTTTGGAAGAGATTCATCTTTTAATTACCCTATGACAGTATAAGCCCCCAAAACAAACTCATTGCCATTGAGTCAATTCTAACTCATTACAACTCTACAAGACAGAGAAGAACATCCTCATTGGGTTTCCAAGGAGGAGATGGTGAATTTGAGTTTCCAACACCCGAACTTCTGAATATTCAACTATAAGAATGTTTTCCAGTTATTCTGCAGTATCTATTTAACAAATGTTAAACTTTGACATGGCAATTCTACATGTGCATACTTGTAAAATGGTATGGACTCAATGTGAAGGTTTCTCATTTAATATTTATCATTCTATTCATAGTATTTACACCCTTTTGAGCTAGTTTGGTGATTATATATATTTTTAGAAGTTTTCCATTTTATTGGTGTACTTGTATTATTATTAATGTTTAGTAGAGGTAAACATATGCTCACTTACTGCACTGAATATTATTTGTATACATTTGTGTTCATTTTGCCTCTTTTTCAGTCTCTCTAGAATTCTTCCATCATTTTTGTTAGTGGTCGATTTTGCTAATCTTTTCAAAGGACTACAGAATCTTTTGACTTTGTTCATCATTGCTATTTCCAAAATTTAAGAATTATATAAGAAGTCAAACCAAGGTCCCCGAAACTGCTTTAATCTGAATTTCTCCCTCCCAGGAGAAACGTCATAAATTAACACCACCATCAAAGACTTAAATTCCAAGTGATGTGGTCTCACAGCTCAAATGAACTATCTTTTACAGAGCTCTACAATATAGTGGGATAAGTATCTTTAGTAAAATCCTATCAGCATAACATCTGACTTCTGAGATGTAACTACTGGCAGAGTAAATGAATTTCATTTTCTGTCTCTATCACCAAAGAGTATCAAAAGCAGTTTGGATTTATATGATTCATATGGAAAGTTTGACATTCACTGTCTTTCCCCATGTCTATGTCAAACCTATTGAACTCTGTGACAATGTTAACCACAAATGTGTGATATGCTATTGATTATTAAATATATCAAAATGTGTAACAAACATATTACACCTCAGTACTAGAAATTAAAAATTAAACAGAAACTACATTTTAATACAATTTTTAACCAATCAATTTAGTAAAAGGTCATTTGAACTCTGGACATATTGATATTATTACACTCATGTATTTCTTATGGGAATGAGATTTATCACAATATTTTTGGCAGTTACCATGTAGTATCTATTTAAAGAACACAAAAATTTGACATGGCAATCCTATATGTACGAATTAATTTTAAATAAGTACAAGGTTACAGAAAGTATCTAAGAGTTTGTATGGAGTTATTTTATTAAACAAAACCAAACCTGAGAAACTTCTGAATATTCAACTGTAAGAAATGTTTTATCTGAAAAAATTTGAATCCGTGTTCAGTATTGTGCCTGGCGTATCATTAGGAAAAACAAGCAAGTTGTAAAATTAGGTAACATTATGTGGAAAAGGAAAAGCAACAACAGAAATCTTGTTTATGTAAGTTTATATATTTTTATGAGCGTAGACAAGATGTCAAAGGAATCTTTCCAAATTGTCATTTGGTTGCTACAAATATTAGAAAAACTATTGGAAATTTTATTTGTCTTTTATTCAGGAGTTCTTAAAAATTCTTTAAAAATAATATAAACATTGGATTTTCAAAGTTACACTGGCTGCTTTTATACTCAAATGAATTGCAAAATGAGTCCAGATCTCTTACCAGTTCATTCAACTCCAGTTTTCTATGGTTCAATTTTTCAATTCTAAGGCATTGCTACATATAGTTAAACAGTAAGAATTTCTGGTGCAAAGAGAATACTTGATGAGTATGTCTCTTATAACTCATACAAAGTTTGAGAGCTAGTGTTTGATGGTAAATAATTTACACACCTATCAATGTAATATTTCATTTATTTGGTAATTATCTAGAACACACTTTGGAGTGAGCTTATGAGTACAGAAGAAAAGTTTCTGAGTATCCAGAAGGAATATCTCAGAGCCAGTACTCTCATTCTTATATATTTTATTTCTAAGACAATCTTTTAACTATTTCACAGAACCTATGTAGAACTTATATATTTGTATTTAGTTTATAATATTAATAAACCATGTTAAACTTATGAAAAAAGAGAGCTCTTAAAGTATAGCAGTGGTATTTAGCTACAAAACCAACTTTCAGTGGGAAAGATGGAAATCCAACAGGGAAAGTGTGATGCATTTCAGCATAAGAAATTATCACACATACACACAAACATGCACACACACTCTCAACCTGTATATACAAAACAAACCAAGTGGCAAATTGAGCTGAACATACACATCATTAAAATATTGGCCTAGTGCTCTCTAGAGAGTAATGACTTGTTGTGTCAAGGAAGATTGACACATGATAAAAGCAACATAAGAAGTGAATACGTGGCTATTGAAAGGTGTTATACAAATAACAAATTCAAGAAAAGAACAGTAATAAATGTTCGAAAAGCAAAATAAAAAACTAAAATGTGCCAGACTAAGAACTCTCTGGTAAGAAGTAACTCTAATGTATTCATGGGACTAAAGGTATACATAGATACCTTCCCGATAATAATAATAATAACAATAACAATAAAGGAATGATTAAAAATAAGAAACAAATTACTATTGCACACCACATTACAGAATTTAAAACACAAAATCTACTGTCATCTTAATAAACAGACTCAAGGGGAGTGGAGCTAAGATGGCAGAGTAGAGAGTTCCTACGATCCCTCTAACAACAAAGACCCTCCCAAAATAAATGAATCAATTATGTAAGACATTTTAGGGGCCCTAAACATCAAAGGGAAAGCTGAGATATCAAACTGAACAATAGCAAAGGGAGGGTAGATCCAAAAGTACCTAGGACTGGTTAGAACTGGCTCAGCAGGAATTGACATTCTGCAGGAGGATCAACAGTGGCCAGCATGCTGAGAAAAATGGTGGCATTTGGAAAGCATCTTCCTTAGCAGGAGAGACTAAGCATCAGAAAATCCACTCATGCTTCTAGAATCAGTGAAAAGCTGCATATGATTGATAAAAGCTTGCATTTAATCAGCCGCTTGCAGATTTAAAACTTTCCTGCAAACTGAATCTCTCTCCTGTTACCCAGCACTTGCCCCTCCCTTTTCTGCCCTGCACTGGACTCCATATTCTGATATACTACATGGGCTGAAAATAGGGTCTTTTACATGTGCCCTGAACCATTCTCCTGGACTTGGAGAGGGAACAATTGAACAAACAAGAAAAAGAGATCAGCTGGCTCTTCTAAGCCAGGAACTCAGGGCAGAAATAGATCTTTTGGCTAGGCAGAAGGATAAGAAGTCCATAGACCTTGAAAAATGTTCAGCACTGCATACCACATGCCCATGATTCTGCAGTGGAAGCTATCTACCTACTTTTCTCAAGGAACAGAAACAAGCCTTCCTCACAGATACTCGTGGACAGTTCTCAGACTCCTACCTTTCTGAGTATGTACAGCCAGTTACCTGTGCCTACACTAATCATCCCTATTGTAGGGGAGAGCTTGCACCACACACTACTGACTGACTGACTGAGCAGCTGAGCTGAATGCAGTATAAGAAAAGTAAATAGACGCCTGGACTCATGTGACTAGTGACAGCTCAGACTACCTGGTGAAAGGATGTTAGAACCTCCAAAGCACCAGTAGTCAAACTAGCTCACGTGACCAGGTTATTTGGGTATTTCAAAACAAAACAAAAAAAAGAAATTGGAGCATATTAAGCAAAAGTAAATAAATACAACAACTTAACAACTTACTGATGCCTCAGAGACAACAGACAACATCAAATCACTTTAAGAGGCTGACACGATTGTTCAGACAGTTTCCAAAACAAACAAGCAGGAGACTTTCCAGATGAAGAGAATTTCCTGAAATTATTGGAGGTAAAATACAAAAGGTTACTATTTAGAACTCTTGAAGAGATCAGGAAGGTGATAAATGGATTAAATGTACCAATAAAGACAGAGTTGCAGAATGGATTAAAAAAAAAAAAAAAAAAAGCACAATCTGTCTATATGTTGCCTACAAGAGACACACTTTAAACTTAAAGACATATGAAAAACAAATATTTCTTATAAGGCTTTCAAGACTGTTACATTTGGGAAGCAGATTACCAGACCTATCTTCCTAGCAAACCCCAGGTTAGTTGAAATTGCCAATCTTTTGGCTAGTAGTCCAGGGCTTAACCATCTATCATAATCATTATATATATGCAACAAAATCACAACCAAAATTACATCAACTTTTTGGTGAAACTTGACAAAACAGTTTTCTCATTTATGTGGAAGAAAAAAGAATAAAAACAGCTGCAATAATTTTGAAGATGACAAAAATACTCATCCATTAAGAGGCTTATTCATTATCTTCCTCACAGACTTAGATACAAAAATAGATCAATGGAAAAACAAAATGCAACAACAGTACATAAAGATATAAATGTGGCTCTATGAAAGAGAATATTAAAAATATAAATTTTATTAAAAATAAAAAGAAGTATAAGCCTAATGACAGTTGTTCTCAATAGCTATAAAATAGATGCATTTCTTTAAACCCCCATTAGGGACAAAAGATACAAAATACACAAGTTCAAGGATAGAAAAGATATAATTACTATATACCAAAAATAAAAACAAAAGCCGCTGCCATCAAGTAGATTCCAACTCATAGAAATCCTATAAGTCAGAGAGGAACTGTCCCATAGAATTTCCAAGGAGCATCTGGCAGATTTGAACTGATAACCTTCTGGCTAGCAGCTGTAGCACTTTACTACACCACTAGGGTTTCCAATCACTATTAAGAGGTTATAAAATAAGAGACACTTATATTGTCTCAAAGATAACTGAAAATTTCTATAGCAAACTACTTAAAGACCCAGAAAAAAAGAATAATATTCTAAAACAAAATTTAATTATAAAAATTTACCTAGAAAGTGGTAGAAATTATTAAAAAGCCGAATCATTTAGAAAATATTGGAGATACGATTTAAGATTTATCATTTGACATAGGTAAAAGACTGAAGATATTAAATCATATTCCATCAAATGTTTAAAAGTCACACATTCCAAAACAAACTACTCAAGAGAACAGAAAAGGCAGTTTTCATCCTTAATACAAATGCATAGTAAATACTGCTCATGAAACTTCTATAAATCAATGTTACGTGTGCATGCAGATACAAAGTTATTGATAACATGTTAAGTGTTCAAGTCCACCTGATTATCAACAAAGCTACTACAACATGACCAAACCAAACTCACTGCTGTTGAGTCAATTTTGACTCATAGTGACTCTATAGAACAGAGTTCAACTACTCCATAAGAAACTTTACTGAAGCATGCTACTACATCTTTCTCCTTCAGAGCCACTTTGGGTTCATACTACCACCAGCTTTTGGTTAGCAGCAGAGGGATTTAACCACCATGCCACTAGGGCTCCTAAATATGACAAATTAGGGCTTATTCTTAAAAAGTGTTTTAATATTAGGATATTTATTAGCAGTAATTCCTTAGACCTACACTTGCCAGAGCCCTGCCTGTGAAGAATGCATTCTGTCTCACCTGGCCACATCATCTTTCTCAAGGGTCACTGTGCACTTGAGGTCAGTGGTTTCCCACCGCTGTGTACCCATACACTGCTTCATCATTGTTGATCATATTCTGAAGACACACAATCACAGAGTCCTCTGCAAAATGGCTTTTGATCAAGAACTGCTGGCTTGGGGCTGATCACACCACTGGTATGTACACTCTTAATGAGAGCTGGGCAAATGACTGGTGGTGGTACCATGAACCATGTTTTATATATATATATATATGTATGTATATCTTGAAGTGTATATTGATGTATGGGCTGAAACCAGGAGCACAGAAAAATACTATAGCCGTGAGATATGAGCCAAGCTTCAGGGTTTGGCTTCCCTGTGTCATCAGGTTTTTGGGTAAAATCCTGAATTTTTAACTGGCTTACAAGGTGTTTATGAACACATATTAGTCAAAGTAGAAACACAGAATATATCTTGTTTAAAAATTTATTTTATAACACTTTAATTTATAGTTTTAAGGTATTTAGACATAGGATATGCAACCCCTCACTTGTACAATTCCATGGGCTCCACAGTTGCTAAGGGTGATCCTTTCAGACAATTTAGCTAACACCAACTAAGCAATGAAGCAGAAAAATATTATATTTAATGTACCATAAAAAGAATTTGATAAAATCTATACACCATGTATTCTGAGCAAAAAGAAAAAACAATTATTAGAAATCATTAGAAACAGTAAGAAAAGTATTGAATAAATTACTTCCATTTACTGATTATAAAAAAGAAAAAATGGATAAAATGAAAGTGTTAAGCTTACAACACAAGCAAGGATAAAGAAAGTAGCAAAAACCAAAAAAATAATAATAATAAAAATTAGACCAAAACTATGTGAATCTGAGACTAAAGAAATTAATTGAAAGAGTTAATGAGAAGAAAGTAGGTTCTTTGAAAAGGTCGACAAAATCAATAAACCATTAGCCAAACTGACAGACAAAATACAAGAGAGGAAGCAAACATCCCAAATAAGAAATGAGACAGGTAATATCACTATAGACTCAGTTAACATTTTTAAAAAATCATGACAGAACACTATGAAAAACTGTTTGCTAACAAATTTGAAAATCTAGAGGAACTGGATAAATTTCTAGACACACAATAGTTTCCTAAACTAACGGAAACAGAGATAGAACAACTAAATAAATGTATAACAGGAGATTGAAAATGTCATTAAAAGACACCCAACAACAACAACAAAAATAAACACTGGTCCTGATGGCTTAACTGGAGATTGCTACCAAACTTTCAGAAGAGTTAGCAGCACTTCTACTAAAGGTATGTCAGAGCATAAAAAAGGATGGAATACACCCAAACTCATTCTCTTTCAGCCAGCATAACCCTGATACCAAAACCAAGTAAAGACTCCACAAGCAAAGTGACCATATATTGGATGCACTTTATGCTTGTGTGCATCTATAGGGTATCATCCTACTGACCTCTGGCTGGAGGAAGGAGAGTGGGTAGAGAGGAGTGGAAAGGAGACTGTTGGGAGGATGATACACATATGGAGCAGAGAGGAATAGTGTGCTGTCACTGGGCCGGGAAAGCAATGGAAGTTTATACGGGAATGTACATTTTCACTCAGTCATAATAAAAAAAAAGAAAAAAGGAAATTACAGACTATTATCCATCATGAACATAGACATAAAAATACTCAACAAAATCCTAGACACTAGAATTCATCAACATTTCAAAAAAATTATTCACTATGACCAACTGGGATTCATACCAGGTACACAGAGATGGTTCAACTTTCGAAAAAAAATCAATGTAACTCATCACATAAATAAAATGAAAGATAAGCTTCACATTAGTAGAGAAAAGGCATTTGACAAAGCACAACACTCATTCATGTTGAAAATTGTGTAAAATAGGAATGCAAGGGAAATTCCTCAACAATATAAAGGACATTTATACAAAGGAAACAGTCAACAACATTCTGAGCGGATAGAGTCTGAAAGCACTATCCTTGAAATGGTTAATCAGATAAGGACACTCTTTGTTACGCTTTTATTCAACACTGTGCTAGAGGTCCTAGCCAAAGCAATTAAGCTAGAAAAAGAAATAAAGGGCGAGTCGAATCCGACTTGACGGCACTTGGCGGGCTCAAATTATTAAGGAAGAAGTAACAACATCTGTATTTGTGAAGAATATGATCTTATACACAGAAAAGCCTAGGAACACACACACACACACACACACATACACACACACAAACCTACTTGAATGAATAGAAGAATCAGCAAATTATCAGCATTCAAGATAAACAGACAAAAATCACTTGAATTCCCCAACAACAAAGGGGACATTCAAAAGGAATCACTGAGTCAATATCTCTCACAATATCCCAAAGATGATTATAAAAACACTTAGGAATAAATCTAAACAGAGACATAGAAGACCCATACAAAGCAAACTACAAGGCACTACTGCAAGAAACCAAAAGAGACCTATACAAGTGGCAAAAAATATACCTTGCTCATGGATAAACCCAAACCCAGTGCTGCCAGTCTATTCTGGCTCACAGTGACCCTATAAGCCATAGTAGAACTGCCCCATAGAGTTTCCTGGGAGTAGCTGGCAGGTTTGAATGGCATCTTTTTGATTAACAGACATAGCACTTAACCACTATGAAACCAGACTCACAGATAGGAAGACTCAATATTGTGAAAACGTCCTTTCTATCCAAAGCGATATACAAATACAACACAATCCCAGTCTAAATTCCAATGGCATTTTTTAATGAGCTGGAGAAACAAATCACTCAGTTCACATGGACAAAGTATAAGACCTCAGATAAACAAAGCACTACTGAAGAAGAATAACAAAATGGGAGACCTCACACTACCTGGTTTTGTAACCTATCATGCTGTCGTAATAGTCCAAACAGCCTTGTACTGGTACAGTAAGAGATATATAGACCAATGGGACAGAACTGATAATTCAGATGTAAAATCATCCACTTAAGAGTAATGAAGTTTGATAAAAGCCCCAATATCTATTAATCAGGGAATAAAATCTCTTAAACAGTTTTGGCACAACTGGATATATATTGGCAAAAAAATGAAAGAAGACACATACTCCATACCATGCACAAAAACTAATTCAAAATAGGTCAAATACCTAAATATAAAATAAAAAACCATGAAGATCATGTAAGAAAAAGTAACAGCAATGTTAGGAATCCTAATATGTGGCCTAAACAGAATACCAAACACTAGTAACAACACAAAAATACCAGAAGACAAAATAGATAACTGGAAACTCATAAAAATCAAACACCTATGCTCATCCAAAGACTTCACTAGAAGAGTAAAACGACAACACACAGATTGTGAAAAGACATACATTGCAAGAAATCTGATCAGCATCTAATCTCTAAAATCTATAACTTCCAACAAAACAGCAACAACAAAAAGACAACCCAATTAAAAAACGAGCAAAGGATTTGAGCAGACACTTCACAAAGAGGCCATCCAGGCATCTAACAGATACCTGAGGAAATGCTCACTATCATTAGCCATTAGAGAAAGGAAAATCAAAATTACATCTCACCCCAACAAGGCTGGCATTAATCCAAAAAACAGAAAATAATAAATGTTGGAGAGACTTTTGAAAGACTTTAAAACTGAAACACTACTGTTAGGAATGTAAATGATACAACAACTTTGGACTTCGATCTGTGTTTTCTTAAAAATCTGTAAATAGAAACTCCATATAATCCAGCAATCCCACTCCTTGAAATATATCCTAGAGAAATAAGGGCTTTCACACAAATAGATACATGCACACCAATGTTTATTGCAGCACTGTCCACAAGGAGAAGAAGGTGGAATCAACCTTGGTGCCCATCAACATATGAATGAACAAATTATGATATATTCACAAAATGGAATGTTATAAGACAATATAAAACACTGATGAATTTGTGAAACATAACATGGAAGAATCTGGAAGGCATTATGCTGAGTGAAATTTGTCGGTTTCAAAGGGACAAATACGATATGAGACCACCATTTAAAGAACTCAAGAAAAGATTTAAACACAGAAGAAAACATTCTTTGGTGGTTATGAGGTTAGAGAGGGATAGGGATATTCTCTAACTAGGTAGTAGGCAAGTTTTGGGGTGGAAAGGGAAGAACAACACACAATATAGTGGAGGTTAGCACAGCAGCACTAAGCCCAACACATAGATGTTTCCTGAATACAACCAAACAGAGGGTCAGAGTAGCAGAAACAGGGGTCTGGGAACCACAGTTTCAGGGAAAATTTATGTCAACTTGTGTAACAAAGTTTTTTAAGACAGTGTTCTGCATTCCACTTTGGTAAGATACATCTGGGGTCTTATGAGGTAGCAATCATCCATCTAAGAAGCATCAATTGGTCCCAGCCCACCTGGAGCAAGTGAGAATAAAGAACACCAGAACATAAGGAAAACTATAAGCCCAAGAGACAGAAAAGAGCACATGCAGGTGGTAGCTGGATAACAACAATGACTGCTCTGAAAGGAAACACAACAGAGTCCCTGACAGCATGGGAGAAATGTGAAGGGCAGAGCTACAGCTGCAGTAGAAAGAGCAGACTTTCAGGTCTACGGAGGGTGTCCAGAAGACATGACGTCCAGACTCTCTATTAGCCCTAAGCTGAAACCATTCCTGAAATGAATTCTTCAGACAAAGACTGGACTGAAGTGTAAGATATACAATGATACTATTGAAGGGTATACTTCTTGACTCAGGTTCATGAAACTAAGTGGACAGATTCTATTCAGAGGCAAGACGAGAAGACAGAGGAGATTAGAGACTGGTTGAACGGATATGGAAAATACCTAGTGTGGGAGAGCAGCTGCGTTATGTAACAACGTGTGTGTGTAAATTTTCATATGAGAAACTGACTTGAATTGTAAACTTTAACTTAAAGTACAATAAAATAAAACAATTTCAAAATAAATAAGTAAATAAATTTTCCATGAAAAAATTAAGATAAAATACAGACATTTAGATAAATTTTGTGAGAGTGAGCATAATTTATACAAGAAATTCAGAATCTGTGGAGGAGAAAATAATGTGCCTGATGCAGTGATTTAGAGCTATAGGTCCTAATCACTAGGTCAGCAGTTGAAATTCACAAGTAGTACTGTCAGGCAGTTCTGCTCTGTCCCATAGAGTCACTGTGAGTCAGAATTGACTGGACGGCAATGTTGGTTTGTTTGTTGCATATATGTATGTAAAAATATAAAACTCATGCATGATTTTCGAAACTACATACACAAAAGCAAAAGGACAATATATGTGGAAAGACTATTTGTAATTCATATGATCTAGAAAACAGTGTGTGTGTACCTATTGATTACATATAATAAAGATGTGTTTGCTGATTATGAAGTAGTTTCTAAAATTTGTAAGAAACATATAAACTGCACATAAAATAACTGACAAAGTTCCTGACTAGACATTGCAGACAAGAGAGAACGTAAAGTACTGGCACCCAAGAGCACTGAAAAAGATGAAAGGAAATGGCTGTTTTCACATATTTCACATTTAATAGGGTGGAGAATTTCTACAGCATTGTGTGGGAAGAAATCTGTCACTAACCATCAAAGATTAAAATACACAAAGCCTTTGACCCAGTAACTGAAGGTCAGGATTCTTTTTTTTTTTTATTTTTATTTAACATAACAGTGACAATGTACATTCACATGTAAATTTACATGCCCCCCTATATGCAGCTTCCACTGCTCTCCCTGTCCGGTGACTGCACACTATTCCTCTCTGCTCCATACATGTCTCATCCTCCCAACAGTCTCCTTTCCCCTCCTCTCCGTCCACTCCCCTTCCTCCAGCGAGAGGTCAGCAAGATGATATCCTATAGATGTATAGAACCATAAAGTACTTCCAACATATGGTCACTCTGCATTGCCAAGTCCAATCCATTCCTGTCCAAAGAGTGGACCTTTGTTATAATTTATGGGAACGGGCAGCATCAGGGCCGGGGGCCATGCTCTCAGAGGAACCCCAAAACCGCTGGACCATCAATTGAGGTCTTTTAGTGGAGAGGATTCTTTTTGCAGAAGTTAAAACGCTAGTGAGTACAGTTTTAATTCTAAGGAAGTTCATTTTAACTTTATTTGCATTGTCCAAAAGAACTTTGAAGAAACCTTCAACACTGCCTTAGTCATTTAGAGCTGTTATAATGGATATACCACAAGAGAATTGTTCAACAAAGAGAAATTTATCTCTTCACAGTTTAGTATTCTGAAAGTCCAAATTCAGGGCATCAGCTCCAGGAGAAGACTTCTTCTCTTTTTGTCGGCTCAACAGAAAAGTCCTTGTGATGTATGTCTTTCTTTTGGTTTAAGAGCAAACCTCAGGTCCAAATGACATGCTCTGCTCCCTGCCCTTCTTCCTTGGTGGTATAAAGTTTCCAACCTTTTAATCTCTTTTGTCCCTTGTAGGATAAAAGGATAAAAATTGGTACAAGCCATACCCCAGAAAAACTACCTTTCCCTTAGATCATGGAGGTGGCCTCAGTAAAGGTGTTATGATTCCACGCTAATCCTCTCCAACATAATCCAGTTTATCCCATTAACCACAGGCAGAGATTAGGATTGACAGTATACAGAAATCACAAAACAGAGGACAACTACATAATACTGAGAATCATGGCCCAGTCAAATTGCTACAAATATTTTTGGGGAGACATAATTCAATTCCTGACAAATACCTATCACCGAAGGGATAAATCTGGTAAATCCATATCATGGAGAAATTAACAAGTACTTTAAGGATAGTGGTTAGGTAGGTATTTCTTAATTTATGTGAAGGAAGGTTGAGTGATGATGTTAAGAAATAGCATAAGGGCAGACACAAATATTCCTCTTCCTGTATACCTACATTTTCGTGTGTTTATATGACCACATAAAAATACATGGAAGTACGCATACAAATTTGTTAACATTATGTATTTTGGAAGTGGGAAGGGAGACTAGGGCTTCTACACATATATACCAAATTGTGTAGAGTCAGGTCCAACTCACGGCAACCCTACAGGTCAGAGTAGAACTGCCCCCCTAGAGTTTCCAAGGGGGGCCTGGTGCGTTGGAACTGCCGACCTTTTGGTTAGCAGAAGTAGCACTTAACACACTATGCCAGGAGGGTTTCCTTAGATAGTATTTTGAGAAGAAACTTTTAAAGCAATAAATAATAAGTTTTAATTTCTACTTGTGGAAATTTTTCTGAAATAAAAAAATAGAAAAAAAAAGCCATATGATTCCTAAGATTGTTTATTGCATAATGATATAACAAAAAGAGGAAAAAAAAGAAAAGATCGTGTAATGACTTAAATGGGTAGCTATGAAGGAACAATTAAGGAAATTCTGGTAGTACAGCCAACCAAAGATATTATGAAGCCATTAAATACTATAACTACAAAGTTAAAAACAAACAAAAAATCTTGAGTTAAAATAATAAGCCATCAAATCAAGGCAAAGTGAATATAGATTTACATTTGTATTGTGATTAAAATAAAAATATAGAACCATGATGGTTGGAAGACTATGTACAAGAATGACAACTGTTTCATGAAGGAGTGTGGCCAGATTTTCACTCACTTGGACTAACTAAACACATTATAATAATAATCTAATTTACATATTTTCTACTTTGTATCATACATTTTCTGAAAATATAGTGCTGAAAAGCAACATACACGGACTTTGTCCTTGGGAGATATCTTAGTCATCTAGTACTGCTGTAACAGAAATACCACAAGTGGGTAGTCTTACCATGGACATATTTATTCTCTCAGTCTATTGGCTATGAGTCCAAATTCAGTGCATCAGCTCTGGGGTAAGTCTTTCTTTTTTTGTTAGCTCTGGTGGAAGGTCCTTGTCATCAATCTTCCTCTGGAATAGGATCTTCTCCACATAGGAGTCTCAGGTCCAAAGGATGTGCTCTGCTCCCAGAACTGTTTTTTTGGTGGTATAAGGTTACTATGTCTCTCTGCTGACTTCACTCTCCTGTATCTCAAAAGAGATTGGATTGGACCTGGCAATGCAGAGTGACCATATATTGGATGCACTTTATGGTACTGTACATCTATAGGATATCATCCTGCTGACCTCTGGCTGAAGGAAGGAGAGTGGGTGGAGAGGATGGGAAAGAAGACTGTTGGGAGGATGAGACATGGATGGAGCAGAGAGGAATAGTGTGCTGTCACTGGACAGGGAGAGCAGTGGAAACTGCCTAGAGCTGGGCATGTAAATTTATACGGGAATGTACATTTCCACCCAGTCATATTAAATAAAACAAAAAAAAGAGAGATTGGCTTAAGACACAATCCAATCTTGTGGATATCATCAGTGAAACTGCCACTAATTTATCTCATTACATCACAGTAATAGGATTTTACAGCATGTAAGGAAATCACATCAGACAGCAAAATGGGAGAAAATCACACAATACTGGGAACCATGACCTAGCCAAGTTGACAGATACTTTTGGAGGACACCATTCAGTCCATGACAGGGCTTCTAAATAGAGCCTGGTGTCAAACAAATGATTACACATCATGTACTTACAGTTGGGAAGAGTCCTACTGAAGAAAAATAGCACAAGGTCCTATCATAGTGATCGATTACGAGATGCTTCACTGAGGAAGTGACAAAACCTGAAGGACCAGCCAGACTGTCCAGATCCTGGACAACAGTAGGAGAGAGGTAGAGGTAACAATATCACAATGAACATAACAAAGGCAAAAAGTATAAAGGTACAAAGAAAGAGAGAACGTTAATAACAATGTTCTTAAGTCATTAAACAAGTCTTCTACATGTTGTGTCTTTTCTGCTTAATACAGCAGCAGTCCTATACATCATTTTACACACAGTTGCCCAGTTTGGTTGCAGTGTCTTGGAAAAGAGGCTGGGAAATATAGTAAAATCCCTTGACTGTAGCTCTACGGCACTTGGCTGGCTGGCGTAGCCATATTCAGATTCTGTTTGCTATTTGATTTTAGTGAAGTTAAATCACCTCAGGTGGTGAGTGAAATCACACAGGTGGTGAGTTAAATCCACAGGGTGTATCAATTTCTTTCTGTAAACTGAAGAAGTAAATATTTTTAGTTAGCAGGAACACCTGTACTAATGTGACCCAGTTAAAGCTAGAATATAGAAGCACATCCATGTGCACATAATGTATATTCTTCATTCTAAACAGAAACTCTGAAAAGTTCCAGTCCCTTTATTTCCCATTTAAGGGAAAAGTTTTCTAGGTGGAGGCTACTTGATAATTACTTTTTCTGTAATAATCAGACACTAAGTGGGAAAATATCTAGAACTGACTGTTCACTGAATTCCTCCCAGCTACCCCTCTGAGTTCATCTTGCTTGAGGAAGAGCATAGATTCACAAAGAATAAAATACAAATGACTAGCTCAGTGCTATAGCGTTTAAATAGTTATCTCTTAATAGCAATTACCACCTAGAAGAGCATCTGTAAAATGGATTAAATAGACTCTGAGCTGCTTCTGAATGACTAAAAAGAAGACTGCATTCTATTACTGGGGCAATGAACACACAATCTTGGAGGCATAGATAAGAGTTTACAAGCAAGTTCCACACAATGATTTTGAAATGTCAACATTATTCAAGAAATAGGAGAATTTATGCAATGTGAGATTTCTGCAATCTGCTGAAAGATATTAAAAGGTACTTGATGTGTAGTTAGATGGGCAAGATTAGAATGGTGCCATGGCCCCTTCCTAAGCAAATTTCATAGCCTCAAAAAACATCAATAGTATGATGTAGAAAATGAAGATAATACTACTTTATAACGTTATAACAGCCACTCTTTTGCCCTGCCTGTATCATCTCTATCTATTCTCAGGTCAGATGAAGGTACTGCACATGCCCATGGCATCTTCCATGTCTCTGCATGGATAACTTTGGCCATAGAATGTTCTTGGTACATGCACAAGGCAGGAGTTAAAAATCCTGTAGCAAACCTAAATTAGTGATACATGGGAGTGCTGAATATCGTAAATTATTATACAATTGCTCACATTTACTTGCATGACATATTAACAATATTGTTTTTGATAATTTCCGCATTCTGTTTGGATCATATTTCTTTTGAAGTACCATGTATGTGGATCTCTTCATTTAGTTGGCCAGGAAGCTGCCTTCTACATTTCTTAGCATAAACAAGTGGGTGTTGCTAGCATTGCATCTATTTGTTGAAACATCTCAGTTGGTATTCCTTCATTTCTTGGAGCCTGGCTTTTTTGCCAGTACATTCAGTGCAACTTGGACTTCTTCTGTCAGTACTTGACTCTTGATCACACGCTACCTCCTAAAATGATTAATCAATTATTTTTGGTACAGTGAATCTGTATTCCTCCATCTTCTTCTGATGCTTCCTGCATCATAGAATCCTTTAAACTGCAATTTGAGGCTTGAAGTTCTTTGTCTTCTCGAGCTACCCTTTGAAATCTTCTGTTTAGATCATTTACTTCATTGTTTCTTCTGTTTACTTCAGGAATTCTACAACTAACAGTAAGCTTCAGAGTCTCTTCTGATGCCCACATTGGTCTTTTTTTTCCCCTATTTTTGTTAATGACTTCCTGCTTTTATCATGTATAAAGTTCTTGATGTTATCCCACAACACATTCAGTTTTTAAGCAGTAGTGTTCAGTGCATCAACGCTATTCTTGACATGGTCTCTAGATTCAGGTGGGATATACCCAACTTCATACTTTGATTCTGATGGACTTGTTTTAACTTTCTTCACCCTGAAGTTAAACTTTCACATAAACAATAAATGATCTGTTCTGCCATTGTCCCCTGGTTTTGTTCTGACTTATGATACTGAGCTTCTCTATTGTGTCTTTCCACAGATGTACTCAGTTTGAATCCTGTACATTCCATCTGGTGAAGTCCATGTGTTAACACATTGTTTATGTTGTTTATGTCGTTGGTCTTGCAAAAGTATATCATGAGATTCACAGTGTTACATCTATCATGAAAGCCATATTTTTCAACTACTGATTCTTGTTTTTATCTCTCACATTTGAATCACTAGTTATTATCTATGTATCTTCATGGCATGTTTGTTTAATTTCAGACTAAAGCAGCTGGTGAAAATCTTCAGTTTTTTCATATTTGGCATAAGTAGTTTATGGATAAATTTGAATAATGGTTACATTAACTGGTCTTCATTGTAGGCTAATGGATATTAGCCTATCACCGATGTCATTGTACTTCAGGATAAATCTTGAAATATTCCTTTTGGTGATAGATGTGACACCATTTCTCTTCAATTTTTCATTCCCAACATAGTAGACCATATGAGTGCTATAATCATCTAGTGCTGCTGTACAGAAATACCATAAGTAGAAATTTATTTTCTCTCTGAAAAGTAGGTAAAAATTCCAAATTCAGGGTGTCAGTTCCAGCTTTCTCTGTCAGCTCTGGAGGATGGTCCTTGTCATCAATCTTTTGGACTAGGAGCTTCTGAAGTATAGGGACCCTGAGTCCAAAAGACACACTCTGCTCCCAGTGCTTCTATCCTGGTGACATGTGGTCCCCAATTCTCTGAGTGCTTTCCTTTCTTTTTATCTCTTAAGTGATTGCCTCAAGGCACAATATACTCTTGTAGGCTGAGTTCTGACTACCAATATAACTGTTGCCTATTCGCCATCATTAACATCATACAGACAAGATTCACAACAAACAGAAAAGTCACATAATACCAGGAATCACTGCCAGCCAAACTGATACTCACATTTTGGGGACAATAATTGAATTTATGGCATTCCACCCCTTGCCCCCACAAAATTATATCCTTGCAACATGCAAAACATATTCATATCACAGCAAAAGTTTTAATTTCATGTCCAAAATCCAAAAATTCCTCTTTACAACTGACTCAACACCTAACAAAATGCTCATATTTAGATTAACGAGATGAGAATTTTAAATTAAGTTGTGATCATAGGCCTCATTTTTTATTGGTTTGTATTTCAAATAGTATGTTTCCAAGTATTATGTTTCAAATATTCAGTTTATTTGTGGCACTGTTGTGGACCAGATGTCTGAGTGGCCTTCCAACTCCAAAGAAAAACTGTGGATGCTAAGTAGAATATACTTTTTATGGAATGTGAGGTTGTGGATGTCTTCATAAGCCCCAAAAACAAACAGATGAGAAAAGAACAATCCTAAAAATATGAACTGTGATCTGGTGAGCAAACCTGCAGAAAAGAGGAACTACACCTAGACCCTGGGGACCTATGAAAGAGATCACAGTGATCTCAAATCAGTTTTATTTACTGATATCAAAGTGTCCAAACCCACTGCCATTGAGTCAATTCTGACATGTACTGATCCTATAAAACAGAGTAGAACGGTATCGTAGAATTTCCAAAGAGTAACTGATAGATTAGAACTGCTGATCTTTTGTTTAGCAGCTGCAGCAAATAACCACTACGCTGAAATATCGTCAACATGTCCAGCAGTGTTGAAAATCCTTCATTTAGTCAATTTGGATGAGCTCTAAAGAACCACTAAGTTATGAAAGAAAAAAATCAGTGTGAGTATAATTCATCAGTAAAACAAAAGCAGGCACTTAGAATTCAAGATCTGTAGACAATGGATGTATTAGATAAAAATGTCTAAAACAAATTTGCATAGCCTAACACACTAACAAGTGTGCTTCAAAGAATGAGATAGACTTCAGAAAAACAATAATTAAAATATAAAAATGAAAATTAACTTGTGTCAATGAGAACTCAATATATGAGTTAAACAGCAAATTAGACAGAATTGAATTAAAAACAAAATAACTGAGCAAATATCTGAAAGCTTTTAATTTTACCAGTTGATATGGTTGTCTACATGGAAAGATTAAAATAACTATAGTTTAAATATTAAATCTCATCAATTAAAACTTGATTTTCTATTCAGCAGTAATCAAGTTTCAGGAAATATAATTTATATGATGCTATTTACTACAGTAGCAAAAGTACTAAGTAAGAAAAAATAAATTTAATAGCTTCTGAAGGTAATTATAAAACTTTAAAAAAATCATTAAAGAAGTTCTAAATAAGCAAGAAAATGTACCTCAATAAAATAATCCAATATCATAAAATGCCATTTCTCTTCAAATGTAGTCATAAGTTTTGTACTTATAATTAATATTTCAAATATTCTATTTTAAACAAATTGACAAAGTAATTATAAAATTTGTGTGGGAGAGCAAAGTCCAAGAATGCTGTCCAGGAACTAGCAGTTTCATGCATTAAGACACAGTATGATATTACACTAATTAAGACATTGAGAAATGAAACAGAAAAACATGAGACACAGAATTTTATGTAATATGGAAACTGAATGATGTACATGGTAATACAGGTCAGCAAGAAAAGAAGTACCGTTTCATAAACATGTAATTACATGCATTGAAAATTTAATTAGTTCAGTCTTTTATCATACAAAAAATGTGAAAGATCAAATTTAAATACTTTTTAAAGCCCACTTTGGAAACTCATGCATTTTACGAGCAGAGGAGGATCTCTTAAACAAGATGTAGTGACTGATTACAAGAAAATATATAGACAATTAGAACACCCGTTAGTCACCATGAGTCGGATACGACTTGACGGCACTTGGCTATTAGTCAAAAACACCACAAAGAAATTAAAAGTTTGAACTCTCAGCATTTGTACCTCTAAAATTTAATTTTTTTTGTATATCTAACATTAAAATAACTCTTAATAAGACTCACAAATTATCCATAATTTCTTTTTTTAAATAAAGTATAGACAGGTATTTCAAATAAAAGGAAATGCGAATTGCCTATGAGATACATGAAAAGAGGTTCAATCAGTCTAATAATCAGATAAATGTATTTTGGAATTTTAATTAGATATTATCTAACAGCAAGAATATTGTTAACTACTGTAACTCCTGACAAGGATTGAAAAGATAGCCTGTCAAAACTAATTTACATAAACCAGTGAAAATTGTATGATTTGATGCTATTCTCTTGGAAAATATTTGACATTTTTTGTAATATTGAATAATCATGTGCATCTTGACTGAACATTTTTTCTTACAGTTGAGTAATTGCTATCCAGGGGCACAGGAACAAGAAGGTTGAAAGCAACCTATGTGAGTACGTATGCTTTTTTGTGTGTGGCAACTGAAAGTTGAAAATAATTAGTGCTCAGTTTGAGAAGAATGAGTAAAATATGATATATTAATTCAAGGGAGTATTACACAGAAATGTGTATGTTAGAGTTACAAATGGTATATATCAATCTAAGAAATATATGCCACATTATACTATTACCATAAAACTCTAAAACAAACAATATAAAGCAATATTCTGCCTAGGATAACATCATAAGAAAAAGTAATGGAAGGGAGATTTCTTCTGAGAAGTTGGAAGTATGTGATGTGATAGAGGTAGAGTACATGTTTTAATTTGTCCTGATCTTAGCTCATGTGGTGGATTCATGTGTTCATTTTATTTTTATGTATATTATAAATGTGCTACACGCATCCTTCAACATACATTAAAATACATCTAAAATTCATACAAGTAAGAGTTTTAAAGTGTCAAACTTATTTTTTGGTGTGCTGCTGTACAAATGGCAAGAAATTCAGAGTCATACACACCCTGGTTCTAACCCAGTCTATTACACCAAAAATTAGACTTGGAAAAATGCTTCCTCTCTGACTAGTTTCATTTTTTTTTTTTTTTTAAATGAAGATAATAATACAGATGGGCAAAACACAGTGTGTTCATGACTTAGTACAGTGCCTGGTACACATATAAGTACATCTTACACATTCATGGAGGCTATTTACTAATTTATTGTTGTATTAAAAATATCTATCAGCTATGTTATACCTCTTGGAACACCACCAGCTGTCCCCAGACTACAAAGTTCCAGCTTTTATACAACCTGCAGTTATAAACCAACCCCTGTAAAGCCTGTTACATTAAAACCTTTCAGAAAACCACTCCCTGTCATCCTAGACATTGCTGCTGCTGGTAAGGACAGAAGAAAGGGGGACAGTGGTAGCCGAGCAGCAGAAGCGCAACTGGGAGGAAGGAGAGAAGGAATGTAGCATGCCTAGCTCCTTAGCTGTCTGGCCCCCTTGAAGAGCAGTTGCAGGCACATCAGCTGCTGCCCACAAACCAAGCTAGAGAGCCAGAACCCATATCCATGTCCTCTGCCTTATCTGCCTGTATACCAACTATGTTCCAGTGCAGCAAGTGTCTGGATCTGAGTTGTTTAAAACAATTAGGGGCACATAAAAGATGAACTACCTTTTCTTTGGAAAAAAAGAAAAAACCTCATGAGATAACGGACACAAGTGGTGGGATGTTGCTCAAAGGGATGTTATGAGGTGCATGATTGTATATATTTTAATAGATCATGATCATCCAGAGACAGGGCAAGTTACGTTGATCATCTCATAAGCACAGTACCTAGAACAGTATCTGATATTCATGATTTTAATGTAACAAACATTTGCTGGGTACCTACTAAGTGCCTGGCAACATAGTAGGTATTTAGCAGGTATTTAGAAAATGTTGTAGAAATAAATGGACACCCAGTATACTATGTAACCAATGAAATTTCTAAATGAGTTCAATTAGGGACTTTTGTTCATTTTGTGTATGAATACATAAATTTTACAAGATGACAGGAAATTTGGTTGAAAATATATTTTGCAATAGACTGCTTTATAGTAAAATTTTCTATTACAGATAGTCTCTGACTCATGATGCATTTGAGTTATGACTAACTGCACCTATAACTGTTCTTCCTTTTGTACCTTATCATTAGCAATGTGTAGTGTGCACAGTGTTGCAGCACATAGTTTGCCAATGTTACTATTCTCATTCAGTCCCAAATGTCTACTTTTTAAATTTACTTTTCAAAACATGGTAATTTAGAATCAGTTTTCTAAAATAAATCAGAAGCTTCAGCTGTTTGAAATTATGGACCAAATGCTATTACATTGCAGAAGCTGATAGGCAGATTGGGGAAGCAGTGAGATGGTACCGTGAAATATATGAAGAAAAAGAAAAGGACCATACAAAAAAATGTCACTAATTTTCTGACTAGAAACAGCAGCTCTATTCCCAGGGATAAACCAGGTGATCCAGAGGCTTCCAAAAGTTGTTAATACAACTGAGAAAATGCCAGTATTGTCCAGCTCTTCTTCATTAGAGTAGATATTCATGATCCACATATTTCTTTTATGGATGTAGAAGGACTTCCAATTAACTTTGCAAACTCATCCTAGAAAAAAAGCTATGCACCTCATTGCTGAATATCTCTACGAGCACCTTCAAACTACACCCCTTGGGAAACTATGCACCTACAACAGTGCCTAGTCCACCCTTCAAAGCAATTTTGGAACTCCTTTTCTGGAATGCCCATCAGAGCTGTTGTGGTATTAAACTTGATGTCCTGGATATCATCAAAATACCTTCCTTTCAATGTTTATCTTCAGGTAAAGGAAAAGGTCACTGGGGGCCGAATCAATGAGCAGAACGGCTGTTCCAATACAATTATTTGTTTAATGGCTAAAAACTCCTTCATGGACAACTATACAATTAAATTTGCAACCTTGCCACCGTGTGCAATGGCCATTCAAGAAGATGTCCCAAAATCTCTCTGAAGAGTGATCTAGACACAGGAGTCGGCACAGGAGCTTCCCAAAGGAAGTACTTCCGTTGTGACCATAGTGATAGTCAGCAATGAGGTGTATAGCACTTAGAACAATTAAGTTTGCAGACTTAATTGTTGGGCCTCAAATGTGTGCAGTAAGTAAGTTTATATGTAGTGCTTCCAATTCCCAATGAATTTATACAGCTACTGATAATCAAATGTAATAATAATATTGAAAACTTATAAAAGAGGCATTTGACTTACATCAAAACAACTCATGTAGGAGCCCTTATGTAGAACCCTGTGATAAGCTGGAATTACCTGTATTGTGAAATGTAGTCATTTTCATCCATAAAAATGTGAAAAGTGGCTTAAAACAGAAGAAAAAACTTTTCCACATTTCAATAATTAGTAATAATTGCTGTTAATATTGAAAATATTTTTCTAGAATTTTTAAATGCGTATTATGATTCATTATTATCAGCATAATATATATGTAGTTTTTCTTTACTTCCAAATTTTTCAGTAGTTAAAATTAGTGTTTTCTGGGGGCGGGGGGTGGAGTCAAGGTGGCAGACTAAGCACACGTCTCCTTATGTCCCTCTGGAAACCAAGACCTGAATTGATAATCAAACGGAGCCTTCTGATCACCTAATCAGCCCCAGGACAGGGCACAGGGCTTTTATTTTGGACTTCATACCACTGAGCACAAAACCTCCTCTCTTTCACTGACTCCTGCTCCTGTCTAGCCCTGGCTGTCACGGACTGAAGGTAAACACACCATTTTGACTTTTTTTCCCTCTGTCTTGGCCAGCGGGCGGAGATGGGTCTTGCCTAGCAGCTAGACTCAGACATGCTGCTGGGGTGATAGGCAGGTGAAATTCCCATATTTTGAGAGCCAGGCTTAGGACTCTGTTAATCTAGCCACTTTGAGCCTGTCGTTTTATATCTGCCTCAGTGGACTTTGTATGGAATTTTGCAGTCAGTGTGCGGGGTGCCATGTTGGATATGGAGATTCCAGTGGGACTTCATTCTTAGCCTGGGAGCCTGCGCCTGCAAACAGGACAGTGCTTCTCTGACAGAGAAGCAGTAATTTACCCATTGCCACCTACGCTGGGGGCCCTGCAACAGAAACAGAGGAATCACTACCTCTCGGCACCTTTAGCACTTTTATCTGCTGCCTGGGTGGAGGGTGCCTTCTTGGATATGGTGGCCACAGCTGGACCTAATTCTTAGCTTGGGAGCCAGAGCCTGCCTGCAGGAAAGTGCTTTTCTGGTAGTGTCGCCTAAGGCGAGGCCCTGTCAGGAGAGGCCATCAGGGCAGTAGCATTGCTGTATTCTGAACTAGTTTGTATCACCTGGGGTTGGATATAGTGGTGCTTACTTTGTCAGTTGAGAAGAGGGACCTCTACACCTAAAAACATAACTGACTTGGGAAGTGGTCAGATACCTTTTGCTTTACATTTTAAGAAAGCCTAGAGAAATATCTGCTGTCCATCCCAACAGTATCTCTTCCAGCCTCTACGTACTCACGTGGGACCCAAAAAAGCAACAGATATTTGTGGCATAGGAGAAATCACCCATGGCTTCCGAAGGCTCCCAAACAAAGCAACCAAGGAGTTTTCCGCATGAAGAAACATTTATGAAAGTATCAGAAAGTCAATACAAGATGATTATATACAGAGCCCTTCTAGACCTTATACAAAATGCAGCAGAGCAAAATGAAAAATTAAGCAAGATGTTCGATCTGATGGAACACCAGAACTCTGAAATCCAGCAGATCAAGAACAAAATCAAAGACATCGAAACTTCAATGCAAAGCCAAGACAACAGAATGGAACAAATAGAAAAAAGAATTTCTGACTTGGAAGACAAAGCTACTGATGCCAGCATCTATGAGCATAAATCAGAAAAAAGAAACAAGAAAAATGAAGAAACATTAAGAAACACGTGGGACTCTATTAAGAGGAACAACCTTTGATTAATTGGAGTCTTTGAACAGTGTGAGACATCTGAGAACACAGAGAGTATCGCTGCTGAGCTGCTGACAGAAAACTTCCCAGAAATCATGAAGGAAGAGAATATAGACATCTCAGATGCATATCGTATGCCACCCAATATAGATCTCAAAAGACAGACTCCAAGACATATTATAATCAAGCTTAACAAAATGAAACATAAGCAGCAACTCTTAAAGGTAGCAAGACTCAAAGCAAAGCTAACATTCAGAGGGAAACCCTGTAGGTTCTCTTCAGATTTCTCATCAGAAATCATGCTGGCATGGAGACAGCGGCATAACACATTCAAAGACGTGAAAGAGAAGAACTTCCAGCCAAGAATTCTATATCCTACAACCTGTCTTTCAAATACAAAAATGAAATTAAGACATTCCCAGATAAACAGAAACTCAGAGATTTTGTAAAAACCAAACCCAAACTACAAGAAATACTGAAAGAAGTTCTTCGCTCTGACTTAGAATAACAAAACCACTAACTTTATATTTTTGAACGACACACTATTCAAAGCTCTACTCAGTTAGGGAAGGCTCCAAAGTCAATCACAGCTTTCATACGGAAAGACGCAATCCAGTGATCATCAAGGAAATTATGGTATCATCATATTAAAAAGAGGGATGTACTACAGTTGTTAAAGTCCTTCCAGATGGAGAGGAAGATGACAAGACTGGTAGTAATTAATATTGGGTTTATAAATAGTTTATTAAGGGGGTTCATAGGGGCAGCTGTAAAGCACAACAAAGATGTATCATATCTTTTCAAGAAATGTAACACAGGAGTCTCAACAACTACAAAACCAGCTCTGAAAAAGGTGAAAAATTAACTCACAGAAAAGAATGTCCAAGAACAGACTAATAACAACAACAGAGAAAACAACATAAAAATAAACATATCACAATGGCAGCAGAGAACACATACCTATCAGTAATTACCTTGAATGTCAATGGACTGAATGCTGCAGTAAAGAGACATCGAGTGACATCTTGGATCAAAAAAATGACCCAATCCATAGGTTGTCTGCAAGAAACTCACTTGAGACCTAAAGATAGGAACAAACTGAAAATTACAGGATGGAAGAATATATATCAAGCTAACAATGAACAAAGAAGAGCAGGGGTGGCAATTCTAATCTCAGACAAAATCAATTTTAATGTCAAATCCACCATCGTGGACAGAGATGGACACTATTTATTGCTGAAAGGTTCAATACACAAGCAAGACTTAACTATATTAATATATTTATGCACCTAATATCAGAGCACCTAAATACGTTGAAGAAACACTGACTACACTCAAAAGAGAGTTAGATGACTCCACTGTAATAGTGGGATACTTAAACACTCCACTCTCAATACTAGACAGATCATCTAGAAAAAAGCTCAGTAAAGACACAGAAGATTTCACTGACACAATTAACCAACTAAACCTCATTGATGTATACAGAACTTTACACCCATCAGCAGACAACTACACCTTCTTCTCCAGTGTACAAGGAACATTCTCCAGAATTGACCATGTGATAGGCCGTAATGCAATGCTCAACAAAATCCATACCATTGAATTACTGCAAAGCATCTTCTCAGATCATAAAGCCATCAAAGTTGTAATCAATAGCAGAAAAAACATAGATAGAAAGTGGAACTCTTGGAAACTGAACAACATCTTGCTCAAGAAAACATGGGTTATAAAGGAAATCAAGGATGAACTAAAGAAATTCATGGAGTCCAATGAGAACAAAAACACTTCCTACCAGAACCTATGGGATATAGCCAAAGCAGTGCTCAGAGGTCTGTTTATCTCCATAAATGCACAAATCTGGAAGGAAGAAAGAAACCAAATCAAGGAACTAACCCTATCGCTTGAACAAGCAGAAAGAGAACAACAGAGAAACCCCTCAGGTACCAGAAGAAATGAGATCATAAAGATTAGAGCAGAGCTAGATGAATTAGAGAATAGAAAAATAATAGAAAAAATTGAAAAGACCAAAAGCTGGTTTTTTGAGAAGATCAACAAAATTGACAAGCCACTGGCTAAACTTACTAAAGAAAAGCAGGAAAGGAAACAAATAGCCCAAATTAGAAATGAGAGGGAAATTGTCACCACAGGTGCAACAAAAATAAAAAATATCACAACAGAATACTATGAAAGACTGTACTCTAACAAATTTGAAAACCTAGTGGAAATGGACAAATTCTTTGACTCATACCACCTGCCCAAATTGTCACAACATGAAGCAGAACAACTTAATAAACCCATCACAAAGGAAGAGATTGAAAATGTCATCAAAACACTGCCAACGAAAAAAAGTCCGGGCCCAGATGGTTTCACTGCAGAATTCTACCAAGCATTTAGAGAAGAGTTATCTCCAGTACTACTGAGACTATTTCACAGTACAGAAATGGATGGAGTACTCCCAAACTCATTCTATGAAGCCAGCATAACACAGATACCTAAGCCAGGGAAAGACCCAACAAAGAAAGAGAACGACAGACTGATATCACTCATGAATCTAGATGGAAAAATCTTCAACAAAATTCTTGCCAATAGAATACAACAACATATCAAGAAAATAATCCATCATGACCAAGTGGGATTCATACCAAGGATGCAAGGCTGGTTCAGCATCAGAATAACAATTAATGTGATAAACCACATAAATAACACAAAAGACAAAGATCACCTGACTTTGTCCATTGATGCAGAAAAGGCGTTTGATAAAGTCCAACACCCATTCATGCTAAAAACCCTTAGCAAAATGGTCATAGACGGCAAATTCCTCAACAGAATAAGAGCCATTTATACAAAGCCAGTTGCCCACGTCATCATGAATGGAGAGAGACTGAAAGACTTTCCCTTGAGATCAGGAACTAGACAAGGATGCCCACTCTCACCTATTCTATTCCACATTGTGCTAGAAGTTTTAGCCAGAGACATTAGACAAAGCCAAGAAATAAAGGGCATCTGCATCAGCAAAGAGGAAGTTAATATCTCCCTGTTAGCAGATGACATGATTATATATGCAGAGAATTCTAAGGACTCTATAAGTAAACTACTCAAACTGATAGAAGACTTCAGCAGTCTCAGGATACAAGACAAACATAAGTAAATCAGTAGGATTCCTTTATACCAACAGTGAGACTGTTAAGGAAGAAATTATCAAATCAGTACAATTTATGATAGCCGCTAAGAAGATAAAGTACCTAGGAATTAATCTACCCAGAGAAATAACAGACCTTTACAAAGAGGACTACAAGCCCTTATTACAAGAAACTAAGAGAGACTTAGATAAATGGAAAAACCTACCTTGCTCGTGGATAGGAAGACTTAACATTGTGAAAATGTCTATTTTACCCAAAGCAATCTATTTCTATAATGCAATCCCAATACAAGTTCCAGCGACATGTTTTATTGAGATGGAGAAACAAATCACCAATTTTGTTTGGAAAGGGAAGAAGCCCCGGATAAGTAAGGTACTACTAAAGAAGAAGAACACTCTGGGAGGCCTCTCATTACCCGACCTTAGAACATACGGCACTGCTACAGTGATCAAAACAGCCTGGTACTGGTACAAGACAGACAGATTGATCAATGGAACAGAATTGAGACCCCAGAGATAACACCATCTGCCTATGAACAGTTGATATTCGACAAAGGCCCTAAGACATTAAACTGGGGTAAAAACAGTCTCTTCAACAAATGGTGCTGGCATAATTGGATATCCATGTGCAATAAACTGAATCAACATCCATATCTTACACCTTATACAAAAAAGCAACCCCAACTGGATAAAAGACCTAAATATCAAACCTAAAACGATAAAGCTCATCCAAGAAAACGTAGGAACAACAATGGAAGTTTTAATAAACAATGAGGACAGACTCCAAAATCTGTCAAAGAAACCACAATCAACAGAAGAGAAAAGAGACAAATGAGAACTATTAAGAATCAAACACTTTTGCTCATCCAAAGACTTTATTAATAGAATTAAAAGAACACCCACAGAATGGGAAAAAATATTTGGCAACTCTATGTCAGACTGACACCTGATCTCCATAATCTATAAGATACCACAAAATATCAATAAAAAGAAGATAAATCAACCTATTAAGCGATGCGCAAAGGAGATGTACAGACATTTCACTAACGAGAAGATCCAGGCAGCCAAAAATCACACGCGGACGTGTTCACGATCTTTAGTTATTAAAGAAATTCAAATCAAGACAACAATGAGATACCATCTCACCCCAACAAGATTGGCCATGATCCAAAAAACACAAAACAACAAATGCTGGAGAGGCTGTGGAGAAAGTGAAATCCTCCTACACTGTTGGTGGGATTGCAAAATGGTCCAGCCTCTTTGGAAAGCAATCCAGTGCTTCCTTAAAAAAATGGATATTGATATACCATTTGACCCAATAATTCCACTACTTGGAATACATCCTACAGAATCAAGGCCTTTCACACCAACGGACACATGCACCAGAATGTTTATCGCAGCACAGTGCACGATAGCAAAAGGGTGGAATCAACCCAGATGCCCAACAACAGCAGAATGGATAGGTAAACTATGATACATATACTCAGTGGAGCACTACGCAATGATAAAGAATAATGATGATTCCAGGAAACATCTCCTAACCTGGTTTCAACTGGAAGACATTATGTTGAGTGAAAGTAGTCAGTGACAGAAGGTCAAATATTGTATTAGAACTCTACGATAAGATCTCAAAAACAGACTTGTGTATAGAAGAAAAGACTCTTTGACAGCTGCAAGGGAGTGTAGGAAAGGAGGGAGGGAGGAGGGTTTAGAATAGATAGTTGCTAGAAATCTGGTTGGGAGAAAGCGGTGATAGCACACATTAGAAACAGAACAATATTAAGTGGACTTCAGCATAACTTGAGTACTCCTTCTACCTTAACCCAATATTGCAAGGATAGAGTAGCTGGGGCAGGAGGCAGGGGACCATGCTCTTAGGCTAAATCAAGGCCAATTGGTACAACTAGCGTTTTGCTAAGAGGGCTCTCTGCACCCCACATTGGTGAGTGGCATCTGGGGTCTTAAAAGCTGCCAAGCTGCCATCCGAGGACACAGCAAATGGTCCCAACTTAGCAGGAACGGATATTCACCGAGGACCAAAATGACAACCCAGAAGACAAAGACCCACATGAGTGGGTGACTACATCAACTTGGGACCGGAAGAACCGGATGGTGCCCGGCCACCACCAGTCATAGCTGCAATGGAGCTCACTAGGTTGAATCTCACTGGCAACACAAGAATAAAAAGGGGTGCATCCTCAGATCTCCACTAAAAGACCTCGTTTGATGATCCAGTGGTTTCAGGGTTCCCCTGAGAGCATGGCCCCTGGCCCTGATGCTTTCCTTGCCCATAAATCCTAATGAAGGTCCACTCTTTGGACACAATGGATTGGACTTGGCAATGCAGAGTGACCATATATTGGATGCACTTTATAATTCTATAAATCTATAGGATATCATCCTACTGACCTCTGGCTGGAGGAAGGAGAATGGGTGGAGAGGAGGGGAAAGAAGGCTGTTGGGAGAATGAGATATGGATGGAGCGGAGAGGAATAACGTGCTGTCACCAGACAGGGAGAGCGGTGGAAGCTGCATATAGGTGGGCATGTAAATTTATACGGGAATGTACATTTTCACTCAGTTATATTAAATAAAAAAAAAATTAGTGTTTTCTGTTTTTTTGAAAGGCATATATTATGTAAAATGAAAGAGAACATGAACAGGTAAATTAAAAACTACCTGGGTTTTAAAAAATTGGTGGAGCAAATTTAGTGTGTCTTTTACACGTGTTGAACATTCAAAATAGAATGGATTTCTATCATTTTTTTCCTGGTTTAGTTTTATTCTTATGTTAGATCATGAGAATGGGCTGATTAAGTTGTAAGGTCCCCACAACTGGTGCATCACAGTGATAACCAAAAAGCATATGCAACACCCAGTGGTTTTGTGATCTTAAACAAATTTTTTTTTTCTTATTACAATTGAATGAAAGTGTACATTCCCATATAAATTTTCATGCCCCCCTATATGCAGCTCTCACTACTCTGCCTACCCTGTGACAGCACACTCTTCCTCTCTGCTCCATACATGTCTTGTCCTCCAAGAAAACAATCTATCCCTTCCTCTCCACCCAATAGGAGATCAGCAGAATGACATCCTATAGATGCATTGAACCATGAAGTGCACACACAATTTGGTCACTATGTGTAGCCAAGTCCAATCCATTCCTGTCCAAAGAGTTGACCTGCATTACAATTTATGGACAAGGGCAGCATCGGGGCCAGGAGCCATGCTCCCAGGGGAACTCTGAGGCCCCTGAACATCAATTGCAGTCTTTTAATGAAGATCCAAGGGGGACCCTTTTGTATTCTTGTGTTGCCAGTGAGACTCAACTTTGTGAGCTCCATCATGGCTATCACTGGTGGTGGCTGGGCACCATCTGGTTCTTCCAGTCACAAGTCGATGAGGTGAACCACTCACGTGGGTCTCTCTGTCTTCTGGGTTCCCTTTCCCCCATGTTGTTTGATCCTTGGTGATCATCTGTGCCTGCTGAGTTGGGACCATTTGCTGTATGCTCAGGTGGCAGCTTGACAGCTGTTAAGATCACAGACGCCACTCACCAACATGGGATGGAGAAGGCTCTCTTTCCAAAATGCTATTTCCCCTGAGAGCATGGTCCCTGGCCCCTAGCCCCAATTACTCTGTCCTTGCAATGTTAGGTTAACATGGGAGGAATAATCATGTTATGCTGACGTCTAGTTAATATTGACCTTCTTTCTAATGTGTGCTATTGCAGATTTCACACAAATTTCTATCAACCATCTAATCTAATTTGTCCCCCCCGACCTTCCCCCACTCTCCACCCTAGCAGCCCTCAAAGAATCTTTACTTCTAGGAACAAGTCTGTTTTAAAGTTCCTATTGTAGGGATCTCATACAATATGTGTCCTTTGGCAGACTACTTTCACTCAACATAATGTCCTCCAATTGAAACCAGGTCATCAGATGCTTCCTAAAATTATCATTGTTCTTTATCGTTGCATAGTGTTCCATTGAGTATATATACCATAGTTCACCTATCCATTCCTCTGTTGTGGGGCATCTGGGTTGATTCCATCTTTTTGCTATTGTGGACTGTGCTGTGATAAGCATTCATGTGCATGTATCAGTTGGTGTGAATGGTCTGGATCCTGTAGGATATATTCTGAGCAGTGGAATTAGTGGGGCAAGCAGTATATCTAGATCCAGCTTTTTAAGAATGTGCCAGATTGCTTTCCAAAGAGGTTGCATCATTTTGCAGTCCCACCAACGGTATAGAACAGTCTTAATTTCTCCACAGCCTCTCTAGTATTTATTGTTTTGCATTTTTTGGAGCATGGCGGCCAACTTTGCTGGGGTGACATGGTATCTAATTATTGTTTTGATTTGAGTTTCTTTAATAGCTAGTGATCGTGAGCATGTCTGCATGTGAGGTTTGACTACCTGGATCTCCTCTTTAGAGAAGTGTCTGTCCATCTCCTTTGCCCATCACTTAATTGGATGATTTATCTTTTTCTTATTGATATTTTGTATTACCTTATAGATTATGGAGATTAGGAGTTGGTCTCACATATAGTTGCCAAACATTTTTTTCCCATTCTGTAGGTAGCCTTTTAATTCTATTAATAAAATCTTTGGATGAGCAAAAGTGTTTGATTCTTAGTAGACTCATTTATCTATTTTCACTTCTGTTGTTTGTGGTTTGTTTGACAGATTTTGAAGTCTGTCTACTTTGTGTACTAAAACTTCCATTGTTGTTCCTACTTTTTCTTGGATGAACTTTATCATTTTAGATTTCATTTTTAGGTCTGTTATACAGTTTGAGTTGGTTTTTATATATGGTGTAAGATATGGGTCTTGTTTCAGTTTATTGCAGATGGATATCGAATTTTGCCAGCACCAATTGTTTTTACAGCAGTTCAATGTCTTAGGGCCTTTGTCGAATATCAACTGTTCATAGGAAGATGGTGTCATCTCTGGGGTCTCAATTGTGTTGCATTGATCTGTCTGTCTCTTTTTGTACCAGTACTAGGCTGTTTTGACTACTGTGCCAGTGTAATAGGTTCTAAAGTCAGGTAGTGAGAGGCTTCCAGTGTGTTCTTCTTCTTCAGTAGTGCTTTACTTATCTGGGGCTTCTTCCCTTTCAAAACAAAACTGGTGATCTCATTCTACATCTCATTAAAACATGTCACTGGAATTTGTATTGGGATTGCATTATATAAGTAGATTGCTTTGGGTAAAGTAGACATTTCCACAACATTAAGTCTTCCTATCCATGAGCAAAGTAAGTTTCTCAATTTACTTCAGTCTTTCTTAGTTTCTTGTAGTGAGGATTTGTAGTTCTCGTTGTAAATGTCTGTTATTTCTCTGGTTAGATTTATTCCTAGGTACTTTATCTTCTTAGGGACTATAGTAAATGATATTGATTTGGTGATTTCTGGATTAATAATCTCATTGTTGGTATAATGGAATCATGCTGATATACTTATGTTTTTCTTGTATCCTTATACTTTGCTGAACTCTTCTATCAGTTTGAGTAGCGTACTTATGGATTCTTTAGGATTATCTGTGTATACAATCGTATCATCTGCAAATAGGGAGATTTTTACTTCTTTGCAATGCAGATGCCCTTTCTCTGTCTTGTTTAATTGCTCTGGCTAGAACTTCTAATACAATGTTGAATAGGAGATGTGAGAGTGGGCATCCTTGTCTAGTTCCTGTTCTCAAGGAGAACTGTTTCAGTCTCTCTCAATTCAGGATGACATAGGCAGTTTGCTTTGTATAAATAGCCCATATTGCATTAAGGAATTTGCAGTCTATTCCTACTTTGCTGAGAGTAATAGTAGTCTGTAGTTCTCCTTCTTGCTTGGGTCCTTCTGTGGCTTTGGGGGCAGGGTTATGCTGGTTTCATAGAATAAATTTAGGAGTATTCCATCACTTGCTATAGCATGAAATAGTCTCAGTAGTGTTGGAGATAACCCTTTCCTAAAAGCTTAGTAGAATTGTGTGGTGAAGCCATCTGGGGCTAGACTTTTTTTGGTTGGTCGTTTTTGGATGACTTTTTCAATCTCTTCCTTTGTGATGAGTGTATTAAGTTGTTCTGTTTCACCTTTTGATAGTTTGGGTAGGTGATATGAATCAAGAAATTTGTCCATTTCCTCTAGGTTTTCAAATTTGTTAGAGTACAGTCTTTCATAGTATTCTCTTGTGATATTTTTGATTTCTGTTGGATCTGTTATGACAACTCCCCTGTCATTTCTTATTTGGGTTATTTGTTTTCTTTCCTGTTTTGTTTTAGAGAGTTTACCCAGTGATTTGTCAATTTGGTCGATCTTTACAAAAAAACAGCTTTTTGTCTTTTCAGTTTTTCGATTGTTCTTCTATTGCCTATTTTGTTTAGTTCTGCTCTAATCTTTATGATCTTTTTTCTTCTGGTGCCTTAGGAGTTCCTCTGTTGTTCTCTCTCTATTGTTCAAGCTGCAGAGTTAGTTCTGTGGTTTGGTTTCTTTCTTCCTTCCAGACGTGTGTATTTATGGAGATAAACTGACCACTGAGCATTGCTTTGGTTGTATCCCATAGGTTCTGGCTGGAAGTGTTTTCATTCTTTTTGGAATCCATAAATTTCATTATTTTATCCTTGATTTCTTCTATAACCTATGGCTTTTTGAGCAAGATGTTGTTCAGTTTCCATGAGTTCTACCTTCTATCTACTTTCTTTCTGCTATTGATTTTGGCTTTTATGGCTTTACAATCTGAGAAGATTCTTTGCATTAATTCAGTGGTATGGATTTTGTTGAGAATTTCTTTATGTTCTAGCACATGGTCTATTCTGGAGAATTTACAATGGGCATTGGAGAAGAAGGTATAGTTGTCTGCTGATGGATAGAAAGTTCTGTATATGTCAATGAGGTCTAGTTGGTTAATTGTGACAATATGGTCTTCTGTGTCTTTATTGAGCTTTTTTCTAGACGATCTGTCTATTACTCAGAGTGGAGTATTGAAGTCTCCCACCATTGTGGTGGAGTGATCTATCTCCTTTTTGAGTGTAGTCAGTGTTTCTTCGATGTATTTGGTGCTCTAATATTATGGTGCATAAATATTTAACATTGTTAAATCCTGTTTGTGTATTGAACCTTTCAGCAATAAATAGTGCCCATCCTTGTCCACGATGGTGGATTTTACATTAAAATTGGTTTTAGCTGAGATTAGAATTGCCACACCTGCTCTTCTTTGTTCATTGTTAGCTTGATATATTCTTGCATCCTTTAATTTTCAGCTTGTTCACATCTTTAAGTCTAAGGTGAGTTTCTTGTAGGCAACATATGGATGAATGTGTCTTTTGATCCAAGATGTCACTTGATGTCTCTTTACTGGAGCATTCAGTCCATTCACATTCAATGTAATTATAGATAGGTGTGTGTTTAGCACTGCCATTGTGATTTGTTTATTTTTATATTGATGTCTCTATTGTTATTATTAATCTTTTCTGGGACATTCTTCTTTATGAATTATTTTTTTTCACATTTTTCAGAGTTGGTTTTGTGTTTGTTGAGACTCCTGTATTGCGTATCTTGAAGTGATATGTTCACTCTTTATTGTGCTTTACAGCTGCCCCTATGATCCCCTTCAATAAACCATGTATAAGCCTGATTTTAATTACTACCAGTCTTATTAACTTCCTCTCCATCTGGAAGGACTATAACAACTGTAGTACATCCCTCTTTTTAATATGATGACATCATAGTTTTCATGATATGATCACTGAATTATTTCTTTCACTATTATAGCTTTGATTGAGTTTGGAGCCTTCCCTAACTGAACAGGTTTCTGGGTGATGTGTCCTGTATTTACATATAAAATTTAAAGTTAGTTGTTTTGTTCTTCTAAGCCGAGAGATTCTTTCAGTATTTCTTGTAGCTTTGGTTGGTTTTTACAAAGTCTCTGAGTTTATGTTTATCTGCAGATGTCTTCATTTCATTTTCATATTTGAAAGATAGTTTGGCAGGATATATAATTCTTGCTTGGAACTTCTTCCCCTTCAAAGCTTTGAATGTGTCATGATACTGTCTACATGCCAGCATTGTTTCTGCTGAGAAATCCAGTGAAAGCCTACAGGGTTTCCCTCTGAAAGTTAGCTTTTCTTTGAGTCTTGCTGCTTTTAAGATTTTCTGCTTATGTTTCATTCTGTTAAGCTTGATTATAATATGTTTTGCAGTCTTTCTTTTGAGATCTATGTTGAGTGGCAATTGTTATGTATCTTAGATGTCTATAGTCTCTTCTTTCATAATTTCTGGGAAGTTCTCTGTCAGCAGCTCAGCAAGAATACTCTCTGTGTTCTCAGGTGTCTTGCCTGTTCAGGAACTTCAATGAACCGTAGATTTCTTGGTTGTGCTTTTCTCCAGAGTTTGTTGCTTTTTGGGCATCATGTGAGTCAACAGAAGCTGGAGAGAAACTGTGAGGACTGACCACAGTTGTTTCTCTAGGCCGTCTCAAAATGAGAGCTACCAAAGTTCATCAGATTTTAGGTATACAGGTCCCTCTTCCCAGCTGGCAAAATAAACACCTCTGTATTGAACCCTAGATGTTATAAACTAGTTCAAAATATAGAAAGGCTACTGCTCTGTTGACCTCTGCTGTCAGTCCTCAGCCATAGGTGACACTGTGTAGAATACTGCTTACTGCTGTAAAAGCTTTCTCCTCCAGGGAGGTGCTGCCTCTCACCCTAGGAATTAGGTCCCACTAAGGCCTCTATAGGGGTATCACCACCTCCCAGTGGAGTACGATTGTGTCCCACACAACCTCCCAATCTGCCCCAGCACAGGCCAGTCAGTGGCGGAGACAGAAAGAGAGGCCAAAGGTACTGAGATGCACAGAGTCCAAACCTTGGCTCTCAAAATATGGCAATCTCACCCACCGATCCCGCCAGCAGTGCACTCAAGACCAGCTGCCAATCAAACTCCAGCTTTGCCCACTGGCCAAGACAGAGAAAAAAGAGTTAAAATTGCGAGTTACCCTCTGTCTGTGAAAGTCAGTGTTCACCAACAGCAGAGGTCAGTGAAAGAGAGAAAAGTTTCTTCTCAGTGGTATGAAGTCCAAATTAACAGCCCTATGCTGTGTCAGGAAGTCTCCATTTAGTTATCAATTCAGGTCTTGGTTTCCAGAGGGATTTAGGAAAACATGTTCCAGCCCTCCGATCTTTAGGAGAAATGCTAATCTTGAGCTTCAGGGTTTATCAGTTCTTTAGAGAATATTCCGTCACACCAAATATTGACGTGCTAATATTAATGAAGATGAACAATAAGAATAAATATTGACACTTCATTGTTTGCAATAAATAGACAGGAATAAGAGAATGATGAATGCAGGAGAGATAAAACAATGAGACCTGACCTGAAATCGTAGCAGTTTATAAATGAATGGAAATGTAGTATAACAGCCAATCACATTAAAAGGTATCTTAACTTTTTCTTTGATGATATCTTTTCTACTCTTTAAACACAAATCAATTGCTTTGGGGTCCATTCCCTTTTAGGAACTATTCTTCTGAATCATACATACTGTCTTTTGTTACATTCAAAATACTGAATTAAAAAAATAAAACAAAACAAAAAAAGGTCATTGTTTCAGTCAGCTTGGGCTGCTCGAATAGAAAAATGACAAAGTGGATGGTTTTAACAAAGGAAAGTTTATTCTTATACAGTATGGTAGGCTACAAGTCCAAATTCAGGATGTCCACGCCAGGGGAGGATTTTCCCCTTGTCATGTCTAGAGGAAAGTCCGGCATTGTACCAGGTTTTGTCCAGGGATCATCTTGGCACAGGAGCCTCAGGTCTGAAGGACGTGCTGTTCTCCCAGTGCTGCCTGCTTGGTGGTGTGAGGTTCCCAATTCTCTGCTTCTGTCTCTTTCCTTTTATCTCTTGTAGAATGAAAGGATAAAGGGTAGGGCAAACCATACTCCAGGGAAACTCCCTTTACAGTGGAGCAGGGAGGTGATCCTATGAAGAGATTAAGAGCCCCACCCTAATTCTTTAACATACAGCATACGAAGACCACAAAATGGAGGACAGTCACAAGATAGTGGGAATCATGGCCCAGCCACATGGCTACACATATTCTTGGGGGGACACAATTCAATCCATGACAGTCATTCTATAGTTCAAACTAATCTTAAGGGTGAACTGAATTGGAAAAATGGAAAAATCTCATTTTCTAAGAAAACGCTGTATCATATAAAGTCTTTACGTACTCTGGAGGAACATGCCTTTGCATAAGGTGATAGCTGCAACTTCACAGAAGACATAGTAAAAAAGAAAGAAAGAAGAATAAGGAAAAAAGTAACATTTTTTTCTACAAACCAAACTAAGTACAAAGACACTGTTTTCATTCCATCATTTCCCCGTAATTTAGCAAATCCTTGCTTTTTTGCTTTTCTCTTGTCTCTGCCAATGAAATCACAATATATTTTTAATTATACCAGGCCCACACTCACCACCAAATATTGGAATGAAAATAGTTCATTAAGCAACTTGTGTGGGATTTTATGTGCACTGTAATGACTTTTCAATACGAATTCTTAGTAAGGGAAGGGTTTATGTCTTTCATATTCTATTGGAATTTGTTCTTTGTTACGAGATGTCACTGGCAATCTGTGATCACATTTGACTAGAGGTGTAAAAATGGTATATTTTACCATAGACAGATACAGTGATACAGTTTGTTCTTTCTTGTCAGGAGATAAGGAGCTCTTTCATGCATATATATGACAGCCCATGATGTTATTTCAAATGAATTTTATTTCCTTCAGTTATTAAATATTCAGAATTTTCATTATGCACCAGAGCCTGCGTAGCATAAGATTAGTGGGAAACCTTTGCAGGAGCTTTTATTATCACTATTAATATTAATCACTCATTTTTCTACCTTGCAATCTCAAATGTCAATAGAAAAAGTAAACAACATTTTTTTTCTCCCCCATAATGGGTAAGCCAGAAAGCTTAAGAGTGAAAAATGGAAAATTTTTTATTTTTAAATTAATTTATTACAGTAAATAAATTAAATTTCTAACATCTATCAAGTATCTCATCTATAATAAATCCTAATCCCCCCTTGCCATTGTAGCCATCAAAGTTATTTTATTCTGTAGATGGGTCTCATATAATATTTGTCTGTTTCATACTGACTGATTTCACTCAGCATAATACCTTCCAAATGAAACCATGTTATGAGATGTTTTCTAAAATACACCTTTTTTTTTTTTTTTAAATCATAGTATAGTGTTCCACTGAGTATATAGACCATAGTTTGTTTATCCATTCATCTGCTGATGGGCATCTGGGTTAATTCCATCTTTTAGCTACTGCGGATTATGCTGCAATAAACATTCACATACATGTGTCTGTTCATGTGATAGCCTTTGTTACTGAAGGATAAATTACAAGCAGTGGAAATACTGGATCAAATGGTGTATATATTACCAGCTATTTTAGAAGTACCAGATTGCTTTCTAAAAATGTTATGCCAATTTGCAGTCCCACCAGCAGTGTACGAGAGTTCCAATCTCATCACAGCCTCTCCAGAATTGGTTGTTTTGGATCATGGCCAACCTTGTTGGGGTGAGATGATATCTCATTGTAGTTTTGATTTGGATTTATCTGATAGCTGATGACTGTGAGCACATTTGCATGTGTGTTTTGGTTGCCTGATGTCCTCTCCAGCGAAGTATCTGCCCATCTCCTTTGTCCATCGTTTAATGAAGTTATTTACCTTTTTCTTGTTGATATTTTGCAGAATCTTGTAGAGTATGGAGATCAGACAATGATCTGACATGTAGTTGCCAAGTATTTTTTTCCCATTCTGTAGGTGGTCTCTTAACTCTTTTGATAAAGTCTGGATGAACAAAAAGATTTGATTCTTAGTTAGTTCCCATTTATCTATTTTTCTTCCTTTAATCATGCTTTGTTTGTTAGATTTTGAAGTCTGTCTAAGCTGTGCGTTAGAATATCCATTGTTTATCCTATTTTTTCTTGCATGATTTTTATCACTTTTAGAGTTAGTTATTGTGTAAGGTGTGAAATATGGGTCTTCTTTCAGTATTTGCAAATGGATATCCAATTGTGCCAGTACCATTTGCTAAAGAGAATGTTTTTACCCTAGTCGGATCCTACTCATCGGCATTTGGCACTTGGCTTGGCTTTACAATCTTAGGGCCTTTGTCAAATATCAACATGCTTGAAACACCGATGAATATCAAACACCACAGACTTCAGTATGGATACAAAATATCCTCACAACTGGACCACTTAGCAACATTGTGATAAATGGAGAAAGGATTGAGGTTGTCAAACGTCTCATTTTATTTAGTTCCCATGAAAGCAGCAGTCAAGAAGTCAAAAGACACATTGTTTTGGGACAATCTGCTGCAAAGAACCTCTATAAAGTATTGAACGGTAAAGATGTCCCCTTGAAAACTAAGACGCACCTGACTCAACCCATTTTTTTTTAATCACATAATATGCATGCAAAAGCTGAACAAGATGACAGCAGAATTCACGCCTTTGGACTGTGGTGCTGGAGAAGAATACCGAGTGCACCATGGGTTGCCAAAAGAACAAACACATCTGTTCTGGAAGAAATATAACCAGAGTGCTCCTTGGAGGCAAAGATGGTGAGACTGCATCTTACATACTTTGGACATGTTGTCAGACAGGAGGGCTTGGTCTCTGGAAAAGAACATGATGCTTGGTAGAGTGGAGGGTCAGCAAAAAAGAGGAATACCCTTAAGCAGATGGATTGACACAGTGGCTGCAATGATGGACTTAAGCATATAAATGAATGTGGATGTGGTGCAAGACCAGGTAGTGTTTCGTTCTGTTGTGCATAGAGTCACTATGAGTCAGAACCAACTTGATGGCAGCTACCGATAACAACTAATGTAAACAGTGCATGCTTCAGATTATCAATGCTCTCACGTGTATTTTTACTACAACACCTGAAAAATTCATGAAGGAGTGAGTGAATGGAAATCACAATTTAATTTTCAAACTACTTTGTGAGTCACGTTACATGCTGGTTAATTTTGTGTCAATTTGGCTAGATTGTGGTGGCCAGTTGTTTGGTCAAACACTGGCATGGATATTGCCATGAAGTTACTTGTATATGATGAACAGTTGAAACAGTTGACTCTAAGCACAACAGATTGCTCTCCATAATGTCAGTGTCATCCAACTTTAAGAACAAGTACTTAGATTTCCTGAGGGAGAAAAATTCTGTCTCAAAGCTAACAGGAAAACTGTCTGTTTTCTTGCCTACCACCTGACTTCTGAACTTAGTTTTGCTAGCCCTGCATTCCTATGAGCCAATTCCTTAAAGAAACAAAACCCTATTTCTATCTACCTATATGCTCTTGTTATTGTTGTGCCCTGTAGAGTCTATTACAACTCACAGTGACTCTATATGACAGAGAAAAACTGCCCTCATATGGTTTTTTGACTATAAACTCTACAGAAGCATATCACTGGGTCTGTTTCCCATGGAAGCTCTGGGTGGGTTCAAATCATAAATCTTTTGGTTGGCAGTTGAGTACTCAACCTTTTGCACCACAAGGGCCATATACATACACGTACATACATAAGTACAGGTTTATTTATGAATCTACCTAGCCATCTATATAAAGATCTAAAACAAACACTGCTTTCTAGTTGATTCTGACTTACAGCAACGCTATATGGTAGAATACTACAGCTCCATATAGTTTCCAAGGTGCTCCTGGCCTGTTCAAACTGTTGACCTTTGGCACAAGCTAACATTTTAGTAGTACCAAATGTACTAAGTCTCCTTGACATGGTACAGGAGGGCTTCCTTCATGGGGGGACCTCCTTTTTCCTCTGGCCTTTTTGCTCCATACCCACTATGATTATACAGCCATGGTAACATATATTTGTTCATGCTAGGTCTTTGATAATCCCTTTTTATTTTCTAGGAATATTTTTCTCATGATTCTTCATGAAGAATTATTTCTTTGTTCCATCTGTGCTTTGGGTTGCAATTTAGACTTTAGACATAACCTCTGACACTCACTGAATCTCTTTTATGACCTTCCTGGAAGTCCTAATCATTTTGTTTTGTAACTATCTCTCTTGGATTGAACTGTGTCTCCAAAAAAATAGGTGTAGCCAAGTGGCTGGGCCATGATTCTGATTATTTTGTGATTGCCCTCCATTTTGTGATTTTCCTGTGATCTATGTTAAAGCATTTGAATGGGACTGTAAATCCCTTCATAAGATTACCCCCTTGCTTCACTGTAAAGAGAATTTCCCTGGAATATGGATTGGCCCACCCTTAATACTTTTGTCCTACAAGAGATAAAAGGAAAGAGAAGCAAGCAGAAAATTGAGAACCTCACATCAGCACCTGGAGAAGAGTGTGTCCTTCAGACCTGAGGTTCCTGCACCAAGAGGCTCCCTGGACAAAGACTGATGCAATACTAGACTTTCCTCCAGAGCAGACAAGGGGAAAACCTTCCCCTGGAGCACACATCCTGAATTTGGACTTATAGCCTACCAGACTGTGTAAGAATCAACTTTCCTTTGTTAAAGCCATCCACTGTGGTGTTTGTGTTAGAGCAGCCCTAGCTGACTAAACAGTGGCTATCTCTTTCTATAATCTACTTGAGAGCAGAAACTATATATTTTTTAATTCTCACTACATGGTAGCTTATTATATTCCTATGCATTTTAAATGAAGTACCCGCCACCCCTTTTGGAACAGATAAAATTCATATGACTTGCTCACATGGAAAAGGTAATACAAGTAGTCAAATGTTTCAACTCCAAGACTTTGCCATTGTGAGCAGGATCTGTGGAGTAGTACAGTTATTGATATTTACTAGAATTGTGATCTAACCATGCTACATAACTGCCATTTTCTAATTGCTTTAAGTAGAATTCATAAAGCCTATCTGAAGCCACTAATGGAGGATGAAATGGACTAATTCATATTAGTTTCTTACCTCCAAAAGTGCTCTATACATATTAGTTATTATCACTCTACTTCTTTTGCCTGTCCCTTAAGTGTTGACATTCTTCAAGATCATGTGACAAGTCATCTTCTTCACTCAGTGTGCACACCAAGCTCTAGCAAATTTATTCATATCATGCCTAAAATAGCCATACTTCTGGCCATGCCCCCCAAATCTGATTCTGAAAATTACAACTGTGTATTTCACTACTTATTTGAAATATCTCCCTGCATGCCCCAAAAGAGCTTCTAATCTTTCGTGTCAGTATAACCTAGAGACTGAGTCTATTTATCTCACTTTATGTGCATATTAAAGTTTCTGCACAAATATTAATATATTTACTTGCCGGGGGCCAGCCCCAACACTATTCTGGGTTCCTCATGGAGGGAGGGAAGGCATCAGCGGGACATGAATAAAGGAGACAGGAAAGAATTTTCTGGTTTAAGGCAGCCCAACCAACAGAAGACTGTCTGTGTCGAGAGCTGTCAGGTGACGTAGTGTTCACCCAATTTTCTTCATCATATAAACTATTGGTTAACAAGAAACTGACCCATCATTATTGGCTAACAAGAAAGTGACCCCTCGTGGTCTTCTTCTCCTACTTAATTGCCAAGGCTTTTTGGACAATGGTTTGAACCAGGTGTTAAATGTCAGTGAACATAATTAATGGTTTTCTTCGTACCTCAAAGTGGAAGGTACAGAGGGGTAGACTTCTCAAGGCTTCACCATTTGGCTGTCTCCATTTGTTTCTCTAAGATTTTATTTATATCTTCCTGTGCAGATAGTAAGTGTCTGCTATCCCCTAATCAAGCACAGCTGCACTAAGAAAGATGTTTCTTTAGTGTTATCAGTTGAGATGCTTGTGTAGTTTTAATGGCTATGTGGAGAATTGTCCTCAGAAAGCCTTTCAAGGGTTAGCTTGTAAACCTGTGTATGTGGAGAAAAGCGAGGGGGGAATGCAATTAGGGGGAAGCCAGTGAAGCTGGGAAGGCCTCAGTGCTATTAGGCATGCTGCATTGAAATCCATTTCTCTGATCTCTATACCCCAGAAGTTCCTGGTCACATTTTCCCAGTATAATTCCATAAATCGAGGGGGTTGTGAAGCCCCTCTTAGGAGGCACCTCCTTGATTCTCATGTTGGGAGAGGGGGGCCTGCTCCTGACATTTACTAATAATTGCTGTGACTCACTCTGATGGGATCTACTGTAATACACAATTATGTACTATATGTACCAGTGTGTGCCAAGAATTTTGGAAAAAGCATCGTGAATAGAATACCTTTTTATTAGGTTGTCAGGGGTTGAAATTGAGTTAGTAAATGCAAGGTAATTACACATGATGACAAATGAATAAATCGTATTATGATATCCATCAGTGAACTAATTCCATATCTTCCCAAACTTGGTCTTTCTATGTTTTTCCTAACTCTAATTATGACATTTCTGTGTGCTCAGTTTTAGCCCTCATAGTGGTAAGTCATCAGGTCTTCATTACTCATAGACTTTGCTCTTATCCAACTGATCATGGACTCAGGCCAATTCTACCTTATAAATATGTTTGGACTCAATAATTTTATATATTTAATTTCAAGTGCTCTCTCTTCCTTGTCACTGTCACCTCTAAATTTAAGTGACATTTTAGTCATTATTTTTGAACAATTTTCTTTTTTTAATTAAAATTTTAATGGACATTCATTAATAAATCAAAGATAGACAAAAAAGTTAAGTCATTTGTTTTTCCTTTCTAAATTTCTCGTACCACCTTCCAGATTCATCTACTAGCATTTGCTTATTATTCTATAGGATATCTCTCTTGTTCACACACAATCCGTAAGCCTGTTGTTTTTACACAAAGAGAAGCACATCCCTTTTTTCACTTAATATATTGATTTTTTTTTAATATCAGTACATTCAATATTCCTTCAAGAGTTAATGGTATTGATAAAAAGAAGTTCAAGTTGCACTGAAGAATGATGAAAAACAAGCTTCAGGAATTGACAGAATAGCAGTTGAGATGTTTTAGTGAACAGATAAAGCAATGAAATATTTTTCCCCATTCTAAGGGAAGGTTATCCAATAGAATGCAGAAATTATCGAGCAATGTAATTAATATTACACTCAAGTAAAATTCTACTAAAGAGCACTGAAAAGCAGCTGTAATTGTGCGTTAACAGGGTACAAGCTAGCTGCAGAAAAGGACTCAGAACGAGGGCTATCATCACTGATTTCAGATGTATCCTACCTAGCTGAAAGGAGATAATATCATGAAGATGTTTACCTGTGTTTTATTGACTGTATGATCATGACAAATTATTGATAACATTTCGAAGAATAGGAATTCCAGAACACTTAATTGTGCTCATAAGGAACATATATACACCAAGAGGCAGCAGTTAGAACAAAAAAGGGGAGGGGATATTTCATGGTCTAAAATAAAAAAAGTTGTGTATCAGGTTGCATCCTTTCATCATCCTTAATCTTAATGCTGAGAAAATAATCTGAGAAACTGCATTGCATGAAGAACACGATATCAGAATTGGAGGAAGATTCGTTAACAGCCTACATTTTACAGATGACACAACCTTGCTTGCTGAAAGTGAAGAGGACTTGAAACTCTTACTGATGAAGACGAAAGACTAGTCTTCAGTATGGATGTGCTTCAACATAGAGAAAACAAAGAAAAATTCTCACAACTGAATCAAAAGCTTCACATCTCAATAAACAGAAGAAAGACTGAAGTTGTCAAGGATTTCATTTTACTCATATCTACAATCAATGCACATAAAGGCAGCAGTCAAGAAATTGACCAACATGTTACATTAGGCAAATATACTGCAAAAGACCTCTTTAAAGTGTTGAAAAGTAAAGATATCATGTAAGGAAAAATATGTGCCTGACCCAAGAAATGGTATTTTTAATCACCTCATATGCATGTGAAAACTGGACAATGAAAAAAACTGAAAAAATGATGCCTTTTAACTATAGTGTTAGTAAAGAAGACTGAATACACCCTGTACTGTCAGAAGAACAAAAAATGCTGTCTTGGAAGGAGAACAACCAGAATGCAACTTAGAAGCTAGAATGGTGAGACTTCATCTTCAATTAATTTTGACATGTTATCAGGAGGGAAGGGATATCATGCTTGGTAAAGTACAGGGTCAATGAAAAAGAGGAAAACCCTCCACAAGTTAGATTGACACGGTAACTGCAACAAAGATTGTGAGGAGGGCATAAGACAGGGCAGCATTTTGTTCTACTGTACAGATTGCAGTGGATCAGATCAACTTGATAGCACCTAACATCATACTTGTTAAATGCCTCGTTGACATTCAGTAGGACATTCAAATAAGCACCAAACTGTAATTTTGGAATTGAAAGACCAGTGTGTGACTCCTGACTCTCCCTACTTCTAACTCTGTAACCTAGCTCAGTGAGTTAAGACATTTTCTGAAACCCAATATCCAAAATAAAAATTAATCACCTGTGTGATAAATAGAACACAGATTATAGTACTGGTCCATCAGTCTAATCTAAATTTAGTATACTTAAAATAGTACAATGTAATACAATAAACAACAGTTTATTGGCAGCTTAATTTTTACAAGAAGTGTAAATTCAAATAAAAAGTACCACTCATTACCAGCACTGCCATACCAGGTTTCACAAGCTCTGATTCAGGATTAAAGAAGGTAAGTTTGGCTGACTGGATTTCAGGATCAGCTTGCTGTTTGGTCATGAAATTAGATTTCCTCACGTTGACTATAATCATGGATATTAACTTAATCAAAACTAATGCTAACAGTTGTTGTAAGAGAATGAATGGATATACATTTAAGGCATTAATTTACCTTAGCAACGTAACTGTTAAGAGAGTCAAAACCTTACATCAAACTTGTCAGAGATTTGTTTTTTCTATAGGCAAAGCACACGGGGAGCTAAATGATAGGAAGATTCTAGGTAAAAAATGATATGAGAAAGAGAATTACCAAAATTTTCCCCTAAATAACATGTGTGTTATATGGTTTTTGCCATCTGCACAGCTTCTTCATTATTTTTCTGGACACAGTATGTATGTTATTATGAATGTTGATATATTATTTATATGGGCATGTTATTTATGAAAAATACAGTACTTATATTTCTCGTATGTTTAAAGGCATTTTAATGACTTTAACTTTCCCAAGAAAGCCAGAACGCAAAATATAATTTGCCGTGTTAAAAATCCTGTAGAATGTTGACTATTTATATTTCAACTGAAAGATCTGTAATATGTAGTGATTTGGCATTTTTTTCTGAGGCTAGAATTGATGTCTCTCATATATTGCCAGAAAGATGCCTTGAGTAATGAATTAATAATAGAGCACTGTCACATAATGTTTAAACACATTTGCTTTCATATCAGACAGACATCATTAATTAGAATCCTAGCTCTGGATTTGTAAACTGGAAGATTTTTGGATACGTTTCTAAACTTCTTTGAGCTTCAGTTTTTGTATTTATAAAATGAGAAAATTAGGAAAGCTTTTCCTTAGTTTGTTCTCAGACATAAATCATGTATTCAGCATACAGAATGAACAAGCATTAAGAAAAGTTACAAGCCCAACACACATCTTTCTTGATTTTACACCATGCAGTATCCTTTTCTGTTCAGATGACTACTTTTTGGTCTCTCTGCAAGTTCTTCATGTCACAATTACGTGTTCTGTAATTCTCGCTTTTCACAGTGTTATCCATAATTTGTTCCAATCCACACAGTCAAATGTCTTCGCATAGTCAATAAAGCAGAGGTAAACATCTTTCCAATATTCTATATTTTACCCAAGAGCCATCTGACAGCAACAGTTAGAAGCCAAGATGGCGACACTGGTATCATACACTTTGCACATGTTATCAGGAAGGTCCAGTCCCTGGAGAAGGATAGCATGTGTGGTAAAGCAGAGAGTCAGCAAAAAAAAAAAAAAAAAAGCCTCAGTGAGACTGACTGAAGCAGTGGCTACAACAATGCGCACTAACAATTCAAAATTGTGAGGACGGCACAGGAGCAGCCAGTGTTGTATTCTCTTGTACATAAGCTTACTATGAGTTGGAGCCAACTTGATAGCACCTAATAGCAGCAACAAATGACACATGGTGTTTTGGTCAGCTAGTGCTCTTTAAGAGAAAGACCACAAAGTGGATGGCTTTAACAAAAGAAAGTTTTTTTCTTACATAGCCCAAGTCTGAATACATGGTGATTGCTCCAGGGGAAGGGCTTCCCCTCTGTCACCTCTGGAGGAAAGTCCTTGTGTTGCATCAGTCCTTGTTCAGGTAGCATCTTGGAACAGGAATCTTAGGTCTGAAGGACGCACTCTTCTCCTGGTGCTGCTTTTTTGTTGGTACAAGGTTCCCAATTCTCTACTTGCTTCCATTTCGTTTTACCTCTCATAGAATGAAAGGATAAAAGGTGGCAAGCCACACTCCATGGAAACTTGCTTTACAATTGAGCTGGGAGGTGACCTTAGGAAGGGATTTACAGTTTCACCATAATCATCTCTAAAATAATCCTACTCTGTTAATCACAGGCACAGATTAGGATTTACAGCATCATAAAATCACAAAATGCAGGGCAATCATAGAATACAGGGAACCCTGGTCCAGCCAAATTACCCACATATTTTTGGGGGGACGCAATTCAACATATATGGCTATTAAATTTTCTGACATAGAGTTTGGCATATAGTACACGCTCAGCATTATCACTGAATATGTGACTTTCTGTGATGCCACAGCAAAGGGTAAACATCTTTAAAGGAGGTATCAACCTGAGACAAGATGAACTGTTCATTACAAATATAGAAGTTTAATATCTTTTTAAAGGGCTTACACCCACAGATTTCTGGAAGTTGTAAGTGACTTGAATGGAATGTAAGAAAACCAATCAAATATGCTGTGGGTTACAAGTCTGTTTTTTGGGTAATTATACCTACAAAGTGTATATTAAGGAAGCCTTGGTGGCACAACAGGTAATTACTCAACAGCTAACCCAAAATTGGCAGTTCAAACCTACCCAGATGCTCCTTGTGAGAAAGACCTGATGATCTCCTCCTTTAAGGACTGCAGCCAAGAAGATGTTATGAGGTTGTTCTACCTTGTCACATAGAATCACTATAAATGAAAATTGACTCACAGTCATTAGCAACAACAGAATATTTTAAGTATGTATGTCCAGTTTTTCTTATGCCCTTTAGGAATGAGGTGTGAACTGAGCCAATTCAAGTCACTAAGACTCAGAGAGGCTGTTACAGTCCACAACAGTGATGAAAGGGCCAAGACAATGACATGTTCCTTTTGCCCAAAAGTAAGGCTGTAGAATATAAACACTGACACACAGTGAAATGATAACACACAGTGACACAATAACAGGAGTATTTGAGGGGCTTTGTACAAACTCAGAGGAAAGGCGGAAAAATCTCTGACAGGAACTAATACAAAAATGTAAGATAAAATAAAGAAAACTGAGCTGCAAACATACAAAGGAAGGAAAAATTAGGAGAACACATTACACGAGTTGGAGGTCTGACATTTTCTTTATGAACTGATCTAGTAGATCTGGTGTATTGTGATGAGACCAGATCCTGAAAGGTCTCTAATACCAAATTAATGAACATAGGGTAATAATAAAAGCATAAAAGAGGATCTAAAAAATATTAGCAAGGTGGTAATATGGCTAGATTTTTTTGGTTGCTGTATATTCTCATTCATGTCAATGGTTTATAGTAGCATTGTACCTAACAACTCTTCTTTACTAACTTTTGCATTGGGCACAGCTGCAGTAAAAAACTGTTTGAAGTATTAAGAAGCAAAGATGAAAGCAGAGTCAATATGGAGGACTAAGGACACATCTCCTCATATCCCCCTGGAAACCAAGACCTGAATTGATAACCAAACAGAGCTTTCTGGTCACCTGGTGAGCCCCAGAACATGGCACAGAGCTGTTAATTTGGACTTCATACCACTGAACGAAAAACCTGTTCTCTTTCACTGACTTCCACTCTCGGTTGGCTCTAGCTCTCACAGACTGAAAGTAACACACCATTTTGACCTTTTTCTCTCTCTTGGCTGGTGGGTAGAGCTGGGTCATGCCTAGCGGCTACTCTCAGATGCACTGCTGGTGGAATAGGCAGGCAAAATTGCCATATTTCGAGAGCCAGGCTTAGGACATTGTTCATCTAGCTATTTTGGGCCTGTCTTTTTATCTCTGCCACAGTGTGGTTTGTACGGAACTGGCAGCGCCTATGTGCAGGATGCCATGCTGGATACAGAGACTTTAGTGGGACCTAATTCTTATCCTGGGAACCAGCACCTGCAAACAGGACAGCCTTCCTCTGACAGGAAAGCAGTAGTTTACATAGTGTTGCCTATGGTGGGGGCCTGGTAACAGAGGCTGAGGACTCACTACGTCTCGGCACCTTTAGCCCCTCTATCTGCAGACCATCTGGAGGGCACCATCTTGGATACGGTGGCCACAGCTGGACCTAATTCTTAGCTTGGGAGCCAGAGCCTGCCCACAGGAAAGTGCTTTTCTAACAGACAAGCAATACTTTACACAGTGTTGCCTAAGGCTGGGCCCTGTCAGCAGAGGTCATCAGGGCAGTAGTATTGCTATACTTTGAACTAGTCCGTATCATCTGGGGTTGGATATAGAAGTGCTTACTTTGCCAGTTGGGAAGAAGGACCTCTATACCTGAAAATCTGACTGACTTGGGAAGTGGTCAGACATCTTTTGTTTTACATTTTAAGACAATCTAGAGAAACATCTACAGTCCATCCTCACAGTATTTCTCCCAGGCTCTACTTACTCACGTGAAACCCAAAAAGCAACAGACACTTGTGTCAAACAAGAAATCACCCCCATGGCTTCAGAAGGCTCCAAAACAAAACAACCAAGGAGTTTTCCAGATGAAAAAACTTTTCTGAAATCATCAGAAGGTGAATACATACGGATTACATACAGAGCCCTTCTAGACCTTATACAAAATGCAGCAGAACAAAATGGAAAATTAAACAAGCTGTTCGATGTGATGGAATACCAGTACTCTGAAATCCAACAGATCAAGAACAAAATCAAAAACGTAGAAACTTCCATGCAAAGCTAAGAAAAACAGAATGGAACAAATAGAAAAAAAAAAATTTCTGACTTGGGAGACAGAGCTAAGAGACCAGTGTCTATGAGCAGAAACTAGAAAAAAAGAAACAAGAAAAATGAAGAAACATTAAGAAGCATGTGGGACTCTATTAAGAGGAACAACCTTCGATTAATTGGAGTCCCTGAACAGGGTGAGACACCTGAGAACACAGAGAGTATCGTTGCTGAGCTGCTGACAGAGAATTTCCCAGAAATCATGAAGGAAGAGAATACAGATATCCCAGATGCATATCTTATGCCACCCAATATAGATCTCAAAAGAGAGACTCCAGGACATACTATAATCAAGCTTAACAAAATGAAACATAAGCAGCAACTCTTAAAGGCAGCAAGACTCAAAGCAAAGCTAACATTCAGAGGGAAGCCCTGTAGGTTATCTTCAGATTTCTCATCAGAAACCATGCTGGCATGGAGACAGTGGCATGACACATTCAAAGACGTGAAGGAGAAGAACTTTCAGCCAAGAATTATATATCCTGCAAAACTATCTTTCAAATACAAAAATGAAATTAAGACATTCCCAGATAAACAGAAACTCAGAGACTTTGTAAAAACCAAACCCAAACTACAAAAAATACTGAAAGAAGTTCTTGGCTCTGGCTTAGAAGAACAAAACCACTAACTTTATGTTTTAGAACGACATGCTACTCAAAACTCTACTCAGTTAGGGAAGGCTCCAAAGTCAATTGCAGCTTTCATGTGGTAAGAAGCAATCCAGTGATCATTGAGGAAACTATGGTGTCATCATATTAAAAAGAGGGATGTACTACAGTTGTTAAAGTCCTCCCAGATGGAGAGGAAGAGGACAAGACTGGTAGTAATTAAAACTGGGTTTATATATATGTTATTAAGGGGGATCATGGGGCAACCATAAAGCACAACAAAGATACAACAAACCATATCAGGAAATGATATGACCCATGAGTCTCAACAACTACAAAACCAGGTCTGAAGAGGTGAAAAATCAACTCACAAAAAAGAATGTCCCAGAACAGACTAATAAGAACAGCAGAAAGAACATCAACACAAAAATAAACACATCACAATGGCAGCACTGAACACACACATATCAATAATTACATTGAATGTGAATGGACTGAATGCTCCAGTAAAGAGACATAGAGTGACATCTTGGATCAAAAGACATGACCCATCCATATGTTGTCTCCAAGAATCTCACTTCAGACTTAAACATAGGAACAAACTGAAAATTACGGGATGGAAGAATATATATCAAGCTAACAATGAACAAAGAGGAGCAGGGGTGACAATTCTAATCTCAGACAAAATCAATTTTAATGTCAAATCCACCATCATGGACAAAGATAGGCACTATTCATTGCTGAAAGGTTCAGTACACAAGCAAGACTTAACTATATTAAATATTTATGCAGCTAGGGTCACCATGAGTCGGATCCGACTAGACGGCACTTGGCAATATCAGAGCACCTAAATACATCAAAGAAACACTGACTACACTGAAAAAAGAGTTAGATTACTCCACAATAACAGTGGGAGACTTCAACACTCCACTCTCAATACTGGACAGATCTTCTAGAAAAAAGCTCAATAAAGATACAGAAGACCTTATTGTCACACTTAACCGACTAAACCTCATCGATAAATACAGAACTTTCTACCCATCAGCAGACAACTACACGTTCTTCTCCAGTGCACATGAAACATTCTCCAGAATTGACCGTGTGTTAGAGCATAATGCAATTCTCAACAAAATCCATACCATTGAATTACTGCAAAGCATGTTCTCAGATCATAAAGTCATAAAAGTCGAAATCAATAGCAGAAAAAAAACATAGAAAGTGGAACTCTTGGAAACTGAACATCTTGCTCAAAAAACCATGGACTCTAGAAGAAATCAAGTATGATATAAAGAAATTCATAGATTCCAATGAGAATGGAAACTCTTCCTACCAGAACCTATAGGATATAGCCAAAGCAGTGCTCAGAAGTCTGTTTATCTCCATGAGTACACACATCTGGAAGGAAGAAAGAAGTCATGTCAAGAAACTAACCCTACAGCTTGAACAAGTAGAGAGAGAACAACAGAACAACCCCACAGGCACCAGAAGAAACTAGACCATAAAGAGTAGAGCAGAACTAAGTGAATTAGAGAATACAAGAACAATTGAAAAAATTGAAAAGACCAAAATCTGACTTTTTGAAGAGATCAGCAAAGTTGACAAACCACTGGCTAAGCTTACTAAAGAAAAACAGGAAAGGAAACAAATAACCCAAATAAGAAATGAGAAAGGAGGTGTCACAACAGATCCAACAGAAATAAAAAATATCATAACAGAATTCTATGAAAGACTATAGTCTAACAAATTTGAAAACCTAGAGGAAATGGACAAATTCCTTGATTCATATCACCTACCCAAATTATCTCAACGTGATGCAGAACAACTTAATAAACCCGTCACAAAGGAAGAGATTGAAAATGTCACCAAAAAACTGCCAACCAAAAAAAGCGCTGGCCCAGATGGTTTAACTGCAGAAGTCTACCAAGCTTTCAGAGAAGAGTTATCTCTAATACTACTGAGACTATTTCACAGTATAGAAAGGGATGGAGTACACCCAAATTCATTCTATGAAGCCCGCATAACACAGATACCAAAGCCAGGGAAAGACAGCACGAGAAAGGAGAACTACAGACCAATATAACTCATGAATCTAGATGCAAAAATCTTCAACAAAATGCTTGCCAATAGAATGCAACAACATAGCAAAACAATAATCCATCATGGCTAAGTGGGATTCATACCAGTGGTGCAGGACTGGTTCAACATGAGGAAAACAATTAATGTGATTAACCACATAAATAATACAAAGTACAAGAATCACCTGATTTTGTCCACTGATACAGAAAAGGCATTTGATAAAGTCCAACACCCATTCATGCTAAAAGCTCTTAGCCAAATAGGCATAGATGGAAAATTCCTCAATGTAATAATGGCTATTTATACAAAGCCAACTGCCTATGGCCTCCTGAATAGAGAGAGTCTGAAGGAGTTTCCCTTGAGAACAGGAACTAGACAAAAGTGCCCACCCTCACCTCTCTTATTCAACATTGTACTAGAAAAGACAAAGAAATAAAGGGCATCTGCATCGGCAAAGAAGAAGTCAAAATCTCCCTATTTGCAGATGATATGATTGTATATGCAGAGAATCCCAAAGAATCTTAAGTAAACTACTCAAACTGATAGAAGAGTTCAGGAAAGTCTCAGGATACAAGATAAACATAAGTAAATAGGTAGGATTCCTTTATACCAATAACAAGACTGTTAATGAAGAAACCACCTAATCAATACCCTTTACTATAGCCCCTAAGAAGATAGAGTACCTACAAATTAATCTAACCAGAGAAATAACAGACCTTACAAAGAGAACTACAAGCCCTTACTACAAGAAACTAAGAAAGGCTTAGGAAAATGGAGAAACCCACCGTGGTCACAGATAGGAAGATTTAAAATTCTGAAAATGTTTATTTTACCCAAAGCAATCTACTCATATAATGCAATCCCAATATGAGTTCCATTTTCATTTTTTAATGAGATGGAGAAACAAATCACCATTTTTGTCTGGAAAGGGAAGAAGCCCTGGACAAGTAAAGTATTTCTAAAGAAGAAGAGCACACTGGGAGGCCTCTCGTTACCCGACTTCAGAACTTATTACACTGCCACAGTGGTCAAAACAGCCTGGTACTGGTACAAAAACAGACAGATAATTCAATGGAACAGAATTGAGACTCCAGAGATGACACCATCTGCCTATGAACAGTTGATATTTCACAAAGGCCCTAAGACATTAAACTGGGGTAAAAACAATCTCTTCAACAAATGGTGTTGGCGAAATTGGATATCCATCTGCAATAAATTGAAACAAGATCCATATCTTAGACCTTATACAAAAACCAACTCATACTGGATAAAAGATCTAAATATCAAATCTAAAACAATAAAGCTCATCCAAGGAAAAGTTGGAACAACAATAGAAGTTTTAATACACAATATAGACAAACTTCAAAATCTGTCAAACAAACCACAATCAACAGAAAATAGGTAAATGGGAACTATTACTAAGTAATCACTTTTGCTCATCCAAAGACTTTATTAATAGAATTAAATGGCCACCTACAGAATGGGAAGAAATATTTGGCAACTCTATGTCAGACCAACACCTGATCTCCATAATCTATAAAGTACTACAAAATATCAACAAGAAAAAGATAAATCATCTGATTAAGTGATGGGCAAAGGAAATGGACAGATACTTCTCTAAAGAGGAACTCCAGGCAGCCAAAAAACACATGTGGACATGTTTATGATCATTAGCTATCAAAGAAATTCAAACCAAAATGACAATGAGATACCATTTCACCCCAACAGGATTGGTGATCATCCAAAAAACACAGGACAACAGATGCTGGAGAGGCTGTGGAGAAAGAGGAACTCTCCTACACTGTTGGTGGGGTTGGAAAATGGTCCAGCCTCTTTGGAAAGCAATCTGGCGCTGCCTTAAAAAAATGGATATTGATATACCATTTGACCCAGTAATTGTACTACTTGAAATATATCCTACAGAATCAAGGCCATTCACACCAACAGATACATGAACATGAATGTTTATCGCAGCACAGTCCACGACAGCAAAAAGATGAAATCAACCCCAATGCCCAACAACAGAGGAATGGATAGGTAAACTATGGTATATATAGTCAATAGAGCACTATACAATGATAAAGAACAATGATTATTACAGGAAACATCTCCTAACCTGGTTTCAACTGGAAGACATTATGTTGAGTGAAAGTAGTCAGTGACAAAAGGACAAATATTGTATGAGACCCCTATGATAAGAACTCAAAAACAGATTTATGCATAGAAGAAAAGACCCTTGGTCGGCAGCAAGGCAGTTGAGAGGGGGAGGGCGAGGTGGGGAGGGTTTATATAAAATAGTTCGTTGAAATTTTGTTGGTTGAAATCAGTGACAGCACACATTAGAAAGATCAATAATAATTGAACTTCAACACAATTTGAGTACTCCTCCCATCCTAACCCAGTATTACATGGACAGAGTAGCTGGGGCAGAGAGCCAGGGACCATGCTCTCAGGTGAAATTGAGGCCAACTGGCACAGCTAGCATTTTGTTAATGAGGACTTTCTGCACCCCACACCAGTGAGTGGTGTCTGGGCTCTTAAAAGCTGCAAAGCTGCCATCTGAGGGTACAACAAATGGTCCCAACTCAGGAGGAATGGATGCTCACTGAGGACCAAAATGACATGGGGTAAAGACAACCCAGAAGATAGAGACACCCACATGACTGGGTGCCTACATAGACTTGGGACTGGAAGAACCGGATGGTTCCTGGCCACCACCAGTGATAGCCACGACGGACCTCACGAAGTTGAGTCTCACCAGCAACAAGAGAATAAATAGGAGTGCACCCTGAGATCTCTAATAAAAGACCACAGTTGATGGTCTGGGGGCTTCAAGGTTCCCCTGGGAGCGTGGTTCCTGGCCGTGATGCTGCCCCTGTCCATAAATCATAATGAAGGTCAACTTTTTGGAAAAACTAAACTTTTTAGGAAAAAAATTTTTCCTAAACTTTTAGGAAAAACTAAATGCCACACCAAACCAACTTGCCGTCATAGACATACAGCAATGGATTGGACTTGGCAATGCAGAGTGACCGTATCTTGTGGGTATTATATGGTTCTGTGCATCTATAGGATGTCATTCTACTGACCTCTTGCTGGAGGAAAGGGAGTGGGAGGATGGGACATGTATGCAGCAGAGAGGAGGGGTGTGCTGTCACTGGGCAGGGACAGCAGTGGGAGCTTGTGTATAAGCGAGCATGCAAATTTATATGGGAATGTACATTTTCATTCAATCATAATAAAATAAAAGAAAAAAAACTTGGCAAAAACTAAAGGTAAGAAGACACTTTTAAAGTGGCTAGAGATAAACGTAAAGTGACCTACAAAGGAGAATCAAGCTAACAACATTCAAAAAGAGCAGGAGTAGGAACATTAATCTCCAATGAAACAGACTTCAAAGTAAAATCTAACACGTTGGATAAGGTAAGACATTACATAATGATAAAAGAAACAGTACTCCAGGAGTACATAATACAAACACTAACTTCACTGAAAACAGAAACAATTTCACAATAATGGTAGATCTCAATACATTCCTGTCAGTGAAGGACAGAGCATGTATGAAAAAACTCAGGAAAGAAAAGGAAAAACTAAATGCCACACCAAACCAACTTGCCCTCATAGACATACAGAACACTCAGCAGCCAAGCATACTTTCTTTTCCAGTGTTCGTAGAACACTCTCTAGAATAGACCACATGTTAGGATACAAAGCAATCCTTAACAAAATTCAAATATTACAAAGCATCGTTTCAGATCATAAAGCCATAAAAGTAGAAGTCAATAACAGGAAAAAAAAGTAGAAGAAAATCAAACACATGGAAACTGAACAAGATTTTGCTCAAAAATACCTGGTTATAGAACAAATCAAGGATGGAATAATGAAATTCATCAAATCAAATGAGAATGAAAGCACATCCTATCAGAATCTGTGGGAAAGAGCAAAAGCAGTGCTCAGAGGTCAGTTTATTTCAATAAATGCACACATTCAAAAAAGAAGAAAGGACCCCAATCAAAGAATTAGCCCTGCAACTTGACAAAAATGAAAGACAGCAGCAAACAAACCCCTCATGCACCTTAAAGGAGAACAAAATGGATTAGAAAATAGAAAAATTACTGAAAGAGTTAACAAGGAAAATGAAAGCTGTTTTGTGAAAAGATCAACGAAATTGACAAACCATTGGACAAACTGACAAGAAAACAGGAAAGCAAACAACTTGAACAAGAAATGAGACAGACCATATCAAAACAGACTCCACTGATATTAAAAGAATCATCACAGAATACTATGAGAAATTGTACTCTAATAAATTCTGAAACCTAGAGGAAATGGACAGATTTCTGAAAACACATCACCTACAAAAAATTAACAATTAAATAAACAGCTAGAACAACTAAATAAACCCATCACAAAAGAAGGAATTCAAAAGGCTATTTTAAAAATTGCCGACTAAATAAAAAGCCCTGTCTGAACAGCTTCACTGAAAAATTCTACCAAACGTTCAAAGAAGAGTTAACATTATTATTACTAAAAGCATTCTAGAGAAAAGGATAGAATATTCCCAAATTCACTTTATGAAGTCAGCATAACCCTGACACCAAAACCAGATAAAGACAGCACAAAATGGGAAAATTACAAACCAATGTCTCTCATGAACTTAAATGCAAAAATCCTCAGTAAAATACTAGCCAATAGAATTAAACAACATATCAAAAAATAACTCACCATGACCAAGTAGGGTTCATACTAGAGATGCAGACATGGTTCAACATTTGGAAAACAATTGATGTAATCAACCACATAAATAAAACAAAAGACAAGAACACTTGATTTTATCAATTGATGCAGAAAAGACATTTGACTAAGTCCAGTACTCATATTAAGAACTCAGCAAAATAGGAATTGAAGGGAAATTCCTCAGCATAATAAGAGGCATCTACAGAAAGCCAAAAGACAAGAATATCCTGAATGGAAAGACTCAGAAAACATTCCCATTAAGAACAGAACTCAGACAAGGATGCTCATTGTCAACACATAGTCCTGAAGGTTCTAGCCAGAGCAATAATGCAAGATAAAGAAATACAGTAAAAAATAAGTAAAAGTGTCTCTATTTTCAGATGACCTCATTTTATGTACAGAAAACCCTAGAGAATCCGTAAAAAACTACTGGAACTAGAAAAGTTCACCCAAGTATCAGGATACACATCTCAGTGGAGTTTTGATTTTGATTTCTTTAGTAGCTAATGATCGTGAGCACTTCCTCATGTGTCTTTTGACTGCCTGAACGTTTTCTTTGGTGAAGTGTCAGTCCATCTCCTTTGCCCATTATCTAATTGGGTTATTTGTCTTTTTCTTGATATTTTGCAACACCTTGTAGATCCTCTCCATCTAACCAGTCTATGACTACAATAATATGCCCCTATTTATAGTGTAATGTCATAGTTTACATGCTAAGATCTCTGTTTCTCTCATTTTAATATGTAAGCTTTAACTGAGCTTTGTGACTTGTCTAAGTAATTAGGACTCTGGATGTTGTGTCCTGCATTGCATCCTTGAGTATATATCTGGTGTTACTGATTTTCTTATTGAAGAACTTCTTTCAGTATTTCTTGTAACTTTGGTTTGGTTTTTGCAGTCCCTAAGCTTCTGTTTATCTGAGAATGTCTTAATTTCACCATCATATTTGAGAGACAGTTTTTCAGGATATATAATCCTTGGTTGGAATATTTTTTCTCCTTTGTATGTCTTTGAGCTGACATGGTTTTGGCTGAATAGTCAGAATTCAGTCTAACAGACTTTCCTTTAGAAGTCAATTTCGCTTTAAGCCTAACTGTCTTAAGAGCCACTCCTTATGTTTCATTTTATTAAGTTTAGTTATAATATGCCTTGATGTCTTTCTTTTGGATCTACCTTTTGTGGAGTTTGATGAGCAACTTGAATGGCTCTATTGTCTTCTTTCTTGATGTTAGGGAAGTTTTCTATCGGCAATTCTTCAACTCTGTATTTTCTGCTATCCCTTCCTGTTCTGAAACTACAATCATATGTAAATTGTTCCTCTTGAAAGGGTCCCACATAACTCTTAATGATTCTTCATTTTTCATGAGTCTTTTATCTTCTCATAAATGCTGGGGTCAGTTGCTTTATTTTCAGTCTCATTAGTTTTGCATTGTATTTCCTCAATCCTGTTCCTTTGGCTTTCAATTAAATTGCTTAACTCTGTAGTTTTATTATTGATCTGTTGAATTTAAGATCGTTGTTGTTCTAGCAGTTAATGTAGGTTGTTTAGTTTTTCATTTTGTTCATTTTATTCTGTTGTACATTGTCTAATCTCCATCCTAAGATCTACAAGGGCTCTAAACATAATTCTTTTGTGTTTTACCTCTAGTCAGGTGGTGCCGTTCAGTGTGGCAGCTGGCCCAAGCTGGGCCTTCATGGTGACCAGCCCTGCCTCCCTGCTGACGAAGATGGCAAACTACTTGTGCAATCTCTCTGGAGTCATGCCAGCAGATGCTACAGCACAGCTCAGAGAAGGGAGTGGGAAATGGTAACCCCACAGTGAGCTGCCAGCCACTGCTGAGTTCTCTAAATACAACTGTCTTGAAAACAGTTTCTCTGCTGAAAGAGGCACTGTCCAGTCGGCCACTGCTGCTCAGAGAGGCAGCCACCCCCAGCCAGGTCTTCAGGCACAGCAGACTCCTCCTCTCAGCTGACAAAGCTGGTATCTTACCCATGCTGCCTCTCCTGTGCTGTACCAGCAGAATCTATTGCATAGTTCAGAGAAGAGTGGTGGAAGTTTGCTGTTGCACCTGGCCACCAGCCTCCGTTGCATTCCCTAGATATGGCTGTCTTATGTACAGCCTCTCTATTGAGAGACACACTGCCCACTCAGGCACTGCTGCTCAGCTTGGCAGCTAGCCCCAGCCAGGCTGTCAGGCACAGCAGCTGCAGTCTCAGTCTCCCAGCTGACAAAGACGGTATCCATACCTGTAAGCCTCTCTGCAGCCATGCTAGCAGAAGTGGGACCCTTTGCACTTCCGTCTCATTTCCAACGAAGACAGTTTTCCCCTTCCTGTTGCCTAGTCTGACCTCACAAATTTCTGCCTGATCTTAGGGTTCCTAAAGTGTCCACTCTCTTCCATTCAGTTATTTTTCTAGGCATTAGTTCTTAGAGTGAGTTGAGGAGATGTGTGACTAGTCCACCATCTTGTCCCCACCTACTCAAGTCTGGTATTTTTAATAGACTTTGGGTTATGCCACCTGTTTTTCACCTGCTACATCAAAAACTCTTTGTTTTGTTCCCTGTTAGAGCAGTTATTGGTGGTGTCAGCCACTGTCCAGTTCTTCTGGTCTCATCCTGATATAGCCTCAGGATTACATGGACCTTTCTGTCTCTGAAGTTCATGTTTTCCTATGTCTTTGATATTCTTCATTCTCCTTCACTTCAGGTGGGTTAGAATCAATTGATGCTTCTTTTATGTCTTCTTGCTAGCTTTTAAGACCACAGAAGTCACTCACCAAAGTGGAATGCACAACATGTTCTTTATAAACTTGTGTCAATTGACCTAGATGTGCCCTGGAGCCACAATTCCCAGAACACTGCCTCTGCTATTCTGTCCTTTGGATGTTTGGTTATATTTGGTAAACGTCTTAGCTTTTGATTTCGTCCAGCTATGTGTTGTTCTTCCCTTCACCTAAAATAATTCTCTTCCACTATCTCTTTCCCTTCCTCCTCACCCTTGTAGCTGTCAAAGACTGTTTTCTTTTGTGTTTAAACATTTTCTTGAACCTTTATAATAGTGGTCTTACACAATATTTGTCTTTTTGTAATTGACTAATTTCATTCAGCGTAATTCCTTCCGGATTCTTCCATGTTGTATTTCCCAAGTTCATCCTTGTGCTTTGTCACTGCATAGTGTTCTACTGTGGGAATATACCACAGTTTGTATATCTATTCATCTGCTGAAGTGCACATAGGTTGATTCCATCATTTTGCTATTGCGGACAGTGCTTCAATAAATGTAGGTATGTATGTATCTATTCGTCTGACCTCTTTTACTTCTTTTGGATATATTCCAAGAAGTGACATTGATGGATCATATGGTATTTTTATTTCTAGCTTTCTAAGAAAGCCCCAAATGGACTTCCAAACTGGCTGTACCATTTTACACTCCCACCAGCAGTGTATAATTATTTCAGTCTCTCCAAAGCATCTCCAGCATTTCTTATTTTATGGTTTTTGTTTTGGATTAATGCCAGTCTTAATGGGCTTTGAAGGTATCTCACTGCAGTTTTGATTTGCATTTCAGAAAGGAAGTCTTAATACATGCCATCACATGTTATCAAGCTTGCAGACAGTATGTCTAGTGAAGCGTGTCCATTACAAAGGGACAAATATTGTGTGACCTCACTTACACAAAAAGGCAGGAAAATGTAAATATATACAGACCAAAGTTTATTCACTAAAGGGGAGGGGAAGGGAACAGGGAGTGGTTAATTGCTATGGAAAAATCAGTGGTAGGGTTGCAGAGCTGATTATTATACTTGCCATCAATAAGTTGAATACTTATAAATAGTTGTATGATAGACATATTTTCAATAATGACCAAAAAAGAAGAATAGCTTCAGAGGCTGCTTACATACATCAAAATCCTCATGGGATTCAGTTCATTGGTTTGGAGGCTTAGCATCAAAATTTCATGGGTCATTTTGGCCAACTGGCTTAGTAAACTATTCAGTGCTCTAGTCTACCTCCTAGTTCCTTGCATAGTGCCTATAGTATTAAAAGTTTATATGCGGCTATCAGGGGACAAGAATTGCTCTCTATTCTCCTGGAACAACAGACGAAGTAGAAGACTCAGAAATAGGAATGTGAGGCTCATCGATCACCTGAATAATTGTCTCCTTGCATGAGACCGAAGAAATAGATGGTGCCCAGGTGACTGAATATTTTGATCAATGATTCTACAGCAGAATCCTAGTCAAAGGGGGGAAAATGTAGATAAGAATTTCAATTTCTAATGGATTCCAGACTTTCTGGATCTATGAAGAGCCAAGGAACTATTTTAACTATTGCCCTGAGATTGTGTTTAAACTGTAAACAAAAACATTCCCTGAAATCTTCTCACAACCAAATAATAGTTTAGTTTAACTAGTAAAAAAATATCTGTATTGAATATTATGCTCTTTGAAGAATTACCTTTATGTGATCAAATTGAGAACAGAAACTCAAAAGTTCAGTGAGGTTCCTTAGGGGTATAATGAATTTATGTTAATGGGTTTATGTTATGTTAGCAATTCAGAAAAGAAAGTGAGGATGACTGCACAAGTTAAAGAATGTAATCAATGTCACCAAACTCTACCTGTAGAAACTATTGAATTTATATGTATTTTGTCAGTACATTCTCAACAACGACAACAACCAAAGTTTGCACATCAATATAGGACTCATAAACTTCATTTTCCCTTCTAGAGCTCATCCTGCTCTTTCATTTAGGCAGAACGAATGTGGATTATAGGATGCCTGCCTCTAATAGAATGTCTCTCAATGCAGCAAATGCCCTAAGATGTAAAGAATAAGTTTGTCATGAAAGATGCTACGATCTGTCATTCCACGGTCCCACTAATCAATCACTGTATTAAATTTTGCTAAAACCAAAACATCTTAGTACTTTTATTTGAACTGACTTTAAAACTTGAACTTATGCTTTTGATATATATTTTTTAGTCCCATATAGAGGAGATATAACCTAAACCAAAGTACAAAACACGTACATGAACATAAGAAAAATGTCATGAACTGACTTACAGAAATGGGTTTTGAATCATTTATGACAAAAAGTCACTTAAATCCCAAACTTAATGAAATCAATCTTATTTAGATACATCTGAAAATCTCGTATCCCTTGAGTAGAAATAAAATGTGCAGGAAAATTCTGCCATTTACTTTCTCCACGTAATCTGGGCATTGTTTGGGACTTTGAGCTGGAAATTATGCTGCCAATAAGAGAAGAAGAAACCCCACTGATTACTTTGAAGAGTATTTTACTTTATCTGTGTGTCAATTGCTCTTAAATGTTGAGTAGCTAAAGAAAAAGGAAGAATTGATGAAGAGAGCTGAATAGAAGATCTCGAAGGTCAGCTTACAAAGAAAAAGCAAAGTATTATAATGATATATTCATAAGGCCGGAGATAGAAAACCAAAAAGGAAGAATATGCTCAGCATTTCTCAAGCTGAAAAAAATTCATGCATCCAGTTGCAGTAGTGAAGGATTCTAAAGGGAAAATATTAAACAATGCAGGAAACACCAAAACAAGATGGAAAGAATATGCAGAGTCATCACAGCAAAAAAAAAAAAAAGCTGGTCAGTGTTCAACCACTCCAATAAGCAGCATGTGATTAGGAACCAATAGTACTTAAAAAAGAAGTCTAAGCACCTTCAACAATGGTAAAAATCAAGGCTCTGGAAACCAAAGCAATATCAACTGAGATGTTCTGAGAGTGGCTACAGCACTGGAAGTGCTCACTTATCTATGGCAAGAAATTTAGCAGATCTGGCCAAATGACTGAAGGAGATCCATATTTATGCCTGTTCTCAAGAAAAGTGATCCAACTGAATGCAGAAGTTATAAAACAATATCATTAATATCACAAGCAAGTAAAATTTTGCTAAAGATCATTCAAAAGCAGCTGCAGCAGCATATTGACAGGGAATTGCCAGAGATTCAGACTAGAATCAGAAGAGGATGTGGAACCAGGGATATCACTGATGATGTCAGATAGGTCTTAGCTGAAAGCTGAGAATACCGGAAAGATGTTTACTTGTATGTTACTGAGAATGAAAAGGCACTTGACTATGCGGATCGTAACAAATTAGGGACAGCATTGTGGACAATGGGAATTCCAGAACACTTAACTGTGCTCAGATTGAATGTATACATCAATCTAGAGGCAGTCTTTAGAACAGACCAGGAGGATATTACAGGGCTTAAAATCAGGAAAGGTCTGCATCAGGGTTATGTCCTTTCACCATTTGCATTCAACCTGTATGCTGAGCAAATAATCCAAGAAGCTGGACTATGTGAAGAAGAATACAGCACCAGGATTGGAAAAACATTCCGTAACAAACTGCCTTATGCAGATGACACAACCTTGCCTGCTGAAAGTGACAAAGATCTGAAATACTTGACCAATGAAGATAAAAGACCACAGCCTTCATAATGGACTACACCTCAACACACAGAAAACAAAAATCCTCATGAAAAGACCAAAGGCAACATGATGATAAATGAGAAAAATTGAAGTCAAGAATTTTATTTTGCTAAGATCCAAAGTCAACACCCTTGAATGCAGCAGTCAAGTAGTCAAAGACACATTGCACTGGGTAATCTGCTGCAAAAGACCTCTTTAAAATATTGAAAAACAAAGATGTAACCTTGAAGACTACGGTTCGCCTGATCCAAGCCATGGTATTTTCAATTGCATCGTGTGAGTGAAAAAGCTGAACACGGAACAAAGAAGACAGAAGAAGAATTGAGGCCTTTGAATTGCGATGTTTGCAAAGAATATTGAATACACTATGGACTGCCAAAAAAATGAATAGCTCTGTCTTGGAAGAAACACAATGAGAGTGCTCTTTGAAGTAAATAGGACAAGACCAAATCTTACATGCTTTGGACCTGTTGTCAAGAATGATCAGTTACTGCAGAAGGACATCACTCATGGTAAAGTAGATCATCAGAGAAAAAGAGGAAGACTATCCATGAGATGGACTGACACAGTGGCTGCTGCAGTAGGCTCAAGCATACCGATGATTGTGGACATGGCACAGGACTGGGGACAGAGTTTCTTTCTGTTGTACATAAGGTAGCTGTAAGTAAGAACTTGATGGCACCTAACAACGAATTTCCAGTGATGGAGTAAGCTGTGTCTTTCCCTTACCAGTCTATAACCAGTGCTTCAACTGAACTAAAGTTCTTGTTCATTAAAATCCAGTTTTAGGGAGTTTCATAACTATTTATGTATTCTAGAAAAGATAAGCTTTCCCATTCAGTAATGCAAGTAAATCCTATCTGACAATAAGTGAGCATAACACTAGAGTGGACTAAATACTTATACATTCACTGTTAGCCATTTCTTGTTATTGTTGGGTGACATTGAGTCAACTCCAAATCATAACTACCTCACGTGACAAAGGAGAACTACTCAACAGGATTATCTAGGCTGGTGATGCAGGGATTAAGAACTTTCCTGATAACCGCCATGAGTCGGATCGGACTCGACGGCACTTGGCTGGCTTTCGTCTGATAACCAAAAGCTTGGCAGTGCAAACCCATCAGTCACTCCGTAGAAAACTTCTGAGTCAGTTCTACTCTATGCTATAGGATCACTGTAAATGAGAACTGACTTGACAGCGATAGGTTTTGTGTTTTTAATCTTTACAGAGGGACATAGCCAGATCTTATTCCTACAGAGCTGCTGGGTAGGTTTCCACCCCTAACTTGTAGTGAGCAGTCTAACGCTTATTCATTGCACTAGCAGGACAGCTACACTAGTTGTTGCCATATAAAGCATGTTGAATGCATGTAGATACATACCAATGTATATTTATAAGCATGTAATAGCAGTGATTATTTATTACTCTAAGCTAGTACTGTCCAACATAGATTTCAGTGCAGTGAAAATGTCCTATAGCTGTACCGTCCAATAGAGTTGCCCCTAGCCACATGTGGCTTTAGAGCATTGAATTGTGTCTAGTGTGACTCAGGAGTTAGATTTTTAAGCTTACTTGATTTAATTAAGTTGAAATAGGCACATATGGCTCATGTCTACCTTATTTTTCTCTGGTTTTCGAGAGAAACCAATTCAGCTGATCTAAAACTTCAAAATTTCAACCTTTCATATTCTTATAAATAATTGATATTTTAGCTCTAAAATCTATCTATCTATCTATCTATATATATATAGGCCATTGAGCATGATTGTGTATATTGTTGTTTCATATCATCCAGTTGACTGCAACTCACAGATACTCTGCAGGACAGAGTAGAATTGTTCCATAGAATTTCCTGGTAGCACAGTGGGTTAAATGCTATGTCTGCTAACCAAAAAAATTCTTCAGTTCAAATCCACCAGGTGCACCTTGGAAACTCTATGGGGCAATTTATTCTGACCTCTAGTGTCTCTATGAGTTGGACTCAATTTGATGGCAGTGGGTATGATCTTTAAAGGAGCAGTTTGTCACTATCTTTCCTGTCAGGAAACCTCTGGGTGAATTCAAACTGTTGACTTTTTGGTTAGCAGACAAGCAATTAACCACTGCCCCACCATGTTTATGTATCAGAAGGGCCATATAAAATTGAAGATAACGTTTTAGGAAGTAATTGTTCTGTTTCTTTTCTAATACCCAACTTTTATATAAAGACATAGACAAATAAATAAATTACTAACAGGAGTTATCTCACCTTTATGGAGAACTCATAAAACTTTGGAAAATTTAGACTCTTTTCTAAACGAGATTCTAAATTAGTGGGTTTTAAAGTAGATATATTTTTCAGCCCTTCAGATTCACAGAATTTCTAATCCAAACCTGTATCCGGATTCCAGGTTGTTCGGGGGACTAAAACTTGCCATTTGGCTTTTCTTTCAGTTTCAAATCTTTAGAAGCTTGACTTACGATACGCTTATTTGTGATGTCATCTACATGTAATTTAACATAGTACTTAACCAGTGTAATAATACGAGTAATACCTACAAGTCCTGCTATTCTTAGTCCTTTTTAATACCTGGATATTCACTTTTAAGTATAGGTAAGCTTTATAAATATAACACTTTGTTACTGTAATTTGTCTCCTTAATTTTTTTTTTGACAGCATGCATTTTATATATAGCAATGCATGCTTACTAAGTTAATGTATTTATAACTTTGGTTGGTAATATGTATTTTGAAAAATATGGTCTGATAATAAAAGCCACCAATGAGGTGAAAAGCATTCTGGCACCACGAATCTGTAGTGTGACAATATTGTATAAAAATTCTCATAATAGTGAGAGCTAGATAAATAATTTATTGTGGTTGCCTTTCTAGGGGGTCACTATGAGTTAGAATTGACTCAACAGTAGTGGGTTTGGTGTGGGTTTTTTTTTATTCAGTTACATGAAGTAACTCTGATTTTGCTAATATGCCACAGAGAAACCAAAACAAACCCACCAAGGCTCCCTAACTATCATGCAGAAAAGCCATAATTGCTCTTGTAAGACTTATTGCCCACAAATAAAGAAAATAAAGGGGGGGAAAGGTAAAAGTTTAAGATATCCAGTAAGCATCATCTACAAGAATAATCAACCTACACAACAGTAAAACTCCAGGTCAAGTCTGCTGAAACTCACTCATTTCAAAAGAGACTCTCCTTGACATTAAATGCATTAACAATGGAATAACACCTTTCTTCTGCCCTTCAGAGGCACAAAAATTTGTGTCATGCCATTTATGCTAATAGTAATCAAAAGCAATAGCTCAGAGTAAAATTTTCTATTTCTGTCTTGTTTGTTATGATTATATAAGCCTGAAACTGATGGTAATTTATTATTGTTAATGCAGTTAATTTCACACAGAAAATTTAAAAATATATAAATATTTCTTACAGTATAGTTGGATGAATAGTGACTCCCAAACATTTGACCACCAGAACCCTCACTCAGTACATGAATTTATTTAGAAATAGTGTCTTTGAAAATGTTAGTCTGGTAAGGATAGAAATCAGATCTAGTAGATCAGAGTGAGCCCTCTATCCAATGAGAGTTCCCTTCTGAGACAGAAAAGAATACATATGGATACTGAGAAGACTTTGATCCAAATGTGAAAGCCAAGTTAGGAGTAATCCATCTATAAGACCAAGAAATTCAAAGATTACCAGCAACCACCAGAAGCTAGAGAAGAAATGCAGGACAGTCTTGAACAATTTTACCTAAGACCTTCAAAAGAACCAGCCCTGCTGACAACTTAATTTCAAATGTCTTTCCACCAGAACTGTGAGAGAATACATTTTTGTTTTAAGTCACTTTTGTGTTAGTTTATTGTGGCAACCTGAGAAAACTAGTATGTACAGTGAAATAGAGAAATAGATTGATGATATATTAGAAAGGATGAATTATTTAATTCACATTAAGATAAAAGTTATATAACCTCTGATTTAAAATAGTTTAAAAAATAATATCCAAGGTAGAACAATGGGAATTTACATATATTATACTTACAGTTGTTACACAATTAATCAGTGCATTAATTAACATTCATGGAGCTTAAGAAAATATAATTAAATCCATGCTTAAAAAGTAAGCCCCAAATTCCACTGCTGTCAAGTCAGGTCTGACTCATAATGACCCTAGAGATCAGAGTAGAACTGCCTCAAGGAGTTTCCAAGGAACACTTGGTGGATTTAAACTGCCAAGTTTTCAAATTCCACTTGTGCCATGTGTCTTTCAGGAAAAAAAAATCATATTTGAAAATTCTTAAAAATTAAAAAGCAAACTGTCAATTCCTCAAAAGTACATTCTAATGGAAAATATAAGTCAAACGACATCCATGATTAATCAGCTTACACTAATAAAATTTAAAAATTAGAAAGAAGAAAAATAGAGAATAAATCAGTTTTCCAAAAATATCTTCTTTATGGACTTTAGCTGAAATTCTACAGTTAACAATGACAGAACCCACCTAGCTACAAAGAATACTGAGATTGGAGAGAACACTAAAAATTTTAGGAGTGCACCTACAAAATTTGTAGTCATAAAACTGCTGTAACAATTACTGTTTTGCTTAAAACTTCAGATTTATTATAACCTGTTACTTTACTCCATGACATTAATACTTCACTTCAACCTTGGTTTTTAATATTTCTAACTACTAATTGAAGGCCTTCAACTTTTGAACAACATATGTTTAATGAAGTATAAGGAACTATCTAAATTACCATAAGAATCAAATTGGCAGAAAGCTGGTTCCTGTGAGGTGACTGTCAGACACGCCTCTGCTCTCCGTCTTCTTCACTGTTTCCGACACCAGCTACCTCCATGCCGCTCTCTATTTCTCTGCTAGTTTCCCCAGTTGACTGCAATGGCCACAGCAGAACTCATAACCCATATTCACAGTTAATAAGGCTTTTCAGGGAAGTAATAGAAACATCTTTGGATCAGGATCAGGATCAGGAAATAGAAAGTTAAGGCTTCGAAGGCTCTCCCTGGCCCAGGTAAAGAGTTTATCCCTCCCTACTCCAGAGAAAGGCAGCTTCCAAAACGGATGGCTCTGCCAGCTTCTCTCTGCTGCGTTAACACAGGTCTCTTGGCTGTGCTACCCTGTACTTTCTGTTTGTGCAAGCAGGCTGGCTCTCCTCTGGGTGTAAGCAAGCTGGTCTCTCTCCTCCGTGTCTGAACTCTCTGGACAGGCCTCCTTTGGTCTCTTCTTGGCCCTCAGGCCTGGCCATCTCTTGGTCTTAGGGCTACAGGTTTCAGCACAGCTGGGTCATCTGCCACTACCAAAAGTAGACCAGTTCAGCCTCCACACTGCTGTTTGTTCTGCTAGGGGATATACCTGGATGGGACCAAACTGTGGCTGCTTTTTCTTTCTAGGGCACCCAACTATGTTGGTAACCTCGTACCTGGAAACGCCCAGCTCCGCTCCACGTTCCAACTAACCCACTGAAGCTGTCTCTTGGTTTCATGGTTCCTGTCACTCATACTGCTCTCACCACTTCTCTGTGGCTTAGCTCTGCTGGGCTTGCCGAAGTTTCTCTGCCACTGGGCTCCCTTCTGGACTTCACATTATCTTCAGTGTTAAAGCTCTTGACCTGTAATGTAGCTCTTTTAAGAAGTTCTCTCCTCTTCTTTCTGTCTGTGTCTTCTTCCCTAAAAAACTTTCGTGCAGTTGGCTGATTACGTAAGCAAAGTCCTTGTTAATTTCAAGGTACAGTTCTGCCAGCAGAACCAAGAATGAACCAATTCCTTTGGTGAACCCCAAAGTCACTTAATGATATTGGGTGGGTTTTAAGTCATTGTTTGAGTACCAAATCAACTAGCCCCTGGAAGATACAAAAACACACCAGTCACAAGGCAGATTACAGCCTAAGCAATCACTGTTGGACGAATAACAAACGCAAGGCCGAACCAAAGAGAAATGGACTGCACTGCAGTAATTATGTACTGAATGCTAGTATATGTTATATGTAAAATTTCAAAGAACTTACATTAACCTTTTAAACAGATGAATTTATTTTTATTTTAAAAACATATGCATTTCTCTAGCATAGTCTTTACATAGTGGTTGATACAGGTCTTTGGTTAGCAAACGTAGCACTTAACCACTATGCCACCAGGGTTTTCTTTCTTTAAATACCATATATATTGTGCCAACTTGAACAAAACATATTAAACATTAAATAATACAATTAATAGAATCTATCAATGTTAGCTGAGTTTTTGCTCTCTGTAATCTTTACACTAAAGATAAAGTGGTCATCATATACAAGAGAAGTCATACATCATACATATTTTTGCCTAAAATATTTTACTTTTACCTATGTATATAATACATTTTAAATATTTGATCACACAGCCTTTATGCATAAATGAAATTCACAATGTAGTTTTTGCTATTTCCGATTTTCTTATACTTAAATTTCCTGTTGTTAAGTGCCTTCACGTTGGTTCCTACTCATAGTGGCCCTAGGCATCACAGAACTAAACACTGCTTGGTCTTGCACCACGCTCATAATCATTGTTATGCTTGAAACCAAATGTCATGGTTTTAACTGTGTCCCCACAAAAATGTGTGTAGAAAATTGGCTAGGCCATGATTCCTGGTTTTGTGTGATAATCCTATATGTTGTAAATTCTGCTTGCATGATATCAATGAGAGAGGATAGGTAGCCATTGTGTTGGTGGTGCAGGACTCAATGTGTAAGATTGTATTGTGCCTTGAGACAATCTATTGGGACGTGAAGGAAAGCAAAGGAAGTAGAGAGCTGGGTACTTCATATCATCAGGAAAGAAGCAGCGCCTGAAGCAGAATGAGTGTGTCTGTTGGGCACAAGGTCGCTGTGTCTCAGAAGCTCTCAATCCACAGGAAGATGGATGGCAAGGGCCTTTCTCCAGAGTCAACAGAGAAAGTATTCCCCTAGAGCGGATACTTTGAATTTGGACTTTTAGACTGCTTCTATGTGAGAAAATAAATTTCCCTTTGCTAACAACATCCACTTGTAGTATTTCTGTTGTAGCAGCACTGGGTGACTAAGACACCACTGTTTCAGCTACCATGTCTGTCCATCTCCTTAAGAGTCTTCCTCTTTTTAGCTAACCCTGTACTTTACCAAGCATGATGCCCTTCTCCAGTGACTGATATCTCCTGACAACATGTCTAGAGTACTTATGATTTAGTCTTACCATCCTCATTTCTTTTTTTAACGGTAGTTTTTTCTATTTCAGAATTTTTTATGATTAAGTGAAAGCATACAATCCAAGTAAATTTTGCCTGCCCACCTCTCTGCAACTCTATCTACTCTCCTCACACTGGCAGCATACTCTTCCTTTTCCCTCTTTACTTGTAGCAGCCTCTTAACAAACACCTGTCCCCTCCTCTACACCCTCTCCTCTTACCTCTAGAAAGAAGTCAGTAGGACAGACTCCTATAAATGTGTACAACCATAAAGTACATACACCACAAGTTCACTCTGTGTCCCCAAGTTCTATCTATTCTTTGTCTGAAGTGACAATCTCAGTACTGGTCTTAGGTCTGGGCTAGCAGCAAGTTAGGGACCAAGTCCTCTAGGTTGTGAGATCACAGTTTTTTGTTCTTGATCTTGATCTGCACATCTCTTTTTCTTGTGCCATGTCAGGGACTCTACATTATATCTCCTATCAAGACTGTCTTTGGTAGTGGCTGGGCACCATCTGATTCTTCTGGTCTCATGCTGATGTAGTTGCCCGATCAGTTGGGTACTTCTGTCTCCTGGAATCATTTTTCTTCATGTCTTTGGTGTTCTCTGTCATCATCTGTTCCAGGTGGGTTGGGACAAATTGATGTTCCACGGGTGGCAGCTTGCTGGCTTTTAAGACCCCAGATGCCACTCACCAATACCGGGTACAGAGGACTCTGTTAGCAAAAGACTAATTCTGTTCATTGACTTCCATGTCCCCTGAAAATATGGTCCCCAGGCCCCTGTGTCTGCTACTCTAAACTTTGAGAAGTTGGCTTGAATTTAGAAAACTTTTTAGTTTATGGTGTAGTCCAGTTAAGCTAAGCTAGCTTCTACTGCATGCTGTCACTCCCTTCACCTAACTGAATTCCTAGAAACTGTAATCTGTGAACAACCCTCTCTCTCCTCTCCACCGTGGTAGCCATCAAAGTCTTTTCCTCTGTGTATAAGTCCTTTTTTACTTCCTTACAACAGTAGTCTCATGCAATACTTGCCCTTTTGCTGCTGACTGACTCCACTCAGTGTAATATCTTTTAGGTGATACCAGCTTATAAGATATTTTTTTTTCCTGAAGGATATATTCCAAACAGTGGGATTGCTGGATCATGTGGCATTTCTAGCTTTTTAAGAAAGTTCCAAATTGCTTGCCAAAGAGGTTGTACCATTTTGCATTCTCATCCACAGAGTGGGAGAGTTCAGATCTCTCCACAGCCTCTCCAGTATTTGTTGTTTAATGTTTTCTAGATTATTCCCAATCACACTGGTGTGGTTGTCTCATTGTAGTTTTAATTTGGATTTCTCTAATAACTAATACTTGTGAGCATTTCCTTGTGTGTCTTTTGGCTGCTTGGATGTCTTCTTTGTCAAGGTGTCTATCTCCTTTTCCCATTGTTTATGTGGGTTTTTGTCTTTTTCTTGTTGATATTTTGCAGTATCTTGTAGATTATGGAAATTAGATATTGATCTGATACATAGTTGCCAAATTTTTTTACGTTGTGTAGGCAGTCTTTTAACTCTCTTGACGAAGTCTTCTGGTGAGTGTGTTTGATTTTTAGTAGTTTCCGTTTATCTAATTTTGCTTCTGTTGTTTGCACATTGTTGATAAGATTTTGTTGTCTGTGTAAGCCGTGTATTAGAACTTCTGTTGTTGTCCTTATTTTTCCTTCTATTAGTATTCATCGTTTTAGATTTGGTATTAGATCTTTGATCCCTTTTCATTTAGTTTTGTGTAAGGTGCTTCATTAGTGCTTTACTTATCTGGAGTTTCTTCCCTTTCCAAACAATGTTGGTGGTTTGTTTCTCCAACTCAGTAAATAATGACACTAGAATTTATATTAGGATTGTGTTGTATATGTAGACTACTTTGGGTAGAATTGATGCTTTCACAATGTTAAGTCTTTCTGTCTATGTACGAGGTAGGTTACTCCACTTATGTAAGTCTCCTTTGGTTTTTTTCAGGAAGATCTTGTAATTTACTCTGTACAGGTCTGTTACATCTCTGGTTATATTTATTCCTTGATATTTTATCTTCTTGGGGTCTATTGCAAATAATATTGATTTGGTGATTACCTCTTTGATGATCTCTTTTTTGGTGTAAAGAAATTACACTGGTTTATTTACGTTGATCTTATATCCCGGTACTTTGCTGAACTGTTAATTCTAGCAGTTTATTTACAAATTCTTTAGGGTTTTCTGTGTATACGATCATATTATCTGCAAATTAGGATGCTTTACTTCTTCTTTACTGATGCGGATGACCTTTATTTCTTTTTCTTGTCTGATTTCTCTGGCTACAACCTCCAGCACGATCTTGTATAGAAGTGGTGACAGTGGGCATCCTTGTCTAGTTTCCATTCTCATGGTGATTTCTTTCCTTCTCTCCCGATTCAGGATGATGTAGGCAGTTGGCTTTGCAAAGATTCCTCTGATTGCATTGAGGAATTTCACTTCTATTCCTATTTTGCTGAGATTTTTTAACACGAATGAGTGTTGGACTTTGTCAAATGCCTTTTCAGTATCAATCAATAAAATCAAGTGATCCTTATCCTGTGTGATATTTATGTGGTTGATCACATTAATTGGTTTTCTGATGTTGAACCAACACTGCATTCCTGGCATAAATCCCACTTGGTCATAATAAGTTATGTATTTTTTTATTTGTTATTGAATTCTGTTGGCTAGGATTTTGTTGAAGCATTTGTATCTAGGTTCATGAGTGATATTGGTCATAATTCTTTTTTTTTTTTTTTTGGTGGGATCTTTACCTGGCTTTGGTATAAAGGTTACGCTGGCTTCATAGAATGAATTTGGGACTGTTCCATCCTTTTCTATGTTTCGAAACAGCTTCAGTAATACTGAATTAACTCTTCTCTAAAAGTTTGGTAGAATTCTACAGTGAAGCCATCTGGGCCAGGACTTTTTTTTAGTTGGTAGTTTTTTGCTTTTTGTTTTTGTTTTTTTTTTTACTTTTTCCATCTCTTCTTTTGTGATGACTTTATTAAGATGTTCCACTTCTCTTTGTGATAATTTTGGTAGGTGATGTGAATCTAGAAATCTGCCATTTCCTTTAGGTTTTCAAATCTGTTAGAGTAGAGTTTTTTGTAGTATTCTGTTATGAAACTTTTGATTTTGGCTGGGTCTCTTGGGACGTCTCCCATCTCATTTCTTATTTGGGTTATTTTTTTCTCTCCTGTCCTTCTTATGTGAGTTTAGCCAGTGTTTTATCAATTCCACTGATCGTTTCAAAAAACCAGCTTTGGGTTTTGTTAATTTTTTCTATTGTTCTTCCATTGTCTAATATGTTTAGTCCTGCTCTAATTTTTATTTCTTCTGGAGCCTGATGCATTCTTTTGCCATTTTCTTTCTACTTGTTTGAGCTGTAGGGTTAATTCTTTCATTTGTGGACTTTCTTCATTCCACATGTGTGCATTTATAGTGATAAATTGACCTCCGAGCACTGCTTTTACTGTATCCAGTAGGTTCTGGTAGAATGTGTTTTCATTTTCAGTCCATGAATTTTTTTTATTGCATAACCCATGAAATTTTGAGCAAGATGTCACTCAGTTCTCATGAGTTCAAATTTCTCCCCATGTTTTTCTGCTATTGACTTCAACCTTTATGGTTTTATGGTCTGAGAAAATGCTTTGTAATAATTCAGTGGTTTGAATTTTGTTGAGACTTGCTCTATGTCCTAATACTTGGTCTATTCTGGAGAATGTTCCACGTACGTTGGAAAAGAAGGTGTATGTGTCTGTGGTTGGGTCAAAGTTCTACATATGTGTATGAGATTGAGTTGGTTGATTGTCACAATAAAATTGTCTGTATCATTACTGAGCTTTTTTATGGATGATCTGTCCATTACTAACAGTAGAACGTTGAAGTCTCCTATTATTGTGAAGTGATCTATCTCATTTTTCAATGCTGTCAGGATTTTGTATGATGTATTCAGGTGCTCTGACATTGGGTGCATATTTAATATTATTATATCCTTCTTATGTATTGAATCTTTAAGCAATAATTAGTGACCATCCTTGTCCACGACAGTGGATTTTACTTTAAAATGTGTTTTACCTGAGATTAGTATTGCCACTTTTGCTTTTCTTTGCATGTTGTTAACTTGGTATATCTTTTTCCATCCTGTAATTTTCAGTTTGGTCATATTTTTGAGTCTCAGTTGTGTTTTTTGTAAGCAGCATACAGAAGGATTGTGTATTTGACCCAACCTGTTACTGTCTGTCTCTTTCTTGGAGAAATCAATCAATTTACATTCAGTGTAATTATTGATAGATAGATATTTAGTGCTAGATATTAGACTTTCCTTTGTGAGTTAGTTTTGGTTTAAACCTATCTGCCTTTAAGTGCCTACCCTTATATTTCATTTTATTAAGCTTTATTATAATATATCTTGGCATCTTTCATTTGGGATCTACCTTTTGTGGCATTCAGTGAGCATCTTCAATGCCTATTTTCTCTTTTTCATGAAGTCAGGGACATTTTCTGTCAGCAACTGTTCAACAATTCTTTATTTTCTGCTATCTATCCCTGTTCTGGAACTCCAATTATACATAAATTGTTCCCCTTGACAGCACTCCACATGATTCCTAATGATTCTTCCTCTTTCTTGATTCTTTTACCCGACTTTTCCTCATAAATGCTGGTCTTAGTTGCTTTCTCTTCAGTTTCACTAATTCTGCACTCAATTTCCTCAATCCTGCTTCTTTCGCTTTCAGTTGAAGTGTCTAACTCCATAATTTTGTTATTGATCTATTTAATTTCAGATTGCTGCTGTCCTAGTAGTTCATATAGCTTGTTCAATTTTTCATTTTGTTCTGCTGCACATGTCTAATCTCCATCCTAAGATCTAGAAGGGCTCTGTGCATAATTCTTTTATATTCTTCCTCTGATTATTTCAAGAAGGCTTCTTCACCTGGAAAGCTATTGATTCTTTATTGGGGAAGTTTTATGGAGCTTAGTAGTCTACTTATTTAAGTGGTTAGATGTTGCTTGTTGTATTCAAGCCACCAGAAAACTGTTCATCTTCTCTGGTGCCTCACCAGCAGAAGCTCTGGCATAGATCAGAGAACGGAGGGGGGAAGGACACTTCTGCACTTAGCTGCTGGCTGCCACTGCATTTTCTAGATGCAGTTGGCTGTCTTCCATACAGATTCTCTGCTGAGAGAGGCATTGTCCAGTCAGGCAGTGATGTTCAGCGTGGCATCCTACCCTAACTGGGTCCTCAAGGATAGCAGGCCCTGCCTCCTAGCTGACAAAGATTGTGACCTACTTGTACAGACTCTCCAGAGTCACACCAGCAGACTCTATGGTGTAGCTCAGAGAAGGGAGAGGAAAGGTCAGTGCTACACTCAGCTGCCAGCAGCTGCTGTGTTCTTTAGGTGCTGCTGTCTTAAGAACTTGTCCATCTAGTCACTGATGCTCAGCATGGCAGCTGATCCCAGCCAGGCCCTCAGGCTCTGCAGACAAAGGTGATGACTTACTTGTGGAGGCTCTCAGGAGCAATACCAACTGACATTACAGTGCCACTGCCATGCCACCAGACACTGATAGATTATGGAGATTAGACACTGATTGGATTTTAGGTGGACAATTTTTTTTTTCCCCAGTCTATAGGTTGTCTTTTTAGGCTTTTGGTAAAGACTTTGGATGAGCCTAAGTGTCTGATTTTTATGAGTTCTCAGTTATCTATTTTCCCTTCTGGTGCTTGTGCAGTGTTGGTAATGTTTTGATTTTTGTTTATGCTATGAATTAGGGATCCCAGAGTTCTCCTTATTTTTTCTTCCATGATCTTTACCATTGTGTGTTTGATATCCAGGTCTTTTATCCATTTGGGATTGGTTTTTGTACATAGTGTTATATATGGGTTTTGTTTCTTTTTTCTTTCTTTTTCTTTTTTTTTTTTGCAGATGGATATCCAGTTATGCCAACACTATTCAGTAAAGAGAATGTTTTCCTCAGTTTAGAGACATTGAGCCTTTGGCAAGTATCAGCTGCCTATAAGTGATTGATCTTACGTCTGTATTCTCAATTCTCTTGGTCTACATGTCTGTTTTTGTACTAGTTATAGGGTTTTTCACCTACGATGGCAGTGGAATAAGTTCTAAACTTAGATAGTATGAGTCCTCTCCTTTTGGTCTTCAACGATGCTTTATTTATTCAGGGCTTCTTCCCTTTCCATAAGAAGTTGGTGATTTGTTTCTCCATTTCTTAGAAAATGCATTGTATCTATAGATTGCTTCAGACAGAATAGACATTTTCACAATGTTGAGTCTCTCCATGAGCAAAATTTCTCTACTTGGGTTGTTCTTTTTGTTTCTTGTGGTGGTAACTTGTAGTTTTATTTGTATAGCTCTATTACATCTCTGGTTAGATATACTCCTAAGCATTTTATCTTCTTCGAGACTATTGTAAATGATATTGATTTGGTGATTTCCTCTTTTACATTTTATTTTTTGGTATAGAGGAATCCAGTTGAATTTTGTATGCTTATCTTGTATTCTGATCCTTTGCTGAAACCTTCCATTAGTTGCAATAATTTATTTGTAGATTCTTAACAATTTTTTGTGTATGAGAGAAAATCATCTGCAAGTAGAGATACTAATACTACGTCTTTGTAAATTTGCGTAGTGGGTTAAGTGCTACCTCTGCTAACCGAAAGGTCAGCAGTTCAAATCCTCCGGGCACTCCTTGGAAACTCTACTCTGACTTTGAGGGTAGCCATGAGTCAGACTCAGTGGCAATGTTTTGTTTTTATCAATTTGGATGTTCTTTATTTATTTTAGCCTGATTGCTCTGGCTAGGACCTCCGTACAATGTTGAATATAAGTGGTGACAAAGGACGTCTTTTCCTGCTTCTTGTTCTCAAGGGAAATGCTTTCAGACTCTCTCCATTTAGGATAATGTTGTCTGTTGGCATTGCATAAATGTCTTTTATTATGTTGAGGAATTGCCCTTCTATTCCTATTTTGCTGACAGTTTTTAACATGAATGGGTGTCGGACTTTGTCAAATGCCTTTTCTTCATCAGTTGATAAAATCAAGTGTTCTTGATTTTTATTTACATGGATGATTATATTGATTGTTTTCCTAATATTGAATTCCTATATCCCTAGAGTGAATCCCACCTGGTTATGGTGAATTATTTTCTTGATATGTTGTTGAGTACTGTTGGCAAGAACTTTGTTGAAGATTTTTGTGTTTAAGTTTACAACAGATGCTGACCTGTAATTTCCTTTTTTGTGATGTCTTTAATTGGTTTGGGTATCAGATTTATGGTGGCTTCATAAAATGAATTTTCGAGTATGTCATGCTTTTCTGTGTTCTGAAATACCTTTAGTAATAATGGTATTAACTGTTCTCTGAAAGTTTGGTGGAATTCTCCGGTGACACCGTCAGGGCCAGGGCTTTCCTTTTTGATTGAGAGTATTTTAAAGTAACTTTTAAATCCCTTCTTTTGTTATAGCTTTAATTAGCTATTGTGCTTCTGATTATATGTGTTATTTTAAGTAGATAGTGTGTTTCTAGAAATTTATCCACTTTCTCTAGGTTTCCAAATTTGATAGAGTGTAATTTTTCGTAGAATTCTTATATAATAATTTTTAGTTTCTCTAGGATTTGTTGCTGTATTGCCTACCTCATTTCTTTCTTTAGTTACTTGTTTCTTTTCCTGTTGTCCTTTTATCAGTTTGGTTAATGGCTTATCAACTTTGTTGATCTTTACAAAGAACTAGCTTTGGGTCTTCTTAACACTTTCAGTCATTTTTCTATTCTCTGATTCATTTAGTTCTGCTCTAATTTTTATTATTTACTTTCTTCTGTAAACTCTGAGGAATTCTTTTGTTGTTCTTTTTGCTAGTTCAAGTTGTAGGGCTAATGCTTTGATTTGTGTCCTTTTTCAGTGTATGCATTTATTGAGACAAATTGACCTCTGATCACTACTTTTGCAGTGTCCAAAAGGTTCTGATAGGATGTGATTTCATTCTCATTTGTCTTTGTGAATGTTCTTATTCCATCTTTGAATGCGTCTATAACCCAGGGGTTTTTGAAAAAGATGTTCAGTTTCTATGTGTTTGATATTTTTTCTTCTCTTTATCGGACTGATTTCAATTTTTATGGCTTTATGGTCTGAAAAGATGCTTTGCAATATTTCAGTGCTTTAGATTTTGTTAAGATTTACTTTGTGGGCTAGTATGTGGTCTAATTTGAAAGATATTCCATGTGTATTGGATAAGACAGTTTGGCTACTGTTGAGTAGAGTATTCTGTACATGCCAAGTTGGCTGATTGTAGCATGTAGATCCTCTGTGTCTTTACTGAGCCACTTTCTAGATGTTCTGTCCATCATCAAAAGTAGCACGTTGAAGTCTCCTACCATTTCTGTGAAACTGTCTATTTCAGTTTTTAATGCTATCTGAGTGGACTTGATGTGCTTAGGCACCCTATTGTTGGGTTAAATATTTAATATGGTTATGTCCTTCCAGTGTATTGATCCTTTAATCATTATATAGTGGCTTTCCTTTTCCACTGTGGTGGATTTTACTTTAAATCTATCTTATCAGAAATTAGTATGCTACTTTTGCTCTTTTTTGAATGTTGCTAGCTTGGCATGTAGTTTTGCATCCTTTGAGTCTTTGTTTGTATGCTTAAGTCTATGGTGTGTCTCCTGTAGGCAGTAAACAGATGGAGCTTTTTATTTTTTTTTTTAAATTCATTCTGCCACCTGTCTCTGAATTGGTGCATTTATACCAGTGTAATTTACATTCAGTATAATTATTGATAGACATGAATCTAGTGCTGCTATTTTGATGTATTTTGTGTGTGTTTTTGTTGACTGTTTATTCTGCTTAATTTTCTGTGTGAGTCACTTTTCTTTATAGTTTTCTTTTTATCTTTTTCATTTTTGTATTTGCTGAAACATCATGTTTTGTTTTTCCTTATTCTGATGAGTAACATTGTTAATTTCTTTGGTGTTTACCTTTATATTAGCCTTATTTTCCTGACTTTAAATCAGTGTTTAGTTCCTTTTCTTTGTCTTGACTTCTTTTTCACATGAAACTTCTGTGACTACATTATTTTGTCTCTCTTTCTGATATAATGCTATTTTTTTACATACTGACATCTCTGTTTCCCTGTTTTCAATGTTTTAGCTTCAATTTACTTTTGTAGTATCCTTACCTGGATTGATATCTTTTTGCTCTGTCTCGTGATGTAGTCTTGATTTTTTTTTTTACCTATTTTTATGTATTTTCTAATTTAAGAACTTCCTTTAGTATTTCTTGTAATTTTGGTTTATTTTTTTGCAAATTCTCTAAACTTCTATCTGTCTAGAACTATCCTAGTTTCATCATCATGTCTGAGAGAAAACTTTTAAAAATACGTAATTCTTAGTTGGCAGTTTTTTCCCCCTTCATGGTTTTGTATATTTTATCCTACTGCTTTCTTTCCCAAGTAGTTTCTGCTTAGTCCAAACTTAGTTTTATTGACTCCTCCTTTGTAGATTATTTTCTGTTTAATCCTAGTTGCCCTTAAAAGTCTCTGCTTATCTTTAGTTTCAGTAAGTTTGTTTGTAATATGTCTTGGGATCTTTCTTTTGACATCTACCTTGTTTGGGGTTCATCGAGCATCTTGGATATAGATATCTTCTTATCTTTCCTGATTTCAGTGAAGTTTTCTGACATCAATTATTTATCAGTTCTTTGTGTATTTTCTGCTTATTCTGCCCTGTTCTGTTACTCCAGTCTCTAGTAAATTATTTATCTTTATGAAACCCTACATAACTGTCATTTTTCTATTTTTTAAAATTCTTTTATCTGATTTTTCCTAAAATATGTTGGTGTCAGTTGCTTTATCTCCAGTCTCAGTAATTTTGCATTTCATCGTCTCAATCTTGTACCTTTGACTTTCTATTGAATTGTGTAATTATATAATTTTTTTGTTAATCTTCTGATTGTTGCTGTTCAAAAATTTCTTGCAGCCTTTTCAATTTGTCATTAAGCTCTGTTGCATTTTGCCTGATCTCTTTTCTGACTGCTTGAAGAGTTATACATAGTAATCTTTTGTATTCTATCTCCAGTAATTCCAGGAAGTTCTCATCATCTGGCAAATTTTTTGGTTCTTTGTTTAGGCAGCTTTCCAAAGTCTTCCTGGCTTACCTTTTTAAGTTGTTTGATATTGACTGTTGTCTTTTAGCCTTCAGAAACTTGTTGAAATTTATTTTTGTTTGCTTACTGCATTCTAACTTATTTTTAAATTTTGTTTTGAAAAGCCTCAATAGACCAGTCATGTGAGCTAGTTTGGTTATTGATGACTTAGAGATTCTAACATCTTGTCACCAGGTTATTAGAGCTGACAATAGGTACAAGAGCCTAGTCATCATTTTACTCTTCTTTTATGTATTCAGCTCATATATCCATGTAGTCATATGACAAATGTGTGGTGCCTGTAGGTCTAGCCAGGCAAGGATGACTGATGTAGGCTCAGGTTGCAGTTATACATGATGAGAAAGTTAGAGGGCTGAGAGCTGTACCTCTTTTGTTTTTTTCTATGCCTAGGCAAAGGACCTCTTTCTTCCCTCAGTCCCTTGCTTTGGAGAGCCAGCAGATTTTTTTTCTTTATTTTAAATTGTTTCCTCTCCAAGTATGGGCAAATAGTTCAGAAAATGCATAAGGGATCCTACTTCCAGTTCAGGTAAAATGTCACAATTTGCTATCATGTTCAGCGCAGAGTAGGGAAGGGGAAATGCAATGGAAGTAGGGAGATCTTTAAAGCAAAGGGAAATTTTAGATCCACATGCAGATGGTTAGACACAAACACTTAGCTTTTAATGATCAAATAACACATTTCTGTGATTCTGGAGGGGAAAATATCTGAAGTTCAGCTTCTCTGCTAAAGAAGACACTCTCTGAATACTGCAATTTTGCTCACAGTGCTGGCACTTGCAGATCCTCCTATGGGGCTGGGATTCCCACCTGGACAAATCTGGCTCATCTTTAGTATTTCTGGACTTACTCTCCCTTTCCTGTTGTTCAGTATAATTTCCCAGCTCTCTATTTAATGTTCAGGACTCCTAGAATGTCCTAAATAATCTATTCACTTGTTTTTCTGGATCTCTGTTGGTAGAAGGATCACAGGGTATGTCTGACTATGCCATCATCTTAGTGCCGCTTCCTCCACACTTATTTCTAAGGAACATTCTGGTTGGACTTCTTACAAGACAGATTTATTCAACTTTTAGGCAGTCCACAATCAATGCCCACAGCACACAAGAAGTCAAAAGATGCAATGCATTGGGGAAATCTGCAGCAAAGGACCTCTTTAAAGTACTGAAAAGCAAAGATGTCAGCTTGAAGACTAAGGTACACCACCTGACCCAAGCCATGCTTTTTTTTTTCTTCCAGTCACATCATATTCATCTCACTTACTTTGGATGTGTTGACAAGAGGGATCAGTCACTGGAGAAGGACATCCTGCTCAGTACTGTGGAGAGTCAGCAAAAAATAATACCTTCAACAAGATGGATTGACACAATGGTTGCAACAATGAGCTGAAGCATAAAAATGATTGTGGGCATGGCACAGGACCAGGCAGTGCTTCATTCTGTTGTGCATCAGGTTGCTATGAGTCAAAACTGACTGGACAGCACTTAACAATAACAGCATGTTATATTCAATATTCTTTACAAACACTGCAATTCAAAATGTCAGTTCTTCTTTCTTCCTTACTTATTCTCCAACTTTCACATGTAGAATTATGTGATTGAACATATGGCTTGTGTTAGAGAGCCTTTGTCTTCAAGATGACACTGTTGTTTTTCAGAACGTGAAAGAAGTCTTTCACAGCAAATTTACCCAATGTATTGCTTCTCTTGATTTCTTGACTACTGCTTCCATAGTTGTTGATTATGAACCCAAACAAAACGAAAGCCTTAACAACTTCAATAATGGTGTTACTAATTGGCCCTGTTGTAAGGACTTTTATTTTCTTGATATTGAGGTGTAATCTGTACTGAAAGCTGTGGCCTTTGATTTTTATCAGTAAATGTTTCAATTCCTCTTAATACTCAGTAAGCAAGATTGTGTCATCTTCACACTGCACATTTTTAATGAGTTTTTCTCAAATCCTGGAGTCCTGTTCTTCTTCATATAGACCAAGTTCTCAAATTATTTGCTCACCACACAAATTCAATAGGTTTGGTGAAAGTATACAGTACTGACACAAAACTTACTGATTTTAAACTACTCAGTACTTCTTTATCTTGTTTGAATGACTATTTTTTTATCTATATGTGGGTTCCTCACAAGCACAATTAAGAGTGCTGGAATTCCACTCAATGACAAAGCTCCAAAATACATAAAACAAACACTGTTTACACTAAAAACAGAAAAAGACAGTTTTACAATAATAGTAGGAGACTTCAACACACCATTCTCAGTAAAGAACAGAACATCCCCACAAAAAGCTGAGTAAACATACAGAGGATGTAAATACTGCAATCAACCAACTTGATCTCATAGACATATTCAGAACACTTCATCCAATTGCAGCCAAGTATATCTTCTTTTCCAATACTCATGGAACATCCTCCAGAATTGACCACATAGTAGGCCACAGAGTGATACTCAACAAAATTCAAAATACTGAAATAATGCAAAGCTTCTTCTCAGACCAAAAAACCATAAAACTGAAAATCAACAACAACAAAAAAGATGCGAAATAAATAATAAAACATGGAAACTGAACAACATTTTGATCAAGAATAACTGGGTGATAAACGAAATCAAGGGTGCAATAAATAATTTCGTAGAATCAAATGACAATGGTGACACATCCTACCAAAATCAATGGACACAGCAAAAGCAGTGCTCGTAGGTCAATTCATATCAATAAATTTACACATCCAAAAAGAAGGGCACAAATCAAAGAATTAACTCAACAACTTGAACAACTGAAAAGATCTCAGCAAATGAAGCCATCAGGCTCCAGAAGACAGCAAATTATTAAAATTAGATCAGAAATAAATGAAAGAGAAAATAGGAAAGTGATTGAAAGAGTAGACCAGTCAGTCCAAAAGCTGGTTTTTTGAAAAGATCAACAAAATTGATAAGCCACTGGCCAAACTGACAAAAGAAAAACAGGAGAAAAAATAAATAACTTGAAATAAAAATGAGATGGACAATATCACAACAGACCTTGTTGAAATTAAGACTCGTAGAAGAATACTACAAAAAATTATACTTAATAAATTTGAAAACCTAGAGGAAATGGACAATCTCCTGGAAAAACACCACCTACCTAAACTAGTGAAACCAGAGAGAGAACAACTAAACAAACCTGTTACAAAAGAAGAAATTGAAAAGGTAATTAAAAAACTTCCATCCAAAAAAAGCCCTGACCCAGATGGCTTCACTGCATAATTCCATCAAAAGTTCCAAGAAGAGTTAACACCACTACTTCTAAAATGTTCCAGGACATAAAAAAGGATGGAATACTCCCAAATTTCTTCTATGAAGAAAATTACAGAACAATATCTTTCATGAGCTTAGATGCAAAAGTCCTTAAAATCCTAGCTAAGAGAATTCAGCAACATATGAAGAGTGTTAGAATTCTCATTTTTTGCAATGGTACCCGTAATATGTTAGGATTCACACAGTAGAATGCCTTAGTATAGTCAATAAAACAAAGTCAACATCTTTCTAGTATTCTTTGTTTTAGATAAGGATTTATCAGACATCAGCAATGATATCCATGGTTACATATCCTGTTCTGAATACAGCCTGAATTTCTGGCAGTACCCTGCTGATATTCTGCTGCAACTACTTTTGAATGACCTGCCACAGAATTTTACTTGTTTATGACATTAATGGCATTGTTTGATGGTTTCAGCATTTGATTGGATCACTTTTCTTGGAAATGAGCATAAATTTGGATCTCTTCCAGTGTTAGCCAGGGGCCTGTCTTCCAAATATGTTGGCATAAACACTCTCAGTGCCACATTCTGAATTTAGCCTACTTGTAAGGCTGTTCAGCCTTTACTGAAACATCTCAGTTGATATTCTGTCAGTTTCTGGATATCTGATTTTCACCAACATCTTCAGTGTAGCTTGGACTTCTTTTGTCATCATCACTTCTTGATCATATACTATGTATTTAAGTTAAGAGCATATATATAAAGCAAATAATGAAGACCTTTCCTTATTTTCAAATAACTCCCTGCCCACCTTTTTCTTATTCAGTCTACACCTCACTTGACAGATTTACATCTTTAAGGTCTCATCTTGCACACAGGAACCAAATCGACTACAATGGTGGAAAAGCTCCACATCAGCAGTCAGAATAAGACCAAGTGCTGACTGTGGTGCAGATCATCAACTGCTCATATGCAAATTCAAATTGAAACTGAAGAAAATTAGAACAAGTCTCCTAGAGCTAAAGTGTGACCTTGAGTATATCCCTCCTGAATTTAAAGATTGTCTCAAGAATAGATTTGGTGTGTTGGTCACTAATGACCAAGGACCAGATGAGTTGTGGAATGACATCAAAGACATCATCCATGAGGAGAGCAAGAGGTCATTAAAAAGACAGGAAAGAAAGAAAAGATCACAGTGGATGTCAGAAGAAATTCTGAAACTTGCTATCAAACATTGAGCAGCTAAAGCAAAAGGAAGTAATGTCAAAGTAAAAGACCTAAACAGAAGAATTCAAAAAGCAGCTTGAGAAGATGAAAGTATTATGACATGTGCAAAGAGCTGGAAATGAAAAACTGGAAGGGAAGAACAGGTTCCGCATTTCTCAAGTTGAAAGAACTGAAGAAAAAATTCAAGCATCGAGTTGCAATAGTGAAGGATTCTACAGGGAAACTATTAAATGACTCAGAAAAAACTGGTTGATGTTCAGCCATTTGAAGAGGTAGCATGTGATCAGGAACCAATGATACTGAGGGAAGAAGTTGCAGCTACATTGAAGGCATTGACAAAAAGGAAGGCTCCAGGAATTGATGGAATATCAATTGACATGCTTCAACAAACAGATGCCAGACTGGAAATACTCACTCATCTATGCCAATGAATTTGAAGGACAGCTACCTTGTCAACTGACTAGGAGAGATCCCTATTTATGCACATTCTAAAGAAAGGTGATCCAACTAAGTGTGGAAATTATTGAACAATATCATTAATATCACATGCAAGTAAAATTTTTCTCAAGATCATTAAAAGCGACAGCAACAGTATATTGTCAAGGAACTGCCAGAAATTAAAGCTGGATTTAGAAGAAGATGTGGAACCAGAGATATTATTGCTGATGGCAGATGGATCTTGGCTAAACGCAGAGAATACCAGACAGATGTTTTCCTGTGTTTCATTGACGATGCAAAGGCATTCGACTGTATGGGTCATAATAAACTATTGCTAACATTACAGAGAATGGGAATTCCAGAACACCTACCCTACTTGTGTTTTTAAGCAATCTGTATATGAATCGATAGACAGTCATGCAAGCAGAAGAAGGGCACACTTTAAAGTTAGGAGAGGTGTGCATCAGTGGTGTATCCTTTCACCATAACTTTTTAATCTGTATGCCCAGTAAATAATTCAAAAATCTGGATTCTACGAAGCAGAATGAGGCATCACTATTGGAGGATGACTCGTTAACAACCTGCACTATGCAGATGACGCCACCTTACTTGTTGGAAGTGAAGATTTGAAGCACTTAGTGATGGAGATCAGGGACCACAGCCTTCAGTATGGATTGCACCTCAGCAGCAAGAAAACTGTGGAAAATATGTTAACTCTCTTGACATGGCTGCAGCCATCTTTGCTGCCATACTGTTGCTTACTTCAACTTTATATAACCTTTTTTACTGAGAGCATGGTAATCAATTATCTTAACTTTACCTTGTATCCAGTAACCAAGGAGTAATGTGGTAAAACAGCCAGATAATGAGACAGGGCATGCAAGCACATAGAAAACCATGGACCAAGCATGTAGGAGTGTAGAAAACCATGACAGCACAAGGGGCAGTGGAAAAACCACTCCCATCTTAGAAACTATCTAGGTAACTGGATGTTTCCAACTCCTTGGTTTCTAATATATTAACTTCTCTTAGTGGATGGTACAAATACATCAATAAAACCTGACTCTGGGCTCTCGGCAGGATGACCATTAGCCTCCTGATCCCACTTTTCTTTGTCTTTTCCTTAACTTTGGCATGACCCCTCCTCTGCCCATGTTCATCAGAGAACTCTCTGACTCTGACAGAAAACAAAAATCCTCACAACTGGACCAGTAAGCAACATCATCATAAATGGAAAAAGGATTGAAGTTGTCAAGGATTTCATTTGACTTGGATCCGCAATCAACACCCACGGAAGCAACGGTCAATAAATCAAAAGATGCATTGCACTGGAAAAATCTGCTACAAAGGATCTCTTTAAAGTATTTAAAAGAAAATATGTCACCTTAGCACCTTATCCTAGTGACAGTATTTTCAATTGCATCATATGCCTGTGAAAGCTGGGCAACAAAGAGGATAGAAGAAGAATTGATACTTTTGAACTGTGGTGTTGGAGAAGAACGTTGAATGTACCATGAACCACCGAAAAAACAAACAGATCTGTTCTGGAAGAAGTACAATCAGAGTGCTCCTTGGAAGCAAAGACGGCAAGACTGCATCTTACATATTTTGGGCATGTCGTCAGATGCCCTGGAGAAAGGTATCATGTTTGGTAGAGTGGAGGGTCAGTGATAAAGAAGAAGACTCTGAACGAGGTGGATCAACACAGTGTTTGCAACAATGGGCTTAAGCATAAAAATGACCTTGGGCATGGTACAAGACTGGTCAGTGTTTTGTTCTCTTATTCACAGAGTTGCTATGAGTCAGAACAAACTTAATGGCCCCTAACAACAATCTAACAACAATATTTTCAACTTGAGTTTTTTTCCAAAATGTACAAGGTCTGATAATTAATTGTTCTAAGTGCCGCATAATTCATTACTGAATATCACTATGGGCAACTTTGAAGTACTCTTCTTGAGAAACTATGCACTGAAGCCAGTGCCTAGTGCACCTTGAAAGCAATTTTAGAACTCTTTCTGGAATGGCCACCACACATGGCGGCAAGTTTGTGAACTTAATTGTGTAGTTATCTGTCAGGTAGTCTTTAGCCAGGAAACCAATAACTGTATTGAAATACCTCCGTACTCACCGGATCTAGCCTCCAATGATTTTTTTGTATGAAGATAATGGAAATACTGAAAAGATGACATTTTGATGGCATGCAGGACATCAAGGGTAATACAACACTAGCTCTGATGGCCATTCCAGAAAGAGTTTCAAAATTGCTTTGAGTGGTGGTCTAGGCATTGGCATTAGTGGATGGCTTCCCAAGGGGAGTACTTAAAAGGTGACCCTAGTGATATTCAACAATGAGGTACATAGCACTTTTTCTAGGATGACTTTGTGAACTTAACTGGCAGTCCTCACATAAATGCTTATGAAAAAAAGTCCATTGCCACACTCTGGTTAATTGATTTACATAACACCTATATTACTGCACTAACAGAGAAAGTTGAAATAAGTAGATTTGAGAAAAAAACTACACTGACTCTTGGTAACCATAAAATGCAACTCATAGAAGCCTACGTTTAGAGTTCTTCAATAACACAATCCTTAGACATACAAGGTATTTTGCAGAAAGAATGGAAGCTATTGTTAGTCTGTTTTAACCAGTGAGTAAAATGGATGTCACTCAAGAGGACAAATGTAGCACAGATTATTGAAAATAGAAATGTAAGAGGGGGCGGAGTCAAGATGGCAGACTAAGCACACGTCTCCTTATATCCCTCTAGAAATCAAGACCTGAACTGACAATCAAACAGAGCCTTCTGATCACCTAATCAGCCTCAGGACACGGCACAGAGCTGTTAATTGGGACTTCATACCACTCAGCGTAAAACCTCCTCCCTTTCCCTGACTCCCACTCCTGGCTAGCCCTGGCTCACATGGCGGGAAGGTAAACGCACTGTTTTGACTTTTTTTTTCCTCTGTCTCGGTTGGTGGGCGGAGCGGGGCCTTGCCTGGCGGCTGGACTCAGACGCGCTGCTAGGGGTATAGGTAGGTGAAATTCCCATATTCTGAGAGCCAGTCTTGGGACTCTGTTATTCACTTTGAGCCTTTCGTTTTGTAGCTGCCTCAGTGGGGTTTTTGGGGAGCTTTGCGGTCAGTGTGCAGGACGCCATGTTCGTACCGAGATTTTAGCGGGACCTTGTTCTTAGCCTGGGAGACAGCGCCTGCAAACAGGACAGCACTTCTCTGACAGAAAAGTAGTGATTTTGCACAGTGCTGCCTACATTGGGGGCCCTGCAACAGAAGCAGAAGAATCACTACCTCTCGGCACCTTTAACCCCTCTGTCTGCTGCCTGTGTGGAAGATGCCATCTTGGATACGGTGGCCGCAGCTGGATCTAATTCTTAGCTTGGGAGCCAGAGCCTGCCCACAGGAGAGCACTTTTCTATCACAAAACCAGTACTTGATGCAGTGTTGGATAAGGTTAGGCCCTGACAGCAGAGGCCACCAGGACAGTAGCATTGCTGTATTCTGAACTAGTTTGTTAACATCTGGGGTTGGATATAGTGGTGCTATTTTGTCAGATGAGAAGAGGGACCTCTACACCTGAAAACCTACCTGACTTGTGAACTGGTCAGATACCTTTGGTTTTACTTGAAGACAGCCTAGAGAAACATTTGCAATCCATCCTCACAGTACCTCTTCCAGCCTCTATATACCCACATAGGACCCAAAAAGCAACAGACAATTGTGGCATACAAGCAATCACTCATGGCTTCAGAAGGCTCCCAAACAAAGCAACCAAGGAGTTTTCCAGATGAAGAAACTTTTATGAAAGCATCAGGAAGTGAATACAAATTGATTATATACAGAGCGCTTCTAGACCTTATACAAAATGCAGCAGAACAAATGAAAAATTAAGCAAGTTGTTTGATCTGATGGAACACCAGTACTCTGAAATCCAACAGATCAAGAAGAAAATCAAAGACATAGAAACTTCCAAGCAAAGCCAAGAAAACAGAATGGAACAAATGGAAAAAAGAATTTCTGACTTGGAAGACAGAGCTACTGATACCAGTGTCTATGAGTAGAAATGAGAAAAAAGAAAGAAGAAAATGAAGAAACATTAAGAAGCATGTGGGACTCAATTAAGAGGAACAACCTCCGATTAATTGGAGTCCCTGAACAGGGTGAGACACCTGAGAACACAGACAGTATCGGTGCCGAGCTGCTGAAAGAAAACTTCAAAGAAATCATGAAGGAAGAGAATATAGACATCTCAGATGCATATCATATGCGACTCAATATAGATTGCAAAAGAAACACTCCAAGACATATTATAATCAAGCTTAACAAAATGAAACACAAGCAGCAACTCTTAAAGACAGCAAGACTCAAGGCAAAGCTAACATGCAGAGGGAAACCCTGTAAGTTCTCGTCAGATTTCTCAGCAGAAACCATGCTGGCACAGAGACAGTGGCACGACACTTTCAAAGTCTTGAAGGAGAAGAACTTCCGACCAAGAATTATATATCCTGCAAACTATCTTTCAAATACGAAAATGAAATTAAGACATTCCCAGATAAACAGAAACTCAGAGACTTTGTAAAAACCAAACCCAAACTACAAGAAATACTGAAAGAAGTTCTTGGCTTTTGCTTAGAAGAACAAAACCACTAACTTTATATATTAGAACGACACACTACTCAATATTCTACTCATTTAGGGAAGGCCCCAAAGTAGTTCACAACTTTGATATGTAAAGAAGCAATCCAGTGATCATGGTGAAAACTATGGTGTCATCATAATAAAAAGAGGGATGTACTACAGTTGTTATAGTCCTTCCAGATGGAGAGGAAGATGACAATACTGGTAGTAATTAAAATTGGGTTTATAAATAGTTGACTAAGGGGGTTCATAGGGGCAGCTGTAAAGCACAACAAAGATGTATCATACCATTTCAAGAAATCTAACACACGAGTCTCAACAACTGTAAAACCAGATCTGAAAAAGGTGAAAAGTCAACTCACAAAAAAGAGTGTCCAAGAACAGACTAATAAGAACAACAGAGAAAACATCAAAATAAAACTAAACATATCACAATGGCAGCAGTGAACACATACCTATCAATAATTACATTGAATGTGAATGGACTGAATGCTCCAGTAAAGAGACATCTAGTGTCATCTTGCATCAAAAGACACGACCCATCCATATGTTGTCTACAAGAAACTTACTTGAGACCTAAAGACAGGAACAAACTGAAAATTAAAGGATGGAAGAATATATATCAAGCTAACAATGAACAAAGAATAGCAGGGGTGGCAATTCTAATCTCAGACAAATCAATTTTAATGTCAAATCCACCATCGTGGACAAAGATGGACACTATTTAATGCTGAAAGGTTCAGTACACAAGCAAGACTTAACTATATTAAATATTTATGCACCTAATGTCAGAGCACCTAAATATGTCGAAGAAACACTGACTATGCTCAAAAGAGAGTTAGATTACTCCACAATAATAGTGGGAGACTTTAACACTCCACTCTCATCACTAGGCAGATCATCTAGAAAAAAGCTCAGTAAAGATACAGAAGACCTCATTGCCACAATTAACCAACTAAACCTCATTGATATATACTGAACTTTCCACACATCAGCAGACAACTACACCTTATCCAGTGCACATGGAACATTCTCCAGAATTGACCATGTAATAGGCCATAATGCAATGCTCAGCAAAATCCATACCATTGAATTACTGCAAAGCATCTTCTCAGATCATAAAGCCATAAAAGTTGAAATCAATAGCAGAAAAAACATAGATAGAAACAGAACTCTTGGAAACTGAACAACATCTTGTTCAAAAAAACATGGGTTATAGAGGAAATCAAGGATGAATTAAAGAAATCCATGGATTCCAATAAGAATGAAAACACTTCCTACCAGAACCTATGGGATACAGCCAAAGCAGTGTTCAGAGGTCTGTTTATTTCCATAAATGCACACATCTGGAAGGAAGAAAGAAACTAAATCAAGGAACTAACTCTACAGCTTGAACAAGTAGAAAGAGAACAACAGAGGATCCCCTCGGGCACCAGAAGAAACCAGATCATAAAGATTAGAGCAGAGTTAAATGAATTAGATAATAGAAAAACAATTGAAAGAATTGAAAAGACCAAAAGCTGGTATTTGAAAAGATCAACAAAATTGATAAACCACTGGCTAAACTTACTAAAGAAAAGCAGGAAAGGAAACAAATAACCCAAATTAGAAATGAGAAGGGGCTTGTCACCACAGATGCAACAGAAATCAAAAATAGCATAACAGAATACTATGAAAGACTGTACTCTAACAAATTTGAAAACCTAGGGTGAATGGACAAATTCCTTGACTCATACCACCTGCCCAAATTGTCACAACATGAGTAGAACAACTTAATAAACCCATCACAAAGGAAGAGATTGAAAAGGTCATCAAAACACTGCCAATCAAAACAAGTCCGGGCCAAGATGGCTTCACTGCAGAATTCTACCAAGCATTTAGAGAAGGGTTATCCCCAATACTACTGAGACTATTTCACAGTATAGAAACTGATGGAGTACTCCCAAACTCATTCTATCAGGCCAGCATAACCCTGATACCTATGCCAGGGAATGACCCAACAAAAAAAGAGAACTACAGACCGATATCACTCATGAATCTAGATGCAAAAATCTTCAACAAAATTCTGCCAACAGAGTACAACAACATATCAAGAAAATAATCCATCATGACCAAGTGGGATTCATACCAGGGATGCAAGGCTGGTTCAACATCAGGAAAACAATTAATGTGATTAACCACATAAATAACACAAAAGACAAGGATCACCTGATTTTGTGCATTGATGCCGAAAAGGCATTTGATAAAGTCCAACACTCATTCATGCTAAAAACTCTCAGCCAAATTGGCATAGACGGCAAATTCCTCAACACAATAAGGGCCATTTATACAAAGCCAATTGCCCACATCATCCTGAATAGAGAGAGACTGAAAGACTTTCCCTTGAGATCAGGAACTAGACAAGGATGCCCACTCTCACCTCTCCTATTCAACATTTTGCTAAATTTCTAGCCAGAGCAATTAGACAAGATGAAGAAATAAAGGGCATCTGCATCAGCAAAGAGAAAGTTAAAATCTCCCTGCTCGCAGATGATGTGATTGCATACACAGAGAAACCCCAAGGAATCTATAAGTAAGCTACTCAAACTGATAGAAGAGTTCAGCAAAGGCTCAGGATACAAGATAAACATAAGTAAATCATTAGGATTCCTTTATACCAACAATGAGACTATTAAGGAGGAAATTATCAAATCAATACCATTTACAATAGCCGCTATGAAGATAAAGTACCTAGGAATTAATCTAACCAGAGAAACAACAGACCTTTGCAAATAGAACTACAAGCTCTTACTACCCTACTCGTGGATAGGAAGACTTAACTTTGTGAAAATGTCTATTTTACCCAAAGCAATTTATTTATATAATGCAATCTCAATACAAGTTACAGCATCACTTTTTAATGAGATGGAGAAACAAATCACCAATTTTGTTGGGAAAGGGAAGAAGCCCCAGATAAGTAAGGTACTACTAAAGAAGAAGAACACAATGGGAGGCCTCTCATTACCAGACCTTAGAACATACTACACTGCCACAGTGGTCAAAACAGCCTGGTACGGGTACAAGAACAGACAGATCAATTAATGGAACAGAATTGAGACCCCACAGATGACACCATCTGCCTGTGAACAGTTGATATTCGACAAAGGCCCTAGACATTAAACTGGGGTCAAAACAGTATCCTCAACAAATGGTGCTGGCAAAATTGGTTATCTATCTGCAATAAACTGAAACAAGATCCATGTCTTACACCTTATACAAAAACCAACTCCAACTGGATAAAAGACCTAAATATCAAACCTAAAATGATAAAGCTTATCCAAGAAAAGGTAGGAACAACAATGGAAGTTTTAATACACAATGAGGACAGACTCCAAAATCTGTCAAAGAAACCACAATCAACAGAAGAGAAAATAGATAATTGGGAACTATTAAGAATCCAACACTTTTGCTCATCCAAAGACTTATTAATAGAATTAAAAGAACACCCACAGAATGGGAAAAAATATTTGGCAACTCTATGTCAGACCGACGCCTGATCTCCATAATCTATAAGATACTACAAAATATCAATAAGAAGAAGATAAATCATCCAATCAAGAGATAACCAAGGGAGATGGACAGACACTTCACTAAAGAGGAGACCCAGGCAGCCAAAAAACACATGCGGACATGTTCACGATCTTTAGTTATTAAAGAAATTCAAATCAAGACAACAGTGAGATACCATCTCACCCCAACAAGATTCACCATGATCCAGAAAACACAAAACAGCAAATGCTGGAGAGGCTGTGGAGAAAGTGGAACCCTCCTACACTGTTGGTGGGGTTGCAAAATGGTCCAGCCTCTTTGGAAGGCAATCTGGCGCTTCCTTAAAAAAATGGATATCGCTATACCATTTGACCCAGTAATTCCACTACTTGGAATACATCCTACAGAATCAAGGCCTTTCACACCAACGGACACATGCACCAGAATGTTTATTGCAGCACAGTCCAGGACAGCAAAAAGATGGAATCAACCCAGATGCCGAACAATAGAAGAATGGATAGGTAAACTATGGTACATATATTCAATGGAGCACTACGCAATGATAAAGAATAACGATGATTCCAGGAAACATCTCCTAACCTGGTTTCAACTGGAAGACATTATGTTGAGTGAAAGTAGTCAGCGACAAAAGGACAAATACTGTATGAGACCTCTACGATAAGATCTCAAAAACAAACTTGTGTATAGAAGAAAAGACTCTTTGACAGCTGCAAGGGAGGGGAAGGAGGAAGGGTGATGGGGGGAGGGTTTAGTTTAGGTAGTTACCAGAAATCTAGTTGGGAGAAAGCGGTGATAGCACACATTAGAAACTAGAACAACATTAAGTGGACTTCAGCATAACTTGAGTACTCCTTCCATCTTAACTCATTACTACAAGGATAGAGTAGCTGGGTCGGGGAGCGGGGGACCATGCTCTTAGGCGAATTCCAGGCCAATTGGCACAACTAGCATTTTGCTAAGAGAGCTCTCTGTACCCCACATTGGTGAGTGGCGTCTGGGGTCTTAAAAGCTGCCAAGCTGCCATCCGAGGACACAGCAAATGGTCCCAACTCAGCAGGAATGGATACTCACCGAGGACCAAAATGACATGCAGTAAAGACAACCAAGAAGACAGAGAGACCCACAAGAGTGGGTGCCCACATCGACTTGGGACCGGAAGAACCGGATGGTGCCCGGCCACCACCAGAGATAGCCACGATGGAGCTCACAGAGTGGAGTCTCACTGGCAACACAAGAATAAAAAGGGGTGCATCATGAGATCTCCACTAAAAGACCTCAATTGATGGTCCAGTTGTTTTGGGGTTTCTCTGAGACCATGGCCCCCAGCCCTGATGCTGTCCTTTCCCATAAATTATAACAAAGGTCCACTCTTTGGACAGGAATGGATTGGACTTGGCAATGCAGAGTAACCATATATTGGAAGCACTTTATGTTTCTATACGTCTATAGGATATCATCTTGCTGACCTCTGGCTGGAGGATGGGGAGTGGACGGAGAGGAGGGGAAAGGAGGCTGTTGGGAGGAAGAGACATGTATGGAGCAGAGAGGAATAGTGTGCAGTCACCAGATAGGGAGAGCAGTGAAAGCTGCATATAGATGGGCATGTAAATTTATATGTCAATGTATATTTTCACTCAGTCATGTTAAATAAAAATTAAAAAAAAAAAAGAAATGTAACAGACCACATAGATGTACTGCATGGACTAATTTCATGGGTTCCTTTATCTCCAGAGAACCATGAGCTTTTAATTTTCTTAAGTTAGCAGGATTTTGCTTCCTAGAAAGGGATTTCCTAGGCTCTCATTGCCATTGTTCTCATCTGTCTCCTTTTGGTTATTATCCCTTTTATGAATTTTCATTGTGAAGCAAACCTCAAAACCGAGGCATTTGTTAGAACTAAGTGGATGCCTCAGAACTGAAATGAAAACTCGATTTTGGATTAAACTGCAGGAAGGCCTGAAACCTCCATTTCTGCTGTTCTGTAAAAGTAATTTAACTTCTAGTAAAGGTTTAATTGTACAGAAAGAACCAAGGATTAATACTGTTCTGTGCAAGGAATTTTTGCTAAAAAAAGTTTATCATGAATGTTTATGCAGCTTAGTCTAAGAAGAATATCTTGCTTACACATATTCCAAAACGCTACTAAATAGAATTTATGTTAGGAAAAGTTATAATTTAATAAGCCAGCCAAGCCAAGTGCCATCGAGTCGGATCCAACTCACGGTGACCCTAGGGGCCAGGGTAGAAATAGTAATTTTTTTTACCATGTGTCCTCCTTTTGTGTCTGTTAACATATAGCCTTTATTAGCTCCAAGCGATAAAAATTTCTCTATTCTCCCTGAAATTTGGAACACCGTGGCATCTTGCTTGGATGTTAAAGTGTATCCTGATTCATTAATCTCCATACTCTATAGTAACTTTTTTGCTTTCACATCTAACAGAGTGAAGACTGCTGTTTCCCTAGGACACTTACTGATGTCCACGAAGGAACCTCAACTTAAGTATCTAGTACCACTATAACACAGATGCTACAAGTATATGGCTTTAACTAACAGAAATTTATTCTGTTACCATTTAGATGGCTGGAAGTCCAAATTCAGTGTGCCACTTCTAGGGGAAGGCTTTCTCTCTTTGTTAGGTCTGCAAGAATATTCTTCTCTCCTTTCAACATTTCTGGGCCCAGCTTTCCTTGGAAATCTCTATGTGTGTTTATATAAATCTTTTCCTGGGTCTGGAATATTCTCACTGTAGGGACCCTGGGTTGAAAGGACATCCTCTGCTCCTGGATCTTCTTTTTTTGTGATAGTAAGCTTCTCTCTTTCTACTCACTTCTTTTCTTTTCATCTTTTGGAAGATTGAAGGTGACAGGAAATTAGGAAATTCCCCTTACACCAGATCATGGCTGCTACCATAACCCTCATTAACATGACCTAATCCTGTCTCATTAACATTATGGATGGTTCACTGTTGTATACAATCATAACCACAGACTTATAATCTAGGATTTATAACACAGAAAAATGAAGGATAATAATGTCCAAAATAGAAGACAACCTCTCAATACTGAAAATCACCGCCCACCAAAGTGATACATATTGGTTTTCTGTGGGGGGAGCATGATTCAATCCATGACACACACAAATGCAAATTGACCACTGTACCATCCAAAATTACATAAATTTGGGTTAAATGTACTGGGTTAGGCCATTTTGGGACACTCGAACTTTATGGTGGATTCAAGAGTTGCAGAACGTTAAATACCTCTTGGGTCTGTATCCACCTTTTTCTTTGCATAGAACTAACTCACTGAGTTCTATTGTCGGTTTGTCTTTCTCTTTCCTTTCTGCATTTTTAAAATGAAATGTAAGTTCCTTTGGTTATCATGTTCCATGCTGTCATTGCCAAATTATCTCAGAGTCTTAAAATCACTTAAAAACTGCAGATGCAAGCCAGGCCAAAATATGGGTCAAAATTCTGTGACACTCTTTTAGGATATTTCTGAGACCAAGAAGACTCTGACTTTTGTTTTAAGACTTTGGAAACAACTTTACATGGCTTTTGGAAATATGGGAAATAGCAAATTTAAGATCAGTACTGGTACTAGTGCTTAGTCAAGTACGCCAAGTCCTAGGGATCCCCAAATGTTCAATGCTCCATACAAATGTCATTACAGGCCTTGGTTCTCAGAGGAAAATGAGAAGACATGTGTATAGTCTGCCGTCTTTTAACAGTCCTTTAAATCTTCTCCTCTCAAAGACAAGCCAGCAGCCATCTGATCACTACTTCTCTGTTTCACCATATTGGAGAACTGCAGCTTCTGTGCATGGCCAGTAATGTACTTTCATTATCAGCTGAAAGGCCTGTTGCCTGGACAGCTCCTAGGTCAAGGGTTTTCTGCTTTTCAGCACCTGGGATTGTTCTCCATATAAAAGTGAAGTTTACTTTTAAGGTTGAGAGGCCTAGTATTTGTCCAGAGATCTGTCTGCTGGGGGTTTCAGCAGCTTTTCCCCCCACCCTTCTCTATCCACATTGTAGGGTTAGCTGACAGTCCCAGTATCTCCATAAGTAGGGTGGCATCTTTGCCACCAAATAGGCGGAGACTTCCACCCAGAGAGTCCACCAGGGGCAAGTCACTAGAGTATACAGAGACAGTTGGTAACCATCTCCTCTTTTAGAACTACTCTTCAGCTCCTGTTGAGGTAACACCAGAGGAATGAAACAACATCCAGATGGCAGGCAATCAGCAGACAACAGTTAATCATTTAAAGAAGAAGTTCACTGTGATTCAGAAAACTTCCAAAGTAAGATTCAGAAAACTTCCAAAGTAAGATTCAAAAAACTTCCCAGTTGGAGAAACCTTTCCAAAACTACCAGAGGTCGAATACAAAAGAACTATGTATAGAACCCTCCTAGAAATTAAATAAAATACAGCAGATAAAAAATTAAGCTTTTTGAACGGATGGAACATCAACAAACTGAAATACATCAAATCAATAAGAAAATTACAGAACTAGATAATTCAATCCAAAGCCAAAAGAGTAAAATTGAGGAGATAGAAGTTAGACTTAGTGAACTTGAGGATGGAGCAACTGACAAAAGCATTTATGAGGAGCAGAGAAAAGAAATAAGAAACACGAAGAAGCATTAAGAAACATGTGGGACTCCATTAAGAAGAATAATTTAATTTTAATTGAAGTTCCTGAGTAAGAGGGCAATATAGAAAGCATTGCTATAGAGATATGACAGAAAACTTTCCTGAGATTATGAACAAAGATATAGGTATCTTAGTACCCTTGGATACATAAACATAGGTATCCAAGTTGTGTATCGAACATCGAAAAGCTAGACCCCAAAAGAAAGACACAAAGATACATTATAATCAAGCTTAATAAAACAAAACATAAACAGTTGTTTTTAAAGGCAGCAAGGCTCAAACAAAAGCTAATATTCCAAGGAAGGCCCAGTAGGCTTCTGTCTGACTTCTCTGCAGAAACCATCTTGGCTAGAAAACAGTGGGATGATGCATTCAAAGCCCTGAAGGAGAAAAACTTCTGACCAAGAATTATATATCCTGCAAAATTGTCTATCAAATATAACAATTAAATCAAGACATTTTCAGATGAAGAGAAGCTCAGAGACTTTAAAAACTAAACCAAAACTACATGAAATACTGAAAGAAGCTCTTTGCTTAGAAAAACAAAACCATTAAATGTGCATTTAAGGTGGCAATGTGGGACACAGCGTACAGAATTCAACTCAGTTGGGGAAGTCACAAAACTTAATCAAAGCTACAATATTAAAAGAAGGGAATCAGTGATCATATCACGAAAACTATGACACCATCATACTAAAAAGAGGGATATATTTCAGTAGTTATTATCCTTTCTGATGGAGAGGAAGTTAAACAGTTACACAGAAGTTAAAATTGGGTTGAATCTTAGTATGCTAAGAGGGATCACAGGTGTAGCTGCAAAGCAAAATAACAATCAACATATCAAAACAAGAAACACAATACAGGAGTCTCCAGAGCCTCTCCAGCATTTGTTGTTTTGTGTTTTTTTGGATCATGGCCAACCTTGTTGGGGTGAGATGGTATCTCATTGTAGTCTTTATTTGAATTTCTTTAATAACTAAAGATCATCTCAAAAAACACAAAACTAATACCAAAAAGTCAACCCCAAAAGAATGACCCAGAACAGAATATTAAGAGCAATATAGAAAATATCAACATAAAAATAATGACATCAAAATGATGGCACAAACACATACCTATCAATAATTACACTGAATGTAAACAGTCTGAATGCTCCAATAAAGAGACAGTGAGTAACATCCTGGCTCAGAAGACATGACCCATCTATATGTTGCTTACAAGAAACATACCTTAGACTGAAAGATATGGACAAACTAAAAATTAAAGGATGAAATTACATACCAAGGATGAAATTATACCAAGCTGACAACATATAAAGAAAAGTAGGTGTGGCAATACAAATCTCAGATAAAATAGACTTCAGTATAAAATTCACTATTGTGGTCAAGGATGGTCATTATTGCTGACAGGTTCAATACTCAAGCAGAACTTAACAATATTAAATACTTATGCACCCAATACCAGAGCGTCTAAATACATTGAACAAATACTGGCAACATTGAAAAATGAGATCGATCATTTCACAGTAACAGTTGCACACTTCAACAGTCCCCTGTAGTAAAGCAAAGAACATCCAGAAAAAAAGCTCAGTAAAAATACAAAAGATTTTATTGCAAAAATCAACCAACTTTACCTTATCAACATATACTGATTCTTTCACCTATCAACAGATAAGTACACCTTCTTCTCCAATGCACGTGGAACGTTCTCCAGAATAGACCATGTGTTAGGTCATAAAGCAATTCTCTACAAAAAACAAATCATTGATTTACTGCAAAGTAACTTATAGGACCATAAAGCCATAAAAGGTGAAATCAAAAGCAGGAAAATCATAGGTAGAAATTCAAACCTAGGGAAACTGAACCACGCTTTGCTCAAACACCTTGGGTTATAGAAGCAATCAAAGCCAAAGTAAGGAAATTTATGGACTCAACTGAGAATGAAAACACATCCTACCAGAATCTATGGGATACAGCAAAAGCTGTGCTCAGAGATCTATTTATCTCTACAGCTGCACACATTGGGAAAGAACAAAGGGCCCAAATAGAAGAATTAACCCTACAGCTTGAACAAGTAGAAAAAGAGCAACAGAGGAACCCCTCAGGCATGAGAAGAAAACAGACAATAAAGATTACAGCAGAACTAAATAAATTAAAGAATAGAAGATCAACTGAAAAAATTAGCAAAACCAAAAGCTGGCTCTTTGAAAGGATCAACAAAATTGATAAACCATTGGCTAAACTTACAGAAGAAAAATAGCATAAGATACAAATAACCTGATTAAAAAATGAAATGGGAGATGTTACAACAGATCCAGCTGAAATAACAAAAGTTATAACAGAATACTATGACAGGCTGTACTCTAACAGGTTTGAAAACCTAGAGGAAATGGACAAATTTGTAGATTCATATCACACTACCAAGATTATCATAAGGAAAAGTAGACCAATTTAATAAATCTATCACAGAGTAAGAGACTGCAAAAAGTCTTCAAAGATCTGCCAACCAAAAAAGTCCTAATCCAGATGGCTTCACCAGAGAATTCTACCAAACTTTTAAAGAAGAGTTAACTCCAATACTATTGAGCTATTTCACACCATAGAAAGGGATGGAATACTCCCAAATTCATTCTATGAAGCCAGCAGAACCCTGATACCAATGCCAGGGAAAGATCCCGCAAAAGAAGAAAATTACAGACCAACATCACTCATGAACCTAGGTGCAAAAATCTTCAGGAAAAAAAACCCTAGCCAATAGAATTCAAACAGAATATTAAAAAAAAAAATAATTTGTCATGATCAATTTGGTTTCATTCCAAGGATGCAAGCCTGGTTACACATTTGAAAAACAATTGATGCGATCAAACATATAAATAACACAACAGATAAGAATCACTCGACTTTGGCAATCGATGCAGAAAAGGCATTTGACAAAGTCCAATACTCATTCATGCGAAAAGCAATCAGGAAAATAGGAATAGAGGAGAAATTCCTCAACATAATTAGTGGCATCTACACAAAGTCAACTGCCTTCATTATCCTGATTGAAGAAAAACTGAAAGAATTCTCCTTGAGAAATCAAACTAGACAAGGATGCCCACTCTTACCACTTGTATTCAACATTGTGCTAGAAATTCTAGCCAGAGCAAGTAGACAACACAAAGAAATAAAGGGAATCCATATCAACAATGAGGAAGTATAAATTGACCTGTTGGCAGATGACATGATTGTGTATACAGAGAATCCTAAGGAGTCCATAAGTAAACTACTGGAATAAAATAGAGGAGTTCAGCAAAGTATCAGGATACAAGATAATCATAAGTAGATCAGTAGGATTCCTTTATGCCAATAGTTCAGTAAAGAAGAAATCACTGAATCAATACCACTTACTATAACTCTCAAGAAGATAAAATATCTAGGAATAAATCTAACCAGAGAAATAAGAGACCTATACAGAGAGAATTACAAGGCCTTACTGCAAGAAACCAAAAAAGACTTACAAAATTGGAGAAACCTACTCTGCCCATGGATAGGAAGACTTATACATTGTGAAGATGTCTGTTTTACTCAAAACAGTCTACTTATACAATGTAATCCCAATACAAATTCCAGTGTCATTTTTTAATGAGATGGAGAAACATCTTAGCAAACTTGTTTGGAAAAGGAAGAAACCCTGGCTTAGTAAAGCACTACCAAAGAAGAGGAACACAATGGGAGGCCTCACACTACCCAACCTTGGAACTTATTACACTGCCACAGTAGTCAAAACAGCCTGTACTGGTACAGAAAGAGACACATAGACCAATGGAATAGAGTGGAGACCCCAGAGATGTCATCATTCTCTTACATACTGTTGGTACTTGACATAGTTTCTGAGATTGTAAACTGGGGTAAAAACAGTCTCTTTAGCAAACGCTGCTGGCAAAACTGGATATCTATCTACAAAAAACTAAAACAAGACCCATATCTCACACCTTACACAAAAACTAACTCTACATGGATCAAAGACCTAAATATTAAACTTAAAATGATAAAAGTCATGAAAGAAAAAAATAGGATCAATGATGGATGCTCTAACACACAGCTTAGACAGACTCAAAATCTAATAAACAAAGCACAATTAACAGAAAACAGATTAATGGGACCTACTAAGAACCAAACACTTTCGCTCATCCAAAGACTTTATCAACATTTAAAAGACCACCTCCAGAAGGGGAAAATATATTTGGCAACTACATGTCAGATCATCATCTGATCTCCATAGTATACAATATTCTGCAAAAAAGGGTAAATAACCCCATCATGCAATGGACAAAGGAGATGGGCAGACACTTCACTAGAGATAACATCCAACCAGCTGAAAGACACATGAGAATATGTTCATGATCATTAGCTACCAGAGAAATCCCAATTAAAATTACAATAAGTTATCATCTCACCCCAACAAGGTTGGCCAGGATCCAAAAACCACCAAACAACAAATGCTGGAGAGACTGTGGAGAAATTGGAAATCTTCTTCACTGCTGGTAGGATTGCAAGTTAGTACAACTTCTTTGGAAAGCAATCTGGTGCTTCTTAAAAAGCTGGAAATAGATATACGTCTGATCCAGTAATTCCACTGCTTGGAATTGATCTTTCAGAAACAAAGATTGTCATAGGAACAGACACATGCACATTAATATTTATTGCAGCACAGTCCACAATAGCTAAAAGATGGAATCAACCCACATGCCCATCAACAGATGAATGGATAAACAAACTATGTTACATATACTCAGTAGAACACTATGCTATGATTTAAAAAAATGTACATTTTAGAAAACATCTCATAACATGGTTTCAATTGGAAGATATGCTGAGTGAAATCAGTCAGTGACAAAAGGACAAATATTGTATGGGACCCCTGTTATAAGGACTTAAAGATAGAATTATCTACAGAGGAAAATAACTTTGTTGGCTAAAACAGTGGGGGATGAGGGTTTATCATAGATGCGATACTTGACAGACGTTAGAAATTTTATTCATATACTGTAATAATAATATAAAAAAGATCAATACTGAGTCTTCTCTGTGGAGCCCTACACATTAAATGAACAAGTGTCTCAGTTCTTTAACAGGTATGTTCTCATCTGCTTGGATGACTTACCTAACTGTGGTCTAGAAAATCAGTGGCCACTTTGGGAAAACAGTTTATCTTCCTAAGTTAATTTTTCTCTGCAGTACATTAGAACAAAGAGTTTCAAGATGAAGAAGCTACAATGGGACATCTTTGATAACTACCGTTATAAAGCCTCTAAAAAACATCAAAACAGCAAAATAACCTCTCTGCCTATTCCTGTTTTCCAACTGAACAATCAGAATAAAGAAGTGCACAATACAATCTCAGAAATCACTAAGCAACACAAGGAATTACAAAGTGAGAGTTTGGCTTTGCTACACTCCCTGCTGTAGCCCTTTCTGATCTTCTGCCAGCAGCCGATCCTCTGTAACTTTCTCTGCCACCTTATCCCTATGAAAATAGTTTAACTGAACTTCCTTTCTTCTCTAAAGAATCTGGTAAATATTCAAAGACAGAATCAAAGCCAGAGATTTCAAAGACATTTCCTGAAATACCTTTTAAAATTCACCCTGAAGAATCTGTGGTGTGTATCAGAGGAAATCCAAAGAACCCAATTTTTGTGAAGATCCTCATATATTTACCAAAGAACTCAAAGTCCTTATTGATGTTTATCAACTTTGGCTTCATGATTTATATCAACTAATGCACATGCTAGTAGATACTGAGGACTGCGACTGTGGTTAGAACATGCTGAGTGGAAATACCCCCAAGATAATTTAGCCTTAAATACAGACAAAATAGCCAAAAATCTTCCCACAGAAGCTTGACATTGGGAAAATAAGTTATATGAGGCACTCCCTAAAGCATTTTCCCCAAAAATTAATTGAAAAAAAATTCATTCTCACACATAAAATAAATGTGAAGGTGTGTATAAACATCAAAATCAGAAATTCTGGAAGTGTTTGCAATAGACGAGGGAACTACAGGTGTCTTTAAAGAAGTGTTTATATCTAGCCTTAAACCTGAAGTTTAAGCCTTAGTTAAAGGACATTTTTAGAATTGGAAGATTGCTCTCTGAGGAACTGGCTGCTTTAACTCATGAACTTGCTCAAACCTTAGAAACATAACAGACTGCTACGCTTAACAAATTTATGGCTCTTCAGTTACAGAAGCTATAAGGACCTACCAGGGAAAGAAATTTTAAACTCTTCAGTAGGTCTAAAACAGGGCATCTGTCACTATTGTGAAAAATCTGGCCACTGGAAAAAATTAATGCTTTAAACTAAACAGTTTTCCATTCAACATTCCCATACCCTCACTACTTAATTCAGAATGAAGGGGCTCCAAAGACAACCCAGTAACTTTTCCTGTGTAAATCTAAACCCCCAAGGAGGAACAGCTTACATAAATTAATATAGAATATTACCAATTATTATTTGACACAAGAATACAAAACTTATACTCTCTGTCATTAACCTCACTTGTTTACAAAAGCTCCTGCCTTGAGTAAAAAGACCTAAAACATAGTGGAGTTTACAAATCAACAAAAGAAGTTCGTTGTTAACACATGCCAATTTCTCTCGATCTCAGAGACAATATGTGTCCCTCTTCACTAATCCCTGACTCATTTGTTAACTTAGTAGGTTAAGATATTTTGTTTAAGTGGAATTGTCCTTTACAATTTAATGAAAAGGAGAAAATATTAATTTTGTCTGAAAATAATAACTTAAGGATAAGTAACCTGGAGGAGGGGAAACGAGACTGTTGAAAGGATGAGACATGTATGGAGCAGAGAGGAACAGTGTGCTGTCACTGGGCAGGGAGAGCACTGGAAGCTGCATATACGTGGGCATGTAAATTTATACAGGAATGGACATTTTCACGCAGTCATATTAAATAAAAATTAAAAAAAGGGTTAAGTAACATTCAGAAGAAAGAGGCTCTTTGCCTCTATGTGTCTTTAAAATTCTGCTTATCCAAATTCTCTTGTCCATTGTTTCTCAGATCTCAAAGAATTCACAGACCACACATTTATATATGTTGATCAAGTCTGTGGTGGTGCACTGATTAAGCACTGGATTGCTAACCTAAAGGTCAGCAGTTTGGATGCAGTAGTTGCTCCTTGGAAACCCTATGGAGCTCTTCTTGTCTGTCCCAGAAAGTCACTACAAATAGGAATAGACCAGACAGCAATGGGTTTGGGTTTGGAGTTTCATCCACTTAACCAATTAAAAGAGTCTTGGTGGTGTAGTGATTAAGTGCTAAGGATACTGACCAAAAGTACAAGTCTACCAGCTGCTCCTTGGAAATTCTAGGGGAGAATTCTCATCTACTCTGTAGGATTGCTATGAGTGGAATTGACTTGACAGCAGTGGGTGTAGTTTGGATTTCACCTATTAAAATTCAAGGTGACACAACCAAACTCCAGCCTCTAGTTCTTCATTACCTACTTAAAAGTGAGGCAGAGGACAGCTTAACTCCAGTAATACAGAAGTTTCTTAGTACACCTTTTTTTAAAAAAATTGTAATTAAATAAAAGTATAAAATCCAAATTAATTTTACATGCCTGCCTACCTGCAGCTCCTTCTGCTCTCCTTATCTGGTGATAGCGAAGTCCTCCTTTTCGTTCTTTTTTGTTGTATCCTTATAACAATCTCCTGTCCTCTCCTTCTCACCCTCTTCTATCCAATCTAGGAAGAGACCAGTAGGACAGCATCCTATAAATGCATAAAACCATAAAGTATGAACACCAAGTGGTGACATTGTGTCCCCAAGTCCAGTCCATTTTTGTTGACTGAGTTGAACTCAGCAGTGTTTTCCGGACAGGGGCAGCAGCAGGTCTAGGGGCCATGCACCCAGGGGATACCTCAGGCTGTAGAGCCATCAACCGTGGTCTTTAGCAGAGTACTTGAGCTGCATCTCTATCTTTTGTTGCCATAGGGACTCAACATAGTGTGCCCATCATGGCTGTCTTTGGTGATGGCCAAGCATCATCTAATTCTTCTGGTCACATGTTAATACAGCTTCCAGTTCTCATGGTTACTTTTGTCTCCTCAGCTCCTTTTGTCTCATGTGTTTGTTGTTCTCAGTGATCATCTATTTTGGATGAGTTGGCACTATTTGATGTACCTCGGATAACAGCATGCTAGCTTTTAAGACCCCAGACACCACTCACCAATATGGGTTGCAGAAGACTCCATGAGCAATAGGCTAGTTATGCCAACTGGCCTCGATGACCCCCAAGAGCATGGTCTGCAGACCCCATGCCTGCTACTCTATCCTTGCAATATTCGGTTGAGATTAGAAGACTTCACAGTTTACGGCAAAGTTCAGTTAAATTGACGTACTTTCTACTGTGTGGTGTTACTGCTTTTACCTAAACAAAATTTCTATCAACTATCCGATCTATGACCAAACATATTACTTCTTACCCATGCTTGTAGCCACCACAGTCTTTTCTTTTGTACATAAGTCTACTTTTAACTTCCTAGAGTAGGGTCTCATACAATATTTGACCTTTTGCTGCTGACTGATTCACTTGGCATAATGTCTTCCAATCAAAACCACATTACGAGATGTTTCCTAAAGCCATCATTGTTCTTTATCATTGAGTATATGTACCATGGTTTGTTTATCCATTTTTCTGTTGATGGGCATTTGGATTGACTCCATCTTTTTGTTATTGAGGACTGTGCTGCAGTAAACATTCATGTGCATATGTCTGTGTAACAGCCTTTCTTTCTATAGAACACATTGCAAGCAGTGGGATTACTGAATCAAATGGTATATGTATTCACAGCTTTTAAAGCAAGTGCCAAATTGATTTCAAAAAGGTTGTATGATTTTGCAATCCCACCAGCAGTGTAGAAGAGTTCCAATCTCACCACAGCCTCTCCAGCATTTGTTGTTTTGTGTTTTTGGTATCATGGCCAACCTTGTAAGGGTTAAGATGGTATCTGATTGTAGTTTTGACTTGGATTTCTCTGATAGCTAATGATCGTGAGCATTTCCTCATGTGTCTTTTGGCTGCCTGCATTTTCTCTTTGGGGAAGTGTCTGCTTTCTTTGCTTATTACTTAATTGGGTCACTAACATTTTTATTATTGATATTTTATGGTGTCTTGTAGATTATGGAGATCAGACAATGGTCTGACATGTAGATGCCAAGTATTTTTCCCCTTCTGTAGGTGGCCTTTTAACTTTTTTGATAAAGTCTTTGGATGAGGAAAAGTGTTTGATTCTTAGTAGTTCCCATTTATCATTTTCTCTTCTGTTGACTGTGCTTTGTCAGATTTTGAAGTCTAAGTTGTGTACTAGAACTGCTATTGTTGAACCTAGTTTTTCTTGCAGAATCTTTATAGTTTTAGGTTTGTAATTTAGGTCTTTAATCCATTGTGATTTAGTTTTTATGTACGATGTAAGATTTGAGTCTTGTTTCAATTTCTTGCAGGTGGATACCCAAATTTGCCAGCACCATTTGTTAAAGAAACTGTTTTTACACCAGTTTACAGTCTTAGGGCATTTGTTAAATACCAAATGTTCATAAGAGGATGGCAGGATCTCTGGGGTCTCAACTCTATTCTGTTGGTCTATACATCTCTTTTTGTACCAGTACCAGGCTGTTTTGACTACTGAGCAGCGTAATAGGTTCTAAAGTCAGGTAGTGTGAGGCCTCCCACTGTGTTCCTCTTCTTTAATAGTGCTTTAATTTTCTGAGGTTTCTTCCTTTTCCAAACAAAGTTGGTGATCTGTTTCTCCATCTCGTTAAAAAATGACACCAGAATTTGTACTGGGATAGCACTGTATACGTAGATCATTTAGGGTAAAAGAGACATTTTTACAATGTTAAGTCTTCCTACCCGTGAGCAATGTAGGTTTCTTCATTCTTTTGGTTTCTTGCAGTAAGGTCTTGTAGCTCTCTCTGTATAGGTCTCTTCTTTTTCTACTTAGGTTTATTCTAAGATATTTTATCTTCTTGGGGACTATAGTAAATGTCCATTTGGTCATTTCTTCTTGAATGATATCTTTGTTGGTATAAAGACACCCTACTGATTTAATTATGTTTATCTTATATCTTGATACTTTACTGTGTTCTAGCAGTTTACTTACTTATAAGTAGTCTACTTCTACATTTGATCCATTGTGATTTAGTTTTTATGTACGATGTGAGATTTGAGTCTTGTTTCAATTTCTTGCAAATGGATATCCAAATTTGCCAGCACCATTTGTTAAAGAGATAAACTGATCTCTAAGCACTGCTTTTGCTGTGTACCATAGATTCTGATAGTTTTAATAGTTTAGTTTCAGGATTCTCTGCATATACAATCATATCATCTGCAAATAGGCAGATTTTTGTTTCTTCTTCTTTGCTGTAGATGCTCATTATTTCTTTGTCTTGTGTAATTGCTCTGGCTAGAACCTCTAGTACAACATTGAACAGAAGTTATGAGAATGAGCATCCTTGTCTTTTTTCCATTCTCAAAGGGAATTCTTTGCATCTCTCTCCATTTAGGATGATGTAGGCAGTTGGCTTTGTGTAGATATCCCTTATTGCATTGAGGATTTTCCCTTCTATTCCTGCTTTGCTGAGAGTGCTTAGCATGAAAGGATGTTGGACTTCGTCAAATGCCTTTTCTGCATCAAACAACAAAATGAGGTGATCGCTATTCTTTGTGTTATTTATGTGGCTGATCTCATTAATTACTTTCCAAAGTTCAACCAGCTTTGCATCACTGGTATGAATCCAGCTTGATCATGATGAATTATTTTTTTGATAATGTTGTTAAAATCTATTGGCTAAGGTTTTGTTGAAAATTTTTGCATCTGGGTTCATGAGTGATATTTGTCTATAATTTTTTTATTAAATAAAAAATGAAAGTGTACTTATTCTGTGCTTACAATATTGGATTAAGATAGGAGGAGTACACAAGTTGTGCCAAAGTCCCATTAATATTAATCTTCTTAATAATGTGTATTGTCACCAATTTCTCCCAACCAAATTTCTAACAAGTATCTAATCTAAACCCTTGCCCCACGCCCTCCCACCCTCCTGATCCTTGTAGCCGTCAAAGAACCTTTTCTATTATGTATCAGTATGCTTTAAAGTTTTTATCGTAGGGATCTCATATAATAATTGTTCTTCTGTCTCTGACTACTTTCACTCAACATAATGTCCTCCAGTTAAGACCAAATTGAGAGATGTTTCCTGGTATCATGATTATTCTTTATCAGTGTATAGTACTCCATAGAGTACATATACCAAAGTTTACCCATCCATTCTTCTGTTGTTGGACACCTGGGTTGATTCCAACTTTTTGCTATTGTGGACTGTGTTGCATTGAATATTCATGTGCATGTATCACTTGGTGTGAATGGCTTTAATTCTGTAGGATATATTCCAAGCAGAGGAATTACTGGGTGAAATGGCACATCTATATCCCTTATTTTAAGGTAACTCCAAATTGCTTTCTAAAGAGGTTGCACCATTTTGCAATCCCACCAACAGTGTAGGACAGTTCCAATCTCTTCACAGCCTCTCCAACATTTATTGCTTTGTGTTTTTTGGATCATGTCCAATCTTGTTGGGGTGAGATGGTATCTCATTGTCATTTTGATTTGAATTTCTTTAATAGATAATGATCATGAACATGTCCACATGTGTTTTTTGGCTGCCTGGATCTCCTCTTTAGAGAAGTGTCTGTCCATCTCCTTTGCCCATCACTTAATTGGATGATTTGTCTTTTTCTTATTGACATTTTGTAGAACCTTATAGATTATGGAATCAGGGGTGTCATGGTTGGAATTGTGTCCCCCCAAAAAATGTGTGCAGCCACGTGGCTGGGATATGGTTCCCTGTATCTTGGGACTGTCCTCCATTGTGTGGTTTTGCTAACTTGTATGTTAAAGGTTAGGGTGGGGCTGTGAATTCCTGCTGTGGGGGGAGTTTCCCTGGAGTATGGCTTGCCCCACCCTTAATGCTTTTAGCTTGCAAGGAATAAAAGGAAAAAGAAACAAAGGACAATTTGAGAACCTCACTACCATCAAGCAAGCAGCACCGGGAGCAGAGCGCGTCCTTCAGACCAGAGGTTCTGGTGTGAGGACGCTCCCTGGACAAAGACTGATGCAATACCGGACTTTCCTGCACTCAGCTGACAAGGAGAAAGTCTTTCCCTGGAGCGGACACCCTGAATATAGACTTGCAACATACCGGACTGTGTAAGAATAAATCTTTCTTTGTTAAAGCCATCCACTCTGTGGTATTTCTGTTAGAGCAGCCTAGCTGACTAAAACAAGGGGTCAGTCTGAAATAGTGTTGCCAAATATTTTTTTCCCATTCTGTAGGTGGTTTTTAATTCTTTTGATGAAGTCTTTGGATGAGCAGAAGTGTTTGATTCTTATTAATTCCCATTTATCTATTTTCTCTTCTGATAAATGTGTTTTGTTTGTCAGATTATGAAGTCTGTCTATGTCACCTATTAAAACGTCCACTGTTGAGCCTATTTTATCGTGGATGAACTTTATCGTTTTAGCTTTTATATTTAGGTCTTTTATCCAATTTGAGCGATTTTTGTATAAGGTGTGAGGAATGGGTCTTGTTTAAATTTTTTGCAAATGGATATCCAATTATGCCATCACCATTTGTTAAACAGACTGTTCCTACCCTAGTTCAAAATCTTAGGACCTTTGTCAAGTATCAGCTGTTCATAGGAGGATGGTAGCATCTCTGAGGGCTCTACTTCATTCCATTGGTCTATATGTCTCCTTTTGTACCAATACCAGGCTGTTTTGACTACTGTGGCAGTGTAATAGGTTTTAAAGTCAGGTAGTGAGAGGCCTCCCAGTATGTTCTTCTTTTTCAGTAGTGTTTTGCTTATTCAGGGCTTCTTCCCTTTCCAAATAAAGCTGATAATTTGTTTCTCCATCTCATTAAAAAATGTCCCTGGAATTTGTATTGGAATTGCATTATATAAGTAGATTGCTTTGGGCAAAATAGACATTTTCACAATATTGTGTCTTCCTATCCATGACCAGGGCAGATTACTCCACTTATGTAAGTCTCTCCCAGTTTCTTGTAGTAAGGTCTTGTAGTTTTCTTTGTAATGATCTCTTATTTCTCTAATGAGATTTATTCCTAGGTATTTTATCTTCTTGAGGGCTATAGTAAATGGAATTGATTTGGTGATTTCTTCTTTAATAATCTCGCTGTTGATATAAAGGAATCCTACTGATCTAGTTATGTTTATCTTGTATCCCAATACTTTGCTGAATTCTTCTATTAGTTCCAATAGTTTACTTATGGATTTCTTTGGATTCTCTGTATAAACAATCATATCACCTGCAAAGGGGGAAATCTTTACTTCTTCATTGACAATAAGGATGTTCTTTATTCCTTTGAGTTGTCTAATTGCACTGGCTAGAACTTGTAACACAATGTTGAATAGAGTGGTGAGAGTGGGCATCCTTGTCAAGTTTCCATTCTCAAAGGGAATTCTTTCAGTCCTTCACCATTCAGGATGATGAAAGCAGTTGGCTTTGCATAGATGCTGCTGATTATATTGAGGAATATCCCCTTTATTCCTATTTTTCTGAGAGTTCTCTTAGAAAATCAGTAACACCAGATAACAACTCAAGACTAGAAAACAGGAGACAGCAATCAGATAGGGAAATCATACGAATAAATCAAAGGTAAAAGCCTTAAAATAGGAGACAGCAATCAGATAGGGAAATTATACAAATAAGTCAAAGATAAAAGCCTTAAAATAGGGAAAAAGAGAATTCGCTACATGACAGATGATAAAATTAAAACAAAAAAGAGAGACTAAAAAATGCAGTCATGGCTCATTCATGTGTGGGGGGAAGACAAAGAGATATAAAGACATAAAAGATTGGTTTAAAGTTTAAAAGACAGGAGTAAATATTAAGGTAACCACAAAGTAAACTAACAATCCTACACATCAAAACATACTCAGCAAATACAAAGTCAACAACAATGAAAAAGACAATAAGAAAATATATAAAGAAAAACAACTCAGCACAGAAAATTAAGTGGAACAAAGAAATCATCAAAAATACATGCGCACACGCACACACACACACACACACACACACACATGCACACGCACGCACGCACGCACACACACACCCCCCAAAAACATAAAGATGACAGGACTAAAATGGTACCTGTTGCCATCAAGTCAATTCTGACTTACAATGACCCTATATCAATAATTACACTGAAAGGAAATACATTAAATGTACCCATCAAGAGATAAAGAGCAATAGACTGTATAAAAAACATAATTAGTCTACATGGTGCATACAAGAAATACTCCTTAACCTTAAAGACACAAAAAATCTGAAACTCAGAGAATAGGAAAACTATATATATAAAGCAAACAATAATCAAAGAGGAGTAGGAGTGGCAATGTTAATTTCTGACAAAATAAATTTTACAGGAAAAGCTACCATAAAGAATAAGGAAGGGCACTATTTACTAATTAAAGGGTCAATACTCCAGGGGAGGTAAACATAATACATATACACACATCCAATGACAGGGTTCCAAAATACATTGAAAGAAAATCACTGAAAGCATTGAATGAAAAATAGGTAGCTCCACAGTAATAGTGTAAGACTTAATACATTATTTTCAGTGAAGGACACAATATCCAGAAAGAATCTCAATAAGAAAATGGAAGATCTAAATGACACAATCAAGTAAATTGATTTACCAACATATACACAACACTTAACCTCAAAGCAGCCAGTGCTGCCATTATGATATGTTTATTTTTGTGTTGATGTTTTCTCTGTTGTTCTTATTAATCTGTTCTGAGACATTCTTCTTTGTGAGTTGATTTTTCACCTTTTTCATGGTTGGTTTTGTGGTTGTTGAGACTTCTGTATTACACTTCTTGATATGGTATGTTGCATCTTTATCGTGTTTTATGGCCGCCTTTATGACCCCACTTAATAAACTACGTATAAACACAATTTTAATTACTAGTGGTCTTTACAATTTCCTCTCCATCTGGAAGGACTATAATGACTGTAGTACATCCCTCTTTTTAATATGATGACATCATATTTTTCATGATACGATCATTGGATCATTTCTTTCACTGTTACAGCTTTGATTGAGTTTGTAGCCTTCCCTAACTGAGTAGGATTCTGGATGATGTGTCCATCTACAGTATAAAGTTAGTGATCTTGCTCTTCTAAGCCAAAGCCAAGAGACCCTTTCAGTATTTCTTGTAGCTTTGGTTTGGTTTTTACAAAGTCTCTGAGATTCTGTTTATCTATGAATGTCTTCATTTCATTTTCATATTTGAAAGATAATTTTGCAGGATACATAATTCTTGGTGGAAGTTCTTCTCCTTCAAGACTTTAATGTGTCATGTCACTGTCTCCGTGCCGGCATTGTTTCTGCTGAGAAATCCAATGAAAGCCTACAGGGTTTCCTCTGAATATTAGCTTTGCTTTGAGTCTTGCTGCCATTAAGGGTTTCTGCTTATGTTTCATTTTGTTAAGCTTGATTAGAACATGTCTTGGGGTCTTTCTTTTGAGATCTGTATTAAGTGGTGTTTCATATGTATCTTGGATATCGATATTCTCTTCTTTCATAATTTCTGGGAAGTTTTCTGTCAGCAGCTCAGTAACAACACTCTCTGTGTTCTCAGGTGTCTCAACCTGTTCAGGAAATTCAGTTAATCGTAGATTTTTCCTCTTACTAGAGTCCCACATGCTTCTTAGTGCTTCTTCATTTCTCTTGTTTCTTTTTTCTGATTTTTCCTCATAGTTGCTGGAGTCAGTAGCTCTGTCTTCCAAGTCAGAAAGTCTGTTTTCCATTTGTTCCACTCTGTTTTCTTGGCTTTGAATTGAAGTTTCTGGGTCTTTGATTTTGTTCTTGATCTATTGTATTTCAGAGTACTAGTGTTCCATCAGATTGAACAGCTTGCTTAATTTTTCATTTTGCTCTGCTACATTTTGTATAAGGTCTAGGAGGGCTCTCTATATAATCCTTTTGTATGCACCTTCTGATAATTTCAGAAACATTTCTTCATCTGGAAAGCTCTTTAGTTGTTTCATTTGGGAGGCTTCTGAAGCCATGGATGACTTTCTGTTTACTGCTTTCTCCAAAGTCTGTTGCTTTTTTGGCTTCATGTGAGTCAATAACAGCTGTGAGAGATGCTGTGAGGATGGACCACAGCTGTTTTTCTAAGACATCTTAGAATGAAAGGTAAAAGATATTTGACCACTTCACAGGTTAGTCAGATTTTCAGGTGTACAGGACCCTCTTCCCAGTTGGGAAAGGAAGCACCTCTATATCCAACCTCAGATGCTATGAACTATTTCAAAATGCAGCAAGCCTACTGCCCTGTTGTCCTCTGCTGACAGGCCCCAGCTGTAGGGGACACTGTGTAAAACACTGCTTTTCTGGGGGCAAAGTGCTCTCCTGCTGGCAAGCTCTGGCTCCAAGACTAGGAATTAGGTCTTGCTGAGTCTTCTGTACTCACGATGGCACCCCACACAAGCTATCTTCCTGGCACCTCCGTAAAAATTACACTATAGGAGAGGTGGCAAGAGAGGCCAGAGGTGCTGAGATGCACAGAGTCCACAGTCTCTGTTACCAGGCCCCAACCATAGGCGATACTGTGTAAACTACTGCTTCTCTTCTGGAAAAGCACTCTCCTGCAGGCAGGTGCTGCCTCCTGGGCTAAGAATTAGGCCCACCCTAGGCCTCTATATCTAAGGTGGCTTCCTGCACATGCTCACCGCCCAGCATCTCCATACAAACTAGACCATGGCAGAGAAAGAGAAGCCAAAGGTGGCAAGACACAGAGTCCGAAGCCGGGCCCCCAAGATATGGCAATTTGACCTGCTGATCCCACCAGCAGTGTGTCTGAGACTAGCTGGTAGTCAAGACCTAGCTCTGCCAGCCAGCTAAGACAGAAGAAAAAAAAGTCAAAATAGAGAGTTACCTTCGGTCCACGAAAGCCAGGACTGGCCAGGAGCAGGAGTCAGCTAAAGAGAGGAATTTTCCGTTCAGCGGTATGAAGTCCAAATTATCAGCCCTATGCCATAAACTAGGGCTCACAGACCAGAAGGCTCTGTTTGATTATTAATTTAGGTCTTGGTTTCCAGAGGGATTTAGGGTGACATGTGCTTAGTCTGCCATTTTTACTCTGCCCAAAGAAGCCAAGTACACATTCTTTTCCAATGCACATGGAACATTCTCTAGAAGGACCACATATTAGGCCATAAAGCAAGTATTAAAAAAATACAAGGCACTCAAATACTACAGAGCCTCTTTTCTGACTATAAAGCCATAAAAGTAGAAATCAGTAGCTGAAAAAGAAAAGAAAAATAAAAAATCAAACACATGGAAACTGAACAACATCTTACTCAGAAACTACTGGGTTATAGCAGAAACGAATGACTGAATATACAAATTCACAGAACCAAATTAGAATGAAAACACATCCTACCAGAACCTTTGGGACACAGTGAAAGCAGTGCTCATAGGTCAATTTATTTCAATAAATGCACACATACAAAATAAATAAATTAGTAAAAAAGACACAAAATCAAAGCATTAACCCTACAACTCAAAAAATAGAAAGGGAGTCGCAAGAATCCCTCAGGCACCAGAAGAAAACAAATGATAACCATTAGAGCAGAATTAAATGTAATAGAAAACAGACAACTGAAAGAGTTAACAAGACCAAAAGCTGGTTCATTGAAAAGATAAAAAAAAAAAAAATCAATAAACCACTAGCCAGTTTGACAAAGGAAATATAGGGAAGGAAGCAAATAACCTTAACAAGAAATGAAATGAGCTATGTCACAAGACACTCAAACAAAATTGAAAGACTCATAACAAAATACTATAAAAACTGCACCCTAGCAATTTCAAAACTGAGAAGAAACGGACAAATTTCTAGAAACACAGTTCCTATCTAAACTAACACAAACAGAGGTAAGGTACAACAACTAAATAAACCTATAACAAGAGACTGAAAAGGTCATTAAAAGGATTTCTAAATTTCTTTGAAAATTTCAGAGACTTAATAGGATTACTAAAAGTATTTCCTAGCATAGGAAAAGATGCAATGCTCCTAAACTCCTTCTGTGAAGCCAGTCTAACCCTGATACCTAAACCATGCAAGGACACTACAGAAAAAGGAAATTACAGACCAATATCTCTCATGAACTTAGATGCAAAAATTCTCAACAAAATTCTAACCAATAGAATTTAACAACATATCAAAGAAGTAATCCACCATGACCAGCTGGGATTCATACCAGCTGTGTCTAAATATTAGAAAAACAATCAATGTAATCCATCACAAAAATAAAACAAGAGAACCACATGATCTTATCAATTGGTGCATAAAAGGCATTTGACAAAGTCCAACACTTACTCATGATAAAAACTCCCAACAAAATATGAAAAGAAAGGAAATCCCTCAGCATAATAAAGATCATTTATACAAAGCCAATAACTAACATTCTAAAAGGACAGACTCTGAAAACTTACCCTCTGAGATTAAGAATCAGGGAAGCCCTTTATCACCTCTTTCTTATAGAACATTGTTTAGGCTGTGTTACTCAGACCAATTAGGATAGAAGAAGAAATAAAGGGTATCCTCGTTGGTGTGGATGATATGATCTTACACACACACACACACACACACATACAAAGAGAATCCACCAATAAATAAATAAATACACTCCAGGAGCCAGTAGAAGAGTTCAGTAAAGTATCAGGACACAAGATAAACATCCAAAAATAGTATAAATTCCTCTACACCAAGAAAGAAACTTTCAAAGGGGAAATCACCAAATCAACACTTTTCATAGCCGTCCCCATGAATATAAAATGCTTAGGAATAAATCTAACCCAAGACAAAAGATCTACATACAGAAAACTACAAAACACTGTTGCAGGAAACCAAAAGAGATCTTTGTTAGCTGAAAAACATACTTTGCTCATGAATAGGAAGACTCAACATTGTTAAAATATCTATTATACCCAAAGTAATCTACATATACAGTGAAATCCCAATTTATGTTCCAATGGTATTTTTTAAGGAGATGAGAAAAAAAAAATCATGAACTTCACATAGACAAGGAAAAGGACTCAGATAAGCAAAGCATTGAAAAAGAACTAAGTGGGAGATCTCACACTATCTGATTTTAGAAACTATCATAATGACATAATAGTCAATACAGCCTGGTACTGGTGCAATGTCAGATACATAGACCAATGGAACAGAATTGAGAATACAGACATAAAATCATCCACCTATAAGCAGCTGACGTTTGATAAATGTCAAATGTCCTATAATTGGGGAAAACATCATCTAACAAATGATGCAGGCATAACTGGATATCCATTTGCAAAATTAAGACAAGACTCATGTCCCACACCAATCACAATGGCTAACTCAAAATGGATCAAAGATCTAAATATGAAATCTAAAATGATAAAAATCAAAGGAGAAAAAATAAGGACACAATTAGGAACCCAGGACATGGCATCTAAAGTATACAAAGCATTCCCAGCAATGCATGAACACCAGAAGAAAAACTAGAGATTTGGGAGCTTCTAAAAATCAAACACATGATCATTCAAAGACTTCACCAAAAGAGTCACAAGACACCCTACAGATTGGGAAAATATTTTTGGATACAACATATCCAATCAACAGCTAATCTCTATAATCTATAAGATATTGCAAAACTTCAATAACAAAAAGACAAACAATCCGATTAAAAAATGGGCAAAGGATATGAACAGACACTTCATCAAAGAAGAAATTGAGGTGGCTGGTAGATACATGAGGAAATGTTCATGTTCATTAACTATTAAAGAAATGCGAATCAAAACCAAAAAAATAAATAAAAGTAATAAATGTTGGAGAGACTGTGGAGAGACTGGAACACTTATACACTGCTGCTGGTATTGTAAAATGGTAAAACTACTTTGGAAATACATTTGGTACTTCCCTGGTGCTGCCTTTGGCCATAAATCATAGCAAAGGTTCACTCTTCAGACACGAATGGATTGGACTTGGCGATGCAGAGTGACCATATATTGGATGCACTTTATGGTTCTATGCATCTACAGGATATCATCCTGCTGACCTCTGGCTGGAGGAAGGAGAGTGGGTGGCGAGGAGGGCAAAGAAGACTCTTCGGAGGATGAGACATATATGGAGCAGAGAGGAATAGTGTGCTGTCACTGGGCAGGGAGAGCAGTGGAAGCTGCATACAGGTGAGCATATAAGTTTATATGGGAATGTACATTTTCACTCAGTCATAATAATAAAAAAAGCTAAAAATAGAAATAACCATATGATCCAGTAAGTCTACTCTTTGGAATGAACCTTAGAGAAATAAGAGCACTCACAACAAATAGATATATGCACAATCATGTTCATTCAAGCACTATTCAAAATAACAAAAAGTTGGAAACAACCCAGATACCCATCAAAAGATGAACAGATAAATTATGGTATATTTACATAACGCAGCCCTATGCGATGATAAAGAACAAGGATGAATCTGTGAATCATAACACTGGGGAATATGAAAGGCATTATGCTGAGTGAAATTAGTCACAAAAGACAAATGCTGTATGAGACCACTATTATAAGAACTTAATAAAGGTTTAAACACAGAATAAAACATTTTTAGATGTTTATGAGGGTGCAGATGGAGGGAGAGCGGCATTCACAAACTAGAGAGCAGACAAAAGTTATTTTAGGTAAGGGAAGGAAAATACATAATATCTGGGATTTCAGAACAACTAGACTACACCAAAAATTTAGAGGGACAGAATACAAGGTACAGGGGCCTGGGAACCTTGGTTTCAAGGACACTTAGGTCAATTGGCATAACAAATTTTATTAGGAAAGCTTTAAGAATCCCTCTTTGGTAACTGGCATCTAAGGCCTTAAAAGCTAGTAAGTGGCTGTCTAAGAAGCATCCGTTTGTCCCAACTCACCGGGAGCAAAGGAGAATGAAGAACACCAAAGACATAAGGAAAACATGAGCCCTAAAGATAGACAAGACCACATAAGCTAGGTACTCCATCAACCTGAGATCAGAAGAACTAGATTATGCCCAGCTATCACCAATGACTTCCTTGACAGGGAACCCAACAGAGTCCTTGATGGAATGGAGAGATGTGGGGTGCAAAACTCAAATTCTATTAGAAAGACGTGACTTGATGATCCTTCTGAGGCTGGAGCCACCACAGAAGACATGGTCTCTAGAGTCTCTGTTTACTCAGAACCATTTCTGATGCCTGCTCTTCAGACAGAAATTAGACATGACTGTAAAATATAAATGATGTTGGTGAAGAGTGTGTTTCTTGGCTCAAGTAGATGTATGATACTAAATATGCATCTCTTCCAGACTTAAGAAGAGAAGACAAAGGAGACAGGTGCTGGTTGAATAAGAACAGGGAATTATAGAGAAGATGTGTGCTGTCACTATGTAAGGAAATCAACTAGTATCACATAATAATGTGAGTATAAGTTTTTATCTGAGAAACTGACTTGAGTTGTAAGCTTTTACTTAAAGCACAATAAAAAAAGAAAACAAAAAAATTGAAAAGTTTAAAACTATAAGGTATTCAGTGAAATGTGAAGCCTAAACTTCTCATTTTATCAAAATACAGAGAAAATTTAGACCTAGAGATGTTAAGTAGTAAGTTAAACAGCAGGTAAAAAGCTCAAAGATAGAAAATTCATCATCTTGAAACAAGTTTTTATTTGACTTCTGGTTGATCGTTTAAATTAGTTTCCACATGCATTGACAGTGAAATTTGTGAGAATGGTTCACCAGGGATGATCTGACCATTTTTCTACCCTTCTCTAGTATTAGAAAATATTTGCATCTCTCTTCTCTAAAAAGTTTCCATCTTATAGAGGTTCCAGCTTACAGAGGTTTTACTGCATGAATTTTCATCCCCCATTTTAGCAAGTATTCCTACATTTGAAATCTGTGCATAGGTATTCTTTAACTTTTCTTCTGTCTCCTCTGTAGCCTACTCCACTACTGTTTATTTTCCTGTGATTTATATTACACAAAGCTAGGGGTTGGGACCTATCCAACAATTCTTACATTTTGGTCTTAAAATCAGTTTTCTTTGCTCTTTCAGAATTTTTTCCTTTTGTTAAATGAATTTAGGGATTTTACTCATTCCATTGTCATGTATTGATCTCTAAGTCACTCTTCTACCTTTACTGATAAAAGAAGCAGAAAACAGTGCTTTTTCCTTTTCACTCATATTCCCGACATTAGAAATGATCTTATCCTTGTGGTTAACGAGTTCTAACACAATGCATTCTTAACCTTCACCTATGTACCACTTTACTCACTTACCCTTGGGAAGTGTTGTGGATCTAGCTATCTGCTAGAACCTCTGCACTCCAGGAGTTTTAAACACTAATTCACACCTTCATAAAAAACATATTTCTCAGGCAACTATTGGATCTGGAAGCTTGATTATATCTCAGCCTCAATCTCATAGTTGAATTATCATCTGAAACGTTGTCTCACCAGCTATTCTAATACCTGTATGCTTAGGACTTTCACAATTTGGTCTATAATATAACCCCCTGAGTCAGTCCTAACATCTCACTTTTCCAGTCACATTCTGGATCAGAAGAGCATGATCTGTGATAAACACAAGGAAATAGTCAACATTGTCTAGCAATTTTTGTAGACAATTCTCCAGTTTAGCTCTCTCTGTTTTCCATTCATAGTGTGAACCATTACAAATTGATCCCTTTTGATCATATACAATGCCCACATAGACTTTCATTCATCTAAGGAGTTAAATACATAACTGTTTGTACCCTGTCAGCTTGTTTTGAAACCACAATATATTGTTATCCTAGAAAAATAAAACATGTTATCAAGGCTGAAAGGAACCTTAGAATCATGTAAAAACTCTCTGAGGTTAATAGAAGTAAAGTCCACAGTAGTAAGGTGACATGCTTAAAGTCACCCATCTTTCCATAGTCAGAGCCAAGAATAGAATTCAGGTATCATTATGTCTAACAGTGAGCCAGTAATTTTATCTATTGTGTTTCTATGAGTCGGAATTGACTTGACAGCAACAGGTTTGCTTTTGGTTTTGGTATTATGTACTGAGCTATCAAGCTATATTCTATATCAGTATTTCTCTATATTTTGGTAGGCTAACAATTGAAACAAAAATGATTATAAAAGTTTAATGAATTAACACAATCAGTTATTTCTCCTTGATACAGATCCAATGCAGATCCATTGTGAAGTTCACTTAGGTGGCAGATGAGAAATAAAAGAGCACAGAGAACTTCAAGTCTGGTGCTTACAGACATCTATTTGTAACATTTATCTGCACACAATGCCAACTGAGTACACAGGGAATGGCAAATACCATCCTTCCTTAGGCAATCACTTACCAGCAATGACTCCACACTTACCAGCAACAACTCCACACTGAAAGAGGAGTATGAGTCTGTGTTAGCCTAGCTTGAAGAAATGATACATGAGCCAATGAAGTATGAAGTTTCCAGGAAAAGTAAGGTTGGGTTGCTGCATTGCCAAGGGGGAACTACCATGCTTATTGTGCTAATTGTTAAAACCTCTTTAATATTCTCTTTCTGTCAAGAAACAGCACGTGTTTTAGAGATAGAAAGGGCTAGTTCTAATTTTCTTCTCTCTTGCTTTTGAGCTTTCTGCTGCGGGGGCTTAACAAAACCAAAGAACACATGCTGTAATTTTTCTATTACTTAGGCTTCCTCAGGTATAAAATGGAGCTAATGATGTCACCTCATAGGAATTGTGAGGCAGGCATAAAGGCCTAAAGCTAACTGTGACAGACTTTGGGGCAAGGTAGAGATCAGAATTACCAGATCAGTATTACCGCTGTAACTGAATCACCAAAAAAAATGGAATAAATACACAGGAATCCCTGATGGAGTGCTGCAGCTTGGCTGTTCAAATCCACCAGGGACTTCTTGGAAACTCTATGGGGCAGTTGTACTCTGTCTATAGGGTCACTATGAGTTGGAATTGACTCGATGGAAGTGGGTATGGTATAGTACACATACACATACACACGCACGTGTGGCCACTATTACACACACGTGTGTGTGTGTGTGTGTAGACAGAGAGATAGAGACAGAGAGATTTGCTTGTGAATCAATTTCTACTCAGAGTGACCCCATATGTGTCAGAGTTGAGCTGTACCCCATACGGTTTTCAACAGCCAATTTTTTGGAAGTAGATCATTAGGTCTTGACTCTCTGGATGGACTCAAACCTCTAGCTTTTCAGTTATCAGGTGAGCATCTTAACTATTTTCACCATCCAGGAACCTTCTCTCTATATAAATACATAGGTCCCTGTGAGTCAGAATCAACTTAACAGCAATGGGTTTGGTTCTTTGGTTTGTTTCATATAGATATATACATATGTGTATACATACATATATACATATGTGTATACATACATATATACATATGTGTGTATGTATGCACACACACACACGTATACATAAAACCTGCTGTCATCAAGTTGATTCTGACTCCCCAAAACCCTATAGGACAGAGTAGAACAGCCCCATAGAATTTCCAGGAAGCACTTGGTGGATTTGAACTGCCAACCTTTTGGTTAGTAGCCATAGCACTTAACCATTATGTCGCCAGAGTTTTATATGCATAAAAATATACATACACATATACTTACACGTATACATATGAATCTATATTTTTCAAAACACTAAGCTTAGGGAAAAAGGATTGTGATCTCTGAAAAACAGAAAACAAAGGAGGTGAGGAGGTGGCCACTATTACTGCCTGGAGAGGGTTTATGGAGCAGCACAGAGGGCAAACTCCCAAGTAGAGATGATGTATTTCTAAGCTGGGGAGACCAAGTCAGCTGGAGTTTGAAAGACTAGCTGCACAATGAAAGAAATCCATAAATCTCAGATAGTTTCTTTAGAATGCCCAGGATAAAAGTGATATACCCATGCCTGTGAAAAATGCTACCTGAAGCAAAAAAAAAAAAAAAAAAAACTAACAAAATACAAAAAAACCACTAATATCTCCCGAAGCTGATAGAAGTAACAACTCCCAGAGCTCATGCAGAGTGAGGAATAATTCCTGTTTCCACCAGAAAGAAAAGATAATCTCATGTTTCACATAGCAGGAGGTAGTGTAAGCAGAATGCTTCAGGAATGGGAAATAATTAACACTAGAAAAATACTGCTCTGATATTGCCTAATAAATCACACAAGAAAGTTGTGACAGGATCAGTTACATAGGATCTTAAAGGCATGTTGTTGATGCTGTTGAGCTGATCCTAATTCATAGCAAGTCTACATACAACAGGATAAAACACTACCCGGTCCTTACCATCTTTGTCATGTTTGAGTCTGTTGTTATAGTCACTGTGTCAATCCACCTTTTTGAGAGTATTCCGCTTTTTTCCTGATGTTCTGCTTCACCAAGCATGAAGTGTCTCTTCAGGAACTGATCTCTTCTGGTACCATGTCCAAAGTATGTGAGACTAAGTCTCACCACCCTCTCTTCTAAGGAGCGTTCTGGCTATACTTTTTCCAAGACAAACTTGTTTGTTTTTCTGGAAGTCCATAACATATTCGATATTTTTTTGCCAACACTAATTCAAACACATCAATACTTCTTCAGTCTTCCTTGTTCATTATCTGGCTTTTACATGATATGAGATGATTAGTAGGAAAGAAAAAGCATTACTTGAGTAAGACAGACTTTCAAAATGACATCTTCACTTTTTAGCACTTTAAGGAGGTACTTCAAAGCAGATTCATTCTATGCAATACATTGTCTGACTTCTTGACCACTGTTTCCATGACCACTGCTTATGGATCCCAAAATGGACATCTTAAGCACATACTGTTGTTTTTGTTAATTTCCACTGAGTCAGTATTACAGAGTAGAACTATTCCATAGAGATTTCTTAGCTGTAATTTTGATAGCAGCGTACCTTAAGATTTTTTTTCTTCTGTGTTACCGCTGGGTAGGTTTCAACTATCAACCTTTAGGTTTATGGTTAGGTATAAATTATTTGGGCCACCTAGGGAAGTGCATACTAGAATAAACTTACAGAATGTGTACTAGAACAATAAAAACAAAACAAAACAAAAACTGGAAACCAACAAGGTAGAATACACAAGAAATTACATCCAACCAATTGTAAAGAAATAGGAGAATATAACCCACAATGTGAAGAAACCTAGATAATTAATTGTTTGGGGCTGGATTCTCTGGGTTATGTGGCCTTTTCTGACTCTTGAGCTTGTATTTTCCTTACCTGTTTGATGCTCTTCATTCTTGTTTGTTCATGGTGGGTTGAGGCCAACTGGTGCTCTTAGATAGCTGTTTACTAACTTTTAAGACACCAGATGCTACTCACCAAAGTGGGATGCAGAACGTTTTCTTGATAAACTTTCTTATGCCAGTTGACCTAAGTGTCCTCTGAAGCCATGGGACCCAGACTCTTGCACCTGTTAACTCTGTCCCTCAAAGTGTTTAGTTGTATTAGGAAAACTTCCTAACTTTTTGTTTAGTCCAGATGTGTTGACCACTCCTCTACTGTGGGTTGTTCTTCCTTTCACCTAAAATAATTCTGGTCTACAATTTAATAAGTGGATATCCACTGCCTGTCACCCAGCATCATTACCATCAAAGACTGTTCTGTGTTTAAATCTATCCTTGAGTTCTTATATTAATGGTCTCATACAATATTTGTCCTTTTGTGACTAATTTTACTAGCATAAAGCTTTCAAATTCCTCAAATGTTACATGATGTTTCACAAATGCATTGATGTTCTTTATCATCTCACAACACTCCACTGTGTAAATATACCAGTTTATTTTTCTGTTCATCCAATGATGGGCACTTAGCTTGATTCCATCTTTTTGATATTGTGAACAGTGCTGCAGTGAACATTGGTGTGCATGTATCATTGTATGACACCTCTTATTTCTCTACGATATATTCTGAGAGGACAGATTGTTTCCCCAATTAATAGACTTTAGGCCTGCCTTTGTTATATATCAACTGTTTATAGATGGACAATTTTTTTTTGGTCTGGATTCTCAATTCTATTCCATTGGTCTATGTATCTGTTGTACCAGGTTATTCTGACTATGATGCTGGTATGATAGATTCTAAAGTCAACTAGTATGAGGCCTTCCACTTTGTTTTGCAGTAATATTTTATTTATTTGGTACTTCTTTCCTTTCTATATGAGATGAGTGACTTACTTCTCTATCTCTTTAAAAAATTCTATCCAAATTTGGATCTGGATTGTATTGTATTTGTAGATCACTTTTGGTAGAATAGGCATTTTCACAATGTTCAGTGTTCCTATGCATCAGCAAGATGTGTTTCCCTAGTTATGTTGTTCTCATTTGGTTTCTTGCTGTAGTGTCTTGTAGTTTTCTTTGTACAGGTGTTCTACACGTCTGGATAGTTTTATTCTTTAGTATTTTATCTTCTTGGAGGCTATTGCAAATGGTATGGATTCAGTGATTTTTCTCTTTGATATTCTCTTTGTTGATGTAGAGGAATCCAATTTGTTTTTGTATGTTTTTCTTGTGTTTTGATACTTTGCTGAACTCTATTAGCTCCTGTAATTTTTGTATTGTGTGTATGTGGGTTCTTTAGAGTTTGTCATGCATAAGATCACATCACCTGCAAACAGAAATTATTTTACTTCTTCCTTATCAGTTTGTATGACATTTATTTACTTTTCCAGCCTAAGTCCTCTGGCTAGAACTACCAGCATAAATGTTGAATGAAAGTGGTGACAAATGGTGTCCTTGTCTGGTTCCTATTCTCAAGGGGAGTGGCTTCAGTCTCTCTCCCTTTAAGATGATATTGGCTGTTACCTTTCTTTGAATGACCTTTATCATGTGGAAGAGTTTCCCTATTATTCATGTGACACTGAGAGTGTTTGAGGTGAATGTGTGTTCCATATTGTGAAATGACTTTTCTACATCAAATGATAAAATCATGTAGTTCTTATCTTTTGTTTTATTTATGTGGTTGATTACAATGACTGTTTTTCTAATGTTCAACTATCCCATCATCCATTGTATGAATGTCATCTGGTCATCGTAAATGACTTTTTTGATATGTAGTTGAATTCTATTGGCTAGAATTTTGTTTTGCTTCTAAGTGTATAAGATATATTGGCCTGCAAGTTTCCTTTATTTTGTGGTGCATTTACCTGGTTTTGGTATAAGAGTTATGCTGGCCTTATAGAAGGATGGGAGTTTTCTGTCCTTTTCTATGCTCTGAAATACCCTAGCAATAGTAGTGTTCACTCTTCTCTGAAAATTAGGTAGAATCATCTAGTGAACTAGTCAAAAGAAAAATAGCATCATCAAAAACAAAGAAAACCATGAAGTTCTTTGAAACTTAGTGGGAAACTACCGTAACAAAGGATATTGCACTTAATCTTTTTTCCCATTGTTACAAAAATTTTGTTTATATTATTTTCTATTTGTCACAAGAACTGTCTCATATAGGTATCTCTACCTTCATTTGGTATAACAAGAAGTTAAAACTGACAAGTGCAAATAATTTCCTGAAGGTCAGAAACTAGAAAACTGTCCAACCAGTATTTATATATGGTACACTGTAAGATACATGTGCTTCCAAAGTCTTCCTGTTGCCCCTTCCTTTCTTTATTTCCATATGGTATACATATGTTTCAAGGTAATTCACTTAAAAAAAATGTCCAGTGGAAGCTTTGCAAAACATTAAGCCATATTTGACCTCAATGAATACTTCAGAACATCTTGACTGCACCTACTGTATCTTCTTCTTTTAAACAGTCCACTGTGGGCTACTACAAGGCCTTCAATCTCACTTCCAGATTCCTCTGCATCCTGCAGCTCTGGCTGCAGACAATGCTGCAGGCCCTGAAACTGCATAATTAAAAGGTGTCTTGCTCTCCACACACTCTTCCTCTCTGCTGCATACATGTCTTATCCTCCCAACAATCTCCTATCCCCTTCTCTCCACCCACTCCTCTTCCTCCAGTAAGAGGTCAGCAGGACGACATCCCACAGATGCATAGAACCATAAAGTGCACACACAATATGGTCACTCTGAGTTGCCAAGTCCAATGCATTACTGTCAGCGAGTTGACCTCCGTTATGATTTGTGGACATGGGCAGCATCAGGGCCAGGGATCATGCTCACAGGGGAATTCCAAGGCCTGGGGACCACCAATTGTGGTCTTTTAATGGAGCTCTCAGAGTGCACCCCTTTTTGTTCTTCTATTTCCACTGAGACTCAACTTTGTGAGCCCCATCACAGCTATCACTGGTGGTGGCAGGGCACCAATTGGTTCATCCAGTCACAAGTCAGTGTAGTCACACACTCACGTGGGTCTGTCTTGTGAGTTCGCTTTCTGCCATGTCATTTTGGTCCCTAGTGATCATCTGTTCCTGCTAAATTGGGACCACTTACTGTAACCTCAGATGGCAGCTTGGCTGCTTTTAAGACCTCAGAGGAGGACACTCACCAGTGTAGGGTACAGAAGACTCTCTTGGCAAAATGTCAGTTGTTCCAATTGACCACTGTTTCCCCTGAAATTGGATTAAGATGGGAGGAGTACTCAAGTTGTGTTGAAGTCCAGTTAATATTGATCTTCTTTCTAATGTGTGCTGTCACAGATTTCACCCAACCAAATTTCCATCAACTATCTAGTCTAAACCCTTCCCCCAACCTTCCCTCCCTCCCCAGCCTTGCAGCCATCAAACAGTCTTTTCTTCTATGCATGAGTCTGTTTTGAAGTTCTTATTGTAGGAGTCTCATACAATATTTGTCCTTTTATTGTTGACTACTTTCACTCAACATAATGTCCTCCAATTGAAATCAGGTTATGAGATGTTTCCTAAAATCGTTGTTGCTCTTTATCATTGCATACAGTTCCATTGAGTATATATACCATAGTTCACCCATCCATTCCTCTGTTGTTGGGCACCTGATTTGATTCTCTCTTTCTGCTATTGTGGACTGTGCTGCAATAAACATTTATTTGCATGTGTCAGTTGGTATGAATGGTCTTGATTCTGTAGGACATATTCTGAGCAGTGGTACTACTGGGTCAAATGGTATATCTATATCTATATACAGCTTTTTAAGGAAGTGCCAGATTGCTTTCCAAAGAAGTTACACCATTTTGCAATCCCACAACATTGTAGGAGAGTTCCAGTTTCTCCATAAACTCTCCAGCATTTGTTGCTTTGCATTTTTTTGATCATGACTGACCTTGTTGGGGTGAGATGTTATCTAATTGTCATTTGATTTGAGTTTCTTTGATAGCTAATGATCGTGAGCATGTCGGCATGTGTTTTCTGGCTGCCTGAATCTCTTCTGTAGAGAAGTGTATGTCCATCTCCTTTGTCCATCACTTAATTGGATGATTTATCTTTCTGTTATTGGCATTTGTAGTACCTTATAGTTTAGCCAAGCTGGCTTGGCTTATAGATTATGAAGCTCAGACATCCGTCTGACATAGAGTTGCCAAATACTTTCTCACATTCTGTAAGTGGCCTTTTGATTCTACTAATAAAGTCTTTGGATGAGCAAAAGTGTTTGATTCTTAGTAGCTCCTATTTGTCTATGTTCTCTTCTGTTGTTTGTGGTTTGTTTGACAGATTTTGAAGTCTGTCTGCATTGTGTATTCAAACTTCCATTCTTATTCCTACTTTTCTGTGGATGAACTTTATCGTTTTAGATTTGCAATATGGGGTCTTTTATCCAGTTTGAGTTGGTTTCTGTATAAGTTGTAATATAGGGGTCTTCTTTCAATTTATTGCAGATAGATACCCAATTTTTCTGGCACCATTTGTTGAAGAGATTGTTTTTACCCCAGTTTAACGTCTTAGGGCCTTTGTCAAATATCAGCTGTTCATAGGAAGATGATGTCATCTCTGGGGTCTCAATTCTGTTCCATTGATCTGCTCCTTTTTGTACCAGTACCAGGCTGTTTTGACTACTGTGGCAGTGTAATAGGTTCTAAAGTTGGGTACTGAGAGGCCTCCCGGTGTGTTGTTCTTCTTCAGTAGTGCTTTACTTATCCAGGGCTTCTACCCTTTTCAAATAAAGTTGGTAATTTGTTTCTCCATCTCATTAAAAAATGTCATTGGAATTTTTATTGGGACTACATTATGTAAGTAGATTGCTTTGGGCAAAATAGACATTTTAACAATGTTAAGTCTTCCTATCTATGAGCAGGGTAGGCTTCTCCATTTATGTAACTCTCTTCGTTTCTTGTAGTAAGGACTTGTAGTTCTCTTTGTAAAGGTCTGATATTTCTCTGAATAGATTTGTTCCTAAGTTCTTTATCTTCTTAGGGACTATAGTAAATGGTCCTGAATTGGTGATTTCTTCATTAATAATCTCGTTGTTGGTATAAAGGACTCCCACTGATTTATCTATATTTATCTTGTATCCTGAGACTTTGCTGAACTCTTCTAAAAGTGTGAGTGGTTTGCTTATGAGTTCTTTAGGATTCTCTGTGTATACACTCATATTGTCTGCAAATGGAAGATTTTTACTTCTCCTTTGCTGATGCAGATGCTCTTTATTCCTTGGTCTTCTCTAATTGCTCTGGCTAGAACTTCTAGTACAGTGTTGAATAGGAGAGGTGAGAGTGGGCATCCTTGTCTAGTTCCTGTTCTCAAGGGAAACTGTTTCAGTCTCTCTCCATTCAGGATGACGTAGGCAGTTGACTTTGTTAAATGGACCTTATTCCATTGAGGAATTGGCCATCTATTCCTATTTTGCTAAGAGTTTTTAGCATGAATGGGTGTTGGACTTTATCAAATGCCTTTTCTGCATCAATAGACAAAATCAGGTGATTCTTGTCTTTGTTGTCATTTATGTGGCTGATCACATTGTTTATGAATCCAACTTGTTCATGACAGATTATTTGTTTAATACATCGTTGTATTCTATTGGCAAGGATGTTGTTGAAGATTTTTGCATCTAGATTCATGAGTGATATCAGTCTGTAGTTCTCCTTTTTTGTTGGGTCTTTCCGTGACTTTGGTACCAGGGTTATGCTGGCTTCATAGAACAAATTTGGGAGTATTCCTTCCCTTGCTATACCGTGAAATAGTCTCAGCAGCATTAGAGATAACTCTTCTCTAATGGTTTGGTAGAATTCTGCAGTGAAGCCACCTGGGCCCAGACTATTTTTCGTTGGTAGTTTTTTCATGACTTTTTCAATCTCTTCCTTTATGATGGCTTTATTAAGTTGTTCTGTGTCACCTTGTGATAATTTTGGTAGGTGATATGAATCAAGGAATTTGTCCATTTCCTCTAGGTTTTCAAATTTGTTAGAGTACAGTCTTTCATACTATTCTGTTATGATATTTTTACAATTCTTTTTTTTATTACAACTGAGTGAAAATTACATTCCCATATAAATTTTTGATTTCTGTTGGATCTGTTGTGACAACTCCCATCTCATTTCTTATTTGGGTCATTTGTTTCCTTTCCTGCTTTTCTTCAGTAAGTTTAGCCAATGATCTGTCAATTCGGTTAATCTTTTCAAAAAAACAGCTTTTGGTCTTTTCAAATTTTTCAATTGTTCTCCTATTCTCTAATTCACTTAGTTCTGCTCTAATTTTTATGATCTGTTTTCTTCTGGTGCCTGAAAGGTTCCTCTGTTGTTCTCCCTCTACTTGTTCAAGCTGTAGGGTTAGTTCTTTGGTTTGGTTTCTTTCTTCCTTCCAGATGTGTGCATTTATGGAGATAAAGTGACCTCTGAGCACTGCTTTATCTGTATCCCATATGTGCTGGTAGGAAGTATTTTGCTTCTCATTGGAATCTATCAATTGCTTTAGTTCACCCTTGATTTCTTCTTTAACTCGTGGCTTTTTGAGCAAGATGTTGTTCAGTTTCCGTGAGTTCCACTTTCTATGTTTTTTCTGCTATTGATTTTGACTTTCATGGCTTTATGATTGGAGAAGGTGCTTTGCAGTAATTCAATGACATGGATTTTGTTGAGAATTGCTTTATGTCCTAACATGATCTATTCTGGAGAATGTTCCATGTGCACTGGAGAAGAATATATAGTTGTACACTGTTGGATAGAAAGCTCTGTATATGTCGATGAGGTCTGGTCGGTTAATTGTGACAATAAGGTCTTCTGTGTCTTTACTGAGCTTTTTTCTAGACAATCTGTTCATATGAGAGTGGAATGCTGAAGTCTCCCACTATTATTGTGGAGTGCTATATCTAATTTCTGAGTGTAGTCAGTGTTTCTTCGATGTGTTTAGGTGCTCTAATATTAGGTGCATAAATATTTAATATTGTTAAGTCCTGCTTGTGTATTGAACTTTTCAGCAATAAATAGTGTCCATCCTTGTCCATGATGGTGGATTTCACATTAAAATTGATTTTATCTGAGATTAGAATTGCCATGCCTACTCTTCTTTCTGTATTGTTAGATTGATATACATTCTTCCATCCTTTAATTTTCAGTTTGTTCACATCTTTAAGTCTAAGGTGAGTTTCTTGTTCCAAGATGTCACTTGATGTTTCTTTACTGGAGCATTCAGTACACTCACATTCAGTGTGATTATTGATAGGCATGTCTTCATTGCTGCCATTGTGGTATGTTTATTTTTGTGTTGATATTTTCTCTATTGTTCTTATTAATCTGTTCTGCGACCTTCTTCTTTGTGAGTTGATTTTTCACCTTTTTCAGGGTTGGTTTTGTGGTTGTTGAGACTCCTGTATTACGTCTCCTGAGTTCATATGCTGCATCTTTATTGTGTTTTACAGCTGCCCCTGTGATCTCCCTTAATAAACTATATATAAACCCAATTTCAGTTACTACCTTCTCATCAACTCCCTCACCATCTGGAAGCACTATAACGACTGTAGTACATCCCTCTTTTTAACATGATGACATCATAGCTTTCATGATACGATCACTGGATAATTTCTTTCACTATTATAGCTTTGAGTTTGGAGCCTTCCCTAGCTGAGTAGGATTCTAGGTGACATGTCCTATATTTGCTTCTAAAGTATAAAGTTAGTGGTTTTGTTCTTCTAAGCCAAGAGATTTTTTCAGTATTTCTTGTAGCTTTGCTTTTTTTTTCACAGAGTCTCTGAGTTTCTGTTTATCTGCAAATGTCTTCATTTCATTTTCATATTTGAAAGTAAGTTTTGTAGGATATATATTTCTTGGTTGGAAGTTCTTCTGTTTCAAGGCTTTGAATATGCCATGCCACTGTCTCTATGCCAGCATGGTTTCTGCTGAGAAATCTGACAAAATCCTACAGGATTTCCCTCTGAATGTTAGCTTTGCTTTGAGGCTTACTGCCTTTAAGAGTTTCTGCTTATGTTTCATTTTGTTAAGCTTGATTATAATATGTGTTGGAGTCTTTCTTTTGGATCTATACTGAGTGGTGTTTGATAAGTATCTTGGATATCTATATTCTCTTCTTTAATAATTTCTGGGAAGTTTTCTGTCAGCAGCTCAGCAATAATACTCTCTGTGTTCTCAGTTGTCTCAACCTGTTCAGGAACTTCAGTTAATCATAGGTTTTTCCTCTTACTACAGTGCCACATGCTTCTTAATGCTTCTTCATTATTGTTATTTCTTTTTCTGATTTCTCCTCATAGATGCTGGAGTCAGTAGCTCTGTCTTCCAAGTCAGAAAGTCTCTTTTCCATTTGTTCCATTCTGTTTTCTTGGCTTTGAATTGAAGTTTCTATCTCTTTGATTTATTTCTTGATCTGTTGGATTTCAGAGTACTGGTCAGAAAGCTTGCTTAATTTTTCATTTTGCTCTGCTGCATTTTGTATGAGGTCTAGGAGGGCTCCCTATATATCCCATTTGTATTTACCTTCCAATAGTTTCAAAAAAGCTTCTTCATCTAGGAAGTTCTTTGGTGCCTTCTTTTGGGGGCCTTCTGAAGCCGTGGGTGGTTTCTTGGTTGTGCTTTACTCCAGAGTTTGTTGCTTTTGGGGCATCATGTGAGTCAACAGAGGCTGGGAGAGATGCCGTGAGTATGGACTGCAGTTGTTTCTCTAGGCCATCTTAAAACGAAAGGTAAAAAGTATCTGACAACTTCCAATGTCTGTCAGGTTTTCAGACATAAAGGTCCCTCTTCCCAGCTAGCAAAGTAAGCACCTCTGTATCAAACCCCGATGTTGTAAAGTAGCACAAAATACAGAAAGGCTACTGCTCTGCTGGCCTCTGCTCTTGGGCCCCAGCTGTAGGCAACACTGTGTAGAATGTTTATCTGCCAGAAAAGGGCTCTCCTCTGGACAGGCGCTGCCTCCCAGTCCAGGAGTTAGATCCAGCTGAGGCCTCTGTATGGATACATCTGCTTTGCAGTGGAACAAGATGGTGTCCCCCAGAAGCTCAGTGTCTGCCTGGGTACAGGGTACTCTATGGCAGGGGCAGAAATTAACGCCAAAGGTGCTGAGATGCACAGAGTACACAGCCTCTGTTGTTGGGCTCCAGCTGTAGGTGACTATTTTAGTCAGCTGGGGCTGCTGTAACAGAAATACCACAGAGTGGATAGCTTTAATAAAGGAGAGTTTATTCTTACACAGTCCGCTAGGCTACAAGTCCAAATTCAGGATGTCCACTCCAGGGTAAGGCTTTCCCCTTGTCAGCTCTGGGGGAAAGTCTGGTATTGCATGAGTCTTTGTCCAGGGAGCCTCTTGGTGCAGGAACCTAAGGTCTGAAGGATGCCCTCTTCTCCCAGTGCTGCTTGCTTGAAGGTGTGAGTTTCCTAGTTCTCAGCCTGCTTCTCTTTCCTTTTATCTCTTGCAGGTTGAAAGGGTTAAGGGTGGGGCAAGCCATACTCCAGGGAAACACTCTTTACAGTGGAGCATGGAGGTGGTTATAAAGAGATTTACAGTCCCACCCTAATCCTTTAATATACAGCACAGGAAAACCACAAAATGGAGGACAGTCACAAGATACTGGGGATCACGGCCAGCTACATGGCTGCACCTATTTTTGAGGGGACACAATTCAATCCATGACAGTTACACTGTGTAAAATATTGCTTTTCTGCTGGAAAAGCACTCTCCTCTGAGTAGACGCTACCTCCAAGCCTAGGAACCATTTCCATATGAGGCCTCTGTATAAGTGCCTCTGCCTCCCAGTGGATCAAGATGGCTTCCCACAGAAGCTCATTGCCTGCCTCAGTGACAGCTACTCTGTGGTGGAGGGGGAAGGAGAGACTCAAGGTGCTGAGATGCCCAGAGTCCAAAGCTGGACTCTCAGTATGTGGCAACTTTACCTGCTGATCCCACCAGCAATGCATCTGAGATTAGTTGCTAGTTAAGTTCCAGCACCACCTTCCAGCTAAGACAGAGAAAAAAGAATAAAATGATGAGTTACCCTCGGTCTGTGCATGCTAGTGTGCACCAAAAGTAGGGTCAGCAAAAGAGAGAAGGTTTTCCATACAGTGGTATGAAGTCCAAATTAACAGCCCTATGCCGCATCCTAGGACTCACCAGGTGTCCAGAAGGCTCCAATTAATTATCAGTTCAGGTCTTGGTTTCCAGAGAGATTTAGGGAGATGTGTGTTTAGTCTGCCATCTAAACTCTGCCCCTACTTTCTCTTATCTTTAAATACAGAAGCAATCCCCGGGAGGACTGAGGTAGAAGGGAAGTAGAGAACTATTTTTTTTAATTAATTGATTTATTTATTACAGTAAATGAATAAAATTTCTAACATCTATCAACTATCTTATCTATGATAAACCTTCATCTCCCACCACCCACAATTGTAGCCATCAAAGGTATGTTCTTCTGTAAATAATTCCACTTTTAAGTCCTTATAACAGCAGTCTCATACCCAGATGCCCATCAACAAATGAACAGATAAACAAACTATGGTACACATACTCAGTGGAACAGTAGGCTATGATAAAAAACAATGTAGATTTTAGAAAACATCTCACAACACGGTTTCAGTTGGAAGATACTATGCTGAGTGAAATCAGTCAGTGTCAAAGGGAATCAGAGAATTAGATTAATTGAGGTCTTTAACATTTGTGCCAAAAAATGTAAGGTGTCAGGACCTCATTCTACAACCCACAGCTGTTCTCCTACATTAGATATTCAAAATTTTTTTATTGTTGTCCAATGACCATTGGTAGTAAAAAGTGGTCAGTTCAATTTCTCATAGGGTCTTTTTGTCTTTTTGACTCTGTGACCCATCCTATCCTCTAGTAAGCTAGCTAGTTTCTACAAATACTATTTTTGTGTTAGTTTGTTTTTTGTTTTTTTAATTTACTGTAAGTAATCCATAAAGTATTTGGGGCAGCTTTAATAAATGTGATACTATATACATTCAAAATAAATAAAATGAACACATTGGATACAAATTCAGGTCCTTAATGGATGAAAAAATTAGATGTCTAAAACAAAAATGTAGGTGAATGATTTTTTTGCTTCTGGGTAGATAGCAATTTCCTAAATAAAATGTAAAAAGTATTAGCCATTAAATTATTTTGGCAAACTTGATTACAATAAAACTAATTTTAAATCATCAGAAAGTTTGTGTGACTTACCATAGATGTATATTTAGGCTAAATTTCTCAATGAAGACTTGTTTTCTTTTACTAGAATGGCATTTCCATGTACTACAAGTGCAGATTTCTACTGAATTTGTCATTTTATGTTTGATTTTTAGTGATTTAGACACACACACACGTTTCAGAATAATGTAATTCACTCTGAAACTTTTCATTCAAATTAGGACCAAAGGTATCTTTACTTCACTTCTTCTGTGGTACACATGTATTTTCTTTTTTTTTTTTTTTTTACTAAGAATTGTTTCTCAGAAATATGGAATTTCTGCTAGGGGTAATGGCAAAATTCTGGAACAAAAAAGGCAGAAAGTTGACCAACATGATTAACATAATTCACGTCACTGAATTAAACATAAAAAGATTGTTGCGATGGTTAAAGTCTTTTTATTATTATTATTGTTATTAAGTACAAAATCTAAACTAAATTTGGATGCTTGCCTATCTGCAGCTCCTTCTGCTCTCCTTGCACAGTGATATCATATTCCTCTTTTTCATTCTATGTGTGTCCTATCCTCTTAACAATGTCCTGTCCCCTCCTCTCTATTCTTTCTTTTCGTATCTAGAAAAATGCTAGTAGGACAGCATCCTGTAAATGTGTAGAACCAGAAAGTACACACACCACATGGTCACATTGTGTTCTCAAATCTAGTACATTTTCGTCTAAGGAGTTGACCTCAGTAGTGCTTTCTGGTCAGGATTAGTATCAGGTCTAGGGCCATGCTCCTACTGGAACCCTAGGCCACTATACTATCAATTCTGATCTTTTAGTAGAGTTCTTGAGGTTCGCCCCTCTTTATTTCATGGTACCACTGGGACTCAACCTTGTGTGCCCCAACACAGCTGTCTTTGGTGGTGGCCAGGCACCATCTGCTTCTTCTGGTCACTTGTTGATATAGTCACTCATTCACATGGGTCCTTTTGTCTCTTGGATTCTTTTATCCTCATGTCTTTTCTGCTCTTGGTTATCATCTGTTGTGGATGAGTTGAGACCATTTGGGGTACCTCAGATGAGAGCTTGCTAGCTTTTAAAACCCCAGATGCCAATCACCAACATGGACTGCAGAAGATGCTCCTAGCAATAGACTAGTTATGCCAATTGGCCTCCACATACCCTGAGAGTGTGATCTCCAGACCTGTCCCCTGTTACTCTAACGTTAAAATATTTGCTTAAGATTAAAAGAGTTTTCAGATTATGTTGAAGTCCAGTTAAATTGATCTGCTTTCTAGTGTGTGCTGTCACTGCTTTCACCCAACCAAATTTCTGTCATCTATCTAATCTATGACCAACCCTCTGCCTTCCTCCTCACCCTTGCAGCCATCAGAGTCTTTTCTTCTGTACATAAATCTATTTTTAAGTTCTTACATTAAGGGTCTTATACAATATTTGTACTTCTGCCACTGATTTCACTCAGCATAATGTCTTCCAAATGAAACCAAATTATGAGATGCAGTATCTAAGGGCACCTACACCCCTTCCTCCAGCAAGAGGTAAGCAGGATGACATCCTATTGATGCATATAACCATAAAATTCCCACAAGATATAGTCACTGTGCGTAGCCAAGTCCAATCCATTCCTGTCTGAAAAGTTGACCTTTGTTATGGTTTATGGACAGGAGTAGCATCAGGGCCGGGGTCATGCTCCTCTGGGAACCCTGAGGCCCCCAGACCGTCAATTGTTGTCTTTTACTGGAGATCTCAGGGTGCACCCCTATTTATTCTCTTGTTGCCAGTGAGACTCAACTATGTGAGCTCCATCGTGGCTATCACTGGTGGTGGCCAGGCACCATCCAGTTCTTCTTGTCACGAGTCAATTTAGAGACCCACTCACGTCGGTTTCTCTGTCTCCTGGGTTCTCTTTTCCGCATGTTGTTCTTGCCCTCTGTGATTACCTGTTCTTGCTGAGTTGAGACCATTTGCTGTATGTACCCATTTGCTGTATATATATGTGTGTGTGCATATATATATATACACACATACACAGACACTTAAAAGAATACATGTTAAATATTTTATTTAACTTGGTAACATGAGGAACAGAACTGATTTTGTAACCAGGTCAAAGGAAAGTTTAGAAAAACACATATTTATAAAAAGAAATGTTGACGTAAATTGAAAATGGAGGAAAAAAACCCCACCCTATTTATTTGGTAGGATTAAAGAAAGACAAAACACTTTTTCAATAGGATATGAAGAAATTGTACCAGATGAGATAGAATTTGCATGTTTATCTAACTTAAAGAATGGTAAAAATAACTTGCTTAGAATGAGAATCTGGTAAAGTTGAAGAGCATGGTGCAGAGAGTGTAGAGTTTTCACTGACTAATATATATTTTTTATTCTCTACAGTTTCCTCCAATAGCACCAATTAAACACACTCTTTCCATTGAAAAAAGACAACACTTACCAGTTCATTTAAACACTCAAACACACATACACACACACACACAAAAACACACACACCATTTACAACTGCTCCAAAAGTATGTGTATATTTTGTCGCAGGTCTAATTTAAAATGTATCCTGTAAACTACAAAATGCTGATTAAAAAATCAAATATGACTTAAAAAATGGAGAAACATATGATATTGGATTGGAAGACTAAACAGCAAAAATAGCATTTTTCTGAAATTATTTTATAGACTGACTAGAACAACAATCAAAAGGAAAACTGCATTTTTTGTAGATATAGATAGGCTGATTCCAACACATATATATATGAAACATAAAAGGAATGGTAAAAACTAAAATAATTTTATATTTTTTTAATTCTGAAATGTTTTTCAGGAAGGTAAAACTTTTTAGTATGTCTTCTAATACATTTGTTTGGGTTTTCTTCTACACGGAAATCTATTAGTCATTCCTGTTTGTTGTTATTGTTGTTGTTATTGTTGCTGTAGTTGTAGAATTCCCCTCTATAGTGTTACATAGCTGCCCTGGTATTTGGACAGAGGAGAGTAGAGTCCTTTTATATAGACCGTGCAACTGAGAACCAGTAGTTGTAATACGCTAAATATGCCAAGGCTGGTTCTTTATGTAACCAGCTAAGATTGGCAGCTCAGTAAGGTGAGGTTGGACTGATACTACATTAGTGAGTACAGCATGTTTTTCAAATCACAAAATTTGATCCTTGATTTATTCATTATTATACTAGGGCTTTCAAAACCTAATTGACATTCTAGATATAACGCTTTTCACCAATTAAAATTTAACAAAGAGTATAACATACTGAGATACAGATTTAAAATCTGTTAGATGGGAATAGCCATATATATACCTAATTGCAACTTCTAAAGATTAGAGGATTTGAGGCACTTATTGCCAAGCCAAGTGCCGTCAAGTCATATCCGACTCATGAGGCACTTATTGGTGGAGAGCAAATGCCACAGTCTTTCATACGTATTACACCTTGACATAAAGAAAAGAAAAATCTTTACAACTGGACCAATAAGCAACGTCTGATAAATGGAGAAATATTGAAGTAACAAGGATTTCATTTTGCTTAGCTCCACAATCAATATCTGTGGAGGGAGCAGGTAAGAAATCACAGGATGGACACTGGGCAAATCTTCTGCAAGATATCTCTTTAAAGTGTTAAAAAAAAAAAAGTACTTCAAAGACTAAGGTGCACGGGACCCAAACCGTGGTGTTTTTAATTGCTTCATATGCATATGAAAGCTGGACGGTAAGTAAGGAAGACAGAAAAGGTATTGATGTCTTCTAATTGTGAGACTGGTGAAGAGCACAGGCATTCAGAAGGCGGAACAAATGAGTCTTGAAGTATAGTCAGAATGCTCATCTGAAGCAACGGTGGCAGGACTTTGTCTCACATACGTGTTATCAGGAGGAATTAATGCTTGGAGAAGGACATCATGCTTGGTAAAATAGAAGATCAGTAAAAAAGAGGAAGACATCAATGAGATGTATTGACGGACACAATGGTTGCAACAGTGGACTCCAATGTGGCAATGATTCTGAGGATAGCACAGGACTGGCTAGTGTTTTGTTTTGTTGTACATAGGATTGCTGTGAATCAGAACTGACTCCATGATACTTAACAGCAGCAACAAGGACATCTTCCCTATTGTTTTTTCTTCTGTGATCTTTACCATTTTAAGTTTTATTTTTAGGTATTCAATCCACTTGAGTCAGTTTCTGTGAATAGTGTGAAGTATAGATCCTGTTTTATTTTTTTTACAGAAGGACATTCAACTTTGCCAGCACTGTTTGTTAAAAAGACTGTCTTTTCACTATTTAATGGATTTGGGTGGGTGGGTTTACGTTTGGGTTCTCAATTGTTTTCCATTAGTCTGTGTGTCTGCTTTTGAACCAGAACCAGGCCATTATGACTACTGTATTGTATATTAAGTATATTAGATTCTATGATCAGGTACTGTGAAACCTCTTACTTTGTTCTTTTTCTTCAACAATGATTTGCCCTTCCAGGGCCTGTTTCCTTTCCATCTTGTTAAAGAATCTTGTTTGTGTTTGGATCAGAATTATGTTACACCCTAAGATTGCTTTAGGTAAGACTGATGTTTTCACAATGTTGAATTTTCCTGTTGATAAGCGTGGTATATTTTCCATTAACGTAGGGTTTTTTGGTTTCCTGCAATAATGTTTTTCAAATTTTTCTGTATAGGTCTTTCAAGTCTCTGGCTAGATTCATTTCTAAGTATTTTATATTCTTAGTGGCTATTATGAATAATATTGTTTTCCTGACTTTCTTTTTAAATTGTTGCTGTATAGGAATCCAACTGATTATTTTGTTGTTGTTGTTGACGACCTTGCATATTGCTACTCTGCTGAATCTTTCTATTGGTTCTAGTAGTTTTCTTGTGGAATGTTCAATGTTCTCTGTATTATATTATCTGTGAATAGGGATAGTCATAATTCTTGCTTCCCCATTTAGAAGCTCTTTTTCTTGTCTTACTACTCTAGCTAGGACTTCAAGCACAATGTTAAATAGGAGTAATGAAAAAGGGCCTTCTTAAGTTGTTCCTTTCTCAGGGGGGATGCTTTCAGCCTCTCTTTGTTGCAAATCATGTTGGCTGCTGATTTTGTATAGGTGTCCTCCACTATGTTGAGAAACTTCCCTTTTCTTCCTATTTTATTGGGAGCTTTTGTTAGGAATAACCACTGGACTTTATCGAATTACTTTTCTGCATTGATTGAGGTGATCATGAACAGTGGATTACTTTGACTGATTTTCTAATGTACCATCCTTGTGTAGCTGGTATGAATCTCACTTGCTCATGGTACGCTAGTTACTTCATATGCTATTGAATTCTAATGGCTAAAATTTTGTTGAGAATTTTTGCGTTTTTCTTCATGAGATATATTGGTCTGTAAGTTCTTCTCTCTCTCCCTCCCTCCTTCACTCCCTACCTTCCTTTTGTGGTTTATTTGCCTGGCTTTAGAAATTAAATTTATGCTGCCTTTGTGGAATGAATTTGTGAGTACTCTTTCTTTTTCTATGGCATTACATAATTTGAATAGTATTGGTGTGAGCTGTTCTCTTAAAGTTTGGTAGAATTCCCCAGTGAAGCAACCAGCGTAGGACTTTTTTTTGTTGTTTGGATTTTTTTTAAACTACCTCATTGGCCTCTTGTTATGTGCCTCTTCAGATTTTATATCTCAGATTGTGTTAGTTTAGGTAAGTAGTATGTTTATGGAAATTTTTCCATTTCCTCTAGATTCTGAAATTTTTGGAGCACAAATTTTAGTAGTATTCTACTATGATTCTTTATATGTCAGTTAATTCTGCTATAATGTTCCCCATCTATTTGCTTGCTTTCCTATTTTCCTTTTGTCAGCTTGACCAATGATTTGTTTGTTTTGTTGAACATTTCAGAGAACCACCTTTTGGTCTTAGTTATTCTTTCTACTGTTTTGCCGTTCTCTATTTCCTCTATTTCTTCTGTAATCTTTGTTACTTTCTCCTGGTTGTTGTGGGCTTCTTTGCCATTCTCTCCCTATTTGTTCAAGTTATATGACTAATCTTTTGACTTTGATCTGTTCTTTACTGATTTGTGCATTTATTGCTATAAACTGACCTTAGCACTGTCTATACTATGTCCCAAAGGTTTTGGTACAGTGTATTTTCATTCTTGTTTAAGCGTAAAATTTTATTTTTAATTTCTTCTTTGATTTCTTCAATGCCCACTTTTTAAGCAAGGTACTATTCAATTTCCATTTATTTGGTTTTTCTGCTTGTTTTTCCTGTTATAGATTTCCACATACATGATGTTTTGATCAGGAAGAATGCTTTGGTGTTATTTTGAAGTTTTGTACTTTATTGAGGGTTGCTTTATGGCTTAAAATGTGGTCTATTCTGGAGAACTCGGTGGCACTTGGCTTATTTGGCTATTCTGGAGAATGTTCCATGTGCATGGAAAGAGATGTATGTTATGCTGCTGTTGAGTGGTTGTTGCTAGGTACCATCTAGTTGGTTCTGACTCATAGGTACCCTATGCACAATGGAATGAAACACTGCCACACTTTGCATCATGCCCACAATGGTCTTTATGCTTAAGCCCATTGTTGCAGACACTCTGTCAGTCCATTTCCTTGAGGGTCTTACTCTTTTTCCTTGACAATCTACTCTACAAAGCTTGATATCCTTCTCCAGAGACTGATCCCTCCTGACAACACATCCAAAGCAAGTAAGACTCAATCTTGCCATCTTTGCTTCCACAGAGCACTCTGGTTGTACTTCCCAAATAGATCTGTTTGTTCTTTTGGCAGTCCATGGTATATTCAACATTCTTCTTCATCATCACAATTTGAAGACATTAATTCTTTTTCTTTCTTCCTTATGTATTGTCCAGAATTTTCATGCATATGATGCAATTATAAATACCATGGCTTCGGTCAGGTGCCCTTTAGTCCTCAAGGTACCATCTTTATTTTTTAGTACTCCAAAGAGGTCCTCAGATATTCCCAATGTAATACCTCTTTTGATTTCTTGACTGCTGCTTCCGTGTGTGTTGATTGTGGAACCATGTAATATGAAATCCTTGACAACCTCAATCCTTTCTCCATTTATGATGATGTTGTCTACTGGTCTAGTTGTGAGGATATTTATTTTCTTGATGTTGAGGTGTAATCCTTACCAAAGGCTATGATCCTTGATCTTTATCAGTGTTTCAAATCCTTTTCACTTCTAGCAGGCAAGTTTGTGTCATGTACGTACCACAGGTTGTTAATGAGTCTTCCTCCAGTCTTGATACCTTGTTCTTCAAATAGTCTAGCTTCTCTGATTATTTGCTTGATATACAGATTGAAAAGGTATGGTGAAAGGATATAACTCTAATACATACCTTTCTTGACCTTAAATCGTGCAGTGCCCGCTTGTTCTTTTCGCATGACTGCCCCTTGTTCAGTGCACAGATTCCTCATGAGCACAATTAAGTGTTCTGGAATTCCCATTCTCTTTTACCAAGAGTGGAGTGCTGAAGTCTGCTATCATTATCGTACTTTCTCTTTCTATTTTTAGTGCTGTTAGAGTTCATTTTGTGTATTTTGAAGCTGTGTCATTGGGAGTGTAGATATTTATAAAGGTTGTGTCATCTTGGTGAATTGTCCTTTCAATCATTATGTAATGTCCTTCCCTGTCATTTCCTGTTGATTTTGGCTTAAAATCTCTTTTGTCTGAGATTTTTGTCACTCCTGTCCCTCTCTTTATTGTTTGCTTGTTTTCCTTCCTTTTATTTCCGTATTGGTGTCTTTGTATCTAAGGTGTGTCTCCTGTAGACAGTATATTGATGGGTAGAACTTTATTATTCATTGTATTCTGCCACACTGTCTCTTTACTAGTGCAACATGGTTATCAACAGGCATGAGGTTATTGCTGTTGTAGTGGGTTTTTTGTTTGTTTGTCTGTTTTTTATAGTGCTAGTGTTTTCTTTGTTCCTTTTACTTTCCTGTGCTGAGTTCATCTTGTTTTAGCATCTTCTTTCATTGTTATAAATTTTGTGCCTAGTGTATTTATGATTTTCTCATTTTTCATTGTAGTAAGTAGGTTTGTTAACCTTCTTTGTAGTTAGTTACCTTGCAACTTACCCTTATCTTCCTAAATTTGAACTAGCATTTTATTATGTGATATTTTCTTGAATTCCTCTTCTTTTAAAAGTGTAATACCTACACTATTTTTCTCTCTATTATTGTTTTGATGTTGTAATTTACAAATTGATGTCTCTGATTCTGTTTAAGTGTTTTTTGCTTTGCTTTAATTGAAAGTTTTTTACCAAGGTTGGTCCCTGGCTGAAGTTATCCTGTGTCCTAGACTCCAGTTGTTTGATGCTGTTGGTTCTCTAACTGAAGGATTTTCTTTAACATTTTTTAAAATAAATTTGTTGTGTTTTTTCACTAATTCCCTTAATTTTTGCTTGTCAGTAATTTTGACATCATATTTAAGAGAGATTATGTAAGATATGTGTCATGGTTTGAATTGTGTCCCCCCAAAAATGTGTGGTTTCGCTAAACTGTGTGTGAAAGGATTAAGGTGGGGCTGTAAATTCCTGCATAAGATTACTTCGCTGCTCTGCTGTCGGGGAGTTTCTCTGGAGTATGCCTTGCCCCACCCTTAGTCCTTTCAGCCTGCAAGAGATAAAAGGAAAGAGAAGCAAGCAGAGAATGGGAACCTCGTTACCATCAAGAAAGCAGTACTGGGAGAAGAGCCATCCTTCAGACCTGAGGTTCCTGCGCCAAGATGCTCCCTGGACAAAGACTGATGCAATATCAGACTTTCCTCCTGAGCCTATAAGGGGAAAGCCTTCACCTGGAGCGGATACCCTGAATATGGACTTGCAACCTACCGGACTGTGTAATAATAAACCTTCCTTTGTTAAAGCCATCCACTCTGTTATTTCTGTTAGAGCAGCCGTAGCTGACTAAAACAATATGTTTTTCTGATTTGACAGTTCTTTTCTCTCCAGGTTATATACATGTCATCTCACTGCCTTCTTGCACTGCACGTTTCTGCCAAGTAATTAAAGTGTGGTCTTACTGTTTCTACTTCATGAGTAATTTGTGTTTTTTCTCAGCCGCTATCAGGAATCTTCCTTTACCCTTGGTTTTGGTAAATTTTATTATGATATGTTTTGGTGAATTTTGTGTGGAGTCTATCCTATATGGTGTTTGTTGAGTTTCTTGGATGGTTAACTTTTCATCTTTCATGATAATTTCTTCCAATAAATCAAAAATTTCTTCTATGTTTTCCATTTTCTTCTTTTGTTCTGAAACTCCAATCACATGCATATTTTTTTCTCCTGATTGTGTACCATGTCATTCTTTTATCTGATTTTTCCTAAAAGAAATTGACATTATGGATTTGTCTTCAGTCTCACTAATTCTATGTTCCAGTGTTTCAAAATTTGCTCTTAAAGCTTTCTTTTGAGTTGTCCATTTCCTAATTTTTGTTGCTTATGTTTAGCTGTTCTAATTATTTATTTTTATGTTTTATTCTTGTATTACATTCAGTTCTTCTATTGCTTTATCTGTGTTTACTTTGATTGGATTATGTTGTTGGTTTTGTCTGTTTTTTCCATGACTTTGTCTATTTGTTCTTGTTTTTGGATTATGCTTCCCTTGATCTTTTTACTAATCTCTCAGAGAGTTTAAATATTGGTCTTTTAAATTCCATATTTAGTAGTGTCACTGCCTTTTATTGTATGGGAAGGTTATCTGATTAGTTTAATTCATGTGAGAGCCATCTTGTCTCACTATCTCCTGTTTTAATATAACTTGTAGTCTACAGTATCTGACAATGAAGTCTGAGAACTTAATTGTTCTAAGTGCTACACACCTCATAGCCTAATATCACCGTGGTCACCTTGGAAATACTCTTGAGAAACCATGCATTTTGGGAATTCTTTCTGGAATGGTCATTGCACATGGTGACAAGGTGGTAAGTTCATAGACTTAATTACGTAATTGTCTGTGAGGGAGTTTTTAGCCAGTAAAAAACATAACTGTATTGGAACACCCTCCCTGCCCACCTTTATCTAGCCTCTAATGACTTTTTTCTTTATAAAAACACACAAAAAAAACAGTGTTATTGAGTCAATTCCAACTATAGAGACCCTATAGGGCAGAGTAGTACTTCACCATAGAGTTTCCAAGGAGTACCTGGTCGATCTGAGTTGCCAACCTTAGCACTTAACCACTATGCCAACAGGATTTCCTTATTTCTTTACACAAGAAGAAATGAAATATTGAAAGGAATACATTTTGATGATACTCAGGTCATCAAGGATATACAATATGATGACAGCTCTGACAGCCATTCTAGAAAAAAGAGCTCCAAAATTAAACTGAGGTAAAAACAATCTCTTCAACAAATGGTGCTGGCAAAATCGGTTATCCATCTGCAGTAAACTGAATCAAGATACATATCTTACACCTTACACAAAAACTAAGTCCAACTGGATAAAAGACTTAAATATCAAATCTAAAATGATAAAGCTCATACAAGAAAAGGTAGGAGCAACAATGGAAGTTTTAGTACACTAAAACTGAGGACAGACTGCAAAATCTGTCAAAGAAACCACAATCAACAGAAGAGAAAATACATAAACGGAATTATTAAGAATCAAACACTTTTGCTCATCCAAAGACTTTATGAATAGAATTAAAAGAACACCCACAGAATGGGAAAAAATATTTGTCAACTCTATGTCAGATGGACTCCTGATCTCTATAATCTATAAGATACTACAAAATATCAATAAGAAGAAGATAAATCATCCAATCAATAGATGACCAAAGGAGATGGCGGACATTTCAATAAAGAGATCCAGGCAGCCAAAAAAACACATGCGGACATGTTCACGATCTTTAGTTATTAAAGCAATTGAAATCAAGACTACAATGAGATACCATCTCACCCCAACAAGATTGGCTATAATCCAAAATCACAAAACAACAAATGCTGGAGAGGCTGTGGAGAAAGTGAAACCCTCTTACACTGTTGGTGGGGTTGCAAAATGGCCCAGCCTCTTTGGAAAGCAATCTGGTACTTCCTTAAAAAAAATGGATATTGATATACCGTTTGACCCAGTAATTCCACTCCTTGGAATGTATCCTACAGAATCAAGGCCTTTCACACCAACGGACACATGCACCAGAATGTTTATCGCAGCACAGTCCACGATAGCAAAAAGATGGAAACAACCCAGCTGCCCAACAACAGAAGACTGGATATGTAAACTGTGGTACATATACTCAATGGAGCACTACGCAATGATAAAGAATAACCATGATTCCAGGAAACATCTCCTAACCTGGTTTCAACTGGAAGACATTATGTGGAGCGAAAGTAGGCAGTGACAAAAGGACAAATGTTGTATGAGACCTCTATGATAAGATTTCAAAAACAGACTTGTGTATAGAAGAAAAGACTCTGACAGCTGCAAGGGAGGAGAGGGAGGGTGCACGAGGGATGGAGGGTTTAGATTAGATAGTTTCTAGAAATCTAGTTTGGAGAAATCGGTGATAGCACACATTAGAAACAAGAACAACATTAAGTGGACTTCAGCATAACTTGAGTACTCCTTCCGTCTTAACTCAGTGTTGCAAAGATAGAGTAGCTGGGTCAGGGGGCAGGGGACCATGCTCTTAGGCGAATTCCAGACCAGTTGGCACAACTGGTGTTTGGCTAAAAGGGCTCTCTGCACCCCACATTGGTGAGTGGCATCTGGGGTCTTAAAAGCTGTCAAGCTGCCATCCGAGGACACAGCAAATGGTCCCAACTCAGAAGGAACGGATGCCCACCGACAACCAAAACAACAAGGAGTAAAGACAACCCAGAAGATAGAGAGACCCACATAAGCTGGTACCTACATCAACCTGGGACCGGAAGAACCAGATGGTGTCTGGCCACCACCAGTGATAGCCACAATGGAGCTCAGAGTTGAGTCTCACTGGCAACACAAGAATAAAAAGGGGTGCATCCTGAAACCTCCACTAAAAGACTTCAATTCATGGTCCAGTTGTTTCGAGGTTCCCCTGAGAGCATGGCCCCTGGCCCTGATACTGCCCTTGCCCATAAATCCCAACAAAGGTCCACTCTTTGAACACGAGTGGATTAGACTTGGCAATGTAGAGTGACCATATATTGGATGCACTTTACTGGAGGAAGGAGAGTGGTTGGAGAGGAAGGGAAAGGAGACTGTTGGGAGGATGAGACATGAATGCAGCAGAGAAGAATAGTGTGCTGTCACTGGACAGGGAGAGCAGTGCATATAAGTGGGCATGTAAATTTATATGGGAATGTACATTTTGACTCAGTCATATTAAATTAAAAAAAAGAAGCACAGACAGCTGTGAACGTGAGAATATGTAGAGTCTATACACATTCTCAAGGTAAAATTTGTAAGAATTATTGATAATTTTAATGCAGAGTGTCAGAGAAAGATGAATTAAAGCTGAAAGCTTTTTGTTTTCAACAAAAATGTCAAGTTGTCACTAACCAATTTTAGAAATATTACTGGAAGTGCAGATTTAGGAGTAGGTTAGATAGCAGTTCTGTTTTAAACATGTTAAGTAGATATGTTGAGTGAAAATTTGTATACAGAATCTAAAGATTAGTAGAAAACTCTGCACTGGATATATAACATCTTATATTTAAGAGCATGTAGGCTACACTTATGTAAACAAAGGTGGTCTAGTGGCTAAGCATTATGGCTGCTAACCAAAAGTTTGACAGTTTCAATCTGCTAGGGGTTCTTTGGAAACTTTATGGGACAGTTCTACTGACTGTCTGTAGGGCCATTATGAGTCAGAAACAACTTGACAGCAGAGTTATTTTCAGTCATAAGATCAGTAAGATCAGGCGTAGACAGAAAAGAGAGAATGTGCAAGGACTGAGACTTAAAGAATTCAACCATTTAAAGATACCACAAAGGGACAAAAAAAAAAAAAGAAAGAAGACTGCAAAAGAAATAGCAAAGATAACTGACAAGCAGCACCCAGATGCTGGGGTACAGAGAAATCAGAACATTATGGTATCCTGGAAACCAAACCAGTATTGTAAGAGAGCATGAAGTATATAGTCAAATTCTACTGAGAAGCAGTAGGCACAGGATTTAACAGTGTGGCATCCTTGGGCTTCTTGACAAGAGCCGTTTTGGTGAAGTGCCTGTCTGACTGCTGATTAGGGTAGGTTCAATAGCGAATGCAGGAGCAAATTAGAGGCAGTGCTTATGGAAAGTCCTTAATGGAACTTTGTTTAAAGGGGAGGAGAAAGATAGAGTGGTTGACAGTAGAAGTGACAGCAAGATAGGATTATTTTGAAAAGACAGGACAAATTAAAAACATTTTTCTGTATGTATCAAAATTTCTATTATTTTGATATATGTAAATAAAGACATAGACTCTGATTTCTTTTTTACCTGTTTAACAATCCCCGTGATTAGTTGTGACAGTGATAAATTATGTCTCATCCCTTAACTGATTTTTGCATTTATATCAAATCTTTTGCATTTCATCAATTGTCTTGAATTTCAGGTTCCCAAGATAAATACTGCTGAAATTTTAATAATTAAATTTTTGCATACTGAAAATAAGAAGGTTTTTTGGATAAATAAGCATTAAACGTTAATATGAATCTGCTAGTTGGCTATGACTACAAAGCTTGTGCTTTCTAAAGTGTTACAGTCAAATATTTTTCTTCTAAGATAATCTCAATGGTGTTATTTTTGAAGAGAGCAGTACACATATTCACATGAAATTGGACACGAGTGGGCATAATGGTAGAAATTAATGAAAGCAAAATTTAAGATGTGAATAAGGAGGAAAATTATTTTAATGAGAACTACTGAGTGATGCAATGATCTCCCAGGGAAAAGTTAGGAGGCTTCCTATTTCATGCTATTATTCAGACAATGCATAAAGAATAATTTTCTGGGGACAGGGCCAAAATGGTGAACTAGACACATGTCTCTTCAATTCCCTCTGAGAACTAAGGCATGGAATGATAACTGAATGAAGTAGTGTGGACATCCATGGATCCCTAGGATTAGGCAAAGGTTGTTAGATTTGACTAGGGACCAGTAATGGACTAAACTACCTCTCTCAAAGACAACCACTGGCCACTGAACCCTGCTCCTGCTGACTCATTGTTTCAGAGGACTGCAGATACTGTCTCTTTCTTTGTTATCTGGGAAGTGGGGAATGGGCATGAGCCGGCAAATATGTTGAACTGTGGTACTTAAGTAAATAGTGTATAACACAGCAGATAGACAGTATGTAGGATAGACACATATTGAAAGCCTGGCTGCTGACTGAGAATGCCACTGCCTGTTGACCATCTCTTTTTTGAGCTGCACTATAGTCTACTGTTTCATGACAGGAAGGGCAGCTCAGCTAGCATTCCATCTTGTTTGGCTGTGAGGCTGAGTCACCCAGCCAGGGCTCTTAGCTGCAGCTGATTCTCAAGCAAAGCAGCAGCCCATCTGCAAGTCTTTCACTAACAGAAAAGCAACATTTGAGATAATTCCTGTCTAGATGTATTGGTGGGCCTGGCAGAGCATGGCAAGAAGATCCTAATCTCTCCCTCCTTTGAACCACATCATAGCATCTGGGGACAGTCTATGAGGCACTTTAGTTGTCAGCCAGAAGGCAGGGCCTGCCACACCTGAAGCCCTGACTATTTTCAGCAGCAGTTGGGCAGCTACCAACTCGGCAGTAAAGTAACTTTTTAAAATAAGACCACCTGGAGAACTGACTGCTGGGAGGCCCAGTAGCATCTCCTCCACACTTCACTGATCCATGTCATAGGATCGGCTGATGGCTCTACAGCAGGATACCGACTTTGGCAGCCTGAAAGCAGAGCCTGATACCCCAGAGAGTCTACCTGGGGCTAGTCACTAGAGTACACAGGGGTGGCTGGTGACCAACTCTACTCTTAGAACTATGCCTCATCTCCTGTTGAGGTAATGCCAGAGAAATGAAACAGCTTCTGGATGGCACACAGACAAGACTCCATAGCTAATCATTTAAAGAAGCAGTCCACCACAGCTCCAGAAAACTCCCAAAATAAAGAATCAAAAGACTTCACAAGTGAAAAAGCCTTTTAAAACTATCCAGAGTCTAGTACAAAAGATTTATATATTGAGCCCTCCTAGAGAGTAAAGAAAATGCAGAAGACCAAAATGAAAAATTAAGCTATTTGGACTGATGGAACATCAACGATCTGAAATCCAGCATATCGATAACAAAATTACAGAATTAGACAACTCATTCCAAAAGCAAAAGAGCAGAACTGAGGAGATGAAAGTCAGACTTAGTGACCTTGAGGTCAGAACAATTGACACCAGCATTTATGAGAAGGAATCACAAAAAAATAATAAAAATGAAAAAGCATTAAGAAATATGTGGGACTCTATGAAGAAGAATTATTTATGAATGATTGAAGTTCCTGAACATGAAGTGATACATGAAAATACACAGTATTGTAGAGTTGCTGACAGAAAACTTCCCTAAAATTATTAAAGAGGACATAGATATCAAAGACACATATCAAATGCTGCAATAATAGACCCCAAAAGAAAGACATTGAGACATATTATAAACCAGCTAAACAAAATGAAACATAAACAGATACTCTTAAAGGCAGTGAGGCTCAAAGCAATGTTCACATTCTGAGGGAAATCCTGTAGGCTTTTGTCTGACTGCTCAGTAGAAATGATGTTGGCAAGAAAGCAGTAAGATGACATATTCAAAGCCATGAAGGAGAAAAACGTCCAACTAAGCATTATATAACCTGCAAAATTGTCTCTCAAATATGAAGATGAAGTTAAGATATTTGGAGATGAACAGAAGCTTCGAGACTTCGTAAATACCCAACCAAAACTAAAAGAAATACCAAAAGAAGTTCTTTGCTTAGAAATAAAAACATTAAGTGTACACCTAAGAAGGCAATGCAGGGCACACCATCAAGAATCCTACTAACACAGGGAAACCAATAAACTCAATGAAAACTACTTTATTAAAAGAAAGAAACCAGTGATTATAATACAAAAATTGGACATAACCACAGTAAACAGAGGCATATATTACAGTAGTTATAATCCTTTCAGATGGAAAGGAACTTAAAAGGATATGCAGAAGTTAAAGTCTGGTTTAAACTAAGAATAGTAAGGGAAATGATAGGAGTAGCTGCAATGCAAAATAACAAGACAACCTATCAAAGCAAGAAGGATAATACAGGTGTCTCAACAAACACAAAACTTAACATTGAAAAAGATGAAAAGTCAATCCATGAAAAAGAATGGCTCAGAATACTAAGAAAAACAAAGACAACATCAACTACATAAAAATAAATGCATCAAAATGGCAGCATTAAATACATACCTGCCAATAATTACACTGAGTGTAAATGGACTGAATGCTCCAATAAAGACACAGTGGGTGACATCATAGATAAAAACACTCAAACCATCTATATGTTGCTTAAAAGAAACACACCTAAATGTCAAAGATACGAACAAACTGAAAATCGAAGGATTTGAAAACATGTAACAAGACAACAACATACAAGGAAGACCAGGAGTGACAATACCAATCTCAGATAAAACATACTTTAATGTAAGATCCACCATCGTGGACAAGGGTGGTCATTATTAATTGCTAAAAAGTTCAATACGTAAGCAGGACATAGCAATATTAAATATCTATGCACCCAATACCAGAGCATCTAAATACATTGAACAAGCACTGACAACATTGAAAAATGAGATAGATCACTTCACAATAATACTTGAGGATTTCAACACTCCACTTTCAGTAATGGAGAGAGCATCTAGAAAAAAATCTCAGTAAAGACACAGATTTTATTGCCACAATTAACCAACTAGAACTTGTAGACATGTACAGAACTTTTTATCCATTGACAGATAAGTACACCTTCTCCAATGCACATGGAAGATTTCCCAGAATAGGCCATGTGTTAGTACATAAACCAAGAAAACAAATCCAAACCACTGTATTATTAGAAAACATCTTCTCAAACCATAAAGTCATAAAAGTTGAAATAATAGCAGAAAAAAATACAGGTAGAAATTTGAACTCATGGAAACTGAACAACATTTTGCTCAAAAATTCACAGGTTAAAGAAGAAAGCAAGGATGAAATAAAGAAATTTAAGGAATCAAATGAGAATGAAAACACATCCTACCAGAACCTATAGGATACAGCCAAAGCAGTGCTCAGGGATCACTTTATCTCTATAAACACATGCATCCAGAAGCAAGGAAAGGCCAAACCAAGGAATTAACCCTAAAGATTGAACAAGTAGAAAGAGAACAACAGAGGAATCCCTCAGGCACCAGAAGAAAACAGATAACAAGATTAGAGCAGAACTAAATGAATTAGAGAATAAAAGTACAATTGAAAATATTAACAAAGCTAAAACTTGGTTTTCGAAAAGATCAACAAAATTAATAAATTTTTGGACAAACTTACAAAAGAAAAACAGGAGAGAAAACAAATAACCTGAATATGAAATGAGATGGAAGATATCACAAAAGACCCAAATGAAAACAAAAATATTTTAACAGGGGGGCAGAGTCAAGATGGTGGACTACAAACACATCTCCTTAATTTCCTCTGGAAATCAAGACCTGAATTGGTAACTAAAGGGGGACTTCTGGACACCTAGTGAGCCCTAGGATACAGCATAAGGCTGTCAATTTGGACTACTTACCACTGACCAGGAAACTTCTTCTCTTTCAACAACCCCAGCCCTTGTTGAGTGCTAGCTCTCTAGGTCTGAAGGTAAACTTGCCATTTTAACTTTTTTTCTCTGTCTTAGCCAGCAGGAGGGGCTGAGGCTTAACTGGCAGCAAAGCTCAGACACACTGCCAATGGGATCAGCAAACCATATGGCCACTCTTTGAGACCCTGGGTCTGGACTCTGTGCACATAGGCCCCTTCACTCCCTCTTTGTCAACCTCCACCATTCAATCACCTTCTGCAGCAGGTGTGAGGGCTTGTGTGGGATGTGATATTGTTCAACTGGGAGGTAGAGTTACCCAAACAGAGACCCAAGTAGTATGTAATTCCAAGACTGGGAGGCAGTGCCTTCCCAGGAAGTGCTTTTCCAGCAGAAAAGCAGTGTTTTTCACAATGTGCCCTTACAGGTGGGGCCCAGCAGCAGATGACAGCAGAGCAGTAACTCTTCCATATTTTCAACTAGTTTACAGCATCTGGGGTTGGATATAGAAGTGCTTTCTTTGCCACCTGGGAAGAGGTACTTGCACACCTGAAAACCTGACTGATCTTGGAAGCTGTCAGATAGTTTTTCTCTTTAAATATAAGGCTGCCTAGAGAAAAAACTACTGTGTATACTTATGGAATCTCTTCCAGCCCTTGTTGACTACATCATAGGATCAGCTGACGGCACCCCATTGAATCTATAAGTAGGGCTGTGTCTTTGCTAATCAGGATGTAGAGGCTGTTACCCCAGAGAGGTAGACCCAGTCATTTGAGTATATAGGGGTGACTGGTAATCACCCACCTTTTCAGAATGAGCTTTAGATCCAGCTAAGGTAACACCAAAGAGACAAAACAACCTCCAGGTGCCCAATATGGAACAAAGTTCGGACAGAAACATAAAGAAAAATTCACCTATGGCTCCAGAAAGCCCCCACAAGAAAGACCAAAGAACTTTCCAGATGAAGAAGCCTTTCTGAAACTATCTGAGGGAGAGTACAAAGTGATTATATATACAGCTCTCCTAGATATTATACAAAATGCAGCAGAGAAAAATGAATAATTAAGCAAGCTGTTCAATCTAATGGAACACCAGTACTCTGAAATCCAACAGATCAGTAACAAAATCAAAGAGACAGAAAATTCAATTCAAAGCCAAGGAAATGGAATTGAACAGGTGGAAAATAGACTTTCTGATTTTGGAAGACAGAGCTCCGGACTCCAGTATCTATGAGGAGAAATCAGAAAAAAGAAACAAGAAAAATGAAGAAGCATTAAGAAGTATGTGAGAGTCTATCAAGAGGAACAATGTATGATTAATTAGTGTTCCTTAACAGGGCAGGACAGTTGAAAACACAAAGAATATTGTTACTGAGCTGCTGACAGAAAACTTCCCTGAAATTATGAAAGAAGAAAACTTAGATAAAGATGTGTATTGAATACCATGGAAAGGAGATCCTGCAAGAAAGACACCAAGACATATTATAATCAAGGTTAATGAAATGAAACAAAACATAGACAGAAACTCTTAAAGGCAAAGCTAACATTCAGAGGGAAATCCAGTAAGTTTTCATCTGACTTCTCAACAGAAACAATGCTAGCATGGAGGCAATGGGATGACACATTCAAAGCCTTGAAGGGGAAAAACTTCTAAGAATTATATATCCTGCAAAACTATCTTTCAAATATGAAAATGAAATTAAAACATTCACAGACAAACAGAAACTCAGACTTTGTAAAAACCAAACCAAAACTACAAGAAATACTGAAAGAAGCTCTTGGCATAGAAGAACAAAACCATTAACTCTGTACTTTAGGAGGCAATACAGGACACATCATCCAGAAACCTACTCAGTTAGGGAAGACTCCAAACTCAATCAAAGCTATAATATTAAAAGAAGTGATCCAGTGACCATATCATGAAAACTATGATATCATCATATTAAAAAGAGGCATGTATTACAGTTGTTATAGTCCTTCCAGATGGAGAGGGAGTTAATAAGACTGGTAGTAGTTAAAATTGGTTTTAATATAGATTATTAAAGGGGATCACAGGAGTAGCTGCAAAGCACGATAAAGATGGAACATATCAAATCAAGAAGCATAATACAGGAGTCTCATCAACCACAAAACCTGAAACACTGAAACAAGGTGAAGAATCAACTAATGAAGAAAGTCCCAGAACAGAATAGTAACAACAGAGAAAAACATCAACACAGAAATAAACACATCACAATGACAGCACTAGACACATACTTATCAATAATTACATTACATGTGAATGAACTGAATGCTCCAGTAAAGAGAGAATGAGTGACATCATGGATCAAAGACATGACCTATCTATATGTTGCTTACAAGAAACTCACCTCAAAGATACAAACAAACTGAAAATTAAAGGATGGGAGAATATATACCAAGCTAACAGCACACATAGAAGAGCAGGTGTGGCAGTACTACTCTCAGATAAAATAGATTTTAATGTAAAATCCACCATCACTGACCTAGTAATTCTACTGCTTGGAATATATCCTACAGAATCAAGGGCATTCACACCAATAGATATGTGCACATGAATGTTTATTGCAGCACAGTCCACGATAGCAAAAGATGGAATCAATCCAGATGGCCAACAACAGAGGAGTGGATAGATAAACTGTGGTATATATACTCAATGTAACACTACGCAATGATAAAGAACAATGACGGTTTTAGGAAGCATCTCATAACCTGGTTTCAACTATAGGGCATTATGTTGAGTGACAGTAGTCAGTGGCAAAAGGACAAATACTGTACAAGACCCCTACAATAAGAACTTCAAAACAGACTCATACATAAAAGAAAACTCTTTGATGGCTGCATGGGTAGGGAGGGAGGGAGAGCAAGGGTGGTGTATAGATTAGAAGTTGATAGAAATTTGGTTGAGTGAACTCAGTGACAGCACACATTATAAAGAAGATCAATTTTAACTGCACTTCAACACAATATGATTACTCCTCCCATCTTAATCCAATGTTGCAAGGACAGAGTAGCTGCGGCAGGGGTCTGGGAATGATGCCCTCAGGGGACATCAAAGCCAATTGGCATAACTAGCATTTTACTAACAGAACCTTCTGCACTCCACAATGGTGAGTGGCATCTGGAGTCTTAAAATCTGCCAAGCTGCCACCTGAGGTACACCAAAAGGTCCCAACTCAGCAGGAATGGATGATCACCAAGGACTAAAATGACATGGGGGAAAAGGAACCCAGAAGATAGACAGACCCATGTGAGAGGGTGACTACATCAACATGTGACCAGAAGAACCAGATGGTCCCTGGCCGCCACAAGCGATAGCCATGATAGGGCTCACAAAGTTGAGTCTCACTGTCAACATGAGAGTAAAAAAGTGTGCATCCTGAGATCTCCACTAAAAGGCCACAGCTGATGGTCCAGGGGCCTTGAGGTTCCCCTAGGAGCATGGCCCCAGGCCCTGATGCTGCTCCTGTCCATAAATCATAACGGAGGTCAACTCTTCAGACAGGAATGGATTGGACTTGGCAACACAGAGAGATCATATTGTGTTGTGCACTTTACAGTTTTATGCATCTATAGATGTCATCCTGCTGACCTCTTACTAGAGGAAGGGGAAAGGGTAGAGAGAAGTGGATGGGAGATTGTTAGGAGGATACAACATGTATAGAACAGAGAGGAGGAGTGTGCTGTCACCAGGCAGGGAGAGCAGTGGGAGCTGCTCATAGGCCAGTGTGCAAATTTATACAGGATTATACATTTTCACTCAATCATAATAAAAAAATTTTAAAAAATCATAACAATACCATGAAAGACTGTAGTCTAACAGATTTGAAAACCTAGAAGAAATGGACAAATTTCCAGATACATATCACCTACCAAAATTATCACAAAGAGAAGTCAAACAACTTAAACTCATCACAAAAGAAGAGATATAAAAATCATCAAAAATATCCTGGCCCAGGTGGCCTCACCAGAGAATTCTACCAAGCTTTTGGAGAACAGTTAACTCCAATACTACTGAGACTACTTCACAGCATAGAAAAAGACAGAATACTCCCAAATTCATTCTATGTAACCAGCCTAACCTCTATACCAAACACAGGAAGAGATCCCACTGAAAAAAAAACTACAAACCAATGTCACTCATGAACCTAGATGCAAAAGTCTTCAACAAAACCCTAGCCAATACAATTCAACAACATCTCAAAAAATAATTCATCACAACAAAGTTGGATTCATACCAGGGATGCAATGCTGGTTCAACATCAGAAAAACAATTAATGTAATCAACAACATAAATAGCACAAAGGACAAGAATCACCTGATTTTCTCAACTGATGAAGAAAAGACATTCAACAGAGTGCAACACCCATTCATGCTAAAAACTCTCAGCAAAATAAGAATGGAGGAGAAATTCCTCAATGGAGGAGAAATTCCTCAATGCAGGAGAAATGCAGGAGAAATTCCTCAAAGCAAAACCAACTTCCTACATCATCCTTAATGGAGAGGAACTGAAAATTTCCCTTTGAGAACAGGAATTAGACAAAGATGCCCACTCTCACCACTTCTATTCAACATTGTACTAGACAAGACAAAGAAAAGGTGTCTGCATCAGCAAAGAAGAAATAAAAATCTCCCTATTTGCAGATAATGTGATTGTATATGCAGAGAATCCTAAGAAATCCATAACTACTGGAACTGATATAAGAGTTCAGCAAAGTATCAGGATATAAGATAAACATAAGTAAATCAGTAGAATTCCTTTATACCAACAAAGAGATCATCAAAGAAGAAATCTCTAAATCAATACCATTTCCTATAGCCCCAGGAAGATAAAATAACTAAGACTAAATCTAACTAGAGAAATAAGAGACCTATGCAGAGAGAACTACAAAACCTTGCTACAAGAAACCAAGAAACTTACATAAACGGAGAAACCTGGTCCGCTAATGGATAGGAGGACTTACCATTGTGAAAATGTCTATTTTGTCCAAAGCAACCTACATATACACTGCAATCCCAATACAAATTCCAATAACATTTTTTTAATGAGATGGAAAAGCAAATCACCAACTTTATTTAGAAAGGGAAGAAACCCTGGATAAGCAAAGTACTACTAAACAAGAGGAACACAGTGGGAGGCCTCACACTACGTGACCTTAGAACCTATCGTCGCACTGCCACAGTAGTCAAAACAGCCTAGTACTGATACAAAAAGAGACATATAGACCAATGGAACAGAGTTGAGACCCAAGAGGTGCCACTACCCTCTTACAAAGAGTTAAAATTTGACAGAGACCCTAAGATTGTAAATTGGAGTAAAAATAGTCTCTTTAACAAATGGTTTTGGCAAAACTGGATAACTGTTTGCAAAATACTTAAGACCTATGTCTCACATTTCACACAAAAATTAACTTAAAATGGATCAAAGACCAAAATATCAAACTTAAATGATAAAGATCATGCAAGAAAAAGTAGTATCAACAATGGAAGTTCTAATACATGACTTAGACAGACTTCAATGTCTGACAAACAAAGCACAATCAACAGAAGACAAAATAGACACATGAGAACTACTAAGAATCAAACACTTTTGCTCACCTAAGGAATTTATCAAAAGAATTAAAAGACCACCTACAGAATGGGAAAAAATACTTGGCAACTGTATTTTGGACCGATGTCTGATCTCCATAATCTACAAGGCACTGCAAAATATCAGCAAGAGAAAGGTAAACAACTCAGTTTAAACAGGGAAAGAGATGGGCAAACACTTCACCAAACAGGACATCCAGGGGGCCATAAGACACATGAGGAAATGCTCACAATCCTTAGCTATCAGTGAGATACCATCTCACCCCAACAAGGTTAGCCATAATTCAAAAAACACAAAAGAACAAATGCTGGAGAGGCTATGGAGAGATAGGAAGCCTCCTACACTGCTGATGGGATATCAAAATGGCACAGCCTCTTTGGCAAGCAATCTGGCACTTCCTTAGAATGCTGGAAATAGATAGACCATTTCATCCAGTAATCCTACTGCTCGGAATGTATCCTACAGAAACAAAGGCTGTCACACAAACAGACACATGCACATGAATATTTTTTGCAAAACAGTTCACAACAGCAAAAAGATGGAATCAACCCAGAAGACCATCAACAGATGAATGGATAAGCAAAGTATGGTATATATACTCAACAGAACACTACACAGTGATCAAAAACAATATTTTGGGAAACATCTCATAACCTTATTTCAACTGGAAGATTTTACTGAGTGAAATCAGTCTGCTGACGAAGGACAAATATTGTATGAAACCTCTGCTATACTTACCAATAGACTTATGTACAGAAGAAAAAACTCTTTGATGGCCGCAAGAGTGGGCAGGGTGGTGAAGGCTGGTCATAGATTAGATAGTTGATAGAAATTTGGTTAGATGAAAGCAGTAACAGCACAGAGTAGAAAATACATCAACTTAACTGGACTTCAACATAAACTGAAAGATCTTCTAATCTCAATCCCTATTGCAAGGATATAGTAGCAGGGGCTGGGGCTGGGAACCATGCTGTCAGAGAACACTGAGGTCAACTGGCATAATTAGGCTATTGCTAAGAGAATCTTCTGTACCACACATTGGCAAATGACGTCTGGGGTCTTAAAAGCCTACAAGCTGCAATCTGAGGTACACCATAGGGTCCCAACTCATCCAGAACAATGACATGAAGAAAAAAGAGCTCAGGAGACAGAAAGACCCATGTGAATGGGAGACTGTATCAACATGTGACCAGAAGAACCAGATGGTGCCTGGCCACCAACAAGAATAGCCGTAATGGGGCATACAATGTTGAGTCCCTGTTCCAACATGAGAAAAAGAGTGGTGCAGCTCAAGAACTATACTAAGAGACCACATTTGGTGGTCTGACAGCTCACAGAAGTTCCTCGAAGCATGGTCCCTAGACCTATCCTTGTCTAGAAAACACTACTGAGGTGAACTCTTTGGACAAAAGTGGACTAGACTCAGGGACACTTTGTGACCATATGGTATGTGTACTTTATGGTTCCATACATTTATAGGAGGATGTCCTAAATGGAAGAGAAAAGGGTGGAGAGGAGGGGACAGGAGCTTGTTAAGAGGATACAGGTATAAAATGAAAAGGAGGAGTGTGCTGTCACGAGGAAGGAGAACAGAATGAGCTGTAGTTACACAGGCATGCAAAATTGATTTGGATTGTATACTTTCACTTAATCGCAATTAAAAAAAAAAAACCCTGGGAGATAAGCCTATATTGCTGGCTCCAGGAAGCAGAGCATATTGATTTGATATGTTAATTTAAATAAAGTCCTTTTCCCAGCACCCATGTATTGCAACTTATAACAAGGTGATGAAAGTGCTTTATATGTGTGCTTGCTATATTTTCCTTTTTTAAAAAACAAGGACTTCCTAGGGAGCAGAGTTAAGATGGCAAAATAGACACATGTCTCTTTAGTTCCCTCTTAAAATTAAATCTTGGATTGAAAATTGAATGAAGCTTTCTGGACACCGAGTGAGCCCTAAGACATGCCATAGGGCTGTCAGTTTGTACTACATGCCACTAAGCAGGAAACTTCCTCTCTATCACTGATTTCTGCTCTCACTGAGAGGCTAGCTCTAGCTGACCAAAGATGTTCAGCATTTTTAACTTTTTTCTTTTTTTGGCCAGTAGATAGGGGATGGGCATGAGAAGGCAGCTACATTGAACCACAGTACTGAAGTTAACAGCGTGTGCTGCAGGCAGTCACTAGAGTACACGGAGGTAGCTGGTGACAAACTCCCTTCTCAGAATTATACCATAGCTCTTGTTAAGCCAACACCAGAGAAACTAAACAGACTGTAGATGTCCTACAAGCAATAAACAATTGCCAGCTCAACAGCAGTGGGTTTAAACAGTTGCCAAGCATTTAAAGAAACATCTAACCATGGTTCTAGAAAACTCCCCAAATGAAGAATCATAAAACTTCCCAGATGAAAAATTTTTCTGACACTAGTGGTTGAGTACAAAAGATTTATATAGAGAGCCCTACTAGAGGTTAAACAAAATGCAACACAACAAAATGAAAAATTAAGCAAGCTATTCAAACTGATGGAACATCAACATTCTACAGTCCAACAGATCAATAACAAAATTTCAGAATTAGACAATCCAATTCAAAGCCAAACAACTGAATTGATGTATTGAGAATTAGAATTAGTCACCTTGAAAACAAAGCTGCTAACAATAGCGTGTATGAAGAGAAATCAGAGAAAAGAAATAAAAAAAAATGAAGAAGCATTAAGAAACATGTAAGACTCTATCAAGAGAATAACCTACAATTAATTGGAGTTCCTAAACAGGGGGGATAACTGAAAACACAGAGTATTGTTGCTGAGTTGCTGACAGAAAACTTCCCTGAAATTATGAAAGAAGAGGACATAGATATCAAAGACATGTATCAAATGCCACAGAAAAGAGACCCTGAAAGAAAAACACCAAGCATGTTATAATCAAGCTTAATGAAGTGAAACATAAGCAGAAATTCTTAAAGGCAGTGAGACTCAAAACAAAGCAGACATTCAGAGGGAAGCCCCTTAGGCTTTAATCTGACTTCTGGGCAGAAATGATGTTGGCACAGAGGCAGCGGGATGACACATTCAAAACCTGGAAGGAGAAAAACTCCCAACCAAAAATCACATATTCTGCAAAACTGTCTTTCAAATATCAAGATGAAATTGAGAAATTTGCAGACAAGCAGAAGATCAGTCACTTTTCATAAGCCAAACCAAAACTACAAGAAATGCTGAAAGAAGCTTTCTGCTTGGAAAAGCAAAACCCTTAAGTGTATATTTAAGGAAGCAATGCAGGATACAACATATAGAAACCTACTCAGGTAAGGTACAAAATTCAATCATAGCTATACCATGAAAACTAAAAGACTATCATATTAGAAAGAGGGATATTCTACAGTAGTTACAGTCCTTTTGGATGCAGATGAAGTTAATAAAATATGTAGAAGTTAAATTTAGTGTTAAATTCAGAATATTAAGAGTGATAGTATGGGGTAGCTGCAAAGCACAATAACAATGAAACACATAAAAATAAAAAATGTAATACAGGAGTCTCAACAAACACAAAACCAACACTGAAAAAGATGAAAAGTCAACACATAAAGAAGAATGACCCACACAGAAAACACCAACACAAAAACAAATACATCAAAATGGCAGAACTGAACACATACCTATCAATAATTACACTGAATATAAACAGTCTGAAAGCTCCATTAAAGAGACAAATGACACCTTGGATCCAAGGACGCAACCAGTCTATATATTGCTTAAAAGAAACACACCTTAAGCTTAAAGATTCAAATAAACTGAAAATTATAGGATAGAATAATATATACCAAGCAAACAATACATCAAGAAGAGCAAGTTTGGCAATATTAATCTCAGATAAAATACATTTAAATGTAAAATCCACCATTGTGGACAAGAATTGCCACTATTTATTGCTGAAAGATTCAATGCAGAAGAAGGACTTAACAATGTTAAACATTTGTTTACCCAGTAATAGAACATTGAAATACATAGAAGAAACACTGACTACATTGAAAAATGAGATAGATCACACCACAATAACAGCTGGAGATGTCAACACTCCACTCAGAGTAACGGACAAATCATCTAGAAAATAGCTCAGCAGAGACACAGAAGATGTTACTGCTAAAGTTAACTAATTAGATCTCATCAACATACGCAGAACATTTTATTCATCAACAGATGGTTATAGCATCTTCTCCAATGCACATGGAATATTTTCCAGACTAGACCATGTGTTCACATAAAGCAAATCTCAACAAAATCCAAACCACTGAATTATTGCAAAGCATCTTCTCACATCATAAAGCCGTAAAAGTCAAACTCAATAGAGGAAAAAACATAGACAGACACTGGAAATCATAGAAACTGAAAAAGACTTTACTAAAAAAGCCACGGATTATAGAATAAATCAAGGATGAAATACAGAAATGTATGGATTCAAATGAGAATGAAAACACATGCTGACAGAACCTATGGGATACAGCCAAAGCAGTGCTCAGAGATCAGTTTATAAATGCACATATCCAGAAGAAAGAAAGGCTACAAACTGAAGAATTAACACTACAGCTTGAACAAGTGGAAAGAGAACAACATAGGAACCCCTCAGGCACCAGAAGAAAACAGATAACAAAGATTAGAGAAGAACTAAATGAATTAGAGAATAGAAGAACAATTGAGAAAATTAATAAAATCAAAAGCTGGTTTTTTGAAAAGATCAACGAAATTGACAAACCACTGGTTAAACTTACTAAAGAAAAGCAGGAGAAGAAACAAATAACCTGAATAAGAAATGAGATGGGAGAACGGATCCAACAGTAATCAAACAATATCATAAGAGAATACCACAAAAGACTGTACTATAACATATTTGAAAACCTAGAGGAAATGGATGAATTCATAGATTCACATTACCGTCCAAAATTAGACAAGGAGAAGTAAAACAAATTAATAAGCCCAGCACGAAGGAAGAGATTGAAAGAATCATTAAAAAGTACCAACGAAAAACTGTTCTGGCCCAGATGGTTTCAGTGCAGAATTCTACCAAGCTTCTAGAGAAGAGTTAACTACAATACTACCGAGACTATTTTGCAGCATAAAAAAAGACAGAATACTCCCAAATTCATTCCATGAAACCACCACAACCCTGATACTAAAGCCAGGTAAAGTTTCCACAATATCACTCACGAACCTAGATGCAAAAGTCTTCAACAAAATCCTTGCCAATAGAATTCAAAAACACACCAGGAAAATTATTCACCAAGACCAAGCTGGATTCATGCCAGGGATGCAAGCCTGGTTCAACATCAGAAAAACAATTAATGTGTTCAACAACATAAACAACGCAAAATGTAAGAATCACCTGATTTTGTCCATTAATGCAGAAAAGGCATTTTATAAAGTCCAACACCCATTCATGCTAAAAACTCTCAAGAAAACAGAAAAAGAAGGCAAATTCCTCAATGCAATAAGGGACATCTATGTAAAGCCAGCCAACTACATCATCCTGAACAGAGAGAGACTGAAAGAATTACCACCGAGAAAGGGAACTAGACAAGGGTGCCCACTCTCACCACTTCTATTCAACATTGTACTAGAAGTTCTGGCCAGAGGAGTCAGACAAGACAAAGAAGTAAATGGCATCCACATTGGCAAAGAAGTAAAAATCTCCCTATTTGCAATGACGTGGTTGTATGTTCAGAGAATCCTAAAGAAGCCATAAGTAAATCACTCAAACTAATAGAAGAATTCAGCAAAGTATCATGATACAAAATAAACATAAGTAAATCAGTAGGATTCCTTTATACCAATAAAAAGATCATTCAAGAAGAAAGCACCAAATCTATACCATTTACTATAGCCCTCAAGAAGATAAAATACCTAGGAATAAATCTAACTAGAGAAATAAGAGACCTATACAAAGAGAACTACAAGACCTTACTGCAAGAAACTAAGAGAGGCATACATAAATGGAGAAACCTACTGTGCCCATGGATAGGAAGACTTAACATTGTGAAAATCGCTATTTTACTCAAATCGATCTACATATACAGTACAATCTCCATACAAATTCCAGTGACATTTTTAACGAGATGGAGAAATAAATCACCAACTTTGGAAGGGGAAGAAAGCCTAGATATATAAAACACTACTAAAGGAGAGGAAGACAGTGGAAGGCCTCACATTACCTGACTTCAGAACCTATTTCACTGCTGCTGTAGTCAAAACAGCCTTATACTGGTACAAAAAATGTAGACCAAAGGAGCAGAGTTGAGACAGCAGAGATGCCATCATCTTCTTGTGAAAAGCTGATATTTGACAAAGCCTCTAAGATTGTAAATTGGGGTAAAAACAGTCTAACAAACAGTGTTGGCAAAATTGGATATCCATTTGCAAGAAATTGAAACAAGACCCATTTCTCACACCTTGTAGAAAACCCAACTCAAATTTGATAAAAGACCTAAACATCAAACGTAAAATGATAAAGATCATGCAAGAAAGAATAAGGTCAACAAAGGAAGTTTTAATACACAACTTAGACAGACTTGAAAATCTGACAAAGCTCGATCAACAGAAGGGAAATAGACAAATGGGAACCACTAAAGATCAAACAATTTTCTTCATCCAAAGAGCTTACAGAAGAATTAAAAGACTACCTACAGAATAGGAAAAAATATTTGACAACTATATGTCAGATCGATGTTTGTTCTTCATAATCTACAAGGTACTGCAAAATATCAACAAGAAGAAGGTAAGTAATACAAATAAGCTCTGGGCAAAGGAAATGGCCAGACACTTCTTTAAAGAGGACATCCAGGCAGCCAATAGACACATGAGGAAGTGCTCATGATCATTAGCTATTAAAGAAATCCAAATTGAAACTCTGATTACATACCGTCTCACATCAACAAGGTTGACCATGATCCAAAAAACACAAAACAAATGCTGGAGAGGCTAAGGAGAAACTCAAACTCTCCTACACTCTTGTTAGGATTGCAAAATGGTACAACCTGTTTGGAAAGCAATCTGGTTCTTCCTTTAAACAGTTGGAAATAGATAGACCATTTGATCCAGTAACCACACTGCTGGAAATATATCCTACAGAAGCAAGGGCAGTCACAAGACTAGAGAGATGCACACAAATGTTTATTGCAGCATAGTCCATGACTGCAAAAAGATGGACGTAACCCAGATGCACAACAACAGATGGATGGATAAACAAACTACAGTAAATATATTCAATGGAACCCTATGTGATAATAATGAACAATGATGATTTTAGGAAGCATCTCATAACCTGGTTTCAACTGGAAGACGTTATGTTGAGTGAAATCAATCAGCGGCACAAGACAAATATTGTATGAGACCCCTATTATAAGGACTTAAAAACAGACTCATATACAGTAGAAAACACTCTTTGGTAGCTATGAGAGAGGCAAGGGAGGGTTGGTTATAGATTAGATAGTTGATAGAAACTGGGTTGGGTGAAAGCAGTGACAGCATGCAGTAGAAAGAAGATCAGCTTCGTGGGACTTCAGCATAAACTGAAAACTCTTCTGATCTTAATCCAATATTGCAAGGATAGACTAGCAGGTGCATGGGCCTGGGGACTATGCTCTCAGGGGACATCATTTCCAATTGGCATAACTAGCCTATTGCTAAGACAATCTTCTGGACTCCATATTGGTGAGTGGCATCTGGGATCTTAAAAGCTAGCAAGTTGCCATCTGAGTACTCCAAATGGTCCCAACTCAGCTATATTAGATGATCACCAAGGACAACAAAGACGTGGGGGAAAAAGAGCTCAGAAGACAGAAGGACCAATTTGCACAGATGATTGTATCAACATGTGACCAGAAGAACCAGATAGTGCCCAGCCACCACCAATGACAGCCATAATGGGGCACACAATGTAGTATCCCAGTTTAATCACAAGAAAAAGAGGGATGCGCCTCAAGAACTCCACTAAAAGACTACAATTGGTGGTCCAAAGGCCCAGGCTTTCCCAGTGAGCTAATCTGTGTTCCTTGCAGGCTGAATAGTTACTTAAATAACCTTGTCTACTTGTATGTTTCTAGATCTTAACCTTTGTTTTGGTCACCTTAGTTTCTGAATTGACTTTATGTTTTTAAACTCTTTCTGCTTCTGTTTTAAGGAAGGTTGAGGAAACGTTCTTAAGAGAGCTTGAATGATTTGTCTCAGGAAAAAAAAAATTAAGAAAAGTTATTTTAAACCCCATGATATCCAATTCAAAATGTTAAGACTGTACAATATCCTTAGAATCCTTTGATAATACTTATTAACTATTGGCTATTAATTACATTATTGACTTTAAACATAGGCATCAAAATATTTAACTGTTTAAGAAATAACTTCTCATGTGTATAAATGGCCTCTTACAGACTTCATTGCAGTTCAACTCATACCACAACATACAAACAGAATGAATTGACATTAGAAAGATGTGTTTATCTTTCACAATTCATAAAATTGTCTTTTTGAGTCTCCTTTTCTTTATTTCAATTGGCCTCTTTTTTAAAGGATATACTTAGTATTTTTGAAATACAGTGAATACCCAATTCATGTGCTAGAATGTATTTGGTCACATATTTCACATATTTGCAATTATTTTTTCCTAGAGAGTTTGAATACATGTTACTACGGATGGAATTGTGTCCCCCCAAAATGTGTGTCAACTTGGCTAGGTCACAATTTCAATTATTATGTGGTTGTCCATCATTCTGTGATCTAGTGTAATTGTCCTGTGTGTTGCAAATCTTGATCTCTATAGTATTAATGAGACAGGATTAGAGGCAGTTACGTTAATGAGGCAAGATTCAATCTAAAGTATTAGGTAATATTTTCAATCAATCTCTTTTGAGATATAAAAAAAAAGAATTAACCAGAGAGGAGCAACCTCATGCTATCAAGAATGAATAATGAGGAGGGGAGGGCATTCTTTGGGCCCAAGTTCTCTGCTCTGAGAAGCTCCTAGACCAAGAAAACATTGATAACAAAGATCCTCCAGAGCCAAAAGACAAAGTCTTTTCCTGGAACTGGAACCCTGAATCTGGACTTCTAGCCCAACATGTCGATGTTAATTATTTCAGGAGGTAGCATATTAACATGGAGCTGATTATACTGAAAGAAGTAATAGAAGCTGCACTGAAGGCAGTGGCAAAAAGCAAGGCTTCGGGAATTGAGAGAATATCAGCTGAGATGTTTCAACAAATGGATGTAACACTGGAAGTGGTCACTTATCTATGCCAAGAAATTTAGAGGGCAGTTATTCGGTCAACTGACTGGAAGAGATCCATGTTTACACCTGTTCCCAAGAAAAGTGATCCAACCTAGTGCAGAAATTATGGAAAAATATCATTAATATTACCTACAAGTAAAATTTTGCTCAAGATCATTCGAAAGTGACTGCAACAGTATATTGACAGGGAACTTCCAGAAATTCAAGCTGGATTCAGAAGAAGGTGTGGAACCAGGGATATCATTGCTGATGTCAGGAGGATCTTGGCTAGAAGCAGAGAATACCAGAAAGATGTTTACTTATGTTTCACTGACTACACAAAGGTAGTAGATTGTGTGGATCTTAACAATTTATTGATAACATCATGGAGAATGGGAATTCCAGAACACTTGTGTCCATTAGGAATCTGTTTATGGATCAAGAAGCAGTTGTGCAAACAGAACATTGGAACACTGTATCGCTTAAAGTCAGGAAAAGTGTGTGTCAGGGTTGTTTCCTTTCACCATACTTTTTTAATCTGTATGCTGAGCAAGTAATCAGAGAAGGTGAACTATATGACGAAGAAGGAGCATCAGGATTGGAGTAAAACTCATTAACAACCTACATTATGCAGATGATATAACCAATTTGCTGGAAATGAAGAGGACTTTAAACATTTACTGATGAAGATGAAAGACCACATCCCTCAGTGTGGATTGATTCTCAACAGCAAGGAAACAAAAATTCTCACAATTGGACCAATAAACAATATCATGATAAATGGAGAAAGAATTGAGGTTGTCAAGGATTTCATTTTACTTGGTTCCACAATCAACACCCATGGAAGTAGTGGTCAAGAAATCAAAACATATATTGCATTGGGAAATCTGCTGCAAAAGAATTCTTTAAATTATTGAAAAGTAAAGATCACAGTCACATTGAAGAGTAAGGTGTGCTTGACCCAAGCCAAGGTATTTTAGATCATATCATATGCATGCAAAGGCTGGACAATGAATAAACAAAACAAAAGAAAAACTGATGCCTTTGAACTGTGGTGTTGGGGAATAATATTGAATGTAACATGCACGGACAGCCAAAAGAACAAACAAATCAGTTCTGTAAGAAGTACAACCAGAGTGTCTCTTGGAAGGAAAGATGGCAAGACTGCATCTTACATACTTTGAACATGTTATCAAGAGGGTCCAGTTCCTAGAGAATAAATCATGCTTGGTAGAGTAAGAGATTTGCTAAAAGGAGAAAAACTCTCAACAAGATGAACTCGCACAGTAACTGCAATGATAGGTTTGAGCATAAGAACAATTGTGGGCATAGCACAGTGTTTTGGATAGTGTTTTGTTCTGTTGTACATAGGGTTGTTATGAGTTGTACAGTGTTTTGTTCTGTTGTACATAGGGTTGGAATGACTTGGAATCGACTCAATGACACCTAACAACAACAGACCATGAGAGAATAAATTTGTCTTTGTTAAGTCGTTTCCTTTTGGCATTTCTGTTATAGCAGCACCAGATAAATAAGAAAGATCTCAACTTACATTTTTGTCAAATTTTTGACTGGAGACAACACTAAGATAAAGTCTCATGTACTTGGGGATATTTACATACCATTTATTTATTCCACATCATTAATTAGTACCTCCTATGTACTAGATAGACCGCTAACATTTGTTAAGATACAGTGGGGGAGATATCCACTTTGTCACTTATAATACTTATCTTCACTGAAAAAATATATAAAGGTGTAAAAAAGGTCATGGGAGAAGAGTTTACAGTGATTAAAAATTGTTTCTATCAATAAACTGAAATAACATAGAATTACTAATGAAAATGCTAGTTATATCTGGTAGTCTTTATCAATCTTATGATAATTTCATTTCAATCAAAAACGTAATAGGTACAAGGGATACCTTCAGGTAGTTGGAAATTGTTATGACTAGATGCAATATTCTACCAAGAAATTTGGAGGACAGCTACCTGGCCAGCTGACTGAAAGAAAACCATATTTATGCCCACTGCAAAGAAAGCTGGTGCAACTGAAGGTGGAAATTACTGAACAGTATCATCTATATCATATGCGAGTAAAATTTTCTTCAAGATCATTCAAAAGTGACTTCAATATGAAATCCTTGACAACCTCAATCCTTTCTCAATTTATAATGATGTTGCTGCTTGTCCAGTTATGGCTTTTTGTTTTCTTCATATTGAGGTACAGTGCACACTTAAGGCTGTATACTGACAAAGAACTGACAGAGCTCAAGCAGGATTCAGAAGAGGATGTGGAACCAGGGATATCATTGCTGAAGGCAGATAGATCTTGGCTGAAAGCAGAGAATACCAGAATGATGCTTACCTATATTTCATTGACTATTCAAAGGCACTTGACTCTGTGAACCATAATAAATTATGGCTAACACTGCAGAGGATGGGAACTTCAGAGCACCTACTTGTGCTCTTAAAGAATCTGTATATAGATCAAGAGGCAGTTGTGTGAACAGAACAACAGGACAGTGCATGGTTAAAAGTCAGGAAAGGAGTATATCAGGGTTGTAACCTTTCATCATACCTTTTCATCCTGCATGCCAAGCAAATAATCCAAGAAACTGGATTACATGAAGAAGAACTAAACAGCAAGATTGAAAGATGACTCTAACAATCTACATTATGCAGATCACACCACCTTACTTACTGGAAGTGAAGAAGATTTGAAACTTTAACTGATGAAGACCAAGGACCACAGCCTTCAGTATGAATTGCACCTCATCATCAAGAAAAAAATTCTCACAACTGGACCAGTAGCAACATCATCATAAATGGAGAAAGGATTGAGGTTTTCAAGGATTTCATTTTACTTGGTTCCACAATCAACGACCCTTGAAGTAGCAGTCAAGAAGTCAAAAGACACACTTTGTTGGGAAAATCTGCTGCCAAGGAAGTAAGCTATCTGCTCCTAAAGGTACAATGGCAGAATAAGCACAAGTTAGATACTCCATTACAAATGGGAACAATTGCAGGGAAAGAAGGCATTAACAGGCAACAGGCAAGTCAACAGGACACATTACATTAGCCCTCAAAGCTCTGGAAATACTTTTACATTTTCTGAGACATTCTACACAATAACACTGCCCTCCAGACTCAGGTACTGGCTATACTCTGGATTCTGAGTGGAGACCCCAGCCCTGTGCTACAGTTCTGCCTTCAAGGCCCACTTGGACAGAAACTCTGCCCCATTGTCTTTAGGAGCACCCTAAGCCCAACTGAGTGGCAATTCCATCCTTATGACATCCTTTCAAATCCCTGAGGTCATGGCCATAACTTTTGAGACTGAGGCAGCTCAGCTTCCCAGCTGTTTGTCTCTTCATCTTTAGCTTCTTATGGCCACATGGCCCAGCCCACAGGCTCACATCTGCTGTGCCAGGGCAAGTGTTCCAAAGCTCTGTAGCTCCACTGATTTAAGTGCCCAGAGGCACCTCACTCTTGCTAGAAAGCGTCCTGCCCAAAGGCACAAAGCTCTCTCACTCTGTGAGTGAGCAAGGCCAGCTCCACCAATTTAAGTGCTTGGAGGCACCCTCTTCCACGAGGAAAATTCTGCACAAAGCACACAGCTCTTTCACTCCATGGGTCGGCTCCAGCAATGCCTCCTGTTCTGCTGCTGCCGCTGCTGCCACTGCTGCTGCCACCACCAGTTCTCTATTTCTCACCTTTTACACCTTCTTCGTTCTTTCCTTCTGAATGTTCTATCCATTCAGTTTCAAAATGGCTCCCACGTTTTAGGTATTTGCTAGAGCAGCACCCCACTCTCACGGTACCAAATTCTGTTTCAGTCAGCTAGGGCTGCTGTAACAGAAATACCACAGAGTGGATGGCTTTAACAAATGAAGATTTATTCTTACACAATTCGGTAGGCTGCAAGTGCATATTCAGGGTGTCTGCTCCCAGGGAAGGCTTTCCCCTTGTTGGCTCTGGAGGAAAGTCTGGTATTGCATCAGTCTTTGTCCAGGGAGCATCTTGGCACAGGAACCTCAGGTCTGAAGGACATGCTCTTCTCCCGGTGCTGCTTTCTTGATGGTTTGAGGTTCCCAATTCTCTGCCTACTTCTCTGTCCTTTTATCTCACATTGGATGAAAGGATTAAGGGTAGGGCAAGCCATACTCCAGGGAAACTCCCTTTACAGTGGAGCAAGGAGGTAATCCTATGAAGGGATATATAGCCCCACCCTAATCCTTTAACATACAGTTTAGGGGAGACCACAAAATGGAGGATAGTCACATGGCTACACATATTTTGGGGGAGACACAATTCAATCCATGATATCCAAAGCACTGGAATTCTGAAAAGCTATATATCTCCTTGTTCCAGTGCATTATTTTTAGTTTTCCTCTATTGTCTCCTGACCAGCAGTGGTTTTTCAAGTGAAAGCTCTCTGCAAATTACTTTGGGTTCAGGTGAACCTATGACCACATAAGTCAGACACTACATCATCTTGAGACCGGAAAAAATAGATGGTGACTGGATATCACTAATGACTGCCCTTACAGGGAACACAGCAAAGAGTTTCTGATGTAGTGGGGGAAAAATGAGGTGCTGAACAGTCTCTGTTAAAAAGGCCTGACTTGATGGTCTGTCTGATGGATTGGAAGGTCTCATGAAGGCATGGCCCACATAGTCTCCTTAGCCAGAACTGAAACCAATCCTGAAGCCAACTTTTTAGACACAGATTGGACTTGACTATAAAACATAAAGTAACATTGATGAAGACTGCTCTTCTTGACTGAAGTAGATTCAAGAGATTAACTACAAAGCTTCTTTTTCTTTTTAAATTCTAAATTAATCATAGATTCATAGGAAGCTGCAGGAATTCTACTTGTCTTTTTGGAATTTATATTCTGTAAAGGAGATACGAGTAGATGTTTGACAACGTATTTGTTACTATAAGAGTTTTTTTATTATGACTGAGTGAAAATATACATTCCCGTATAAATTTACATGCTCACCTATATGCAGCTGTCACTGCTCTCCCTGCCCGGTGACAGCACACTATTCCTCTCTGCTCCATTAAAAAAAACAAAAAAGCACTGCCATCAAGTCAATTCTGACTTGTAGAGACCCTGTAGGACGGGGTCAAACTGCCCCATACACCTTCCAAGGAGCACCTGGTGGATTTGAACTGCTGACCTTTCAATTAACAGCCATTATACTTAAGTACTACACCACCAGGGCTTGTGTAAGAATAGAAGGTGATAAATCATACCTACTCAAGGGTCATTAATGCAAGTTTTGTAAAGAAGTTGCTATTTAATCTCATACTTTAAATTTGACCAAGAATTATGTAAATATTCATGTGGTAGACACACGTTCTAAGCTGTTAGGACCAGAGTGGGATCAGCGCATTTGAGAACATAAAATCAGGACCGAAAGTTTTGCCAAAAAATGTTAGGAAGTGATAAAACTGGAACAGTGGGAAGAGACCACATAACAAACCTCATCAGATGTAGCGAGGAACTTCTCTGGATCGTAAAGGCAGTGGGAAGCTGCTAATGAATTCTAAGCCTATAGTAGTGGAATTGCTTAGTTTCACTGTGAAGACAAGATGATCTTTTTATTAGACACAACACTGTGGTGTAAAATCTAAAATTGAGACTCAATATTATGTGCTACCCTGACATATGGGGAAATGAAGGGAGACACAAATTCTCCTTCCCATTTCGTTCCCCTGGACCCCTAAGCCAACAGTAGTCAAAAGAGCATGTACTGATAGAAAACTAGATACACAGACAAGTGGAACAGAAGGGAGAATCCAGAAATAACACAATTCACTTATAAACAGCTGACACTTGACAAAGGCTCAAAGGCTGTGAACTCAGGAAAAAACAATCTCCTTAACAAATAGTACTGGCAAAACCAGATATTCATCTGCAAAAGAAATGAAAGAAGACCCATATGTCACACATTGCACATAAACTAACTTAAAATATATCAAAGATCTAAATACCAAATCTAAAATGATAAAGATTATGAAAGAAGAAATAGGGCCCACCCTGGAACCTATTCTACACAACTTAAACAGACTACAAAACATTACTAACAGTGCACCAACAACAGAAGAGAAAATAGATAAATAGGAATTACTAAAACACTTAAGCTCATCCACTTATGCTTTATTAAGAGAGTAAAAGCACTGCCTACAGACTGGGAAAAAATATTTGGTAGCCACATAGCTATCTGATTGATGTCTAATTTACATAATCTATAAAGCCAATAAAGCACTGCAAAATGTTAACAAGAAAAAAATAAATAATCCAGTTAAACAATGGGCAAATGATATGGACAGACACTTCTCTGAAGAAGACATCCATGCAGCTAAAGCACACATGAAGAAATGCAATCATTAACCATTACAGAAACCCAAATTAAAACTGCAGTGAGATAATATCTCACCCCACCAAGGCTGGCACTCATCCAGAAAAAAAATAACAAATGTTGCAGAGGTTATGGAGAGGTTGGAGCTCTTCTACACTGCTAGTGGTAACGCAAAATTGTTCAACCACTCAGGAAAGCAATTCAGAGCTTTCTTAAAAAGCTAAAAATAGAAATACCACATGATCCAGCAATCCCAGTGCTTAGAACATACCTAAGAGAAATAAGGGGTGTCACCTGAACACATACATGCATGCAAATGTTTATTGCAGCACAAAGGTGGAATCAACTGAGGTGCCTATCAACAGATGAGTGGATAGACAAACTGTGGTATATTTACACAATGGAACACTAGGCAACGACAAAGAACAGTGATGATTTTATGAAACATCTCATAACCTGGACTGAACTGGGAGACATTATGATGAATGAAATCAGTCAGCTGTAGAAGGACAAATGTCATATGAGACAACTGTTTTAAGGACTTAAGAAAAATCTTATGTACAAAAGAAAACACTCTTTGATGGCTACAGTGGTGGGCAGGAAGAGAGAGGGTTAGTTATAAATTACATAATCATCAGGAATTTGGTTAAGTGAAGGGACTGACAGCATGCTGTAGAAAGCAGGTCACCATAACTGGACTACACCATAAGCTAAAAGGTTTTCTAAATACAACCCAACATTTTAAAGGACAAAGTAGCAAGAACAGGGACCTGGGGACCATGGTTTCAGGGGATATTGGAATCATTTGTCATAACTAGCCTTTTTTTTTAAGAGATTATTCTTCATCCCATATTGTGAGTGGTGCCTGGGGTCTTAAAAACCATCAAGCTGCCATCTAAGGAGTATCAGTTGGTCCCAATCCACCTAGAGAAGAGGAAAAACAAGAACATCAAAGACACAAGGAAAATATCAGCCCAGAAGACAGCAGTGCTCACATGTTTGGGAAACTACATCAGCATGTGACTAGAAGAACTAGATGGTGTCCAGTCACCACCCAAGACAGTCCTATCAGGGAACACAATGTAGAATCCTTGACATAGCACAAGAAAAAGGAGTGTTCAGATCAAGAACTCTATTAAAAGACTAGACTTCATGGTTGGACAACCTGGAGGGTCCCTTGCAAACATGGCCCCTGGACTTGCTATTATCCCAGACGTAAGACCAGTACTGGAGCCAACACTTCAGACAACGATTGGATCAAACTAAATGACAAAGAGTGATACAGGTTGTGTGTGTATTTTATGGTTCAATACATATACAAGGCTGTCCAGCTGGTCTCCTTTTAGAGAGAGGAGAGGCTAGACAGGAAGGGACAAGTGTCAGTTAAATGAATATTGAAAGAGTGGAGGGGAAGAATGTGCTGTCACAGGGTGAGGAGAGCAGATAGAGGTGCATAGCAGAGGGTGCTCAGGGTTTTGTATGACAAATTGACTTAGATTGTAAACTTTCATTTAATCACAATATTTTTTGTCTCTTTTTTATTATTATTGAATGAAAATGTACATTTCCATATAAATTTGCATGCCTACCTATATGCAGCTCCCACTGCTCTCCCTGCCAGGTGACAATACACTCTGCCTCTCTGTTCCATACATGTCTTATCCTCCCAGCAATCTCCTATCCCCTCCTCTCCATCCGCTCCCCTTCGTCCAGTAAGAAGTCAGCAGGACACATTACATCCTATAGATGCATAGAACCATAAAGTGCACACATGATATGGTCACTCTGTTTCACCAAGTCCAATCCATTCCTGTTCTAGACTTGGCCTCCATTATGATTTATGGACAGGGCAGCATCAGAGCCAGGGGCCATGTTCCCAGGGGAGCTCTGAGGCCTTTGGACCGTCAATTGCAGTCTTTTAGTGGAGATTTCCGGGTGCATCTTTTTTATTCTTGTGTTACCAGTGAGACTCAACTTGGTGAGTTCCATCACGGCTGTCACTGGTGGTGGCCAGGCACCATCTGGTTCTTCTGGTCACAAGTCGATGAAGTCACCCACTCACGTGGGTGTCTCTGTCTTCTGGGTTCTCTTTCCCCCATGGTGTTTTCATCCTTGGTGATCATCCGTTCCTGCTAAGTTGGGACCATTTGCTGCACCCTTAGATGGCAGCTTGGCAGCTTTTAAGACTCCAGACATCACTCACCAATGTGAGACAGCTACTTTAAGAAAATGCTAGTTATAACAATTGGCCCCAATTTCCCCTGAGAGCATGATCCCTGGCCCCCTGCCCCAGCTACTCTGTCCTTGTAATATTGGATTAAAGTGGGAGGAGTAATCATGTTATGTTGAAGTCCAGTTAATATTGATCTTCTTTCTAATGTGTGCTGTCACAGATTTCATCCAACCAAATTTCTATCAACTATCTAATCTAAACCCTCCCCCCACCCTCCCTCCCTTCCCACCCTTGCAGCCATCATAGTCTTTTCTTCTATGCATGAGTCTGTTTTGAAGTTCTTATTGTAGGGGTCTCATACAGTGTTTGTCCTTTTGTCGTTGATTACTTTCACTCAACATAATGTCCTTCAATTGAAACCAGGTTATCAGATGTTTCCTAAAATCATCATTGTTCTTTATCATTGCATAGTGTTCCATTGAGTATATATACCACAGTTTACCTATGCATTCCTCTGTTGTTGGGTATCTGGGTTGGTTCCATCTTTTTGCTATTGTGGACTGTGCTGAGATAAACAATCGTGTGCAGGTATCAGTTGGTGTGAATGGGCTGGATTCTGTAGGATATATTCTGAGCAGTGGAATTAGTGGGGCAAATGGTATATCTAGATCCAGTTTTTTAGGGAAGTGCCAGATGGCTTTCCAAAGAGGTTTCACCATTTTGCAATCACACTAACAGTGTAGCCAAGCCAAGCCAAGTGCCGTGGTGAGTTCCAATTTCTCCCCAGCCTTTCCATCATTTGTTGTTTTTCATTTTTTTTTTGGATCATGGCCAACCTTGTTGGAGCGAGATGATATCTCATTGTAGTTTTGATTTGAATTTCTGTAATAGCTAATGATCATGAGCATGTCCACATGTATTTTTTAGCTCCCTGGATCTCCTCTTTAGAGAACTGTCTATCTCCTTTGCCAATCGCTTAATTGGATGATTAATCTTTTTCTTATTGATATTTTGTAGTACCTTATACATTAGGGAGATCAGGCATCAGTCTGACATATAGTTGCCAAATATTTTTTCCCATTCTGTAGGTGGCCTTTTAATTCTATTAATAAAGTCTTTGGATGAGTAAAAGTGTTTGATTCCCAATAGTTCCCATTTATCTATTTTGTCTTCTGTTGTTTATGGTTTGTTTGACAGATTCTGGAGTCTGTCTACACTGTGTATTAAAACTTTCAGTGTTTGTTCCTGCTTTTTCTTAGATGAACTTTCTTGTTTCAGTTTTTTGCAGATGATTATCCAATTTTGCCAGCACCATTTGTTAAAGAGATTATTTCTTTTCCTAGTTTAATGTCTTAGGGCCTTTGTCAAATATCAACTGTTCATAGGAAGATGATGTCATCTCTGGGGTCTCAGTTCTGTTCTGTTGATCTATGTGTCTCTTTTTGTATGAGTGCCAGGCTGTTTCAACTACTGTGGCAGGGTAATGGGTTCTAAAGGCGGGTAGTGAGAGACTTCCCAGTGTGTTGTTCTTCTTCAGTGGTGCTTTCCTTATCTGAGGCTTCTTCCCTTTCCAAAGTTGGTGATTTGTTTTTCTACCTCATTAGAAAATGTCACGGAAATTTGTATTGGGATTGCATTACATAAGTAGATTGCTTTGGGTAAAATAGTCATTTTCACAATTTTAAGTCTTCCTATCCATGAGCAGGGTAGGTTTCTCCATTTATGTAAGTCTCTCTTAGTTTCGTGTAGTAAGGACCTGTGGTTCTCTTTGTAAAGGTCTGTTATTTCTCTCGTTAGATTTATTCCTAGGTACTTTATCTTCTTAGGGTCTATAGTAAATGGTATTGATATGTTGATCTCTTTATTGATAATCTCGTTGTTTGTATAAAGGAATCCTACTGATTTACTTATGTTTATCTTGTATCCTGAGACTGCTAAACTCTTCTATCAGTTTAAGTAGTTAATCACAACATATTTTTTAAAGAGTTCAATAAATTAATAAATAAGAACCCTTAGCCAAACAACTTGTTTATGAAAGTAAATTGAGCACAATTCTTGCCTTTCCCCAAGTAGTGGGTTTCACTTCCCAGCCAAGCTATGGAGTTATTCAAACAATCCAATCAGATTCTTCCACAGGAATATGAGGGCACCTACCCTTTTAGTACTGACTCCCACAGCCTATGGTTGTTAACAATATTCCTGAGTATAACCACTTCGTAGCCCTACATGGCTCCTGGTAGCCACTTTCTGTTGGAGGAGGAGTATATGTGAGTCACAAACTGATATGTGGCTCAAGCTGAGTTTTATGGCAGGATCTCTCAAGGCTGAAATCAAGATATTAGCAATTCAAGTCTCTTATCTAGGAACTCCGGAGAGAAATTGGCTTCATTCAGAATGTTGACAAAACACCATTCTCTGCTGTTGCATAACTAAAGTTCTACTTCTTTCCTTGTTGAGATTGGAGACTGTTCTTCACTTCTAGAGCTACCCATAGCCCTTGATATCTCTCTGACTTCCTTTATTAAGCTCATCTATTTAATATCTTTTTGATCATACAACATAAACATAGAAGTAACATGAGATCATCAAAGATAGTATTTTGACTAACACACATGATTTGGTATTTGTTTTTTAAATTATTTTACTTAACCTAATGTATCTACAATGTTATATTTTTGGAAACTTTTTCATATTTGTTTTTGCTTTAGACATTTTTAAAATTCTGCTTTAAGTGAAAATTTCAGTTCAAGTTTTTTATATAAAAACTTGAACACACATTGTTATAAAACTTGAACACCCTATTTGCTCTCCCCACAGTGTGTCAGCACATTCCTCATCTCTATTCTGCATTTCCTATGTTCATTCACCCATCTCCTGTCTCCCTCTACCATCTCATCTCACCTCCAGACAGGAGCTAACCAGTTAGTCTTCTGTATCTGATTCAGCCAAGAAGCATGCTTTTTTAAGATTTTAAAATATTTTATTGTGCTTTAAGTGAAAGCTTACAGTTCAAGTTAGCTTCTTATATGAAAACAGCACACACATATTGTTATGTAACCTAGGTGCTCCCCTTACAGTGTGACAGCACATTCCTACTGTCTACCCTGTATTTCCCACATGTCTGTTCACCTAGATCCTGCCTCATTCTACCTTCTCATTTTACCTGGACAGGAGCTGCCAAGTAAGTTTTATTTATCACCTTAAGCCAAGAAGCGCACTCTTTGCTAGTATCACTTTATGTTTTATAATCAAGTCCAATCCTTGTCTGAAGAGTTGGCTTCTGGATTGGTTTCAGTTCTGGGCTAACAGAAGGTTTGGGGGCCATTGTCTTCATTTCCTCTAGGGACCCTCCAGTTCATCAGACCATCAAGTCAGGCTTTTTTAAAAGAGATCAAGTTCAATATACGCTTTTTTTTTTCCTGCTACATCAAGGACTCTGTTGTGTTCCCTGTAAGGGCAGCCATTGGCGGTAGCCAGGCACCATCTGGTTCTTCTGGTCTCACGCAGATGTAGTTGCTCGTTTATGTGGCCCTTTCTATCTCTGAAACACCGAAAACAAAACCACTGTGGTTAGGTCAATTTCAACTCATAGAAACAATGTGGGGCAGAGTAGAACTGCTCCATAGAGTTTCCAAGGAGCACCTGTAGATTTGAACTACAGACCTTTTGGTTAGCAGACACCATGTCACTAGAGTTGTCATATATTCCTTCCATCTTTGATGTTCTTCATTCTCCCTTTCTCTAGGATGGTTGGGACCAATTGGTGTCTCTTGGTTGGCTGCTTGCTAGCTTTTCAGATTCCAGATACTACTCAGCAAAGTGAAATACAAACATTTTCTTAATAAAAATTGTTATGCCGATCGACATACATGTTCCTGCTACTCTATCTCTCAAAGTGGTTTTATTCAGGAGACTTCCTAGATTTTGGTTTAGTCCCATTGTGCTGACTTCTCTATTACGTGTTGTCCTTTCCTTCACCTGAAATAATTCTTATCTACTATCTAATTAGTGGATCTCTCCCCTTCCTCCTAGTAACCATCAAAGACTGTCTCCCTCTATGTTTCAACCTTTACTTCAGTCCTTATAATTTTGGTTTCATACAACATTTGTCTTTTTGCAACTAATGTCATTTGGCATGATAACTTCCAGATTCCTCCATATTATGAAATGTTTCACAAATTCATCTTTGTTCTTTACCATTGCCTAGTATACTGTCATGTGAATGTACTCTCAATTCATTTATCCATTCATCTGCTGACGGGTACAGAGATTGAGTTTTTCTTTTTGCTGTTGTAGACAGTGCTGCAATGAACAAGAGTGTGCATTTATTTCTTCTTGTGACAGCTGTTATGTCTCTAGGATATATTCCAAAGAGTGCTATTGATGGATCATACAGTACTTCTATTTCTAGTTTTTCAAGGAAGTGCCAAATTGATTTCCAAAGTAGTTGTACCATTTTATATTCCTACCACCAGTGTAGAAATGTTCCATGATCTCTCCACAGCCTCTCAACATTTATTATTTTGTTTTTTGGATTTATGCCAACCTTGCTGGGATGAGATGGTATCTAATTATGGTTTTAATTTCTATTTCTCTAATGACTAGTAATCTTGAGCATTTCCTCATCTATCTGTTAACCTAGTGGATGTCTTCTTTGTTGAAGTGACTGTATCTTTTGCACATTTTAACTGGATTATTTGGCCTTTGGTTAGGGATTTTCAGTATCTCAGAGATTTTAGAGATAAGGCGTTGGTCAGATTTGTTAGATCCAATTTTTTCCAATTTGTAGGGTTTTTTTTTCCCCCACTCTTTTGGTTAAGTCTTTGGATGAGCATAACCAAACCAAACCAAACCAAATCCATGCCTTCGAGTCAACTGCAATCCATAGCTACCCTATAGACAGAGTAGAACTACCCCACAGAATTTCCACGGAATGCCTGGTGGATTTGAACTGCTGATCTTCTGGTTAGTACTGTAGCACTTAACCACTACACCACCAGATTTCCTGAGCATGTTTGATTTTGGGGAGTTGCTAATAAACTATTTTATCTTCTGGTGTTTGTACAGTGTTAGTAATGTTTTATATTCTATTTATGCCATTTACGAGGGTTCTCAGAATTTGTTCTATTTTTTTCTTCCATGATCTTTATTATATTAGATTTTGAACTTAGCTCTTTGATCATTTTGAGCTAGATTTTATGCATAGTGTGAGATATGGGTCTTGTTTCATTTTTTTGTAGATGGTTATACAGTTATGCCAACACCATGTACTTTTAAAGAGACTTTTTTCCCAGTTAATGGAGCTTGAGCCTTAGTCAAATATATAGCTGCTATAGGTGGATAATTTAATGTACGGATTCTCAATTCTGTTCCATTGGTCTTTGTTGTTGTACCAGTGTCAGGCTATTTTGAATACCTTGGCAGTATAACAGGTTCTAAAATTAGGTAGTACGAGACCTCCCACTTTACTTATTCAAGGCTTCTTCTTTGTCCATATGAAGATGGTGATTTGTTTCTCCATCTCGTAAAAATGTCCAGCGGCTTCAGGGTTGCCCTGGGAGCGTGGCCCCTGACCCTGATGCTGCCTTTGCCTATAAATCCTAATGAAGGTCCACTCTTCAGACACAAATGGATTGGATTTGGAGATGTAGAGTGACCATATTGGATACACTTTATGGTTCTATGCATCCATAGGGTATCATCCTGTTGACCTCTGGCTTGAGGAAGGAGAGTGGGTGGAGAGGAGGGGAAAGGAGACTGTTGGGAGGATGAGCCATACATGGAGCAGAGAGGAATAGTGTGCTATCACCAGGCAGGGAGAGCAGTAGAAGTTGCATATTAGGTGGGCATGTAAATTTATATGGAAATGTATATTTTCGCTCAGTCATAATAAAAAAAAAAAGCCACTGCAATTTGGATCAAGATTTCTTTGTAACTATAGATCACTCTGGGTAGAATAGACAGTTTCACAATGTTGAGTCTTCCTGTATATCAACAAGGTATGTTTCCCATGTTGCATAGGTCTCTTTTGGTTTCTTGCAGTAGTATCTGGTAGTTTTCTTTGTATGCATCTTTCATGTCTATGGTTGAATTTATTGCTAAGCATTTTACCTTCTGGGGGCTGTCTCAGTCATTTGGTAACAATCTAACAGAAATATGATGAGTGGGTGGCTTTAACAAAGAAAAGTTTATTCCTACACTGTCCAGTAGGCAACAAGTCCAGATTCAGGGTGTCCACTTCAGAGGAAACGCTTTCCCTCTTTGTCAGCTCTGGAGGAAGTTCCTTGTGTTGCATATCATTGGTCAGGGAGCATCTTGCAACAGGAACCCAGGTCTGAAGGACACGTTCTGCTCCCAGTGCCGCTTTCTTGATGATATGAGGTTCGCAGCTCCCTGCTTGCTTCCCTTTCCTTTGATCTGTTGTAAGATGAAAGGATGAAGGTGGTGCAAGCCACACTGCAGGGAAACTCTTATGCTGGAGCTGGGAGGTGACCTTAGGAAGGGCATTGTGGTCCATCCTAACCCTCTCTAACATAAATCCATTCTATTAAACACAGGTAGAGATTAGGATTTATAGCAGAGGACAATCGCAAAATGGAGGGCAGCCATCCAATATTGGGAATCACCAGCTCAGCCAAATTGCTAATCTCATTTTGGGGAGGGACAATTCAGTCCATGACAGGGTTATTATAAACGGTTTTGATTTGGTGACTTCCTTTTTGATGTTCTCTTTGTTGCTGTAAAGAAAGTTGACTTTTTTTTTTTTAAAATCATGTATCCTGCTACTTTGCTAAACTCGTCTATTAGTTCCAGTAGTTTGTGGATTCTTTAGGTTTTGTGTATAGATGATTATACCATCCACAAATAAGAAACTTTCACCTCTTCATTACCAATTTGGATGCCCTTTATTTCTTTTTCTAGCCAAGTTTCTCTAGCTACTACCTCTAGCATAGTGTTGAATAAAACCAGTGAGAAATGGCCACCTTACTCCCACTCTCAGTGGAGTGCTTTCAGGATTCAGGATTATGTTGGCAGCTGGCTTTGTATAAACACTCTCTGTCATGTTGAGGAATTTACCTTCTATTCCTATTTTGCTGAGAGTTTTTAACATGAATGTGTGTTAAATTTTGTCAAATGATTTTTCTGCTTTAATTGATAAAATCAAGTTGTTCTTGTCTTTTGTTGTATTTACGTAGTTCACTGGAAAACCTGGTAGCATAATGGTTAAGTGCTATGTCTGTTAACCAAAAGATCAACATTCATATCCTCTAGGCACTCCTTGGAAACTCTATAGAGCAGTTCTACTCTGTCTATGAGTCAGAATTGACTTGAGAGCAGTATGTTGGTTTTTTTTTTTGGTTTATGTAGTTGATTATATAGTTTCACTAGTGTTGAACCATCTCTGCTTACCTGGTATGAATTCCATTTGGTCAAAGCAAATTATTTATTTGTTCATTTATTTAGTTCTTATCTGTTTACTTAATTGCTTGCTTATTTATTTATGTATGTTGTTGAATTCTATTCAGTAGAACTTTACTGAGGATTTTGCATCTAAGTTTATGAGAAATACTGATCTATAATTTTTCTTATTTGTGCTACATTTGCCTGGTTTGGGTATCACACATCTATGCTGATTTCACAGAATAAGTTGGGAGCACTCCAGCCTTTTCTATGCTCTGAATTAAATTTAGTAATACTGATATTAACTTTATCTGAATATCTGGTTGAATTCTCTAGTGAAGCTGTCAGGATCAGGGCTTTTTTAGTTGGGAAGTTTTAAAGATCTTTTCAATCTCTTTTAATAGGTCCATTTTATTGCTCTACACCTGTTTATATGAGTTTTAACTTTCAGTGTGCTTCTAGAAATTTGTTTAATTCCTCTAGATTGTCAAATCTGTTAGAGTGTAACTTTTCATAATATTCTGTTATTTGTTTAAATTTCAATATCATAGCTTGTGATATCAACCTTCTCATTTCTTGTTTGGGATATTTGCTTTCTGTCCTGTTTTTCTTTTGTCAGTTTGGCCAGTGGCTATGGATTTTTGTGGATTCTTTCAGAGAAACAGCTTTGTCTTATTAGTGCTTTCAATTGTTTTGGTATTCTCTAATCCATTTCTTTCTGCTCTAATTTTAATTATTTGCTTTCTTTCACTGCCTAAGGGTTTTTCTTGCTTATGTTTTTCTGTTTGGTCAAATTTTAGTGTTGATGCTTGTTTTTCTTTTTATAGGTGCCCATTTATTGTTATAAATTGACCTACGAGCATTGCTTTTGCTGTGTCCTGAAGGTTCTGATGGAGTGTGGTCTCATTCTCCTTTGAGTCTGCGAGTTTGTTTATTCTATCCTTGATTTCTTCTTTAAGTCAGCGTTTTTTGTGAAAAGTGTGGTTCAGTTTCCATAGCTGTGATTTTTTTTTTCCCCCCTCACTTTCTGTTATTGTGTCTTACTTTTTTGGCTGTATGGCTGCAAAAGATGTTTTGTAGTATTTGAGTGTTTAAGATTTTGTTAAAGCTTGTTTTATGGTCTAACATGGGGTCTATTTGCTGTTTATGTATAAGTGGTTGAAATGGTAACCAAAAAGGTGTGTGACTCAAAATCACCTGCAGTTTCATACAGGAAATACGTGTTAGTTTGCTTCCACAGACATTTAAAGCCTTGGTTTGGAGTGAGTACTTGCCACCTTGAAGACTAAGGTGCACCTCACCCAAGCCAAAATATTTTCAGTTATATCATATGCATGTGAAAGCTTAACAATGAATTAGGGAGAAGAATTGACACCCTTGAATTGTGGTGTTGGAGAAAAATATTGAATATACCATGGATTGTCAAAAGAATAAAAAAAAAAATCTGTCTTGGAAGAAGTGCAACCAAAATGCTTCTCAGAAGCAAAGATGATGAGATTGTGTCTTACATACTTCAGACATATTGTCAGGAAGGATCTAGTCCTTAGAGAAATGCATCATGCTTGGTAAATTGCAGGGTCAGTAGAAGAGATGCAGACTCTCCATGAGATGGATTCAAACAGTGGCTGCAAAGGTGGACTCAAGCATAGCAGTGATTGTGAGCATGGCTCAGGACTGGGCAGTGGTGTGTTCCGTGGTACAAAGGTTCACACTGTGTCAGAAATGACTCAACACCTAATGACAACAGCGTCAGATACAGTACTATTTGGTTCAAAGTGACTTACATTTCAAAAATCACAAATCCTTCACCCTGACTTTTCATCTCAGTCTTAACAAAAACAAAAATGTCTAACACAAGCTTTTTTTTTTTTCTTTTAATGTTACCATTTGAATTCTTCCTATATCACAAAAGGGTAGTGTTTTTAAAAAATATGATATGTGGATAGCCATGTGAAGCATAATTTATGGAGAAATATGAACTTCCTCTAGTTTCAGCAGTAGAATCTCATAGCATTAATTTTACTTAAATAGTATCAGTATTCATATAGGTATTAAACTTTCTTTTGATGTTTTTGTTGGTATTTGAGACATATAATTGGATTGGAAGGCTTGAAATTTTAAAACGAAAGCTATTTAAAAAATGATTTTTTGAGATTAGGTAGGTTAGCAATTTTTTGTTGCAGTAGAACTAAATACCAACCCATAATTCAAATCCTTTCTCCCGGATACAGGTATATAAGGAAGTTGTACTTTTCTTGTGCTTCTAGATCAGAATTTTAAATCCACTGCCATTGAATGGCTGGCTTTGGCCATTGAATTGGGTCTGATTCATAGGGAGCCCTAGAGGTCACAGTAGAACTGCTCCATAGAGTTTCCAAGGAGTGCTTGGTAGATTTGAAATACTGACGTTTCAGTTAGCAGATGTAGCACTTAATCCGCTATGCCACCAGGATTTCCAGGCCAGAAATAGGAGATCCTAAATAAATATTGGATAAAAAATGTTATTTTGAGACTAAAATTTTTTCAACTGATGTTATAGTCAGTTAGCAGTGCTTTAACAGAAATATCACAAGTAGATGACTTTAAAAAGAGCAATTTTATTTTGTCACAGTACAGTAGGCCAAAAATCCAAATTCAGGGGGTCACCTCCAGGGGAAGGTTTTTTTCTGCTGGCTCTGAGGGAAGGTCCTTGTTGTCAGTCTTCCCCTGGCCTGGAATCTTCTGAGGCACAGGGACGCTAGTCCTTTCCAAAGGACACACTCAACCTTGTCCTGCTTTCTTTCTTAGTGATATGAGGTCCCCAAATCTCCACTTGCCTTTTTTTCTTTTATATTCCAAAAAATTAAGTCCTTCCTCACCAACTTAACACACACATTGAGTCCTGTCGCACCAACTCAACTACAGGTCATCCTCCTTAATGTCACGGAGCCAGGGTTTCCAGGATACAGGAATCTCAGACAGAATCACAGCCCAGCCAAATGATCACACACATTTCTATATATATCTTTTGGGGAACACAGATTCAATCCAAGATCACTGGTAAAGGGTCTAAAGTCAAAAAAACTGCTGTTTACTACCCTCAAATACTCAGTAATATTTATATGAAATGTCCTCTAAGCAGATATACTATAAATAGGCCATAAGTTTCCATAAGTATGTAGGTTTTCTAAAGAGCTCAGGTGGCACAATTGTTAAGTGTTTAGTGGCTAAACAAATGCAAATGTTAAGTGTTTAGTTGCTAAACAAATGGTCAGAGTGTCAAACTTACTGGTGTCTCTACCATGCGAAAAATCTAGAGATGTGCTCCAGAAAAGAGTCAAAAAAAAAAAAACCTCTGTCTTCATTTGACTTTGGCTCAGCAATTGGTGGGTTTGAACTGCTGACCTCTTGGTTACCAGCAAGATCTTAACCACTGCACTACCAGGTCTCCACAGTAAAGATTACAGCCTAGGAAAGCCTGTGGGACAGTTCTGTACTGCCATGTAAAGTTACTGTAAGTCAAACTGAACTAGATGGCATGCAAAAATAATGTGTTTTCTAAAGCAAAAATGTTTGAGAAACATTTTATTTCCTGATGGCCATGTCTAGGGTCACTCTAGGGTTGCTATGAGTTGGACCCAACTCGACAGCAGTGTGTTTGGTTTTTTTGATTTATATCTTTTGAATTACACAAACTCTCTCCACAACAATGAATAGCTCTGTGTAAAATGTCTCTCTGTCAACAGAATCCAAATTTTTTGGAGTTAAATAGAAATGTCCCTGTCTTTCATAAATGTTAAAGAACCAATTTAAGAAATCATCATCTTATTTCAAAAATTGTTTCCACTAAAAATATAATAAATTAGAGCCTTCAGGCACAATCATAGTTCTCTTGCATTTAGCTCTTCACTGCCCGTTAAATCAAATTGATAAAGATCTACATTCCAGTGTTAGCCATGATTCCAGTGACAATTTAATTTTTGCTGAACAATGATTAAGGTGCAACTGACAATTTTTCTTTTAATCTGTATAACAGTATAAATTTTGTACAAAATAATTTTTTAAAACTTGTTTGTCCATAATTTCCAAAATAAAATTTTCTATTTATTATTTCCATCTCAATTTTATTATCTGAGTGTCTTGGATTGAAGTGTATCCCCCCACAAATACGTGTAGCCATGTGATTGGACCATGACTCCCAGTATTTTATGATTGTCCACCTTTTTGTGAGTTTTCTGTGCTGTATGTTAGAGGATTTGGGTGGGACCATAATATCCTTTCCTAAGATCACCGCCCTGCTCCCTATAAACGGAGTTTCCCTGGAGTATGGCTTGCACCACTCTTTACCCTTTCATCCAATGAGAGATAAAGCAAAAGAGAAGCAAGCAGAGAATTGGTAACCTCACACCATCCAGAAAGCAGCACCAGGAGAAGAGTGTGTCCTTCAGAAGTGAGGTTCCTGTGCCAAGATGCTCTCTGAACAAAGACTGATGCAACACAAGGACTTTCCTCCACAGCTGACAGAGCCAGAAAACCCTTCTCCTGGAGTAGACATCCTGAATTTGGACTTGTAGCCTACAGGACTGTGTACGAATAAACTTTTCTTTGCTAAATCCATCCACCTTGTGATACCTGTGTTAGAGTAGCACTAGCTGACTAAAACACCTAGTCCAAGGCAGGTGTTATACAGATGAAGAACATGAGGTCCAGAGGGGACTTTAATGACTGCTGACTGGAAGGGTATCTACGAAAAGGAGCATGGCCAGTGTTCAGTGCTGAGAATTTTCTATCATCTGTCTCGATGGCAGTGGGTTGGGTCAGTTCTTAAAGAAGGTAGCCCATTCATCTTAGAAGCGTGATGTACTTAAATGATATATATTATAAAAAGGTAAAAAAAGTAAAATATCATGGAATACAAAAAATAAAACTAAGAAAGTGAAAATCATCCAAACTACTGCTTCAGAAATAATCATTCTTATATTTACAAACATTATGCTAGACAGTGAAGATCTCTGTATGTATGAAGGTAGAAGAATGAAGAAAAAAAGAAATGGAGAAAGAATCCGTAAAAGGAGAAGAGTAAAAAGAAAGCAAACATTAAATTTTAAAGATGGGAAAATGAATATTTAAAAATCAGGATTATGGTATACACATCATTCACATAAACCATGCATTTGATTTCACTTGAATTTAATTCAAGAAGAAAGCTGAAGAAATACTTAATAGAACACACACGTATACGTACACATAGAGCCTCTGGAAACGCTAGTGGTGTAGCCATTAAGTGTTATAGCTGTTAACCAAAAGGTTGATGGTTCATATCCAACAGGAGCTCTTTGAAAACTCCATGAGGCAATTCTACTCTGTCCTATGGGGTCACTATGAGTTGGAATTGACTTAATGTCAGTGAGTTTTTTATATAGCTTCAAGAGGTTGTCACACCAACATAATTCTCTAAAATTAAGAAAACAAATATAAGTAAAGTTAATGACAGTTTTAAGAATGTTTTATTTCCTACAGAGCATATCTGCTGAACTTTTGCTAGTAAAGTGAAGACTATGCCTACATATAGTCCTTTCATCCTTCCTTTTTACCTCAAGCTATATCTATAATTTACCTGTGTATTAAATAAAACTGTATGTACACACATACACAATATTGTTACTATTGTATGTATTTTTTATTTCTAAAGTCTACCTAGGTCACCATCTGATCTTGATTGCTTCTTCCATGGGCTTTGACTATGGATCCAAGGAAAATGAAACCCCTGACAGTGTCAGTGCTTCCTCCATTTATCGTGATGCTGCTTATCAGTCCAGTTGTGAGGACTTTCTTTCCTTTATGCTCAGCTGTAATCCGTACTGAAGACTATGGTCTTTGATTTTCATTGGTAAGTGCTTCGAGTTTCCTTTCAGTGCAATGTTGTGTCATCTGCATGAGGCAAGTTGTTGGTGAGTCTTCCTCCAACCCTGATGTCTCATTCTTATTCACACAGTCCATCTTTTCAGATATTTTGTTCAGCACACAGAATGAGTAATTGTGGTGAAGGAACACAACCCTGATAAACACCTTTCCTGTCTTTTAACCAGGCAATGTCTTCTTGTTCTGTTTGAATGATTGATTAATAGTTTGAAAACAGGTTCCTCATGCTCCCCATACTTTCAAATGTTATCCACAACATCTTGTGATTCACATGTCAAATGCTTTTACATACTCAATAAAACACAGGTAAACATCTTTCTGATATTATCTACTTTCAACTATGATATTCCTTGTTTTATGCCCTCTTCTGAATCTGGCTTGAATTTCTGACAGTTCCCTGTCGATGTACTGCTGTAACTATTTCTGAACAATCCTCTACAAAATTTTTACTGTGTGTGATATTAATGGTGTGGTTTCATAATCTCCACAGTCTGTTGGATCATCTTTTTTTGGAATGATTACCTATATGAACCTCTTTCTGTTGGTTGGACGGATAGCTGTTTTCCAAATGTACTCATAGAATCCTTTACTGCTGCAAATTGAGGCTTGAATTTTTTCTTCAGTTCTTTCAGCTTGAGAAATGTATTGTGTTCTTCTCAATTTTCTAACTCAACCTCTTTCCACATTTCATTATAGTTTGTCGAACTGCCTTTTAAAATCTTCAGGTCAGCTCTTTCATTTCATCACTTCTTTCATCTACTTTAGCTCCACATTCAAGAGCAAGTTTCACAGTTACTCCTGACATCGCTATTAGATGTTTTCTTTCTTTCTCTTCTTTTCAATGACCTTTTGCTTTACTCAACATGATGTCCTTCAACAACTCTTTTAGTCTTCAGTCATCAGTGCTCAGTATAGCAAATATATTCTTGAGATTGTCTATAAGTTCAAGAAGGATACACATACAAGACTGTATGCTAGATTTTGTGGGATTTCTTTTATTTTCTTCAGCTTTAACTTGAACTCACGTATGAGCAACTGGCTATATACTTGGTAATCAGTCCTTGGCATTGTTCTGACAAACAACATTGAACTTTTCCATCACATCTTTCCACAGATGTAGTCAATCTGATTTCTGTGTATTCCATGTGGAGAGATTCACATGTATAATCACTTTGTATGTTGTTGAAAAAATGTATTTGCAATGAAGAAGCCATTGGTCTTGAAAATTCAGTCATACACTCTCTGGCAATGTTTATCACCAAGACCATGTTTTCTGACTACCTGTTCTTTGTTTTCAGCTTTTGCAGCCCAGTCACCAGCCAATGCATCCTGATTACATCTTCAAACAGTTTTAGGTTCCAGAGACTCGTAAAAATCTAGGACTTCTTCACCTCTTGCGTTAGAGGTTGGTGCATAATTTGAATGATAGCAATAACTGGTCTTTTTTGTAAGCATATAGATATTATCATATCACTGACATTGTTGTACTTCAGGATAGATCTTGAAATGTGTTTTCTGAAGATGACTGTAATGCTGCTCCTCTTTATGTTGTCATTTCCAATGTAGTAGACTGTATGATTGTCTGATTCAGAATGTCCAATATTAGTCCATTTCAGCTCATTAATGCCTAACTTATCTATGTGTTTATTTCATTTTTTTATGATGTTTTAGTCAGCTAGTGCTACTCTAACAGAAATACCACAGAGTGGATGGCTTTAACAAAGAAAAAATTATTCTTACATAGTCCAGTAGGCTACAAGTCCATATTCAGGGTGTCCACTCCCAGGGAAGGCTTTCCTCTTGTCAGCTCTGGAGGAAAGTCCGGTATTGCTTCAGTCATTGTCCAGGCCGCATCTTGGAGCAGGAACCTCAGATCTGAAGGGCATGCTCTTCTCTCAGTGCTGCTTTCTTGATGGCTTGAGATTCCCAATTCTCTGCCTACTTCTCTGTCCTTTTATCTCACGTAGAATGAGAGGATTAAGGGTAGGGCAAGCCATACTCCAGGGGAACTCCCTTTACAGTGGAGCAGGGAGGTAACCCCACAAAAGGATTTACAGCCCCACCCTCATCATTAACATACAGCATAGTAAAACCACAAAATGGAGGACAGTCACAAGATATCGGGAATCAGGGCCCAGACACATGGCTACACATATTTTGGAGGGGACACAATTCAGTCCATGGCAAATACTTTGTACATTCAATATTCTAATCATTAATGTGTATTTCCAGCTATTTCTTACCATTTTGAGTCATTTTACATCAGCAAATGAAGGTCCTCTAAGCTTATCTCCATTCACATCTTCAAAGTCAACTTTCCTCCTTTGAGGAGACAATAATTCTCCCATTACATTTTCAGTGACTACCAACTTGAGGGACTCATTTTCTGGCACTGTTGGAAATCTTGGTAGTATAGTGGTTAAGGGCAATGTCTACTGACCAAAATGCTGGCAGCTCAGATCCTACAGGAGCTCCTTGGAGACTCTACGGGACAGATCTACTCTGACCTATAGGGTCACTATGAGTCGGAATCAACTCTACACAGTGGGTTGGGTTTGGTTTTGGTTATACCAGACAGTGTTCTGCTGCTATTCATAAAGTTTTCACTGATCAGAGTTTTCAGTAGTAAACTGCCAGATCCTTCTTCCTAAGGTTTGTCTCAGTCTGGAAACTCAGCTGAAATCTGTTCAGCATGAATGACCCTGCTTGTATGTATAAACCACTGCTGCAGAGTCAATTCTGACCCTATAGGACAGAGTAGAACTACTCCATAGGATTTTCAAGGAGTGGCCAGTGGATTTACACTGACAGTTTTATGTTTAGCAGTTGAACTCTTAATCACTGCACCACCAGGACTATATTCCACTGGTTTTGCCCTTTAGAGAATCCAGCTTAAAACATTTAATACAAGTGTGGTTCTTTTAGACGAGTTTATTTAATTTGTTGTTAAGTATGGTTAGTCTTATAGGTTCTGAAACATCTATCTCTAGTAGTAAAGATGGCAGTGGCTGAGCTGTGGAGTGAGGTGTTAGTAGAAATACACAAAATGTTACCACCATTGGATCAAATATTTGTGAGATACAAGGCTCTGAGTGATTGTGTATTTGATATCTTTCTGCATCTTTTTTTAGCCTGACAAGTATAAGGAAGCTGATTGCTTGGCCCTTCTTTCACTAAAAAAGAAAGAAGTGAGCTCAGCACTTCAGAATCACAACTTAAGTGCCACATGATAGAACTGAATGATGCTATTTTGTGCCTGAAACACAGCCTTATTTCTTGCAGTAACAGTGCTGATATTGCCAAAAAAAAAAAAAAAAAAACACCCTAGTGTCTTGTATTAATAGTGGTTGAATTATAACACCAGTGTAATTTCCAAACTAAAACAACATCTGAAATTAAAGTAAGAGAACTGATTGAAAAGAAACGAAATTCTGAGACTTGGGATGAAGACATCTGTGCAGATAATCTAGAACGCAGGGAGAGTAAGCTTCTAAATGCTTTTGAATCTCTCCTGCCAAGAGCATCACCCTTTTCACTTCCACCTGAAGAGATTACTCCAGCTTTGCCTGTTTAGCCATCCTCCCTAGCAAAATCAGCCTCCTTACCCCGACCTGATAAACCCTAGATAAGTGCTACATCTGCTAATCAAAAGGTTGGCAGTTCAAATCCACCAGGCACTCCTTGAAAACTATAGAACATTCCTACTCTGTCCTACTGAGTTACTATGTGTCAGAATTGACTCAAGGGTGGTGGGTTTAGTTTGGTTTACCCCCACCTGATGACTCTAACCCGGAAGTATCTGAAGGGACTTTGTCTGAGAAATTGCCTAGAGTGTAGCTTGGGGGCATTTTCTGGGGTTTTGTACTGCCTGAGGCAGACGCCTTATAATACACTCCTGAAGGTCCCCAGAACCCCCCTGCACCATGAACTTTTGCTTCTAGACCTATAACTATACTTACGTTCCAGTGAGCTCCATGAGGTAAATATGAAATATGACCCATGAGTAGGTAAGATACACTCCAAAAGAACTGATTAATTTTTCTAATATATACAAACAACAACAACTGGGGAATATGTGTGAGAATAGTTATTAGGAGTGTGGGATAATGATGCAAAGAATATAAAGCTGTATCAGTCTGAGTTCATTGATATGAACCTATGAGCACAAAATTTTTATTCAGAGTTTCAGTTGAAGAGGTTAAAAAGAATCTAGTAGTTTATTTGTTTGGTTGACTGAAGCATGTGCTAGGAGGTGAACTACATTGAATCAAGTTGAAATTCCAGACTGTCATGCTATACAATAAAAAAAGCGTCCGAAGGCTAAAGTTAAGTTAATGTCCTACACTGGATTTGTCAGGTTGGACCCAGGAAGTGACTAGAAACACATGTTTTATCTCAACTGTGGAGCAAGTTTATGAATGGAGGTCCAGTATCCTTGAAGACTGTTGTGATGGCCATTTTATTTAGGTCAGATTTTACAGTTAATCAAGATATTTAAACACTATGGGCTTACTGGACCTCAGGGTTGCAGCTGGCAAGTCATGGCACTTAACTGACAAAGATAAGATAGGCATAATTAACATAATGGACCGCAGAGTCAAAATAGTTATCGGAATAATCTAATTTATATGAATTTATGATACTGGCTACTTAGTCATGGTGTTTATAGGAGTGAAATAGACAGGCAACCTACTAAATATTTATTTGATTTGTACCAGCAGAAGAATTCAAGTTCAAGTGAATAGCAGTCTAACTTGAATCTTCAGAATAGAGTCAGGGCTTATCAATTAATTTCCAGACTTGAGCTGATTTACAGAATTACAACCCCTTGTATGAAGTTTTAGTCCCCTGGAGGAATAATCCTACTACACTGCCAAAAATGAGTACTTTTAATTTTGTTCCCAGCCTCTCCAAAGGTATCTCTGGCCTTTTTATGATAATGAATGTTAATCGGAGTAAAAGAATACATCTAATCCTTACATATCAGCATATCAGCTGTTTTATTATCCTATATTTCACATTTATGACAATAGCAAAAAATATACTATCTGACTAGTTTGTGCATTAAGGATGTATACCTAGCAGTAATGAAGCCAAGGTGTTAGGTGACGGTAACCCTGACTATAATGGTTAAAGTTTTCCATTAACTTAGCTGAGTCATAATTCTCAGTGTTTTGGTAGTTATATAATGATGTAATTTGACAGCTATATAAATGTAATTAGGCAACTATGCAATGATGTAGTCATTGTCCATTTTGTGATATCATATGATCTTCCTCCATTTTTGCGTATTACTGATTTTAGCAAAACAATCTGGTCTTTGGAATCCAACCACGTTGATACTGAAGAAATGGATACAATAAGACATTTTGGGTATTACTGGACACTATCACTGAACTGACACTAATTCTACTAGACCTAAACATAAATGTGACCCGCCAGTAAGTGTAGGGGTTTATGGAAGTTAGGTTATTAATGGAGTTTTAGATTAGGTCCATTTTATAGTAGGTCTTCCCTGGTCTAATTGTTTAAAGATTTCCTCAGCTCCAGAATGTGTAACTGGAACAGAGATACTCAACAGCTGGCAAAATACATACATTAGATACCTGACATGAGGAATAAGGACAAACATGGTAGGAAAAGTCAACTAGAAGCCTTTAAAACTGCCTCTCCCTAGAAAAATAGCAAGCCAAAAGCAATATTGCATTCTTGGTGGAACTGCAGAGATTAGTGTCACCATCTAAGTTTTGAAGTACATAAGGGTGATTCCAACCACCTCCCCCTTGCAAAAAAAAACAAACAAAGATGTTGGAGAATGATAGTGGATTATCATAAACCTAACCTGGAGTTGTAACCAAATAAAGTTACCTTTTCAGGCATGATTTCCTTGCTTGAGAAAACTGATGTATCTTCCAGGATCTGGTATACAGCCATTGATCTGCTCAGTGCCTTTTTCTTCACATCTGTTTCGAAGGACCACCTGATGGTGAGGCCAAAGATATACTTTCACTGTCTTATCTAGTGGGATACATCACCTCTCTGTATATCGTAACTGTTTCCTTAAAGGCATTGATCACCTTACCCTTCCAAAAGAAGTTACGCTGTTCTGTTACAGGGCTGATAGTATACTGATTGGTCCTAGTATGAAAGAAGTATCAATGTCTCTAAATTTATTGGCTAAGTCATTGGCATGTTAACCCATTCCATTGCCGATGAGTTGATTTTGACTCATAGAGACCACATATTGACCCTATAGGACAGGGTAGTACTGCCCCATAGAGTTTCCGAGGAGCAGCTGGTGGATTAAAACATTTGCACATTAAAGGGTGTACATTAGTCCAACAAAAATTCAGGTGCCTTCCATCTCAGCAAAGTTCCAGTGGTGTGGGACTATTTAGATATTTTTTGTAAAGTGAAGGATACCAAACCAAAACCAAACCCAGTGCTGCTGAGTTGATTCTGCCTCATAGGAACCCTATAGGACAGAATAGAACTACTCCATAGAGTTTCCAAAGAGCACTTGGTAGATTTGAACTGCTGACCTTTTGGTTAGGAGACATAGCACTTAAGCACCACACCACCAGGGTTGTTGCATTTGCCCTCTATAACTAAGAATGAGACACAATGCCTGCTGGACCTCTTTAGATTTTGGAGGCCACGTACCCCTCATTTGTGTATGCTGCTTTGACCTATATATCAAGTGAACTGAAAAGTTCCTAAGTTTCAGAAAGTCTCATAAAAAGAGAAGGCTCTGCAAAAGGTCCAGGCTTCTGTGCAGATGCTCTACCACTTGGGCAATATGATCTGTCAGATCCAGCAGTGTTTGACGTGTCAGTGATACACACAGAAGGTCTTTGGAGTCTTTGGCAGACCCCTAACCCTGCTATCCTCTGAAGATAACAGCTTACCTTTTAAAGAACAACTTTTGGCTTGATACCAGGTCATAGTAGAGACTGAAGATTTAACAACTGGCCATGAAGTTACCATATGGCTTGAGCTGCCCATCATAAATGGGGTGTTTTGTGTTGTGTGTTGCACAGACTCATAAATTCAGACATGCACACCAATATTCCATCATTAAATGGAAGTGATATATATGAGATCAGTCTCAAGTAGGAGTTGAAGACACAAGTAAACTGCAGGGTCAGGTAGCCTAAATGCCCGTGTTCATCACTCCTGTCACATTATTTTCTCTCTTCCAGTCTGTGTCTATGGCCTCATGAGGAGTTCCTTATGATCAGTTGACTATGGAAGAGAAAGTTCTTGCTGGTACAGATGGTTCTGTGTGATGTGCAGACTGTACTAAAAAGGGGACAGAAACAGCTCTGTAGCCTCTCACTGGGCCTTCCTTAAAAGACAGTGGTAAAAAGAAATTCTCATAGGAGGTGGAACTTGTTCATTTTACTTGGAAGTCAAGATGGCCAAATGTGCAATTGTTTAACAATTTAATGGTTTGGCTGAGTGATCAGGAGTTTTAAAAGAACATGACTAGAAAAATCTATGATGTGGAAGTATGGAGAAGCACTTAAAGACTCACTGTGGTCCTACGTACAACTGCTTGAAATACTGACTAGGACTGTGTCATCCTCACAATCTTTGCAGTGTTTGAGACCATGGTTGCAGTCACTGTGTCAAAATCTTACCTATGGTCTTTCTCTTTTTACCTGGCCCCTACTTTACCAAACATGATGTAAAAGATAAACCAAGCAAGACTTAACCAGCTTCTCCAGATCTGGTCCCTCATAAAAATATGTCCAAAGTACCTTATAAGTCTTGCCATCTTTGTGTTTAAGGAACATTCTGGCTATACTTCTTCCAAGACAGATTTGTTTGTTTCTTCTGAGTCCGTGGTATATTTGTGATCTATGTGGTTGCTGTTGTTGTTAGGTGCTGTCAAGCTGGTTCCTACTCAGTGACTCTATGCACAACAGAACTAAACACTGCCATGACTACAATCACTTTTATGCTTAACCCCTTTTTTGCAGCCACTGTGTCAATCTGTCTTGTGGAGGATCTCCTTCTTTTTTGCTGACCCTCTACAGAGAATGATGTTCTTCTCCAGGGATTGATCTCTCCTGACAATGAGTCCAAATTATACAAGACACAGTCTCTCCATCTTTGCTTCCAAAGAGCACTCTAATTATTACTTGTTCCAGAACAGATCTATTTGTTCTTTTGGCAGTCCATGGTACATCCAATATATTTCTCTAACACCACAATCCAAAGGCATCAATTCTTCTGTCTGCCTCATTTACTGTCCAGCTTTCTCATACATATGATGTGATTGAAAATCCCTTGGCTTGGGTCAAGCACACCTTAATCTTCAAGGTGACATCTTTACTTATCAGGACTCTAAGGAGGACTTTTACAGCCAATTTTACCAATGGAACATATTTTTTAATTTCATGACTGCTGCTTCTTGGGCATTGATTGAGGGAACTGAGGGAAGAAATAAATGAAGTCCTTGACAACCTCAAACCTTTCTCCATTTATTATGATATATCTTACTGGTCCAGTTGGGAAGATTTTTGTTTTCTTGATGTTAAGGTGTGATCTATACTGAAGGTATTGTCTTTGATCTTCATCTGTAAATATTTCAAATCCTCTTTACTTTCAGCAAGCAGGATTATGTCATCTGTATAACACAGGTTGCTACAGAGTGTTCCTCCAATCCTGATGTCCTGTTCTTCTTTATGTAGTCCAACCTGTTGGATTATTTGCTTGACATACAAATTCAAAAGGTGTAGTGAAAAGATACAATCTTGACACACACCTTTCCTGACTTTAAACCATGAAGCATTGCCTTGTTCTGTTCACATGACTGCCTCTTGATCCATATACATATTCCTTAAAAGCACAATTAAGTGTTCTAGAATTCCCATTCTCCACAAAATTAGCCACAATTTGTTATGATTCACACAATTGAATGCCTTTGCATAGTCGATAAAACACAGGCAAACGTCTTTCTGATCTGCTGTCAGCTGAAATCCATCTAACATCAACAATGATGTCCCTGATTCCACGTTCTCTTCTGAATCTGGCTCAAATTTCTGGTATTTCCTTCTTTTTATACTGTTGTAGTCACTTTTGAACTCTCTTTAGGAATATTGTACTTGATTATGATTTTTTTTATAATATCCACATTCAGTTGGATCATCTTTTGTGGGAATGAACATTAATATTTATCTCTTTCAATCAGTTGGTCACGTAGCTGTCTTCCAAACTTCTTGGCATAGATGAGTGAGCACTTTCAGGGATGCACATGCTTGTTGAAACATCTCAGCTGATAATTCTATCAATTCCTGGAGCCTTGTTTTCAGCCAATGCCTTCAATCCAACTTGGACTTCTTCCTTCACTGCCATCAGTTTCTGATCATATGCTACCTCTTGAAATGGTTGAATCTTGACCAATTATTTCTGGTGTAATGACTCTGTATATTCCTTCCATCTCCTTTGATGAAGACATTGAAAATGTTTACCAGATTCTTCAGTTAAAAATTGATCAAATGTGCAACCAGGATGCATTGATAGTTATTAGTGATTGGAGTCAGAGAAGAAGGATCAGCAGTTGGAAAATGTGGCCTTGGTGAAAGAAACTATGTCAGAGATCATGTGATAAAATGCTGCAAGACCAATGACTTCTTCATTGCAAATATATTTTTTTACCACCATAAATAACAGCTCTACACATGGACCTCACTAGACAAGTGAACAAGATTCAAATCTATTACGTCTGTGGAAAGAGAGAATGGAAACGCTCAATATCATCAGTCAGAACAAGACCAGGTGCTGACTGTGGCACAGACCATCAATTGCTCATATGCAAGTTCTAATTAAAATTGAAAAAAAAAATTAGAACAAGTCCAGGAGATCACAGGTATGACTTTAAGTATATACCACCTAGGTTGAGAGATCACCTCAAGAATATACTTGATGCTTTGATAAATGGACTATATTATAAACTAAAAGTTTTTCTAAATTCAACCCAGCATTTCAAAGGATAGAGAAACAGGGGCGGATGTCTGGGGACCATGTTTTCAGGGGACATCAAAGTCAGTTTGTATAACTAGCCTTTTGCTAAGAGAGTCTTGTGCACCCCATTTTGGTGAGTGGTGTCTAGGGTCTTAAATGCTAGCAAGCTGCCATCTGATAAACATCAATCATTCCCAATCCATCTGGAACAGATGGTGACAGAGAATATCAAAGACATGAAGAAAAATGAGTCCAGGAGACAGAAGGACTCAGGTAATTCAAAGACTACATCAGCATGAGACCAGAAGAACCAGATGGTGCCTGGCCACCACAAAAGACAGCCTCGATGGGGCACAAAATGTAGGGTCCCTATCGGATCTGACTCGACGGCACTTGGCTGGCTTGGCATCATAGCACAAGCAAAAGAGGGGTGAAGATCAAGAACTCTACTAAAAGACCTGAACTGATGGTCCAACAACCTGGAGTGTTCCTTGGGAACATGACCCCTAGAATTGCTGCTGTCCCAGGCCTGAAACCAGTACTGAGGTCAACTCTTCAGACTAAGTATAGTCTGGACTTGGAGGCACACAATGAGCATGCTTTGTGTGTATTTTATGTTTTTCTACATTTATAGAAGGAAGTCCTGCTGGTTTCTTTCTAGAGTGGAGAGGAGAGGGTGGAGAGGAGGGGATAGGTGTTCGTTTGGAGGATACTAGTAGTAAATAGTGAAAAGGAGGAGTACGCTGTCACAGGGTGGGGAGAGCAGATAGAGTTGTAGAGAGGTGGATGTGCAAAATTGACTTGGATTGTATGCTTTCACTTAGTCATAATAAAAAATATATATATTTGATGCCTTGAACACTAATATCCGAAGACCAGACCAGTTGTGGCATGACAGCAAAGACATCATCCATTAAGAAAGCAAGAGACCATTAAAAAGACATTAAAGAAAGTAAAGAACAATTTGGATGTCAGAGGAGACTCCGAAACTTGCTTTTAAATGTCAAATAGCTAAAGCAAAAAGAAGTGATGAATTAAAAGAGCTGAACAGAGGATTGCAAAGAGTTGCTCGGGAAGACAGAAAACCAGAAGAAATGCTCTGCATTTCTCCAACTGAAAGAAATGAAGAAAAAATGTAAGCCTTGAGTTGCAATAGTGAAGGATTATACAGGAAAAATATTAAATGAGGTAGGAAGCATCAGTGAAAGATGGAGCCAACACAGAGTCATTATACCAGAAACGGTCAATGCTCTACGTGTATACACCTCTCTATATGCACCAAAGTAAAAGCATTTGTTTCTCATGGGAATGCACACCAATGTTGATTTTAGGTGAAAAGAATTTTATTAATATAGCAGATAGACTGATGTATTCTGTGAATAGCAGTCATCCGCTTTCCCCAGTCACATGTATCATCATCTAATCAGCTTAGGAACACGCTGTAAGCTCAGCAGCACAGACTTCCACTCATCTAGCTTGTGTTGACTACAGCCACTGCTGAACGCCCCTCTGCCAGGAGGAAAGATCAACGGTGTTGGCAGTTTGATTGCACTGGGCCACTTTCACTATGGAAAGGGTAGTGTTTTGTTCCTACTGGGATAGACACTTACCCTGGAAGTGAATTTGCCTTCACTACAGGCCAAGCTGCAAAAACTGTCACACAGACTTACAGATGACTTATCCACTGTTACGGTATACCAGACTGTATTGCTTCAGGTCAAGGCACTCACAGCAAATGAAATGTACCACTGGGTCCATGCTCATAAAATTTAGAAGTTGTGTTATGTTTTCCCTTATCCTGAAGCAACTGGTATGATTAAGGAGCCTTGCAAGCATCATGCTGAGTGAAATATATCAGATACAAAAGGAATATTGTATATTTCTACTTGTATGGAATAGCTAGAATAGACAAATGTATAGAAACAGAAACCAGGTTAGTGGTTACCAGGGGCTGGAAGGAATTGTTACAGAATGAATACAGAATTTCTTCTTGGAGTGAATTTCTTCTTTTTGAAGGAAACAGTAACGTGGCTTGCACAGCATTATGAAAAGATTTAATGGCACTGAATTCTACAGTTAAAAGTGATTAAAATGGTAACACGTGTATTTTATCACAATAAATTAAAAAAAGAAAATAATGAAACATAAAAAAATCATTACAAAATCCTAATAAGGAAGTACCAAGTGTTTGCTAGAGACAGTTTTTGTTTCTTGATTAATTCTCAGTTTTCTGTAGCTTTCTGTAGCTCCCCAGTCTTTTGAACTTCGTGGTTCTTGGTTCTGCTATTGCAGTGCCCTTCGTTTTTTGGTTTCCCTCTTGGGCGCTTATGAAGGCAGCACTGAAGAATATACCCTAAAAGGTGAATAAGAATCTTTCTCAGGCTGCTTCTTCTCCATAAGAAAATTGGTGACTTTAGTCATTTTTTTTTTTTTTCTTAAACTGTTGCAGTATATTTGATTCACACTTGTGGTTTACTGGGCAGAATAATCTCTCAAAAACATAGCTTTTTTAAAATTTATTTGCTTTCTTCCAATCACATCCATGTTCCAGCTACACTGATAATTTGTTTTTAGACAGGACTCTAAACTCCCTCTTTAATGACAGGTACCTTGAACTTATAAGGATTTTATTACAGCCATATTTTAGTTTTATTCTCTGGGAAATATTTGTCACAACTTAATCATTTCTGAAATTTTACCAAAGGAGGTGATTGCAATATTCTCGATGTAGTTCTTGGCTTTAAGCTGTATTTTAATAAGAATTTGTTGCTTGAAGGCCTGCTTGGTTTTATCTGTTACAAACTGAAAATGAGAATTAATTGCCTCTTCTATTCTCCATGTCTGGACTCTGTTCCTGTCAATTCCTGACATTAAGTTTTTGTCTTGTGTTTTGCTATTCCTTGAAAAATATAATCAAATGTAGTCAGTATTACCCAACCCTCAAATGACAAAAGCAAAAATTTATATGGTACTGTATATGTTTTTCAGAATACTGCAAGTGGTATCCATACACTTTGTTAGTGCATGATGTAAGCTGCCTTTTCAGCTTCCTTAGCATGCACTGCCAACCCTTGAAAGGAAATCACGTAATCTACTTTTGTGGTTTTGTGGTAATGCCCCACTTTTGGTACCAACTTCAATATTGATTTTACTAGTTAGTTGTGAAGTAAAAAAAAAAAAAAATTCAGTGGTTCACATTGTTGTAAGGTGCCATTGAGTAAATTCTGTCTCGCAGTGGTCTCGTATACAGCAGAACGAAATACTGCCCAGTTGTGTACCATCCTTATGTTGGTACACCCCTAGGAGGGACTAGTTCCTGCAGAATGATACCCTGCTTGGCAAAATAGTTGTTGATGCTGTTATTAGATTCTGTCAAGTTGTTTCTGACTCATAGTAACCCTATGTACAATAGAGTGAAATACTGTGTGCTCCTGTGCCATCCTCACAAACATTGCTATATTTGAGCCCACTGTTACAGTCACTATGTCAATCCATCCTATCGAGGGTTCTCCTCTTTTTACTGGCACTCTACCTAGTTGAGCACGATGTCCTTCTCCAGGAGCTGGTCCTTCCTGATAACATATCCAAAGCATGTCAGAAGTCACCTCGCTATCCTCACTTCTTAGGAGCATTCAAGCTGTATTTCTTCCAAGACACATTTATTTGTTCTTCTAGCATTCCATGGTGTATTCAATATACTTCATCAATATCATAATTCAGACAAATCAATTATTCTTTAGTCTTCCATATCTATTGCTCAGTTTTACATGCACATGAAGAGACTGAAAACATAATGGCTTGGGTCAAGCCCAGTTTAGTTCTCAAAATGGTATCTTTGCCTTTATCAGTTTAAAGAGGTCTTTTGTAGCAGATTTGTCCAACGCAATGTGTTGTTTGATTTCTTGACTACTGCTTCTGGAGGCATTGATTGTGGATCTAAGCAAAATGAAATCTTTGACAAGTTCAATCCTTGTTCTGTTTATCATGATGTTTATTGGTCTAGTTGTAAGACTTTTGCTTCCTTTAGATTGAAGCGTCCTTCCTACCGATGATGGTATTCTTTGGTCCTCATCAGCAAGCATAGTTGTATCATCTATATATTGCAGATTGTTAGTGAGTCTTCGTCTCCAATCCTGATGTTGCATTCTTTTTCATACAGTCTAGCTTCTTGGATTATTTGCTCAGCATACAAATTGAATAAATATGATGAAGGAATATAACCCTCAAATATACCTCTTCTATTTTGCAATATTCTTTTGTTGGAACAAATGTCTCTTAGTCTTTGCAATGATTCCATATGAGCACAATTAAGTGTTTTGGAGTTCCTAACCCTCACAATGTTATACAAAATTTGTTATGATTCACACAGTCAAATGATTTTACATAGTCAGTGAAACACAGTAAAGTCAGTAAAAAATACTATCTATAATTTGTTATGATCCACATAACAACCCATAGTCAATAAAACATAGAAAAGGATTAGCAGAAAAGAGAAGATCCTCAAAAAGATGGATCAACATAGTAGCTACAACAATAGTGTCAAATATAGGCTGTGAGGATAGCACATGACAATGGTTCATATCAATACTTTTGTTTATTTTTCATACCACATGCCAATAGGGTTAAGCTGTAAATTTTCTCCATTCTAATATGCAAGGTAGTGTAATTGCTGTAATCTGGATTATATTTATGTGATGCCAGGTGAAATAAGCAAAGCTGTATATATTCAGTGAAAACTAAATATTTGACTTAAAAGAGGTCTGCATTACACCTACTAAAATTAATTGACCAAGTATGAAGAAGCCTGCCGGGAGCTGGTCCCAACACTTTGTAGGGTCCCGCACGGAGGGAGGGAGAGGCGCGGCGGGAAATGAATCAAGGAGACAGGAGAGACTTTTCTGGTTTAAGGCAGCCCGACCCAGAGAGCAAGAGAGAAGGGTCGTCTTAGTTTATTGTTATCTTTTTATAGTTGGTAAGGCAGTAATACTTTGAACACGTTGGTGATTGGCTAGGCAAGAAGCAGGTACCTCGTGGTCTCTTCATGTCAATCACTGGAGTTTTCTAAATAATGGCCCGAGACTAGTCTCTTTTCATGTTAGCCATTAAGATCTTTTAAACAATGGTTAGAGACAATGGTCTTCTTCTTTTGTTGACTATTAGGGTCTTCTCAGTTAGTAAAAAGCAAACACTTTGTTATTCCTTTTTATGTTAACCATTAGGGTCCTCTAAAGAATGGTCTGAGACAGGCATATTTGTGATTTATAATTAACAGCTGGAGCAAAACTAATCGTAGACTTCTATTAACTTTACCTAAGCAGGAAGAGAGGACAAACTCATCTTAAAAGTTATACAGTCTCTATTTGTTCCTTCTCTGCTCTTCCTTATCTCTTCCTGTAAGGACAATGGGTGTCCACCGTTCCTTATTCTAAGTTTCTCTTAAACTACTCTAAGAAAGGCATTTCTTTTGTATTTGTCTGTTTGCCCAATACCAAATGTAATAAACTTGGGAATATAGTTATTTTCCTGAAGTAAGATGTTTGCTATCTAAGAGCTGAGAAAGAGAGGAAGGGGCGTTATCTCTGGAAAGCCCTTCAGGGCCTTCTTGCAAGCTTGCTAATCTCATGTGAAGGGAGGGGTGAGCAGCTGGGAGAAATCAGCAGAGGTTGGGCCGGCCTCGCTGCTCTCAAGCTGGCTGTGTTAGAAATCATTCCTCTGAGCTCTTTTCCCCAGAAATTCCTGTACAGGTTTTCCCAATATTATTTTATAAACCAAGGGGGTAGTAAAGGGCCCCTCTCATAAGGCATCTCCCCTGATCCTTGTGCCAGGAGAGGAGGGGGTATCTTTTTGAAGAAAATTTAATTAGGAAGCCAATTAATATCAAGGGCAGTAGGCTAGAAAACATGTCACAGGTGAGATGCTTCAGCCCGTCATTTACAGGGGCTCGTGACTTTGTCTACAAGGCTGATGGCGGACCTCCGCAGAAGCCAAGATAAGGTGATACAGCTTTCTTATGGGGAATTCTAACAGTGTGTCAAGAATGTCAACACATGCTCTGTGAACATAGTTGACATAAATTTAAAATACCTGAGAGACAACGGAGTATACAAGACATATGGACAGGGTGAAATTCCTGTAAAAATTATGAGCCTTATGCTTTCCTTGATCTATTCCCCCAAATGAAACCAGAATAATCAATCTATCTGTGGATGGCTTTAAAAATCCCCTTATTCTAGACATATTATCACAATGTAAACATAAGAAAATCACTTTCCTTATAGCATTTTCTTCCCCCACAGCTACTTTTTTTAAGAAAAGCTATTACATTGATTTCTTTACAGTGTTCTTTTTAAAAAAATCAACAATATTTTGTATTATTATTTATATCTGGCAAAATGGTCTCCTTTTTTCTAGGTTTGACTACCCAAGAAAATTATTTTTAGCCCAGGCAAAAGTATTAAATGTTTCCATGCCTTATTTCTTAATAAAATATGCCTACAGAATATTTTAAACAAGGTGATTCTGTGTGCTTCACGTCAGTGTTATAAGTAAAATTTTTAAAAAAGCTAAAAGTAAAAGACACAAATACACCAGGTGACGTAGGACAACAAAACTCTCAAAGAAGATGACAGTGTTCATAACAGATAGTAAAATTTTTAAACCAATGAAAAAGATCTTTTTATATTGATAAAAGCAAAAATTATAAAGAAATTTGATTTAATAGCACCCTGTGTCCAACAGGAAAATACTAAAATGTTAATGTAAAAATCGGTGGAAATGCTTTGGAGAAATCAACATAAATGACAGGCAGTAATTAATGTACAGTCTTTAGTTTACAACAAAGGAAGTAGGCAAAATTTAAATAGTAGAGGCTATTTGTGTCATATCAATAGTGTTGAGATAATGCAAGTATTTGTGTTTTATATCTTGTGGTCAAGAGAGTAGAGATTCCCCTAAATCGTATAGGGTGGACCACAGTAAGCAAAGGTAGGATAAAACACAACTGCCGTTTCTCCTAGTTGTGTGAAAACAGAACAACAACGACAACAAAAGACTGACGTAACAGATTTCTCCACTGGTAATAAGTAATTGCACTTTAGTAAAGCAAAGAAGAAAATGACCCATGATACGCATTATCTGATTCAAGTTAAAGGTTGGGGTCCTGGTTTGTCTCATAAACACTTTGAGACTATGACTCAGGATCGCGTGACCATGAATTAATCCCAGCCATGACAAACCAAAACCACAAACCAAACGCACTGCTGTTGAGTCATTTCTGACTCATAGTAACCTTGTAGAGAGAGTAAAACTGACCCATAGTTTCCAAGGAGCACTCAGTGAATTTGCACTCTCGATTGGCAGCCATATAAGTTAGCCACTATACTACAAACACAGGCAATTAAAACCTGGAACCAGACCTGTTACTGTCTTCAACCTGTGACTATGTACATGTATTACTCATCTTCTTTTCTGTCCTCTATAGTCCCTCCTACAACAGTGATGACCTTCTGATGATTGCCATCATCCTGTATGGCATAATCACATGACTGTGATTCAATGGATTCTTTCAGTGTTAGTACTAGGTACCTGTTGGCAGTCTCCCTCATTCAAATCATTGTCCTGGCTTAATAAATCTCTCTCTTTCTTTTAAAAAAATGACTGAATGAAAATGTACATTCCCATATAAATTTGCATGCCCACCTGTATGCAGCTTCCACTGCTCTCCCTGTCCAGTGACAGCACACTTTTCCTCTCTGCTCCATACATGTCTCATCCTCCCAACAGTCTCCTTTCCTCTCCTCTCCACCCACTCTCCTTCATTCAGCTAAAGGTAAGCAGGATGATCTCTTTTGATTAAATGTGAGTCTGAGGTCTTTTTCCTCTACCACATTTTGATAATGAGAATAGGATTCAAAGCTGTCATCCTTCAGCAGGATTCTCAAGGGGTCAAGGAATGGAGCAGGTGCCTGGTACAGCGCCTTTCATTCCTTACCATTTTCATGGACACTGAGAAGGCCTGCACAGGTAAACATCACTGGACTTAAACTGTGTAATTGATGGTGTGGCTCTCTTACGTCTTTTATTAAGCCTTTTGTTGTCTTTTTCTGTGTGGATTCGTTTGTATCTTTCACATGTTTGTGTTGTATAAATTTGAGCATCTCAGTTAGTACAGAGGTAAATACACTTTTTTGTGTGCAAGTGGTTTGTCTTTGAGATTGCCCAAGGAAAAGATTTTTTGTGTGCCATCTAGTGATGTATGACTGCATCTGCAGATTTCTGAAATTTAAAGTAGCACATGCTAAACTCTGGTAAGTTGTCTAGCTTGAGAAATTACATGTAATTAGTAGAGATTCAGAAACAAACCAAATGGCTGGCCTGGGAAAATTTTGCCTTTGATAAAATTAAAATTTTTTGTGTAATAGAATAGAGAAGGGGGATTCTAGGACAAATCAACAAGTCAAATTACAAGCTACAGTTTCAGGTACCCAGTAAAAGTCCTCTTTCACCATCCATTTGCGTCTAACTAGCATGCTGAAAGGTTTGTGTTCAAACATGTTTGGCTAGGGTTCTTCTTACTTTCCAATTGCTTAGGGTTTAAATGTTTGCCAATCTTTCGGTCTTTTGTGTCTGTCTGTGGTTTTAAGCTTTGAGTATGATAAGTCCACAATCTAGCAGACATTTTGTTTTTTTTAAGGGTCTATTTTAGCTTGGCACATCTTTGTTTTGTGGGTACATGCCAACAATGGAGTGCACTCAATTTAATACTGTAGTTTAATCTTTATCTGAAGAGGTGGTTTTTGGAGTGGTTTCAGCTCTGGCTAGCAGAGAATCCAAGGCCATGTCTTCCATGGATTTTTCAGTCTGTCAGACCACCAGGCAGGCCTGATCTTTTTTAATAGTCCTCCAGTTCTTCACATCTATTTTTCTCCCACTATGTCAGGGACTCTCTGTTGTATTCCCTGTCAGGGCAATCATTAATGGTAGCTGGGCACCATCAACTTCTTCTCTTCTGGCCTGGCCTCATGCTAATGAAATCTTCAGTTTGTACGGCAGTTTCTATCTTTGGTTTCATATTTTCCTTGTGTCTTTCATTATCTTCTGCTTCAGGTTGTTTGGGACCAGTTGGCACTACTTAGATGGCTGCATCTTAGTTTTTAAGAGCACAGAGGCCACTTACCAAACTAGGGTACAGAACATTTTCTTAAAATAAGTTATTTGATATGCCATTTAACCTAGATGTCCCTTGAAATCATGGTACTAGACCCCTGCCCCTCCTAATCTGTCCTTCAAATTGTTGGGTTATATTCAGGAAATCTCTTAGCTTTTGGTTTAATTCAGATGTACTGACTTCCCTTCTACTGTGTAATGTTCCACCCTTCACTTAACCAAATTCTTATCTAGTATCTAATCGATGAATATCCCTCTTCCTCCCTCCCTATCCTGTAACCATCAAAGATTGATTTCTTCAGCATTTAAACATTTTCTTGAGTTCTTATAATAGTGGTCTCATACAATATTTGAACTTTCACAGCTAATTTCACTCAGCATGTCTTTCAGGTTCCTCCATGTTATGAGGTGTTTCCCAAGATCATTGTTTTTCTTTATCATTGCATAGTATTCCATTGTGTGACTATATCATAGTTTGTTTATCCATTCACCTGTTGATAGGCACCTATCTTTTTGCTGTTGTGCACAATGCTGCAATAAACATTTGTGTGAATGCATCTGTTAATGTGATAGCCTTTATTTCTCTAGGACAATACCAAGAACTGTGATTGCTGGATCACATAATATTTCTATTTCTAGCTTTTTACGAAAGTGCCAAATCAATTTCCAAAGTGGTTGCACCATTTTACATTCCTACCAACTGGTTGATGTTCAGTCATTTCAAGAGGTAGCATATGATCAGGAACTGATGGTACTAAAGGAAGAAGTTGAAGCTGCACTGAAAACACTGGAGAGAAACAAAGCTCTAGGAATTGACGGAATGTTGACTGAGATGTTTCAACAAACAGATGTACCCCTGGAAGTGCTCACTCATCTGTGCCAAGAAATTTTGAGGACAGTTACCTGGCCAACCAACTGGAAGACATCCATATTTCTGCCTATTCCCAGAAAGGTGATCCAACCAAATGCAGAAATTATGGAACAATATCATCAATATCACATGAAAGTAAAATTTTGCTAATAATTATTTGTTACAGCAAGAGCTAGTGCTAGTGCTGCCCTAACACCATTCAAAAGCAACTGCAACAGTATATTGACCGGGGAATGCCAGAAATTCAAGGTGGATCCAGAAAAGGATGTGGAACCAGGGATAACATTGCTAATGTCATATCTATCTTGGCTGAAAGCAGAGAATACTAGAAAGGTGTTTACCTGTGTTTCATTGACTATGCAAAGGCATTCAACTGTGTAGATCATAAGAAATTATGGATAGCATTGTGGAGAATGGAGACTCGGGCTCATGTGGAATCTGTATATAGATCAAGTGGCAGTTGTGTGAACAGAAAAAGGGAAACTACTAAAGTCAGGAAAGGTGTGTGTCACTGTTTTATCTTTTCATAATATCTTTTCAATCTGTCTGTGAAGCAAATAACCCAGGAAGCTGGATTACATGAAGAAAAGCAAAGCGTCAGAATAGGAGGAAGACTCAGTAACAACCTGCATGATGCAGATAACACAACTCTGCTTGCTGGAAGTGAAGAGGATTTCAAACACTGATGAAGTCCAAAGGCCTCAGCCTTCAGTATAGATGGAACCTCAACATCAAGAAAACAAAAATCCTCACAGCTGGACCAGTAAGCAATATCACGATAAATGGAGAAAGGACTGAGGTTGTCAAAGATTTCATTTCGCTTGGTTCTGCAGTCAACATCCATGGAAGCAGCAGTCAAGAAATCAAAAGAAACATTCCATTGGGAAAATCTGCTGCAGGATACCTCTTTAAAGTACCAGAAAGTAAAGACTCCACCTTGAAGATTAAGGTGCACCTGACACAAGCCATGGTATTTTCAATCACATTATATGCATGCAAAAGCTGGACAAGGAACAAGGAAGCAAAAGAATTGATTCCTTTGAATTGTGGTGTGGAAAAGAATATTAGATGCACATGCGTGGACTGTTAATAGAGCAAACAGATCTGTTCTGGAAAAAGTACAACCAGAGTGCTCCTTGGAAGTAAAGGTGGTGTCATGGATCGAATTGTGTCCCCCCAAAAGTGTGTGTAGCCATGTGGCTGGGCCATGATTCCTAGTGTCTTGTGACTGTCCTCCATTTTGTGGTTTCCCTAAACTATATGTTAAAGGATTAGAGTGGGGCTGCAAATCCCTTCATAGGATCACCTCCCTGCTCCACTGTAAAGGGAGTTTCCCTGGAGTATGGCTTGCCCCACCCTTAATCCTTTCATCCTATGAGAGATAAAAGGACAAAGAAGCAGGGAGACAATTGGGAACCTCGAACCACCAAGCAAGCAGCACTGGGAGAACAGCATGTCCTTCAGACCTGAGGTTCCTGTGCCAAGACGCTCCCTGGACAAAGACTGATGGAATACCAGACTTTCCTCCACAGTCGACAAGGGGAAAGCCTTCCTATGGAGTGGACACCCTGAACATGGACTTGCAGCCAGCTGGACTGTGTAAGAATAAATCTTCCTTTGTTAAAGACATCCACTCTGGTATTTCTGTTAGAGAAGCCCTAGCTGACTAAAACAGAATTTGGTACCAGGAGTGGGGTGCTGCTCTAGCAAATACCTAAAATGTGGGAGCCAATATAAAACTGTGAATGGATAGAAGATTCAGAAGGAATGAAGAAGGTACAGATGGTGAGAATCAAACAGCAGAGGACCGGCAGTAGCAGTGGCAGTGGCAGCAGGAGCAGCAGAACCAGAGGCAGCGCTGGAGCTGACCCATGGAGTGAGAGAGCTGAGTGCCTCCGTACAGAGTTTTCCTCTTGGAATGGGGTGCCTCCAGGTACTTAAATCGGTGGAGCTAGCCTTGCTGACCCACAGAGTGAGGGAGCTGAGTGCCTTTGGGCAGGATGCTTTCTAGCAAGAGTAGGGTGCCTCCAGGCACTTGAATCAGTGGAGCTGCAGAGCTTTGGAACACTTGCCTGGCAGGGCAGACATGGGCCTGAGGCCCGGGCCATGTGGCCATAGGAAGCTCAAGATGAAGAGACAAACAGCGTGAGAAGCTGAGCTGTCTCGGTCTCAAAAGGTATAGCCATGACCTCAGGGGTTTAAAAGGGTGGAACCACGGTGTCCTGTGTTTGTAAGGGTGAAATTGCCACTCAGTTGGGCTTAGGGTACTCCTAAAGCCAATGGGGCAGAGTTTCTGTCCAAGTGGGCCTTGAAGGCAGAGTTGTAGCACGGGGCTGGAGGTCTCCACTCAAAATCCAGAGAGTGTGGCCAATACCTACAGTCTGGAGAGCAGGGCCATTGTGTAGAATGTCGCAGAAAATGTAAGAGTATTTCCAAAGCTTTGAGGACTAATGTAATGTGTTCTGCTGACTTTCCTGTTACCTGTTAATGCCTTCTTTCCCTGCAATTTCTCCTATTTACAATGGAATATCTAACTTTTGCCTGTTCTGCCATTGTACCTTTAGAAGCAGATAGCTTACATTCTAGGTTTCACAGATGTAGAACAGTTTTTGTATTTTGAACTTGGAACTGATTTAAGACTTCTGTCATATGGGATGGACATGATTTTGCTATGGTGAGATGAATGTGTTACAAGTTTCTGTGATGCGATTTTTGGGTTCCCAAAGGGTGGGATGTCATGGATCGAATTGTGTCCCCCCGAAAATATGTGAAGCCATGTGGCTGGGCCATGATTCCTAGTATCTTGTGACTGTCTTCCATTTTGTGGTTTCCCTAAACTGTATGTTAAAGGATTAGGGTGGGGCTGCAAATCCCTTCATAGGATTACCTCCCTGCTCCACTCTAAAGGGAGTTTCCCTGGAGTATGGCTTGCCCCACCCTTAATCCTTTCATCTTATGAGAGATAAAAGGACAAAGAAGCAGGGAGAGAACTGGGAATCTCGAACCACCAAGCAAGCAGCACTGGGAGAAGAGCATGTCCTTCAGACTTGAAGTTCCTGTGCCAAGATGCTTCCTGGACAAAGACTGATGCAATACAGGGCTTTCCTCCAGAACTGACAAGGTGAAAACCTTCCTGTGAAGTGGACACCCTGAATATGGACTTGTAGCCAACTGGACTGTGTAAGAATAAATTTTCCTTTGTTAAGGCATCCACTCTGTGGTATTTCTGTTAGAGCAGTCCTAGCTGACTAAAACAGACGGCAAGACTGCATCTTACATATTTTGGACGTATTGTCAGGAGAGACCATTCTCTGGAGAAAAACATCATGCTTGCTAGAGTAGGGGATCAGTAGAAAAAAAAAAGTAAGACTCTCTAGGAGTTGGATTAACACAGTGGCTGCAACAATAAGCTTAAGCATGAAAACAATGGTGTGTATGGCGCAGGACTAGGCACTGTTTCATTCTGCTGTGCCTAGATTTGCTATGAGTAGGAACCAACTCAGTGGCACCTAACAACAACAACCAACTGTGTAGAGGTGTTCTAAGTCTCTCTACAGCTTCTCCAGCATTTATTATTTTTTGGGTTTTGGATTAAGGCTCGATTAATGATGGCTAATGAGGAATCCCTGGTAGCATAGTGGGTTAAGTGCTATGTCTGCTAACCAAAAGGTTGACAGTTCATGTCTTCCAGGTACTCCTTGGAAACTCCATGGGGCCATTCTCTGACCTCCAGGTCGCTATGAGTCAGAAACAACTCAATGGCAATGCATTTGGTTTTGGTTTTAATGGCTGTTTCCTCATGTATCTGTTAACTGCCTAGGCATCCTCTTCAGGTAAGTACCTGTTTACATCCTTTGCATGTTTTTTAATCTTTTTTTTTTTTGTCTTTTTGTTGTTGAGGTTTTGCACCATGTTGTAGATTATAGAGATTACATTTTGACTGTATTTTTCATATCCATTTTTTTCCCCCATCTATAGGTTGTCTTGGTCTGATCTTTTTAATAGAGTTCTAGTTCTGTAGAATGGTCATTTCTACTTTGAAATAGATCTAGGATATCCATCTTTTAGTGAAGTGTTTGGATGAATGTAAGTGTTTGATTTTTCAGGAGTTCCCTGGTATTTATTTTCTCTTTTAGTGTTTGTGCATTGTTAGTCTTGTTTTGTATTTTGTTTGCACCATGTACCAGTGCTCTCTAAGTTGTCCTTTTTTTCCGTGATCTTTATTGTTTTAGTTTTGATATTTAGGTCTTTGAGCCATTTTGAGTTAGTTTTTTCACATAATGTAAGATACAGGCTTTGTTTCACTTTCTTGAGGATGGCTACCCAATTACGCCAATATCACTTGTTAAAGTGACTGTTTTCCCCTGCTTACAGACTTTGGTCTTTTGTCAAATATCAGCTGCTCATAGGTCGATGATTTTATGTCTTGATTCTCAATTCCATTCCATGGATCTTTGTAACTGTTTTTATGCTAGTACCATGCTGTTTTGACTATTATGGCTGTATAATTAGTTTTAAAGTCAGGTGGTACAAGGCCTCTCATTTTGGTCTTCTTCTACTTATCCCTGACTTTTCCCTTTCTGTATGAAGTTAGTAATGTCTTCCTCTATTTCCTTAAAAAGTGTGATTTGAAGTTACATTGGGATTTCTTTGGTAGCTGTCTATGGAATAGACATTTTTACAATACAATATTTTTACAATATTAATTTTGTAAAAATCTTCCTATCTATGAGCAAGGCAGCTTTCACTACTTATGTAGATCTCTTTTAGTTTCTTGTAGTAGTGTCTTGTAATTTTCTTTGCATGGGTCTTTTACTTTGCTGGTTAGATTTATTCCTAAGTTTTTTATCTTCTTGGGGGCTATTGTAAATGGTATTGATTTGGTGATTTCCTCTTTCATGTTCTCTTTGTTGGTATAAATGAATCCAAGTGATTTTGTATGTTTATTGTATATCCTGATAATGTGTTGATCACATCATTCACAAACAGAGATACTTTCCCTTACGCCTTATTAATCTGAATGCCCTTTATTTCCTTTTCTTGCCTAATTTCTCTGGCTAGAACCTCCAATACAATGTTGAACAAAATTGATGACAAAGGACAGCCTCCTCTACATCTCATTCTCAAGGAAAATGGTTTGAAGCCCTTTCCATTTATGATCAGTTTGGGAGTTGTCTTTGTATGGAAGCCCCTTATTATATTGAAGAATTTCTCTTCTATTTCTATTTTGCTGATAGTTTTTAACATGAATAGAGTTTGGACTTTGTTAAATGCCTTTTCTACATCAACTGATAAAATGAAGGATTCTTAATTTTATCAGTTGAACTGGTAAAATCAAATGGTTCTTGATTTGATCAGTTGAAAAATCCCTGCATCCCTGGTATGAATCCTACTGGGTCATGGTGCATTATTTTTTTTATACATTGTTGAATTTGTTGGCTGCAATTCTGCTTAGAATTTTTGTACCTAAGTTCATGAGAGAAACCGGGTTGTAATTTTCTTTTATTTTTTATTTTTTATTATGACTGAGTGAAAATGTACATTCTCATATAAATTTAGATGCCCACCTATATGCAGCGCCCACTGCTGTCCTTGTCCGGTGACAGCACACTATTCCCCATGCTCCATACATATCTCATCCTCCCAACAGTCTCCTTTCCCCACCTCTCCACCCACACCCCAGTCTCCAGCCAGAGGTCATCAGGATGATATCCTACAAATGCATAGAACAATAAAGTGCATCCAATATGTGGTCACTCTGCATCACCAAGTCCAATCTATTCATGTCCGAAGAGTGGACCTTCATTAGATTTTATGGGCAAGGGCAGCATCACAGGCAGGGGCCATGCTCCCAAGGGAACCCCAAGGCCACTGGACCATCAAGTGTAGTCCTTTAGTGGAGATCTCAGGGTGCATTCCTTTTTATTCTTGTGTTGCCAGTGAGACTCAACTTAGTGAGCTCCATCGTGGCTATCACTGGTGGCGGCCAGGCACCATCTGGTTCTTACAGTCCCAAGTCTATGTAGACACCCACTCATGTGGATCTCTCTATCTTCTAGGTTGTCTTTACCCCATGTCATTTTGGTCCTCGGTGAGCATCTATTCCTGCTGAGTTGGGACCATTTACTGTGCCCTCTGATGGCAGCTTGGCAGCTTTTAAGACCCCAGACTCCACTCACCATTGTGGGGTTCAGAGAGCCACTCTCACCTCTCCTATTCGACCTTGTAGTAGAAGTTCTAGCCAGAGCGATTAGACAAGACCGAAGAAATAAAGGGCATCTTCATCAGCAAAGAGGAAGTTAAAATCTCCCTGTTTGCAGATGACGTGATTGCATATGCAGAGAATCCCAAAGAATCTATAAGTAAACTCAAACTGATAGAAGAGTTCAGCAAAGTCTCAGGATGCAAGATAAACATAAGTAAAGCGGTAGGATTCCTTTATACCAACAACGAAACTGTTAATGAAGAAATCATCAAATAATACTGTTTACTATAGCCCCTAAGAAGATAAAGTACCTAGGAATTAATCTAACCAGAGAAATAACAGAACTTTACAAAGAAGACTACAAGCTCTTACTACAAGAAACTAAGAGAGACTTAGATAAATGAAAAAAAAACCTACCCTGCTCATGGATAGGAAGACTTAACATTGTGAAAATGTCTATTTTACCCAAAGCAATCTGCTTATACAATGCAATCCCAATACAAGTTCCAGTGTCATTTTTTAATGAGATGGAGAAACAAACCACCAATTTTGTTTGGAAAGGGAAGAAGCCCCAGATAAGTAAGGTACTACTAAAGAAGAAGAACACACTAGGAGGCCTCTTATTACCCAACCTTAGAACATACTACACTGCCACAGTGGTCAAAACAGCTTGCTGCTGGTACAAGAACAGACGGAGTGATCAATGGAACAGAATTGAGACTCCAGAGATGACACCACCTGCCTATGAACAGTTGATATTTGACAAAGGCCGTAAGACATTAAACTGGGGTAAAAATAGTGTCTTCAACAAATGGTGCTGGCAAAACTGGATATCCATCTGCAATAAATTGAAACAAGATCCATATCTTACACCTTATACAAAAACCAACTCCAGTTGGATAAAAGACCTAAACATCAAACCTAAAACAATAAAGCTCATCCAAGAAAAGTTAGGAACAACAATGGAAGTTTTAATACACAACGTAGACAGACTTCAAAATCTGTCAAACAAACCACAATCAACAGAAGAGAAAATAGATAAATGGGAACTATGAAGAATCAAACACTTTTGCTCATCCAAAGACTTTATTAATAGAATTAAAAGGCCACCTACAGAATGGGAAAAAATATTTGACAACTCTATGTCAGACCAAAGCCTGATCTCCATAATCTATAAGATACTACAAAATATCAATAAGAAGAAGATAAATCATCCAATTAAGCAATGGGCAAAGGAGATGGACAGACGTTTCTCTAAAGAGAAGATCCAGGCATCCAAAAAACACATGCGGAAATGTTCACGATCTTTGTGTGTGTGTGTGTGTGTGTGTGTGTGTGTGTGTGTGTGTGTGTGTGTGTTGCCTTTACCTTGTTTTGGTATCAAGGTTGTGCTAGCTTCATTGAATGAATTTGGCAATATTACATCCTTCTCTAATGCTCTGAAATACCATTAGTAGCAGTAGTATTAACTATTCTCTGGAAGTTTGGTAGAATTCTCCAGTGAAGTTGTCACATTCAAGGCTTTTTTGGTTGGAAATTTTTTAATTGCCTTTTCAATTCTTTTCTAATGGGTTTATTTAGTTATTTTGCTTCTGTATGTGTTAGCTTGGGTAGGCAATGTGTTTCTGGAGATTTGTCCATTTTCTCTAGGTTTTCAGATTTTTTGGATTGTTATTTTTCATAGTATTCTGTTATTATTTTTTAAATTTCAGTTGGGTCTGTTGTGGTATCTTATTTTGTTTGTTTGCTTTCTCTCCTGTTTCATTTAGGTTTTTCTCAGTTTGGACATTGGTTTACCAATTTTGTTGACCTTTTCAAAGAAACAACTTTCAGCCTTGTTAATGCTTTCAACTGTTTTTCTATTCTTTAATTCAATTTAGAAAACTAATTCCAATCAAGTTGATTCCTACTTATACTGACTCTGAAGGACAGAAGAGAACTGTCCTGTAGAGTTTCTAAGAAACACCTGCTGGATTTGAACTGCTGACCTTTTGGTTGGTAGCTATAGCACTTAACCACTACACCACCAGGGTTCTCCTAATTCATTTAGTTCTGCTCCAGTTTTTATTATTTGCTTTTCTCTGTTGTCTGAGAGGTTCTTTCCTGCTCTCTTTCAACTTGTTAGAGTTGTAGGGTTAATTGATTCTACTCTTTCCTCCACACGTAATATTGCCAATACAGCAGCCAGGACAGTCTATTAAAAGGAAGTCAGATAATTTTACACTACATTCAAAATTGTAGTATTTCTCTGCGTTTTGCTAATATAGAAGTCATTGGTATTATACTGGCTTTCAAGGCTTTATAAAAGATGTTATATTTTCTCTCCTGTGGTTCCTCCCTTTGGTCAATCTGCTCTAGCACCCAGCATTCTGTCTATCTGTTCAACATATCAGGCTTAGACCTCAGCTGTGATATTCTCTCTTCTTGGAATATTCTTCTTCCATAAAACTGCTTAGATAATTCTTTTACCCTCACCAACATATTAAATTGAAATTTTACCTTCTCAATGAAAACTATCATAATCACTATGATACTGAAGTCTCTCCCATGCATTCTTAATCCCTGTTATCTGCTTTGTTGTTTTTATTATGAAGTATTTAACACAATATAACTTCCTTTTTTTATTGTCTATGTATTTTTGCTAAAATGCATGCTATGTGTGGGTAAAAGTGTTTACCTGTTTTGTGATGGATTACAGAAAAATTGAATGTTCAACATTATGTTATTTAGCAAATAGTGGAAGTGTACTGTATGTAATATATATGAATGCATGAAGTACATTATTAATGTGTGTATTATATATGTAAGTATATATATACACACACATACACATATATATATATGCCAAAAAAAAACCCTGTTGCTGAGTCAATTTCAACTCATAGAAATTCTCTAGGGCAAAATAGAACTACCCCAAAGGATTTTGAAGGACTATCTGGTGATTTCAATTGCAGACCTTTTGGGTAGCAGCCATAGATTGCCTCAGCTCTTAATTACTGTGCTACAACAGAAATACATATATGTATACTAAGTTCAAAGTGGAAATGTAAAACTATGGTAATAATAATCATTGGTTTGAATATATGTTGAAATGATAATATTTTCAATTTACTGGAGCTAAATAAGTCAATAAACTACTTGTTTCTTTTGAGCTTTTTTCTTTTTTTTTGTTCATATAGCTACATACTTATGTGGATCACAGTGGTGACTCCTATTGTTGGGGAGAGAAAGGCATGAAACAGAATCAGAGACACACCATTACGAGAGTCCAGTGAAGTTTATTGAAAGAGACAGAGAATGGGGTCTGAGGTAAGGGTGGCTCAGCCCACCTCTGGCCAATAGGGCAAGTTTGTTTTTGTTTTTTTTTAAATAGTTTTAAAGTTCTGGTGAGATAATGTGGGGTGAGGGGATTTGTGGTTTGATAAGGAAAGAATGTTAAAAAGAGGAGAAGGAGTAGCAAGAAATTCTGGTAAGGGGATTTACGGTATGATAAGGAAGACGTGTTGATCAAAAGATGGAGGGGATAAAGTTTGTTTATGGTCAGGGTATGATAAGGGAAGAGCTTTGATTAGGAGGGTTGGGATGGCAGGCATAAAGTTTTGTTTGTGGTCATATTCCTCTTGGCTGCTTTGGGGTAGTGATAGGGGAGGATAGCTTATGCTAAAGCCTCCCTGAAATCTAGGGACATGGCAGGACAAGATGGCTTATGCCAAAACTTTCTGAAATCCAGGAGCAGAGTACCTTCACCTATTGTATTTTATTGGACTAGCCTGAGTTAGACAAATTGTATTTGCTCAAAGAAAAGTGAAGTGATGAACTAAGATTGGCACATCTGAGAATGGACTTCTTGGGAGATATGTCATTTAAATAAGCTGGTACTTGAGATGAAACCATGGTGGCATAGTGGTTAAGAGTCACAGCTGCAAACCAAAAGGTCAGCAGTTTGAATCAGTCAGGCTTTACTCAAAAAACTTAATAGGAGAGTTCTCTGTTGTATAAGGTTGCTATGAGTCAGAAGTGACTCAATAGTGAAGAGGTGTTTTTTTATTTTTTATGGCATTTGAGAGAGGTAATAGTCATTCACTCCTAGAGAATATTCTCTATATTATATCAACACTGATTTTATAGAAATACATGCATTCAGCAGTTATTTGTTTTCAAGTACATACTGTTAGATCTCTACCAACTAGACTTGTCACAGTCATAAAAAAAATTATTTGTTTTCTTCCATTCTGAACCATGTAGTTAGAAGAAATTAAGACCATGTGAAATAACAGATTAGCCTACTATTTGGGAAGCATAGCCACACATTTGTCTACTGTTATTCTCTCCCTGGTGTATCGCCTGTGATGTCAAAGTTCAAAGTACATCAAACCATTTGAATCTCAATAGATAATCTCTTATGGATCTAACAGGATTATTCTTGAATTTATCAAAATACCTTTTCAAAGTATTTTAACTGTGTAATCTATCTCAATTTTAAAAATCTGTAGCTTTCACTCTGTGAGTGTGCATGTTTTTGAATCTCCAAAACCTTTATTTACAGGCAAATAACCACATAAATTACCAATAAGATGTATTTGCAATCTAATAACATATGCAATCACAATTACTTCAGATATATGTACCTACAAACACTGTCATCATGCTAATAAAATATAAATATTCTCGAAGCAACTAGGAATTCTGTGGCAGCTGAGCTGTGGTCTCTGGGCTTATGTTTTCATCATTAATTTAGAGCTTTACTAGTGAGTAACAAGTGAGGATAAGCAATGGTATGTAATTGGCAGCCAGCTTTGCAAAAATTAATCACAATCTTTTAAGATGAAATACTGTACTGTTATGTAAGAGTCTAGGATTGAAAACATATAAAATAGATGTCTATATGGCTCCAAGAAGTAAGAGGTGAGCAGACATCATATACCTCTGATCAGATGGTGACCAGGCTCAAAACACAAACAACAGGAGTTTATTTGCACAGTAAAATTGGACACATGCATTTCAAAAAGGAGTTCTCCAAGTTCTGATACTAAGGGATAGATTAGGTACTTGAAATATCTTCCCCACACATGCTATTTTTGGTTTCAACACTCTCCTCTCTAATAAAACCCCTCTATTTCTTGGGATATCCCTCTATTCTTTCCAAACGGGGTCACCATGAGCCAGAGTAGACTTAATGTTAATTGGTTGTGGTTTAATTGGAAACCTACTTTGTATCAAGCATTGTGCTAAATGCTAGCACTTGGTCATTGACAAGGCAGATCTAGCTCCTTTACATTCGGAGGGCTAAGATCTATTTCTGAAAAGTCACGACTTAGAAAACTCTATAGAGTAGATTTACTCTGACATAAGTGAGGACACTGAATCAGAGTCAATTCAATGGTATTTGGTAAGGTAAGGTATTTCTTATCTAGACACAAGTGAACAATTAACCTGCCAGTGGTGTTACCTTCCAGTTTGAGAACAGAGGTAACTAGGACACTTGGGTGGACATTGCCAGATATTGTTTGACCTGCCATTGATGGAACCCTTGCCTCAGTCATGGCATACGTTGAATGGGGCATTACAGGGAGTGGAGAAACATGAAGTGATAGGAAAAAGAATAACCACTGCCAGCTGTTCCTAAGTTTTTACAGAAGTTATTGAGTGCTCAGAACAATTCTGCGATGTTTTCTATCTGCTTTTTAAAAGACAGGCTCTTGTAGGTATCTTTCCTATGTCATTGGTGAATCAGGCTTTAGATTACAGGTTCCTGCCTAGTTGACTCTGACTCAGAGTAGCACCACACATAGGGCTTTTCAGTGTCTGTAACCTTTCATAAGTAGATCACCATAACTTTCTTCCATGGAAGTTCCAGGTAGATTCAGACTGCCAACCCATAAGTTAGTAGTTGGATGTGTTAACTATTTTCATTACCCACTGGCTTACAGACTATGATCTATCTTCATCCAAAGTGAAGTTGATACTCTTCCCTCTGTTCATTTTAAACACTGGCACAGTGAAGTGACAAAAGAGATGTTAATTAATATGTCCAAGGTCTAGCACCTATAATATGGTACAATTTGTATTGACCATCATCAAGACCCTCAGTTTTCTTACAAGAAGTTAATTATTTAGGCTTCTTTTCCACTTCAGAAAGTATTTTTAAAAGTTAAGGAAAATTAGTTAAATAATAGTGTCCTCTTATTTATTACTGAGTTACAGTACTATGGAGGAAGAAAACTAAAAATAAATTTAAAAATTAATAATGCAGTTCCCAATGCCAAAAATAATTAGTATTTTTAAGAGCCTGAGGATGTTACTTCTATTGTTTTACTTAATGCCTCTAGAAGCCATCAATACCATGTATGCTTCACATCTTACCCTCCTTATCCAGCTTTTGAATTTAAAAAGAAGAAAAGTAAAGGCTCTGTATTCAGTTTTCATTATCATGATAACAGATCTTTTGGGATAGTATTAACAATTTTCTTATTTTTGCCTTGCCAACTCTAGTAACATAGTGATTAAGTGCTACAGTTACTAACCAAAAGGTTGGCAGTTCAAATCCATCAGGCACTCCTTGGAAATTCTATGGGACAGTTTTACTCTGTCTATAGGCTCAAAGGCAGTGGGTTTTGGTTTGAGTTAGTGCAAAATAGTATTTTTTGTACTGCTCTCCTACCAAATGGTTATCATCTGTTTATCAGATAAAATAGCTACTGTGAGTTGTAGGATTCCTGAATAGCTTGGAATTTAACATATGCTTCACATATATCTGAACTACAAGTGTATACAGAATGGCTAGGGTTATTATAACCACTTATACATTTGCCATGAGCTAAAATTAATGTGTCGGTTGGTCACAGAGTATGCCCCAAAGAACCACTGTAGCAAGTTCCTCTTATTTTTCTCAACTGTTTAAAAAGGACCAGTTACTGCTTGTATTCACTTGTTTTTCAACACTTTATGAGTGGAATTCCTGACTCTGTGGCTGTCAGTGTGTTAACTGCTGCAGATTTTGTGAATTCTATCTAAATTCTAACTGGGGATAAACAATATGTAAACAGATAATTGAATACAATGTGAAAACTATCATCACAGAGCCTGACAGAATTTATGATGCAGCGTTAAACAAGATTAATTCCTTACTTTGTTCTTCACAGGACTGGGTTATTAAAGAATTAGACAGAAATATATTCACAGGATAAATGGACCTAACCAGAGGCAGAGAAGAGAAAATACGAAGGATGATATTCTAAATAGTATTTCAGAAGTTCTTAGGATTTACAAAAAGAATCCCCACTGTCGTCAAGTAAGGTCTGACTCACAGCCACGCTGGAGGTCAGAGTAGATGCCGCGTAGAGTTTCCCAAGAGTGCCTGGCGGATTTGAACTGCTAACTTTTTGATTAGCACATGTAACACCTAATCCACTACACCACAAAGATTTCCAAAGGGATACAACTAAGGCATTAGCTTTACAATATGATCCTTTAGTAGATCTTTATATTTCCTCCTTATCAATTCTCATTATTTAATGCTTCATGAATGTTGTACATCGTGGTATGAGAATGATTCTATCTGCTTTTTTTAAAGCTTTTTACTCTAGGAGAGACATAAAAAATGTTCCAATGTCACAAACCTGTTAAGTAGAGAATTGGGGATTCAAATGCTGGCTTATTTCTAAATCTTTTTCTTCATTCTCCCCTATCTCAAGGTGCTGTGGAAGATAAAAACAATGATCCTCCAAGAGGTCTTCTTCTGAGTGATACGTTATTGTACACAGATAGAAGAACCACTTAAGTAGAACAATAAAATGCCACAAGCCTGAATGTGATAATCAGCCATGATAATATTTTAAAAACAAACAAACAAAAAACGAAATAGAAAATCATGCAACAATACCAATATCCGATGTTTATTTAACACTCACAATTTATCAGGAAAAGAATTATGAAATAGATGTTTTTGCTGTAAATGCAAGGAAGAAGACACAGAAAAGATAAAAAACTTGAAGTTGTGACTTGAAATCAGTAGATCTGATCCCCAAAGCCATACTCTTAACCTCTGTACAGTGCACATAAAAAAAAATTCATAAATGCATTTTTGTGATCCACAAGAGAGTCGTGTTACAAAACAGTTGAGTTTTGAGTTGTGTTTTTCACTTAAAACAAAACAAAATTGTTACTCAAACTTATACATAAACCACTAATACTAAAGATGAGAAAAATGAAAAACTTTTAGCAACTTTTGAAGGCTTGCAATCAAGATACATTGGCAATTACTTGTGATTGTAACGTGAAAGTTGGAAACTAAAAAAGAATTGGTAGTTGGAAAATATGGCCTTCGTGATGGAAATGATTTTGGACAGTACGTGACAGAATTTTGCAAACATCTTTTTTTCAACAATAAAAATGATGCTCTTACACTTGACCTCAATGGAGGGAATACACAGAAATCAAATAAACTATATCTGTGGAAACAGACAATGATTAAATTAAATATAATCAGTCAGAACAAGACAGGGGTAAACTGTAGAACAGACCACTAATTGCTCATATGCAAGTTCAAGTTGAAGCTAATGAAAAGAAGAGCAAGTCTATAAGAGCCAAAATACAACTTTAGGTATCCCCCACCTGATTTTAGAGATCATCTGCAAATAGATTTGATGCAATGAACACTAATGAATGGAGACAAGTTATGGAATGACATCAAGTTCATCACACCATGAAGAAAACAAAAGTTTATTAAAAATCCAAGAAAAAAGGAAAAGGCCAAACTGAATGTCAGAAGAGACTTGAAATTTGCTGAATGTAGTGTAGATAAAGGTAAAGGAAGCAATCTTGAAGTAGAAGAGCTTAACAGATGATTATTAAAGAGTGACTTGAGAAGACAAAGTATTATAATGAAATGTGCAGAAACTTGAACTTAGAAAACCAAAAGAGAAGAATATACTTGGAATTTTCAAGTTGAAAGATTTGAAGAAAAAAGTCAAGCTCCAAAGTACAATACTGAAGGATTCTATGGGCAAAACGTTGAACATCGTAGGAAGCATCAAAAGAAGATGAAAGGAATACACAGTCTCTGTTCCAAAAGGAATCAATTAACATTCAACTATTTGGGGCAGTAACATATGATAAAGAACCACTGATACTGAAACAAAAGTCCAAGCTGCACTAAAGGGAATGGAGAAGACTCCAGGAAATGATAAAACATCAAATGAGATATTTTAACAAACAAATACAGCACTGGAGTCTCACCCATTGATGTCAAGAAATCTGGAAGACAGATTCCTGGCCAAGCAACTTGACAAGATATATGTCTGTCCTCATTCCAAATAATGGTGATTCAACAGAACGCTGAAATTATGGAACAATATCATTAATATCGCATGCAAGTAAAATTTTGTTAAAGGTGGTTCAGAAGCAGTTGCAGTTGTAAATCAACAGGGAACTGTCAGAAGTTCAGGCCTTATGTAAAAGAGGACATGGACCCAGGGATGTCACTGCTGATGTTAGATGGATCTTGAGAATACCATAAAGATGTTTACCTGTGTTATATCGACAAGGCAAGACACCTAACTGTGTGGATTATAATAAACTACAAATAACATTGTGAAGAATGTAAATTCCAGAACAGAGTTCTCCTCATGAAGGATCTGCACATAGACCAAGAGGCAGTCATTTGAACAGAATGTGCTTTCAAGTTAGAAAAGATGTGCATCAGAGTTGTACTTTTTCATGATACTCATTTAATCTGTATACTGAGCAAATAATCTAAGAAACTGGACTATGTAAAGAACTTGGCATTAGGACTGGTGGAAGAGTCATTAACAATATGCTGTATGCAGATGACACAACCTTGCTTGCTGAAAGCAAAGAGGAGTTGCAGCACTTACTAAGCCCACAGTCTTAGTTGCAGTACAACCAAATCCACAGTCTCTATGCATTTCACCTCAACATAAAGAAGGCAAAGATCTTCATAACTGAACCAATAAGCAACATCAGGACAAATGGAGAAAAGATTCAAGGTATAAAGTGTTTCATCTTAACTGAATTCACGGTCAACAGCCATGGAAACAGCAGCAAAGAAATCAGACAATGCATTGTGCTGGGTGTATCTACTTATTCATTGTGTTTCAAGTGAAAGTTTACAATTCCAGTCAGTTTCTCATACAGCTTACACACTTTGCTGTGTAATCCTGGCTGCTCTCCTCTCATAGTGACAGCATTCTCCTCTCCTCCACGCGGTATTTCCCATGCACATTTAACCAACTTCCATGGTCTTCTGTCTTCTCCTGTCACCACCAGACAGTTGTTGAAACATTAGCCTCCAATATCTACCCAAGCCAAGATGCACACTCTTACCAGTATCATTTTATATCTTATAGATCAATTCAACTTTGGTCTGACGAGTTGGCCACTGGAACGGTTTCAGTTCTTGGCTAACAGAGAGTCCAGGGACCATACCTTTTGGTCAGATCATCAAATTTGGTCTTTTTACTAGAGTTTGAGTTCTGCAGCCCACATTTCTCCTGTTCCATCACGGACTCTTTGTTGAGTCCCCTGTAAGGGCAGTGTTTGATAGTGGCTGGAAACCATCTAGTCTTTTGATATCATAAGGATATAGTCTTTGGTTTGTGTGTCCTTTTCCATCTCTTGGCTTTCACTTATGTTTTTGATGTATGCTCTTCCTTTTCCTTTGCTCCAGGTGGGTTGAGACCAATTGCTGTTTCTTATGGCCTATTGCTAACTTTTAAGACTGCAGAGGCCACTCACCAAAGTGGAATGCAGAACACTTTAATAAACTTTGTTATAACAATTGTCCCCAGAAACCATGAACCCACACTCCCAACCCTACTATTCTTGTCCTTCAATGTACACGGTTTCATTTAGAATACTTCTAAGCTTTGCATTTAGTTCATTTGTGCTGACTTCTCCCCTAATGTATATTCTCCCTCAATTCACCTAAAATAATTCTTGTCTATTTTCTAATCAGTGAATACCCATCTCCATCATGGTAGCAATCAAAGAATGTTTCTTCTGTTTATAAACCAATTAAAAGACCTGTTTAAAGTGTTGAAAAGCAAGGACATCATTTTGAGGACTAAGGTGCACCTGACCCAAGTCATGGTAGTTTCATTTGTCTCCTATGCATGATAAAGATGAAAATGAATAAGGAAAACTGAATAAGAATTGATGCCTTTTAATTACGCTGTTGGTGAAGAATGTTGAATACACTGAGGACTGCCAAAAGAACAAACAGATCTATCCTGGATGAAACACAACCAGAGTGCTCTTTAGAAGCAAGGAAAGCAAGGTATCATTTCATGTGCTTTGGCTATGTTATCAGGAGGGAGAAGGCTTCCTATCTGGTAAAGTAGAAAGCTAGCATTAAAGAAGAGGATGTTCAACAAAATGAACTGACAGAGTGGCTGTAACAACAGGCTCAAATACAGCAACAACGGTGAGGATTATACAGGACTGGGCAATATTTCATTCAGTTGTACATAAGGTCACTATGAGTTGGAGTCCACTTAATGGCACATAATAACAACAATGAAGAATATTCATCTACATATAAATTACCCAATTTTTTCCTCAAAATGTTGCTTCTGCCTTTAATGTAATTTTTAAAATAGTTTTAAACTTTTCTCATTTTCTAAGAAAATTTGCAAATTACTTGTTTAATAAATAAAGACGTAAAATCTTTGAGAACCCAAAATACAAGAATAACTTAGTCTATAGTTTATAGAGTCACCCTAGAACATGAAGAACGATCTACAGTAAACAATAGTCTACTCTCTTTAGGTACATGTATCAATACAACATGGGTTTTCAAACTTAATCCAGATTACTGAAGAAAGCCCTGCTCTATTGGATCAAGCATGCTAGGAATAAGGGAAAATTCAGTAACAAGAGAAAAATATGATGAGACTTAGGCTTGAGAATGAACTGTATTACAATGTAGTTCTGGACTGTTTGAGTTTATTGCTTTGAGTATTAGTTTGTCTTCCTGATATATTATTAATGCACTGTAAATAAGTACTCATAGTATTCCAACCTATGTGAATTTTCACCAGCCTGTCCCAGGTATCTATACTTGCAATACAAGGAATGAAATCTGTACACTTCTCATATAACTTGGTATAAGTCAAGCCTCACTCTTTAGACAGAAGAAGAATTTTAAATTTTAATTAGAAATTTACATATAGATTAGTGGACAGGAAGTATGAGAAAGCACTTGCGGGAGCTCCCAACGAAACACAAATTACCTGGCATACTTGCACTGCTGTATCACATTTGAGCAACTGGCTCTGTTCAATGGACAAGAAGATGAAAAATATCATGACCACAGGCATGCAAACAACACAAAAGACATAGCCTGTCTGCTTTGACATAATCAAATAAAACAAAAAAGCAGAATGAAACAAACAGATCGACAATCAGTAAACAAAGAAAATAACTACTGAAGGTCCTGAAGACAACAATACCAAAACATATTAAAAAGAAGAAGAAGAAGAAGATGGTTTTACGAGGTGTCCAAAATAAAATACCAGATGACTTTCCAGTAGAAAGAAAAACACTGGAATTACCTGACAAGGAATTCAAATCTCTAATATTGAGAGATAGCCAAGAGCTGAACCAAAAAGCAGTCAAAAATGAGGGGAAAAAAATAAACAAATTTATGGAAGAATTCAGGAAAATAATGCATAAACAAAATGCCAAAATAAATTGACAACCAGAAATTATACAAAAGCAATAACTAGAAATCCAAAAGACAAACAACAAGATTTCACAAATGGGCAGTGTCAAAGAAGGACTGAGGAGCAGGTTTGAAATGACAGAATACAGAGTTAGTGAAATTGAAGATGAACACTTGAATATAAGTCTGTTTGAGGAAAAATCAGCAAAAATAATGAAGAAAAATGAATAAACCCTGAGAAGTATGTGGGATAGAATCAGAAGGAAAAATCTTCAAGTGATCGGAGTACCAGATGAGGGTGAGAAAATGGGAAGCACAGGAAAGATCATAGAAGAATTGCTGGCAGAAAACTTTCCTATAAACATGAAAGATGAAAATCTGATCATCCAGGATACTCAACAAACTCCATATAGGATAGACTCCAAGAGAAACTCAACAAGGCATCTTATAATCTTACTAAAACCAAAGACAAAGACAAAGTTAAGAGAGAAGCTTGAGAAAAGCAAAAAGTCACATACAGAGAAAACACAATATGATTAAGCTCTGAGTATTCAGCAGTATCATACAGACAAGAAGGCAACAGGATGATATGCATAAAATATTGAAAGAAAAAAATATTGTCAAACAAGAGTAATATACAAGGTCTAACAATTAAGTCCATGAACTTAATTGCCTAAGTGCTAAATACCTCATTGCTGAATATCACTATGGTCATCTTCAAAGTACTCCCCTCAGAAAGCTAAACACTGATGCCAGTGCCTAGTCCACTCTCCAAAGCAGTTTTGCAATTCTTTCTGGCATGGCCATTGTGCACAGCAGCAAGTTGGCAAGTTCATGAACTTAATTGTATAGTTGTCTGTGAGTTTTTAGCCAGTAAACATATAACTGTATTGGAACATCTGTCCTACTCTCCTGATCTGATATCAATGACTTTTCTTCTTGCCCAAATATAAAGGAAATATTGAAAAGAAGACGACATTTTGATGGCAATCAAAATATCAAGGGTAATGCAATGACAGCTCTTGGCCATTCCAGAAAAAAGAGCTCCAAAATTGCTTAGAAGTTTGGACTACATGCTGGCATCAGTGCAAATCTTCTCAAAGGGAGTCCTTCAAAAGTAACCACAGTGATATTCAGCAATGAGGTAGGTAGCACTTTTTCTAGGATGAGTTCATGAACTTAATTGGCACTCCTCATATTCTGCAGAATTCTCATTCAGATATGATGATGTAATTAGGATATTTTCAAAAAGATAAACAGAAATTAAGGGAATATGTGAAAACTGAACCAAGAGAATCTTTTTGTTCTAAGAACAACATCAGACCACAGCGTGAATCTAGGATGCAAGGCTGTACCAGCCAGATACCAGTCTAGAAAATGAACCCTTTGGGACTACCCAAAACCAAAAGGTTTACAACAGGGAACCAGAGAGATTATCTGTAAATGTCAACAATCTCAGAACAGTAAAAGAAGGAATAAATAGTGTAGGTATAGAACTTTTAATGGAGTAGAAGGCAAGGCTTATCAAGTAATAACAGACTGGTTCAAACCTAGGAAAGTGACAGTAAATTTCAAGGTAACCACAAAGAAAGTTAACAAACCTGCTCATCAAAAAAAAAAGAAGGAAAACGTGAAGTCTCAATAGAAACAAAATCTACCAAAAAAAAAAAATGCACAAACCAAAGGAATTCAGCAGGAACAAAGAAACAAAGAAAATGTCAGCACCACAGAAAACAGCTATACAACGTGATAGTAAATAAACCCATACCTATCAATAATAATACTAAATGTAAATAGCCTAAATACACCCATAGAGTGACAGAGTGGATATAATAAAATGAAAATAAGTAAACCAGGATCCGTCAATATGCTGTTTACGAGAGATACACCTTAGAAACAAAGATGCCTGGTATATTGACCAACAGAGTCAAAATGAAAACCATATATAAATCCATCAACTTATGGTTACACAATCTTCTGTAAGGATCAGAAGTCCATCACTATGGGGAAAAGATAGTCTTTTTTAGAAATCTTGCTGATAAAATTGGGTGTATTTCATAACATGGAGGCAACTTGAGAGCATTATGCTAAGTCAAATAAATGAATCACAAAAGGACAAACATTGTGTGAAATCTGTACTGTAAAACTCATGAAAAGGTTTACACATAAAAAGAAACATTCTTTGATGGTTATCAGTTGGAGTAGGGGATGGAAAAACACTAAATAAACAATAGACAAGTGGAAACTTTGATAGTACACTACGGGGGAAGCCAACACGACTTGTGTGAAGGACGGTCATGGAAGCTCTATAGACACATCCCAAACTCCTCGAGGGATGAAAGTGCTGGACCAGAGGATGTGGGAACCAGGTGTCAGGGAACATGTGGCTCAACTGGCATAACATAGTTCATAAAGTGTTCTACTTTCTACTTTGGTGAGCAAGCAGCAGTTGAGGTCTTAAAAGCCTGTGAACAGCCATCTAAAATACTCCACTTGTCTTACTGCTTCAAGAGCAATGAAGAATAATGAATATTAAAGAAACAAAAGAAAGATTATTAAAGAAACAAAGGAAAGACCACATCTGCAACAGCCTACAGCAGACTAAATCCAGTACAACTAAATGGTGCCTGACTACCACCACTAACCGCTCTGACAGGAATCACAACAGAGTCTTGGACAGAGCTGCAGAGAAATTTAGAACATAATTCTAACCTGACAAGGAAGACTGGACTTGCTGGCTGCACAGAGTTGGGGAACCCTGAGAACATGGCCCCCCAGCACTCCTTCAGCTCAGTAATGAAGTTACTTTTGAGGTTCACCTTTCAGCCAAAGATGGAGCAGGCCCGTAAAGAGAACCCAAGTTTAGATAGGAGAGCATTGCTCTCTAGTGAGGCTGTTAAACAGTGTCATAAAGCAATATATATATAGTTAATGAGAAATTAATTTATTCTGTAAGCCTTCACCTAAAGTACAAAAACAATAACAAACTGAGAAAACCGTGAAAAAATAAAAATAAAAAAGAATTCATATTCTTACCGTATTTTAAACTACTTAAATCCCAAATAAAGCAATTATTGTGTTTCAGCTTGGGATACATGGTAGAACTTTGGAAACACTATATTCTAATTGAAAACTGAACTTCCATAAGCATTTTATTATATATCCCAAGTTTTCCCTTTGCCAAGGTAGTGCACTTTTTGTTGGTTATCATTTAGCTCCATGTGGATTTCCAGTTTAATCTCCATCTGGTCATATATGCTAATTTAGGATTTCTCCCATGCCCTCTGGTTGCTTTTGCTTCAGCTAAATGGTAATAAATATAAACTCAATCAGTTGTATCACACTGAGAAAGTCTTGGACTTTATCATGGTTTAGTCCAAATATTCATCTAGTATTATGCTGCTTATAGAAGGTTCTTGATTTACAGTGAATAATAGAACTATTCAACTTGTTTTTAATTTGTAGGAAAGCATTAAATCAATATTAGCAAGTGTGTTTGTGCTACAGGGGTAAAAAACATACAGATCCTAAGTCTTGGAGAAAAATAAATCACGGTTCCAAGTCACCAGTCAGCTGCCATTTTGTCATATTCTGGTGGCTTGCATGTTGTTGTAATGCTGGAAATTATCTGACCCATATATACGACAGTGGACAGGGTTTGGTGGAGATTTCAGAGTGAGACAGAGTAGTAAAAGGCCTGGTGATTTACTTAAAAAAAAACTAGCAAAAAAAATTAAAATCATACAGATCACAACAGAGTGGTCTCCTACATGCTTGGCTTGGATAAGTAATCAAAAGGTATCAGTCTCTGTAAGAAGACATCATGTCTGATGAAGTACAGGGCCAACAAGGCTAAGAGAGATCTCTTTGAGATGGATTGGCTTAATTGCAACAGTGGACAGAAATAGGCTGGTGATCATGTGGATTATAAAGGACTGGGTAACATTTTCTTCTGTTATACTTAAGATCACCATGAATTAGAGTCACCTCAATGACAACTATCTATCTATGGTTTAAAGAGATTTAGTGGTGCCTTCTAAGTTAAACAGTTTGATAGAATGCAGCAAATACTAATCTTTCCAAGTCAGTGTATTACATTTGTATGTGTTAGAACTTTTTAAATTGTTGTACTTTTGCTAAAGCCAGTCTACACCATACTCAAAATCATGTTGCAAAACTACAGTCTGGAGACATTACAACAGAGTTGAAGAAACTCTTCCAATATCTATAGAAGAATTGTACACCGTTAGAATCTAGGTCCCAGACTCTTAAAGTTTTGATTATCTGAAAAGATGGTCTTAAGAGCGAGTACGACATACAGTATTCAGAGAAATGAATTGGTTGAAACTGATTTCTCTGAGGAAAGTCAGTGTGGTGGTTATTTGTCCATTCTGGGCATCAAAATCATAGATTATAATAACTGAAACATTTACAGAATGTTTAGCCTGGGTCACTGATTCAAGGGCTTTGTGTATATTAGCTCATAAAATACTCATAATGTTCTTATGTTGTCCTTATTTTGCAGATGAAGAGATTGAGGCACAAAAATGTTTAAACAATTTGCTTAAAATTATAAAGCTATTTCCTTGGATATTTGTTTCCAGAATCTTTGCACTATATCACTGTTACACTTTAACAGTGAGGGTGAGATCACCTAGCTTATGAACTGATATGTATTGTTGTTATGTGCCATGAGTCACTTCTAACTCACAATGACCCCATGTACAGCAGAAGAAAATTCTGCCTGGTCCTGCTCCATCCTCATAATCATTGTTGTGCTTGAGCCCATTGTTGCAGACCCTGTGCCAAGACCATCTTTGATGGTCTTCCTCTTTTTTCACTGACCCTCTACTTTACTCAGTGTTATATACTTTTTCAGTGATTGACCTGCTCTGACAGCATATCCTAAGTCTGTTAGACAAAGTCTCACCACCCTTTTGTCTAAAGGCATTCTGGCTGTACTTCTTCAAAGACAGGTTTGCTTGTTCTTTTCAAAGTCTGCAGTACATTCAATGTTCTTCACCAACATCATCATTCAAAGAAGTCAGTTCCTCTAGATCTTCCTTACTCACTGTCAGGCTGTTGCATGCATATGAAGCAACTGAAAACACCATGGCTTGAGTGAAGTGCACCTTGACCCTCAAAGTGACATGTTTGCTTTTGAACACTTTTAAGAGATCTTTTGCTGGACATTTTCCCAATGCAACGTGTCATTTGATTTTTTGACTGTTTCTGGGTGTTGATTGTGAATCCAAGTAAAATGAAGTCCTTGACACCTTGAATCTTTTCTCCATTTATCATGATGTTGCTTACTGGTTCAGTTGTGAAGATCTTGTTTTCTCTGTGTTGAGGTACAATCCATACAAATGTCTGTGGTCAGTAAATTCTTGAAGTCCTCTTCACTTTCAACAAGCAATGTTGCATCATCTGCATAGCATACGTTGTTAATGAGTCCTGCTATAATCCTGATGCCACAGTCTTCTTCATATAGTCTAGCTTCCTGGGTTACTTGCTCAAAATACAGACTGAATGGGTATTATGAAAGGATACAACCGTGATGCACACTTTCCTGATTGTAAACTACACAGTATCTCTTGATCTGTTCAAACAACTGCCTCTTGATCTACATACACGTTTTTCATGAACATAATTAAGTGTTCTGGAATTCTTACTCTTTCCATTGTTATTCACAATGTGCTATGATCCATACAGTGGAATGCCTTCCCATAGCCAGTGGCATAGCTTTCAGCATCACAGCTACACACAAGCTCCAAAAGCACGATAAACTGACAGAGGTACTTCTGAAAGATATCCTAACCCATAATGTAGGACAAGGGCCCCTAGTAGCATCGTGGTTAAGCACATGGTTAGCAGTTTGAATGCACCAGCTGCTCCTCAGAAACCCTGTTAAGCTGTTCTCTGTCCCATAAGGTTGCTAGGATTCAGAATTAACTGAATGGCAGTGAGTTTGGGTTTCTTTGGTTTACTGCGGGAAATAAGAAAATAAAGAGTTGTGGTTCTCATACTCTAGAATTTGTCTTGTGATGTTTTCTATACACTTGCATGAAATTTACTGGAAGGCAGTGGAGTGGCTTCTACCAGTCTCTAGTACTAGTGTCTGAGGTGCATTATGCACTGGAATGTCTACTTTTTCACATGAGCAAAAAAGTCTACCCTGCTTACTGCTCATGCTGTAACCAAAGTGTCAAAGAAGTAATATCCTTCCACTAGATCTTGAAACTTCATCTTCTTTTTACTTAGTGATATCAATGTGGCTGCAAGAAGATAATCTTTCAGATTGAGCTGTCTGTTAACTTACTTATGTTTCAAAGCCTTTGTTTCCTTATCTGTCAAATGGCAAGGCTAATTACTACAGTATTCTCATGGAATTTTGTGAAAATTAAAGGAGTTTGAATCTGTAATAACAAATCTTAGTTATTAGAGTCAGTACTCATACTTTACTTCTTAACCATATGTAGGGGTAATGGGGGAGACATTCAGATTAGAAGGACCATGTTCTACTTAAAGTCTGAACTAACTCCTCACACTGGAATTCTATGGGTTCCCCATGTTTCACTATTGCATTGTACTTCTCTAGTATAAGCTAAATATAGCTCAGGGTGGCTCCTGTGTAAGTATTTCATACCCTATATTGTCTGGACTATTGTAGAAATAAACTTCAAGTTATAATTAATAACTTATCATCAGCCCATAGCCATATATCATGGATTGAAATGCGCCATCCCCCAAAAAATCTGTCAGCTTAGTTGGGCCATGAGCCTCAGTATGGTATGATTGTCCACCACTTCATGTGATTTCTCTATGTGTTGTAAATCCTACCACTAAGATAAACTGAGATGCATTGTTGTTGTTGCTAGGTGTAATCGAGCCAGTTCCAACTCATGGCAGCCCTGTGAACAACAGAACAAAACACTGCCCAGTCTTTTGCCATGTCCACAATCATTTTTTTTAATTACAAGTTTACTTGTGTTGCAAAGAATTACTCCTTTTTTTTTTTATTATGATGGAATGAAAATGTACACACTCTGTCCTTGCAATATTGGGTTAAGATGGGAGGAATACACAAGTTGTGTTGAAGTCCCATTAATACTGATCTTCTTACTAAGGTGTGCTGTTACCAATTTCACCCAACCAAATTTCTAACAACTATCTAATCTAAGACTTTGTCCCTCACCCTCCCACCCTCCTCACCCTTGTAGCCATCAACGGTCAAACAGTCTTTTCTATTATGCATGAGTCTGCTTTTAAGCTTTTATCATAGCGGTCTCATATAATATTTCTCCTTCTGTTGCTGACTACTTTCACTCAACATAATGCCCTCCAGTTGAAACTAGGTTAAGAGACGTTTCCTGCTATCATTGTTGTTCTTTATCACTGCATAGTGCTCCACTGAGTACATATACCATAGTTTACCCATCCATTCTTCTGTTGTTGGGCATCTGGGTTGATTCCATCTTTTTGCTATTGTGGACTGTGCTGTGATGAACATTTGTGTGCATGTATCAGTTGGTGTGAATGGCCTTGATTCTGTAGAATACATCCCAAGCAGTGGAATTACTGGCTCAAATGGTATATCTAGATCCATTATTTTAATGTAGCACCAGATTGCTTTCCAAAGAGATTGCACCTTCTTCATTCCCACCAACATTGTAGGAGAGTTCTAATCTCTCCATAGTCTCTCCAGCATTTAGTGCTTGACATTTTTTGGATCATGGCCAACCTTGTTGAGATCAGATGGTATCTCATTGTCATTTTGATTTGAATTTCTTTAATAGTTAATGATCATGACCATGTCCGCATGTGTTTTTTGGCTGCCTGGATCTCCTCTTTAGAAAAGTGTCTGTCCATCTCCTTTGCCCATTGCTTAACTGGATAATTTATCTTTTTTTATTGATATTTTGTAGTATGTTATAGATTATGAAGATCAGGCATTGGTCTGACATAGAGTTTCCAAATATTTTTTTCCATTCTGTAGGTGGTCTTTTAATTCTTTTGATGAAGTCTTTGGATGAGCAGAAGTGTTTGATTCTTATTAATTCCCATTTATCTATTTTGTCTTCTGATGAATGTGATTTGTCAGATTTTGAAGTCTGTCTACACTGTGTATTAAAACTTCCATCATTGATCCTATTTTATCTTGGATGAGCTTTATCGTTTTAGATGTTATATTTAGATCTTTTGCCCATTTTGAGTTGGTTATTGTATAAGGTGTGAGGTAAGGATTTTAATTTTTTGCATATGGATATCCAATTTTGTCAGCACCATTTATTAAAGAGACTGTTCTTACCCTAGTTTAAAATCTTAGGGCCTTTGTCAAATATCAGCTGTTCATAGGAGGATGTTGGCATCTCTGGGGTCTCTATTCTGTCCTGTTAGTCTACATGTCTCTTTTTGTACCAGTACCAGTCAGTATAATAGGTTCTAAAGTTAGGTAGTGAAAGGCTTCCAAGTGTGTTCTTCTTTAGCAGTGCTTTACTTATCCAGGGCTTCTACCCTTTTCAAACAAAGCTGATGATTTGTTTCTCTATCTCATTAAAAACTGTCGCTCAAATTTGTATTTGGGTTGCATTATATAAGTAGATTACTTTGGGCAAAATAGACATTTTCATAATATTGAGTCTTCCTATCCATGAACAGGGCAGATTACTACACTTAATGTAAGTCTCTCCCGGTTTTTTGTAGTAGTCTTGTAGTTTTCTTTGTAAAGATCTCTTATTGCTCTAGTTAGATTTATTCTTAGATATTTTATCTCCTTGGGGTCTATAGTAAATGGAATTGATTTGGTGATTTCTTCTTTAATAAGCTCACTGTTGGTATAAAGGAATCCTATCAATTTGGTTATGTTTGTCTTGTATCCAGATACTTTGCTGAACTCTTCTATTAGCTCCAATAGCTTACTTATGGATTCCTTTGGATTCTCTGTATAAACAATCATATCATCTGGAAAGAGGGAAATCTTTACTTCTTCATTCCCAATACGGATGCCCTTTATTTCTTTGAGTTGTCTAACTGCTCTGGCTAGAACTAGTAGCACAATGTTGAATAGAAGTGGTGAGAGCGGGCATCCTTGTCTAGTTCCCATTCTCGAAGGGAATTCTTTCAGTCTTTCACCATTTAGGATGATGAAAGTAGTAGGCTTTGCATAGATGCTACTGATTACATTGAGGAATTTCCCCTCTATTCCTATTTTCTGGGAGTTTTAAGCATGAATGGGTGTTGAACTTTGTCAAATGCATTTTCTACAGCAATTGACAAAATCAAGGGATTCTTATCTTTTGTATTATTAAAGTCATAAATTGTTTTTCTGATATTGAAACAGCCTTGCATCTCTGGAATGAAACCAACTTGATCATGATGAATGATTGTTTTCATATGCTGTTGAATTCTATTGGCTAGAATTTTGTTGAAGATGTTTGCATCTAGATTCATGAGTGATATTGGTCTGTAATTTTCTTTTTTCGTGGGGTCTTTCTCTAATTTTTGTATCAGGGTTATGCTGGCTTCGTAGAATGAACTTGGAAGTATTCCATCTCTTTCTATGCTGTCAAGTAGCCTCAGTAGTATTGGAGTTAACTCTTCTCTAATAGTTTGGTAGAATTCTCTAGTGAAGCCATCTGGGCCAGGACTTTCTTTGGTTGGTAGATATTTCATGACTTTTTCAATCTCTTCCTTTGTGATAGATTTATTAAGCTAGTCTACTTCTCCTTGTGATAATCTTGGTGAGCCATATGAATCTAGAAATTTGTCCATTTCCTCTAGGTTTGCAAACCTGTTAAAGTACAGCATTTCAGAGTATTCTGTTATGATATTTTTATTTCAGCTGGATCTGTTGTAACATCTCCCAATTCATTTCTTAACTGGGTTATTTGTATCTTCTGCTGTTTTTCTTTCATAAGTTTAGCCAGTGGCTTATCAATTTTGTTGATCTTTTCAAAGAACCAGCTTTTGGTTTCGTTAATTTTTTCAATTGTTTTTCTATTCTCTAATTCATTTAGTTCTGCTCTAATCCTTATAATCTCTTTTCTTCTGGTGTCTGAGGGGTTCCTCTGTTGCTCTCTTTCTATTTGTTCAAGCTGTGAGGTTAATTCTTTAATTTGGGCCCTTTCTTCTTTCCAGATGTGTGCATTTATAGAGATCAGCTGACCTCTGAGCACTGCTTTTGCTGTATCCCATAAATTCTGGTAGAATGTGTTTTCATTCTCATTGGAATCCATAAATTTATTTCTTTTGTCTTTAATTTATTTTATAACCCAAGGCTTTATAAGTAAAGTGTTGTTCAGTTTCCACAAGCTGGAATTTTTACCTATGAATTTTCTGTTATTGATTTCAACTTTTATAGCTTTATGGTCCGAGAAGGTACTTTGCAGTAAATCAATGGTTTCAATTTTATGGAGAATTGTTTTATGACCTAACACATGGTCTATTCTGGAGAATGTTCCACGTGCATTGGAGAAGAAGGTATATTTATCTGCTGATGGATGAAAAGATCTGTACATGTCGTAAGGTCAAGTTGGTTGATTGTTGTAATAAGATCTTCTGCATCTTTACTGAGCTTTTTTTCTGGATGATCTATCCTTAACTGAAAGGGGAGTGTTGAAGTCTCCAACTATTATTTTGGAAGGATCAATCTCATTTTTCAATGTTGTCAGTATTTGTTCAATGTATTTTGGTGCTCTGGTATTGGGTGCATAAATATTTAATATTGTTAAGTCCTGCTTGCAATAAAAAATGACCATCCTTGTCCACAATAGTGGCTTTTACATTAAAATCTATTTTATTTGAGGTTAATATTGCCACACCTGTTCTTCTTTGTGGATTGTTAGCTTGATATATGTTATTCCAACCTTTAATTCTCCATTTGTCCATATCTTTAAGTCTAAGGTGTGTTTCTTGTAAGCAGCATATAGATGGGTCATGTCTTTTGATCCAGGTTATCAGTTACTGTCTCTTTACTGGAGCGTTCAGTCCACTTACATGCAATGTAATTATTGATAGGTATGTGCTTATTGCTATCATTTTGAAAGTGTCCTGAATTGTCACCTAAAATATACATTTAGGGAAGAGCTTCTTTTAATATTTCATATAATTTTGGTTTAGTTTTTATGAAATCTCTAAATTTCTCTTTATTTTCAAAAGTGTTAATTTCCCTATTATATGTGATAGACAATTTTGCAGAATAAATAACTCTAGGATGGAAGTTTTTCTCATTCAGGGCTTTCAATGTGTCTGCCCACTGTTTTCCAGCCAGCCTTGTTTCGGCAACAAGGTCAGATGAAAGTCTACAGTGTTTCCCTTGGAATGTTAGTTTCGCTTTGAGCCTTTCTGTCTTCAGAAGCATCTGTTTGTGTTTTAGCTTATTAAGCTGTATTATAATATATCTTTGCATTCTTCTCTTTGGGTCTGACTTTTGTGGTACTCAATAAATGTCTTGGATTCCTATATTCACTTTGCTCATTTCTGTCAGATCTCTACATCAATACTCTCTATATCGTCATTAATCCTCCCTTGTTCAGGAACTTCAATTAAACATAAATTATTCCTCTTCATGGCATCCCACATGTTTCTTAATGCTTCTTCATTTTTCTTATTTCTTTTCTCTGATTTCACCTCATAAATGCTGGTATTAGTTACTTTGTCTTCTAGGTCACTGAATCTAACTTCCATCTATTCAATCCCACTCTTTTGGCTTTGTATAGAATTATCTAATTCTGTAATTTTGTTATTAATCTGACGTATTTCAGATCGTTGATGTTCTAGCATTTCAAATATCTTACCAAATTTTTCATTTTTTACTCTTGAATAGTTTAAAGGGGTCCTTTGCTGCAGATTTTCCCAGTGCAATGTGTCTTTTGATTTCTTGGCTGCTGCTTCCATGAGTATTGATTTTGGACTCAAGTACAATGAAATCCTTGACGACCTCAGTCTTCTCTACATTTCTGACAATGTTGCTTACTGGTCCAGTTGTGAGGATTTTTGTTTTCCTGATGTTGAGGTGCAATCTATACTGAAGTCTGTGGTCCTTGATCTTCATCAGTAAGTGTCTCAAATCTTCTTCATTTCCAGCAAGTAAGGTGGTGTCGTCTGCATAATACAGGTTGTTAATGACTTGTCCTCCAATCCTGATGCCTCATTCTTCTTTGTATCATCCAGTTTCTCGGAGTATCTGTTTGGCATACAAATTAAAAAGGTATGGTGAAAGGATACAACCCTGATGCACACCTTTTCTGACTTTAAGCCATGCAATGTTCCCTTGTTCTGTTAGCTAGACTGCCTCTTGATCCATATACAGATCCCTTAAGAGCACAATTAGGTTTTCTGGAATTCCCATTCTCCATAAGGTTAGCCATAGGTTAGTATGATCCACACAGTCAAATGCTTGGCACAGTCGATGAAACACAATAAACATCTTGCTGGCTTGGCTGATATTGTTTGCTTTCAGCCAAGATCCATCTGTCATCAGTGATGATATCCCTGGTTCCACATCTTCTTCTGAACCCAGCTTGAATTTCTGGCTATTCCTTGTCAACATACTACTGTAGTTGCTTTTGAATGATCTTGAACAAAATTTTACTTGTGTGCAATGTCGACAATATTGTTCAGTAATTTCCACATTTGGTTGGATCACCATTCTTTGGAATGCGCATATATATAAATCTCTTCCATTCAGTTGGCCAGGTAGCTGTCCTCCAAATTTCTTGGCATAGATGAATGAGCACTTCCAGAACTGCATCTGTTTGTTGAAATATCTCAATTGATATTCCATCAATTCCTGGATCCTTGTTTTTTGCCAAGGCCTTCAGTGCAGTTTTGACTTCTTCCTTCAGTACCATTAGTTCCTGATCATATACTACCTCTTCAGAAGGCTGAACATTAACGAGTTCTTTCTGGTATAATGGCTCTGTGTATTCCTTCCATCTTCTTTTGATGCTCCCTGAGTCTTTTAATAGTTTCCCTGTAGAATCCTTCACTACTGCAACTTGAGGCTTGAATTTTTTCTTTAGTGCTTTCCACTTAAAAAAATGCAGAATGTGTTCTTGCCTTCCGGTTTTCTATTTCCAGCTCTTTGCACGTATCATTATAATACTTTCCTTTGTCTTCTTGGGCTGCTCTTTGAAATCCTCTGTTTAGGTCTTTTTTACTTTGCCATTCCTTCTTTTTGCTTTAGCTGTTCAACGTTTGAGAGCAAATTTCAGAGTCTCTCCAGACATCCAGTGTGGTCTTTTCTTTCTTTCATGTCTTTTTAATGACCTCTTGCTCTCTCAGGAATGATGTCTTTAATGTCATTCCATAATTCGTCTGGTCTTCAGTTGCTAGTGATTAGCGCATCAAATCTGTTCTTTAGGTGGTCTTTAAGCTCAGGAGGGATATACTCAAGGTCATACTTTGGCTCTCGTGGACTTGTTCTAATCTTCCTCGGTTTCAATTTGAGTTTGTATATGAGTAGTTGATGATCTGTGCTGAAGTCAGCATCTGGTCTTGTTTCTGACTGCTGATATGGAGCTTTTCCATCATCTTTTTCCACAGATGTAGTCAGTTTGGTTTCTGTGTACTCCATCTGGTGAGGTCTATGTGTACAGTCACTGTTTGTGTTAGATAAAAAAGATATTTGCTGTGAAAAAGTCATTAGTCATGCAAAATTATACCACACGATCTCTGGCATTATTTCTGTCACCAAGGCTGGTTTTCTAGCTTTTGCATTTCAATCATCAATAACTGTCAACACATCCAGATTGCAGGTTTGATCAATTTCAGACTACAGAAGCTGGTAAAAATCTTCAACTTCTTCATCTTTGGCCTCAGTGGTTGGTGCCTACATTTGAATAATAGTCGTATTAACTGGGCTTCCTTGTAGGCATATGGATACTATCCTATCACTGACAACATTGTACTTCAGGACAGATCTTGAAATGTTCTTTTTGATGATGAACACAAAACCGTTCCTCTTTGAGTTTTTGTTCCCAGCCTAGTAGACTACATAATTGTCAGGTTCATAAAGACCCAAACTAGTCCATTTCAGCTCATTAATACCAGGGTGTCAATGTTTGTGTGCTCCATTTCATTTTTGGACAATTTCCAATTTTCCTAGAATCATGCTTGCACATTCCATGTCCCAGTTATTAGTGGATGTTTACGGCTGTTACTTCTCATTTTGAGTCATGCCACATCAGCAAATGAAGATACCAGAGGCCTTACTCCATCCACGTCATTAAGGTCAACTCTACTTTGAGGAGGCAGCTCTTCCCTGGTCATCTTCCCAAGTGCCTTCCATCCTGCGGGGCTCAGTTCCCAGCACCATATCTGACAATGTTCTACTGTTCATAAAGCTTTCTCGAGCTAATTCCTTTCAGATGTACACTGCCAGGTCCTTCTTCCTAGTCCATCTTAGTCTGGAAGGTCAGCTGAAACTTGTCTACTGTGGTTGACCCTACTGGCGCCTAAACACCAATGGCACAGATGGATTAGTGGCAATCATATTGATGAGCTATACAAAATTAGATAGTGTCTTAAACCAATCTTTTTGAGAGACACAAAGTGAAAAGAAAGCAGAGAGGCATGTGGGATCCCATGTCACCAAGAATGTGCATCCTTTGGACCTGAGGTTCCCACATTGAGATGGCCCAAGAACAAGGGCAGACTAATATCAGGGCTCCATTGCCAACAGAGAAAACCTCCCTGGGGAGCTGCAACACTCACTGAATTTAGAATTTAGACCTGTAGCCTACTGGACTGTGAGACAATAAATTTTTCTTTGTTAAAATCATCCACTGTGGTATTTCTGTTACAACAACATTAGACAACATATAACAAGAGCCAAAATTCTTGTTACCTTAGTACTGAATCCTTGCATCACCATTTTCATCTTTCTTTGTTGTCTTAATATGGTGTAAGGAGAATACAATAGGAAAAAGAGATAATTCTTGTCCCCAACACCCAGATTTCAGAAAAGGAGAAAGGGAAATCAAATATTTTAATTTCACAGCAAACCATTTATTAAATACTGTTTTGCTAGCTTAAAGTCCACTAAATTCAATTTTTTCATCATCATTTCTGGTGAATTTGTATTAGAGCCCCAGCTCCATCCCTTGTAAGTATAGGGAAAGAAGCATTTTCCTGGCTAATCCCAGTTTTTGTCTCTGTCTCCTGGCAGAGATATTTGTTCAATGGTTATTGTGAAGGGATCTCTCTCTTTATGAGTAATTTGGGTTTCAACCTTGGGTCTGTATCTGTTTTCCTAACCAAGCTGGGTCTGGGTACATGCAAATATCTAGGTGCAGATTAGATAACAACCGTTCACATGAGCAGCCTAAACTGTAAGCCTTCCCTTATTCCACTTTGGAGCTCTGGTGGTATAGTGGTTAAGAGTTACAGTGAACTACAGTTGCCTTAATCAAACTAAGCTAAAATGGTTCACTGTTTGAATGCACCAGCAGGAAGCACAGTCAACCCTCATTTTTTCTGCTAGCATGAGTTAGGAGAGCCAAGGTGTGAGTTTTGAGTCATCACAGTATCTATTAGTCAAAACAGGCACCCCAAATTAAAATGCTCTTAGTGGCCATTGTTTTCTTTCCAACTGATGACAACCTTATGTGTAACAGTGAAACATTGTTAGGCCCTGCACTATCTTCACAATCATTGGCATGCCTGAGTTCGTTGTTTCAATTAGTGTTACCTATAAGGTTTTCATTGGCTGATTTTCAGGAGAAGATGGTCATGTCTTTCTTCCTTCTCTGTCTTAGTCTTGGAAACTTCTGCTGGTAACTGATATTTGATTAACCATAGCTTCACAAATGACAGCAACATAGAAGCCACCTCATATTTAAAAGACTGTACTTGCTATCTAATAAAGCTTCAAAAAAGAACTGGAAAATAAATTCAATACTATGCTTCAGCTTGTTAAGTCAAAACATGGTAATAGACACCCTGTTTCCTAAGTTGTTCTTTACTATACCAGGAATATAACTCTATTAAAAAGTCATTACTTCCAGGAATACAGCATCAGGAAAGCAGTTTCTTGTAGAACCACGGCTAGGAGAACCCCACAGAGGCAAACATGTACACTGACCATTGTGCTAGTTACTAAAATGGAGAATTGAAGAGTATTAATCTGGGAAGCAAATGCATTTTGATGGTCTATAGACCAAGTCCCTGTAATTGGATCACTTCGTCTCTCCACAGCCAGAAAGAACTATTACCTGAAATGATTCACCACCTTAGCAAATTTCCGAATAATATCAAGTAGCTTTGTTACAATCAAATTCATTTTCCAGGCATGGCAAGCCTGGTAGTAGAGGGCTGTGCTCACTGAGGACATACAGATGAAGAATTCATGACAAAGAAACACATCCATTTAAAATTTCTGTAGTATTCTGATTTGAATTGTAAGTTTCACATATCTTTGCTTGTTTGGAATTGGTTGGGAAAGCTGACCTTTTCTAGATATATCATCATGGTTTGTAGATCTCAGACTGAAGCATACTGGTCTAAAAACTGCTGCCTTGAGGGATCTTGAGGCAATTGGCTTTATCGCTTAGACTTCCCCTGCAACATGTATGGGATATAATTTCTGAACCACCAAGAAATACTTGCTCCTCAAAAAGTGGTTCATCACTGCTGTCATAATGCCTGAAATTTTACCAGTATAAGTTACAACTTGGCACAATCAACTCTTGTAAAAGTTACTGACAGTGTAAATGTGGTATTCCTTGTTCAGTTCAAGCTGAAAGCTGGCTGGTAAAGCAATTTAATAAACTTGAGTGGTGGTTACTGTTTCACTGAGGTATAACACTATGGCATCTGCTTCCTCCTAATCTTTCCATTTGCAGCTTTTCTTCAGGTCAGTCAGCTGAAACCAGAATTCCACGCACATGTAATAAGAGACCACATTGGCCACGAGACAGTACCATTCTATAGTGAGTATTGCCTATGAACCAAACAACTCATGCAACCCAAAATCGTTGGAGATAATGCCATTTAGTGGTGACTACACCCATTTCAGAAACCATAGATGAGTCAGCCTCTTTCACACTGAGCCGTAGCCTGGCCCTTTTGAATACACGTGCTTTGCCCAATTCCAATTCTTTTCTCTTAGTTCCTTAAGTCAACTATTGGAATGGACTGAACTTTCTCTGAACCGGCAAAGTGGCCACCTGGATTCCTTTTGTTCAACACCCCTCGGGGTTGGTAAGTACAAACTCTCAGCTTACTTTTGATTTGACTTGAAACAAAGGCATATAATTCAGGTGTGTGTTTATTGGATTTTCTGTTTCTGGTCAGTTCATCTTGATTTTAGGAGGTTAGCATAGACAGATCTGTTCAGATTGAGAGATTCGTAATCCTTCTGGGCTGGCTTGACTCTGAGGAGTGGAAGTGAAAATTTCCAATTGACACTCAGTTGAGAGACTGAGATTTGAAATCCCTCCATTTGGTATTAGGTATAGAAGGTATCTGAAGGAGTAAAGTGGGAAATGGATCTCACTGAGACCACCTTCATCCCCTTTTTCATCTCTGGCTTGTCTGGTGTGAGCTCTCAGTCTGTCTACCTGTTTTATGGAGATTGATTGGTAGAAAGAAATACAGGTTGAATTAGAACATAACTATAGAGGCTCTCGGGAATATATTTATTGGGCTGAAGAAAGAGATACACAGAGAGAGTACATTTCAATTTTGATTGAGATTTGGATCACCATATAGGATACTCTCTGGGTGGAGTGTTAAGATTTCAAAAAGTTCTGTCCTGAAGCTGGGAAAACATTTTGCTGCAGTGTGAGAGACAGACAAATTCCTACTGGACTAAGAAGAAAAAGCTGGCTGTATCAACTACCCATAAAAATAGCAGTTTAGATTCTTGGGAACAGTTAATTGCACAGGATGGGAAGTCAGGAAAGCATTCCAGGTGATTCACCCCTGGGGTGTGTTCTTAAACATTAGCAATTCTTTTCTCAAGACCAATTAAAGAAAAAAGAAACTCATATTCCTTAGTAATACTCCCTGGTCTCAGTACATCCTAAGTGACCAAGAGAAGAGGTTATTACACAAGTCACTTAGTTATAACACAATTTTTCAGTTAGACCTGTACTGTAAGAGAGAATAAAAGTGGGATGAAATCCGTTATGTCTAGACCTAAGGGCTCTGAGCCAAAGTAAAGAACAGCAGGCTAAATGAAAATTAACTCATGTGAAATTGATGACTGTGCAATAGCTGAAGAAGCCTCTGAAAGAATCTGAGGGGCCTAATTTGTTGGAAGACCCTCATCTCAACAGAGGCCCTGTGCTGGCCCCTGAAGTACACCTTCCTGAGCCTCTCAATATCTCCTTTCTCCTGAATTCTCTCTACCCATTGCTCCTGACCAACCCTCCACACCCCATCCAGTCTTCTTACCCTTCCCCACACTCAGGGCTCAAGGTATCTCTCATGCCAGATCCTAATGAGGCTTCTTACATACCAATGGTCCACTGCCCCTACGACTTCTCTATTACTCTGTCCTTCCAAGGACCTAGTGAACCTACAAAAGAAAGTTTGGCCCTGTGAGATGAAGTGGATAGTGAGTAGAGTGGTATGAGTACAGGTCTCTTTTTCCATATCAAATCTGAGCATACACAAGGAGAAACTAAGGAAGTTTTCAGAGGACACTGAAAAGTTTAGAGAAGAATTTGGTATAGTTAGCCTTAATTTCAAACTTATATTGGCTACCTATTGTTCTACAGATGAAAACAAAGAAAGGATACCAGCTAAAGCCAGAGAGCACACTGACAGCTCTATCCCCACAAATCCCAGACAAGCCAAGAGATGAAATGATCTCTGAGAATGACCCTTGGTGGAACTGTCAGGCCTAGACAGATTATGAAAGAACAAAATATTTCATTGCCTACGTAGATAAGGAATGAAAAAGTGTGTCCATTGACCAGTTAATTACTCAAGGATGAAGGAGATAACTCAAGGGAAAGATGAGAATTTTGCAGGTTTCTTAGACAGCAGCAGTGTGCATATCACAAGAAAGAAGGGCACTGGAAATGCAAGTGCTCAGTCTTCAGTCAGAGTAGCCAAGTTGCTATCCCAACAATGACCTCAAACTGCAAATTCCACCAATTTCTGAGTAAGAAAGCTCAGAGGACCACCTATTTCATGGAACATCTATAGCCAATCTCCACCACACCACAGAACTTCTGATTACTTTCCATGTGGCCAGTAGTAAAACTGAATTTGTGTTTAATACAGGAACCACTTACTCTGTCTTGAACAAACCTATTGACAAACTCTTCAGTCAGGGTTACATGATCACAGCCATCATAGGCAGGACTACACTAAAGTTTACTTTCCCTTTAACTTGTGAGATAGGTAATTTTGTTCTATCTCATTCCTTCTTATATATACACCTGAATACCTGTCCCTCTGCTTGGCAGGAGTCTGTTAACTAAACTAGGGATTATTGTTATTCTCTCTGGAGATAAGATCACCATGGAATGTCTTTAAAAGATTTATGATAATCTTGCTACTTTCAGAAGTGAAGCTAATGAAACCCACAACAAAAATAAGATATACCTACTGAGAACCTATCTTGGTTGCAACTCAGTTGTTACACTGTCATATCGTGAGTCCTGGCTAAAATAATTAATCATACTATTCATTTGGCATTCCAGTATTGCCTACATGTGTCTCCCAAAGGGGCTGATACTTCTTTGTGGCAACACTGCACTGGGGTGCATTAAGCTATTACATAGAAGTAGAATATGCAATGTTGGTTTTGCTCATCCCAACCCAGACCTCATTCAATATGTGTGGCTTCTTATCAAAGGAAAAGAGAAATATGACTAATAATACAAGGACAGTAGCCCTTTTTGGAATGTCTACAGTAACTATTCCCAGGTTCCTGTATCAAGAATCAAATATTTCTGCAACCATGGACACAGTAGCTCAACCCTAGGGGAAGGAGTTAGAGTCCTCAATCTAGCCTCCAATTCACTGACTAAAGTAGTTTTGGGTCATCAACTATCTCTGGATATTATTCTGGCTGACCAAGGCAAAGTCTGTAGTCACTAACACCAGCTGCTATACCTATGTCAATAATACAGGACAGATAGAAATTAAAGCAAAAAATCTGCTTGAGGAGGGGTCAAGATGGTGGACTAGACACATGTCTCCTCAATTTCCTCTGAGAACTAAGGTCTGGAATGATAACTGAATGAAGCAGTGGACATCCAGGGATCCCTGGAATCTGGCGTAGGGTTGTCAGATTTGTCTAGGCACAAGTAACAAACTAAACTACCCCTCTTAAAGATGAGCCAGAGGCCACTGACCTCTGCTTTTGCTGACTCACTCTATTAGAGGACTGCAGTTACTGATGCTTTTTGTCTTTTCCAAGAGGAGAAGACTTGACATGAGCTGGCAAATATATTGAACTGCAATGCTTAAGTAAACAGCATATAGTGCAGTGGAGAGACAGTACATGGGATAGCCACATATTGAGAGCCCAACTGCTGACTGAGGGCACCACTGCCCTCAACCCTCTCTTTTGTGAACTGCACCATAGGCTCTGCTGTTTCTTGGCAGGAAGGGCAGCTCAGCTGGTACGCCATCTTGGTTGGGTGGGTGGCAAAGTCACCCAACCGGGAGCCTTAGCTGTGGCTGATTCTCCAGATGAGCAACAGCCCATCTGGCAAGTACTTCTGCAGAAAAGCAACGTTTGAGACAATTCATGTTTAGATTAATGGCTGGGGCCTGGCAGAGGATGGAAGGAAGGCCCTATCCTCTCCCTACTTTGAACCATGTCATACCATCTGAAGATGGCTTATGAGGTGCTTTCATTGTCAGATGTAAGGTAGGGCCTGCCACACCTGAGGGCCTGTTTTCAGCAGCTGATGGACAAGCCTCCCCACCCTAAAGTAAAGTATCCTTTTAAATAAGACCACCTGGAGAACTGACTGCTGAGAGGCTTGGCAATATCTCCTCCATCCTTCACTGATCCACATCATAGGGTTGACTCATGCCTCCCCCCGACCTCTGTGACTCCATAAATAGGGACTATCTTTGCCAACCAGAAAGCAGAGCCTATCAACCCAGAGAGCCCACTTGGGCCAGTCACTGGGGACCAACACCCCTGTTAGAACTACTCCTCAGCTCCTGTTGAGGTAACACCACAAAAATTAATCAGCTTCTAGATGGCATACAGCCTATAGCTATCCATTTATTGAAAAAGTCTACCATGGCTCTGTAAAACTCCCAAAATAAAGAATCGAAAACTTTCCCAGATAAAGAAGCCTTTCTAAAACTATCAGAGGTCAAGTACAAAACAATTACATACAGAGCTCTTCTAGAGATTAAACAAAATGCAGCAGAACACAATAAACAGTTAAGTAAGCTGTTATAACTGATAGAACATCAGTGATCTGATATCCAGCAGGTCAATAACAAAATTACAGAATTAGACAGTTCAATCCAAAGCCAAAAGAGTAGAATTGAGTAGAAGGAAGTTAGACTTAGTGACCTTGAGGACAGAGCAACTGACACCAGCATTTGTGAGGATAAATCACAGAAAAGAAATAAGAAAAATGAAGAAGTGTTAAGAAACATGTGGGATTCTAATAAGAGCAATAATCTATAAATAATAGGAGTTCCTCAACAAGGAAAGATAGAGGAAAATACAGAAATTATTGCTGTAGAGTAGCTAATGGAAAACTTCCCTGAAATTATGAAAGAAGAGAACAGAGATACCCAAGATGTGTATTGAATACCACAAATCTAGACCCCAAAAGAAAGATACCAAGACATATTATAATCAAGCTTAATAAAATGAAACATAAACAGGTACTCTTAAAGACAGCAGTGCTCAAAGCAAAGCTAAAACTCAGAGGGAAATCCTGTAGGCTTTCATCTGACATCTTTGTAGAAAAGTTGTTCACAAGATGAATGACCCAGAACAGAATATTAAGAAAAACAGAACACATCAACAGTACAAAAATAAATGCATCAAAATGACAGCAGTAAACACATACCTATCAATAACTGCACTGAATGTAAATGGGCTGAACACTCAAAGAGACAACTGGTGACATCACCGATCAAAAGACGCAACCTGTCTATATGTTGTTCACAAGAAACACACATATGACTCAAATATATAAACCAACTGAAACTCAAAGTATGGAAAAATATATATCAAGCCAACAACATACAAAGAAAAACAGAAGTGGCAATACTAATCTCAGATAAAAATCAACTTTAATGTAAGATCCACTGTCATGGACAAGGATGGTCACTATTTATTGCTGAAAGGTTCAATACATAAGCGGACATAACAATATTAAATATTTATGCATGCAATACCAGGACATCTGAATACATCAAATAAATACTGACAACATTAAAAAATGAGATAGATGATTCCACAATAACAGATGGAAACTTCAAAGCTCCACTTTTGGTAATGGACAGATCATCAAGAAAAGAGCTCAGGAACCGTACAGAACATCTTACTGCAAAAATTAATCAACTAGACCTCACTGACATACACAGAACTTCTTACCCATCAACAGGTAAGTACACCTTCTTCTCCAATGAACATGGAACACTGTCCAGCATAGACTATGTGTTAGGACATAAAGTAAGTCTCAACAAAATCCAAATAACTGAATTACTGCAAAGTGTGTTCTCAGACCCTAAAGCTGTAAAAGTTGAAATCAATAGCAGAAAAATCATAGGTAGAAATTCAAATTTACAGGAACTGAACAACGCCTTGCTTGTACTCTAACAGATTTGAAAACATAGAGGAAATGGACAAATTTCTACATTCATATTACCTACCAAATATATCACAAGGAGAAGCAGAACAACTTAATAAACCCATCTGTTGTGGATTAAATTGTGTCCCCCGAAAAATATGTGTAGCTGTGTAGGTGGGCTATGATTCCCAATATTTTATGATTGCCCTCCATTTTGTGATTTTCCTATGCTGCATGTTAAAGGATTAGGATGGGATTGTAAATTCCTTTATAAGATCACCTTCTTGCTCCACCAAAAAGAGTTTCCCTAGAGCATGGCTTGCTCTACTCTTAATCCTTTCACTCTGCAAGAGGTAAAAAGAAAAGGGAAGCAAGCAGAGAATTGAGAACCTCACACCATCAAGAAAGCAGCACTGGGAAAAGAGAGCACCCTTTAGACCTGAGGTTCCTGTGCCAAGATGCTATCTGGAAAAAGACTGATGCAATACCAGACTTTCCCCCAGAGCCAACAAGCGGGAAAGCCTTCCCCTGAATTGGACATCCTGAATTTGGACTTGTAGTGTACTGGACTGTGTAAGAATAAAGTTTCCTTTGTGGAAGCCACCCACTATGTGGTATTTCTGTTAGAGCAGCACTAGCTGACTGAAACACCATCACAAAGGAAGAAACTGAAAAAGTCATCAAAAACTACCAACCAAAAGAAGCATTGGCCCAGATAGCTTCACCAGAGAATTTTATCAAATGTTTAGGAAGGACTTAACTCTAATACTTCTGAGACTATTTCAGAGCATTGAGAGAGATGGAATAATCTCAAATTCATTCTTTGAGGCCAGCATAACCCTAATACCAATGCCAGGGAAAGATCCTACTAAAAAAGAAAATTACAGAACAGTATCACTCATGAATCTAGATGCAAAAATCATCAACAAAATCCTAGCCAATGGAATTCAACAACATATTTAATAATAATAATACTAAACCTCATCATGACCAAATTAGAGTCATACCAGGGATGTAGGACTGATTCAATATCAGGAAAAAAAAAATTAATGTGATTAACCACAGAAATAGCACTAAGGATAAAAAATCCCTTGATTTCTTTAACTGATGATGCAGAAAAGGCATTTGACAAAGTTCAACACCCATTCAGTGCTAAGACTTCCATCAAAATAAGAATAGAGGGGAAATTCCTCAATGCAATAAAGGGCATCTATGCAAAACCAATCACTTTATATCATCGTGAATAGAGAGAATTCTCCTTGAGAACAGAAACTAGACAAGGATATCTGTTCTGACCACTTCTATTTGACATTGTACTAGAGGTTCCAGCCAGAGCAATTAGACAAGACAAAGATATATAGGGAATCCTCATCAGCAAAGAAGAAGTAAAAAAATCTCCCTATTTGCAGATGATATGATTGTATATACAGAGAATCCTAAATAATCCATAAGTAAACTACTGGAACTAATAGAAGAGTTCAGTAGGTGTGAAGATATAAGATAAACATAACTACATCAGTAGAATTCCTTTATAACAACAAAGAGACCATCAAAGAAGAAATCACCAAATCAATACCATTTAATATAGACCCCAAGAAGATAAAATATCTAGGAATAAATCTAATTACAGAAATAAAAGACCTATACAGAGAGAACTACAAGAAACCAAAAGAGACTTACATAAACATAGAAATCTACCCTGCTCATGGATAGGAAGACTTAACATCGTGAAAATGTCTGTTTACCCAAAGCAATCTACATACACAATGCAATCTCAACAAATTCCAATGACTTTTTTAATGAGATGGAGAAACAAATCAACAACTTTGTTTGGAAAGGGAAGAAAGCTTGGGTATATAAAGCGCTAGTGAAGAAGAGGAACACAGTGGGAGGCCACACAGTACCCTACTTTAGAACCTATTACACTGCCACAGTAGTCAAAACAGCCTGGCACTGGTGCAATATGAGACTTACAGACCAGTGGAACAGAGTGGAGACACCAGAGATGCCACCATCCTCTTGTGAACAGTTGATATTTGACATGGCCCTAAGATTGTAAACTGGGGTAAAAACAGTCTCTTTAACAAATGGTTTAGGCAAAATTGGATATCTATCTGCATAAACTTGAAACAAGACCCGTACTCACACCTTACACTAAAACTAACTCAAAATGGATCAAAGATCTAAGTATCAAACCTAAAACAAATGATCATACAGGGAAAACTAGGGTCAACAATGGAAGTTCTAATACACAGCTTAGACAAAATTAAAAAATGGACAAAGTACAATCAATAGAATAGAAAATAGATAATGAGATCTACTAAGAATCGAATACTTTTGCTCATCTAAAAACTTTGTCAAAAGAATTAAAGACCACCTACAGAGTGGCAAAAAATATTCAGCAACTACATGTCAGACTGATGTTGGATCTCTATAATCTACTCGGTACTGCAAAATATTAACAAGAAAAAGGTAAATGACCCAATTATGTGATGGGCAAAGAAGATGGGCAAAGGAGACACTTCATCAGAGGACACCCAGGCAGCCAAAAGACACATGAGGAAATTCTTGTGATCATCAACTACCAGAGAAATCCAAATCAAAACTACAATGAGATGCCGTCTTGTCTCAACAAGGTTGGCCATAATCCAAAAAGCACAAAACAACAAATGCTGGAGAGGTTGTGGAGAGATGGGAACTTCCTATACTGCTGGTGGAATTGCAAAATGATACAATCTCTTTGGAAAGCAATCTGGAACTTCCTTAAAAATCTTGAAATAAGTACTCCATTTGATCCAGTAATCCCACTGCTCAGAATGTATCCTACAGAAACAAAGGCTGTGACATGAACAGATACATGTGCACAAATGTTTATTGCAGCACAATCCACAAGTACAAAAAAATGGAATCAGCCTATATGTCCACCAACAGATGAATGGATAAACAAACTATGGTACCTATACTCACTGGAACACTATGTAATGATCAAAAACAATGATGATGCTAGGAAACATATAACCTTGTTTTAATTGGAAGACATTGTGCTGAGTAAAATCTGTTAGCAGCAAAAGGACAAATATTGCACAATACCCCTGGTAAAAAGACTTAAAAATAGACTTATGTACAGAAGAAAATACTCTTTGATGGCTACAAGGATGGGCAGGGATGGCAAGGGTTGGTCATAGTTTAGATAGTTGATAGACGTTTGGTTAGGTGAAGGCAGTGACACCACAGTAGAAAGTACATCAACTTAACTGGGCTTCACCATAAACTAAAAGCTCTTCTAATCTCAACCCATATTGCAAGGATAGAGTAGCAAGGGCAGGGTCTGGGGACCATGGTCTGGGGAGGTCAATTGGCATAATTAGCCTATAGCTAATATAGTAGTCTTCTGCACCGCATATTGTTGAGTAGTGTCTGGGGTCTTAAAAGCTAGCAAGCGGCCATCTGAGGTACATCAAATGGTCCCAACTCATCCAAACAGATGATCACCAAGAACATCACACGTGAGGAAAAAGCCCAGAGACAGAAGGACACATGTGAATGAGAAACTGTAATATGTGACCGGAAGAACCAGATGGGGCCCAGCCACTACTGAAGACAGCCATGATGGATCATACAATGTTGAGTCCCTGTGATAACATGAGAAAAAGAGAGGTGCAACTGAAGAACTCTACTGAAAGACCATAATTGATGGTCCAACAGCCCAGTGTATCCCTCGGGAGCATGGTCCTTGGCCTTTGTCTAGAAAACATTACTGAGATTAACTCTTCAGACAAAAATGGACTAGACTTGGGGACACAGTGTGACCATATAGTGGGTGTACTTTATGGTTCTATGCATTTATAAGGGGCTGTCCTACTGGTCACTTTGTAGGCAGAAGAGAAGAGGGTGCAGAGGCAGGAGCAGGAGTTTGTTAAGAGGATATAACAAGTATAAAAGGAAAAGGAGGAGTATGCTATCACAAGGCAAGGAGAGCAGAAGTGCCGTAGATAGGAGGGCATGCAAAATTAATTTGGGTTGTATACTTTCACTTAAACATTATGATAAATAGAGAAAAGATTGAGGCTGTCCAAGATTTCTTTTTACTTGGGTTCATGATCAATGCCCTTGGAAGCAGCAGTCAAGAAATCAAAAGACGCATCACACTGGGCAAATAGGCTGCAAAGGACCTCTTCAAAGTATTCAAAAGTAAGGATTTCACCTTGAAGACTAAAACACGCCTGACCTAAACCATGGTATTTTCAATTACATCATAGGCATGCGGAAGGTGGACTGTGAACAAAAAAGATGGAAGAAGAAATGATGCCTTTGAAATGTGGTGCTGGAGAAGAATGTTGATGACAGACTGCCAAAAGATCAAACAGATCTGTTCTGGAAGAAGTACAACCAGAGTGCTCTGTGGAAACAAAGATGGTAAGACCATGCTTTACATACTTTGGACATGTTAACAGGAAAGGTCAGTCCCTGGAAGAGGATATCATGTTTGGCATAGTGGAGGGTCAGCAAAAAAGAGGAAGAGTCTCAAGGAGACGGATCAACACAGTGGCCACACCAATGGACTTAAGCGTAAAAACAATTGTGGACATGGCACAAAACCAGCCAGTGTTTCATTCTGTTGGTCATAGGGTCACTATGAGTCAGAACAGCCTGATGGCACCTAACAACAACAACAACTTCCACTTAACCACAATATTGAAAAAAAAATCTGCTTGACCAGGCTGAGTAGCTCCATAAATTTGACCAGGAATCCAGAAACCAAGACACAGGACAACAGTAAAAAGAACATCCTTCCCTCTGTCACGTTTCTCCTACCTCAACTAGGATGCCTATTTTCTGTTCTACTATTGCTCTTCTTTTGCTCTTTTCTGTTGAATTTGTTGGTCAAATTCACTTCTTTCTAAGTTCAAAAGTTTCAACTTCAAATGATGGTTGCTCAAGGATTTCAATTCACTTCCCTTCAGGAAGAGACAGAGGTGCCCTATGAAAGACATTTTGAAACTAAGAGAAAATATGGCAGGTTTTCTCAGGCAGCATGAAATTTCTTCTCCTCTAACTTCTAGGCCTATGTGTCCCATGTCAGAAAGAAATAATTTCAGAAGAGACCTCTGACCATAGACCCCTCAAGAATGAGGAGTATGAATTTTTCAGGAGTAACTGAGACCAGCTAGGGACAGCAAAGGCCTTAAGCAACAAGTTGTGCCAGTTAAAAGTTTTCTAGAAGAATAGTGTCAATCATCAAACATCATTTACTCTACTTAAAAAACATCTTAAAGTTTAAGCACTATGATGTCAGCTTCATCTTAATCTTTTCTCTTGTAGCTGTTTTTCAGATCAATCAGTTATAACCAGTATCCTAGGCATACATGGTAACAGACCAGGCTGACAAGAAGATAGCACAACGTCATAGACGGTATTGCCTAAACAAAAATTAAACCCACTGCTAGAAACCAAAAAACTCATTGTTAATGACAGTACAAGTAGCAAACTCACTGTTTTCGGTAACAATAACAACTCTATAGGACAGAATAGAACTGCATCATAGATTTCTAAAGAACTATTGAATTACTGACCTCTTGGTTAGTAACAGAATTCTTAACCATTGAATCACCAGAGCTCCAAATACTATACTAGTACCTCTTTTTATACCTCTTTAATTGAAGTGTGTGCCCTGAAACTATGTGCTATAAATTCTAACCCCTCTACATGTGTATGGAATCCTAGTAATGCAGTGATTAAGAGTTTGGCTGCTAACAGAATGGTTGGCAGTTCAAAACCACTAACCACTCTTTGGACACATTATGGGGAGCCTGAATCAACTAGATGGCATTTTGTTTGTTTGCTTGCTTGCTTTTAATATATATACCCGAGGGTTCAAATTATTTGGCATAGGATTTTTTGCTATTATATTGAGGTTGGTTGGCTTGGCTTGGCTAGTGAGGTCATATCAGTGCAGGGTATTTCTGAAGACATTCACTTTTAGATATAAAAAGAACAGATTAAGTGCAAAAGCAAGGGAGCAGAAATGGAGAAAGATTGACACTACATGAAGATCACCAAGGAACCAAGAAAGAGAAGATGAAAACACAGCAATTTTCCCTGAATGAATAAAGAAAGACTTCTCCCAGAGTTGACACCTGAATTTCTGACATCCAGTCTCTTAAACTGAAAGATTTATTTCTATTCATTAAAGCCACCCACTTGTGGTATTTCTGTTACGAAAGCACTCAGAAATTAAGATAGTTCTTTATCTATATTTACTGCAGCCTTCTAGAGTAAATGCTCTTTTTCAGAAATGGTGAAATCTGGGTGCAAAGCAGACTAAGGATTAACTGCAAATTCACACAGCAGGAGTCCCACTTTCACCTGCATTGTATCTAAGCTATTGTGTTCATTTATTTTACTACAGAAGTAGCAAACATTTGTCGGCAAGTTTGAGTCTGCTGAGGCTGGACAGCAGCTCTTAAACAGATAGGCTGTTCTTACCACAGCTGCCCCTAGAGAATGCGGCTGTGGGCTGGCAACCAAGTGTGACAGTGTACTTCCTGCCTCCCTTCTCTAAGCTATGTTGTATCAAGTAGGTTGCCATCATTGTCAACTAGAATGTGGCCTGCCACCCCTGAGGGCCCAGGTGGGGCTGACTGCCAAGCTGAGGAGCACCACCTAACTGGACAGCATCTCTCTCAGCAGAGATGCTGCACTTAAGAAAACCACGCCATGAGAACTTAGCAGGGACCAGTGGCCAACTAAGGCAGTGATCTTCCCCACTCCCTTCTGTGAGCTATGCCATAGCTTCTGCTGGTGTAACATCAGAGAGGCTGAACAGATTTTTGATGGTTCAAAAACAGCAATCAATAACTAAACATTTAAAGAAGCAGAACACCATGGCTCAGGAAAACTCAAAGAATCAAAAAAAAAAAAAAATCCCAGATGAAGAGGCCTTCCTGAAATTATTCAAGGTTAAGTACAAAAGAATTTTTCCTAGAGCTCTTTTAGATCTTAGGATGGAAATTAGACAAACTGCAACAACAACAAAAAAGAAAAATTAAACAAGATTTATGAATTGCTAGAACAACTATCTGAAATTCAGCAGATCAGTAACAAAATTATGCAGTTAGACAATTCATTTGAAAACCATAAGAGCAGGATTGAGGAACTGGAATGTGGGATTAGTGAGACTGAAGATACAGCAACTGACAGCAGATTTATCAGGAGAAATCAGATAAAATAATCAAGAAAAATAAAGAATGATTAAGAATCATGTGGGATTCAATCAAAAGGACCTATTTATGTGTAATCAGAGTTCCAGAACAGAGGGCGATCACAGAAAATACAGAGAGAATTATCAAAGAATTGCTGCCAGAAAACTTCCTTGACATCATGAAAGAAGAGAAAATAGCCATTCAAGATTCTCATTGAACTCCATAATAGGTAGGCCCCCAAAATAAAGACATAAAGACATATTAAAATCTGCTTAATAAAAAGAAACATAAAGAGAGGCTCTTAAAGGCAGCTGGATGTAAACAAAAACTAACATGCAAAGGGAAGTCTGCAAGACTGAACTCTGAGTTTTCATCCTAAACCATGTTGTCAAGAAGGCCATGGGATGACACATACAAAGCCTTAAAGACAAAATAGCTTCCAACCAAGAACTGTATATCCTGCAAAATTGTCTCTAAACTGTGACGGTGAAATTAGGACATTGTCAGATAAGCAGAAGCTTAGAGACTTTGCAAAAACCAGATGAAAATCACAGGAAAATACTGAAGAAAGTTTTTTTATTAGAAAATCAATAACGTCAGATACATGCTCAAGGATGCAACGAAGGACACAGCATCTAGAGTCCCACTTAGGGAAATCACAACATTAAAATATTAAAATTATGGAAAGAGAGATATCAACACATAAAATATAACATCATTACACTGTAAAAAGGGACATAGAATAGTACTCATAGGTCTTTCAGATGGAGGTGAAGTTCAGGAGATGTAAAGTAGGTAAAGACTGATTTAAACTTAGTACCCTGGGGGGAAATAAAAGGGTAGCTGCAAAGCAAACTAACAATAATACATATCAAAACAAGAAACACAATACAGAATTCTCGGCAGACACAAAACCAATGCTGAAAAGAATGAAAACTCATAAAGAAAAATGACCCAGAATGTAATATTATGTGTAACAAAGAAAATGTCAACACACAAAAACAAAGACACCAAAATGAGAGCACTAAATATTTGTCTGTCAATTATCACACTGAATACAAATGGAACGAATGCTCCAATAAAGAGACAGAGAGTAACAGGTTGGATCAAAAAACACAATCCATCTATACACTTCTTACAGAAACACACCTTCTACTCAAAGATATGAACAAACTGAAAATCAAAGGACAGAAAAATATCTAGCAAGCTAACAGCATGCAAAAAAAAGCAGGAGTGGCATTACTAATCTCACATAAAACAGACTTTAATGTAAGATCCACCATCATTGACAAGAATGGTTGCTATTTATTGTTAAAATGTTAAATACGTAATAAGGACATACCAATATGAAATATTTATGCACCCAATATAAAAGCATGTAAATATATCAAACAAATGCTGACAAAACTGAAAAATGAGTTAAATCACTCCATCATAATAGTAGGAGACTTCAATACTCCACTTTTAGTAAGATACATCTAGTCCAGAAAAAAGCTAAACAAACACACAGGAGATCTTATTGTGATAATCAACCAACTCAACCTAATAGACATATACAGAACTTTTTATCCAACAACAGAGAAGTACACCTTCTTTTCTGATGCACATGGAACATTCACCAGTATAGACCGTGTGCTGGGCCATAAAACAAGTCTCAACAAAATCCAAGCCATTAAAGCAAAGCACCTTCTCTGACCACAGAGCTACAAAAGTCGAAACCAATAGCAGAAAAAGCATGGACAGAAATTCAAAGTCATGGAAACTGAACAATACTTTGCTCAAAAATTCATGATTTATAGAAGAAATCAAAGATGTGATAAAGGAATTCATTGAATCAAACGAGAATGAAAACATACCCTACGAGAAGCTTTGGGATACAGCAAAAGCAGTACTCAGAGATCAATTTATCTCTGTAAATGCACACATCTGGAAGGAAGAAAGGCCCCAAACCACATTAACCCTACAACTTAAAAAGTAGAAAGAGAACAACCAATGAACGCCTTGGGCACCAGAAGAAAATAGATAGTAAAAACTAGAGCAGAACTAAATGAATTAGAGAATAGAAAAACAATTGAAAGAATTAACAAAATCAAAAGCTGGATTTCTGAAAAGATTAACAAAATAGTTAAACCACTGGCTAATCTCAAAAAAGAAAAACAGAAGACAAAGCAAATAACCTGAATGAGAAATGAGATGGGAGATATCACAACAGACTCAACTGAAATTCAAGTATCATAAGAGAATACTACAAAAACTTGTACTCTAATGGATTTGAAAACCTAGATTTGGACAGATTTCTAGATTCCTATCACTTACCAAAATTATCCTAAAGAGAAGTAGAAAAACTTAAGAAATCCATCACAAAAAAAAGAGATGGAAAAAGTAATAAAAAAAACCCAAAAAACTATCAACGAAAAAGTCCTGGCTCAGATGACTTCACGGGAGAACTCTACCAAACTTTTAGAGTGGAGTTAATGTCAATACCACTGAAGCTATTTCACAACACAGAAAAGGACAGAACATTCCCATATACACTCTATGAAGCCAACATAACCTTGTTAGAAAAGCTAGGTAAAGATCCCACAAAAAAGAAAACTACAGACCAATATCATTCACAAACCTAGATGCAAAAAATCTTCAAGGAAATCCTAGCCCATACAATCCAACAACATATCAAAAACAATCACGGTCAAGTTGGATTCATACCAGGGATGAAGGGTTGCTTCAACATCAGAAAACCAGTTAATGTTATCAACCACATCAATAACACAAAGGATAAGAATCACTTGATTCTATCAGTCAGCCAGCCAAGTGCCTTTGAGTCAGATCCAACTCATGGTGACCCTAAATGATGCTAAAAAAAAGCATTTGACAAAGTCCAATTCCCATTCATGTTAAAAACTCTCAGCAAAACAGGAATAGAAGGGAAATTCCTCAATGCGATAAGGGGCATCTACACAAAGCCAACCTCCAACATCATCCTGAATGGAGAGAGACTGAAAGAGTTCCCCCTGAGAATGAGAACTAGACTAGGATGTCTGCTGTCACTACGTCTTTTCTGGCCCGAACAATCAGATAAAACAAAGAAATGAAGGGCATCCACATTGGCAAAGAAGAAGTAAGAGTTTCTCTATTTGCAGATGATATGATTGTATACACAGAAAACCAAAAGAATGCATAAATAAACTACTGGAGCTAATAGAAGAATTCAGCAAAGTATCAGGGTATAAGACAAACATAAATCAGTAGGATTCTTTCATACCAACAAAGAGATCATCAAAAAGAAAAATCATCAAATCAATACATTTACAATAGCCCCCAAGAAGAAATAATATCTAGGAATAAATCTAACCAGAGAAGTCAGGGACCTATACAGAGAAAATTACAAGACCCTACTGCAAGAAACCAAAAGACACGGAAGTGAAGAAACCTACCTTGCTCATGGACAGGAAGATTTAACACTACGAAAATGTTTATTCTACCCAAAGCAATCTACATATACAATGCAATACCAATACAAATCCCTGTGTCATTTTTTAATAAGATGGAGAAATAAATCACCAACTTTGTTTGGAAAAGGAATAAAGCCTGGATATATAAAGCACTACTAAAGAAGAGGAACACAGTGGAAGGCCTCACATTACTCAACCTTAGAACCTGTTGCATTGCCACAGTAATCAAAACAGCCAGGTACTGGTACTAAACGAGACATATAGACCAATGGAGCAGAGTTAAGACCCCAGAGATGTCACCATCCTCCTGTGAAAAGCTGATATTTGACGAAGACCCTAAGCTTGCAAACTGGGGTAAAAACAGCCTCTTTAACAAATGGTGTTGGTAAAATTGGATATCCATCTGCAAAAAAACTGAAACTGACCCATATCACATAGCTTATACAAAAACTAACTTAAAATGGATCAAAGTCCTAAATACCAAACTTAAACTGTAAAGATTATGGAAGAAAAAATAGGGACAACAGTGGAAGTTCTAACACACAGCTTAGGCAGACTTCAAAATCTTACCAACAATGTATAAACAAAAGAAAACAGATTAATGGAATTAGTAAAAATCAAACATTTAGGCTCATCTGAAGACCTTTTCTAGAGAATTAAAAATATATTTGGCAAGTACATATTGGATCAAAATCCAACTTCCGTAATCTACAAGGTACTGCAAAATATCAACAAGGAAAAGACGAATAATCCAATTAAACAATGGGCAAAGTCAATGGACAGACATTTCATCAAAGAAGACATCCAGAAAGCCAATGGACACGTGAGGAGATGCTCATGATCACTAGCTATTGGAGAAACCCAAATCAAAATGACAGTGCAATACCATCTCACCTCAATAAGGTTGGCAATAATGCAGAAAGCACAAAACAATGAACACTAGAGAGACTGTGGAGAGATTGGAATTCTTCTACACTGCTGGTGGGAATTCAAAATGGTACAACATCTTTGGAAAGCAATTTGCTGCTTTCTTCAAAAGCTAGGAATAGAAATACCATACGGACAAGCAATTTCAACGCTTGGAGTGTATCCTACAGAAACAAGGGCTGTCACATGAACAGCCACATGCACACGAGCGTTCATTGCAGCACAGTCCACAACAGCAGAGATCAACCTAGGTGCCCAGCAACAGATGAATGGATAAACAAATTATGGTATACATGTACAGTGGAACACTATGCAATGATAATGCACAATGTTTTAGGAAGTATCTTACATCCTGGTATCAATTAGAAGACATTATGCTGCATGAGATTAGCAGCTGCAAAAGGACAAGTACTGTATGGGACCACTATTATAAGCACTTAAACAAAGGACTTATGTACAGAAGAAAAAACTCTTTGTTGGTTACAAGGGAAAGAATGGAGGGGAAGGGTTGTTCATAGATTAGATAATCAATAGAAAATAAGTTATATGAATGGTGTGACAGTACTCCATAGAAGGCAGTTTAGCATAACTGGACACACCATAAACTAAAAGGTTTTCTAAATTCAACCCAAGATTTCAAAGGATAGAGTAGCAGGGATCGAGGTCTGGGGACTGTGTTTTCAGGGGATATTAAGGCCAGTTGACATAACTAGCCTTCTACTAAGAGATCCTGGTGCAGAGGAGTCTGGGGTCTTAAAAGCCAGCAAGCTACCATGTGAGGAACATCAATTGGCCCCAATCCACCTGGATCAGATGACTACTGACAACATTAAAGACACGAGCAAAATCGAGCCCAGGAGTTACAAGGACCCATGTGACAGGGAGTCTACATCAGCATGAGACCAGAAGAACTAAAAGGTACTCAGCCCCCACCAAATACAGCCTTGATAGGGGACACAGTGCAAAGTCCCTGAAGTAGTATGAGAAAAACAGGTGTACAGATCAAGAACTCCCCTAAAAGACCAGAATTTGTGGTCTGACAGCTTCTAGGTTCCCCTGGGAACATGGTCCCTACACTTGCTGCTGGTCCAAACCAGAAACCAGCACTGAGGTCAACACTTCAGACAAAGAATAGACTGGACTCAGGGACATAGAGTGAGGCTGTGGTGTGTGTACTTTATGTTTTTATACATTTATAGAAGGCTGTCCTACTGGTTTCTTTCCAGAAGTGAGATGATAAGGTGGAGTGGGGGGACAGTTGTTCATTAAAAAAGGATACGAGGAGAGCGAAAAGGAGGAGCTCGTCGTCACAGGATGAGGAGAGCAGTTAGAGTTGTAGAGAGTCAGGAATGCAAAACTGACTCGGATTGCACACTTTCACTTAATCATAGTGAAAAAAAAGAAAGAAAACTCAAACCCATTGCTGTTGAGTTGATTCTGACTCATAGTGGCCTTATATTACAGAGTAGAACTGTCTCAGATAGTTTCCACTGACCACCTAGCAGATACAAACTGCTTACCTTTTGGTTAGTATCCATAGCACTTAATTACCAGGGTTTCTTTTGCCTATCAGATTACAGCAACTGTGTTTTCCCATCTTGGAAAATTGATAACCCAAACTTCCATTGCCATGGAGTTGATTCTGACCATCACTCCACTGTGTGTTACAGAATAGAACTGCTCAGTAGGATTTTCCTGGCAGTAGCATTCAAGGAAACAGATTATCAGGCATTTCTTCTGAAGGGTCACTGAGTGGGTACAAACTGGCAATCTGTAGCTTCACAACCATGTGGGAACTTTTTACAGCCCCCCAAAACATTTACAAATTGATAAATGATATTAAACATGCAACCCCACATCTCTGTCACTGACACTCAACCTATCCTCAAGTCCTCCCAAGGAGTCTTTTGCATAAGGAAAGAGAAATTTGGTCCATAATCACGAATAGTGATGGGCAATCAAATGTTCAAGAAATAGATCTACACCAAGCATTGATTATAGCAAGCATAACTATGCTGCTTTGTTTACCTAAATTTTTAACTTTCTCTCTCTCTCTCTCTACCTATCTCTCCTGGAATTGTAAAATGACATTTGTCTCATGTTTGTTACATTTCACTTTGTTCCATTGTCTATAAAACAGTTCTCCTTTGGTGAGATTAGTAATGAAATAGCAAACTTTAAAAACACAAACAACAACAAAAAAAAAACCTGAGTTAGGCTAGTCTTCAGAAGACAATAACTTTGCAGTCATTTTTTACTTTTATTTTTATTTAACATAACTGAGTGAAAATGTACATTCACATATAAATTTACATGCCCACCTATGTGCAGCTTCCACTGCTCTCCCTGTCCGGTGACTGCACACTATTCCTCTCTGCTCCATACATGTCTCATCCTCCCAACAGCCTCCTTTCCCCTCCTCTCTGTCCACTCCTCTTCCTCCAGCCAGAGGTCAGCAAGATGATATCCTATAGATGTATAGAACCATAAAGTGCGTCCAATATATGGTCACTCTGCGTTGCCAAGTCCAACCCATTCCTGTCCAAAGAATGGACCTTTGTTATAATTTATGGGAAAGGGCAGCATCAGGGGCGGTGGCCATGCTCTCAGAGGAACCCCAAAACCGCTGGACCATCAGTTGAGGTCTTTTAGTGGAGATCTCATGATGCACCCCTTTTTATTCTTGTGTTGCCAGTGAGACTCCTCTCTGTGAGCTCCATCGTGACTATCACTGGTGGTGGCTGGGCACCATCCGGTTCTTCCAGTCCCAAGTCGATGTAGGCACCCACTCTTGTGGGTCTCTCTGTCTTCTCGGTTGTCTTTACCGCATGTCATTTTGGTCATCGGTGAGCATCTGTTCCTACTTTGCAGTCTCTTTTGTTGTTGTTATTGAAGGCCTTCTCTTTCACAGTCAATTTGCCTATTTGCATATTTTATGAGACTCTCTCCTACAGTGGTCAGCTCTCCTCACTTACTTTTCTCCTCCTTCCTGAGTATTCCTACCTGCATGGCTTCAATTTATATTGAACTGTCAAAAACCTAAGCTGCTTAGAGAAACACCAAAAAATTAGTGTAATATGTTTATTGTGATTAGATATGACTCAAATTGGGCAGCATCATCTCTAGAACATGTCTGGAAAAAACTCCAAAGAGGAGACAGTGAAAGCAAATTATACAAATCACTGTTACACTGATTTTTTTTTTATAAGATTACATTAAAGCATAGGGCAGGTTTACAGAAATCTTCACCAAGGACATGCAGCATTCTTCCTAAAACAGCCTCCAGTCAGACCCTAGAGTCCCTGCTTCTTAAAGCTGGCTGCACATAGATAATTTTCTGAAAGAACTCAAAGCCTTAGGCAAAACACTCTGCTAAATTGTGTTCTTTGACCTGAAAATGACTCCAGGGAGCACGTTTCCCTAGGGTTTAAAAGGACCTCTGGGCAGGTCACCCCAGTTCTGAGAACCTAGAAACCTAGATCCTAGGAGAATCAAAACAATTTTACTAAAATCTATCACACCATATCATATATATATAGTATATTCTTCTGTACATTCAGAATTTATTCACAATTTGCTGCTTATAGCAGATTCTAGTCCCTGCAGAGGATGACTTGAGTTAATAATTAACTTTTCCATTCCTGAATACCTATAGTTTTCCAGTCCTGATTTGGGATTTGGGTAGGTAAAAGTCACCTCAAAGGGAGCATACTACTGTTACAGTAGGAGCAGATACTGATACTCTCAACCGCTCAAATTGGTGAGTATGCTCTGTAAAGTTCAACATTCAGTTTGAAATGAAAACTGTCCTAGACAAATAACTACAGCTTCTTGAGTTCTTCTTTTATTGGCATACACCTTAACTCTTGCACTGGTATTTTCATGTTTTGTAAATTTCCTTCTTGAAACTGTAAGTTTAGGAACTCTTGTGGCATAGTGTTTAAAAACTCAGCCACTACCTGAAAAGTTAAAAGCCACAAGTGGCTTTGTCAGAGAAAAGACCTGATAATGTGCTCCTGCAAGGATTTACAGCCTGTTAGGAAATCCTGTTGTGCACTGCTCCTTTGTCTTATAGGTTCACTATGAGTGAGAAGGGTCTCCATGGCTCCCAACAATAACAAACTGAAGGTTGCTTTAGAACACGAGTCAGTCTTGAGATATTTTTGTTATTATTACTATTATTAATGATACATTAAAAAACAAAGCATTGCTGTAAGCTAATTTCCTCTAACAGTGACCCTACAGGACAGAGTAGAACTGCCCTACAGAGTTTCCAAGGAGTACCTGGTAGATTGAATGCAGACCTTTTGGTTAGCAGTCATAGCACATAACTACTGCAGTACCAGAGTTTCTCAAAAGTTAATCACTGAGTGTGTGTTTGTTTCAAAGGTAGAAGACACAACCATTCTTTAAAATACTTTATTCAATGTACCAACAATACAAACCAAACCTATTGCCACTGAGTTGACTCTAATTCATAGTGACACTAAAGGACAGAGAAGAACTGCTTCCATGGGATTTCCAAGGAACAGCTAGTGGATTCAAATTTCCAACCTCTTAGTAGTCCTACCTCTTAACAACTGTACCACCAGGCCTCCTATTTGGTGTACAGTAGGCATTAAATAAACATTTAGTAAATACTGTCAAATTTAGTTTATTTTTGTGGATATGTATTCGTGTATTAATGTTTAATTTTTATTTAGATTACTAACAGTGCAAAGTTGGGTTACTACCTGTCAAAATTCATACAAATATATTTCCTATACAAAGAGAAATCCAAAAATCATACAAATTGAATAACATAGGAATTTTTCATTAAACTACCATCCTCTTACTTCCAGATCAGTATTCTTAGTATTTCGACCTCTGAATCTCCACAGTTATCATGAAAAACTATTTATTGTTTTCTGAACAAACACCAGTCACTGAAACTGGCGAATAAGCTGAGCTTATCAAAATAAATACACCATGAAACTTTTGAGAAGAGAGATGCAGTGTATAACATCAGACTTTATCCAGATCCTCCCTGATTATCCCGAGTCAGCATGCTGTACTCATAATATTAGCATCTTCAACAAAGCTAGGGTTGGACCAGCTGTCGGAGATTGTAATTAATTCTATCACTTCAGCTCTTGGAAGTAGAAGATGCAAGACCGTTGAAACGAGTTGAGTGGTAACGATGACAATAATAGCATGTTGATCAGAGTCTTCAACTGGCACTTAAAAAGACAGATGAAATTTTTGCTCTTGAAATATAGAAGTATATATGACACAGCTTGCCAACACTCACGTCCATGCACTGAAGGTACCTATAGAAAGCCTGAATTCAAATTCAAGCACCTACCTTTTACTGCACCCAGAGTTCTATTTAACAGTGTTATTTACTGTCAGGTTACTTTCTGCTTGTGTTTTAGTTCTCTCCCACATTGTCTACATCCTTCTTGTTCGTTTTCTCTTTTCTCCCACTGACATATGTCATATTTCCTTCATTTCTGCTCTCCATTCTCCACAGCACCTTCCCTCCGAAGCTGACAAGGAAATGACAGCAACTGCAGGTATAAGCAATGCTATAAGGAAGCAACTCAAAGGCCACAGGACAGATTCACTGCTGCATCATGTGTTTATGTGCTATAGGCAAACAGACCAAATGAGCTGAGAGACAACAAAATGAATCAAATTTCATCATTCTAAAAAATATGCATTTCCCTCTTTGAATCTTCTGTGTAATTAAAATGCTTTTTGTTTGCACAACCTTGTTGACCCTCAATGGCGAAGAATTTTGAAGTTCAGGTGTGATATTCTGCTAGACAGCAATCTCTAAAAAATACTGGCATTTTTTAGGTAAGTGTATTTACTGTTCAAACCTTGATGGTGTAGTGGTTAAGTGCTACAGCTGCTAATCAAAAGTTGACAGTACAAATCCACCAGGTGCTCCTTGAAAACTCTGCAGTATAGTTCTATTCCATCTTTTGCGGTTGCTATGAGTTGAAATCAACTTGATAGTAATTGTTTTTTTGGTTGTATGTACTGTACATCATCCCAAGAACCCTAAGAACCTGACTTTTTACAGCCTTTAAAAGTTAAAGTTTGCTGATCCCCTTCTTTATTTTCTCTTTATATCATAAATATTTCTTTTTAACTCATCAGTTTGCCTGGGTTTGGATTAAGTGTCCTTATTCTCTCAGGTCTTATGATGAACATTAAGTGTGGCATGGTCAGTTCAATTCTGTTTCTTTTTCTTCATATTGTACTAGACTGTATCCTGCTAAACGGTAGCCTTCTTAACATTGAGTAACTCTTGACTGTCACTTCAATGACACAAAGCAAATGCTTGCTGAATGACTAAATGAAAACTGTTACTGTTGTTAGGTATCGTCTAGTTAATCCAGCTCATGGGGAGCCCGTGAATTAAAGAATAGAATGTCTCCATAGGCTTTCTTGGCTACAATCCTCATAGAAACAGATGGCCAGATTTGTCTTCCATGGAGTCACTGGGTAGGTTTGAATCACCAACCCCCTTAGGTTAGCAGTGGAGCACAAAATGTTTGGGCCACCTAGAGACCTTTAAATGATAGCTAACTGTATAGCTCTTTTGTTATGTTACAAAAGGATGGCCTTTTTTACCTGTTTTTATTTCCTTTCTTTATATTACTCTAAATAAGCTGATGCCAGGAATACTCCTTCTTAAAGCCACATAATAACTTTTATTTACCTCTGTTTCTTTATGTTCTTCAAATTCAAACCACACTTCTGTATCACTGAAAGACAGAAAGTGAATGGAATAAGAATTGGTTGGATATAATTCTACACTCAGAAATCACATCTGGATGAGGAACTGCCAAAAGAGGTTTGAGAGGGAAATCAAAAGGGTATTTGTATACAAATCCAGTATTGTGTATCTTCAGCACGCTTAATGAAAGATGGTATTGATTTAATTTGGTTAATAAATTTTGAATACGTAGACATCTGGATTAAAATAGTACAGCTCAAGGAAGAGAAACATATTTTGAATAGACAAAATATCAAAGGTTGAAGGCATCCCCTGACTGAAGTGTCACTTGGCCCACCATAAAGTTAATTGCCTATGTCAACTAGCATCTCAAGTACAGCAATATTTTAATTCAGAGTAAGTATGTGGTCTGGGCCAAATATGACTCTTCTTACTCTATTACTTATTTGGAAAGTATTTATCAGAAAATTCACAGAATTTTGGAGCTGGAGAATTTTATACACTACTATCTACTCAACGGGAACCCTGGTGGTATAGTGGTTAAGTGCTACATCTACTAACGAAAAGGTTGGCAGTTTGAATCTGCCAGATGCTCCTTGGAAACTCTATGGAGTGGTTCTACTCTGTCTTACAGCATCACTTGAGTTAGAATTGACTCAACAGCGATGAGTTTGGTTTGGTTTGGTTTTACCTACTCAGCGTATCAATCTGTTCCTCAACATGCCTGCCTTGGTCATACAGTGCTGCTATAACAGAGATGGATGGCTTTAAAAAGAGAAATTTTAATCTGTCACAGTGTAGTAGGCTACCTTCTGGAGGAAGGTCCTTGTCAATCTTCCCCTGGATTGGGCACTTCTGAGGCTCAGGGACCCCTAGTCCTTTTCGAAGGACTAACTCTGCTCCCAGCAATGCTTTTTTGGTGGTATGAGGTCCCCCAAGTCTCTGTTTGATTTCCTTTCCCTTATATCCCAAGAGATTGCCTCAAGACACAATGTAATCTTACACATTGAGTTCTGTCCCACCAATACAACCACTGCCCATCCTTGCTCATTAACATCATAGAAGCAGAGTTTACAGCATAAAGGGACTTCATTCAGTACTCGGAATTATCTTGGACTATCCAATTAGCCGTACCCATTTTGAGGAGGACACAGTTCAATCCATGACAATACCCTAGAGATTGTTATATGGCCTCCACTCAAGTCCATCCAGAGACAGGTTGCTAATTTTTTCAGAGCACAGTATACCATGGTTGGACAGTTTAAAATGTTTTCAAATTGCTTATACCCAATTGTACCTTTCTTTTCAGCAATAGTATCCTACTCTTTGGAGTCCTATAGCAAAAAGCTTAATTAACAGTTCCATAAATTCCTTCTAATACACTGCTGTGCTTACCAAATGATCTGTGTAGCCCATCTTTTATAGTCCAGTACATAAGACAAACAAACAAGCAAAAACTCACTGCCATCAAGTCAATTCTGACTCATAGCTACTCTGTAGACAGAGTAGAACTGCCCTATAGAGTTTCCAAGGAGCACCTCATGGATTTGAACTGCTGACCTTCTGGTTAGCAGACACTGCACTTATCCACCATACCACCAGGGTTTCCAGTCCAGTACATAGAATGCAAAATTTACAGAATGTAGTTTAACTGGATAGTCAGTATCATATTAGAGCTACCTTTAAAAGGTCAAGTTCAGAAATTGCTGCAATATTCCAGCTAGATCCAGCTAATGCGTATTTATAACACTATGTAAATATATTTATAACAATTTCATTCCTCTTTTCACTAGTAAAACATGATCTGACTTTTTAACAAATTATTCCCTATTTACTTTCTTGTAATTTTACCTCTCTGTGGCCAAGATCTCTTTTTGTGTTTCTTGAAGAAACATAAAGATCACAGATATTTCACAAGATTAGGCTTTTTGTTTGTTTGTTTCATTCAGGGAATTCCAAATATCATTCCTAAAACGTTACACTTCACAGATTAGGATTATTTCCAGCATCACCAAGGATGAGGGAAGTTCATGAAAGAATCTGATTTTCTCTAGTGGAAGGATGTCTCCAAAGGCCTTAATAAAATAAGATTATTTGGTATAGTCCTTATTAAATCCCTGCCAGTCAATGTGTCAGCATTCTCCTCTTCTCCAAGCCAAGTTCCCTGTGTCCATTCATCCAGCTTTCCAGTCCCTCCCTGCCTTCTTATCTCTGCTTTAGAGCTGGAGTGAACTTTGATTTCATATACTTGATTGTTGTTTTAGTCAGCTAGGGCTGCTTACTTGGTGGTATGAGGTTCCCAGTTCTTTGTCTGCTTCCCTTTCCTTTTATCTCTTGCAGGATGGAAGGATTAAGGGTGGGGCAAGCCATACTGCAGGGAAACTCCCTTTACAGTGGAACTGGGAGGCGATCTTATAAAGAGATTTACAGCCTCACCCTAATCCTTTAACGTACAGCATAGGAAAACCACAAAATGGAAGACAGTCACAAGATACTGGGAATTATGGCCCAGCCACGTGGCTACCTCTATTTTGGGGGTGGGGGGCACAATTCAGTCCATGACATCCCACCCTTTGGCACCTCGAAAATAACATCACAGAAACATGTAACACATTCATCTCATCATAGCAAAATCATGTCCATCCCATATGATAGAAATCATGAATCAGTTTCAAGTTGAGATACAAAAACTCTTCTGCATCTGTGAAACCTAGAGTACAAGCTATCTACTTCTAAAGGTACAATGGCAGAACAGGCACAAATTAGACATTCCATTACAAATGTGAGAAATTGCAGGGAAAGAAGGCATTAACAAGCAACAGATAAGTCAGCAGGACACATTACATTAGCCCTCAAAGCTTTGAAAATACTCTTACATTTTCTGAGACATTTTACACAATGGCCCTGTCCTCCAGACTCTAGGTATTGGCCACATTCTCTGGATTCTGAGTGGAGACTCCCAGCTACAACTCTGCCTTCAAGGCCCACTTGGACAGAAACTCTGCCCCATTGGCTTTAGGTGCACCCTAAGCCCAGGTGAGTGGCAATTCCACCCTTACAAACACAGGATGCCGTGGTTCCACCCTGTCAAACCCCTGATATCATGGCCATACCTTTTGAGACTGAGGCAGCTCAGCTTCTCACACTGTTTGTCTCTTCATCTTCAGCTTCCTATGGCAGCATGGCCCGGGCCTCAGGCCCATATTTGCCCTGCCAGGGCAGGTATTCCAAAGCTCTGTAGCTCTACCTATTTAAGTGCCCAGAGGGACCCCACTCTTGCTAGAAAACGTCCTGTCCAAGCAGCAGATAAGTCAGCAGGACACATTACATTAGCCCACAAAGGCACTCAGCTCTCTCACTCTGTGGAGCTCACAAGGATAGCTCTACCAACTCAAGTGCCCAAAGGCACCCCGTTCCATGAGGAAAACTGTGTACAGGCACTGAGCTCTCTGGCTCATGGGTCAGCTCCAGTGCTGCCTATGGTTCTGCTGCTGCCGCTGCTAATGTCACCAGTCCTCTGTTGTTTCTCACCATCTGCACCTTCTTCGTTCCTTCTGAATCTTTCACAGTTTCAAAACGGGTCCCGCATTTTAGGTATTTGGTAGAGCAGCATCGCACTCCTGGTACCAAATTCTGTTTTAGTCAGCTAGGGCTGCTTCCTTGATGGCATGAGGTTCCCAGTTCTCTGCCTGCTTCCCTTTCCTTTTATCTCTTGCATACTCCAGGGAAACGCCCTTTACAGTGGAGCAGGGAAGTGATCTTATAAAGGGATTTACAGTCCCACCCTGATCCTTTAACCTACAGCACAGGAAAAATGGAGGACAGTCACAAGATGCTGGAAATCATGTCCCAGCCACGTGGCTACACCTATTTTGGGAGGGACACAATTCAATCCATGACAATTGTATATATGAAGCACATCCCTAACATGTATTACTGCTGGCCCTATAGGTTTGTCTAATGTTTGATTGAAGGGTAAACCTCTGGAATGACTTCAATAGTGAATTAAAGGGTATCTAGAGGTCATACACTTGTCTCTGTCAGACCCTACGAGCTGTGTGTGTGTGAGAGAGAGAGAGAGAATTTGGACTTTGTTCTATATTTTTCTCTCACTCTCTCCAGAACCCTCTACTGTAGCTTCTGTCAGAGCAGTCAGCAGTGGCAGATTTCTTTTTAACAAATTGACCAACTGTTTTACAGAATGCACCGGTATATTTGCCATGTTGCTCTAAGACAGTGCAGAATGACTGAGGAACCAACCCCACCCAACCCACTGCCACCGAATCGATTCTGACTCATAACAACCCTATAGACAGAGTAGAACTGATCCGTAGAGCTTCCAAGGAGCGTATGGAGGATTTGAACTGCCAACCATTTGTTTAGCAGCCATAGCACTTAACCACTATGCCACCAGGGCTTCCAACTGAAGAAGGAATAGGTAAGAATTCCAACACTGAAACTTTGTAGTCTTTATACAAGGAAGCTAATTTCTCCAAAGCTTATTTAACCTCATTTGTAAAGTAAGCTGATTAGTAGCTATTTCATATAATGTTTTTTAGGTAAGAAGATGTAGAATGCTTATTAATTATCTCCTTGAGTGTCTGCACGTAGGTAGGTTTACGAACAAGTTACCTATTATTGTTTTTTCAAAAAGCGTGCAACTTAGCAGGAGTTTGTGCATAGAATAATTTGGTTTATGACATAAGTAAGGAACATGTATTTCAAAATAAAGATTTTACTTTTCATAAAACTAATTTTATTGATTGTGGATAGTCAAGAAGACACAGAGATCACTAATGATAATATATTAATTATTATTACATATAATATATAATGATTAATGCAATTATTACAATAATGTAGTTATATATTATAATATAATTATAATAATGTGACAATTTAATATTAATAATTATTACATAATTATAACTAATGTAATTATAATAAATGTAATAGATTATAATTATTTAATTATTATGTTGCTATTAGTATATTGTAATTATTATTTATATATACCTGTTGCTATCAAGTCAAATTTGACCCATAGTAATCCTATAGGACAGATGAGAACTGCTCCACAGGATTTTCAAACTTGTAATCTTTAGAAGCTGACTGCCGTGTCTGTCTCCTGCAGAGAAGCTGGAGGTTTCAAATCAATGACGTTTCAGTTAGTGTCTCAGTGTTTACCCGTTGGACCACCAGGACTCCAAATACAAAGCAATCAAGGAGTTTATTGGAAAGCATTTAAATAATATATACAGCACTTTGGTACAATTATTTGGCATCTACATTTACTCTATAATCTATATGACTATTTTACAACCTTAAGTACAATACGGTAGGAGTAAGAGACACCTTCACCACGTTTTATTTCTTATACCATCCCTGACCACATCCCATTTATCCTTTGAAGCAGGATGAAAGTGATAGAACGAGGCTGAAGAACAATACTAGACTAGAAGCACTGAAAGGTAGGGAGTGTCCCCACACCAAAGAAAGCTCATCAGCCACTGAAAAAGAGCATCAGCCAGCAACTAAAAAAAGAAACCAGCACCAGGCTGTTTTGACCACTGTGGCAGTGTATTATGTACTAAGGTCGGGTAATGAGAGGCCTCCCAGTGTGTTCTTCTTTAGTAGTACCTTACTTACCTTTCCAAACAAATTTAGTGATTTGTTTCTCCATCTCATTAAAAAAATGACGCTGGAACTTGTATTGGGATTGCATTATATAAGCAGATTGCTTTGGGTAAAATAGGCATTCTCACAATGTTAAGTCTTCCTGTCCGTGAGCAGGGTAGGTTTCTCCATTTATCTAAGTCTCTCTACAGTTTCTTGTAGTAAGGGCTTGTAGTTCTCTTTGTAAAGGTCTGTTATTTCTCTGATTAGATTAATTCCTAGGTACTTTGTCTTCCTAGGGGCTGTAAGGAGAGTGGGTGGAGAGGAGGGGAAAGGAGACTGTTGGGAGGATGAAACATGTATGGAGCAGAGAGGAATAGTGTGCTGTCACCAGGCAGGGAGAGAAGTAGAAGCTGCATATACGTGGGAATGTAAATTTATGTGGGAATGTACATTTTCACTCAGTTATAATAAAAAGAAAAGAAAAAAAAGAAACCAAACATTCAGCAGAGGCTAACCACCTATTACTCCTGTGTCACATCTTACATTCAGACTGATGTCATACTTTTGAAATACTTCCTTTTAAAGTGCTGTAGAATAAGATTAAAATGTATGCTGCTTTAAAAGAGCATTTGGGGTTATCTACTGAAAATAGAAACGGCAAGGGGGGATAACCTTTAATTCACTACTCATTCTGAAACTAAGTTCAGTCTTCCAGCAACGATCAATCTGAATCCATAAACGTAGGTTTCTGACTGCAGAGATCATTCTTATTGTCATAGACTGACATATCTCCCCAAAATTGTATGTAGCAATTTGGCTGGGCCACAGTTACCAGTACTGTGTAATTGTCCTCTATTTTGTGATTTTGTTTTTCGTATATGTTACATAGGATTAGGATGAAACTGTAACACACTAAAGTCGTATCCATGATCCAGGGTAAAAGGAGTTTTCCTTAGGCTGTGGCCGGTACCACCTTTTATCTCTCATGAGATGAAAAGAATAGGAAAGTGAGCACATAGTTGGGGAACTCATACCACCAAGAAATCAGTGCCAGGGGCAGAGTGTGTCCTTTGGACCTAGGGTTCTTGCATGAGATTCTCCCAGACCAAGGAAAGACTGATGCATCACAAGGACCTTCTTCCAGAACTCACAGAGAAAGCCTTCCCCTGATGCCAGTGTCCTGAATTTGGAATTTTAGCTTACTGGACTGTGAGAGAAGATTGTGTTAAAGCCATCTACTTGTGATATTCCTGTTAGAGCAGCACTAGATTACTAAAACACCTGTCCCCAAAACTGTGAACTTTATCATAATCCCTTGGAGTTCATACTGTTTATGTACATGCCTCTTCCTCTAAACTACCATGGGCTTGCTCTAGCTGAGGGTACTGCTTACTCTTATTCTTCATACCCCCAAGGTCAGGCACAAGACATTGTGTGTGGTACATAGACAACACATTTTAAACGGGGAGTCAGTGACTCAAAACTCCAGATAAATATTTACTGAGTACCAAAAACATGGCAAGCATTACATCAGACGCTTTACACTTAATATCTCACATAATTCTCACAGTGCTGTTAAAACAGTCATTATCAATCGTTTTAGCATACGGAAAAACTAGGCCTTAGAGAGACTGAGCAGTTTACCAAATCTGTAAGTCAGTAAAGAGAAAAATATGTGATCCAAATTCGTGTTTAACTGACTCCAGATTTTTGTGCTTGTCATAACTTTTTCCTGTCTTTCTAGAGAAAATATACTACTTATTCTAACAGGCAGGTATGTAATGCATTTATAAAGAGTTCCACAAAATAATTGAAATATCAGAAGCTCTGGTGTCTAAAAGATGAAACCAGTTATCTGGAAAATTAACTTGTATTGGACAACTATTTCTTTAATATTACTGGATAAATGAGACACCGTTTTGATGGAGAAAGAAAAGAAAATAACCGATGAATCACCAAATAACTCATGTGATCTTGTTTATCATTCTTGGGAATATGTTTTGTTTGATAATGGTTTGACTAAATTTTCTGCCTGAAAACAAAAATTTCAGCTGGTTCTCATTTAAACAAATGAATTCCATGTTGACAACATGTGAGCAATCTATTTGCAATCATGTATTTCTACACTGAATTCTATGCTTAGTTAGATTCAGTTAAAGCTGATTTAACCAAAGGTTGTCTGAAATTATTGGCTGAAACCTTGTTTGTCAAAAATTACCACAGCAGTGTACCTGGAAGACAGATGTAGCCTTTCTTAATATGCATTGAAATTGAAAATACGCATCTGAAGCAGACATTGTCCTATAATGAAGACAGTTAGAAATGTGTTCCTCAAGTATAAAAGAAAGACTATAGGAGGACCAGTCAGCAGTTTGTGAAGAAAGGGAAACACTCACATCATAATCTCAATTCATCTGCAATTTTCTCTGTCTTTCCAAGCCCTGAAACTCCCTCAAGATAATAGTTCTATGTGTGTGTCATATGTCAAATACAAATTTAAAAAGTCTAGTGTAATTATTGCAAAAGGAACATTACCGTAACCTGTAGATGGTAGTATAAATTGGCACAAACTTCTCGGATGGAATTTAGCACCGTATCAACAAATAGATATATTGATATATATACCAATTTATTGATAAAAAGATGTTTAGATAAACATACGGTCAAAAACCCAACTTGCTGCTGTTGAGTTGATTTTAATTCACAGTGACACTATATGACAGAGAAGTCTGCTGAAGAGAGTTTCCAAGAATCACCTGATAGGTTTGAACTGAGGAGACTTTGCTTAGCAGCTATAGCATTTAACCACTCTGCCAATAGAATTTCAAAAATAAATAAATAAATAAAACAGTTAGCTTATAATTAATTGTGACTCATTGAGCCCCAAAGTTTTTGAGAGTAAAACTGTGCTCCATGGGATTTTTACTGGCTATGACCTTTCATAAATACATCACTAGACCTTTCTTGTGAGGTGTCGTGGGGTTGGGCTTAAACTTTTATGTCACTCAGCTGCCTCAATAGAGACATAGACTTAAACTATCTCTGCCCCCAAATTCCACTATTAAGAATCTATGTAAAATACATGTAAATATTTCATTCAATATTTGCTTTAAATATTTTATCATGCTTTAAATGGAGGTTTACAATCCAAGTCAATTTATCATACAAAAACATATACACACACTGCTGTGTAACTCTGGCTGCTCTTCCCACCCTGTAACAGCACACACCTCCTTTCCACCCTGTCCTTCCTCTACCCATTCAAACAGCTTCTATTCCTCTCCTCTTTCACATTTCAGCTCCAGGCAGGAACTGCAGTACAACTCGTGTATCTGTTTAAGCCAAGAAGCACACTCTTCAACAGTATGATTTAATGTCTTCTAATCCAATCTTTGAAGAGTTGAAGTGGAAAACAGTCTCTGTTCAGAGCTAACAGAATCCAGGAACCATGTCATCCAGGGAACTTCCAGTCTGTCAGACTGCCAAACCTCTAATAGAGTTTGATTTCTGCACATCCATTTTAATTCCGCTACATGCTGTATTCCCTGACGGGCAGTCATTGGTGGTGGTTGGGCACCATCTAGTTCTTCTGGTCTAATGCTAATGTAGTCCTTGGATTACATGGCCCTTACTGTCTCTTGAGTTCATGTTTTCCTTATATCTTTGGTGTCTTTCATTCTCTTCTTTTCCACATGTGCTGGGACCAACTGATGCTAATTAGATGGCCACTTGCTAGCTTTTAAGAGCTCAAATGCCACTTACTAAAGTGGGAAGCAGAACATCCTTTTTGTTATGCTACTTGATCCAGATATCCGTTGAAACCACAGTCCCTATATTCCTGTCCCTGCTACTTTGTCTTTCAAAGTGTTTTGTTACATTTAGGAAACTTCTTAGCTTTGGGCCTACTCCAGCTGTGCTGACGTCCACTCTGCTGTGTTGTCACTTCCTTCACCTAATCCAATTCCTAACTGCTGTCTAATCTATAACACTTTCTCTATCTCCCCACTTTTTAACCACAGTAGACTATTGTTGATGTTTTAACTTTTTCTTCAGTCCTTGTAAGAGTAGTTTCATACAATATTTCTCCTTTGTAACTGATTAACTTCATTCAGCATGATGCCTTCCCGATTCCTCCATGTTACTGTTCCCAAGATCATTGTTCTTTAGCAGTGTGTGGTATTTTTTTATCCTTCCGTCCATTGATGGGTACCTAGTTGATTCCATCTTTTTGCTGTTGTTGACAGTGCTACAGTAAACATAGGTATGTATGAATCTATTCATGGGGCAGTCTTTATTTTTCTAGGATGCAGTCTGAGAAGTGGGATTGCCAGACTGTATAGTAGTTCCATTAATAGCTATTTAAGGAACTGCCAAATCAATTTCCAAAGTAATTGTACCATTTTACATTCCCACCAACAATCTGCAAGTATTTCAGTCTCTCCACAGCCTCTCCAATATTTATTATATTTTTATTTATTTGTTTATTTCTTGGATTAATGTCAGCCTTGGTGGTATGAGATGATATCTCACTGTGGTTTAAATTTGGATTTCTCTAATGACTGATGATCAGAAGTATTTCCTCATGTGTTTGTTAGCCACCTAAGTGTCTTCTTTGGTGAAGTGCCTATTCACACCTGACCAATTTTTCAATTGGGTTATGATCTTTTTTTTTACTGAAGTTTTGTAGCATGTTATTTATTGTAGAGAATAGACACTGATCAGATTTGTTACTACCAAAATATTTTCCCACTCTGTAGGTTGTCTTTTTACTCTTAGTAAAGTCTTTGGATGAGCAAAAGTGCTTGCTACTTATGATCTCCCAGTTATCAATTTTTGTCTTCTGTTTTTTATGCATTGTTAGTAATGTTTATATTCTGTTTGTGCCATGTATTAGGGATCCCAGGGTGCTCTCTATTTTTTCTTCCTGATCTTTACTGTTTTAGATTTTATATTTAAGTCTTTGATGCATTTTGAATTCTTTTTGTGTGTAGCATGAGATATGGGTCTTGTTTCATGTTTTTGCAGGTGGATATCCAAAGCCAAAGCCATTGTCATCGAGTTAATTCCAATTCATAATACCCTACAGGTCAGAGGAGAACTGCCCCCATAGAGTTTCCAAGGAATGCCTGGTAGATTTGAACTACCAACGTTTTGGTTATCAGATATAGCATTTAACCACTATGCCTCTAGGGTTTCTGATGGGTATCCAGTTACATCAACACCATTTGTTCAAGAGATTTTTCTTTTTCTTCCAATTTATGGACTTTTGGCCTTTGGGTGTTGCACTTTGTCAAATGCTTTTTCTGTATCAATTGATAAAATCAAGCAGTTCTTTTGTTTTATTTGTGTGGTTGATCACACTGATAATATTGTTCAACCATCCCTGCATCCCTGTTATGAATCCCACTTGGTCATGGCGATTTTTTTTTTTTTTCCCATATGTTGCTGAATTCTATTGACTAGAATTTTGTTCAGGCTTTTTGCATCTCAAGTTCATGAGGGGTATTGCTCTGTAATTTTCCTTTTTCGTGCTATCTTTACTTGGTTTGGGTACATTGTTATGTTGGTTTCATAGAATGAATATAGAAGTATTCCATCCTTTCCTATAGTCTGAAATACATTAGCAATAGTGATGCTAATGTTTCTTTAAAGTTTGGTAGAATTCTTCAATGAAGCTGTCAGGGCCAGGGCTTTCTGTAATTGGAAAATTTTAAATTATCTTTACAGTCTCTTGTTTTGTGATGTGTTTATTTAGTTGTTCTACCTGTTTGTGTTAGTTTAGATAAGTAGTATGTTTCTAGAAGTTTGTCAATTTCTGCTAGATTTACAAACTTGCTAGAGTACAATTTTTCATAGTATCCTGCCATTGTTTGTTTGTTTTTTTCTTTAATTTGAGTTGGGTATGTTGTGATATCATCCATCATGTTTCTTATTTGGGTTGTTTCCTCTCCTCTTTTGTCACTTTGGCCAGTGGTTTATCAATTTCATTGATCTTTTCAATCAGCTTTTGATCTTCTTGATTCTTTATGTCATTTTTGTATTCTCTGATTCATTCATTTCTGCTCTAATTTTTCTTATTTGCTTTCCTTTGGTTCCTAAGGGCTTCCTCTTGCTGTTCTTTTTCTACTTTCTCAAGTTGTAAAGTTAATGCTTAGATTTGGGCCCTTTGTTTTTTTAGATGTGTGCATTTATTAAGACAAGTTGACTTGTCTCACTGCTTTTTCTGTGTCCCAAAAGTTCTTGTAGGATGTGTTTTCACTCTCATTTTTCTGTGAATTTTTTTATACTGTCCTTGATTTCTTCTGAAACACTGTGGGTACTGTTCAGTTGGAATGTATTTGAGTTTTTTGTTTTTCTTCTACTTTTGTGATTTCATGGTCTGAAAAGATGCTCTGTAATATTTTGATGCTTTGAATTTTGTGTAGGTTGTCTTTATGGCTTAACATGTAGCCTGTTCTGGGGAATGTTCCATGTGCATTGGAAAAGAAGGAATACTAGCCTGTTGTTGAGTGTAGTGTTCTGTATATGCCTATGAGGTCAAGATAGTTATTGTGGCATTTAGATCTTTCATGCTTTTAATGAGCTTTTTCCTGTATGTTTTGTCCTTCACGAGAAGTAGTGCTTTGAGGTCTCCTACTATTATTGCACAACTGTCTATTTCTGTTTTCAATGCAGTTAGAGTCTGTTTTACAGATTTTAGAGCCCTATAACCAGGTGAGTAGATACTTAACATGGTTATCTCCTCTTACACTTGGCTTGGCTTGGCCTCTTAGAGTACTGATCCTTTAATCATTATGTAATGTCCTCCCTTACCAAATGTGTGGATTTTACTTTAAAGTCTATTTTACCAGAAATTAATATTGCCACTTCTGATCTTTTTTATTTTTATTTTTGCTCAATATTGACAGAATATTTTTCCACCCTTTAAGTTTTAATTTATTTGTGTCTTCTCTAAGTCTAAGGTATGTCTTCTGTAAGCACAATATAGATGAACTGTGCTTTGTCAAACCAATTTTCCTCTCTCTGTCTGTTTATTAGTGCATTTAATCTATTTACATTTGGTTTAATTATTGGTAGTTATGAGTTTAGTTCTTTTTCTTTTTTTTGCATTGTAGACAATTTCCCTTTGTTCCACTTAATTTGTTGTGCTGAGTCTTTTTTCTTTATTTTTCATCTTTTTTAATGTTGGTGGTTTTGCATTTGCTGAGACTTCATGTTTTTATTTTTATTTTTTATTTTGATTCATAAGACTATTAATTTCCTTTGTGGTTACCTTAACATTTACTCATATTTTTCTAAATTTAAATCTACCTTTTATTTCTTTATATCACTTCAAATTCCTCTCTACATGAGAGATCTATGACTACAATTTTTAAGTCTTTCCTTTCCAACACAGTGTTTATGCAATGACATACCTGCTTCACCACTTTCGGTATTTTGCCTTTAATTTGTTTTTGTGGTTTCTTATTTGGGTTGATATCCAGTTACTCTCTTCTGTGTTTTAGTCTTTGATTGTTATTTGATGTTATTTATTTTCTAACCAAAGCGTTCCTTTAAATATTTATTGCAATTTTGTTTTTTTTTTTCAAATTCTGTAGATTTATGTTTATCTGGACGTGTCCTAATTTCACCAACGTATTTGAGAGACAATTTTGCTGGATATATAATTCTTGGTTGGCAATTACTTTTCTTCAAAGGTTTGTATGTGTCATCCCATTACTTTCTTGCCTGTAAGGTTTCTTCTGAGTAGTCCTAGTTTAGTCTTATTGACTCTTCGTAGATTATTTCTCATTGATCCTTAGACACTTTTAAAATTGTCGCTGTGAGTCAGATCTGACTCACCGGCACTTGGCTTAACTTGGCATCTTTAGTTTTGGCAAGTTTGATTATGATATTCTTTGGTGTCTTTCTTTTGGGATCTACCTTGTGTGAAGTTCAGTGAATGTCATGGATAGATATCTTCTCATCTTTCATGATATCAGGAATGTTTCCACTCAACAAATGTTTGACAGTTCTGTCTGTATTCTATGTTATTTCCCCCTATTCTAGTACTCTTACCATTAATGGATTATTCCTCTTGATAGAATCCCACATAATTCTTAGTGTTTCTTGAACATTTTTAATTCTATTATCTGACTTTTCCTCAAATATGTTGCTTTCCCATCCTTTCCCAGTCATCTTACTACTCCACCTTCCATTACCTCTATTGAATTGTCTAATTCTGTAATTTTATTATTAATTTTCTGAATTTCTATTTCTTGTCTCTTTATGCTTTCTTATATTCTGTTCAGTTTGTCATTATGCTATGCCGCATTTTGCCTCATCTCCTTACTGATATCTTGAAGAGTTCTAAGTGTTAATTTTTTAATATTCTACCTCTAATAATTCTAGGAAGTTCTCTTCATCTGGAAAATGTTCTGATTCATTTGTTTTGAGAGTTTTCTTGACGTCATCACAGTCTACCTCTTTAGGTGATTTGATATTGACTGCTGTCTATGTGCTATCAACAACTTTTTGAATATATTTATTTTTTGTTCATTTACAATGCTCTAGTTTCTTGTTTCTTTTCTATTGAAATGTTCAAATAAGCCAATCAAGTGCGCTAGTTTGCTTATTGGTGACTTTGAAGTTGTAACATTCTGTTACCAGATTAGTTCCAGATTACTAAACATGTGCACCTAAGTGTGCCTTTATTTTTCTTGTATGGATTCAACTCAAGTTTAGAGACAGTCAGCAAGAGTGTGGTGCAGGCTCCCTCTCACTGTCTTAGTAGGGAAGGACTAATCAGTGTATGCACAGGTGGCTGCCGCATACACTGAGAAAAGCAGGAGGCTAACAGCTATCTCTGAGTGTCTGTGAGGATGGTGTGCCCCTTACATTGATTCTAGGTGAAGGAACTGTTTCTTCTCTGAATTTATAGCTCAGAGGAGTTGGAAGGTTTTTTTTTTTGTTCCTCAACCCCCCATTCTCTTTCCCCCAGTTTGGTAAATTGTTCCCTCTCTGAATCTAGGAGAAAGGCTTAGGAAGGGCTTAAGGAGTCCTTGCAGCTGAGTTAATAGTGTCAGACTCTGGAGCTGGTAATGTCCAGTGAAGGGAGGGAAGAGCACTGGGAAAAGAGGGAGAGGTTTACTCTGTAGCCAAGATTTATTAATGTGTGTGTTAGACACAAGCTACTTAGCTTTTGATGATTGACTACCACTTTTCATTGGTTCTGGAGGCATGCGTGTACTTTCTCTCCGCTGCTGGGTCTCTCCCACAGAGGAGGATGCCCTCCACATACCACTGCACTGTTTGGCATACTGACTGCTACCAGTTCCTAGTGGATCTTGTCTAACTTTTCATAGATATTTCTGGACGTAGTTTTCCTTTCCCACAGTTCATTCTAATTCCTCAGTTTTTCCTTTAATGTTCAGAGCTCCACTAATGTCATATCTAATCCACTCATGTCTTCTTTTGGGTCTTTGTTGTTGTTGTTTGGTGATCACAAGAATCATCTTACTACTCCACCATAGTGACTTCACTCTATCTCATTCAATATTTTTATGATGATAAACATTTATAACATTCTGTATGTTTCACCTGCAATGTGTTTTAAACTTCCAAGCACTGGAATTTTGTGCAGGCACTAAAAGATTTTCCAAATTGTTTCTAATGGCACAGGGGAATGTGTAAGAAATACGATTAAGTAGAAAAAACGGGAACTAATTTTGATTTTGTATGCACATGCATTCATAAATGGAGACGAGGTAAACTGGATTAAGGTAAGTTTAAAAAAGCCCTAAAATAAACATAATGTTAATACTGTAATTTTGGTTAGTGTTTTCTTCATTTATAATTTTGGTATCTAAATTTCACTCAAATATAATACATTGCTCTTACAATCAGAGTCTTCTAAACATTATAGTCTCCTTTCCCCTTCCCTCCCACTCCAAATAGCCACTAATAAACGTTTTGTCTCTTTGTAGTTGCCTGTTTTAGATGTTTCTCATATACAGAGTCATACAATACTGCCATTTTGTGGTTAACTTATTTCACTCAGCATAATGTTTTCAAGATTTATCTATGTTGTGGCACGCATTAAGGACTTCATTTATCTTTACGTGTGAATAATATTCCACTGAAACTATGTGTCACATTTGGTTATTCATTCACATGCTGATGAGCATTTAAGTTGTTTCCCTTTTTGTGTATTGTGAATAGTGCTGCAGTGAGTATTGATGTACAAGTATTTGCTTGTGTTCCTATTTTCGGTTCTTTGGGTTGTATACCTAAAGGCAAAATTGCTGGATCATGTCATATTGCATGTTTAACTTTCAAAGAACTTCCAAATCATTTGCCACAGTGCCTGTACCATTTTAAAATACTACCAGCAATGAATTAGGATTCCTGTTTTTCTGCATCCTTGCCTATGTTCATTGTTTTTCCACTTTGTCTAATCATAGTCACGTTGGGAATCATTAGGTGGTGTCTCGTGGTTTTGAGTTGTAATTCCCTAATTCCTAATGAGGAGCACTGATGGTGCTGTGATTAAGAGCTTGTGTTTTCAGAATCTAAGAATATTATGTCAATCAATATAAACTTAGGTTAAATTTGTTCTGATGAAGTTTTCAAAATTTGGACTTTGTTAATGATTGAAACAGAAAAAAAATAGGATTGTGAATAACATTATGAAGATTTATTTTAGAACTTGTGATTAAACTAAATTGTGTGTATACATGCTTTAATGCAAAAGTATTAATTGCAAAATTTACTATTACAATACATCATTGAATATAGTTGCCTTCTTTGGGCAAAGTTCATCAAATTTCCATATAAATTTGAAAAATTTATATAGAACATGTAACACATTGAAGACCTCAGACAATTTACTGCTTTCTAGCACATAACTGCTGTTAATAAAAATCTTATTTTGCAAGATATCTTGACTAAAATAAAAAAAAATTCTTAATGTTCCCTCCTTCAATTTTCTGTATTAGGAACAAAATGTTTAGACGCCACTCATATCTGAGACTATACACATTGGGACCTCATTGTGTAACTCAAAATAGTTGATTCCTAGACAGACCCTCTAAAAATTTTATCATGTGTAGGCACTGATCTTCAGCATTTAGGAACATCATTATCATCACCATCATCACTATCATCAGCAGCTTATTTGTTAATTCCACTGTATGGATCATGATTTTTATGATTGTTTTCAATTAATGTTCACTCTAACCTCATAAGATTTCTGTAGAATACCTACCAACATTCACAGATGAAGATCTGAGGCTTGAAGAGGTTTTTCAAGTTCTCTATGATCGTTTAGTTAATAAACGTAAGAAAGTTCCAGAAAACTAAGTCTAGACCTTACTTTAGTAATTGTGATTTACAAGTAAAACAACATTTGGTTGAATAGATTTCTACCTCATCTGTTTCATAAATCTATTGTGACATCAAAGCAAAATAGTGCTCATGAAGCACTGAAATATAGATTAATGTGAAATATAAGTACACCAAAAATATCCTCATTGATAATATTTCCTCAAAATTAAATAGCTGAAATTTAGGTTTTGGAGGGATAAGTGTACTGAAATATGTAGAGGGAAGAGGAAGAAGTGTCAAAATACCAGAACAAGACAATTCCTCTGAACATGGATAACACAGTAGTCATTTCTTCCATCTTGTTTCCAGTATGTTCCAGTGTTGGAGATTCATCTGAACACCTTTTGTATTTTTACTTTAACAAGTCATGATGCTACCATGAGCATATTTCTATAAGGCATAATGTATATGATAACATAAACTTTATGTGAATACACATATATGAAAGTGAACTTTTCACAGTGACTATTAGCACAAGTGGGTTATTTATTTTAATTTAGGCTTTATTAACAAATATATGTCTTCCATTTAAGCTCAATTTAACTTTATAAAACATATTTTAGAGGGAATGTGCTGTCACAGAGAAGGAAGAGCAGTTAGTGTAGAAAACCAGTGTGAGTTCTGCGTGTTGCATGGCAAATTGATACGTATTTTAAATTGTACTTAAATCACAATTAAATTTGTTAAAAATAGATAGACATATATCTTACACTGATTTTTGTACATTAGAAGTACAGAGGAACAAGGAGCCGAGGCATAAGATTAAAATATCAAAGGAGAGGTAGATCCTGCCAACAAATTGGTAATACCTTATTGAGTCCTTGGAAAGAAAATAAAAATCAACAACATCAACAATAATTACAAAAACAACATAAAAACATCTTTTGTTGTAGTGTGTGTTTCATTGTTTGTGCGTGAGGATATCAACTTCTCCTTTTAAAATAGCTACAGATATTCCTTTTGACATTGCCTGAAGTACTTTCCTGTTTGCACAGAAGTACTTTCCCATTTTTGGTCATTCAGTACAAATGTTCACCTATGACAAATAGTCACTTGACTTTAAGCTAACCTAACAAAGTCTTGAGATTCATCTGATCCATGACAACAGTGATTTTGTTACAAATAGTTTTCTGAGAGCAGAATCCATCTCCTACTGTGTTTCTGAATGCTAGGATTTTTCTCAGGGTGTCTTGAAGGTCTCTGGAAAGTTACTGCTCTATTAAAGTAGTTTCTTATTTCAAAGAAACACTGGTAGTGTAGTAGTTAAGAGCTACAGCTGGTAACCAAAAGGTTAACAGTTTGAATCCACCAGACACTCCTTGGAAACTCTAAGGGGCAGTTTGACTCTGTCCTAAAGGGTAGCTGTGAGCTGGAATTGACTTGAAAGCAGTGGGTTTGTTTTAGGGGAGTATTTCAATGAGACATTTTGCTGTGATGGAGACACACTTACAAAAGACTTGCAGAAAGAAGTTGTAAATTCACTTATGTATTAAATATATGGGTTTCAATATTGTATCATTTTCATGATTTATATCCAATTTGTCAAATTCTACATAAATTGTCTTCAAGATGGAATGAAACAATTTAAAACATTTCTGAAAACAAACAAAGATGGGCAAACACTCAATCCTTTTAGAATCTCTTGGCAAAACAGATCAACAGTCTGCCACCTGATGCCTAATGTATTTCTTTCCCCTTTTTCTTTTGAAAAATCTTTAAGATAGAGAATCTTTCTGAGAACTAAGGCTTAGAACAGTAATTGAAAGGAGCAATATGGACATTCTGGGAGCTCTAAGATCACACGCAGGGTCATGAGATTGGACAGGTCAATGTGAAGGAGGAAAATACCTTGTCAGTGCCTAGACAGTGCCACGGTGAGTGCTATTTCTGCTGGTGTGGTGCCTTGGAAGACTGTAGGTACAGACACCTTCTCTGTTGACTATGATGCTGAGACTGGGTCTGCTGCAACTATGAGCACTAAGTAGCTTCTTTGCTTGTCTGCAGTGCTTAAATAAACAGTGTACCACACAGCAGAGAGACTGCTTGGGTCAGCTGCATTTGGAGAACACACAGGTGGTGAGTGACTGAGGTTGCCATTGCCCCTCTTCTCTCTCATCTCTGAGTTGCTCCATAGATTCTGCTGACTCACAGTAACAGGCAACTCAGGCGGGATGCCAACTTGGTCAGCTGAGAAGTGGAATCATCATCTCCTGAGGGCTCAGCTGAGGCTAATCTCATACTGAGCAACACCATCTGTCTGTACAAGTAGCTAACAACCTGTATCAGCCATGAGGCAGGGTCTGACACCCAGAGGACTCAGGTGGAGACAGACACCAAGCCAAGCAGCACCACAGGGCTTGACAGAATCAATATTGCCAGAGAAGAAATGCATAAGTCAGCTGCACCCAAAGAACACAGCAGTGGCCAGCAATAAATAAAGCAGTCAATATATTGAACAAACACTGACAACATTGAAAACTGGGACAGATCACTCCACAATAGAAGTAAAAAACTTCAACAGTCCACTTTCAGTAACGGACAGAGCATCCCAAAAAAAGTTCAGGAAACATACAGAAGATCTTGTAACAATCAACCAACTGGACCTCATCGGCATATGCAAAACTGTTTACCCAACAATAGATAAGTACACCTTCTTTCCCAATGCACTTGAAACATTCTCCAGAACAGACCACGTATAAGAACATAAAGCAATTCTCAACAAAATCCAACCCACTGAATTATTGCAAAGCATCTTCTTGGACCATAAAGTAATAGGAGTTAAAATCATCAGCAGAAATAACATAGGTAGAACTCTGAATCATGGAAATTGAATAATACTTTGCTGAAAAATCCATGAGTTATAGAAGAAATCAAAGACATGGTAAAGAAATTTATGGAATCAAGTGAGAATGAAATCACAGCCTACCAGAGCCTATGGGATACAGCCAAAGCAGTGCTCGTAGGTCAATTGATCTCCATGAATGTACACATCTCTAATGAAGAAATCACCCAAACCAAAAAGTTAACCCTATAACTTAAACAAGTAGAAAGAGAGCAACAAAGGAACCAGAATAAAATAGATAATAAAAACTAGGGCAGAACTAAATAAATTAGAGGATAGAAGAACAATTGAAAAAACAAAAACGGGTTCTTTGAAAAGATCAAAATTGATAAACCAACTCATGTGGGTCTCTTTATCTTCTGGGTTGTCTTTACCCCATGTCATTTTGGTCCTCGGTGAGCATCCGTTCCTGCTGAGTTGGGACCATTTGCTGTGCCCTCGGATGGCAGCTTGGCAGCTTTTAAGACCCCAGACATCAGTCAGAACTGGATGGTGCCCGGCCACCACCAGTGATAGCTGCAATGGAGCTCACTAAGTTGAGTCTCACTGGCAACACAAGAATAAAAAGGGGTACATCCTGAGATCTCCACAAAAAGACTTCAATTGATGGTCCCGTGGTTTCGGGGTTCCCCTGGGAGCATGGCCCCTGGCCCTGATGCTGTCCTTGCCCATAAATCGTAATGAAAGTCCACTCTTCAGACATGAATGGATTGGACTTGGTGATAAAGAGTGACCATATATTGGACGTACTTTATGGTTCTATGCATCTGTAGGATATCATCCTGCTGACTTCTGGTTGGAGGAAGGAGAGTGGGTGGAGAGGAAGGGAAAGGTGACTGTCGGGAGGACGAGACATGTATGGAGCAGAGAGGAATAGTGTACTGTTCCCGGACAGGGAGAGCAGTGGAAGCTGCATATAGGTGGGCATGTAAATTTATACGGGAATGTATATTTTCACTCAGTCATATTAACTAACTAACTAAATAAATAAATGAATAAAACAAAAATTGATAAACCATTGGCTAAACTTACAGAAGAAAAACAGGAGAAGAAACAAAAACTGAATAAGAAACAAGATGGGAGATTATACAACAGACCCAAGTGAAATCAAAAGTACCAGAATACTGCAAAAGACTGTATTCTAATAGATTTGAAACCTAGAGGAAATGTACAGATTTCTAGATTCACATCACCTACCAAAGTTATCACAGGGAGGAGTAGAATGAAGCCAGTAAAAGAAAATTACAGACCAATATCACTCATGTACCTAGATGCAAAAATTTTTAACAAAATCTTAGACAATAGAATTCACAGCACATCAAAAGATAATTCATCATGACCAAGTTGGATTCACACCAGAGATGCAAGGCTGGTTCAAAATCAGAAAAACAATTCATGTAATCAACCACATGAATAACTCAAAGGATAAGAATCATCTGATTTTGTCAATTGATACAGAAAAGGCTTGTGACAAAATCCAACACCCGTTCATGTTAAAAATGCTCAGCAAAATATGAATGGAGGGGAAATTCCTCAACGAAATGAGGGACAACTACACAAAGCTAACAGCCTACATCATCCTGAATGGAGAGAGACTGAAAGAATTCCCACTGAGAATGGAAACTAGACAAGGACGCCCACTGTCACCACTTCTCTTCAACATTGTTATATAGAGTCTAGCCAGAGCAATTGGACAAGACCAACAAATAAAAGGTATCCACACTGGCAAAGGTGAAGTAAAAATCTCCCTATTCGCAGATGATAGGATCGTATACACAGAGAATCCTAAAGAATCCATGAGTATGCTACTGGAACTAATAGCGTTCAGCAGAGTATCAGGATATGAGATAAATGTAAGTACATCAGTAGGATTCCTTTAGACTAACAAAGAGAACCTCAAAGAGGAAATCACCAAATCAATATCATTTACTATAGCCCCCAAAAAGATTAAATACCTAGGATAAATCTAACCAGGAAACAAGAGACCAATACAGATAGAATTATAAGACATTACTGCAAGAAACCAAAAAAGACTTATGTAAGCAGAGAAAACTACCCTGCTCATGCATAGGACTGCTCATGAACATCACAAAAATGTCTACGTTATCCAAAACAATCTACATATATAGTGAAATCTCTACATATTTCGGTGTCATTTTTTAATGAGATGGAGAAATAAATCACCAACATTTTTTGCAAAGTGAAGAAACTCTGGACTAGTAAAGCACTACTGGAACACAGTGGGAGGCCTCACACCTCACACTATCTGACTTAGAACCTTATTACACTGCCACAGCCTGGTCTGGTACAAAAAGAGACATGTTAGTCAAAACAGCCTAGTACTGGTACAAAAAGAAACATGCAGACCAATGGAGAAGAATTAAGACCCTAGAGATGCCACCATCCTCATATGAACAGTTTCTATTTGACAAAGGCCTAGAGGTCATAAACTGGGCAAAAACAGTCTCTTTAACAAATAGTGTTGGCAAAATTGGATATCCATCTGCAAAAAACTGAAACAAGACCCATATCTCACAACTTACACAAAAACTAATTCAAAATGGATCAAAGACCTAAATATCAAATCTAAAACTATAAAGATCATGCAAGAAAAAATGAGTTAATGGAAGTTCTAATACACAGATTAGACAGGCTTCAAAATCTGACACAGCATGAACAATGGAAGAGAAAATAGATAAATAAGAACTACTAGACATCAAACGCTTTTGCTCACCTAAAGACTTTGTCAAGAGAGTTAAAAGACTACGTACAGATTGGGAAAAAATATTTGGCAACTATATGTCAGACTGATGTCTATTCTCCATAATATACAAGGTACTTCAAAACAGCAACAAGAAAAGGGTAAATAACCTAATTAAGCAGTGGGCAAAGAAGATGGGCAGACACTTCGCCAAAGAAGATGTCCAGGCAGCCAGAAGACATGTGACGAAGTGCTCACAATCATTAGCTGTCACAGAAATCCAAAGTAAAACTACAGTGAAATACCATCTCACCTCAACAAGGTTGGCCATAATCCAAAAAACACAAAACAACAAATGCCAGAGTGGCTGCAGAGAGATTGGAACTCTCCTACACTGCTGGTGGGATTGCAAAATGGTACAATCTCTTTTGAAAGTAATTTGGCACTTCCTTAAAAAGCTAGAAATGGAAATGCCATCTAATAGAGTAATCCCACACCTCAGAATATATCCTACAGAAATTAAGGTGGTCACAGGAACAGATACATGCACACATGAATGTTTATTGCAGTGCTGCCACAATTGCACAAAGATGAAATCAACCTAGGTGTCCATCAACAGATAAGAAGATGAATGAACTATGGTACATACACTCAATAGAACACTATGCAATGACAAAGAACGATGATTTTAGGAAGCATCTCATAACCTAGTTTCAACTGGAAGACATGCTGAGTGAAATCAGTCAGCAGCAAAAGCTGTATGAGAGCTCAGCTATAAGGACTGAAAAATGTATTTATGTACAGAAGAAATGACTCTGACAGCTGCAGTGTGGGCAAGGAGGCAGAGGGTTGGTTATAGATTAGACAGTCAATAGCATTTGGTTGGGTGGAAGAAGTCACAGCACACAGTAGAGAGTAGAACAACTTAACTAAACTTCATCACAAACTGAAAGGCTTTCTAAATTTGACCCAATATTTCAAAAGTTAAAATATCAGGGATGGGGTCTGGAAACCATGTATTCAGGTTATGTCAAGCCAACTGGTGTAACTAGTCTATTGGTAAGAGAGTCTTCTGCACCCATATTTATGAATGGCTGTCTGGATTCTTAAAAGCTAATAAACTGCCATCTGAGGTATACCAAATGGTTCCAACCCATTTGGAACAGATGATCGCTGAGAACTACAAAGATACAAGGAAAAAAGAATCCAGGAGACAGAAGTGCATGTATGAGTGGGAGACTGTATCAACATGAGACCAGAAGAACCAAGTCGTGCCCAGACGCTACCAAAGACAGCTGTGAAGGGGGACAAAACATAGAGTCTCTAAGGCAACACAAGAAAAAGAGGTGTGCAACTGAAGAAGTATACTGCAAGATCTGAACTGATGGTCCAACAGCCTGGAGGATCCCCTGGGAACATGGCCTCTAGATCTGTTGCTGTCATTGACTGGAAATCAGTAATGAGGTCAACTCTACAAACAAGAATGGACTGGACTCAAGGACCCAATGTGATCATATGGTGTGCATACTTTATGGTTCCATGCATTCTTAGGAGGCTGTCCTACTTGTCTCATTCTAGATGGGAGAGAAGAGGGTGGAGAGGGAAGGACCAATGCTTGTTAAGAGGATATTAGAAATATAGAGTGAAAAGGGGGAATGTGCTGTCACCAGGTGGGGAGACCAGAAGGAGCTACAGATATGTGGGCATGCAAAAAATTTGGATTGTATACTTCCACTTAATCACAAAAAAAGAAAAAGATCTTTCTAATAATATAATTTTATGAGGGGATACATTTTAAGATTCCTTACCTAGCCTCTTATTTAACCTTCATAACTGGAAACTCTGGTGACACACTGATTAAGTGCTTTGGCTGCTAACCAAAGGCTCAGCAGTGCAAACGCACCAGGAGCTCCTTAGAAACTCTATGGGCAGTTCTACTTTGCCCTACAGGGTTGCTGTGAGTTGTAATTGTCTCAGTGGCACTGAGTTTTTTTGTTTGAGAAAACCAGGTTGTGTCAGAGCTAGTTGCATTATGTCTTTGGGAGTTTTGAAAACTTATGCACAAATAAAACGTATTTGCCCAAAAAGTTGCAGTGTTAAAATGTTTTTGTGTACAATCCCAGTTACCTTCTCCTTCTATCTCAGGGCTTGTTAATTAACCTCATATAGCCCTAGGGTTCTATTAGTGCTATTAGCTGCATTAGTAGTTGATTCTGTTTCATGGCAACCCCGTATGTGTCGAAGTAGAACTGTAATCTCTAGGGTTTTCAATGGCTGATTCTTCTAAAGAGAATGATCAGGTCTTTCTTCTAAGGTGCCTCTAGGTGAGCTCTAACTTCCAATCTTTTGGTTAGCACCTGAGCATGTTAGCCATTTGCACCACTCAAGGACTCTAAGACACGCATTAGCTGCCAGTAATACAGTCTCACTCTGTGTCAAAACTGACTCGATGGCAACAGGTTTAATTTTTGGAATAGCCAATGATTTAACAGAATTACTACTTTGTAGTAACTATCAATTCTATGTGAATCACCTCGTTTACATCTCACAACCCTAAAGAGTTGATAGTGTAATTTGTGAATTACACATCAGCCAGTGTAATTTGTGAATTACACATCAGCCAGTGTAATTTGTGAATTACACATCAGCCAGTGTAATTTGTGAATTACACATAAAGTGATTTAAAACATCGGTAGGCTCATCTCTATTACCTGTATCATTAGCAATCACAGGCAGAAGAGTGTGAATCTGGTGTGATGCTGTGCATTACACTTGGCATTTTGTCATATGTCCAATGAATGAAAATTAACATGTTTTGGAAATCACAATGGTGCTAATAGTTAATGAGTGTGAGTGCCTGCTAACCACAAGACTGGCAGTTCGTGTCTACCAGAGACACCACGGATGAACAGTCTGGCAATCTATTTTTGAAAAATCAACCATCAAATCCTATGTATCTTGTTTTACTCTGAGATGCATGGGGTTGCCACAAATCAGAACTGACTGAAAAGCAGCTGGTTTTAACCTAAGGCAAAATTTGTGTTAAAACAATTAATATAATTCTGAATGTAGAAGTTACACTATTAAAGAATGGCAATATATGCCATCTAAAGTGGTCATTCATTGGCCAAGCATGTTTCATTTAAAACAAAGAAAATCATACAACAGGTTTTTTGTTTCTCCCTGGCTTAGGAAAACTCACATCCTAATCTGTTTAAATTTAGTGTAATGTAATAGAAGTGGGTGCCTGTTAGTTATGTTTCACAACGCCATTTAATTACGTTCCCTTAAAGACCACAGATGTTTTCAAACGCAAAGTTCTCTGTGCCAGAGATGTCATCCAGTCACATGCACAGAAAAGAAGATGAACTTTTCAAGTGCAGCTATCGTTTATTTTAAGTAGACAGGCGAGCTGTTCTCTCAGACTTGGACCTGCCGTTAACCTTTACACTGTGTATTTTCTTCTAAAGAGATTAAACAGTTCCAGAGAACAGCCAGTAGTGAGCTCTCCTCAGTTCTGATGCCTGCATCTTTCAGTGGAAGTTTGTTGAAGGCTGTTAACTCAGGCACACTTTGTGAAAGTTAGAAAAAGAACAAAGAGTTGTTTCACTTGTCATGTGGGAACTTTCAGTTTATTTCTCAGTTTTTTATTTCTTACTTAATTTCCCTCTTGTAGCAGAGTTGTAGAACTAAATTTTTGAATCCTGCCTCTTTTAATCTCCCCAAGAATGCTGTTGCTCCTCTGAATAAAAAAGCATTCCTGTATTTGTCTTCTCCTAGGAGCATACTGCAGACCAAGCAGTTCACAAACTCAGCATGCATACATAAAAATCCCCTGGTTATGTTGATGGGAATATAGCTTCCTGGATATCACTATTATATCAGGCACACAGGATGGTAGCCGGGAATCTTTTAATCCAAGTAATTCTGATACACTGTTTACATGAAACACAGGTAATCAGTAATCTGTCAGTGCATCCAGCACAACTATAATTTGAAAAGTTTGTCTCTGAAGGGGCTCAAGTGTTTCTGATCCTGTTCTGGAAGAAGAGAAAGAAGCTTTAGAGAATGAGGTGGAATGACCCTGAGCTTGTGTCCTAAAGTAACTTGATACCTAAACTTTGCCTTTAAAGGTGTGACATAGCCTTTAAGGTGGTGCAGGACATACTTAATTTTTACAGAATTGCCTTTCTTAGATAACTGCATGTATGTAATACTTCTGAAGATAAGCCCTAATTTCTGAAAGCTTTTACTGTGAAGTGAGCAATAGTAAAATATTTACCTATTTTAAATGCCCTTCCAGCCCTCCAAACCCACCAACCTTTAAAATTTCAGATCTTGTTTACTGTATACTACTTAACTTACAACCGTCGTATGTATTCTATAACAATCATATATATTAAATTTAATTATGTACCTACACTTACCATTTTATAATGATCCTTATAAGACAGTTATATTCTTATTATCATTAAAATAAGTATTTTAATGAAACAAAATTGTACTCAGCTTGCTTCATACTTTTTTCTGGGTTTTTTTTTGTCATAACAACTAGTATAGAGGATGTAAGTACAATTATCTATGTTTTATGGATTTTGTATCATAGACGAGTTCACTAAAGCCTGTTAACTAAACAAGAAGAGGTTTAGGGATGATCTAGAGAATTCAAACAATTGCAACTTTACCTTCTTCTAGGTTTTAGGGTAGTAAAATATATTGCTTTATTAAAAAAAGAAAAATCTGAAAGTAAAGTGAAAGCTCTACACAGATAGCTCACTACTGTAACCGAAGACTCCCAGAGGTCTGTATATTGTTTGTATATTTCTAGTACTAGTGCTGCAGTATTGTGGCTCTTAAAGCAAATACATAGGAAAAAAGTGCAACTGATTCTTCCAAAACTCAAAAACCACTGAGCCAAATGGTAACCTAGAAGAACTGACATAACGTTGCTAGCGTCCAAGGTAGCAGATGGGCCACAGTGAACAGGAACCCTCACAGATTAGCTGTGGCAAACAGTCTGCTAGGAGTACATAGAGCCAAAAACATATAGAACATGCAACATATAGAACATGATAATACTGTCTTGGTTATCTTAATTTTAATTCAGGCACAATTGCCCTAATTCTTACTGAAGAAAACTCATTTCTGACATTTGCATCTTATTTCTGGAGTACTTTAGCTTTTTATTGGCACCATTTACCTGTAATGTACTGTCATACAAATGACTTTCACAAAACTCACCAACCTCAAACCAATCACAGTAGCAAAAGTTCTGCTGCCGCAAAATAATATTCAATTGCAATAATTACTCTCAAATCCACAAATTGTTCTCTTAGGTTATGGGGCTTGTTGAAATAACACCATGTTTAGTAATATTCCTTTGCTATTTTTCAGCCTTCCCAACATTGTTTTGATTGATTCCACAGTAGCCTAAGGCAAACAGAAATGTGGTTCTTTTGGGAACTTTATTTTCCTGCAGTTCATAGGTGGAGTGGCAACTAAAAAGTATGAAGCCTTGAGAATTTGCAAATGGAAATAGGCCTAGCAACAGGAAGTTCAGTGTAAAATAGAAATGCTCTCCTGCTATTTGAACTATTTCTATGCCACTGGCCAGTAATGAAGTACTTAGAATTGTGCTCGAGTTGACAAACTAGTTGTCAGATAGAATAGATTTAGGAAACCTAGAAATTAACCTGGTAGGAAGAACTCACCTTGTTGATAACAGGCATTTTGTGAAGAACCAGTTTTTCTGAATCACGAATCTTTTATCAGGGCCCCAACACACAGCAGCAGTTAGCTTTGCATATGCCTAAAGGGATCTAGAAGCTAATACAAATGTTAGCAACAAGTAATTGCAGTATATGTGCCCAGATTAAACATACCCCCTGGAACTGAGGGCACTTGGACAGCACTTGCTCTATCTCAAAGATTCATCTGCTCCTCAGCTCCTGCCCATTGCTGCATTGCTAGACTGAGTCTACATTGTCAGATGGTCAGCTTTTTTTCCATGAGAATTCACAAATTACTCTTTTTTTTAATCCCCAAATTCCAAGACAGGAGACAGAGTATTTTAAGTGGCGAAGCTGGAAAGTTCAATCTCCCTGAGCACAGAGGGGAGCCCTGGAGTCACAATGGTTAAGAATTTGACTACTAATCAAAAAGTCAGTAGTTCGAGTCCACCAGGCATTCCTTGGAAACCTTTTGGGGAAGTACCATTCTGTCCTGTAGGGTCACTATGTCATATATGTCAGAATTTGTGTCAGCAACAGGTTTGCTTTGGGGCACAGAGAAAAACTGAGAATGACAAAAAAATGGATCTGGCCTGGGATTGAAGGACAAAGAAAAAGGCAAGTTCTTACCGCTGTCTCATTCCCTTGAGTGATATTATTCATTAGCAACCTCCATGTTGCCAGATTCTATGCTGGTGTCTCAGGCCCCATTACAATTCACTTCTTTGATTTTTTTTCCACTGTAGTCAACTCTCAGTCTACTGCATTACATTCTACTGGGTCCCATCTATCTTGTCTTCTCTGTGCCATTCAAGTCCAGTGCCCTAAACATCACCTACATGTCCATATTCCCCTATTTTCACTCCATTCATCAATTATACATTACATACTAGGATACTAATTTTGGTATGTGGTCACTAATTCCACTGGGTATTGTCAGTAGTCATACCAAACTTAGTATGCCCCAAAGAAAACGGTTTTTTAAAGTCATTTTAACTAGCGGTTCTGGCTAATTTTTTCAGTCTTCCCTAATTCATTTATTTATCTCATATTCTGTATTTAATCAATAGACAATACTGTAGTTTCCCCCTGTCTCCTACCCATTTCACTCAGAAGGTCAGAAACCTATGTACTGCTAGGACCCAGATGTTCAGGCTACCTGCTATTTTCAACTTATTTTCAACCTCTGCTTCCCCACTTATTCTTTCTAGCTAAACTAGCCATTTCCTTGTTCCAGGGACAATAAGCATAATTTTTACCAAGAACTTGTGCATGCTGTTCCCTCAACCTGGAACATTCTTTTCCTGAAAAGTCACTCTTTTAATTGTAGTCTCTACACAAAAATCACATAATCACAAATGTCTTTGCTGCCTATCTTCTTTTAAATAATTCTTTTTGTGTCCCATAACCCTCTATCCCCTTACTACTTTGTCTTTAACTACATAACTATCTACTTATTTGTTTTCTGTCTTCCACTACTAGAAAATAAGCTACATGAGAGTAGGTAGTTTTGTAAACTACCCCAGCCAACAGAAAATATTAGAGACTCAACAAATAATTATGACTGAACAAATTAAGTATGTAACTTTCTCAAAAGCACCCCACAACAAATGATTACTACCTCGTGTCTGTCTTACTGTTTTGCTTCACATGGCTTTGAATTTGACTTAAGTAACACCTTTGTTGACACCTTTTTTTCCCCTTCCTATGTGGTATGATCCTTGAGTTCAGGAAATGTCTTTGATACGGATTAAGCAATCAATACATTCCTATCAAATGAGTGAATTACCCAGGTATATGACTAAAAGATCTATTGATGTGGTAGAAGTCCAGTATACCCCAGAAGTAGAGATTGTGGGAATATACACATAACTACAAGACAATGCACGAGTAAATTTAAATCACATGACAGCTGTGATCCATATAGATAACTGACTTAGGTAGGAATAAAAGGAGGTGACTGACTTGTGGGGTCTGTTGCAGACCTTGGGGAACATTGCAAACACAAGCATAGCACTCCTATCCATCTGGACTCCTGAATCTTCCTCTGGAGTCTCACGGTAGAGAACGCCGCTGAGACAAGTGCTGCCTGGAGTCTGCCCTCTGTAATCACTACCCGAAGCTCCTCTATATTAACTATTTCTCACTTAAAACATAGCGCCACAGCACATGGCCTGAATGATGCCTGTGCATATCATTGCTTAAAATTAAATATAGGATATTGGTGTACAGAAGAAAATACATGAATTTCAACCAATCAATTTTGATCCAGAATGCAAATTCAGCTACTTCTCTTTGTATAAATTTGGTCAAAATAGTGACAGTCTTTATATGCCACTTCCTTTTCTTATGAAAACAGAAATAGTGATAATCGCTAGCTGGTTTACTATGATAGTTAACTAAAATCATATATGTGAGTTACCCATAATAAAGAAGGCACTACACAATTCAGTCAACTAAACCAGACATTACTGCAAATGCCCATAGTTATCCTGATCTTCACCTAACTAAACTCTGATGGGTGGAGCAGAACATCAACCCTCATATCATAATAGTGCATTCATGTAGATGTAAGCTGCCTATTCTACAGTGTTTATTTTGTATCTACTGTCTATGAGTCAGGCATGAATCTATGGCAGTATGTCTGGTGTGCAAGTCACAGGATTCAAAATTTTGAGGGCAAGAGAAGAGACGACAACTTTTAAAATTCCCAGAGACTGGCATCAAGTTGATTCCAAATCATAATGATTCTGTAGGACAGATTAGAACTGCTCCCTAGGGTTTCCAAGGATTAATCTTTATGGAAGCACATTGCCACATCTTCCTCCCGTGGAGAAGCTGATGGCTTCAAACTGGCAACCATTTGGTGAGTAGTCAAGTGCTTTAACCATCGTGCAACCAGTACGTATACATACGTATATGCAAATACATTTTATATAATATTATTTCTTGCACAAATATTGTGTCAGATAAAAATGAGGATATAATGTCAGTACACATATAAAGTTAATTCTGCAAATTACTTATTTTACAAATAATTTCTCCTCATTTATATCAGTTTAGCATATGCTAAGAATGTAGGATGTGTAAGTTATGGACATTGGTCTGTAGAAGCTGGTTTAAATTTTCTTATTAACCATGGCAGCATCAACAAATGATTTTCACCTGCATACTAGCATATTAGGAACTATTACAATAAAGTAAATAAATGAATATAAAGGGAGTGATTTGTGGATAATACATAATGAATAATGATGATGTCCTAACATGTGACACACATATTCTACCTTACATAGCATAAGGTACATTGCAGAAATGATGAAGTTAGGGATCATGAGATTGTGACTATCATTAGAAACTGTTAAAATAAATGAGACAATGAAATCAGAAAAGAAGTAAAACTAACACTATAGCAAACCAAAAAGAATGTATAATAAAGCTACTAAAGGTAAGAAATTCAGTGAAGTTTGAGAGTACATGATTGAAACACAGAAATCCTTTTTGTTTATTCATACCAGCAAGAAACAACATGAAAGTGAAATCTGGCAGACTAATCTTTTCACAATAGCTTCTAAAAGAATAAAGCACTTAAAAAATTTTCACTGAAAAGGTGATAGACTTGAAGAAAACAAAACACTGCTGAAAAAATTAAAATGGAGTTAAAGGAATAGAGAAGCATCCCATATTCACAGATTGGAAGATTTAATACTGTTAACATATTCATCCTACTCAAAGTAATCTGCAGATAAAATATAATTTCTACTAAATTTCAATGGTCTATTATTTTTATTTTGCAGAAATGAAAAGCTGATCCTGAAATATATATGCAATTGCAAGTAGTGCTGAAGAACTAAAACAGTGCAGAATTAAAAAAAAAAAATGAAGAGTCACACTTTTCAATTTCAAAATGTGTTACAAAACTACAGTAATCAAAACAGTGTGGTGCTGTTGTGAGAATAGAAGTATAAGCCAACAGAATAGAGTTAAGAGCCAGAATTAAGTCCAGCTGTCCAACTGAGTTTTGATAACAGTACCAAATACATTCACTAGGGAGAGAATAGTATCTTCAAGAAATGGCACTGGGACAACTGGATGTCTAGATGCAGAAGAATCAAGTTGGAATCATACTTTATACTACATATAAAAATTTAAAATGTATTAAAAGACTAAATAATAATTATTTTTTAGAGCACCTTTAAGCCTGAACTTATTCATACTTTGATTCAGGTAGGAGCAGTTCCTTTAGGTAGGGATCAGAGCTCTTTTTCCTTCTGGATTTCCTCTCTCCTAGGAAAGGCGCTAGTCTCAGTCACGAATCTGCAACCTAAGTGGGCCGGAAGTCTCTGACTTTTACATCTTGTTTTGTCCATTGTGCATCCTCTGTTTTATGAGTCATTCTGAGGACAGTAATTGTCCCAGCATCCTCATCTTATAACGGCTGATGGAGGAAGAGAGCTTCCAAAATTCCCTTCCACATTCACAAGGAGTTTAGATTGTTCAACTTGGAATTGGAAAAGATGAGAAACGTTGATGGTCTGACCTTCCTCATAAGATTCAGTAAGCCTTGATTGAAAGCAGAGGAAAGAGGGAAATTTGTGTTCTTTACCATGCTCACACAGGTTGGAGCTTTAGTCAAATTCAGTCAAGCTGATATGAGGTAAGGAGAGTTAGCATGTCATGACTCAAATGCCATAGACTCTTACTGTTCTTACCAAGTTTTAATAGATTTTCCTTAAAAACAAAAACAAACAACAAAATCCTGTTTATTTATTTCCTGCTTGTGTTTAGAGTAAGTTTCAGAGTTTAAATCTCTAATTTAAAAAAAAACAAACAAAAAACTGGTAGTTTTTCAAAGGGGTAAATCAGTGGAGCTCCTCATTCAATCGTCCTGAAAGTTGAACTCAATTAAAAGTTTTTAAAATGATAAAACTGATGCTAATTTTCCATGCTGTGTTCTCAGTAGAAATAATGGTGCTGAGTTTCCCAGAGAGGAAAAAAAATAAGTAGTTTTGGGAGAATTTCTATTTTTGGAATAAGCTGATACAGGCACAGTGAAGATCATATCTACAGATCTGGAAATGTAATCACCATAACAATTTTGACAGGCTTGTGCTCCAACTCTTGTCCCTAATTTTCATAGGCAGTAAGGCAACACAGCGTGCTCATTCCATCGGTATCTTTTCACTTGAATCTCTAAATTTATGTTCTCTCACTGAGCCCCAATCCCAGATACAAACAGTGATGGGGAGCCAAATCCTGACTGTTTTCAAGTTTGATTTTGTTGTTAAAAATATATATTTAAATATAAAGATTTATACACATTAAATAAACTATTAAATTTGTGATTGTGTATGTGTATTAATTCATGACTGGTTTATTTTGTTTGAATTGTTTCACAACATAATACGTATTCACTAATAGAATACACGCTGATTCACTAAGTGTTGTTCTGTATTAGCTTTTCTTATTAGTATTATGTGGCACTTAGATATACCAGTTAACTCAGGAGGTAAAATAGGAGGAGTGAAACAGGAAAAAAAAAAAAAATGTGTTTTTCTTATGAATTATCAAGCTATGTTATGACACAACTGCTAAAACACTGTGAATTACAGCTGAGCAATGCAACCACACAACCTGAACCAGGACAATACACATGCCGTACTACTAAACAAATACAAGGATATACAAGAAGAGAAGCTGCACAACGCCAGCCTCCTGTAAAACCAGAGCCCTAAAAGGAAGTGCTGTTGTGAGAACATTACCTGTAATAAATTACCTCTTATTGAAAAAAGGTACTTACAGTTCAGAAACTAGAAGATGGGTCCACGAGAATTGCATACAATGTTCAAGAAGTATACATTAAGGATACTACAACATAGACTTACATTGTATTTCTCCTAAAAATAAGATTTCCACATGAATATTGTCTAATTCCAAAAACTTCACGTACTCAAAAGCAAAGCCAAGCCAAGTGCCGTCGAGTCGGATCCGACTCATGTTGACCCTAAAACACATACAAAAAATGACTGTGAATTTCCTTACAAATCTTGTCTCGTAGTTCAGAATTCCAAATGGCCAAAAAATAAAATTGGCGCTTATTTGTACTAATGAAATATATCAAGGATGGGTGCTTACAGCGTATTTCAGGTGAAATTTGAGTATTACTCAATGATAATAACCACATCCTCCCAATAGTATAATAATAATGATAAAAACACTCCTGCTGAGTCTCACTCCCAGTGACCCTATAGGACAAAGTAGAACTGCTCCACAGAGTTTCCAAGCAGCACCTGGTGGATTCTAATTGCCTACCTTTTGGTTAGCAGTTGTATCACTTAACCACTGTGTCACTGGGATTTCTCCCAGTAATACAAGAAACAATAAGTGTACTTACAGCCTGATCTAGATGTACAGAAGGAGAAAGACAAAAGTCATTCACAGTCACTCCTCCCAGCTGCAGCAACTCCTGCAATAACCTGTCAGGACAGCACAGTGCTGGTGAACAGTTTATGCAGTTATAGAAGTTTCTGCCCCAATACCAGGGTGTATTAAAGAGTGTTACAAGCACATCTGTATAAACACCAGAGGCAGAAAATGGGAGTGGTAGCTATATATACCAGTCTACATGAAGCCAAGCCAAGCCAAGTGCTGTCGAAAGGATTAAAAAATGTAAAAGCAAACAACATAGGAGAGGAGAAAGAGAGAGATGTAGGTTATGTGGCCAGAATATTCTTTCCAGAATAGAAGAGAAATGAAGCTGAGCTGAAAGCATAAGAAAAAAATTGAATACATTGCGTGACAGGGAATTGATTCACTGGTAAAGGGGAATTTATGAATAAATTGTTAGAAGTAAGAAACATATTATCTTAGGCTGGAGTCTCTAGAGAAGCAAAACCAGTAAACATATAAATATGTATGTACTCAGGGACAGACTTACATCAAGGAAATGGCTCACACAGTTTTTAGAGGTTATAATGCCGCACATACACAGGGCAGGAAAGAGGCATCTCATGACTCATGTAGGAGCAGGAGCTGGTAAATCCAGGCTCAGCAGGCCTGATTGCCGAATTGTTGCTCATAGGTTCTGAAGATCAATGAATCTCGAGATAAGAAGGCAAGATAACAGGTAAACTGCTAGCTCAAGCCCCAAGAACCACAGATCAGAGAAACAAGATACGGAACAAGAAGAAGCTTCAGTAAGGCTAACAGGAAGAACTAGGTGGTAGGCAGTGAGAGATGAAAACAGAGAAGGCAGTGAGCTGCCACAGTCCTTGTTCCCTGCCAGTGCCACTCATAGCAGAAACAGCAGATCCCATCACTGGAGTGATCACATACCATATCTCAACAGGAAGTGATCACAGTATGATACAACTGCCAAAACACTGAGCATCATGGTCCAGCCAAGTTGACATACAACCTTAACCATCACACACAGGGAAAAAACATAAAATTCTCAGGACAGTGTCTGACATACTGAAAGTGTTAAGTAAATATTAGCTTTATAGTCAAGATCAGCACAGTTGAGGCTTAAGTGAGGGTTAGTGTGGTAGAGTCTCCTGACCTGTGTCATGCGAAACGAAAACCAAACCAAAGCTGGTGCAGACAAGACAAATCTGATTCATAACAACCTTAAATGACAAAGTAGAACTTCCCCATAGGGTTTGCAAGGAGTAACCGGTTGATTCAAACTACTGGCCCTTTTGTTAGCAGCTGAATTCTTAACCATTGCTACCAGGGTTTCATTTAATGAGACGAAGGGTCTTAAAATGCAGATCTGATCGATCCATCAGTCCCTTTTAAACAGCATCTCTGTGGGTCTAGTCTAGGGACCTGAGTTTAACAAGTGTTACATGTATAACATGTATCTATTGAATTTTAACAACCAATATTCTGTAAGTAGCTTGGAAACTATCATTTAAAGCACAAATATATTGTACTGTTTTCATTAACAGAAAGTTTATGGTCACAAAGGTGTCAAGCTAAAATAATATTTTTGTATCAGGAAAGCCAAAGCAATGGGTTTAATTAATATTTTTGGGTTTCTCATCAGGTAAACTTTATTATTTAGATTAAACAATATAATACAATCAACCTTCATTGTCCTTGGGTTCTGCATCCATGAACTCAACCAACTGTAGAAAATATTTGGTCAGAAAATGATGTATTGAGTATTATAAATAATCTAGAGATGATTTAAAGTACATGGAAGAATGTCCATAGTTTATATGCGAATACTATGCTGTTTTATGTAAGGGACTTGAGCATCCTCAGTTTTTGGTATACAGGGAGTTCCTGGAACAAATGTCCCATGGGTACTGAGGACCAACTGTAATATGTGCTATCATCAGCTGACTGAAGGTAAAATGAGACACTGATTTTGAACTTACTTCAATGGTGCTTCATAAACTTTTACTATTAATTTCTCAAATTTAATAATGATAAATATTTAGGTGAAATATTAGATAAATTGTACTAGTTTCAAGACCATACTCCTATCCATACCAACAGTATCTATTCTTTTGCTAGCCACTAGATAACATTGTTTAGATACTGAGATTCTAAAATCACAGAATTGTACAAATGGAAAAATTATAGCATTTGCTGCCACAGTTGTAAAATAGGAGTAATTGTTGTACTTTCCCTTTTGTGAGGTGATGAGGTCATTTTAGGCTAGAAATCACATCTTGCATGCAAATTCCAAATCCACCTCTCGCCTAAAGGTCTCAGATTCTTTGCTGAATCAAATCCTGGTGATGAATTTAAGATAACAGAAAAATACCCCCCTCCCCACACATGGACATCTATATTTATTTATATATACATAATATGTACGTATATATTGTGTGTATAAATATATATACATTTATTTATATGAAAATCATGCTAAATTTCCACTGCCACCTTATAACTGTCAGAATATTTGCTGTTCAAGTCTTCACCACTTCTGTTAAGAGTCATGTATTTACTGTTCCCCTGGATGCTTCTTTTTTTTTTCCAATTTCTCTACAGTGTCATTTGATTTAATTAGGACTGAAACATTGTTTTTATTTGGTTGCCATGTCTCCTCTCTTTTGTTGTTTATTTAATATGAGTGAAAATGTACATTCCTATATAAATTTACATGCCCACCTATATGCAGCTTCCACTGCTCTCCCTGCCCGGTGACAGCACACTATTCCTCTCTGCTCCATACATGTCTCATCCTCCCAACAGCCTGGATGCTTCTTGAATCTCTGACTTTACAAGGCCAAAGTAACTGATCGATACTGTTCAAAAACACTGAAAGTCAAGGTTGACAGAAAGAATGTTGACTGATTTTAAAGATTTAATTCTATGAAAGCTTTAGTTACTTTGAGTACATTTTAATGACTTTAGCTAAAAGTCATTAACTATTAGTTTCTCTGCTGAGTAGTATGAAGTTTTAAAAATATTGGGTAATGTTATACCTAACATTTTGCATTTTATTCTAATTGTCAAATTGGGCGTTGAATTACTACATTTACTAAGTATTTAATATTTTTGTTTTTGTAAATATATGTAACACAAAGTGTACCTTTATATTACAATTTTGTGACATTAATTGCATTGAGGAAGTGCAGCCATTACCATTATGCATTTCAAATTATTTTTAATTATTCCAAACAGAAATTCTGCACCCATTAATTAACATCCCCACTCTTCTCTGTCCCCATCCTTGATAATCTATGATCTATGTTCAACAGTATGGATTTGCCTCTTGTAGATATTTTATGATGCATCTAGATAAACAAAAAGTTCTGAAATTGTCAGTAATATAATTTTACTTGGATCAATAATTAATGCCAGTGGAAGCAGCAGTGAAGATATCAAACAACACATCTGAGCAACATATCCTTCTGTTATACATAGGATCTTTTATTTCCTTAGTTACATTACTAGTTATTTTATTCTTTTAAATGCTGTGGTAAATAAAATTCACGTCTAGTTTTCAAATTATTGAGTACTGGTATAAAAAATTAATTAATTTCTATCTGTTAATCATTTATTCTACAATTTTACTGATTTTTTTTTTTATTGATGCTTCCTTAGGAATTTCTATAAATATATCATGCCATTTGTGAACTGAGATAGTTGCACTCTTTTCTTTCCCAGTTAGAAGGCCTTTATTTTAATGTTTTTGTCTTGTTTAATGGCTGGAACTTCCAGTACAATGCTGAACAGCACTAATGAAAACAGGAATTTTTGTCTTTTTCCAGATGTTGGTTGTAATGGTGCAGGTAGGAAGCAGGATTTCAACCTTGCACTTTGAGGATTGAGGATAATGTTAGCTGTGTTTTTAGTTTGGGGTTCATTTCTTTTTTAACCCCATAAATTGCCTTATCATGTTACAAAAGTCTGTTGTTGTTTCTTTTAATTTCTAGATTTCTCAGATTTTTAATTTCTAGATTTCTCTTTGCCATGGAAGTGTGTTGTATTTTGTCAAATGTCTTTTCTGTATCAACTCAGATGATCATGCTGGTTCCCCCACTTCTATTATCAATGTAATGTGGTATATTATGGATTTGCTTATTGTGATTTAAGTGCCCTTGGCTTTGTTGAACCAAATTTGCATCCCTGTAAAAATTCCACTTATCCATACTGTATATATTTTGTAATATAAGGTTACATTAAGTTTGCTAGCATATTTTGAGACTTTGCATCTATATTCATAAGAAATACAAATCTTTAACTTATCGTTCTTGTGATATTTTGATCCAGCTTTACTATGAGGGTGATGTTGGCCTCCTCTAGTTTTTTTTTTTGAGGAATTTGAGAAAGATTATTGCTATAGATTGAACTCTGTCCCCTCAAAATATGTGTTGTAAATTGTTACTTCTGATGATTTAAAATCTCATTTGGGAATGGGTTGCCTGAGTTATGTAGTTAACATATTGATGCTTCCTTAGGATGTGTTTTGAGGCAGTGTCTTACATAAACAGAGCAGATTAGACAGCAGAGACCGGGAAAGATAGATGCCACACCACATGAAATCACCAAGCAACCAAGGAACAAAGACCTTTCCCCACAGCCAACAGAGGGGGAAAGGCTTCCTCTAGGGCCATCACCTAAATTCAGACTTCCAGCTTCCTACATTGTGAGAAAATATTATCTATTTGTTAAAACTATCCACCTGTGGGATTCCTGCTATATAAGCACTAGATACATACACACACAAATGGGGAATCCTGTTGGCATAGTTGTTAAGTTCTACAACTGCTAACGAGAAGGTTGAAAGTTCACATCTCACAGGTGCTTCTTGGAAACTCTATGGGCCAGGTCTACTTGGTCTATAGGTAACTGTAAACTGAAACTGAGTTGATGGCAGTGTTTTTTTTTCTTCTTTTTCTTTTGCTGTATCTAAACTGATTAATTTTTTTGTTGTTAAGATTATTATTTGTTCTTGAGTCAGTTTAGGTGACTTCTGCATTTCTAAAAAATTGTTCATTTCATCTAGATTATCTGTATTTTGGCGTGAAATTGCTCACAGTATTTTCTTGTACTCTTTTTTGGGAGGTATGATGGATGCTAGCGTCCCGCATTCATTGGTGCTATTAGTTTATTTTTATTTTTATCTTATTTTTATTTTATTTTTTATCTTTCCAAAGAACCAATCTTTGGTTTTGTTGATAGTTTGCACCATTTTTCTATTCTCTGTTTCATATATCTCCATTCTAATTTTCAGTATTTCCTTTCTTCTGGTATTGTCTGGCTTCGTTTGTTCTTTATTTATTTGTTTGTTTCCTTTTCTCCTGATTTCGTACAGTAGACAGTGAGGTTATTGATTTAAAATCATTCTTTTTTAATGTGGGCAATTACAGTTACAAATTGACTTCTCAGTATCAACTTTTTATCCTCCAATAATTTGATATAATGCCATTTCTTTATCTCTAGTTATTTTCTAATTTCCTCTGTCATTTCCTCTTTGATCTACTGGTTGTTTGCATATGTGTTGTTTAATTGTCATGTAGTTGTAAATTTTCAAGTTTTATTTCTGTTAATCATTTCTAGTTTCATTTCATGTGGTTGAAGAAAATGACATCTTTTCTGATGTCACTGAGACCTGTTTTATGACATAATATATGGTTTGTATTTGAAAATGATCCATGTTCACTATATAAGAATATACATTTTGCTGTTGGTGAGCTGAGTGTTCTGCTGTATTTTTACACAATTAATGTGAGCCTTCTACATTTATTTGCCAATATCTCCCTCCCCTCCCCCCATGAAGTATTTTCCTAAGTAACAGTTATTTTAAAGTCTCTGTCTAATAAGTAACATCAGGACTTCATAAGGGAGAGTTTTTAACAATGTACTTTATTTCTTTGAATACACCATACTACCTGTTTCTTCATTAGCCTTGTAAACTTCTGTGAGAACTGAGTTTTTTAATTTTACAGCATACTAATAGTAGTAATCAGATTCCAACCTCCCCTAGAGTTTGGTGAATTTTGGGGGCAGTTGAAGGTTGTTCATTTGTTCAAGCAACCTTCCAAACTGTTTTTGCAATGACTATATTACTCACTTTGAGTGATAACTAAAGTCTTTCTCCCTTTAACTGGTGCTGTTAGTAATTTGCCTGAGATGTCTTTGAATGTCAGGAACTGAAACACAGAATAAGAAATAAGGAAATAGCCAATAATCAAAAAATTCCTCTACCAATCTTTGCAGATGATCTCTGTCCTGGAGCACTCCATCACAATTTAGTCAGGCTTATACCAAACCTAGGTATCAGTTTAAGGTCAATATCTAAGGTCTTCTAACTTGAATCTTGACCTCCTAGCTTGAATCTTGCCCATGGCTTTCTAAATGTCCCTGTGTACATAGATGCTTTAGAATATTTTCTAAAGAAACCTGCCCCAGCTTTTCATCCTCAACTTTGGCAGCCTATTGTATGCTTCAGCTATTATATTTTTTCAGAGATATTTGCTAGTTGTCAAATAATCTTGCTGTGTTTTCAAATAATATCTACTACTTTTCTGGCCTGAGTGAATTCTGAATTCAGTGTAACAGAGACATTTTTCTTCAGATTCCAGACATGTTGGAGAAGTTATACAAAAGAATCTGTGAATAAGGTCTTCCCTGCTTTCTATAGAATCAGAAACCAGAATCATATACTAGGAACAGGAGACAGTCTTTACTATTGCTGTCATGCTAGGGTAAATATAGAAAAAGGGCAAGTAAATGTGCCACAGAGTTTGTCTTCAGTTTTGAGGTGCCCCCTTTTTGATTCAGCATTTGTTTGAGTGTTCTAAAAACACGCTTGTTGTACTGATTTCTGACGTAGTTGTTTCTAGAAGTTTCTGCTTTTGTATCAGAACTTGAAGATGTCTATCAGGCCATTTTGCTGATGCCAATCCTCACTAATTTTAATTAATAGAAATAATAATCCAGTTTTCTTAAACAAAAATGTTGTTTTAAATTTCCATCAAGAATGAACTGGACCAAAAAATGAGATGAATTACATTGCAAGTAGCACAAATACCACCTAATTCCAGGAATTTTGAGCACTGTAAGTGGTAAATTCTAGTAGAAATTCAGAAAATTTCGAGCCACCTCAGAAATCCAAGATAATTAATTCATTTCAAGTATGCTGGCTAGTACTTAGCACATGGGCAGGGAACAAAAATTCAGTCAACTAAAATGACCCTGTGGATTCCACTGAAAAAAGACAAAATTTCACTTTGATGATGTAGAGAAAACATTACTTGTGGTGAACTGTTGAATTGTTTTATGGCATAGTCCATTTGGACTATCAAAGCAGCTAAAATCAAATAATTATCATTATTAACAGAAAAAAATAGCAATAATAGTGTATTCTGGTAAAACAAACATTTTCAAGGGCTATGAAATTTTACTATTTATGTCTTATGCAAAATGGACGTCTAATAAGTATCACTTCAGGGGAAAAGTGAAGCACTAATTTCCAGTATATGTTGGATTAATGGCAGGACAGGAGAAAACTATAAAAAAAATTGGGGACATATTTCGGTATATTGTGGTCCCTCTAGTTACTCAGTTCACATGTGGAAAGCTGTTTTACAACTTAAGCTTAAATTTCTTCAAATATACACACATATATATGTACGTATATATGTATGTATGTATTCTAAAGCCTACTTCAAGGGTTTTCATTAGAACTGACAATAAAGCATATAGCAGAGTATCTGCCTGAGCTGGTTAACAATTTTAATTTCTGTTTTGTTTCATCGTATTTTATTCTTTTATTTCTAGGTAGTTTGTTATCTCTTGATGAATTTTAGCTGGCTGGGGACTCATCTTGGTATTTTGATCACTGAAATGTTATTTAACACAGACTGGCATTCAAATCTTAGCTCAGCACATAATGCAAGTCTTAGTTCAGCACATAAGTATCTTTTTGACCTTAGACACCCTTTATAACCTTAGACCCATGCTTTCATTGTCAATGAAATGAGGATAGAAAGATTAAATATAACTCCAGAGATAGCAGAATATTAACTATTTTTTATACACAGTCTTGTCCTCAAGCCATCTCCGCAGTAGTCACCTGTCACATCTGAGCTTAGTCCCTCATATAAATTATGTTCTATTAATCAGCTACTTAGATGAACAGCTTCTCACTAATGTACTGTCTAATGACTTGCCTTTTTTCTGACCAGTTATTATTGTTCTTCTGTTAAAATCTGTATGCCAAAAATTATTCATAGGGTAAACGATGCAGTCACCAATTTAGGGTGCTGTAAAGGGGTAGGTAAGAGCCCTGTTATGGAAAACTTATTAAGATCACTAACTGGTGTTGTCTACCAGTGAAGTTGAGCTTTGGAGTAGAATTATCTTGGAGAGACTAAAAATCAGGTACCCCTACTATTCAGTGCTTTCAAGTCCTTAGGAGTTCTGAGGATGATATGTGACTGGAATTCAATTAGAGAAATGAACAGTGAAGAAGGAGAGCAAACATAATTTGACCATTTTTCTAGGACAAGCCATTCACCTTCTACCTTTTGCAAATTATCTGATGTAACTGAAAAAGCTGGGTCTTCACAGTCAGAGAGAATGTGTTGAACCCCAGCTCTACCACTACTCTTTTGTCTTGGTCAGCTTATCTTTCCTAAACAAGGCTATTCATTTAGAAAAACTTGACCTTGAGTAACATGAGATATTTCATAATAATAAATAAACTGCCACAATGACTAACACATAACAAGTACTCAAGTAATGACAGGTTTTTTGTTGTATACTTGACCTAACTTTTCCTTATTTACATGTGCTTAATTAGGGAGAGCCATACAATTTTATACTTGCAGGGCCAGGGTCAACATATTGTGCTTGAATAACATTTATTGGATAGAAATGTCAAAGCAGGATCCTACTAAAATCACCACTATCAGAAATGGCCACATTTGGCCTGCAGTTGTGGAAGAAAAGGAATGACATCACCAAGATGGCAGGATATGAAATTCCGTGCAAGGATGGAGGTGTGTAGAAATGTAAGCAATAATATTTTTGTAACTCTGGTAAACAGTAAAATATTCAAAGCATACAAATGGATGCTGATCAAGGGGGAAAAATGAAAACTTCAGGAAAATGGTATAAATGTTGGAAGTAGCAAGGGATAGAGAAGTGGCAGATACAGCCCATAGCAATGTAGGGCAGATTGAAATTCTTAGCCTAGAAGATAATTTCTTTGTGATGCTGGGACATTCAGAAATACTGGAATATATGAGAGAATTTAAAAAGCTGCACATATACTGAGGAAAAGATACTTGCCCAGAAAAAAAAAAAAATTGGAGAAAAACCTAACCCTTCCACTTAGGTTGATCTATAGGCCCAATGTGAGCCCAGCTAAACAATGAATGAGTGATCCAGCACATTGCCAACCTGCAAGAACTGCAAGGATTTTTTTACATTTTTCTTTTTTGTTGGCACATCAGTGAACACACATGTCAATAATTAATTCTTTGTAAAAATAATTTGGAAAAGTCTCTAAACCAGTGGGCTACTGCAGCCTTCAGTAATTAAATAAACAAAAAACAAGCCAGCAATCCATGAGGAAAGGTGATAATCTGACTTTCAGAGTTATTTAATTTCATAATGTAAATATCCTATTTTCAGCAACAACAAAAAAATTACAAGACATACAAACAGGAATATATAATCAATTTAAAGCAAAAAAATTCCAACAGTAACAATTCCTGGGAATGTTAAGACATTGGACTTGCTAAATGAAGTCTTTAAAACAACTGTCCAAATATACTCACAGTGTTACAGAAAAACACAAATAAAGAACTAAAGAAAATTATCTACAATGAAAATGAAAATCTCAAAAACAAAATCATAAAAATGAACCAAACAGAATTCTAGACCTTTACAATTTAAATTAAAAAAAAAAATCACTAAGTGAGTAACAACTGAAAACTTGAGTTGTAGAAGAATGAATTAGTGAACTTGAAGATAGAACAGTTGAAATGATTCAGCTTGAAGAATATAAAAATAATAACGTAGAAAAATGAGCAGACCATAAGGATCCTGTGGGACACCATTAAGAGGACCAACATATGCACTCTCTGATAGTTCCAGAAAAAGAGACAGAAAGAGGAGCAGAAAGAATATTTGAAGAAACAGTGTCATAAAACATCCCAAATTTGATGAAAGACACAAATCTATACATTCAAGAAGGTCAGCTAATTCCAAGTAGGATAAATTCAAAGAGATTACTCACTGAGAGTCATTACTACTGAAAACCAAAGACAGAGAATTTTGAAAGCAGCAAGAGACACTCAGATCATCCTTACATCCTTACAGGTAATTCTCAGTAAGATTAAGTGCCAATTTTTCCTCAGAGCAGTGAGACCAGAATAACAGTAAAGCCTATTTAAAGTGCTATAAGGAAACAAACAAAAAACTACCAACCAAGTCAATGACAAAATGTCTTTCAAAATTAAAGACAAAAATCAAGATATACCCAGATACACAAAAAGTGAGCGAGTTTATTGTTACCATGTATACCCTACAAAGAGTGCTAAAGGCAGCCCTCTAGGTTGAAATAATTGGGCACTAGAGAGTAACTTGAAATTATATGAACAAATCAAAATCTCCAGTAAAGATAATTTTATTGGCAAATATAAAGAAAAATTTCACTGTATTTTTATGGATTATAATTATATTTGTTATGCCCTAAACCAAACAAAAACCATACTGGTTTCTATCCAGTTCATTTCAACTCATGAAGACCCCATGTGTGTCATGGTAGAAGTATGTTCTGTAGAGTTTTCAAGGTTGTGATCTTTCAGGAATAGACATTTTTTTTTCCATTTCTCCTAGTAGGTTCAAATCTTGAAGCTTTTGGTTAGTGTAAAACACATAACCACTTTTGCTACTCAGTGACTCTTCTTATGACCTACATTATATAAAACACTAATCCATTAAATAAGTACAAATATACAAATTGAGGAGGCTAAGATGGTAATAGTAATAACTTCTTGTTTATGGTATTGGGAAAGGTAATATTGAAAGTGAGTGATGTATTCACAGCTGGACCAAGGTAACTGAAGCCACTAAGTTATACACAAGAAAAACGTTTTGGTAAATGCTATGAATATATCATGGATTGCCAGAATTAATGAACAAATCTGTCTTGAAAGAAGTACAGCCGAAATACTGCTTAATAATGAGGATGGTGACTCTTCGTCTTTATGCTTTGCGCATGTTATCAGGAGGCACCAATCTCTAGCCATCATGCTTAGAGAGCCTTGTTAGGAGAAAAGGTAAAGTTCCTTGATGAGATAGATCGACACAGTGGCTTCAACAACAAGCTCAAACATAACTACTTCTGTGAGGATGACACAGGATTTAGCAATATTTTGTTCAATAATACCTAGTTTTATCTATGAATTGGAACCAACTCGACAGCACCTACCAAAAATAACATTATATGTAATCTTGCAACAAGATTATATAAATATATATATGCATGCCAAGCCAAGTGCCATCAAGTTGGATCCGACTCATGGTGAGTACATACATACACACTCTTAACTTATTAACATAGCTAAGTTCCAAATACCACGTTATTGTATGATAATTGGTACTATGTGAAAATGAAGGATTTGGGTTTTTTTCTGTTTTCAGGCTATCCATTTGTCTGATTTTCTTAAATCAGAAAATAAGGCAGAGATGTAGCAAATGAGAAGAAGAAAGTATAGAGCACAATAACAAATGACACAAACACAGAAGCAGAAGATGGGGTCAGGATGGTGGACTAGATATATGTCTCTTCATTTCCCTCTGAGAACTAAGGCCTGGAATGATATTTGAAAGGAGCAGCATGGACACCCTGGGAGTCTTAGGGTCTGGTGTAAGGTTGTCAGACTGGACTAGGTGCCAGTAAGGGGAAAGTACCTCCTCTCTTAAAGATGAGACAGTGACATGCTGAATACTGTTTCTGCAGATGCATCGTTTAGGAAGATAGCAAGTACTGACACATTCTTTGTTCTCCAGAAGGCAGGGACTGGGCATAAGCTAACTAATATACCGAGCTGCAGTGCTTAAATAAACAGCATTATAGTGCAGCAGAGAAATGGTGCTTAGCACAGCCACACAATGAGAGCCCAGCTGCTGGTTGATGGCACCAGTGCCCCTCATGCTGACTCATGACTGGAAGGTCAGCTTCAGCAGGGTGCCATCTTGGTCAGCTGAGAGGTGGAGTCAACCACACCAGACATCTCAGCTGGGTCTAGTTCTCATGCTGGGCAGCAATCCCTGTCTGGATAGTGATTCTCCAACAGAAAAGCTGTGTTTAAGACAATCTTGCATAGAGTTACAGGTGGGGTTTAGCAGATGTAGGCAGCAAATCCCTAACCCCTCCCTTCTTCGAAACATGTCATAGAGGCTAGGGATGGCCTATGTGGTGCTTTTATTGTCAGCAGGAAGGCAAGGCCTGTCACACCTGAGGGCCTGACTGATTTCAGCAGCTGAGGAATCGCTCCTCACTCAACAGTAAAGCACCTTTTAAAAATAAGACCACCTAGAGAACTGACTGTTGAGATGTATGGTAGCATCTTCACCACCCTTCCATGATCCATGCCATAGCATTGACTGACAGCCCCCTAGTGACTCCATAAGTAGAATATTGTTTTTACCAGCCAGGAGGAGGAACCTACCACCAATGAAGACCCAGCTGCCTTCAGAGGAGGCTGCAGAGCACCCCTCTTAGTAAATAAGCAATTTTTAAGCTAAAGACATCTAACAAGAGCAGTGGTCCCAGGCAGCCAGGAGTGGTGGCACCCTTCTCTCCTCTGTTCCCTGAGCGACATTATACATTCAACTGGCATAATGACAGAGAGTCACCACAATTAACACCTACCTTAAGAAGACAGGGGGTGGGGCCTACCACCCCAGAGAGTCGACCTGGGGCCAGTGACTAAAGAACACAGGGGTGGCTGATAACCAAATACAGTAGTGCCCTTACTCCTCTGTTAGCACTACATCTCAGTTCTTGTTAGGGTAACACCAGAGAAACCAAACAGCTTCTTGACATCATGAAGACATCAACAATAGATATCTAAGATTTAAAGAAGCAGTCCACCGTGGCTACAGAAAACTCCTGAAACAAAGAATCTCGAAACTTCCCAGATGAAGTCTTTATGAAATTAATGGAGGTTGTGTACAAAAGCATTGTATGTAGAGCTTTCCCAGAGATTTAAAAAAAAAAAAAATGCAGCAGAACAACATGAAAAATTAAGTAAGCTATTTGAACTGATAAAACATCAACGATCTGAAATCTAGCAGATAAATAATTACAGAATTAGACAATTCAGGCCACAGCCAAAACAGCAGAATTGAGGAGACAGAGCCAGAGTTACTGAGCTTGAGGATAGAGCAACTGACACCAGCATTTATGAGGAGAAATCAAAGAAAAGAAATAAGAAAAATGAAGAAGCATTAAGAAACATGTGGGACCCTATTAAGCAGAATAATGTATGAATAATTGGAGTTCTTCAACAGCAAGATAGTATTATTGTAGAGTTGTTACCACAAAACTTTCCTGAAGTTATGAAACAAGAAAACATAGATATCCAAAATGCTTATCAAATGCCACAAAAACTAGACTCCAAAATAAAGACACCAAGATGCATTATTATCAATCTTAATAAAATGAATCATAAAGACAGGCTGTTAAAGAGAGCGAGGCTTAAAGCAAAGCCAGAGTACAAAGTGAAGCCATAGGTTTTTGTCTGATTTCTTGGCAGAAACATGCTGGCAAGAAGGCAGTGGCATGACACATTCAAAGCCTTGAAGGAGAAAACCTTAAAACCAAGAATTATAAATCCTGCAAAGCTGTCTTTCAATAATGATGGTAAATATAAGACATTTGGGGATAAACACAAATTTAGAGATTTTGTAAAAACCAAACCAAAACTACAAGAAATGCTGGAAGAAACTCTTTGCTTAGAAAAACAAAAACAGCAACTGTACTTAAGGAGGCAATGTAGGACACAGCATCTAGAATCCTACTCAGGAAACTCACAAAGCTCAACTAAAGCTAAAATATTAAAAGAAGGGGACCCGTGATTTTTACATGAAAATTATGACATCATCTCATTAAAAAGAGGGATATATTTCAATACTTATAACCCTCTCAGGTGGAGAGGAAATTAAAAAAGATATGCAGCAGTTAAAATCTGATTTAAACTTAGAATATTAAGAGGGATTAGAGGAGTGGCTGCAAAGCAAAATAACAAGGCAACATATCAAAACAAGAAACACAACACAGAAGTCTCAACAAACACAAAACCAACACTGAAAAGGATAAACAGTAAACCTATAAAGAAGAAATACCAAGAACAGAATATTAGGAGCAACATAGAAAATATCAATACAAAAATAAAGGAATCAAGATGATACTACTAAACACATACTTATCAATAATTACACTGAATATAAACTGACTGAATGCTTCAATAAGGAGATAGAGAACAATAGCCTGGATCAAAAGCTGTGATCCATATATGTGTTGCTTACAAGAGATGCACCTTACACTCAAAGATATGAACAAACTGAAATTAAAGGATAGAAAAATACATACCAAGCCAATAACATACAAAGAAGAGCAGGAGTGGCAATACTAATCTCAGATAAAATAGATTTAATGTAAAATCCATCATCATGGACAAGGATGGTCATTATTCATTGCAGAAAATTTCAATTTATAAGCATGACATAAAAATGTTAAATATTTATGCATCCAATACCAGCACCTAAACATGTCGAGCAAACACTGACAACATAAAAAAATGAGATAGATCACTCCACAATAATAGTTGGAGACTTCAACACTCTCAGTAATGGACAGATCATGCAGAAAAATGCTCAGTAAAGATACAGAAGATCTTATAGTGACAATTAATCAACTAGACTTCATTGACATATAGGAATTTTTTATCCATCCAAACCATTAAAGTATAACAAAGCATCTTTTCAGACCACAGAGCCGTAGAAGTTGAAATCAAAAGCAGAAAAAACATAGGTAGAAATTTGAACTCATGGAAACTGAATAACACCTTGTTCAAAAATCCATGGATTATAGAAGAAATCAAGACTGAATAAAGAAATTTATGGAATCAAATGAGAATGAAAACACATTCTACCAGAACCTGTGGAAAACAGCAAAAACAGTGCTCAGAGACAATTTATCTCTATAAATGCACACTTTGAGAGTGAAGAAAGGGCACAAACCAAAGAATTAACCACACAACTTGAACAAGTAGAGAGCAACAAAGGAAGTGCTTATGCACCAGAGAAAACAAATAATAAAGATTAGAGCAGTACTAAATCAATTAGAGAATATAAGAATAACTGAAAAAAACTAACAAAAGGGAAATATGGTTCTTTGAACAGATCAACAAAATTGATAAATCACTGGGTAAACTTACAAAATTAAAAACAAAGAGGAAACAAATAACACAAATAAGAAACTCGACATCAGATGTTACAACAGACCCAAACAAAATCAAAAGTATCGTAACAGAATACTACAAAAGGCTGTACTGTAACATATTTGAAACATAGGAGAAATGAACAAGTTTCAACATTCATGTCACCTACCAAAATTATCACAAGGAGAAGTAGAACAACTTAATAAACCCACCACACTGGAAGCAATTGTAAAAGTAATCAAAAACTACCAACCGAAAAAAGTCCTAGCTCAGATGATTTCAGAGAACTCTTTCAAACTTTTAGGGAAGAGTTAATTCCAATACTACTGAGACTATTTCACAGCATACAAAGGGAACGAATATTCCCAAATTCATTCTATTAAGCCAGCTTAATCCTGATACCAAAGCCAGGGCAAGATCCCACAAAAAAAAGAAAATTACAGACCAATATCACTCATGAACCTAGAGGCAAGAATCCTCAACAAAATCGTAGTCAATAGGATTTAACAACGCACCAAAAAAATAATTCATTGTGACCAAGTTGGATTCATAGCAGAGATGTAAGTCTGGTTCAACATCAGAAAAACAATTAATGTGATCAGCCACATAAATAGCACAAAGGTTAAGAATCAAGTGATTTTGTCAATTGATGCAGAAAAGGCATTCAACAAATTCATCCTAAAAACTCTCGGCAAAACAGGAAAATGGGAAATTCCTCAACACAATAAGAGGCGTCTATGCAAAGCCAACCACCTACGTCATCCCGAATGGTTAGAAACTGAACTTCCTTTGGTAACAGAAACTAGACAAGGATGCCCACTCTCACTGCTTCTATTCAACATGGTTCTAGAGGTTCTAGTCAGAGCAGACAAGACAAAGAAATACATCCACATCAGAAAATAAGTAAAACTCTCCCTATTTGCAGATAACATGATTGTATATGCCAGCCAGCCAAATTGTATATGCAGAGGATCCTAAAGAATCCATAAGTAAAGTACCAGAACTAATAGGAGAGTTCAGCAAGGTATCAGAATATAAGATAAACATAGGTAACTCAGCAGGATTTCTCTACACCAACAATGAGATCATCAAAGAAGAAATCATCAAATCAATACCACTGAAGATTAAATACCTAGTAATAAAACTAACCATGCAAATAAGAGAACTATATAGAGAGAACTGCAAGACTTTTCTGCAAGGAACTAAAAGAGACTTACATAAGTGGAGAAATGCACCCTGCACATGGATAGGAAAACTTAATATTGTGAAAATGTCTGTTTTACCAAAACTGATCAACATATACAATGCAATACAAATACAATCCAATACAAATTCCAGTGTCATTTTTTAATGAGGTGGAGAAACAGATCCCCAGCTTTGGAAAGGGAAGAAATCCTGGATAAGTAAAGCACTGCTGAAGAAGAGGAACACAGCGAGAGGCCTCACACCACCCAACCTTGGAAACTGTTACATAGTCACAGTAGTCAAAACAGCCTGGTACTGGGACAAAAAGAGACATGTTCACCAATAGAACCAAATTGAGACCACAGAGATGTTACTATCCTCTTACAAACAGCTGATATTTAACAAAGGCCCTGAGATTGTCAACTGGGGTAAAAACAATCTCTTTAACAAGTGATGTTGGCAAAACTGGATATCCATCTGAAAAAAACTGAAACAAGAGCCATATCTCACATCTTACACAAAAATTAACTCAAAATGAATCAAAGACCTAAATATCACACCTATGACAATAAAGATAATGCATGAAAAAGTAGGATCAACAATGGAAATTCTAACACATGGCTTAGTCAGATTTCAAAATCTGAGAAGCAAAACACAAAAAACTGAAAAAAAATATAGATAGATGGGAACTACTAAGAATCAAACACTTTGGCTCACCCAAATACTTTATCAAAAGAGTTAAAACACCACCTACATAATGGGAAAAAGTATTTGACAACTACATGTCAGACTGACATCTGATCTCTGTAATCCACAAAAACCAAAAACCAACCGCCTGTGATCAATTCAATTCCGACTCATAGGTCAGAATAGAACTGTTGCATAGAGTTTCCAAAGAGCACTTGGAGGATTTGAACTGCTAACTTTTGGGTTAGCTGACATAGCACTTAACCACTATGCCACCAGGGTTCCCTTAATCTACATTGCACTGCAAATATCAACAAAAAAAAGGTAGATAACCCAATTAAGTGATGGCCAGAGGAGATGGACAGGCACTTCACCAACGAAGACATCCAGGCAGCCAAAAGACACATAGGAAAATTCTTACCATCATTAGCTATTAGAGAAATCCAAATCAAAACTCTATTGAGTTACCATCTCAGCCCAACAAGATTGGCCATGATACAAAAAAAAAAAAAAAAAAAAAAAACAGATGCTGGAGAGGCTGTAGAGAGGCTGGAACTCTCCTACAGTGCTGGTGGGAAAGCAAAATGACACAGCCTCTTTGGAAAGTAACTTGGCACTTCCTCCAAAAGACTGAAATAGATACACCATTTGATCCAGTAATGCTACTGCTTGGAATATATCCCACAGAAACAAAGGCTGTCACATGAACACATACATGCACACAAACGTTCATTGCACGCAGTCCACAATAGCAAGAACACTGAATCATCCTACGTGCCCATCAACAGATGAATGGGTAAACAAACTATGGTACATATACTGAATGGAACGCTGTGCAATGATAAAGAACTATAACGATTTTAGGAAGCATCTTATAACCTAGTTTCAACTGGAAGACATTATGCTGAGTGAAATTAGTCAGCTGCAAATGGACAAATATTGTATGAGATCTCTACTATAAGGACTTAAAAATATACTTCTGTATAGAAAAAAAGACTCTTTGATGGTTACAAGGTGGGGAGGGAGAGAAAGGGTAGTCATAGATTAGAAATTTGCTTGATAGAAATTTGTTTAGATGAAAGCAATGACAGCACACAGTAGAAAGTAGATCAACTTAACTGGACTTCACCATATACTGAAAGTTCTTCTAATCTCAACCCAATATTGCAAAGATAGAGTAGCATGGTCTTGGGGACAATGCTTTTGGGGGATAGTGAGGCCAAATGGCAAAACTAGACTATTGTTAAGATAATCTTTGCACCCCAAATTGGTGAGTGGCTTCTGGAGTCTTAAAATTTTGCAAGCCACTACCTGAGTTACACCAAATGGTCTCAACACATCAGGAACAGATGATGACCGGGAACAACAAAGATACGAGAAAAAGAGCTCAAGAGGCAGAAGAACCCATATGAATGTAGACTGTATCACCATGTGACCAGAAGAACCAGATGGCACTTGGTCACCACCAAAGACAGCCGTGATGGGGCACATAGTGCAGAGTCCCTGTGGCAACACGAGAAAAATAGGTGTGCAGCTCAAGAACTCTACCAGAACACCACAACTGATGCTCTGACGGCCTGAAGGATCCCCTGGAAGTATGGCCTCTAAACCTGCTGCTGTCCCTGACCAGAAAACAGTACTGAGGTCAACTCTTTGGGAAAAAATGGACTAGACTTGGGGACACAGTATGACTGTACAGTGTGTGTACTTTATAGTTCTGTGCATTTATAGGAGGCTGTCCTAGTGGTCTCTTTCTAGATGGGAGAGAAGAGAGTGGAGACAAGTGGACAGGAATTTGTTAAGAGGATACTACAAGAATGGAATGGGCAAGGAGAGCAGAAGGAGTTGCAGATAGGTGGACATGCAAAATTGATTTAGATTGTACAGTTTTACTTAATCACAGTAAAAAAACAGAAAAGTACTTTCTTATTAGTAATTACTGTATACATAGGAGAAAACCCTGGTAGTGTAGTGGTTAAGTGCTACTTCTGCCAACCAAAAAGCTGGTAGTTGGAATCCACCAGGCACTGCTTGAAACTCTATGGGGCCATTCTACTATGTCCCATAAGGCCGCTATGAGTTGGAATTGACTCAACGGCAAGTGGGGTTTATATATATAGGGACATAATTCAGCTATGAAGAGAGAAAAAATTTGATACACGCTGTTCCAGGTAGAATCCCTGAAAATCTTATGCTGAGTGAAATAAATCCAGACATAAAAGGACAAACACTGTATGATTCCACTTATATGAGGTATATAGGACAGGAAAATGCATAGAGACAAAAGTAGATCATTAGGTACCAGGGTCTGGGAGGAGGGACAAATGAGAAGTTCTTGCTTAAGTTCTTATTACTGAGTTTGCGTTTTGGGTAATAAAAAGCTTTTGGAGACATTCGAGGACTGACAATGAAGTTTGTGATCTCATCCTAGAGAAAGTGCTACATACCTGATTGCTGCCTGTCACTACAGTCACCTTCAAAGTACCCCCTTTGGGAAGCTATGCACTGATGCCAGTGCCAAGCCCACCCTTCAAAGCAATTTTGGAACTCTTTTCCTGGAATGGCCATCAGAGCTGTCGTTGTATTACCCTTGATGTCCTGAATGTCATCAAAATGTCTTCCCTTTAATATTCCTTTTATCTTCCGGCATTATAAAAAGCCTTGAGGTGCCGGATCAGGTGGGTAGAGAGGGTATTCCAATACAGCTGTTTACTAGTTAAACACTCCCTCACAGACACCTATACAATTACGTTCAGAACTTGCCACCCAGACACCATGAAAAATGGCCATTCCAGATAAGTTCCAAAATTACTTTGAAGGGTAGACTAGGTGCTGGCATTGGTGCATAGCTTCCCAAGGGGAGTGCTTCAAAAGTGACCATAGTAATATTCAGCAGTGACATATGCAGCACTTAGAACAATTACGTTAGTGGACTTAATTTTTAGACCTCGTGTTGTGACAGGGGTTCAACAACATTGTCAATGCAATTAAAGTCACTAAAAGGAACACATATGATGGCTATCATGGTAATATTTATGTAAGATATTGTTTTACTGCAATAGCATTTTAAAATTCAATTGCCAGTGTTGGGAAAATAATTAGAAATACCTGTCTATTCTCAATGATTGCTACCTAGTTGATTGTTTTCTATTTTAGTACACTCAAGTTTAAGTAGTCAACTATTCTTGGGCATATTCCTTCTGATATTTTACACATCTATCCCACTGCCTTCCATTTTAGTACCACTAAATTGGTTTAAGCACCACTAAACTGGTTTAAGCTCTGTCGCCTTCTTCCCATACTTCTTGATGAATTCTAATTCCTAGTCCACTTACACGTAGCTTCATCCCCTCTGTGATGGTTAAGATTGTGGGTCAACTTGGATGAACCATGATTCTCAAGGTTTTGGCAGCTGTATAATGTGGCAAGAGCAGGGTCTGTGGTGGCTCACTTTTCCCCCTCAGCCACCATTTCTCAACCTCCTACCACCTAACTTCCTGTCTGCTCATGTTGCAAAGGTTGTGTCTTGTGCAGATCTAGCACCTTAGTCTCTTGTCCTTTTATGTCTGGTTCTTGGTACTTAGTGCTAATAGCCCTTAGCTGAGCAGCTCTTTGGCTTCATTCACCTTCACAACCTGTGAGTAGGAGTCTCATTCCCTAACCTGATGGTCCTGATTTGCCAGCCCCGCAGCTCCATGAATCAAGAGAAGTCTGGCAGTCTCTCCTGACTGCAAGGTTGGGATTTGCCAAACTTCACAGTCGGTGAGACGGAACTCTAATCTCTGACCTGCCAACCTAAGGTTCATCGACTTCTGTGGCTGCGCGAGGCTTGTATTCTAAACCAGGATCTGGGACATTTCAGCCTCTACAATTCTGTGAGTTGTTTCTTTTATGTAAATCTTTTTATATACATAGTTATATGTGTTACTGATTTTACTTTCCTGAAGAACCCAGTCTAAGACTCCTTCCAATTTATTTTCTATCGTGTGTGTATGTGTGTGTGTGCGTGCATGTGTCTGTATCTGTGTGTGTGTAAATATATATACACGCACATAATCTCACATAAATTAAACCTCTAAATGGCCCTAATTTTTTGCAGTACTTTTGTCTGTTATTCATAGAAATCATCTCCTCTAGATGAAACTGTGATGAGTTTTTGTTTTGCTTTGTCTTGTTTCAACTGGGAAGTTTGTCAGACCCGAAACCCAAACCCATTGCCATCAAGTCAATTATGACTTATAATGAACTTATAGGACAGGATAGAACTCCTCCCATAGAGTTGCCAACACTGTAAATAATTATGGATGTGGACTGCCACGTCTTCCCACAGAGAGGCTGATGTGTTTGAACCACAGATCTTTCTGTTAGAAGTCTAGCACTTCAATCACTGTACCTCCAGTGCTCCTGGGGTAGGTGGTAGGAAGGTTATATGTGGTATTTGAAAGCAGATAAAGTAAATCTTTCCTGCCCTCAAGGACTTAACCCCACATAAACTCAATGGTACTCATGTATCCCTACCATAATTAGAGGCAGTAGTAGAACCCACCTAATAAGATTGCTATACTAACTGAAATAATTAATATATGACCCTAGCAGTGTGTCTGACATGTGGCAAGCATTAAATGGATTTTAGCTGTTGTACTGTAAACATGGATAGTAGAAAAGTGATTCACAATATATTAGCAAATTGTGTGGTTTTGTCGTTAGGTATTATCAAGCTGGATCAGATTCATAGTAACCCAGTGTACAACAAAGCAAAACACTGCCTGTTCCTGTTTCATCCTCATAATCGTCGCTACATTTGAGTCCATTGTTATAACCATTGTGTCTGTCTGTCTCGTTGAGGGTCTTCCTCTTTTTTGCTGAACTTCTACCATGGATTTCAATACACATGTGACAATGATGAGTACGTAATTGTCATGGGTTGAGCTGTGTCTCCTGAAGAATGTGTGCATCAGTTTGGCTGGGCCATGGTTCCCAGTATTGTATGATTGTCCCTCCATTTTGTCATAAGTTATGAATTCTATCACTATGATTGAATAAGATCGGTTAGTGGTAGTTACACTGATGAGGTATACAGGACTGGGTAGTGTCTTAAACCAATCTCTTCTGACATATAGAAGAATTGGGTGGATGTCTTAGGCTGGGTTTTCTAGGGAAGCAAAACCAGTAACACATGTAGGTACAAGGAAAGATTTATAATATATATAGAGAGAGACAGATAGATAGATACAAATACAGGAAACAGCTCACGTAATCACAGAAGCTGAATGTCCCAAGCTCTGGCACAAGCCTCACGTGTCCACGGAAGCTGAGGAACCCAAGGTCAGCAAGTCAGAGACCAGAGTTGCAGATCACCGGTTGTGTAGGTCAGTGGATCCCAAGCTGGTGGCGAGACGAAGTGACAGAGGCTGGCGAACCCAGGATCGGCAGGTCAGGGAGCAGGACTGGGCAGAGGCTGGCGAGCGCAGGATTGGCAGGTCGGGGAACAGGACTCTCAAGTGCCGACTGTAAGGACTGATGAGCCCAACAGCTGCTAGCTCCAGTCCCGGAACCAGATGCTGGAACAAGAGAGCAGGAGCTCCTGGCCACGTGAGCGATCAGCAGCCGTAGTCCAGTGTCATGAGATGAGAGCCGAGGGGCAGGGAGCCACCACAAACCCCGCCCTGCCACTTAATACAGCAGCCAAATAGGTAGTAGCCAAGTTGACATAGTCCTGACCACTACAATCCACCCCTTGTCAACTTGGCATCTGCACACATCTCACCTTACCATGCACAGTCTCTGAAGGGGTACAGTTACAAAGGCATACTTATGTCAACATGATATAACTAACACATGTACAACTGAAAATGCATTAACCCACTTACATCTTACTTTTCATAAGTAAGCAAAATATCCAATACACACATACAAAGCAGGAATGCTCATAGCAATTACAGTCCTCGTTTCTGCAACTGGTCGCGTGGCCGTAACTGATATTTAGAACTACCTTCTTCTACAACCCATTCAGTATTCCCTTTGCCCTCAGCAAGTACCTCAGCTGGTTGTGGTTCCTTGCCTGCTGAGGTGACCCAAACCTTCATTCCTGAAGGGTCTGTGCTATTATCACTCATTTTGGAGTTGGGTTGCTGTAGTTTTCCATTGACCTTAATCACAGGACACGGTAGTACTAGGAGGCGTCCTAAGGGATCTCCTGCATTCCAAACATACTCTTCTTTACTTCCGTTATGTAATGTCAATCCAATTTCATCTTCATAGTCAGGATCAATCACACCGGCCAGTATTGTAACTCCCTTCTTTGTCTGTTGATCCAGAGGTACAAGGAGCCCAAAATGGCCTGGTGGCAATTTTAGCTTCCAGTTCAGTGGAATCGTTGATGTGTCTCCAGGCAGCAGCATTCCTCCCTTCGGAACTAAGACATTTAGTCCTGCAGAACATAAAGTCATGGGGACAGGAAGTAAAAATCTTGCAAGTGGGTCACTAGGGGTAACATTGAGTGGTGCCACTCCCGTTTCCACCCCTTGATTCCTGGACCCATGAATCCTGGCAATAGGAGAAACAGTACCGTATATTGGACGCTGGTTTAGAGCATACACAGCCTCCTGGAGAACATTTCCCTAACCCTGCAAGGTACTGCCACCTAGCTGGCGGCGTAACTGTGTCTTCAGGAGACCATTCCATCGTTCTATCAAGCCAGCTGCTTCAGGATGATGGGGAACATGGTAAGACCAGCGAATTCCGTGAGCATGGGCCCACTGCCACACTTCATTTGCTGTGAAGTGAGTCCCTTGATCAGAGGCAATGCTGTGTGGGATTCTATGACGGTGGATGAGGCATTCTGTAAGTCCACGGATGGTAGTTTTGGCAGAAGCATGTTGTGCCGGGTAGGCAAATCCATATCCAGAGTATCTATCCCTTTCCATGATGGAAGCGGTCCAATGTAATCAACTTGCCACCAGGTTGCCGGCTGATCACCTCGAGGAACAGTGCCATATCGAGGACTCAGTGTTGGTCTCTGCTGCTGGCAGATTGGGCACTCAGCAGTGGCTGTAGCCAAGTCAGCCTTGGTGAGCGGGAGCCCATGTTGCTGGGCCCATGCATAACCACTGTCCTTGAGGGAGGTCCCACAAAGGGGCTGTAGTGCTGCTGCTGTCCACTTTCGAGTGGTGCTGGCATACCGCACAGAACCATCTGTAAACCAAGCACGAGTTTTCTCTGCCTCGGTCAGCTGGTCATAAGGAATCCCCCATGAGGCCATAGGTGCATACTGGGAGACAGGAGGTAATGTTACAGGAGTGGAGACCATGGGCATTTGGGCCACTTCCTCATGCAATTTACTTGTGCCTTCAGGCTGCTGTGCAGGCTGCCCTGCCATTTGGGCCATGCGATCCAGCTGATCCAATGGTGCTCGAGGTGTCAGTGGCAGATAGAGATGCTGTTTGGAGTCTTTGGCAGGCCCCTATTGGCGAATCACAGCGCAGACCTTTAGGATTTTGGAGCAAAGCTCTGCCATCCTCTGCAGATAACTACTCTCCTTTTGAAAAACAACTTTTGGCTTGTTACTGGGCCTTAGTAGAGACTGAGTGCTTAACCATGGGACAGCAGGTCACCATGCGTCCTGAGCTGCCTATCATGAACTGGGTATTGTCTGACCCACAGAGTCATAAAGTTGGACGAGCACAGCAGCACTCCATCATTAAATGGAAGTGGTATATGCGAGATCGGGCCCGTGCAGGACCTGAAGGCACAAGTAAATTGCATGAGGAAGTGGCCCAAATGCCTATGGTCTCCACTCCTGTAACATTACCTCCTGTCTCGTAGTCTCACTGCTTGGAACCATGGCGTGCTGTGTTCGTAAGGGTGGAATTGCCACTCAGTTGGGCTTAGGGTGCTCCTAAAGCCAATGGGACAGAGTTTCTGTCCAAGTGGGCCTTGAAGGCAGAGTTGTAGCACGGGGCTGGAGGTCTCCACTCAGAAACCTGAGAGTGTGGCTAATACCTAGAGTCTGGAGAGCATTGCTGTTGTGTAGAATGTCTCAGAAAATGTAAGAGTATTTCCAAAGCTTTGAGGGCTAATGTAATGTGTTCTGTTGACTTGCCTGTTGCCTGTTAATGCCTTCTAAGTTTCACAGATGTAGAAGAGTTTTTGTATTTTGGACTTGGAACTGATTTAAGACTTCTGTTATATGGATGGACATAATTTTGCTATGGTGAGATGAATGTGTTAAATGTTTTGTGATGTGATTTTTGGGTTGTCAGAGGGTGGGATGTCATGGTTGGAATTGTGTCCCCCCAAAAATGTGTGCAGCCACGTGGCTGGGATATGGTTCCCAGTATCTTGGAAATGTCCTCCACTGTGTGGCTTTGCTAACTGTGTGTTAAAAGATTAGGGTGAGGCTACGATTTCTGCATAGGATTACTTCCCTGTCCTGCTGTAGGGGGAGTTTCCCCGGAGTGTGGCTTGTCCCACCCTTAATGCTTTCAGATAAAAAGGAAAAAGAAACAAAGGACAATTGAGAACCTCGCTACCATCAAGCAAGCAACACTGGGAGCAGAGCGCGTCCTTCAGACCAGAGGTTCTTGCGTGAGGACGCTCCCTGGACAAAGACTGATGCAATACTGAACTTTCCTCCAGAGCTGACAAGGGGAAAGCCTTCCCCTGGAACTGATGCTCTGAATTTGGACTTCTAGCCTACTAGAAGACTGATGCAATACCGGACTTTCCTCCAGAGCTGACAAGGGGAAAGTCTTTCCCTGGAGCGGACACCCTGAATATGGACTTGCAACCTACCAGACTGTGTAAGAATAAATCTTTCTTTGTTAAAGCCATCCACTCTGTGGTATTTCTGTTAGAGCAGCCCTAGATGACTAAAACAGTGGAGAAACATGAAAACCTCATACCATCAAGAAAGCAGTGCCAGGAGCAAAGTTCATCTTTTGGACCTGAGGTTCCTGTGCTGAGACAATCCTAGACCCAGGAAAAGGAATGATGAGGATCTTCCATGAGAGTAAACACAGAAACCCTTCACCTGGAGCTTATGCCCTGAATTTGAGCTTGTAGCCTATTATGAGTATTTCTGTTATAGCAGCACTAGATGACTGTTATGGATTGAAAGGTGTCCCCCCCAAAATATGTGCAGTAGTTTGGCTGATCCATGATTCCTGGTACTGTGTGATATTCCTATATGATGTTAATCCTGCCTCTGTGATGTTAATGAGGGAAGATGGGTGGTGGTTGTGTTAGTGAGGCAGGAGTCAATCTATAGGCTTGTATTATACCTTAAAAGCAATCTCTTGGGATATAAAGGTAAGTTAAGCAAGCAGAGAGTTCAGAACCTCATACCAGCAGAGAAAAAGTAGTTCTCAGAATGGAGCATGCCCATTAGACCCTGGGTCCCTGCATGCCAGAAGCTCCCAGTCTAGGGAACATTGAAGGCAAAGAACTTCCTCTAAAGGCAACAGAGAAAGACTTTCCCTGGAGCTGATAACCTGCATTTGCATTTTTAGCCTACTATCTGTGAGGGAATATATTTCTTTTTGTTAAAGCCATCCACTTATGATATTTCTGTTATGCAAGCACTAGATGACTAAAGAATGGCTACGATAATAATTAAGGGAGAAACAAAACTCTAAAAATAAACCCATTTCCTTTGAGTGGATTCCAACTCATAGCAACCCTGTAGGACAGAATACAAGTGCTTTATAAGGCTTCCAAGGAGCAGCTGGTGCATTTGAACTACAGAGCTTTTGGTTAGCAACTGTGCTCTTAACTGTTGAGCCACCAGGTCTCCAAAGGACAGGTAATAGATTTCAGAATTTTGGAAAGGTGTAATAGTAATACCTAGTCTTTAAAGTACCTGAATATAGAACCTCATAATTGGTTTAAGTTTCTACAAATGTTTTCCATTCCTTTCTGTGTAACTTTTTTTCTTAATTACTTGGAATATGTGGTTAAGATACTGAGCCTTGGGGTAGTGAGTGTTTATTTACTATTTACTGGTCCTATTCACAAGATGGAAACACTGGTGGCATAGTGGTTAAGTTGTATGGTAGCTAACCAAAATGTTGGCAGTTCGAAACCACCAGACACGCTCACTTGAAAATCTATGGAGTAGTCCTACTCTGTCCTATAGAGTTGCCATGAGTTGGAATCCACTTGACAGCAGTGGTTTCTCTTCTTCTTCTTCTACTTTTCTGTTTTGTTTTGTTTTATTCATGAGGTAAATAAAGTACCAATAATTTCTTCTTTTTCTATATTTTCAACTTTTTAATTTTCTATTAATTACAGTAAAAGAAAAAAATTTCTAACATCTATCAATTATCTCATTTATGATAAACCCTCAGCCCCCGACCCACCCATGTAGCCAACACAGTCATTTTCTTCTGTGGATAATTCTCTTTTTAAGTACTTATAACAGGGGTCTCATACAAAATTTGTCCTTTTGACACTGATTGATTTCACTCAGCACGATCTCTTCCAAATGAGACCATGTTATGAGATGTTTTCTAAAATTGTCATTGTTTTTTATCATAGCATAGTGTTCCATTGAGTATATGTACCACAGTTTGGTTATCCATTCGTCTGTTGATGGGCATCAGGACTGATTCCAACTTTTTGCTATTGTGGACCATGCTGCAACAAACATTCGTGTACATGTGTCCATTCATGCAACAACCTTTGTTTCTGAAGGATATATTCTGAGCAGTGGAATTACAGGATCAGATAGTATATCTATTTCCAGCTTTTTAAGGAAGTGACAGATGGTTTTCCAAAGAGGTGGTACCATTTTGCAATCCCACCAGCAGTGCAGGAGAGTTTCAATTTCTCCACAGCCTCGCCAGCATTTGTTGTTTTGTGTTTTCTGGATCATAGCTAAACTTGTTAGAGTGAGAAGGTATCTCATCGTAGTTTTGATTTGAATTTCTCTGATAGCTAACGACCATGAGCAATTCTGCATGCGTCTTTTGACTGCCTGGATATCCGCCTTACCTGTTTACTAACGTTAGGGCAGCACGTTCTTAGTTTTATTCTGGAAAAAGAAAAATGGTAATAACAAACATAAACAAGAAAGTTAAGAATTGAAGAAGACTTCTGGCACAGGTAGTAGAAAGGGATCACAGCAGAAGATAACCACATAAATCATGAGGATTTCATTCTAACTTCTATTATTCCTCAAAAATATGATAATTACTAAGTACTTCAAAGAAGTCATTCTCTTTTATTTTTTTTATTTTTATTTAACATGACTGAGTGAAAATGTACATTCATGTATAAATTTACATGCCCACCTATATGCAGCTTCCACTGCTTTCCCTGTCCAGTGTGAGCAGATTATTACTCTATACTCCATACATGTCTCATCCTCCTAACAGCCTCCTTTCCCCTCCTCTCCGTACATTCCCCTTCCTCCAGCCGGAGGTCAGCAAGATGATATCCTATAGATGTATAGAACCATAAAATGCTTCCAATATATGGTCACTCTGCATTGCCAAGTCCAATCCATTCCTGTCCAAAGAGTGGACCTTTATTATAATTTATGGGAAAAGGCAGCATCAGGGCCGGGGGCCTTGCTCTCAGAGGAACCCCAAAATCTTTGGACCATCAATTGAGGTCTTTTAGTGGACATCTCATGATGCACCCCTTTTTATTCTTGTGTTCCCAGTGAGATTCAACTTAGTGAGCTCCATCGTGGCTATCACTGGTGGTGGCCGGGCACCACCTGGTTCTTCCGGTCCCAAGTCGATTTAGGCACCCACTCTTGTGGGTCTCTCTGTCTTCTCGGTTGTCTTTACCGCATGTCATTTTGGTCCTCAGTGAGCATCCGTTCCTGCTGAGTTGGGACCATTTGCTGTGTCCTCAGATGGCAGCTTGGCAGCTTTTAAGACCCCAGACGCCACTCACCAATGTGGGGTGCAGAGAGCTCTCTTAGCAAAATGCTAGTTGTGCCAATTGGCCTGGAATTCGCCTAAGAGCATGGTCCCCCACCCCCCGCCACAGCTACTCAATCCTTGCAGTATTGAGTTAAGACGGAAGGAGTACTCAAGTTATGCTGAAGTCCACTTAATGTTGTTCTTGTTTCTAATGTGTGCTATCACTGCTTTCTCCCAACTAGATTTCTAGTAACTATCTAAACTACACCCTCCCCCCTCCCTTGCAGCTGTCAAAAAGTCTTTTCTTCTATACACAAGTCTGTTTTTGAGATCTTATTGTAGAGGTCTCATACAGTATTTGTCCCTTTGTCGCTGACTACTTTCACTCAACATAATGTCTTCCAGTTGAAACCAGGTTAGGAGATGTTTCCTGGAATCATCGTTATTCTTTATCATTGCGTAGTGCTCCGTTGAGTATATGTACCATAGTTTACCTATCCATTTTTCTATTGTTGGGCATCTGGGTTGATTCCATCTTTTTGCTATCATGGACTGTGCTGCAGTAAACATTCTGGTGCAAGTGTCCATTGGTGTGAAAGGCCTTGATTCTGTAGGATATATTTCAAGTAGTGGAATTACTGGGTCAAATGGTATATCGATATGCATTTTTTTAAGGAAGCACCAGATTGCCTTCCAAAGAGGCTGGACCATTTTGCAACCCCACCAACAGTGTAGGAGGGTTCCACTTTCTCCACAGCCTCTCCAGCATTTGTTGTGTTGTGTTTTCTGGATCATGGCCAATCTTGTTGGGGTGAGATGGTATCTCATTGTTGTCTTGATTTGAATATCTTTAATAACTAAAGATCGTGAACATGTCGCATGTGTTTTTTGACTGCCTGGATCTCCGCTTTAGTGAAGTGTCTGTCTATCTCCTTTGGCCATCGCTTAATTGGATGGTTTATCTTCTTCTTATTGATATTCTGTAGTATCTTATAGATTATGGAGATCAGGCGTCAGTCTGACACAGAGTTGCCAAATATTTTTTCCCATTCTGTGGGTGTTCTTTTAATTCTATTAATAAAGTCTTTGGATGAGCAAAAGTGTTTTATTCTTAATAGTTCCCCTTTATCTATTTTCTCTTCTGTTGATTGAAGTTTCTTTGACAGATTTTGGAGTCTGTTCTCATTGCGTATTAAAACTTCCATTGTTGTTCCTACCTTTCCTTGGATGAGCTTTACATTTTAGGTTTGATATTTAGGTCTTTTATCCAGTTGGTGTTGGTTTTTGTATAAGGTGTGAGATATGGATCTTGATTCAGTTTATTGCAGATGGATAACCAATTTTGCCAGCACCATTTGTTGAAGATACTGTTTTTATCCCAGTTTAATGTCTGAGGGCCTTTGTCGAATATCGACTGTTCATAGGCAGATGGTATCATCTCTGGAGTCTCAATTCTGTTCCACTGATCGATCTATCTGTTTTTGTACCAGAACCAGGCTGTTTTGACCACTGTGGCAGTGTAGTATGTTCTAAGGTTGGGTAATGAGAGGCTTCCCAGTGTGTTCTTCTACTTTAGTAGTACCTTACTTATCCAGTACCTTACTTATCTTCCCTTTCCAAACAAAATTGGTGACTTGTTTCTCAATCTCATTGAAAAATGATGCTGGATCTTGTATTGGGATTGCATTATATAAATAAATTGCTTTGGGTAAAATAGACATTTTCACAATGTTAAGTCTTCCTATCCATGAGCAGGGTAGGTTTTTCCATTTATCTAAGTCTCTCTTAGTTTCTTGTAGTAAGGGCTTGTAGTTCTCTTTGTAAAGGTCTGTTGATTCTCTGGTTAGGTTAAGTCCTAGGTACTTTATCTTCTTGGGGCTATCATAAATGGTATTGATTTGATAATTTCCTCCTTAACAGTCTCGTTGTTGGTATAAAGGAATCCTACTGATTTATTTATGTTTATCTTGTATCCTGAGACTTTGCTGAACTCTTCTATCAGTTTGAGTAGCTTACTTATAGATTCCTTGTGGTTCTCTGCATATACAGTCATATCATCTGTGAACAGGGAGATTTTAACTTCCTCTTTGCCAATGCAGATGCCCTTTATTTCTTTGTCTTGTCTAATTGCTTTGTCTAGAACTTCTAGCACAATGTTGAATAGGAGAGGTGGGAGTGGGCATCCTTGTCTAGTTTCTGATCTCAAGGGAAAGTCTTTCAGTCTCTCTGCATTCAGGATGATGTGGGCAATTGGCTTTGTATAAATGGCCCTTATTGTGTTGAGGAATTTGCTGTCTATGCCCATTTTGCTAAGAGTTTTTAGCATGAATGGGTGTTGGACTTTATCAACTGCCTTTTCGGCATCAATGGACAAAATCAGGTGATCCTTCTCTTTTGTGTTATTTATGTGATTAATCACATTAATTGTTTTCCTGATGTTGAACCAGCCTTGCATCGCTGATATGAATCCCACTTGGTCATGACGGATTATTTTCTTTCTATGTGTTATATTCTGTTGGCAAGAATTTTGTTGAAGATTTTTGCATCTGGGTTCATGAGTGATATCGGTCTGTAGTTCTCTGTCTTTGTTGGGTCTTTCCCTGGCTTAGGTATCAGGGTTATGCTGGCTTCATAGAATGAGTTTGAGAGTACTCCATCCCTTTCTATACTGTCAAATAGTCTCATAAGTATTGGGGATAACTCTTCTCTAAATGCTTCGTAGAATTCTGCCGTGAAGCCATCTGGGCCCTGACTTTTTTTCGTTCGCAGTGTTTTGATGACCTTTTCAATCTTTCCCTTTGTGATGGGTTTATTAAGTTGTTCTGCTTCACGTTGTGATAATTTTGGTAGGTGGTATGAGTCAAGGAATTTGTTCATTTCCCCTAGGTTTTCAAATTTGTTAGAGTACAGTCCTTCATAGTATTCTGTTATGATATTTTTGATTTCTGTTGCATCTGTGGTGTTCCCTCTCATTTCTAATTTGGGTTATTTGTTTCCTTTCCTGCTTTTCTTTAGTAAGTTTAGCCAGTGGTTTATCAATTTTGTTGATCTTTTCAAAAAACCAGCTTTTGGTCTTTTAAATTTTTGCAATTGTTTTTCTATTCTTTAATTCATTTAGCTCTGCTGTAATCTTTATGTTCTCATTTCTTCTGGTGCCCGAGGGGTTCCTCTGTTGTTCTCTTTCTACTTGTTCAAGCTATAGAGTTAGTTCCTTCATTTGGTTTCTTCCTTCCCGATGTGTGCATTTATGGAGATAAACAGACCTCTGAGCACAGCTTTGGCTGTATCCCATAGGTTCTGGTAGGAAGTGCTTTTGTTCTCATTGGAATCTATGAATTTCTTTAATTCATCCTTGATATCCTCTATAACCCATGTTTTTTTTGACAAGATGTTGTTCAGTTTCCAAGAGTTCCACTTTCTATCTCTGTTTTTTCTGCTATTGAATTCAACTTTGATGGCTTTATGATCTGAGAAGACGTTTTGCAGTAATTCAATGGTATGGATTTTGTTGAGCATTGCATTATGGCCTATCACGTGGTCAGTTCTGGAGAATGTTCCATGTGCACTGGAGAAGAAGGTGTAGTTGTCTGCTGATGGGTGGAAAGTTCTATATATATCATTGAGGTTTAGTTGGTTAATTGTGTCAATGAGGTCTTCTGTATCTTTACTGAGCTTTTTTGTAGATGATCTGTCTAGTGATGAGAGTGGAGTCTTGAAGTCTCCCACTATTATTGTGGAGTCATCTAACTCTCTTTTGAGCGCAGTCAGTGTTTCTTCGACGTACTTAGGTGCTCTGATATTAGGTGCATAAATATTTAATATAGTTAAGTCTTTCTTGTGTACTGAACCTTTCAGCAATAGTGTCCATCTTTGTCCACGATGGTGGATTTGACATGAAAATTAATTTTGTCTGAGACTAGAATTGCCACCCCTGCTCTTTTTTATTCATTGTTAGCTTGATATATATTCTTCCATCCTTTAATGTTCAGTTATCTCAGAATGTCTTAACTTCATTTTTATATTTGAAAGATAGTTTTGCAGTATATATAATTCTTGGTTGGAAGTTCTTCTCCTTCAAAACTTTGAATGTGTCGTGCTACTGTCTCTGTGCCTGCATGGTTTCTGCTGAGAAATCTGACGAGAGCCTACAAGGTTTCCCTCTGAATGTTCCTGTCTTTAGGTCTCAAGTGAGTTTCTTGTAGACAACATATGGGTGGGTCGTGTCGTTTGATCCAAGATGACACTCAGTGTCTCTTTACTGGAGTATTCAGTCCATTCACATTCAATGTAATTATTGATAGGTATGTGTTTACTGCTGCCATTGTGATATATTTAGTTTTATGTTGATATTTTCTCTGTTGTTCTTATTAGTCTGTTCTGGGACACTCTTTTTTGTGAGTTGATTTTTCACCTTTTTCAGAGCTGGTTTTATAGTTGTTGAGACTCGTGTGTTAGATTTCTTGAAATGGTATGATACATCTTTGTTGTGCTTTACAGCTGCCCCTATGAACCCCCTTAAGAAACTATTTATAAACCCAATTTTAATTACTACCAGTCTTGTCATCTTCCTCTTCATCTGGAAAGACTGTAACGACTGTAGTACATCCCTCTTTTTATTATGATGACACCATAGTTTTCATGATGATCACTGCATTGCTTCTTTCCATATCAAAGCTGTGATTTACTTTGAAGACTTCCCTAAATGAGTAGAGTATTGAGTAGTGTGTCATTCTAAAATATAAAGTTAGTGGTTTCATTCTCCTAAGCCAAAGCCAAGAACTTCTTTCAGTATTTCTTGTAGTTTGGGTTTAGTTTTTACAAAGTCTCTGAGTTTCTGTTTATCTCGGAATGTCTTAACTTCATTTTTATATTTGAAAGATAGTTTTGCAGTATATATAATTCTTGGTTGGAAGTTCTTCTCCTTCAAAACTTTGAATGTGTCGTGCTACTGTCTCTGTGCCTGCATGGTTTCTGCTGAGAAATCTGATGAGAGCCTACAAGGTTTCCCTCTGAATGTTAGCTTTGCCTTGAGTCTTGCTGGCTTTAAGAGTTGCTGCTTATGTTTCATTTTGTTAAGCTTGATTATAATATGTCTTCGAGTCTTTCTTTTCAGATCTATGTTGGGTGGCATACAATATGCATCTGAGATGTCTATATTCTCTTCCTTCATGATTTCTAGGAAGTTTTCTTTCAGCACCTCAGCAACAATACTCTCTGTGTTCTCAGATGTCTCACCCTGTTCAAGGACTCCAACTAATCGAAGGTTGTTCCTCTTAATAGATTCCCACATGCTTCTTAATGTTTCTTCATTTTTCTTGTTTCTTTTTTCTGATTTCTGCTCATAGACACTGGCATCAGTAGCTCTGTCTTACAAGTCAGAAATTCTTTTTTCCATTTGTTCCATTCTGTTTTCTTGGCTTTGCATGGAAGTTTCTATGTTTTTGTTTTTCTTCTAGATCTGTTGGATTTCAGAGTACTGGTGTTCCATCAGATCAAACAACTTGCTTAATTTTTCATTTTGTTCTGCTACATTTTGTATAAGGTCCAGAAGGGCTCTGTATATAATCAATTTGTATTCACTTCCTGATGCTTTCATAAAAGTTTCTTCATCTGGAAAACTCCTTGGTTGCTTTGTTTGGGAGTCTTCTGAAGCCATGAGTGATTGCTTGTATGCCACAATTGTCTGTTGCTTTTTGGGTCCCATGTGAGTATATAGAGGCTGGAAGAGGTATTGTGAGGATGGATTGCAAGTGTTTCTCTAGGCTGTCTTCAAACGTATAGCAAAAGGTATCTGACCAGTTCACAAGTCAGTTAGGTTTTCAGGTGTAGAGGTCCCTCTTCTCATCTGAAAAAGTAAGTGCCACTATTTCCAACCCCAGATGATAACAAACTAGTTCAGAATACAGCAATGCTACTGCCCTGTTGGCCTCTGCTGACAGGGCCTAGCCTTAGCCAACACTGCTTCGAGTACTGGTTTTGTGATAGGAAAGAGCTCTCATGAGAGCAGGCTCTGGCTCCCAAGCTAAGAATTAGGTCCAGCTGCAGCCATCGTATCCAAGATGGCGTCCTACACACAGGCAGCAGACAGAGGGGCTAAAGGTGCCGAGAGGTAGTGATTCCTCTGCTTCCATTGCAGGGCCCCCAATGTAGGCAGCACTATGCAAAATCACTACTTTGTGTCGGAGAAGCACTGTCCCATTTGCAGGCATTGGCTCCCAGGCTAAGAACGAGGTCCTGCTAAAATCTCAGTACCAACATGGCGTCCCGCACACTGACCGCGAAGCTCCGCACAAACCCCGCTGAGGCAGCTACAAAACAAAAGGCTCAAAGTGGCTAGATTAACAGAGTCCCGAGCCTGGCTTTCAGAATATGGGAATTTCACTTGCCTATCCCCCCAGGAGCACGTCTGAGTCCAGCCACCAGGCAAGACCCAGCTCCGCCCGCCGGCCGAGACAAAGGAAAAAAAAAGTTAAACTGGTGCGTTTACCTTCTTCCAAGAGAGCCGGGGCTAGCCAGGAGCGGGAGTCAGCAAAAGAGAGGGGGTTTTTCTGCTGAGTGGTATGAAGTCCCAATTAACAGCTCTGTGCCGTGTCCTGAGGCTGATTAGGTGATCAGAAGGCTCTGTTTGATTGTCAGTTCAGGTCTTGGTTTCCAGAGGGATATAAGGAGACGTGTGCTTAGTCCGCCAGCTTGACTCCGCCCCGAAGTCATCCTCTTTTTATTGAATAATTGTTTGTGTCCGCATTCTATAACCATTATCTGTCTGCTCTTTAGCAAATAAATCAAACCTTTTAGGTCCTTTCTAGAACTTTATTAGATTCATTGATTTGTTCTCATCCTTTAAACGGTATTTTTTAAACGTGAAACCTTCCACATACTAAAGAGAAAATCTCTGCTCCCTTTTAAAATGAGTGTAATAACTAGATAGAACAGAAATCAAACAGGAAATGGGTGAAATAACCTTTTTTTCCTTAATGACAACGGTTGATCTGTTCTTTTTGTGTGTATAGCTGCACCTTCCCCAAAAGGTTTTTTTTGACTTGCAACGTTGTTATGCAGCAGCATAGATACAAAGTGGACTTTCTCTGTTGGCTACACACTAAGTATGTGAGTTTTAATGATTAAGTCGCTTCCAACTCATAGTGAGCCTGTGTACAATACAAGAAAACAATGCTTAGTCCTGCACCATCCTCATCCTCGTTGTTATGGTTGAACCACTGTTGTAGCCACTGTCAATCTACCTTGTTGATGATCTTCCTGTTTTTCACTGGCTCCCTACTTGGCCCACTGTGGAGTCCTTCTGATTTCTCCTGGTATCATGGTCAAAGTATGTGAGACAAAATCTCACCATCATTGCTTCTGAGGAGAATTCCATCTGCTTCTTCCAAGTCGGATTTGTTAATTATTCTGGCAGTCCATGGTATGTTAATTATTCTTCACCAACAACATAATTCAAAGGCATCAGTTCTTCTTTAGTCTTCTTTATCAACTGTAAGGCTACCCCTTGCATAGAAGGCCATGGGAGCACCTTAGTTTGGACCAACTGCTTTTAGACCTCGGAGTGAGTCTTCGTTTACTGCTAGGCAGTGACTGCTTGCTTTTGGAAAACAGAGTGCTTCAGTGCAGGTTCAGGGCCCAGTGCTGCTCTAACACAGGCCATGATGGATGACTTCAGTGACACCACAATGGATGGCTTTAGTAAAGAGAAGATTATTCCTGCACAGTCCGGTAGGCCAGAAGTCTGCTCTGCTGACTCTGGAGGAAAGTCATTGTGTTGCATCAGTCTTCAGTCGGGGAGAATCTTGGTGCAGGAACCTCAAGTTTGAACAATGGGTTCTGCTCCCAGGGCTGCTTTCTTGATGGTGTGAGGTTCCCAACTCTCTGCTTGCTTCTCTTTCCTTTTACATCTGGTAGGATGAAAGGGTAAAAGGTGGTGCAACCCACACGCGTGGGAAACTCCCTTTACAGTAGAGCAGTAAGATGGTTTTAGGAAGGGATTCACAGTCTCACCTAATCCTCTCTAACATAATTCACTCTGTTAACCACAAGCAGAGATTAGAACTTACAGTATCAGAAAATCACAAAACGGGGGGCAGTAACAGAATATAGGGAATCCTGGCCCAGCCAAATTACTACACATATTTTTTGGGAGATATCATTCAATCCATGAAATGTCAGCAGTGAAATTTTCCACGTACCCCTTGAAAACTCTTTCGGGCACCTCCACTCTGCCCTATAGGGTCCCTGTGACTTGAAATCAATTCAGTGGCAATGTTTTCTTTTTTCTTTTTTGTTTTCTACTGGATCTGAGAGGTTGTTTACATTCAAATGCACATACATATAAATGAAAAAACTGTTAAAAACACATACAAAGGTAAACCATAAATTAAAGAAAGTGTGATGGTTGGGATACATAATGTAGGGAACAGTAACTTTAATCATTTAAAACTGGAATCATGAGTGACAGATAAAAGAAACATGAAATGTATGGAACACTCTTCATGAAATGGCAAATATAGTATGTGTTACTCTTATTTTAGTGTATATTATTATTTTTATTGGTAAAGTATGGATTTTAAATATTTATTTTATAATATATAACTTTTTGTGTCTTAAAAATCTGCTTGAATAAGTTATTTTAGATTTCCAGTTTACATATTATATTCTCTGGTGATTGTTTTATCTTTTTTCTTTAAACGTCAGTCATGTCTAATTCTATTGGCTGCCATTCTGAAAACACTCTTAACTAATAAGTGAATCTTAATGCAAATTTTAATAATGCTTCATAATGAAGAATGACTCTGCTTACTTAAATTGCTACTAGGTAGAGATTATATCAATTAAATTTGAGACATTTAGTTAGTTTTTATTTAAAAATTACTGCTTAACGATTAATGAAACAATTTTAATGAAAAGTCAGGTAGTAATAAAAGGAAATACATGATATGAAAGAAGCAGAAACTGCATGTCATATCACTTCCTCCCATTTATCCTAGAAGGAATAAAGAGAGATTGATAATGATAATCACTACTTGTCTGCCTGTCTGGGTAGACATGAAGTGAAGTACTTTCAGAAAATAATTCATAGTTCTCTGGCCTGCATTCTTCTAAAATGGCATCAACTGATAGTCCTTATAAAACTTCTGCATGGAAACTAATGAAGGCTTTGGTTCCTAACATCTTACATGTTTTCAATAGCATGTAGCTGTGACAATGAATATGGTTAATCCATCTGTGCCATGTATGACTTGCCAGTCTTTTACATACTTCCAATATATGATTATTATTTATTATGAAAGATAGTTTCTGTGGATACTATAATGACTCAGAATTTATAGTTTTGTTTCTAGAGAAGTAAAATCAATAAATTGCATAAGTAACTACATGGGTGTATGTATATATACACATAGAGAGAGACAGAGACAGAGACAGAGAGGATTTGTATCATGGAAATAGCTCACACAATTATAGAGGCTGGAATGTTCCAAGTCCATGGATCAAGATAGAGGTTTCTCATTTACAAAGTCACAGGGGCTGATGAACACAAGGTTGGCAAAATAAGAGAGCAGGACTTTTAGAGTCTGTGATGAATCTCAAGATCAGCAGATAAGATGATAACTCAACTCCCAAGAACCAGAGGTCAGATGGACCAGAGACAGCTGCAGGATTCATAACAAGCCAAAAGCCTTAGCAAAGCAAGTAGGAGGGAAGTAGGCAGTGGAGGGCTGAGAGATGAAGACTGAGAGTGAGGGGGTTAAACTGCCACAGGCTGTGCCTCCACCACTACCACTGAGCAGATTCCAGTGGTGATCACATATCAAATTTCACCAGAGGAAGTATTACAACATCCAAATCACTGAGAATCATGACCAAGTCAAACTGACACATAATCCTAATCATCACATTCATCGTATGATTTGGAGAACTTTAGAAGACAGAGATTTCTTTATTTGCCCTACTCTATCGTACCTCTTAGCCTCCATTAAGACAGCATCATTTTTATTAAGGATACTGCCAAGTTCTATTACTATATCATAATCAAACTGTTTAAATTAATGTCAAATAAAACTTGCTGTGAAAGTTTGACCTAATGAACACTTCCTTTTATTCATTAAGGAAGCTCTGGAGCCATTACTAGAAAGCATGTATCTAGTATCTTCTCTTACAGGCTAAAGAATGCTAATTGTCATGTCAACCTGAATTTAGTTTTACTAAACCCTGATATCATACTGAAGCATATTTAGCTAGACTATAAAGATTAGAGAGTCAGTGCCGGCAATATGCCAGGCTTCAGAACTGACATAAAGAATGTTTTCCTCTAGACCCTCAGTTATGTTGCTGTCATTAGGTGCATTTGAGTAGATTCCACAGAATGAACCACTGCCCAGTCTTGCACCATGTCCGCAATCATTTTTATGCTTAAGCCCACTGTTGTGGCTACTGTGTTAATCCATCTCATAGAAGGTTTTCCTCTTTTTTGCTGATCATTTACTCTACCAAGCATGACGTCTTTCTCCAAGGACTGACCCTTACTGACAATATGTCCAAAGTGTGTAAGATGCAGTCTTGTCATCTTTGCTTCCAAGGATCACTCTGGTTGAACTTCTTCCAGTATAGACCTATTTGTTCTTTTGGGGATGCATGGTACATTAAATATTCTTCTCTAACACTACAATTCAAAAGCATCAATTCTTCTTCTGTCTTCTTTGGTCATTGTCCAGCTTTCACACTCATGTGATGCGATACCGTGGATTGGATCACGTACAGTTTAGTCTTTTACTTTGCAATACTTTAAGGAGATCTTTGTAGCAGAATTTCCCAATGCAATGTGTTTTGTGATTTCTTGGCTGCTGCTTCCTTGAGTGTTTCTTGTGGGCTATTTTAGTCAGTTAGTGCTGCTCTAACAGAAATGCCATGGAGTGAATGGCTTTAACAGAGGAAATGTATTCTTACACAGCCCGGTAGGCTACAAGCCCATATTCAGGGTGTCCGTTCCAGGGGAAGGCTCTCCCCTTGTTGACTCTGGAGGAAAGTCCAGTATTGCATCAGTGTTTGTCCAAGGAGCATCTTGGAGCAAGAACCTCGGGTCTGAAGGACTCTCTCTTCTACCAGTGCTGCTTTCTTGATGGTTGGAGATACCCAATTTTCTGCTGGTTTCCCTTTGCTTTTATCTCTTGTAGGATGAAAAGATTAAGGGTGGGTCAAGCCACACTCCAGGAAAACTCCCTTTACAGTGGAGCAGAGAGGTGATCTTCTGAAAGGATTTGTAGTCCCACCTTAATCCTTTAACATACAGCACAGCAAAACCACAAAGTGGAGGACAATCGTAAAATACAGGGAATCATGTCCCAGCCACATGACTACACCTATTTTAGGGGAGACAAAATCGATCCATGGCATGGACTCAAGTAAAATGAAATCCTTGAAAACCTCAATCCTTTCTCCATTTATGATGATGTTCCTTACTGAACCAGTTGTGAGGATTTTTGTTTTCTTAGTGTTGAGGTGCAATCCACATTAAAAGCTGTGGTCCTTGATTTTCATCAGTAAGTGTTTCAAATCTTCTTCACTTCCAGCAAGTAAGGTGGTGTCACCTGTGTAATGCAAATGTTGTTAATTAACTCATTAATGTTGTTAATAAGTCATCCTCTAATCCTGATGCCTTGTTCTTCTTCACAGAATCTAGCTTCTCAGATTATTTGTTGAGCATAAAGATTGAAAAGGTGTGGTAAAAGGATACAACCCTGACACATACCTTCCTTGACTTTAAACCATCCAGTGTCCTCTTGTTCTGTTCTCACAACTGCTTCTTGATCCATATACAGTTTCCCTAAGAGCACAAGTGAGTGTTCTGGAATTCCCATTTTACACAATGCTAGCTGTAATTTTTTATGACCCATGCAGTTGAACATCTTTGTGTAGTCAGTGAAACACAGGTGAACATTTTTCTGTTATTCTCCGGTTTCGACCAAGATCCATCTGACATTAACAACCATATCCCTGCTTCCATGTCCTCTTCTGAATCCAGCTTGAATTTCTGGCAGTTCCTTGTCAATGTACTTTGGAATTGCTTTTGAATGATCTTGAGCAAAATTTTACTTGCTTGTGACGTTAATGACATTGTTTGATAATTTCCACATTTGGTTGGAACACCCCTCTGTGGAATGGTCATAAATATGGACCTCTTCCAATTAGTTGGACAGGTGGCTGTCCTCCAAATTTCTTGGCATAGAAAAGCAAGTGCTTTCAGTGCTTTATCTGTTTGTTGAAATATCTCAGCTGATATGCCATCCATTCCTGGAAACTCGTGTTTTGCCAGTGACTTCAATGCAGCTTTGAATTCTTCCTCCAGTACCATTAGTTCCTGATCATATGCTACCTCTTCAAATGGCTGGACATTGACCAGTTTTTTCTCATATAATGGCTCTGTATATTCCTTCCATCTTCTTTCAAAGCTCCCTGAGTCATTTTATAGTTTTCCTATAGAATCCTTCACTATTGCAACTTGGGGCTTAATTTTTTTCTTCAGTTCTTTCAACTTGAGAAATGCAGAACCTGTTCTTCCCTTCTGGTTTTCCATTTCCAGCTCTTTCTACATATCATTATGATATTTTATTTTGTCTCCCCCAGCCCCTCTTTAAAATCTTCTGTTTAGGTCTTTTACTTCACCATTCCATCCTTTTGAACAACTTTTGAGTGCAAGTTTCAGAATCTCTTCTGACATCCAGTTTGGTCTTTTCTTTCTTCTTGCTCTCTTTGTGGATGATGTCTTTGATGTTATTGCACAATTCATCTGGTTGTCTGTCATTCTGGTCAACACATCAAATCTGTAGTCAAGATGGTCTTTAAACTCAGGAAGGATATACTTGAGGTCATACTTTGGCTCTTGTGGTCTTGCTCTAATCTTCAGTTTCAATTTCAATTTGCATATGTGCAACTGATGAGAAGAAGGGAGAAGAATGTTGAATGTACCATGGACCACCAAAAGAACAAACAAATCCATTCTGGAAGATGTACAATCAGAGTGCTCCTTGGAAGCAAAGATGGCAAGACTGCATCTTACATACTTTGGACATGTTGTCAGGAAAGAGCAGTCACTGGAGGAGGACATCATGCTTGGTAGAGTGAAGGATCAGAGAAAAGGAGGAAAACCCTTGACTAGATGAATAGATTCGGTGGCTGCAACAACGGGGTTAAGCATAAAAGTGATTGTGGACATGGCACAAGAATGGGCAGTGTTTCATTCTGTTGTTCATAGGGTAGCTATGAGTCAGAACCAAATCGATGGCACCTAACAATAACAAAAACTAATCATCTGTGCCACAGTCACTACCTAGTCTTGTTTGGACTACTGATCAGGAGCTATTCCATCATCTTTGTCCACAGACGTAGTCGATTTGGTTCCTGTGTATTGCATCTGGTGAGATCTGAGTGTACAGTTGCCATTTGTATTGGTTAAAAAATGTATCTGCACAAAGATAGAGTAGCTGGGGTGGGGGACCATGCTCTTAGGCAAAATTGAGGCCAATTGGCACAACTAGCATTTTGCTAAGAGGGCTGTCTGCACCCCACGTTGGTGAGTGGCATCTGGGGTCTTAAAAGCTGCCAAGCTGCCATCCGAGGGCACAGCAAATGGTCCCAACTCAGCAGGAATGGATGCTCACCGAGGACCAAAATGACATGGGGGAAAGACAACCCAGAAGACAAAGAGACCCACAAGAGTGGGTGCCTACATCGACTTGGGACCTGAAGAACCGGATGGTGCCCAGCCATCACCAGTGATAGCCACGATGGAGCTCACTAAGTTGAGTCTCACTGGCAATACAAGAATAAAATGGGGTGCACCCTGAGATCCCCACTAAAAGACCTCAATTGATGGTCCAGTGGTTTCGGGGTTCCCCTGGGAGCATGGCCCCTCGCCCTGATGCTGCCCTTGACCATGAATCATAACGAAGGTCCACGCTTCGGACAGGAATGTATTGGACTTGGCAATGCAGAGTGACCATATGTTGGATGCACTTTATGGTTCTATACATCTATAGGATGTCATCCTGCTGACCTCTGGCTGGAGGAAGGAGAGTGGGTGGAGAGGAGGGGAAAAAGAGACTGTTGGGAGAATGAGACATGTATGGAGCAGAGAGGAATATTGTGCTGTCATCGGGCAGGGAGAGCAGTGGAAGCTGCATACAGGTGGGTATGTAAATTTATACGGGAATGTATATTTTCACTCAGTTATATTAAATAAAAAATTTAAATAAATTAAAAAAAGTATCTGCAATGAAGAAGTCATTAGTCTTGCAAAATTCTGTCATATGATCTTTGGCATTATTTCTATCACCAAGGCCATATTTTCCAATGACAGATCCTTCTTTGTTTCCAACTTTTCAATTCCAGTCACTAGTCATGATCAATACATCCTGATTGCATGTGCAGTTTCAGACTGCAGAAGCTGGTAAAAATCATCAGTCTCTTCATTTCAGCCTTTAGTAGTTGGTGCATAAATTTGAATGATAGTCTTGTAAACTGGCCTTCCTTGTAGGCATATGTATATTATCCTATCACTGAAAGCATTGTATTTCCATTACATTTAAGAATAATATTATACTGTATTGTGTTTTAATTATATTTAAGATGCTAGTTTACAAGGAAAAAAAGTTTCTCATCAGTTAGTATGCATGCAGTTTTATGAAATGATCAACAATCAAAACAGGACTCTCCTTTTTCAACATTGTGTTCCTTATTACCAACTTTCCTGTCTCCTCTTGCCTCCAGTCCTTACCCCTGGCCTATAGCATCCCTCTTTAATCTCATTTTGTTTTATGGACTTGTCCAATCTTTGGCTAAAGGGTCAACCTTAATTTTTAGCCTTGGGTGCGTCATCGTTACTTAGCAGAAAAGACATTTGTGGTCCATACTCACAGCATTTCTCCAGTCTCTGTCAGGCCAGCAAGTCTGGTCTTTCTTTTTGAGTTAGAGTTTTGTTTTACATTTTTCTCCAGCTCACTCTGGGACCTTTTGATGTGGTCCCTGTCAGAGAAGTCACTTATGGTAGTGAGGCACTATCTAGTTGTGCTTAACTCATTCTGGTGGAGGACATTATAGATGTGATCCATTAGTTCTTTGGACTAATCTTTCCTTGTATCTTTAGTTTTATTATTTCTTGTTCTGGAAGGGGCAAAACCAGTGGAGCATCCTAGATAGCCAGTCATGGGCTTTTGAGAACACAGATGCTACTCAACAAATTAGAATGTAGAACACTTTTTTTATAAACTGTGTTATACCCCTGAGCTATCTGTCCCCCAAGACAATGCTCCCCACAGCCCTCAAACCAGCAATTCCATCCCTCAGGAAGTTTGGACCTGTCTGTGGAGCTTCCAGAGAAAGCTTAGTATCATAGTTGTTCAGTGCTATGGCTGCTAATCAAAAAATCAGCAGTTCAAATCCACAAAGTACTCACTGGAAACTCTACGACGTGGTTCTACTATGTCTTATGTGATTGCAATGAATTGGAATTGACTCAAAGGCAATGCTTTATTATTATTTTGTTTTTGGTATAGAGCTTCTATGAGTTTGCCTTGTATGAGGTATCCTGGTTTCCCCAGTATAGTGTATTGTCTTGCCCTGTAACAAAGTTACCACTTTTCTATTTGTCTATTTAGTATTTTTGCATCACCACTTCTCCCCTCCCTGCTAACTATCAAAGATTCTTTCTTCTGTTGTATAAACTTTTTCATTAATTTTTACAGTGGTGGCCTCATTCAGTATTTGTCCTTTTATTATTGACATATTTCACTTAGCATAGTGTTATGAGATGCTTCACTGGTTCACTGTTGTTCTTTATTGATGTATAATACTCCATTGTATGTATGTACTAGTTTGTTTATCCATTCATCTGTTTAGGGGCATCTACGTTGCTTCCAATCTTTAGCAATGCTATAGTGAACAGGGATATGTATGTATCTATTCATGTGACAACTCTTATTTCTCTAGGATGTATTCCTAGGAATGCTGTTGCTGTATACAGAAACCCTGGTGATGCAGTGATTAAGCGCTATTGTTGCTAACCAAAAGATGAACACTTTGAGTCTTCCAGATGCTCCTTAGGAACTCTCTGGGGCACTTCTACTCTGTCCTATAGGGTTGCTTATGAGTTGGAATCAACATGATGGCAGTGGGGTATTTTGTTTTTTGTTTTTTTGGTTTAAAGAAACACCATACTGTTTTCCAAATGATTGTATCATTTTGCATTCTCAACCACAGTGCATGAAGTTCAGATCTCGCCAGAGCCTCTTCAGCATATATTTCCTGTTCTTGTGATTCATACCAGTAATGCTGGAGTAAGAAGGTATCATCTTGTGGTTTTGATTTGCATTTCTCCAACTGCTAGTGATTTTGATCATCTATTAGCTGCTTGACTGGCTTCTTTGTTGAAGTACCTGTTTATTTCTTTTGTCTGTTCTTTAATTGGATTACTTTTTGTTTTAGAGGTGTTGGATTTTCTGTTGGAATTTAGGGAATTTTAATCTGATTTATGAAAGCCAACAACTTTTCCCAGTTTGTAAATTCTGGTGAAGTCTTATGATAAGAATAAGTGTTGTAATTTTTAGAAAGCCCACCTGTTTAGCTTATTGTCTAATGTTTTTGTGTTGTTGGTTATGATTTGTATCTTGTTAATGCCATATATTTGGGCTTCTTTTATTGATCCTTTTTTTTTTCAATAAACTTTATCATTTTTGTTCATATTTAAGTCTTTGATCCATTTGGAATTAGTTTTTTTATATGGTGTGAGGTATAGGTTCTGTTTTAGTTAAGAAACAATATCTTTTCCTCATTCAATTGACTTTGGGACCTTGTTAAAATCAGGTGACCAAAGGTGGATAGACTTACTTCTAGATTCCCAGTTCTGTTTCATTGGTTAATATATCTGTCCTTGTACCACTACCAAGTTGTATAGTAGGTTCTGAGGTCAGGTGGTGAGATGTCTCTTACTATATTATTCTTCTACAGTTGTGCTTTATTTAGCCAAGGCTTCTTTCCTTCTCTTATAAAATTAAGTCCTTTCATCTCATTAAAAAACGCTGCAGGTATTTGGATTGGCATTGCATTGTAGTTGTAGACTGCTTTGAGTAAAACTGTCATTTTCACAATGTTGAGTCTACCTTGCCAAGAGCCTGGTATGATTTTCCATTCATTTTGATTTCTTTGGTTTCTTACAATAGTGTTTTTGTTTGTTTTGTTTGTTAAATAGGTCTTTTACATCCCTGATTAAATTTATTCCTAAGTATTTTACTTTATAGGGGGTATTATGAATGCTGTTCTTTTCTTGATTGCCATTTCACTGGTCTCTTTACTGGCATATAGGAATCCAACTAATTTTTGAATATTTATATTGTATCCTGCGCCTGTACTGTGTCTTTCTATTAGTTCTGGTAATTTTATCATGGAGTATGTTGGGTTTTCTGTGTAGAATATGATATTATCTGTATATATGGACAGTTTGAGATGTTCATTACCAACTTGGATGTCTTTCATTTCTTTTTCTTGTCTTATTGTTCTATCTAGGACTTCTAATGCAGTGTTACATAGGAGTTGTAATAAAAGGCATCTTTGTCTTGTTACTGTTCTCAAGGGGTGAGTTGTCAGCCTCTCTCCGCTATGAATAATGTTGGCCTTTTGTTTTACATAGATAACCTCCAGTATGTCGAGAAATTTTGCTTCTATACCTATTTCATTGGGAATTTTTATCAGGAATGGGTGCTGGACTTTGTCAAATGACTTTTCTGTGTCAACTGAGGTGATCATTTATGTGGTAGATTTTCTTTCTTTCTTTTTTTTCTTTTTCTTTTTTTGTGGAGGTGTTTTTGCCTGATTTTAGTATCAGAGTTATGCTGGCTTCACAGAATTAATTTGGAAGTGTCACTCCCTTTCCTATGTTCTGGAACAGTTTGAGTATTACCAGCATAAGTTCTTCTCTGAATGTCTGGTAGAATTCTCCAGTGAAGCCATCTGGGCCGTAGCTTTACTGGGAGTTTTTTTGTTTGTTTGTTTTTGTTTTAATTCCTTTTTAACCTTTTAAATTTCTTCTCTTGTTATAGATTTGTTCAGACCTTCAACATCATTTTGTGCTAGTTTAGGTAGGTTATGTGTTTCCAGAAATTCATTCATTTCCTTCAGATTCCCAAATTTATTAGACAATATTGTTGTTATTAGATATCATCAAGTCAGTTCCAGCTCATAGCAACCCTGTGTACAACAGAATGATACAATGCCTGGTCCTGTCCCATGCCCAGAATTGTTTTTATACTTAAGTCCATTGTTGCAGCCACTGCATCAATCCATCGTGTTAAAGCTCTTCCTCTTTTTCATTAACCCTCTCCTTTATCAAGAATGATATCCCTCTCCAGGGACTGATCCCTTCCAGCAGCACATGCAGAGTATGTAAAACAGAGTATCACCATCCTTGCTTCTAAGGAGAACTCAGGTTGTACTTTTTCCAGAACAGATCTGCTTGTTCTTTTGGCAGTGCATGGTGCATTCATTATTCTTATCCAACACCATGTTTCAAAAGCGTCAATTCTTTTTCTGTCTTCCTTATTCATTGTCCAGCTTTCATATGCACATGATGTAATGGAAAATACCATGGCTTGGGTCTGGTGCACCTTAGTTAATATCTTTGCTTTCCAAGGTGCTGAAGAAGTCTTTTGTAGCAGATTTTCCCAGTGCAATGCATCATTTGATTTCTAGGTCACTGCTTCCGTGAGCACTGATTATGGAACTAAGTAAAAGAAAATACTTGACAAAAGCAATCCTTTCTCCTTTTATCATGATGCTGCTTACTGGCCCAGTTGTGAGAATTTTTGTTTTCTTGATGTTGAGATGCAATCTATGATAAAGGCTATGGACTTTGATCTTCATCAGTAAGTGTTTCAAATCCTGTTCACTTTCAGTAAGCAAGGTTGTGAAAGTGTCTTCTTCTAATTCTGATGTCTTGTTTTCTTCATATATTCCAGCTTCTCACATTATTTTGCTTGGCACACAGATTGAAAAGCTGTGGTGAAAGGATACAACCCTGGAGCACACCTTTTCTGACTTCAAACCACGCAGTGTTCCCTTGTTCTAGTCATACAACTGCCTCTTGATCACTGTACAGATTCCTCATGAACATAGTTAAGTGTTCTGGAATTTCCTTTCTATATTATCTTTCCTTATTATTTCTTTATTCCTATATTATCTATATTGTCTTTCCTTTCTATGTTATCTGTAATTTGTTATGATTCATAGAATTCAGTTCCTTTGTACAGTCAATGAAACATAGGTAAATATCTTTCTGGCATTCTCTACTTTCAGCCAAGATCCATTTGATGTCAGCAGTGATATCCTTGGCTTCATCTCATCTGAATCCAACATGAATTTCTGGTAGTTCCCTGTCAACATACTGTTGCAGTCACTTTTGTAGGACTGTTATCAAAATTTTACTTGCATGTGATATTAATGATATTGTTTGATAATTTTAGCATTTGAGTGGGTCATCTTTCTTACAAGTAAGCATAAATATGAATAAGTCTTAGTCATCTAGTGCTGCTTTAACAGAAATACCGTAATTAGATGGCTTTAAAAAGAGAAGTTTTATTTGTCCCAGACCAGTAGGCTGGAAGTCTGAATTCAGAGTGTTGGCTACAGGGGAAGGCTTGCTCTGTTGGTTCAGTAAGAAGGTCTTTGTTTTCAATCTTCCCCTGTACTGGGAGCTTCTGATGCACAGGGACCCTGAGTCCCTTCCAAAGCACATGCTTGGCTCCTAGCACCGTTTTATTGGTGAGATGAGGTCCCCAAATCTATTTGCTACCTTCTTTCTTTTATGTCACTTAGAGGCTGTCTCAAGGAACAATACAATCTTACACATGGAGTCTTGCCGCACCAACACAATTGTCATCTATTCTCCTTCATTAACATCAGAGAGGCAGGATTTAGAGCGCACAGAAGCATCACAAAATACCAGGTATCACGGCCAAGCCAAACTGATGCACACATTGCTACACACATCTTTGGAAGAACACAATTCCATCCATGACACTCTTCCAGTTAGCCAGATAGCTATCTTTCAGATTTTTTAGCATAGATGAGTGAACACTTCCAGTACTGCATCTGTATGTTGAAACATCTCAGTTGATATGCCATCAGTTCTTGGAGCCTTGTTTTTGCCTTCAATGCAGCTTCAACTTTTTTCTTCATTACCATCAGATTCTGATCACATGCTACCTCTTGAAATGTCTGAACATCAACCAATTCTTTCTAGTGTAAGGACTCTATGTATGCCTTCCATCTTTTGATATTTTCTGAGTCATTTAATATTTTCCCTGTAGAATCCTTCACTATTGCAACTCGAGGTTTGTGTTTTTTTCCTTCAGTTCTTCTGAGTAATGCAGAGCATGTTCTTCCCCTCTTTTTTTTCCATCTCTAACCCTTTGGATATGTCGTTATAATATTTTATTTTGCCTTCTTAAGCCACCCTTTGAAATTTTCTGTTCAGTTCCTTTAGTTCATCATTTCTTCCTCTCACTTCAGCTCCTTGATGCTCAAGAGCAAGTTTCAGAGCTGCTTCTAACATCTGATCTGGTATTTTCTTTCTTTCATGTCTTTTTTAATGACCGTTTGGTTTTTTCATGTGTGTTTTGGCTTCATTCCACAACTTGTCTGGTCCTCAGTCACTAGCATTTGTCGTGGATTGATTTGTGTTCTCCAAAAATATGTGTAGCAATTTGGCCAGGCCATGATTCCCAGTATTCTGTGATGCTACTCCATGTTGTAAAGTGCTGGGGACCAGCCTCAACAGAGTCTGGGATCACAAAGGGATGGGCGGTGTCAGCGAAGGAAAGAGACTCAGACAACCAGGAATCTGAAGGTCAGCAGCCCATTAAGGCCTGTCTTTCTTTATTTTTATACAAATGAGGTGACGTGATTTTATCCTGCTCTTTGACCACATAAGCTGTTGGCTAGTAAGGAACTGATACCATGTGGTCTCTTTTCATGTTAATCATTAGGGCCTTCTAGATAATGGCCGAGACAAGTATATTGTGGTTATAATCAACAGTGAAAACAAAGCTACGCCTTGAGCTCAATCAGCTCTGTTTATGCCTCGAGGTTAAAGGCGCAGGAAGAAGTGTAGACTCATCTAAAGGTTATTATCTGGCTGTCTCTATTTGTTCCTTCTTTGTTCTTACTTTACCTCTTCCTGTGGTTACAGTAAGTGCCTACCGCCCCCCACCCTATGCCTCTCTTAAGCTATTCTAAGAAGGGTATTTCTTCAGTATCTACCCATTTGCCATACCAATTATAATAAACTTGGGAGCCTATCCATCTTCCTGATGCAGGGAGTGGGATGTCTGTATCTAAGGGCTGTGTTGGGGGTCATCCCTGGGGAGCTTCCCAGGGCCTTCCTGTAATCTTGTATTTCACACGTGGAGGGGGATGTGCGGTTGGGGGAAGCCAGCGGGGCCAGCCAGCCTCGGCGTTCCCAGGCTGGGTGTGCTGTGTCGGGATTCATTCCTCCGAGCTCTTTTCTCTAGGAACTCCCGTTCAGGTTTCCTCAACATTATTTCATAAGCCGAGGGGGTTGTAAAGCCCCTCTTAGAAGGCATCTTCCTTAATCCTTGTGCTGGGAGTTGAGAGGATACTTTTGAGGAAGGTTTAATTAGGATGCAAAATATTATCAGGGAGAGTACAGCCAAAAATATGCCAAGGGCGAGATGCCTCCACTCGCCGTCACATAGGTGTGTAGCTTTGCTACAGGGACTTCTGTGGGTGACAGACCTCAGCAATAAAGCTTGCCTCTGTGATGTTAATGACGGAGAATGGGCAATAGTTGTGTTGGTGGGGTAGGACATAACGTATAATATTGTATTTTTGCCATGAATCGATGTCTTAAGATATAAAGGAGATAAGCTATTAGAGATATTTGGGGATTTCATACTGTTGGTAAGAGAGTAGCCTGAAACAGAGGGAGAGATTCACCAGTCCAAGGGTCCAGTGAAGTTTATTAGAAGAGAAAGAGAGTGGGATTTAAGCCAAGGGAGGATCCCCCTACTTCTCTGCAGTAGGGCAAGTGTTTTTTATACTTTTAAGGTTCCGATGAGGTAGTGTGGTGTGGCGGGGGGTTGGTTTGATAAGGAAAGAAAGAGAAAGGGATAGCAAGAAATTCTGGTTAGGGGATATGATATAGTAAGGAAGATGTTTTGATTAGAAAGGGGAGGGGTAAGATTTGTTTAAGATCAAGATTTTGATAAGGGAAGGGCTTTGATTAGGAAGGTGAGGGTGGCAGGCATAAAGTTATTTATGGTTTTATGGTTATACCAGGTGGGGCGTACAAGGCTATCTCCAGCTAATGGTGAGGTCTGATCATTGAATAAGATGACCCCCCTGAATTTCAGGGATAAAGTCCTCTCAATGACTTCCCTAAATTTCAGGGACAAGAATCCCCTCACATACTACCAAGAATACAGTGCTGTGAGCAGAGCATGTCCTTTGGAAAGCACTTGAGGTCCTTGCACAACAGAAATTCTCAGTCTGGAGTAAGACCAGTGACAAGGACCTTACTTTATAGTCAACAAAGAAAGCTTTCCCTGGAGCTGACACCTTGACTTTGGACTCTTGGTCTGCTAGACTGTGACAAAATGAAACTTCTCTTTTGGAAGCCATTCACTTGCGGTATTTCCTTTACAGCAGCACTAGATAACTAAGGTAGAATTGGGTACCAGAAGTGGTTCTGGGGAAACAAAGTTGTAAAGATTAATCTTCTAAAGTGGTCCTTAAGTCTGTCTAGCCTTAACACTGTTGATGACTCCACTTTCAGCAGTAAGGAATGCCCAACCAATCCATGGGGTGAGGTGTTGATAATTATATGTAAATTATCACCACCAACAAATGAGGTATTGGTAGGAGGCCCAGCACCGGGTGAACACATGTGTGATATTTTTCTGCAGTTGTATAAGAATGAGGAGAATAAGGAAGCTGGTTGTTTGGTCATACTTTTGCTAGACAAACTAGTGAAAGAAAGATGATCTCAGGGCTTCAAAGTTACAGTGTCACATAATAGACCTCAAAGCATCTACTTGTGCTGTTAAAGAAAATCTCATTTCTTAGAGTAACAGAGCTGATATTGGTGAAAGCCAAACACAGACTTTTATGATAAGAATGGCTAAATTCCACTGCCAGCTCAATTGCCAATCTGCTGATGTTCACAAAGTTAAGGTGAGGGCATTGATCGGGAAGAAATGGGATGCTAAAACCTGGAATGAGGTCATATGTGCAGATAATTAGGAAGCTGAAGACACTGAACCCCCAATATCCAATAAATCACTCTGGTGAGCAGAACCACACCCATAGGAAGGGATTATTTTATATTTGCTAAACCACCTTGCCCAGAAAAACCATTAGCCCCTCCACTCCTGTCAAAAGAGATTACTTCTAGCCTAGTTACCTGTAAAGAGCCCTTGTCCGAGTCATTGCCTGGGACATGGCCTGAGGCAGATGATTTACAAGACAATGCTGAAAGTCATAAAAACAATTCTGGTTTCTAGACCTGTAAGTAAACTTAAGCCTCAGGAAGCCACAAAAGGTGAAGTGCAAACTGTGACTCAGTAGGAGATACCTGTACTTGAGAAGCGCTATTTGGTTTTTATAACTTGTACAAACAAAAACCTGGGGAATATGCGAAGAAGTGGCTGGTAAGGGCGTGGGATAATGGTGCAAGGAACATAAAGATGTATCAGTCTGGACTTGTTGATATGGCTCCACTGAGCATAGATTCTTCATTCTGTATTTCAGCTCAAGAAGTTAGGAAGGAATCTAGTTGTTTGGCTGGTTGCTGAAGCATGGATTACACTGTGACCTACACTAAGTCAAGCTGAAGTACCAGACCTGCCTTGTTATACTGTAGAAGGTATCCTGAGGCTTAGGGAAATTGGTGTGCTAGATTGGATTTATCAGGTTAGAAACACAGAATGCCCAGAGGATACATCTTTTACCATAACTGTGAAGACTAAATTTGTAAAATGAGCTCTAGCATCCTTGATTGCTATGATAGGTAAGTCAGATTTGACAACAGGAACTGCCCTAACAGAATAGGGCCAGCTAATTGCAATGAGACTAAATGGATCCTATGGTAGTAGAGTCCAAGAGACTTCACTCATTCCACAAAGCCAAAGTGGGTGTGGTTACAGTCATGGATGGCAGAGCCAAAACAGTAATCAGAATGATCTGAGTTGTATGGATTTAGGGAGTTGGCTACTTAGTTATCATGTCTCTCAGAGTGAAACAGATAATAAACCTACTATTTATTTGATCTGTATGAACATATGAATTTTTGGTCAGGTGAAGAGTCTAACTTGAATCACCAGAATAGAAAGTGATGGTCCCTCGATCAGTCCCCACACTTGAGTGAGTTTAAAGACTGCTAACCTCTTGACTGAAGGGAAGGCCAGATCCCTTCAGGAAGGGCTCCAATATCATACCAAAAACTTATACTGTTAATCTTTCTCCTAACTTTCCTCAAAGGGATACACAGCCTTTTACAAGAGTGACTGTTCACTGGGGAAAAGGAAATAATCAGGCTTTTCAGGGATTACTGGATACTGGCTCTGAACTGATACTAATTCCAGGAAGCCCAAAATGTCACTGTGGCCCACTCATTAGAGTAGGGGTATATAGAGGAATAGTTATTAATGGAGTCTTGGCTCATGTTCATCTCACAATGGGTCCAGTGAGTCCCTGAACCCATCCTGTAGTGATTTCACCAGTTCCAGAATGCATAATTGGAATAGACACAAGGACTGCCAGTTAAGTTGGTGAACGCATCCTAGAAAATGTGCTACATACCTCATTAATGAATATGACTATGACCACTTTCAAGATACTCCTCTTGGGACTTCATGCACCAAAGCCAATGCATAGTCCACCCTTCAAAGAGATTTTTGGAACTCCTTTTCTGAAATAGTCATCAGATCTGTCATCATATTACCCTTGATTTCCTGAATGTCATCAAAATGTCTCCCTTTCAATACATCTTTTATCTTCAGGTAAAGAAAAAAGTCACTGGGGGCCAGATCAGGTGCGTAGGAAGGATGTTTCAATAGTTATTTGTTTACTGGCTAAAAACTCACTCACAGACAACTATACAATTAAGCTTGCAAACTTGACATCTTGCCACCATGCACAATGGCTATTCCAGGAAGAGCTCCAAAATTGTTTTGAAGGGTGGACTAGTGACATTGGTGCATAGCTTCCCAAGGGGGTGTATTGAAGGTGACCATAGTGACATTCAGCAATGAGGTATGTAGCACTTAGAACAATTAAGTTTGTAGACTTAGTTGTCAGATCTCGTATACTCAGCAACTGGCAGAACCATCACATTGGATCCAGGTGAAGAGTCTAACTTGGATCACCAGAACAGAAAGTCATGGTCCCTTGATCAGTCCCTACACTTGAGTGAGTTTAAAGACCCGTAAGCTCTTGACTGAAGGGAGGGCCAGATCCCTTCAGGAAGGACTCCAATATCATACCAAAACTTACACTGTTAATCTTTCTCCTAACTTTCCCCAAAGGGATACACAGCCTTTTACAAGAGTGACTGTTCACTGGGGAAAAGGAAATAATCAGGCTTTTCAGGGATTACTGGATACTCACTCTGAACTGATACTAATTCCAGGAAGCCCAAAAGGTCACTGTGGCCCTGTGGAACTGACAAATGGAGTAAGAGCTACTATGGTAGGAAAAGCAAAGTGGAAGCCACTGGATCTGCCACTACCTAGGAACATAGTAAAACAAAAGCACTATCACATTCCTGGAGGAATTTCAGAGATTATTGCCACCAAAAAGGTTTTGAAGGATGCAGGGGTGGTGATTCCCACCACATCCCCATTCCACTCCCCTTTTGGGCCTGTACCCAAAAAAGAAAAAAAAAAAAAAGGTGGGTCTTGGAGAATGACAGTAGAATGAACTTAGCTAGGTGGTGACAGGAATTGCAGCTGCTGTTTCAAATGCAGTTTCATTGCTTGAGCAAATTAATGTATCTCCTGATACCTGGTATGCAGCTATGGATCTAAGTCCTTCTTCTCCATACCTGTTTCAAAGGACTACCGGATGCAATTTGCATGTAGCTGGCAAAGTCAGCAATACATTTTCATTTACTTACCCCAGACCTACAGTGATTTTCTAGCCCTACATTATAATTTAGTCTGCAGGGAGCTTGATTGCCTTTCTCCCATAAGATGTTACACATGACATTATGCTGTTTGGACCTCGTAAGGAAGAATTGTCAATGACTCTGGATGTATTGGTCAAACATTTGCATCCTGTTGAGTGGGAAATAAATCCCACAAAAATTCAGGGAACTTCCACCTCAGTGGAATTTCTAGGGGTCCAGTGGGTGGGCCATGTCAAGATATTCCTTCAAAGGTTAAGTTACTGCATCTGGCTGCTTCCACAACTAAAAAGGAAGCACAGCTCCTAGTAGGTCTCTTCAGATTTTGAAGGTAACATATTCTCATTTGGGTGTGCTACTCTAGCCTATTAGTTAAATGACTCAGAAAGTTTCTAGTTTTGAGTAAGGCCCAGAATAAGTAACAAGTTCAGGCTGCTGTGCAAGCTACTCTGCCACCATGCATACTGAGCTGCCTGTCATAAACTGGATATTGTCTGACTCACAGAGTCATAAATTTGGATGTGCACAACAGCACTCTATCATTAAATGGAAGTGGTATGTACAAGATCTGGCCCATAAAGGAACTGAAGGAACAACAAAGTTACACAAGGAAGTGGACCAAATGTCCATGGTCTTCACTCCTGTCACATTACTTCCCTTCTCCCAGCTTGCATCTATGCACCTAGTGCTTTATGATCAGTTCACTGAAAAAGATAAAACTTGTACCTGGTTTATAGACAGTTCCACACAACATTCTCCTGCCACTCAGAAGTAGACAGCAGCAGCACTAAAGTATTTTTCTGGGACCTGCCAGTGACAAAGGGAAATCCTCTCAATGGACAGAACTTTGAACACCTCACGTGGTTGTTCACTTTGCTTGGAAGGAGAAACAACCAGATTTGCAACTGTGTACTGCTTCATAGGCTGTATCCAATGGCTTGTCTGGATGGTCAGGGACTCGAGAGGAACATGATTGCAAAATTGATGACAAAGATTTATGGAAAGGAAGTATGTGGATAGATTTATTTGACTGGAGTCTAGAAGTGAAGATATTTTTGCCTCTTACGATTGCTCACCAACGGGTGACATCACCAGAGGATGAGTTTAACAGTTAAGTGGATAGGATGACACATTCTGTGGAATCCAGTAATTCTCTTTCCCAAGATGTACCCATCATTGCTCAATGTGCTCATAAAAGTGGCTATGGTGGCAGAGATGGGATTTATGCACATGCCTAGCAACATGGACTTCTACTCACCAAGGCTGACTTCGCCATGGCCTCTGCTGAGTGCCCTATCTGCCAGCAGCAGAGACCAACAGTGAGTCTTCAATGGGGCACCATCCCTCAAGGTTATGAGTCAGCAACCTGGTGGCAAGTTGATTACATTTGACCATTTCAAATATGGAAAAGGCAGTATTTTGTCTTTACTGGAATGGACAAATAGACACCCAGGATATGCCTTCCCTGCACACCATGCTTTTGCCAAAACTACTATCCATAGACTACAGAATGCCTTATCTACCATTTTGGTATCCCCCAAAACATTATCTCTCATCTAGGGACTCACTTCACAGAGTAAGAAGTCTGGCAGTGACCCTAAGCTCATGAATTCTCTGGTCTCACCATGTTCCTTATCATCCTGAAGCCACTGGCTTAATAGACTGATAGGATGACCTCCTAAAGACACAATGACGATGACAGCTTGGTGTAAATACCTTGCAGAGTTGGGGAAATGTCCTCCAGGAGTGTGTTTTTGCTCTAAACCAGCATCCAATATACAGCCGGGATACGTAAGTCGAGGAATCAAGGAGTGGAAATTGGAGTAGCACCCACTTACTATTACCCCTAGTGACCCACTTGCAAGATTATTGATTCCTGTCCTCATGACCTAATGCTCTGCACATCTAAAAGTCTAAGATCTAAATGGAACCATGCTCCTTGTATAGACACATCATTGATTCCCCTTGGGCTGGAAGCTAAAAATGCCACGAGACCACTTTGGACCCCTTATGCCTCTGGATCAACAGACAAATAAGGGGGTTCCCACTTGACTGGTATGATTAATCCTGACTACTAAGAAGAAATTGGATTGATATTACATAATGGAGGTTAAAAGCATATCTGGAATGCCAAAGATCCCTTAGGGCCCTTCATTGTATTACCATTCCCTGTGTAGTTTTCCACTGAAAACTACAGCAACCCAATTCTGACCTGACTGCTAATAGCCCAGACTCTTCAGGAATGAAGGTTTCCTTCACCTCATCAGGCAAAACACCGTGACCAGTTGAGGTACTTGCTGAGGGCAAAGGGAATACATAATGAGTTGTGGAAGAGGGTAGTCCTGAATACCAGTAACAGCCAGGTAACCAGTTGGAGAAACAAGGACTGTAATTTTTACCAGTATTTCTGCTTTATGTGTGTGCATCAGACATTTTGGTCTTCTTATAACATATAAGATGTAAATAAGGCTAGTACGTTTTCAGCTGTATGTGTGTGAGTTATGTCATGGCAGACACAAGTATGACTTTGTAGTGATATTTATTCAGAGATTATGTATGCTATGGGAAGGTGTGTACAGATGCCAAATGGACAAGGAGTGGACTATGATGGTTAAGGTTGTATATCAACTTGACTGAGCCCTGATTCTCAGTGTTTTGGCAGTTACACAATGTTGTGACAAAAAACATGATGGAATGTGCTGCAGTACTGGCAAGAGGGGACTTGTGGTGTCTCACTGCTCTCTCAGCCTTCATCTCTCTGCCTTTCAGATTCAGAAGAATCTGCTTTCTCTCTGGTCACCTTGCCAAGGTTTTGTATTGTGGATTCAGCAGCTGCAACACTTTTGTCTTCTGACGTCTGATTCTTAGGACTTTAGTTAGAAGCTCTTGGGATTCATCAGTCTTCACAGCATGGAGTAAGAGTACTGTTCCCTGACCTGACAATCCTGTGTTTGCCATCGCCTGAAGCTGCGTGAATCAGCAGAGTCTTGGGATTTACTGACCTTGCTCTCTGACCTGCTTACCTTCAGTTCATCAGCTCCATGGCTGTGTGAGACTTGTGTTCAGATCCAGCACTTCGGATGTTTTGGACTGTACAATTGCAAGAGCTGTTTTCTTCACATAAATCTCATTCTCTGTGTATTTATGTACTTCACTGGCTTTGCTTCTGTATAAAACCCAGTCTAAAACAATTTGGTATCGAGACGGTGGAGTGCAGCTCTAACAGATACTCAAAATGTGGATGTGGTTTAGAAACTGTGAATGAATAGAAGATTCAGAAGAAACTGAGGAGAACTATTAAAACCAAGGAAAGCACATGGTGAAAAACAAGCAGCAGAGAAACAGCAGTGGCAGTAGATAGTGTAAAACCAGACCGGCATGAGACAGCACCGGAACCAGCTCACAGAGTGAGTGAGCTACATTCCTGTGCACAGAAGGCTTCCTGGTGGAATTGGTCACCTCTAGGCACTTAAATAAATGGATTAATTTAGTTGTTCTACTTCTGTTTGTGCTAGTTTTGGTAGGTGAAGTGTTTCTAGAAATTTTGCCATTTCCTGTAGGATTTGAAATCATTGGAGTACAATTTTTCATAGTATTCTGTCATGATTCTTTTAATTTCAGTTGGGTCTGTTGTGATATCACCTGTCTCACTTCTTATTCGTTACTTGCTTTCTCTCCTGTTTTTATTTTGTTAGTTTGTCCACGAGTTTATCAATTTTGTCAATCCTTACAAAAAAACAGCTTTTGTTCTTGTTAACTTTGTCAATCATTTTTCTATTCTCTATTTCATTCAGTTCTGCTCTAATTTTTATTAGTTCTTTCTTTGGGTGTCCAAAGGGTTCTTTTGCTTTTCTCTTCCCTCTTGTTCAAGTTGTAGCATTAATTCTTTGATTTGGGCCCTTTTGTATTTTTGGATGTGTGCATTCATTGAGCTAAAGTAAGCTCTGAGCACTGCTTCTGCTATGTCCCATAGATTCTGGTACGATGTCTTTTCATTGTTAGTTGAGTCTAGGAATTTCTTTATTCTGTCCTTGACTTCTTCTACTATCCAGTTGTTTTTTGAGTAAAATGCTGTTCAGCTTCCATGTTTTTGATATTTTTTCCATCTTTTTTTTGTCATTGATTCTACTTTTATGTCTTTATGGTTTGAAATGTGCTTTGTATTATTTCAACACTTTGAATTTTTTTGAGGAATACTATGTGGTCTAATATGTGGTCCATTTTGGAGAATGTTCCATGTGCCCTGGACAAAACAGCATATTTGACTGCTGTTGGGTGAAGTGTTCTATATATGTCTATGAGGTCAAGTTGGTTGATGGTGGCATGTAGATCTTCTGCGATGTTACTGAACTTTTTTCTAGATGCTCTGTCCTTCACTGACAGTGGTACATTGAAGATTCCTACTATTAAAATGGAGCTTTCTGTTTCCCTTTTCTTTTTTTGTTTGTTTCTATTTTCAAAGCTAATGGTATTTGTTTTATATATTTTGGAGCCCTGACATTGGATGCATAGATATTTAAGATGGTTATGTCCTCCTAGAGTACTGATCCTTTAACCATTATATAATGTCTTTCCTTATCCAATGTGGTGGATTTTATTTTAAAGTCTATTTTATCAGAGATTAATACTGCCACTCCTGCTCTTTTTTTTCTTATTATGATTGAATGAAAATGTACATTCCCATATAAATTTGCATACTCACCTATATTCAGCTTCCACTGCTCTCCCTGCCCAGTGACAGCACACTCTTCCTCTCTGCTCCATACGTGTCCTATCCTCCCAGCAGTCTCCTATCCAGTCCTTTCCACCCACTCCCCTTCCTCCAGTAAGAGGTCGGCAGGAAGACATCCTATAGATGCATAGAATGATAAAGTGCACACATGATATGGTCATTCTGCTTCACCAAGTCCAATCCATTGTTGTCTGAAGAGTTGACATTCATTATGATTTACAGGCGGAGGCAGCATCAGAGCGAGGGGCCGTGCTCCCAGGGGAACCCCAAAGCCCCCAGACCATCTATCAAGGTCTTTTAGTGGAAATTTCAGGTGAACCCCTATTTATTACTGCATTGCCAGTGAGACTCAATTTTTTGGTAGGTGATATGGATCAATGAATTTGTCCATTTCCTCTAGGTCTTCAAATTTGTTAGAGTACAGTCTTTCATTATTCTGTTATGATATTTCTTATTTCTCTTGGATATGTTGTGACAACTCCCCTCTCATTTCTTATTTGGGTTATTTGTTTCCTTTCCTACTTTTCATTAGTAAGTTTAGCCAATGGTTTGTAAGTTTGCTTGATATTTTCAAAAAAAACAGCTTTTGGCCTTTTCAATTTTTTCAATTGTTCTTCTATTCTCTAATTCATTTAGTTCTGCTCTAATCTTTATGGTCTATTTTCTTCTGGTGTCTGAAGGGTTCCTCTGTTGCTCTCTCTCTACTTGTTCAAACTATAGCGTTAGTTCTTTGATTTGGTTTCTTTCTTTCTCCCAGATGTGTGTATTTACGGAAATAAACTGACCACTGAGCACTGCTTTGGCTGTATCCCATAGGTTCTGGTAGGAAGTGTTTTCGTTCTCAGTGGCATCCATAAATTTCTTTACTTCCTCCCTTGATTTCTTCTATAATCCATGATTTTTTGAGCAAGATGTTGTTCGGTTTCCATGAGTTCCACTTTCTATCTATGTTTTTTCTGCTACTGACTTCAACTTTTATGACTTTATGATCTGAGAGGATGCTTTGCATTAATTATGGATTTTGTTGAGAATTGCTTTATGTCTTAACACATGGTCTGTTCTGGAGAATGTTTCATGTGCACTGGAGAAGAAGGTGTAGTTGTCCACTAATGGCTAGAAAGTTCTGTATATGTCGATGAAGTCTAGTTGGTTAATTGTGGCAATAAGGTCTTCTGTGTCTTTACTGAGATTTGTTCTAGATGATCTGTCCAATATTGAGAGTGGAGTGTTGAAGTCTCCTACTATTATTGTGGAGTGATCTCTCTCCTTTTTGAGTGTAGTCAGTGTTTCTTTGACATATTTATGTGCTGTAATATTAGGTGCATAAATATTTAATATTGTTGAGTATTGCTTGTGTATTGAACCTTTCAGTGATAAATAGTGTCCATCTTTGTCCACAATGGTGGATTTTACATTAAAATTGATTTTATCTGAGATTAGAATTGCCACACATGCTCTTCTTTGTTCATTGTTAGGTTGATATATATTCTTCCATTCTTTGATTTTCAGTTTGTTCATATCTTTAGGTCTAAGGTGAGTTTCTTGGTCATGTCTTTTGATCCAAAAGGTCACTCGCTGTCTCTTTACTGGAACATTCAGTCCATTCACATTCAATGTAATTATTGATAGGTATGTGTTCAGTGCTGCTATTGTGATATGTTTATTTTTGAGTTGATTTTTCTCTGTTGTTCTTATTAATCTGTTCTGCGACCTTCTTTTTGAGTTGATTTTTCACCTTTTTCAGGGTTGGTATTGTGGCTGTTGAGACTCCTATATTACAGTTCTTGATATGATATGTTGCTTCTTTATTGTGCTTTACAGCTGCCCCTATGATCCCACTTAATAAACTACATATAACCCCAATTTTGATTGCTACCAGTCTTGTCAACTTCCTCTTCATCTGGAAGGAGTATAATGACTGTAGTATATCCCTGTTTTTAATATGATGATATCATAGTTTGCATGATATGATCACTAGATCATTTCTTTCACTATTATAGCTTTGATTGTGTTTGGAGTCTTCCCTAACTGAGTAGGATTCTGGGTAATGTGTCCTTCTAAAATACAAAGTTAGCAATTTTGTTCTTCCAAGCCAAGAGATTCTTTCAGTATTTCTTGTGGCTTTAGTTTGGTTTTTACAAAGTCTCCGAGTTTCTGTTTATCTGCAAATGTCTTCATTTCATTTTCATATTTGAAAGATAGTCTGGCAGGATATATAATTCTTGGGTGGAAATTCTTCTCCTTCAAGGCTTTGAATGTGTCATGCCACTGTCTCCACGCCAGCATTGTTTCTGCAGAGAAATCTGACAAAAGCCTACAGGGTTTCCCTCTGAATGTTAGCTTTGCTTTGAGTCTTGCTGCCTTTAAGAGTTTCTATTTATGTTTCATTTTGTTGAGCTTGATTATAATATGTGTTGGAGTCTTTCTATTTAGATCTATATTGAGTGGTGTTTGATACATATCTTGGATATCTATATTCTCTTCTTTCATAATTTCTGGGAAGTTTTCTGTCAGTAGCTCATTGTCTCACCCTGTTCAGGACTCCAATTAATCATATATTGTTCTTCTTAATAGAGTCCCACATGCTTCTTAATGCTTGTCATGGATTGAATTGTGTCCACCCAAAAATATGTATAACCATGTGGCTGGGTCATGATTCCCAGTATCTTGTGATTGTCCTCCATTTTGTGGTTTTCCTAAACTGTATGCTAAAGGATTTGGGTGGGGCTGTAAATCCCTTCATACAATCACCAGCCTGCTCCACTGTAAAGGGAGTTACCCTAGAGAATGGCTTGCCCCACCCTTAATCCTTTCATCCTATTAGAGATAAAAGGACAGAGAAGCAGGCAGAGAATTGGGAACCTTATACCATCAAGAAAGCAGTACCAGGAGAAGAGCACATCCTTCAGACCTGAAGTTCCTGTGCCAAGATGCTCCCTGGACAAATACTGATGCAATATTGGACTTTCCTCCAGAGCCAACAAGGGGAAAGCCTTCCCCTGGAGAGGACACCCTGAATATGGACTTGTAGCCTACCAGACTGTGTAAGAATAAACCTTCCCTTGTTAAAGCCATCCACTCTCTTTAGTCAGCCTTAGCTGACTAAAACAATGCTTCTTCATTTTTCTTGTTTCTTTTTTCTGGTTTCTCCTGGTAGATGCTGGAGTCAGTGACTCTGTCTTCCATATCAGAAATTCTCTTCTCCATTTGTTCCATTCTGTTTTCCTGGCTTTGAATTGAAGTTTCTATGTCTTTGATTTTGTTCTTGATCTGTTGGATTTCAGAGTACTGATGTTCCATCAGATCTAACAGCTTGCTTAATTTTTCATTTTGCTCTGCTGCATTTTGTATAAGGTCTAGTAGGGCTCTATGTATAATCCTTTTGTATTCACCTTCTGAGAGTTTCAGAAAAGCTTCTTCGTCTGGGAAGTTGTGGGTTGATTTCTTCTGGGGGCCTTCTGATGCCATTGGTGACTACTGGGTTACCATCCTCTCCAACGTTTGCTGCTTTTGGGGCTTCATGTGGGTCAATAGAGGCTGGGAGAGATGCTGTGAAGATGGACCACAGTTGTTTCTCTAGGCCATCTTAAGATGAGAAGTAAAAAATATTTGCCAACTTCCAAAGTCACTCAGGTTTTCAGGTGTCTACATCTGTCTTCCCAGCTGGCAAAGTAAGCACATTTATACTGAACACCTGATGTTATAAACTAGCTCAAAATACAGAAAGGCTACTGGCCTGCTGGCCTCTGCTGTCAGGCCCCAGCTGTAGGTGATACTGTGTAGAATTCTGCTTTTCTGCTGGAAAAGCAGTCTCTTCTAGGTAGGAACTGCCTCCCAGCCCAGGAAGTCCAGCTGAGGCCTCTGCATGGATGACCCCAACCCCCAGCAAAACAAGATGATGCCACATGCAAGCTTGCCAGCCTGCTGGGACCAGGCGCCTGGTAGAAAGAGAGGCCAAGAGTGCCGAAATGCCCAGAATCCACAGCCTCTGTCACTGGGCCCCAGCCCCAGGTGACATCTTGCAAAACACCACCTTCCTGCTAGAAAAGTGCTCACCCCTGGCAGGAACCACCCCCTAGCTCAACAACCAAGCCTGGCCGGGGCCCCTGCCTGAGCTTCTCCATTTCCTGATAGGCCAGAGGAGCCGAGGTACATAGAGTCCAAAGCCAGGCTCTCAGAACCTGGCAACCATGCTTGCCCATCCCACCAGCACTGCATCCGCGACCAGCAGCTGGTCAAGTCCCAGCTCTGCCTGCCTGCCAAGACAGAGTAAAAAAAAAAAAAAAATTGAAATGGTGAGTTAACTTTGATCTATGCAAGCCTGTGCTTGCCAAGAGTGGGGTCAGTGAAAAAGAGGATGCTTTGCATTCAGTGGTATGAAGTCCAAACCAACAGCTCTATGCCATATCCAGGGCTCACTAGGTGTCCAGAAGCCTCCATCTAAATGTCACCTCAAGTCTTGGTCTCCAGAGGGATCCAGGGAGACGTGCGTTTAGTCCGCCACCTTGACTCCTGGTTCTTTTTTTTTTTTTTTTTTTTGTTCAATTGTTCTTCTATTCTCTAATTCATTTAGTTCTGTTCTAACCTTTATTATCTGTTTTCTTCTGGTATCTGAGTGGTTCCTCTGTTGCTCTCTTTCTACCTGTCTGGCTGTTAAGATTAATTCTTTAATTTGGGACCTTTCTTCTTTCCAAATATATGCAGTTATAGAGATAAACTGACCTCTGAGCACCACTTTTGCTGTATCCCATAGGATACACATCCCATCAGATGTGTTTTCGTTTTCATTTGAGACCATACATTTCTTCATTTTGTCCTTGATTTCTTCTATTACTTAAGGCTTTTTGAGCAAACTGCTGTTTGGATTCCATAAATTTGAATTCCTACCTACAATTTTTCTGCTATTTCAACTTTTATGGCTTTATGGCCCAAGAATATGCTTTACAGTAAATCAAAGGTTTGTATTTAATAGAAAATTGCTTTATGACCTAATACATGGTCTGTTCTGGAGAATGTTCCGTGTGCATTAGAGAAGAAGGTGTACTTGTCTATTGAAGGGTGAAAAGGTCTGTATATGTCAATAAGGTCAAGTTGATTGACTCTTGCCATAAGATCTCCTGTACCTTTACTGAGCTTTTTCTGGATGACCTATCCATAACAGAAAGGGGAGTGTGAAATGATCTATCTCATTTTTCAGTGTTGTCAGTGTTTGTTCAATGTTGTTAGATACTCTGGTAGTGAGTGCATAAATATTTAATATTGTTAAGTCCTGCTTGAGTATTGAACATTTCAGTAATAAATAGTGACCATCCTTGTCCATGATAGTGGATTTTACATTAAAAGATAGGTGGACTAGACACACGTCTCCTCATTTCCCTCTGAAAACTAAGGCCTAGAATGATGTTTGCATGGAGAACTGAAGTTTTGAGGACCCCTTGTACCTGGCATATTTGACTAGGCACGAGTGTTAGAATAATCTTATCCTCTCAGAAATGAACCAGCTGCCATCTGGCCTCCACTTCTGCTATTTCACTGTAGCAGAGAACTGTAGCTTCTGTAAATGGCTGATAACATACTTCCATTATCAGCTGGGAGGTGGAGGCTGCTGCTCCTGATGGCCTGTTTACAGCCAGCATGTTGGACAGTTCCTAGTTCAGTACCTGGGATAGTTCTTTGCATAGAAGTGAAGTTTACTTTCATGGTTGAGAGGCCTTGTATTTGCCTGGAGATCTGTCTGTTGAGAGGCCCAACAGCTTTCCCACCACCCTTCACTGACCTACATTGTAGGGTTGGCTGACAGTCCCCAGTATCTCCATAAGTAGGTCAGCATCTTTGCCACCCAATAAACAGAGACTCCCACCCCAGAGAGTCCACCTGAGGCAAATCCCTAGAGTATATACAGATAGGTGGTGACAATCCTTTCTTAGATGTTTGCATCAGCTTCTGTTGAGGTAACATCAGAGAAATTAAACACCATTTAGATGGCACAGAGACGGCAGATCATAGCTAATCAATTAAAGAAGCAGCCTTTAAATGCTACAGAAAACTCCCAAAATATTCAAAAAATTTCCAAGATGAAGAAGCCTTTCTGAATCTATTAGAGGTTGAGTATAATCTCCTAGAGATTAAACAAAATGCAGCAGAACAAAATGAAAAATTAAGCTATTTGATCTGATGGAACATCAATGATGTGATATACATCAGATCAACAACAGAATTACAGAATTAGATAATTCAGTCAAAAGTCAAACAGTAGAATTGAGCAGATGGAAGTTAGACTTAGTTACCCTGAGAACAGAGCAACTGACACCAGCATTTAAGAGGAGAAATCAGGAAAAAAGAAATAAGAAAAATGAAGAAACATTAAGAAATACGTGGAACTCCATTAAGAGGAATAATTTACATTTGACTGTAGTTCCTGGACAAGGGAGGATAGATGACAATACAGAGAGCATTGCTGTCGATATGCTTATAGAAAACTTTCCTGAGATTATGAACAAAGGGGACATAGATAACCAAGATGTGTATCAAACACCACAAAAGCTAGACTCCAAAATAAAGACACTAAGACATAATATAACCAAGCTTAATAAAATTAAACATAAACAGATGCTTTTGAAGGCAGCAAGGCTCAAAGGAAAGCTGACATTCTGAGGAAAACTCTGTAAGTTTTCATCTGACTTCTCAGCAGAAATTATGTCGGTGAGAAAACAGTGAAATGAAACATTCAAAGCTCTGAAGGAGAAAAACTTCCAACCAAGAATTATATATCCTGCAAAACTGCCTATCAAATATGACGATGAAATTAAGGCATTTGCAGTAAAGAGAAGCTTAGAGACTTCATAAAAACTAAACCAAAACTACATGAAATACTGAAAGAAACTCTTTGCTTAGAAAAACAAAACCATTAAAGGTATGTTTAAGGTCACAATGCTGGACACAGCATACAGAATTCTACTCAGTTACAGAAGTCACAAAACTTAATCAAAGCTACAATATTAAAAGAAGCGAATCAGTGATCCTATCTTGAAAACTATAACATCACACTAAAAAGAGGCATATACTACAGTAGTTATAGTCCTTTCAGATGGAGAGGAAGTTAAAGAGTTATACAGAAGTTAAAATTGGGTTTAATCTTAGTGTGTTAAGGAGGATCGTAGGCATAGCTGCAAAGCAAAATAACAACGCAACATATGAAAACAAGAAACACAATACAAGAGTCTCAAGAAATGCAAAACTAACACTGAAGAGTCAACCCATAAAGAAGAATGACCCAGAACAAAATATTAAGAGCAACAGAGAAAAACACCAATGTAAAATAATTACATCAAAATGATGGCAGTAAGCAGATACCTATCAATAATTACACTGAATGCAAACAGACTGAATGCTCCAGTAAAGAGACAGCAAGAGACATCCTGGCTGAAAAGACACAACTTGCCTATATGTTGCTTACAAGAAACACACTTTAGACTGAAAGATATGAACAAGCTGAAAATTAAAGGACAGAAAAATATATACCAAGCTAACAACATGCAAAGAAGAGCAGGTGTAGCAATACTGATCTCAGATAACATAGATTTTGATGTATTAATTCTTGAATTTCTTTATGATGCAATGTTTCTTCCTTTTGTATTTATTCTTTGGCACACTACATCCCCTGGGAGTTCGGGATTTTCCTTTTTCTTAAAGCCATTTTCTTAAAAAGAAAAAAGAAAAAATCCCTTCAGTTTGTTTTCTGTCCCTTAGTAATTATAAAAATATCGTTTCTACTCTTACGGCATAAGAGACTTCTATGTTTTTATCTCTTCTGGACTTCCTAATGGCCTCCCTTCTCAATTATTTGCTTATATATGTAGTTTATTGATTCAAATATTTTGTTACAGATCACACTATTCACAATTTTATAAAATCTTTTATCGTACCATTTAAATCTTTGACATTCATTTCCAATGTATCTGCTATTGATATTGCAGTTTTGTGTTATTACTGAGAAGGGTTGATGGTGGTGTTGTTTATTGTCATTGAATCAATTCCAACTTCTAGCAACTCCTTGTGTGCAGAGTTTTCAAGGCTGTGATGTTTTGGAAGCAGATCACTAAATTGCCCTTTCAGGTGCCTCAGGATTTGTTTGAATCACAAATTATTTGGCTAACAGTCCAGTGCTTGAGGCACAATCATTAAGAGCTCTGCTGCTAGGCAAAAGATTTGTAGTTCAAATCCACTAGCTGCACTTTAGGAACTCTGTGGGGTAGTTCTAATCTGTCTTACAGATCATTGTGAGTGAGAATTGACTGAATGGCAACGTTTGGTTTTTGCTTTTATAATCAGGTGTGTCACCCAGGGACTCTTTGTTAAAGATTAAGAGGAGGTCATTCATTTTTCTTACATTCTTCTTCCATCCCAATATTTAAGCATTTGTTTAGTTTCATTATTTCTGCAGTATAAGATGTTTATGCTTCCTCCCAAGCAACTTAAACTCCTACTCCTGTTCTTTTACCCCATTTTTCTGATTTTCTGAAAATCTATTTCTTTCTTTATCCCTACAAAAATTATGATTTTTTTTTTTTCTGTTAGGCAGGTAAACTGTTATTTAGTTTTCCCTTTCCCTCTTAGTTTTAACAAAACTTATTACTGTTTTATAAAGTCCCAGATATAAAGTACTATTTTTAGTTTTACTAATTCTCCTAACTCTTGATAAGTTTTCCCTGGGTCAAGCTAATAGAGTGTCTCAGGAGATTCCAAATAACTATTCAGTGCAAGAAATGGTAGCTTTGGCTATAGTTGTTCTGAAATAAACAAGCTGCATAACAGAGACCACATGCCCTCAAACTAAAACTGAGGGATCAGAAAGACAAACTCTCTACTTCAAGCTCTCTGAGACAAATGTGTTTCTGATTTCACTACTCTACCAGCCATTGCTAACAACACACCCTCTTAATTGCACCAGAAGTTCACTTGGTCTTGAGGTTGTTAGAGCAGGTCTTCCAAAGTTCGCTTTATAATTGTTTGTTATTCTTGTCTGTTCATATTTGTGTATAGATTTTAGAATCAATTTGTTAATGCTACCAAAATAAAATAAACTTTTGTTATTTCTATTGGAAGCGATTTCAACCTTTTAAATTATTCTGTGAACATATTACATGTTTACACTGTTGAAGTTCCACAGCCATCTCATCCTGCCGTGTCCCTGAATTTCAGAGAGGCTTTGGCATAAGATGTTACCCCAAAACAGCCCACAAGAATTTGAGCCACAAACAAAACTTTATGCCTGCAGCCTCCTGAATAAAGCTCTTCACTTATCAAACTGTGACTATAAACAAACCATAAGATCTCCCCTTTCTAGTCAACACTTCTTCCTTATCAGACCATAAATCTCCTCAACAGAATTTCTTGCTACCCCCTTTCCTCTTTCTAACATTTTTTTTCTTATCAAACATTAAAACCCCTCTCCCCACCCTGCCTTATTGGAACTTTATAAAAAACTTACCCTACTGGCCTGGGAAGGGTTGAGCTACCTCTCATCTCAGACCCCATTCTCTTGCTCTTCGAATAAACTCCACTGGATCCTCAGACTGGTGTGGCTCTCCCTCTGTTTTGTGCCATTCTGTGAGAATGATAAGTTTTTGTTCTATTTTCTGAATCTTTTATTGCTTTTATTTTAACTCAGTACATTGTTTAGAACCTTTACTGAATAGAAGTCATGAGAAATAGACTCTATGTTTTTTCCCAAACAACATGAAATGATTCCAGATTCCTTCTTATCAAATTGTGTACAAATCTGAAAATATTTTAATTACGTCTTGAGTTGTATAATTGTCTTATAACTTGCCAGACAAGTGCCGTCGAGTCTTCATAAAAACCAAACCCTTAGCCATCGAGTTAATTCCACTCTTAAAGACCCTATAGGACAGAATAGAATTGCCTCATAGGGTATCCAAGGAGTGGCTGGTGGATTTGAACCTTTTGGTTTACAGCCGTACTTCTTAATGACTTCACATATAGACACATTAAGATTCTAATTAATTTAATATTAGCGTGGTTGACCCAGAACATACTGGCACCCAAGATTCTGATAAACTGTTCAAGGCCTGATTCTAGCATTTCCTGAAATATATACTCACTGGATGATAAATTATGTGAATCAGTAAATCTCCTCTTTTCTACCTTAAACTTCTTTAAATTTCTTAATCTTATTTTCAATGTAAGAAAACTTAGGTGATAGAAACATCAATATTCTACAAATATAAAGATTGTGTGGCAGCAGGAACTAGCCTATAACTTCACAAAAAGGGAGGGTATCAACATTAACAGCCCAAGGTTGATTCCTACGATGTGGGGATGCCATCTCTCAGGCATCCTTTACCAGTTCTGACATTAACTATCCCTCCCCTGGCACTCTCTACTTGGTTGTTAGATTTGATAATTCATTGTAGTGGCCACAGAGAATTCAAAGACAATATTTATGATTATGGGATTCGTTACGGAAAGTTTATAGTTCATGCTGCGGAACACTCAGCATTTACTCCTTATGTCAGAACAGCCTCTAAGCGGTGCTCACAGATAGGTCTCTGTTTCACCCTTAGCCACTACCCCACCAGAGAAAGTGTTACAAAACTCTTAGCTCTGCCAATAAGTGTCTAGAGACATACTCAGCCAGTAAGCCTTGGACCAAATGTGCTCATGTCTGTCTCCATAGGTCAGTAAACCTTGCTCCACCAAGTGCCTGGAAACACTGTATTCCTCCAGCAAATCTTTGCCTAAAGGAACTCATTCTGTGGACAGAGAAGTCGACTGTACCATTTCCTGCAGGTTTCTCCTATTAATTTTTCTTGCTGCTGTTTCTGTCACTGATTTTCATGATCTTCAGTATTACAACACTCTCTTTCCTGGCCCTTTTGTTCCAGGAACTTCTCAGCACAGTGATCCTAAATACAAAGGGCACGTACCACAGTTGGCACTCCTTCCTTTGTGATGGTGGGATCCTCTCCTTCCTAGTGGTGGGAGAGCAAAATTGTGGGATGACAAATTCCTTTGTGGCCCACAATTATCCTGTTTCCACAGTCCTGCCCAATCACTTGAAAATAACAAGGAAGATTTTTTTCATTTACAGTAATAAAAATAAGAGAAAAAGCTGTAAAATAGATAGTGAAAATAATTGGTGGAAATCATTATTTTTGTTTCAAAGGAAAACACCATTAAAAAATAAAGAAATTTACACTATTCCTCAGGGGAAAAGTTTATAATACAAACATGAATAAATTAAAAATGATACCAGCTATAAAAATATGAGAATACATAAAGGAAACTAACAGATTCATGAGTTCCTGAAAAAGAAAAGAAAAAATTTGGAGGAAAAAAGATAATCAACATATGTATTTTTCTACAAAAAATTAAAACTTGGATTAAAATTAAAATTAAAATCATGGATCCAAATAGTATCCCCCATGAATCTGTCAGTTTTTTGTACTGTAGGGGCTTCCATATTGCTGTGACTCTAGAAGCTGTTCCACTGCTATTCAAATACCAGCAGGGTAATCAATGGTGGGTCGGTTTCAGCTGAGCTTTCAGACTAAGACATAATAGAAAAAAGAACCTGGTGGTCTACTTTGGAAAGAATTAATCAGTAAAAACTTTACACATGGCAGCAGAACATTACCTGAAATTGAGTTGGAAGATGAGCCCCCAGGTTGGAAGGTGTTCAAAATACAGTGGGAAAGAGCTGCCTCTTCAAAGTGTGTTGACCTTCATAATATGAATGGAGTCAAGATTTGGGGATCTTCATTTACCAAAGTTGCATGACTCAAAATGAGAAGAAAGAGCTACGGACATCTGTTAATAATATGGACATGGAGTGAAAAAGTAAGAATCTAGAAAAACTGGAAGTGATTTAAAATGGATGGAATTCATAAAGATCAGTATCCTATGCATTGGTGAGCTGAAACTGACTGGCATTAAGCAGTTTGAATTCAACAATCATATGGTTTACTATGCTGGAAATGGCAGCTTAAGGAGGAATGGTGTTACATATATCATCAAAAAGAAAATGTCATATCAATCCTGGAGTACAGCACTGTCAATATTGGATGACATCCATCTGCCTATACGGGAACTCAGTTACTACAACTATTATTCAAATTCACATACCCAACTATTAAGGTCACTGATAAAGAAATTTAAAATTTACCAAGTTCTGTAATTTGAAGTTGATTGAATATACAATCAGGATACACTGATAATTACTGGTAACTGGATTGCAAAAGTTAGAAACAAAATAAAAGGATCTGTAGTTAGGAAATATGACCTTGATAATAGAAATGGTGACAGACATTGCATGATAGTTTTGCAAGACAAATGACAAATATATTTTTTCACCAACATAAATGGTGATCATACACATAGACTTCAGCAGATGAAACACACAGAATCAAATCAATTGCATCTGTGGGACAGAGAAAGGAAACGTTTGACATAATCAGTTAGGATTAGGACAGTGGCCAACTGTGGAACAACTCGTCAATTGCTCATAAACAAATTCAAGTCAAAAATCAAGCAAATTAGATCAAGTCCATAAAAGTCCAAGTATAACCTTGAGTATATTCCACCTCAATATACAGGGACTACCTCAAGAATAAATCTGATGTTGTACACTAATGACATAAGACGAGACAACGTGTGGAATGGCATCAAGGATATCACATACAAAGAAAGCAGTAGGTCATTCAAAAGGCAGAAAAGAGAGAAGAGACCAAAATGCATGTTAGAAGAGACTCTGCAACTTACTTTTGAATGTCAAGTAGCTAAAGCAAAAAGAAGAAATGATAAAGTAAAAATGTTGAAGAGAAGATTTCAAAGGGCAGCTCAAGAAGACAAAGTAAATTATTTTAATGATGTGTGCAAAGAGCTGAAGATAGGAAACAGAAAAGGAGAACATGCTTGGGATTTCTCAAGCTGAAAGAACTGAAGAAAAATTCAAGTCTTAAATTTCAATAGTGAAAGATTCTGCTGGGAAAATAGTAAATGATGGAAGCATCACAAGAAGATAGAAGGAATACACAAAATCATGGAGCAAAAAAAAACTGGTTCATGGTTAACCATTTCAAGAAGAAACATATGATCAAGAAACAATGGTTTTGAAGGAAGAAGTTCAGGATGTACTGAAGGCAATGGCAAAAAAAAGTCTCCATGAACTGACAAAATACAAACTGAGATGTTTCAAGAAGTGGATGCAGAACCAGACATACTCAGTCATCTACACTAAGAAATTTTGAAGACAGCTACCTGGCCAACCAACTGGAAGAGATTCATATTGTCTTAGGCATCTAGTACTGCTCTAACAAAAATGCCGTAAGTTGATAGTTTAAAAGAGAATTTTTGAGAGGTCAGGCCAAGAAAGCAGACTAAACACACTTCTCCTCAATTCCCTCTGAGAACTAAAGCCTAGAAAAATAATTGAATGGAGCATTGTGGACATTCTGAGAGACCCAAGATCTGGCAAAGGATTATGAGATCAGACTGGGTTACAAGAAGCAGCAAACTACCTCTGTCAGGGGCAAGGCAGCAGTGCACTACGTCCTGTTTCTACTAGCATATCATTTGAGAGGATTACAGGTATCCGTGCCTTCTTTTTTAACAGGGAGGCTGGGACTGGGACTGCTGAGTCTGTGAGCCTGGTAAAAGATGGCAACTAAACTGAATTGCGGTGCTTAAGTAAACAGCATATCCCACTGCAGAGAGTGGGACAGCCACATCTAGAGAACCCAGCTGCAGCTGTTGACTGACAGTGCCAGTGTTCTCAGTCCTCTCTCCTCTGAGCTGCACCATAGGTACTGCTGACTCAGTGCAGGAAAGGCAGCTCAGAAGGACACCATCTTGGTCAGCTGAGAGGTGGAGTTAGTTAGGATTGAGGCCTCACCTGGGACTAATTCTCACGCTGAGCAACAGCACCTGTTTGGATAGAGCTTCTGCCAGCAGAAAAGCTGTTTTTAAGACAACCATACCTAGAGATCATAGTGGCTGTCAGCCAAGTGCAGCATTTCCCTAATACCTCTCCTCTTTGAGCCACATCATATCATTTGGGGACAGTCTGTCAACCAGAAGGTGGGGTGTGCCATCCCTGAAGCCCCTGCTTCTTTCAGCTGTTGTTGGTCAATAGCTCTCTCAGTGAAAAGGTAACTTTTATGTTAAGAGCAGCTAGAGGATACAGCATGACTGGCACATGAGTGAGGTGGTGCCATTTCCACTACCCATCAATGATCTACATCACAGTGGCAACTGATAGCCCCCCGAGACTCCATAAGTAGGATACCATAATTGCCAGCCAGCTGGTAGGGTGGTGGGGCCTGCCACCTCTGAGGGCCCAGCTGCTTCCAGTGGCTGCTGGATAGCAGCCCTCTCAGCAGAAAAGCAGTTTTTAAGACAAACACATCTAGAGAATGCAGTGGCGGCTGGCAGCCAAGTCTGGTGGCATCCTTCTCTCCCTTTTTCCTGAGCTACACCATACTCTAAACTGGCATGACAACAGAGAGTTAACACAAGTACCTTGCCACCTTTAGCAGCCAGGAGGCAGAGCCTGCCACCCCTGAGGGCCTATCTGGCCCCAGCCACCAAGCCAAGCTGTGTCACAAGCAAAAAGAAGAAATGATAAAGTAAAAATGTTGAAGAGAAGATTTCAAAGGGCAGCTCAAGAAGACAAAGTAAATTATTTTAATGACGTGTGCAAAGAGCTGAAGATAGGAAACAGAAAAGGAGAACATGCTTGGGATTTCTCAAGCTGAAAGAACTGAAGAAAAATTCAAGTCTTAAATTTCAATAGTGAGGGTGTCCATATTGCCAGAGAATCTATACATGAGTCAGCTACACCTAGAGAACACAGTGGTAGCTGGAGATCAAATCTATCAGTGCTCTTACTCACTCCCTTCTTAGAAATGTTCTATGCTCATTGGTGTAACACCAGTGAAGATAAACAGCTTCTGGATGGTGCGAAGAAAACAATCGATATCTAACCATTTAAAAAACTAGACTATCATGTCTCCAGAAAACTCCCCAAATAAAGAATACAAAAACTTCCCAGATGAAAAAGCCTTTCTGAAATTATTGGAGGGAGAATACAAAAGGATTATGTATAGGGCATTTCTAGAGGTTAAAGAAAATACAACAGAATGAAGCAAAACAATAAAAGAGCTATATGAACTGCTGGAACATCAAAGATCTGAAATCCAACAGATCAGTGATACAATCACAGAACTAGACCATTCAATGCAAAGCCAAAAGAGCAGGATCAAGGACATAGAATACAGAATTAGTGATATTGAAGATAATGAAAATGACACCAGCCTCTATGAGGAGAAATCAAATAAGAAAAATGGAGAAACATTCAGACACACAGTGGACTCTATCAAGAGGAATAATTCACAAATAATTGGAGTTATTGAACAGGGAGGGAGAGCAGAAAATACAGAGAAAATTTTTGAAGAGTTGCTGTCAGGAAACTTCCCTGAAATCATGAAAGAGGATATAGAAAATCAGGATGCTTGTCAAATACCACAAAAACCAGACCCCAAAAGTTATAATCAAGCTCAATAAAATGAAACATAAAGAGAAGCTCTTAAAGGCAGCGAGGCTTAAAGTAACACTTATGTACAAAGAGAAGCTCTGCTGGCTTTCATCTGACTTCTCAGCAGAAACAATGTTGGCAGGAAGACAGAGGGATGACACAAAGCCTTGAAGGAGAAGAATTTCCAACCAAGAATTATATATTCTGTAAAACTGTCTCTCAAATATGGTGAAATTAAGACATTCACAGATAAACAGAAGCTTAGAGACTTTGGAAAAAAAGAATTACAAGACATACTAAAAGAAGTTCTATGGTTAGAAAAACAATAACATCAAATGTATACTTAAGAATGCAATTGAGGACACAGCATCCAGAGGCCTATTCAGTTAAGGAAGTCATTAAGCTTAATCAAAACTAAAATGTTAAAAGTTGGGAACCAGTGATCTTAACATGAAAACTATGACATCATTGCACTATAGAGGGATATGTTGTAGTAGATATAACCCTTTCAGAAAGAGAGGAAATTAAGAAGATATACAGAAGTTAAAGGCTGGTTTAAACTTGAATGTTAAGTGACAGCAGCAAAGTGAACTAACAGTGTGACATAACAAAACAAGAAGCGTGATACCTGAGTCTCAATAAACACAAAACTAACAAGGAAAAAATAAAAAGTAAATGTATAAAGAAAAACAACCCAGAACAGAATATTAGGAATATAAGAAAACATCAACAGCACAAAAATAAAGGTTTCAAAATGACAACACTAAACACATATCTATCAGTAATTACACTGAATGTAAATGGATTGAACACTCCATTGAAGATGCAGACAGTAACAGGTTGGATCAAAAAACATGATCTGTCTGTATGCTGCATACAAGAAACAAACCTTAGACTCAAAGACATGAACAGACTGAAAAATCAAAGGATAGAAAAATATATACCAAGCTAACAGCATACAAAGAAGAGCCAGAGTGGCAATACTAATCTCATAAAAAATGGATTGTAATGTAAAATCCACTATTGTGAACAAGGATGGTCACTGTTGCTGATAGGTTCAATAATAAGCAGGATATAACAAGATTAAACATTTATCCAGCCAATACTAGAGCATCTAGATACACTGAACAAACATTGGCAGCACTGAAAAATGAGATAAATCACTTCACAATAATAGTAGGAAACTTCAACCCTCCACTTTCAGTAATGGATAGATCATCCAGAAAAAAGCTCAGTAAAGATACAGATCTTATTGTGACATTAAATGAACTAGAACTCACCAACAGATATGCACACCTTTTTTCCCAATGTACTTGCAATGTTCTCCACACTAGACCACTTATTTGGTCATAAAGCAAGTCTCAACAAAATCCAAACCACTGAATTTTTGCAAAGCATCTTCTCAGACCATAAACTATAAAAATAGAAATTAATAGCAGAATAAACATAGGTATAGACTTGAACTCATGGAAACTGAACAATACCTTACTAGAAAAATCCATGGATTATAGAAGAAATCAAAGATGCAATAAAAAAAAAAATTACGGGATAAAATGAGAATAAAAAGAGAAGTTTTGGCTCTTTGCTGCTTCTGCTGTGAGAATGAAGACCACTCTCAGCAGCCAGACTGTCGACATTACAGAAAATGTTGACATCATGCTGTAGGGAAGCACAGTTATCATGAAGGGCCCCTGAAGAATCATGTGGAGGAATTTCAATCACATCAATGTAAAACTTAGTCTCCCTGGAAAGAAAAAGAAGGAGCTTTGTGTAGGCAAATCATGGTAAAATAGAAAGGAAATGGCTACAGTTTGAACTGTCTGTAGTCATGTGCAGGACATGATCAAGGGTGTTACATTAGGCTTCTGTTACAAGATGAGGTCTGTGTATGCTCACTTCCCCACCAACATGGTTATTCAGGTGAATGGGTCACTTGTTGAAATCTGTAATTCCTGAGTGAAAAATACATCTGTAGGATTCAGATGAGGACAGGTATTGCTTGTTCAGTGTCTCAAGCCCAGAAAGCTGAGTTAATGCTTCAAGGAAATGACACTGAATTTGTATCAAATTCACCTGCTTTAATTCAACAAGCCACAACAGTTCAAAACAAGGATATTTGAAAATGTTTGGATGGTTTCTACATCTCCAAACTGTTCAACAGCCTGATAAGTAAGACATAAGAGTTGCCCAGCTATGGAAACAATGTCAGAAGATTCCTAAGACTTAACAATGATTGTTTTCAAGATGCAATAAAATGTCATTTATTTAAAAATAAAAAAGTAAAAAGAGAAGTTTTGTTTTGCCATAGTTCAGTAGACTAAAATTCTAAACTCAGAATGCTAGCTCCAGAGGAAGGATTTCTCTGTTGGCTCTGGGGGAAGACCCTTGTCATCAACTTTCTCCTGGATTGGGAGTTTCTGATGCACAGGGACCCTGAGTCCTTTGCAAAGAACCATTCCTAGCACTACTTCTTGGAGGTATAAGGTACCCAGATCTCTCTGGCAGCTTCTTTCTTTAATATCACAAGAGATTTTTGCAAGGCAAAAGACAACCTTACACACTGAATTCTACCCCACTGACACAACTGCGACCCTTTCTTGCTTATTAATGTCGTCGAGGAACATCAAATAACAGCAGGATGCATTGCTCCATACATTTTGGGGAGGACAAAATTCAATCCATGGCATTATACTCTTTGACACTGAAGAAAATTGTGTACTTGCAACATACAAAATATACTTGTATCATAGTAAAAGTCTTAAGCCAAAGTCCAAAATCCAGAAATTCCTCTTGAACTGTGAAATATAGATTACAAGTTATCTGCTTCCAAAATACAATGGCAGAACATTTCCATTACAAACAGCATAAAATTCAGGGAAAGGCATACCAGCCACCAAGAAAATTCACAGAACACATTACATTAGCCTTTATGGCTTTGAAAATTATCCATTCTCTCTTTTTACATAATGGCTCTGCCCTCCAGACTCTAGATATTGGCCACATTCTCCATAGTCTCAGTGGAGGCACCTGGGCCATGTGCTACAGTACCCTCCACAGTGTTAAGAGTTCTTTTCAGTTCATTCTGAATCTTTAATCCATTCACGGTTTCAAAACTGGTTCCATGGTGACAGGATTAACACAGTGGACTAGCCACATCTCTCCTCTGATCATTCTATCAACGAAGGCCTTGAAAAACAACTGAACAGAAAAGAAAAGAACTTTCTAGGAGCCAGAAGATCAGACAGAAAGTTATAAGATCAAACCAGGTGACAAGAAGGGGAGAAAGTAGCTTTGTCAGAAATGAATCATCGGCATGAAGGGTCCTGCTTCTGCTGGCATCACAATGGAGAAGTAGTGTAAGTGTGGAGGCCATCTTTGCTTCTGGGTGGCTAAGACCGGAACTTTTGTGCCTGAGAGTGTAGCTGAGGCAGCCTACCACACTGAGCCACAGCTCCTGGGTGGAGAGAGTTTCAACAGAGAAGCTGTGCTTAGGGTGGCTGCACCTAGAAAACACAAAGGCAGCTAGCAGCTGAGAGCAGCAGTGCCTTTCTCTGCTCCCACCTCTGAGCTACACCAGAGGATAAATTCTGGTGTACTACCTGGGCTGGAAGTGTGATTGTACATGTGTGCTCAGAGCTCTTCTCCAGAACTTGGAGAGGGAAACAAAGAGAAGGGTAGAAAAAAAGCTCTGCTGGCTCCTCTGAGCTGAGGGTTGCTACACCTACACAGCCTCAGACAAATTCCATACTATCATCTCAAAATAGGTGCTCATGATCTTTTGGGGCTCAGTCTTTTCCTATGAGCTAATTTCCCTCCCTATCTTCCACCTTTCCCATCTACCTTCAGTGTTTGACACCTGAGGCTAAATTCTGGTGCACTGCCTTGGCAGAAGTGGGGAATTTTACTGAGATTTTATTCCAGACTTGGAGAGTTATACAAAGGTAAGGGTGGAAGACAAGCTCCACTGGATCCTCTGAACTGTGGATTGCTACACCTACAGAGCCACAGAAGAAGTTCACTGGAGTATCACAAGCTAAGTGCTCTCCAACTTTTGTGACTCAAACCTTTCCTATGCCCTGACTTCACTCCCTGTACCTAGCCATTTTCTCCTCTCCCACTGACTCTAAATTCTGGAGCACTACCTGGGCCAGAAATGGGGTATTTTTACACATGTTCCCTGAGCTTTTCTCCCAAACCTGGGGAGGGAAACAATGGAAGACTTGGAAGAAGAGGTCACTGGCTCCACTGAGCCAGCAAGTCCTGTTAGAAATCTCAGTGCAAGAGGAGGGTCCAAGACGGTGGACTAGACATACGTCTCCTTGATTCCCTCAGAGAACTAAGGCCTGGAATGATAACTGAATGGAGCACTCTGGACATCCAGAGAACCCAATGATATGTCATAGGGTTGTCAGATTGAATTACATGCCACTAAATGGGAAACTACCTCTCTCACATGAGGCAGCACATGCTGAGCCCTGCTCCTGCTACTCACACCATGGGTGGACTGCAGGTACTGATGTCTTCTTCGTCATCTGGGAGGTGGGGGATGTGCATGAGCCAGCAAATATACTGAACTCCAGTGCTAAAGTAAACAGTGGATATAGCACAGCAGAGATACAGTGCATGGGATAGCCATATTGTGAGGGCCTGGCTGCTGACATAGGTCACCATGTCCCCTCTACCATCTGTTTTCTGAGCTTCAGCAGAGACTCTGCTGTTTTGTGGCAGGAAGGGCAGCTCAGCTGGGAAGTCATCTTGGTTGGTTGGGAGGTGGAGTCACCCAACCAGAGGACTCAGTAAGGGCTAGTTCCCAAGCTGAGAGGGAATGCCAATCTGGAAAGCACTTTACAAGCAGGAAAGATGTGTTTAGGGCAGTGTTACCTCACGGATGGGGCCCGGTTGAGGAAGGCAGCAAGGCTGTAAACCCTCTCTATAATGAACTATGTCATAGCATCTAGGGAAGGCTGAAGAGGTGCTTCCATTGTCAGTTGGAAGGTGGTGCTTGATGGCCTGACTGATACTGGAAGCTGTTGGAAATATCCTGGGTTTTCAAAATAATGCTTCCCAGAGACATAAATTTTGAGTGGCCCAGTGGCATCTCCTCCAACCTATGCTGAACCACAGCACTGGGACTGCAGACAGCCACCCAGTGACTCCATAAGTAGGGTACCACCTTGGCCAGCCAGGAGGTGGAGCTTGCCATTCCAGAGGTCCACTGGGGCAAGTGACTAGAGTCCACAGAGGCAGCTAGTGAGCAACTGCTTTCTCAGAATTATGCATCTGCTGTTTTGGTAACACCAGAGAAACTAAGCATCCTCTAGATTGCAACAAATCACTGTGAACTACTTGAAAAAATAGTCCACCATGTCTCTGGAAAACTCTCAAAATAATCAAAAAATGTCCTAAAGAAAGAAGCCTTTCTGAAACTATCAGAAGTTGAGCACAAGAGAATTACATATAGAGCCCTACTGGAGATTAAACAGAACTCAGCAGAGCAAAATGAAAAATCAAGCAAACTATTTGAACTGATGGAACATCAGTGATGTGAAATCCAGCATATCAATAACAAAATTACTGAAGTAGACAAATCAGTGCAAAGCCAAAAGAGCAGAACTGAGGAGACAAAAATCAGAATTAGTGACCTTGAAGATAAAGCTACTGACACCAGCATTTATCAGGAGAAATCAGAGGAAAAAAAATAAGAAAAATGAAGAAGCATTAGGAAACATGTGGGACTCTATTAAGAGGATTAATCTATGATCAATGGGAGCTCCTGAAAAGGAAGGGACAGCTGAAAATACAAAGAGTATTGTTGTTGAGTTGCTGACAGAAAGCTTCCCTGAAAGTATGAAAGAGGAGGACATAGATATCCAAGACATGTATTGAATGCCACAAAAACCAGACCCCAAAAGAAAGACACCAAGATATATGATAATCAAGCTTAATAAAATGAAATATAAACAGACTCTTTTAAAGGCAGTGAGGCTTGAAACATAGCTAACATTCAGAGGGAAACCCTGTGGGCTTTCATCTGACTTCTCAGCAGAAATGATGTTGGCATGGAGGCAGTGTGAAGACACATTCAAAGCCTCGAAGGAGAAAAGATTCCAACCAAGAATTATATATCCTAAAAAACAGTCTTTTAAATGTGAATATGAAATTATGACATTTGCAGATAAACAGAAGCTAAGAGATTTTGCAAAAAGTCGAATCAAAACTACAAGAAATACTGGAAGAAGCTCTTTGCTTAGAAAACCAAAATTATTAAGTTTTTATTTAAGGAGGCAATACAGGACACAGCATCCAGAAATCTACTCAGTTAGGGAAGCCATAAAACTCAAGCAAAACTAAAGTATTAAAAGGAAGGAACCAGTGATTATGTCATGAAAACTATGACATCACACTAAAAAGATGGATATACTGTGGTAGTCACAGTCTTTTATGATCGAGAGGAAGTTAAAAGATATGCAGAAGTTAAAATGGAGTTTAAACTTAGAATATTAAGGGGGATCATGGGGGTAGCCACAAAGCACAATAACAATGCAAAATATCAAAAAAAAAAAAACCATAATACAGGAGTCTCAACAAACACAAAACCAACGCTGAAAAAGACGGAAAGGCAACCCTTTAAGAAAGATCCCGAACAGAATATTAAGAACAGCAGAGAAAACACCAACACAAAAATAAATACATCAAAACAACAGCACTAAACACATACCTATCCATAACTACACTCAATGTAAATGGACTGAACGCTCCAACAAGGAATGATATCATGGATCAAAAGACATGAGCTGTGTATATGATGCTAACAAGAAACAAACCTTCAATATAGGAACAAATTGAAAATTAAAGGATGGAATAATATATACCAAGCTAAGAATATACAAAGAAGAGCAGATGTAGCAACACTAACACCAGATGAAATGAAATGTAATGTAAAATCCACCACTGTGGACAACAATGGGCATTATTTATTTATTATTATTATTTATTCAATACACAAGGTAGATTTAACAATATTAAATATCTATGCAGCCAATACCAGAGCATCCAAATATGTAGAACAAACACTAACTACACTGAAAAATGAGATAGATCACTCTCCAACAATAGTTACAGACTTCAACACTCCACTTTCAATAATGCACAGATCATCCAGAAAAAAGCTCAGTAAAGACACAAACGATCTTATTGCAACAATTAACCAACTGCATCTCATCAACATATACAAAACTTTTTATCCATCAGCATGTAAGTACTCCTTCTCCAAGGCACATGGAACATTATCAAGAATAGATCATGTGTTAGGACATAAAGCAAATCTCAACAATATCCAAACCACTGAACTACTGCAAAGCATCTCCTCAGACCATAAACCCATGAAAGTCTAAATCAATAGCAGAAAAAAATAGATAGAAATTGGAACTCACAGAAACTGAGCAACACCTTGCTCAAAAAGCCACGGAATATAGAAGAAATGAAGGATGAAACAAGAAATTCTTGGAATCAATTGAGAATGAAAACACATCCTATCAGAACCTATGGGATACAGCCAAAGCAGTGCTCAGATTTCAATTTATCTCTATAAATGCATATATCTGGAAGAAAGAACCTAAACCAAAGAATTAACCATACAGCTTGAACAAGTAGAAACAGACCAGCAGAGGAATCCCTCAGTCACCAAAAGAAAACAGATAATAAAGATTAGAGCAGAAATAGATGAATTAGAGATTGTATGAACACTTGAAAAAATTAACAAAACCAAAAGCTGATTTTTGTAAAAATCAGTAAAATTGATAAATCAATGGCTAAACTCAAAAAATTAAAATAGGAGAGGAACCACATAGCCCAAATAAGAAGTGAGATGGGAGATGTCACAACAGACTCAACTGAAATCAAATGTATGATGACAGAATACTACAAAAGACTGTACTCTAATAGATTTGAAATCCTAAATAAAATGGACAGATTTCTAGATTTGTATCAGCTACCAACATTATCACCAAGAGATGTAGAACAACTTAATAAACCCATCACAAAGGATGAGATTGAAAAATCATTAAAAAAAAACAAAAAAAAAACTACCAACCAAAGAGGTCCTGGCTCAGATGGCTTCACAGGAAGAATCTACCAGACTTTTAGAAAAGTGTTAACTCCAATATTACTGAGACCACCTCACAGCATAGAAAGGGATGGAATACTCTCAAATTCATTCTATGAAGCCAGTATACCCCTGATACCAAATCCAGGGAAAGGTCCTCCCCTGAAAGAAAATTACGGACCAATATCACTCATGAATCTGGATGCAAAAATCTTAAACAAAATCCACATCAATATGTGAAAAAAATACTTCGCCATGACCAAGTTGGATTTATATCAGGGATGTAAGGCTGGTTCATCATCAGAAAAACAATTTGTGTTATCAACCACATAAATAACACAAAAGATAAGAATCACCTGATTTTGTCAATTGGTGCAGAAATGTATTTGACAAAATCCAGTACCTGTTCATGCTAAAAACTCTCATCAAAATAGGAAGAGAAGGCAAATTCTTCAACACAATAAGAGGCATCTATGCAAAGTCAAACACCTACATCATCCTGAACGGAGAGAGACTGAATGAATTCCCACTGAGAACATGAAGTAGACAAGGATGCGTGCTCTCCCCCCTTCTATTCAACATTGTACTAGAATTTCTGGCCAAAGCAATCATACAAAGTAAAGAAACAAAGGGTGACTGCATCAGCAAAAAAGTAAAAATCTCCCTATTTGCAGATAACATGATTGTATATGCAGAGAATCCTAAAGAACCCATAAGAAAACCATTTGAACAAATAGAAGAGTTCAGCAAAGTATTGGGATATAAAACAAACATAAACAAATCAGCAGGATTCCTTTAACTGGCAAAGAGTTCATCAAAGAAGACGTCACCAAATCAGTACCATTTGCTATAGTTTCCAAGAAGATAAAATTACTGGGAGTAAATCTAACTAGAGAAACAAGAAACCTATACAAAGAGACCTGCAAGAAACTAACAGAGACTTACATAAATGGAGACAGCTACCTGGCTCATGGATAGCAAAATTTAACATTTTGAAAAAGTCTATTTTACCCAAAGAGATCTACATATACTATGCAACCCCAGTACAAGTTTCAGTGAAAATTTTTAATGAGATGGAGAAACAGAACACTAACTTTGTTTTTAAAGGGAAGTAACCCTGGATAAGCAAAGCACTACTGAAGAAGTGTAACACAATGGAAGGCCTCACACTACCTGACCTTAAAACCTATCACACTGCCACAGTAGTCAAAAAAGCCTGGCACTGGTACAAAAAGAGACACAGAGACCAATAGAATAGAGCTGAGACTACAGAGATGCCACCATCCTCTTATGAAGAGGTCATATTCAACAAAGTCTGTAAGATGGTAAATTAGGGGAAAAACAGTCTCATTAACAAATGGTGCTGGCAAAATTGGATATCCATCTTCAAAAAATTGAAATAAGGCCCATATCTCACACCTTACATGAAAAGTAATTGTACATAGATAAAAGACCTAAATATCAAACCTAAAATTATAAAGATCAAGGAAGAAAAAAATAAGGTCAATAATGGAATCTTTAATATGCAGTTTAGACAAACTTGAAAATCTGACAACCTAAGCATGATCAACAGAAGAGAAAATAGGTAAATGGAAACTACTCAGAATCAAAACTTTTGCTCATTCAATGACTTTATCAAATGAGTTAAAAGACCACCTACAGAATGGGAAAAATATATTTGGAAACTGTACATTGGACTGACAACTAATCTCTATAATCTATGAGGTGCTGCAAAATATCAGCAACAAAAAGTTAAATAACCTAATTTAAGCAATGGGCAAAGGAGACAGACAGACTCTTCACCAAAGAGGACATCCAGACAGCAAAAACACACATGACGAAATCCTCGTGATCATTAGCTGTTAGAGAAATCCAAATCAAAACTACAAAGAGATATCACCTCACCCCCAACAACATTTGCAATAATCTGAAAAACACAAAACAACAAATATTGGCGAGGCTGTGGAGAGATTGGAACTCTTCTACTGTGCTGGTGGGTTTCCAAAATCCTATAACCTCTTCGGAAAGCAATATGGCACTTTTCTAAAAAGCTGGAAATAAGTATCCCATTTGATCCAGTAATCCCACTGCTTGGACTTCCACAGAATCAAGGGCAGTCACATGAACAGATACATGTACACAAATGTTTATTGCAGCACAGTCCACAGTAGCAAAAAGATGAAATCAACCCAGATGCCCAACAACAGATGACTGGATAAATAAACTATTGTACATATACTCAATGGAACACTATGCAATGATAAATAACAATGATGATTCTAGGAAGCATCTCACAACCTGGTTTCAATTGGAAGACATTATGCTGTGTGAAATCAGTTAACAGCAAAAGGATAAATGTTCCAGGTCCCCAGGACAAGAACTTAGTAATGGACTTATGCACAGAAGAAAAGATGCTTTGAGGGTTGCAACGGTGAGGATGGAGGAAGAGGGCTAGTCACAGATTAGATAGCTGACAGAAATTTTGTTGGGTGAAAGCAGTGACCACACACAGAGAAATATCAACTTAACTGGACTTCAACATAAACTGAAGACTCTTCTCATTTTAATGAAATATTCCAAGGATAGAGTAGCAGGGAAGGGAGTTTTGGACTATGCTCTCAGAGGACATTGAGGACACTTGGTCAAACCAGCCTATTGCTAAGAGAGTCTTCTCCACCCCATATCTGTGAGTGGCATCTGGGGTCTTAACAGCTAGCAAGCTGCCATCTGAGGTATGCCAAATGGTTCCAATTCAGCTGGAACAGATGATCACCAAAAACAACACAGACATGAGGCAAAAAGAGCCCAGGACCCTTCTGAATCAGTGACTGTATCAACACGTGACCAGAAGACCCACATGGTTCCCAGGCACCATCAAAGACAGCCATGATGAGGCATACAATGTTGAGTTCCATGGGCAACATGAGAAGAACAGTGGTGTGCCTCAAGAACTCCACTAAAAGACTGCAACTGATAGTCTGGTAACCTGGGGTTTCCCTGGGAGCATGGCCTGTAGACCAACTGCTGCCCCTGACCAGAAAGCATTACTGATGTCAGCTCTTTAGGCAGGAGTGGACTGGACTCAGGGACACATTGTGACCATGTAGTGTGTGTACTTTGTGGCTTATGCATTTATAGGAAGCTGTGCTGCTAGCCTGTTACTAGAAGGGAGAGGAGTTGGTGGAGAGGAGTGAACAGGAGATTGTTAAGAGAATATGACATATATAGAATGAAAAGGAGTATGCTGTCACTTGGCAAGTAAAGTAGAGGGAGCTGCAGATAGATGGGCATGCAAATTTAATGTGGATTGTTTAATTTTCACAACAAAAAAAGAAATAAATCCCAGTGCAGTCATCCCTCCAACCACTCGGTGACAAGCCATAAAAACTATTAATGATCCAATAATCACTCTAGCTCAAATGACCAGAACACTTGGACAATCAAAACCAAATTCAAATATATAAATATATATAGATGTTAGATTGCAGTAACATAGCAAATAAGTCACAACAGCTTTCTGATGGCTCAAAGACAACAATCAATTTCTAATCATTTAAAGATTCAGATTATGATGGTTCTTGAAAACTCCCCAGATAAAAAGTAGATATATATAAAGATGCTCATTGAACTCCACAAAAGGTAGATCCCTAAAGAAAAACACACAGGCATATTATAATCACATTTAATAAAATGAATGAGGAGAAACTATTAAAAGTAGCTAAGCTGAAACCAAAAGTAACTTACAAAAGAGCCTTTAGGCCTACCACTGATTATTCAGCAGGAACTATGTCAGCATGAAGGCAATGGAATGACATATGCAAAAACTTGAAGGAAGTAAAGTTCCAACCAAGAAATAAATATCCTGCAACATTGTCTCTCAAACATGATTATGAAATTAGGACATTCCCAGATAAACAGAGGCTTAGAGAATTTGAAAAATGAATCCAAAATTACAAGAAACACTGAAGAAGTTCTTCAATTAGAAAATCAGTAACTTTAGATATAAACCCAAGGACACAATTCAGGACACAGAATACAGAGTCCAACTTGAATAGGGAATCTCAAAGCTCAATCAATATTAAAACAGTAAAATTAGAAAAACAGACATCTCACTATGTAAATTATGACATTATACTAAAAAGAAGGACATGTTATTGTATTCATAGATTTCAGTTGGAGAGGAAGTCAAGATGATACAAAAGATGTAACAACTGCCTTAAAGTTAAAACATCAGGAGGGCAATAGTGAGGTAGCTGAAAAGCAAATTAAGAATATATAGATCAAAAGGATAGGAGGAGTAAAGGCAGAGGGAGGACCCTCACTTTTCTGTCAGTGGAGGCTTGCTTGTTACTGTGATGCTGAACGCTATGCCATTGGCATTTAGGTACCAGCAGAGTCACCCATGGTAGACCAGTTTCAGCTGAGCTTCTAGACTAAGACAGACTAAGATAAAGGACACGGCAGTGTACTTCTGAAAAGTATTAGCCAGGGAAAATCTTTTATGAATGGCAGAGAACATTGTCAGATACTGCACATGAAACTGCGCCCCTGAGGTTTGAAGGCACTCAGAAGAAGACTGGGAAAAAGCTGCCTCTTCAGAGTATAAGTGACCTTCATGATGTGGATGAAGTAAAGCTGATGTGGCACAACTCAAAATGAGAAGAAACAGCAGCAAACATCCGTTAATAATGGGAACATGGAATGTACGAAGTATGAATCTAGGAAAATTGGAAATCATCAAGAATGAAATGGGATGCATAGACATCAATAGCCTAAGCATCAGTGAGCTGAAATGGACTGGTATTGGCCATTTTGGAACTGACAACCATGTTCTACTGTGCTGGGAATGAAAACTTGAAGAGGTATGGTGTTGTGTTCATCATCAAAAAGAACATTTCAAAATCTGTCTGAAATACAATGCTAAGAGTAATAGGATAATATCCATATACCTACAAGGAAGGTCAGTTAATATGACTATTCTTCAAATTTACACACCAACCACTAAAGCCAAAGATGAAGAGACTGAAGAATTTTACCAACTTATGAGGTCTGAAATTGATCAAACATGCAATCAAGATGCATTGATAACTATTGGTTACTGGAATGCAAACGTTGGAAACAAGGAAGATGGAGAAATAGTTGGAAAATGTGGCCTTGATGATAGGAATAATGCTGGAGAGTGTATTACAGAATTTTGCAAGACTAATTACTTCTTCATCACAAATACCTTTTTTAACTAACACAAATTATGACTGTACACATGGACCACACAAGATGGAATACACAGGAACAAAATTGACCACATCTGTGAAAAAAAGATGTTGGAAAAGCTCCATATTAGCAGTCAGAACAAGACCAGGTGCTGACTGTGGCACAAATCATCAATTTCTCATTTGCAAATTCCAGCTGAATCTGAAGAAGATTAGAAAAAGTCCACAAGAGCCAAAGTATGATCTTCAGTAAATCCTTCCTGAGTTTAAAGACGATCTCAAGAAAAGATTTGATGCATTAATCGCTAATGACTGAAGACCAGATGGACTGTGAAATAATATCAGACACCATCCATGAAGAAAGCAAGAAATAGTTAAAAAGACTGGAAAGAAAGAAAAGACCAAGCTGGATGTCAGAAGAGACTCTGAAACTTGCATTTCAATGTTGAGCAGCAAAATCAAAAGGAAGAAATGGCAAAGTAAAAGACATAAACAGAAGATTTTGAAGGAGAATTGAAGAAGACAAAAGAAAGCGTTATAACGAGGTGTAATATGCAAAGAGCTGGAAATGGAAAACCAGAAAGGGAAGAACATAGTCTGCATTTCTCAAGCTGAAAGAACTGAAGAAGAAATTCAAGCCTTAAGTTATAACAGTGAAGGATTCTACAGGGAAACTATTAAACAACTCAAGGATCATCAAAAGAAGATGGAAGGGATACACAGAGTCATTACACAAGAAAGAACAGTCAATGTTCAGCCATTTAAAGAGGCAGCATATAAGGAAGAACTGATGGTACTGAAGGAAGACATCAAAGCTTATTGAAGGTACTGGCAAAAAACAAGACTCCAGGAATTGATAGAACCTCAATTGAGATATTTCAGCAAACAGATACAGTGCTGGAAGTGCTCATTCATCTATGCCAAGAAATTTGGAGGACAGCTACCTGGGCAACTGACTCAAAGAGATCCATAGTTATACCCATTTCAAAGAAAGATGTTCTGGTGGGGAGCCAAGATGGCAATCTAGACACACAACTCCTTGATTCCGTCTAGAACTGAGGCCTGGAAAAAATAAATAAAGAGAACAGTCTGGACATTCCGGGAGCTCCAGGATTTGGCAGAAGGCTGTGAGACTGGACTGAGTGACCAGAAAGGGGAAACTACCTTTGTTGGAGGTGAGGCAGCAACACACTGAATCTTGCTTCTGCTGATGTATCGTTTGAGGAGACTGCAGGTATTAACACCGTTTTTGTCAGCTAGGGCTGCTCTAACAGAAATACCACAGAGTGGATGGCCTTAAAAAAAGGAAAGTTTATTCCTACACAGTTTTGTGGAGTACAAGTCCAAATTCAGGATTTCTGCTCCAGGGGAAGGCTTTCCCTGTTGTCAGCTCTGGAGAAAAGTCCAGTATTGAATCAGTCTTTGTCCAGGGAACATCTTGGTGCAGGAACCTTGGGTCTGAAGGACATGCTTTCTCTCGGTGTTGCTTTCTTGATGATGTGAAGTTCCCAATTTTTGGCTTGCTTCACCTTCACTTTATCTCTTGTAGGATGAAAGGATTAAGGGTGAGACAAGCCATACTCCAGGGAAACTCCTTTTACAGTGGAGCAGGAAGGTAATCCTATGAAGGGATTTACAATCCCACCCTAATCCTTTAAAGTACAGCACAGGGAAATCACAAAATGGAGGACAACCACAAAATACTGGGAATCATGGCCCAGCAACATGGCTACACATATTTTGGGGGGTATACAATTCTATCCATAGCAAACACCTTCTTTGTTATCCAGCAGGTGGGGACTGGGTTTGCCAAGCCTCTGTACCTGGCACACTAATTCGCTGTTCTGCAGTGTTTATCCAAACAGCATATACTGCTGTGCTGTGCTTACCACAGCCACATCTTGAGAGCCCGGCTGTCAGTGGAGGGTGGCAGTGCCCGTCCTCTCTTTTTTCTCTGTGCTGCACCATAAACTCTGCTAAGTTGTGGCAGAAAGGATGGGTTAGGCAGGACACCACCTTGGTCAGCTGAGAGGTACAGTCAGCCATGCCTGAGGTCTCAACAGGGGCTAGTTCTCACTCTGAGCAACAATGTTTGTCTGGAAAGCACTTGACTAGTGAAACAGCTGTTTTTGATACGGTCGTATCTAGGGATTGTGGTAGGGCCTGTTGGCTAAGGGAGGCAGAATCTTAACCCTTCCCTTCTTTGAGCCACATCTTAACATCTGGGGAAGGACTACAAGGTATTGTTATTGTCAGCCAAGAGGAGGGCCTGCCACACTTGAAAGCCTGCCAGCTTTCATCAGCTGCTGGATATCATCTTTTTCAGCAGTAAAGTAGCTTTTAAAATAAGACCAGCTGGGAAATGCAGCAGTGATAGGTGGCTGAGTGAGTTGATGGCATTTCTGCCATCCTTCACCAAGCTACAACATAGTGTCAGCTGAAAGTCCCACAGAAACTCCACAGGTAAGGTACCATCTCTGCCAGCCAGGAGGCATGACTTGCCAACCCTGAGGGTCCGGCTCCTTTCAGCTCCTGCTAGGCTGTCCCCTCAGCAAAAAAGCAGTTCTTAAGTTAAGCACATCTAGAGAGTGCAGCAGTCCTAAGCAAATGAGTGTTTGGGCATCCTTCTCTCCACTCATCCCCAAGCTACTCCACATGCCCAAATGACATAATGATGGAGATTCACCACAAGTAACTCACCACCTTTAGCAGCCAGGAGGTGGGACATGCTGCCCCTGAGAGCCCAGCTGAGACCAGTTACTAGAGGATGCGGAGTTGGCTGGTGACCAAACCTAGTGCTGCCTGTATTCCCCCCTTAGAACTACACCACTGCTGCTATTGGTGTAACACTAGAGAAGCTGAACAGATTCTTGATGGCATGCAGACAACAATCAATATCTAACCATTTAAAGAAACAGATTACCATGTCTTTGGAGAACTCCCAAAATAAAGAATCTGGAAACTTCCCAGATGAAGAAGCCTTTCTGAAATTATTGGAGGTACAATGCAAAAGAATTATGTATAGAGCCCTTCTAGAGATTAAACAAAATGCAATCAGATCCAACTCAATGGCACTTGGCTTGGCAATGGAACAAATGAACTGCTGGAATATCAGTTACCTGAAATAGAGCAGATCAGTAACAAAGTTACATATTTAGACAATTTGATGCAAAGCTAGAAGAAGAAGATCAAGGAGGTGAAAGACACTTAGTGAACTTGAAGATAAAGCAACTAACACCAGCATTTATGAGGAGAATTCAGAGAAAAGAAATAAGGAAAATGAAGAAGCATTGAGAAACACATGGAACAAAGGAGATGAGTAGACACTTCACTAGAGAGGACATCCAGGTAGCCAAAAGACACATGAGAATGTGCTCACAATCATTAGCTATCCAAGAAATCCAAATCAAAACTACAATGAGATAGCATCTCACCTCAACAAGGTTGGCCACGATCCAAAAAATACAAAACAACAAATACTGGGGAGGCTACAGAGAGATTAGAACTCTCCTACACTGCTGGTGGGATTGTCATCACCACGTAGTGATGACCCATGAAGTGCTTTTGTTGTCAGCCATAAGACAGGGTGTACCACATCTGAGGACCTGACTGATTTTGGCAGTTGTGGATAGCTTTTTGGTCAGTAGTAAAACATCTTTTTAAAATAAGAACACCTGGAGAACTGACTGCCGAGCAGGGTGACAGCATCTCTTCCACTGATCCACATCATAGCATTGGCTAGTGGTCTCCGAGTGACTCCATAAGAAAGGGGCCATTTTCACAGACAAGAGGCAGAGCCGGTCACTACAGAGAGTCCACCTGGAGCTGGTCACTAGAGTACACAGATGTGGATGGTGACCAAATCTAGTAGTGCCCTTACTCCTAACTTAGAACTATACCTCAGTTCTGGTTGAGGTAGCACAAGAAAAACCAAACACCTTTTTCATGGTGTGAAGACAGTAATCAAAAACTAACCAGTTAAAGAAGCAGTCTACCATGACTCCGGAAAACTGCCAAAGTAAATAATCTAAAAACTTCCCAGAGAAAGAAGCTTTTCTGAAATTATCAGAGGTTGAGTACAAAATAATTATGCATAGAGCCCTCCTACAGATTAAACAAAATGCAGCCCCCCCAAAATGAAAAATTAAGTAAGCTATTTGAAATGTTGGCATATCAAACAACCTGAAATCCAGAGGCTTGATAATAACATAGCAGAAATAGATAATTCAATCCAAAGCAAAAAGAGTAGAACTGAGGAGATGAAAGCCAGTTAGTGAGCTTGAGGATAGAGCAACTGATATCAGCATTTATGAGGAGCAATCAGAGAAAAGAAAAAGGAAAAATGAGGAAACATTAAGAAACACGTGGGACTCTATTAAGAGGAAGACTCTATGAGTAACTGGAGTTCCTCAACAGAGAGGGATAGCAGAAAAAACAGAATATTGTTGTAGAGTTACTGACAGAAAATTGCACTGAAATTGTGAAGGAAGAGAACACAGATAACCAAGAAACTTATCGAACACCACCAAAACAGAACCCCAAAAGAAGGACACCAAGACATGTTGTAATCAAGCTTAATAAAACGAAACATAATGAGAGGCACTTAGGACAGCAAGGCCTAAGAGAAAGTAATGTACAAAGGGAAGCTCCGTAGACTTTTGTCTCACTTCTCAGCAGAAAGGATATTGGCACGAGGCAGTAGGATGGCACATTCAAAACTGTGACAGAGAAAAACTTCCAACCAGAAATTACATATCCTGCAAAGTTGTCTCTCAGATATGACAGTGATATTAGAACATTCTCAGATAAACAAAGGCTTACAGATTTTGTAAAAAAAACACACCAAAACTACAAGAAATACTGAAGGAAGCTCTTTCCTCAGAAAAACAAAAGCATCAAGTGTATACTTAAAAGCACAATGCAGGACAGAGCATCTAGAATCCTACTCAGTTAGGGAAGTCAAAAAGTCACAATACTAAAAGAAAGGAAACAGTGATCTTTACATGAAAACTATGATACCATCACACTAAAAAGAGAGATGTATTACAGTAGTTTCAGTCTTTTCAGATGAAGAGGAAATTGAAAAGGTATGCAGACATTAAAATTGGGTTTAAACTTAGCATACTGAGGGAGATCATAAGGTAGCTACAAAGCCCAATGACAGTGCAATATATTGCAACAACAAACATAATACAGGAGTCTCAACAAGCACATATCAACACTGAAAAAGATGAAAAGTCAACTCATAAAGAAGAATGATCTAGAACAGAATATTAAGAACAACATAGAAAAACCAACGCAGAAAACACCAACACAAAAATAAATACATCAAAGTAACAGCACTAAACGCATACCTATCGATAATTACGCTGAATGTGAACAGATTGAATACTCCAATACGGAGAGAGTGACATCTGGGATCAAAAGATAAGATCTGTCTCTATTTTGTTAACAAAAACATATCTAAGATTCAAAGATCTAAACAAACTGAAAATCAAATCAAAGGATGGAGAAATATATAAAAAGCTAGTAACATACAAAGAAGACAAGGAGTGGCAATACTAATCTCAGATAAAATAGATTTTAAATAAAATACACCATTGTGGGTGATAACCACTGTTTATTGCTGAAAGGTTCAGTATGCAAGCAGGACATAATAGTATTAAATATTTATGTACCCAATGACAGAGCATCTAAATACAATGAACAAACACTGACAATACTGAAAAATGAGATCACTCCACAGTAGTGGGAGACTTCAATAGTCCACTTTCAGCAATGGACAGATCATCCAGAAAAAAAACTCAGTAAAGATACAGATCTTACTGTGACAATTAACCAACTAGACCTCATCGACGTATAGAGAACTTTTTACTCATCAGCAGGTAAGTACCTTCTTCTCCAATGCACATGGAACATTTTCCTGAATAGACATGTGCTAGGACATAAAGCAAGTGTCAACACAATCCACACCATTGAATTATTGCAAAGCACCGTCTCAGACCTTAAAGCCATAAAAGTTTAAATCAATAGTAGAAAAAAACGTAAGTAGAAATTTGAAGACGTGGGAACTGAACACCTTGCATAAATAGCCATGGTTTATAGAAGAAATCAAGGACGAAATAAAGAAATTTAAGGAATCAGATGAGAATGAAATCACATTCTATGCAAACCTATGGGACTCAGCAAAAGCAGTGCTCGGAGGTCAATTTATCTCTATAAATGCACATCCAGAAAGAAGAAAGCCCCCAAACCAAAGGATTAACCCTACAACTTTAACAGGTAGAAAAACGAGCAACAAGGAACCCCTCAGGCATGAGAAGAAAACAGAAAATAAAGGTTAGAGAAAAACTAAATGAATTAGAGAACAATTGAAAAGGTTAACAAAATCAAAAGCTTGTTCTTTGAAAATATAAACAAAATGAATAAACCATAGGCTAGATTTACCAAAGAAAAACAGGACAGGAAACAAATAACCTTATTAAACAATGAGATAGGAGATGTCACAACAGACCCAACTGAAATCAAAAGTATCAGAATAGAAAACTGTGAAACACTTTAACATATTTGAAACCTAGAGGAAATGGACAAACTTCTAGACTCATATAACCTACCAAAATTATCACAAGGAAAAGTATAACAACTTCATAAACCCATCAAAAAGGAAGAGATTGAAAAAATGATCAAAATCTACCAACCAAAAGTGTCCTGACCCAGACAGCCTCACTGGAGAATTCACCAAACTTTCTGAGAGGAATTAATTCCAATGCTACTGAGGCTATTTAACAACATAGAATGGGTTGGAATACTCCCAAATTCATTCTATAAAGCCAGCATAACCCTGGTACCCAAACCAGGGAAAGGTCCCACAAAAAAAGAAAATTACAGACTGCTATCACTCATAAACCTAGATGCAAAAATCTTCAACAAAATCCTAGCCAGTGTGATTTAACAACATATCAGAAAAAATCATAATGGCCAATTTGGATTCCTACCAGGGTTGCAAGTCTGTTTCAACATCAGAAAAACAAGAAATGTGATCAACCAGATAAATAGCACAACCACATAAATGCAGAAAAATCATTTGACAAATTCCAACACCCATTCATGCTAAAAACTCTGAAAAATAGGAATAGTGGGAAATTCCTCAATGCAGTAATGGGCATCTATCCAAAGCCAGCCACTTATATCGTCCTTGGTGGAGAGACACTGAAAGAATTCCTTTTGAGAACAAGAACTAGACAAGGACGCCCACTCTAACCACTTCTATTCAACACTGTACTAGAAGTTCTGGGCAGAGCAATTAGACAGGACAAGGAAATAAAGTGCATCCACCTCGGCAAAGAAGAAGTAAAAATCTCCCTATTTGCAGATAATACGATTGTATATGCAGAGAATTGTAAAGAATCCATCAGTAAACTGGAACTAGTACAAGAGTTCTGCAAAGTATTAGGATATAAGATAAATATAAATAAATCAGTAGGATTCCTTTATACTAACAGAGAGAACTCTAAAGAAGTCACCCAATCAATTCCATTCATTATGGTGCTTAAGAAGACAAAATACCTAGGAGTAAATTTAACCAGAGAAATAAGAGACCATACACGGTGAATCACATGACCTTAGTGAAAAAAACCAAAAGAGACTTGCATAAGTGGAGAAATTCACTCTACTCATGGATAGGAAGCTTTAACGTTATGAAAATGTCTGTTTTATCCAAAGAGATCTACATAAACAATGAAATCTCAAAACAAATTCCAATGCCTTTTCTTAATGAAATGGAGAAAAAAATCACCAACTTTTTTGGACAGGGAAGAAACCCCAGATATGTAAAGCACTACTGAAGATGAGGAACACAGTGGGAGGTCTCAAAGTGCCCAACCTTAGAACCTACTACACTGCCACAGTAGTCAAAACAGCCTGGTACTGGTACAAAAAGAGACAGAGACCAATGGAACAGAGTAGAAACCCCAGAGACGCCAGTGTCCTCTTATGAACAGCTGATATTCGACAAAAGACTTACGAGTATAAAGTGGGGGTAAAAACAGTCTCTTTAACAAATGGTGCTGCCAAAATTGGATTTCCATCTTCATAAAGCCTGAAAAACACACATATCTCATACCTTACAGAAAAAGTAAATCAAAGTGGATTAAGGACCTAAATATCAAACTTAAAAGAATAAACCTCATGTAAGACAAAATGAGGTCAGCAATGGAATTTCTAATATGCGGCTTAGCCAGGTTACAAAATCTGAGAAAACTAGCAGGATTCAACAGAGGACAAAATAGATAAATGGGAACTACTAAGAATCAAACAAACACTTTGGTTCATCCAAAGACTTTATCAAAAGAGTTAAAAGATCATCTACAGAATGGGAAAAAATATCAAATATCAGTCCAACAAGTAGTTTGATCTCCATAATCTACAAAGTATTGCCAAATACCAGCAAGAAAAAGGTCAACAACCCATTTAAGCAATCAGCAAAGGATATAGACAGACACTTCACCAAAGATGACATCCAGGCAGCCAAAAGACATGAGGAAATCCTCACCACCATTAGCTATCAGAGAAATCCAAATCAAAACTACAATGAGAAACCATCTCACCCCAGCAAGGTTAGCAATAATCGAAAAAATGCAAAACAACAAATATCAGAGAGTCTGTGGATTGATCAGAACTCTTCTATACTGCTGGTGGCATTGCAAAGCAGTACAACAGCTTTGGAAAGCAATTTGGTGCTTAATTAAAAAGCTGGAAATGGACCATTTTATTCAGTAACCCCACTGCTAGCAAAATACCCTACAGAATTAAAGACTGTCACACGAACAGGTGCATGCACATGAATGTTTATTGCAGTACAGTCCCCCATAGCAAAACGATTGAATCAACCAAGATGGCCACCAACACAGGAATGGATAAACAAAGAATGTTAAATATATTCAATGGAATACTATGCAATGATGAAGAACAATAATGATTTTAGGAAGCATCTCAACCTGGTTTCAACTGGAAGATATGCTGAGTGAAATCAGTGGCAAAAGGACAAGTATTATATGAGACCCCTGCTATAAGGACTTAAATATAGACTTATGTACAGAAGAAAAGACTCTTTGATGGCTTCAAGGGTGGATGGTGAGGGAAAGAGTTGTTCATAAATTAGATAGTCCATAGAAATTGGTTTAGGTGAAAGTAGTGACAACATACAGTAAAAAGTAGATCAGCTTAACTGGCCTTCACCATAAACGGAAAGCTCTTCTAATCTCAACCCAATATTGCAAGGATAGAGTATCAGGAGCATGGGTCTGGTGACCATGCTTCCGTGGGACTTTGAGGCCAATTGAACAAATGCTGACAACACTGAAAAGTGAGACAGACTGCTCCACAATAGGAAACTTCAACACTCCACTTTCAACAATGGATAGGACATCCATAAAGAAGCTCAATAAAGACACAGAAGTTCTCAGTCAACACACTCAACCTCATAGACATACAGAACTCTCCAAGAAACAGCAGACAAGTACAACTTCTTTTCCAAAGCATATGGAACATTCTTCAGAACTGACTACATGGTAGGCCATAAAGCAAGTCTCAACAAAACCCAAACCACAGAAATACTAGAAAGCATTTTGTCAGACCATTGTTGCTGTTAGGCACTGTCGAGTTGGTTCTGACTCACAGGGGCACTATGAACAACAGAACAAAACACTACCTGGTCTTGCGCCATGTCACAAAGTGTAGAATCCTTCATTGTTGCAACTCCAGGCTTGAATTTTTTCTTCCATTCTTTCAGTGTGAAAGATGCAGAATGTGTTCTTCCCTCTTGGTTTTCGATTTCCAGCTTTTTGCACATCTCAATATAACACTTGCTTTTGTGTTCTGAGGCTGCTCTTTCATATCTTTTGCTCAGATCTTTTACTTCACCATTCTTTCCTTTTGTTTCAGCTGTTTGACATTCAAGAGCAAATTTCAGAGTCTCTTCTGACATCCAGTGTGGTCTTTTCTTTCTTTCCTGTCTTTATGACCGCTTGCTCTCTTCGTATCTTTGCTACTGCTCTACAATTCGTCCAGTCTTTGGTCATTAGTGATCAACACATCAAATCTGTTCCTGAGATGGTCTTTAACCTCAGGAGGGACATACTGAAGGTCATACTTTGGCTTTTGTGGACATGTTCTAACTTTCTTCAGTTTCAATTTGAATTTGCATAGGAGCAATTGATAAGCTGTTCCACAGTTAGCATCTGGTCTTTTTATGACTGCTGCTATGGAGCTTTTCCATCATCATTTTCCACAGATGTAGTCAATGTAGTTCCTATGAATGCCATCTGGTGAGGTCCATGTGTACAGTAGACCTTTGTGTTGGTTCAAAAGATATTTACAATGAAGAAGTCGTTAGTCTTGCAAAATTGTATCGTGTGATCTCCTGCTTTGTTTCTATTTCCAGCTACCGATCCTTTTCATTTCCAACTCTTGCACTGCAGTCACCAGTAATTATCACTGGGTCCTGATCATATGTTCAGTCAATTTCAGACTGCAGGAGCTGGTAAAAAGCTTCAGTCTCTTCATCTTTGGCCCTAGTGGTTGGTGTGTAAATTTGAATAATAATCATATTAACTGCTCTTCCTTGTAGGCATATGGATATTATCCCATCACTGACACCATAGTAGTTTAGGACGGATCTTGAAATGTTCTTTTTGATGATGAATTCTACATTCCTCTTCAAGTTTTCATTCCCAGAATGGTATACTGTATGATTGTCACATTCAAAATGGCCAAAACCAGTTCAGTTTCAGCTCACTAATACTGTTTCTATGTTTATGCATTCTGTTTCATTTTTGGTGATTTCCAGTTTTTCTAGATTCATACTGCATACAGTGCATGTCCCAATCATTAATGGATGCTTGCAGCTGTTCCTTCTCATTTTGAGTCATGCCATACCAGGGAATGAAGATCCCAAAGGCCTTACTCCATCCATTTCATTAAGGTTGCCTCTACTTTTAGGAAGCAGCACTTCCCTAGTCATCTTCTGAGTGCCTTCCAACATGGGGGGCTCAATTTCTGGCACCGTATCTGACAGTGTTTGGCTGCTACTCATTAGATTTTCTCTGGCTAATTCCTTTCAGAAGTAGACTTCTGGGTCCTTCTTCCTAGTCTATCTTAGTTTGGAAGCTCAGCTGAAACTTCTCTACCACAGAGACACTGCTGGTAACTATATACCAGTGGCATAGCTTCCAACATCACAGCAACAAGCAAGCCTCCACCGACAGCCAAGTGGGGGCTGCTCCCTCTACCTATACCCTCCTTTCCTTCTGTTGTTACCCTCTTATGTGATGATGTTAACTTCTTTACTTGATGCTGTTACGTTCCTTATCTGATTCTGTTATCTGCCTTGCCTGATGCTGTTGTCTTCCTTACCTGATGCTGTTATCTTCCTTGTTGTTAGGTGCTGTCAAGTTGGTTCTGACTCATAGTGATCCTGTGAACAACAGAACCAAACCTGCTCTTGCACCATGTCCACTGTTGTTTTTACACTTAAGCCCATGGTTGTGGCCACTGTGTCAATCCATCTTGTCTATGGTCTTCCTCTTTTTAGCTGACCCACCACTGTACCAAGCATGATGCCCTTCTCCAGGGGCAGATCATTCCTGACAATATTTCTGAAGCATGTAAGATGCAGTCTTGCCATCTTTGCTTCCAAGGAGCACTCTTCTTGTACTTCTTTCAGAAGAGATCTTCTGTTCTTTTGGTAGTCCATGGTATCTTCAACATTCTTCTCCAACACCACAGTTCAAGGGCATCAATTCTTCTGTCTTCCATGTTCATGGTCCAGTTATTACCTTCCTTACCTGATGCTGTTACTCTCCTTAATCGATGCTGTTATCTTCCTTACCCAATGCTATTACCCTAGGAACAATAAGCCCTTGCTACATCAATAAATTATCTTCATCAACCTGGATGTTAGGGAAGCTTTTCATTCCACATTTGTGGATTTCTTCAAGCTCCTTCATCAGATGCCAGCTGGCCACACTCTTGAGTATGGTGTGTAAAGCCATAAAAGTTGAAATGAATAGCAGAAAAATCATGGGAAGAATCTCAGAGTCATGGAAACTGAACAAAAACTTGTTCAAAAATTATTGTCTTACAGAAGAAATCAAGGATGCAATAAATAAACTCATGGAATCAAATGACAATGAAAACATTCTATCAGAACCCATGGGATATAGCACAGGAGAATTTATCTTAATAAATGCACACTTCCAAAATGAAGAAAGGTCCCAAATCAAAGAGTTAACCCTGTGACTCAAACACGTAGAAAGAGAACAACAAAGGAACCATTTGAGACATCATAAAAAAGACAATAAAAATTAAAGCAGAATAAATGAATTAGAGAATAGAAAAACAATTGAAAAATTAACAAAACCAAGACATTTTTTGTTGTTGTTGTTTTTTAAAAGATCAACAAAATTAATAAATCATTGGCCAAACTCACAGAAGAAAAACAGGAGAGGAAACACAAAACTTGAAAGCAAAATGAGCTGGGTGATTTCAAAACAGAGTCCACCAAAATTAAAAGAATCGTGACAGAATACTATGAAAAACTGTACTCTAACAGATTTGAAAATCTAGAGGAAACAGAAATTTCTAGAGTCACATTACCTACCAAAACTTTTACAAACAGAGGTAGAAAAACTTGTTCAATCCAACACAAGAGATTGAAAAAAATACTTGAAAAAAAAAAGTTCTGGCCCTGATGGCTTCACTGAAGAATTCTACCAAATTTTAGAGATGAGTTAATGCCAATACTACTAAAGGTATTTCACATCATAGAAAAGGATGAAACACTGCCAAATTCATTCTGTGAAGCCAGCATAACTCTGATACCCAAATTGGGCAAAGATAACATAAAAAAAAGATAATTACTGACCTATATCTCTCATGAACTTAGTTGCAAAGCCTCCCAACAAAATACTAGCCAGTAGAAATCAACAGCATATCAGAAACGTAATTCACCATGACCAAGTATGATGCACGCCAGGGATGCAGGGATGGTTCATTATCAGGTAAACAATTAATGTAGTCAATCATATAAACAAAATAAAAGGAAAGAATCACTTGATTTTATTAATTTTCTCAGAAAAGTCATTTGACAAAGTCCAACACCCATTCATGTTAAAAACCCTCAGCAAAATAGGAATAGACAGAAAATTCCTCAACATATAAGGTGTATCTACACAAAACCAACAGCCACCATCATTCTGAATGGAGAAGGACTGAAAGAAATCCTCCTGGGAGTGGGAACCAGACAAAGATGGTGATTGTCACCACCTTTATTCAACATTGTGCTGGAGGTTCTAGTCAGAGCAATCAGACAAAATAAAGAAATAAAGAGCATCTACATCAGCACATAAGAAGTGAAAGTATCTCTACTTGCAGATGTTATAATTTAATATGCAGAAAACCCTAGAGAATCTGTAACCTACTAAAACTAATAAAAGAGTTCAGCAAAGTATCAGAATATAAGATAAACAAATAAATAAATTGGACTTCTTTATACCAACAAAGAGACCATCAAGGAGGAAATCACCAAATCAATACTGTTTACAATAGCCCCCAGGAAGCCAAAATACCTAGGAATAAATCTAAGAAGAGATGTAAGACCTCTATACAAAGAAAATTACAAGACCATACTGCATGAAACCAAAAGTGACTTACCTTGATCATGGATAGTGAAAGTTAATATTGTGAAAATGTCCATTTTATCCAGGTAATCTGTACACACAGCGCAATCCCAATACAAATTCTAGTGTCATTTTTTGATGATGGAGAAACAAATTGCCAACTTCATTTGAAAACAGTAGAAGACCCAGATAAGTAAAGCACTACTGAAGAAGAGGAACACAGCAGGAGGCCTCCCACTACCCAATCTTAGAACCTGTTACAATGCCACAGTAGTCAAAACATTCTGTTACTGGCACAAAAACAAATACATAGACCAATGAAATAGAATAGAGAATCCAGAAATAGCATCTTCCATATTTGAGAAAGGCCCAAAGACTGTGAACTAGGGTGATAAATAGTCTCTTTAGCAAATGATGTTGACAAAACTGGATAGTCATCTGCAAAAAAATTGAAACAAGACCCATATCTCACACCCTACACAAAAGCCAACTCAAAATGGATCAGAAACCTCAATATCAAATCTAAAACAATAAAGATTATGGAGGAAAAAATAGGGACAACACTGGAAGCTCTAATACCCAGTTTAAACAGCCTATAAAATCTTACTAACAGTGCACAAACAGAAGAGAGAATAGATCAATAGGAACAGATAAAAATCAATCACTGATGCTCAGCCAAAGAGTTTTTCAAAAAAGTGAAAAGACTATCAACAGAATGGGAAATATGTTCAGCAGCCACATATCTGATCAATGTCTAATTTCCATAATCTGCAAGGTACTGGAAAATATCAACAAGAAAAAAACAAATAGCCCTATTAAACAATGGGCAAAGGATAAGAACAGATGCTTCTCCAAAGAAGATATCCAGGCAGCTAAAAGACACATGAGGAAATGCTCACCATCATTAGCCATTAGAGAAATCTAAATCAAAAGTACAATGTGATGCCTTCTCACCTCAATAAGGCTGGGACTAATCCAAAAAACACAAAATAACAAATGTTGGAGAGGTTGTGGAGAGACTGGAGCTCTTTCACACTGCTAGTGGGGGTGTAAAATGGTGAAAGCAGTTTGTTGCTTTCTTAAAAAGCTAGAAATAGGATACTATATGATCCAGCAGTCTCACTGCTTGGAATATATGCTAGAGAAATAAGGGCTGTCAAACAAACAGATACATGTACACCAATGTTTATTGCAGCACTGTCCACCATAGCATAAATATGGAATCAAACTAGGTACTCAGTAACAGACAAATGGATGAACAAACTATGGTATATTTATACAAAGGAACACTACATAATGATAAAGAACCAAGATGATTTTAGGAAACACCTCATACCCTGGAATCAACTGAAAGACATTATACTGAATGTAATTAGTCAACTGCAGGAGGACAAATATTGTATAAGACTGCTATTATAAGGACCTGGAAAAGACTTATGTGTGGAAGAAAATACTCTTTGACAGCTACAAGGGTGGGAAGGGGGAGAGGGTTATTCATAAATTAGATAAACAAAAAAACCAAACACATTGCCGTCGAGTCAATTCCAACTTACAATGACCCTACAGGTCAGAGTGGAAATGCCTCACAGAGTTTCCAAGGAGTGCTTGGTAGATTTGAACTCCTGAACTTTTTAGTTAGCAGCTGTAGCACTTAACCATTACTTCACCAGAGTTTCCATAAATTAGATAGTGGCTAGGAATTAGGTTAGGTAAAGAGAGTGACAGCACACAGCAGAAGGCAAGTCAGCACAACTACGCTACATCATGAATTAAAAGGTTTTCTAAACTCTCACTGACATTATAAAGGACAGAGTAGCAGGAACAGGGGTCTGGGGATCAAGTAAATGTTGAAAGGAAGACATCTTGGTTATGTTCAGGACATCAAAGGTAATATGACAAAAGCTGTGATGGCCATTTTGGAAAAAAAGAGTTCCAAAATTGCTTTGAAGGGTGGACTAGGCATTGGCATTAGTGCATAGCTTTCCAAAGGTACTTCAAAGGTATCAAGTGATATTCAGTAATAAAGTATGTAGTCGCACTGTTTCTAGGATGAGTTCAAGATAGTTTTGATGTTTTTTAACAAAGAAATAGAAAAATACAACTGGATCAATAAACAACTTCATGATAAACAGAGCAAAAACTAAAGTTTTCAAGGATTTCATTTTACTTGCAACTACAACAAATACCCTTGGAAGTGGCAGTTAAGAAATTCAAGAGCACATTGTATTGGGCACAGGCACTGCAAAAGCCTCTTCAAAGTGTTGAAAAACAAGGATGTCACCTTGAAGACTTACATGTGCCTGATTGTAGATATGGTGCTTTTAATTTCATATGCATGTGAAAGATGGATAATGAACAAGACAGACTGAAGAATTAATGCCTTTGAATTTTGGCATTGATGAAAAATATTGAATATACAACATCAGACAATTAAGTCCACAAACTTAATTTTTCTAAATGTTACAGACCTTATTGCTGAATATCACTACAGTCACCTTCAAAGTACTAGCCTTGAGAAGAGATGCACCACACCAGTGCCTAGTCCTCACTTCAAAGCAATTTTGGAACTCTTTCTGCAATGGCCATTGTGCATGGTGGTGTAGTAACAAGTTTGTGAACTTAATTGTATATTTGTCTGTGAGGGAGTTTTGAGCCAGTAAACAAATAACTGCATTGGAGTACCTTACCTACTGGCCTCATTCGGCCCACATTGGCTTTTTTCTTTATTAGAAGATAAGGGAAATATTGAAAGGAAGATATTTTTGAAGACATTCAAGGTATCAGGGATAATACTGTGACAGTTGTGATGGCCATTCTAGAAAAAGAGTTCCAAAATTACTTTGAAGCATGGACCAGGCTCTGGCTTTGATGCACAGCTTCCAAAGGGGAGTGCTTTGAAAGGCACTAGTAGTATTCAGCAATGAGTGCCATTGAGTGCCATTGAGTCAATGTTGACCCATAGTGACCCTGTAGACAAAGTAGGACTGCCCTCAGCAATGAGTTATGTAAAACTTTGTCTAGAGTGAGTTCAGAGCTTAACTGTCAGACTTTGTCTCATGCCCTGACAAAAGAATGAACAAATTTGTCTTGAAAGTTTAAGTACAACCAGAAAGCTCCTTAAAAGCAATGATGGTCTAACTATGTCTAAGGTACTAGGTATCAGTCCCTGGAAGTGAATATCATGCTTGGTAAAGTAGAAGGTTGGCAAAAATTGGAAGACTGTCAACAAGAAGGATTTACATAGCGGCCGCAACAATGAGGCAGATCATAAAAACAGTTGCAAAGGTAGTGCAGGAAAAAACAATGTTTCACTCTGTTTTGCCTAGGGTTTCTATGAGTTGGACAACCCAATGGCACCAAACAGCAACAAACAGTATAATATTGAAAGAGGAGAAAACTTTTAAGATTTCACTTTAAGATTCACAGAAGCCCAGATCCTTCTCTCCCTGCTCCAGCTCAAGGACACTTCCACTGCCTGCACACCGTTTCTTGAGAGAAAGCCCTGCTTCTATGGGAAGGGGAATTTCTTTATTGTAACTTAACACTGACTGCTTATCCTTGCCTCTGTAAGTTTGTTGGTGCCAACAGAAAAGCAGTATAAAGATCTGTAAACCTGCTAATGGAAATTTCTTTGTCTGCTTTCTTGTAAAAATGTGTAAAAGAGATGTTTTGCTAATAGGATGCGATGCACAGCAATTTTGGACCTGAGTCTGGCCCAACCACTAGCAATAAAGCCCCTTCTATTCTTTAATCAAAGTGGTGTTTGAAGTGTTTCCTGCTCTGTGGGCCTACCATCTTTTCCCTGCAACAATATGAACTCAGAATCAGAAAACTAATAAATCTGAGAGTCTTTAAATTAGTCTACATATAAAAAGGAAGTAGCAGATACCAAATATAGTTATTGTACCATTCACTATATACTGTATATGCCAATTGCTATAGATTTGGGGTAAAAACAGTCAAATGCAATATACATTAATTGCATATTTTAAAAAAATGAGATGGAGTAAATAGCAAAATATTCCTTAGTTGTAAGTATTTAGAAAAAATAAAGAATATTTTAAAGAATGGGTTAGAGAACGTCAGAGGAATAACAAAATATCTAAAAACCACAAAGAGATAATTTAAATCATTTGATTTCTCAATTTTTTCAAATTTTTGCTTGGAGAACATATACTAAACAAAGACAATTGCCAAATAATGGGAAAATATTGTTTAACTTGCATAAAAGGTGAAATATTAATATAAAAATATAGAGATTTATCACAATAATAAGGTTTGAAAATAAAAAGTCTATGAATAATGAGTTTACAGTAAAAAAGGAAAACCAATGATAAATAAGCATATGGAAAGATGCCCAACATCATTGGTAATTGAGACAAAGCAAATCACAAAAATGAGTGGCACTCAATCATTGGATTAAAGAAAAATATAAAGAAATATCAAGCATAGGTGAAATTTGAAATGTACGTAGTTCATAGTAGCATTTTTGAAGGCAATTTGACAGTTACTAAAGAAATCAAACACTCTCATCCAACAATTTTAGGCATCTATCTTACAAAATTACTTTCACACGTCAAAAAATGTTTTCTTGAAGAACAGTCATTGTAGCACTCATTGCTATAGCAAAAAACACTGAAAACAACCTAAAATTATAGAGAAAGCTGTAAAAGAATTTGAAACAATCATAAAAGAAAACAGAGAATTTGTTTAGCGTAATCTCTAGATTATTTCAGACTTTCAATGACTTTGAACACCATGTAAAGAAAACCATTAGTAATTCCAATTCATATTTCACACAGAAATGGAAAGGAAATATGCCCAGTGAAACTGTGAATATTGACCAGTTTTATATGTGTTTATAAATTCATTTTGGTGTATTTGATTGCATGTACATGTATATGTTGATTTTTTTTTGAACCAGTTGTACCATCTTAGTGATCGAATCATTAACATGCAATATAAAATTTCTGATATGTTTTCACTCTATATTTGTATAAAGGTTACTATATTGCATTTTTAAGCATTATCTTTAACACCACTATTGGGAAAATATCGAAATAAATTGTCATCTATGTTAAGAAATACTATGGGAGTTAAATGAGACAGAGTTTGATATTCTGTTTCATAAAATTCATTGAGAAATACCATTAATTAAATATGTTACAAAAATACAATTTAATAACATCTATGTTTATATTTGAAACACTAATGATATAGTGGTTAAGAGCTATGGCTACTAACCAAGGGTCAGCAGTTCAAATCTACCAAGTGCTCCTCGGGAACCCTATGAGTCAGTTATATTCTGTGTTGTAAGGTCAGTTGAGTCAGAACTTGATGGCAAGAGGTTTGGTTTTTTGGTTTATGTTTTTATCTGCATATGTATTGTTCAATTCAGATGGCCAGTAAGAGTCCATTTCATTGCATTGTGTCCCCCTGAAAATGTAGGTATTGATACTACTTGGCTATGAGGCGAAATACGGTGCAATTCCTCCCACGTGTTGTGAATCCTGATACTGTGATGTTGATGAGGGAAAATGGACAGCAGTTGTGTTGGTGAGGCAAGACTCAAGTTATCAGCTTGTGGGATATATGGGAGAGAAGTGACAGAGTAAGTTGGGAACCTCAGACCTCCAAGAAAGCAGCACTGACAGCAGAGCATGTACTTTAGACCTGAGGTTCCTGTGCCAAGATGCTTTCACTGAATTTGAACTCAGCCTACTGGACTGTGGTAATTTCTCTTATTGAATGCATTTGTAACTTGTAAATGGATTTGTGGCTTACCAGACTGTGAAAATACAGTTTTTCTTCACAAAACCATCCACTCATGATATTTTCTGTTGGAGCAATACCAGGTGACTAAAACAGTGGTCTAATCATTAGTGACCAATATAAAATTTCTGACAAGGTCTTATTTTGTATTTATATGAAAGTTATTATATTACATTTTAAGCATTATTTTTACCACCATGATTGAGAAAATATTAAGATAAATTGTCATCTGTTAAGATGTCGTATGTTAAGAAATATCATAGGAGTTAAATGAGACAGAGTTACATATTCTGTTTTATACAGTTATTTGAGAAACATCATTAATTAAATAAGTTACAAAAAATACAATTTAATAACATCTACATTTGTATTTGAAATATTAGCGGCACAGTGGTTTGCAGCTATGGCTACTAACCAAAAAGGCCAGCAGTTCAAATCCACCAGGTGCTCGTTGGAAACCCTATAAGTAAATTGTATTCTGTGGTGTAGGGTCAGCTGAGTCAGAATCAACTTGATGGCAAGAGGTTTGGTTTTGGGTTTATGTTTTTATTTGCGTATATATTCTCCAATTCAAATAGCCAGCACCAGTCCATTTCAGCTCAGTAATGCCTAGGATATTGATGTTTATGTCTTCCATTTCTTTTTGATAATTTCTGCTATAACTGGTTCCACATCCTCTTCTGAATCTAGCTTGAATTTCTGGCAGTTCCTTGTCAATATATTGTTGCAGTCATTTTTGAATGATCTTGAGCAAAATTTTACTTGTGTGTTGTATCAACGATATTGCTTGGCAATTTCTACATTTGGTCGGATCACCTTTATTTGGAATGGGAATAAATACAGATCTCTTTCTGTCAGTTGGCCAAGCACCTGTGCTCCAATTTCCTGGCACAGACAAGTGAGCTAATATTCCACCAATTCCTGGAAACTTGTTTTTTTGCCAGTGCCTTCAATGAAGCTAGGACTTCTTCCTTCAGTACCATTGGTTGCTGAACATATGCTGCCTCTTCCCATGGCTGAACATCAACTAGTTCTTTCTGGTGTAATGACTGTGTATTCCTTCTATCTTCTTTTGATGCTCTCTGAGTCATTAATAGTTTCCCTCTAGAATCCTTCACTATTGCAACTCAAGGCTTGAAATTTTTCTTCAGTTCTTTCAGCTTGAGAAATGCAGATGTATTCTTCCCTTCTGGTTTTCCATTTCCAGCTCTTTGCACATGGAACCAAGGACATCATCACTGATGTCAGATGGATCCTGGCTGAAAGCAAAGAATACCAGAAAGATGTTTACTTGTATTTCATTGACTACACAAAAGCATTCAACTGTGTGCATCATACTAAGTTATGGATAATATTGTGGAGAATGGAAATTCCAGAACAATTAATTGTGCTTTTGAGGAATCTGTATATGTATAAAGAGACAGTCATTCAAACAGAACAAGGGGACACTGCATTGTTTAAAGTCAGGAAAGTTGTGCATCAGGGTTGTATCCTTTTACCTCACCCTTTTAATCTGTATGCCAAGCAAATAATCAAAGAAGATGGGTTATACAAAGAACAAGACATCAAGATTGGAGGACAACTCCTTAACAACCTGCATTATGCAGATAACACTGCCTTACTTGCTGGAAATAGAGAAAATTTGAGACATTTGTTGATGAAGATCAAGGACCATAGCCTTTGGTATGGATTGCACCTCAACATCAGGAAAATAAAAATCCTCACAACTGGACCAGTGAGCAACGTTGTCATAAATGGAGAAAAGATTGAGGTTGTCCAGGATTTCATTATACATGAGTCCACAATCAATGCCCATGGAAGCAGCAGTCAGGAAATCAAAAGATACATTGCATTAGGAAAATCTGCTGCAAAGGACCTCTTTAAACTAATCAAAAGTAGTTACCTTAAAGACTAAAATGCGTCTGAGCCAAGCCGTGGTATTTTCAATCACATCATATGCATACAAAGGCTGGATGATGAACAAAGAAGACAGAAGTAGAATTGATGCCTTTGAGTTATGGTGTTGGAGAAGAATGTTGAATATACCATGGACTGCTAAAGGAACAAACAGGTCTGTACTGGAAGAAGTACAACCAGAGTGCTCCTTGGAAGCAAAGATGGCAAGACTGTGTCTTACATACTTTGATCATGTTGTCATATGGATCAGTCCCTGGAGAAGGACATCACGCTTAGTAGAGTGGAGGGTCAACGAAAAAGGTGCAGACTCTCGACAAGATGTATTGACACAGTGGCTGCAACAATGGGCTTAAAGCATAAAAATGATTGTGGACATGATGGAAGACAGGGCAGTGTTTTGTTCTGTTGTTCTTAGGATTGCTATGAGTCAGAACCAACTCAACGGCACCTAAAAACAGCAGATTTTCCTAGGTACATACTCCCTACATTCTACATTCTGATTGTTAACAGATGTTTGCAGCTGTTTCTTTTAATTTTGAATCATGTCATATCAGCATAAGAAATTTGAATCCTGAAAGCCTGTCTCCATCCACATCACTAAGTTCAACTTCACTTTGAAGAGACAGTGTTCTCCCAGATTTTTTTTGAGCTTCTTCCAATCTGGGGGTCTTGTCTTCTGGCACCATGTCTGACAGTGTTCTGTTGCTGTTCATAAGGTTCTCACTGGCTAATTCTTTACAATAGACTGTTGGGCCCTTTTTCCTAATCTGTCATAATCTGCATGTTCAGCTGAAACCTCTCTAACATGGATGGTTCTGTGGGTATCTGAATGCCGGTGGTGTTCAGGCAAGAGACAATCCCCCATGGTATGACACACTGACAAGTGGGGGATGGTGTTACATTCATCAGCACAAAGAACACTTTAAAATTTATCCTAAAGTAAAATGCTATCAGTAATAGGATAATACTCATATGCCTACAAGGAATATGTTAATATGACTACTACTCAAATTTACACACCAAACACTAAGGCCAGAGATCAAGAAATTGAAGATTTCTACGAGCTTTTGCAGTCTAACATTGATCAAACATTCAATCAGGTTACATTGTTAACTACTGGTGACTGGAATGCAAAATTTAGTGTGCTGTCACCAGACAGGGAGAGCAGTAGAAGCTGCATATAGGTGGGCATGTAAATTTATATGGGCATGTACATTTTCACTCAGTCATATTACATAAAAAAAAAAATTTAGAAACTAATAAGAAGGACTGGTAGTTGGAAGATGCAGCCATGGTGATAGAAATGATTCCAGAGGTGACAGGATACAGTTTTGGAAGACCAACAACTTCTTCATCGCAAATAGTTTTTTTTTTTTTTTTTCAATCAACATAAATGGTGGCTATATACATGGGCCTCACCATAGGGAATACAAGGAATCAAACTGACTACATCTGTAGAACAAGTCAATGGAAAAACTCAATTAGCATCAGTTAGAACAAGACAGGGTTCTGACTGTGGCACAGACCATCAGTTGCTCATATGCAAGTTCAAGTTGAAACTGAAGATAATTAGAATAAGACCAGAAGAGTGAAAACGTCTTGAGATGGTATCTAAACCCAGGTGGGATATGCACAAACTGTATCTTCGCTCTCCTGGTCTAATAACCCAGGGCATAATCAGTATTTATTGCCAGGCAGGTATAAATGAGGATCTATGATGACTCAACTCCTAAGAAAGAATTGCTGCTTTTTTTATATAACAATAAGAGTGTACTTATTTGTTTCTTCCATATGTCTAAGTAAAAACACATATAATTTAACATAACTAAGGGCATATACACAAAACCAACAGAGTCTTGGTGGCATAGTGGTTAAGAATTTGGCTGCTATCCAAAAGGTTGATGGTTCTAATTTACAAGTTGCTTCTTGGAAACGCTATGAGGCTGTTCCATTCTGTCCTATAGAGTCACTTAAGTGTTAAAATCAACTCAATGGCAATTTTTTTTCATTATATAAGACTAACAACTAGTACTATTCTAAATGAAGAGAGATTGAAAGCATTCCCCTTGAGAATGCGGAAGAGACAGGGTTTGTCATCATTATCACTCTTAAATTCAACATGGTACGGTAAGTCCAAACCAGAGAAATAAATCAAGAAAGGAAAATAAAGGGCATTTGAACTAGTAAGGACAACTAACCGTATTCACAGATGACATGATCCTATACATAGAAAATCTTAGAGAATCCACAAGAAAGTTACTGGAACAAATAGAATTCAAAAAAGTGGCAGAGTATAAGAACAACATACAAAAATCAGTGGGATTCCTCTAAATTATCTATGAAAACTCCAAAAACAAATCAAGGAAATGTATGATTTACAATAGCCCCCAAAGGCTAAGATACATAGGAGTGAATCTAACCAGGGACATAAAAGACTTATCCAAAGAAAACTACAAAACAACTACTGCAAGAAACTAAATGAAACTTAGATAAATGGAAAAAACATACAATGCTCATGAATTGGAAGACTTAATATTATGATAAATGTCAGCACTACACAAAGTGATATATAGACATAATCTTGATCCAAAATCCCAACAACATTCTTTAAAAAAATGGAAAAATTATCTCCAGCTTTATACGTAAAGGAAAAGGGCCCTAAATAATTGAACATTAGTAAAGCAGAATAAAGAAGGAGGCCTCTGATTTCTCAACCTCAGAACTTGCTATAGAGCCACAAAAATAAAAATAGCCTAGTGCTCATACAATGACAGACACATAGAACAGTGTAACAGAATTGAGAATGCATAAGTTAATCCATTCACCCACAGACTGCTGATCTTCAACCAAGAGGCTGAAGTCTATTCAGTGTGGAAGAAGCTGCCTCTGTAACAAATGTGGCTGGCAGAACTGGATATCCTTTTGCAGAAAACTGAAACATGATTCATGCTTCATACCTTACATGAATTCTGACTCAAAATGAATCAAATATCTAAGAGTAGAATCTGAGACTATAAAGTTCTTGGAACGTAACATAGAGACAATGCTAGAGGTTCTAATTTATGGCATAGATACACTATAAAATGTAACAAAAAATATCCACACAACAGAAACGAACTGAGATCTCCTACAAATCGAAAACTTAGGCCCATCAGAGGACTTTACCAAAGGAGGAACAATAATTTACAAATTGGGAAAAAAAATTGGCAATGACATGTCTGACAAAAGTCTAAGTTGTAAAATATACAGAAAACTTCAACACCTCAATACCAAAAGGACAAATGCTCCAATCAAAAACTGGGCAAAGAACATGAACAAACACTTCACCAAAGAAGACATTCAGGAGACTAACAACACCTGATGAGATACTCACTAACAATCATTAGCCTTCAAAAAAAAAAAAAAAAACACACAAAAGAAAAAAAACAAACTCATTGCCTTGTGGTGAATTCAGGCCATAGCAATCTTCTAGGACAGACTAAAACTTCTCCACAGGGTTTCAAGGAGTTCCTGGTGAATTTGAACTGCTAACCTTTTGGTTAGCAGCCATAGCCACTTAACCACTATCCTCCCCCCCAAAGACCTAAATATAAAATCAAAACAATAAAGCTGACCCAAGATAAAATAGGGTCAACAATGGAAGTTTTAATACACAATATAGACAGACTTCAAAATCTGACAAAGCACATTCAGCAGAAAATAGATAAATGAGAATTACTAAGAATCAAAACTTCTACTCATCCAAAGACTTCATCAAAAGAATTAAAAGACCACCTACAGAATGGGAAAAAATATTTGGCAACTCTATGTCAGATTGACATCTGATCTCCATAATCTATAAGGTATTATAAAATATCAACAAGAAAAGGATAAATAATCCAACTAAGTGATGGGCGAAGGTGAAGAACAGAAATTTCTCTAAAGAGGATATCCCGGCAGCCAAACAACACATGTAGAATTGCTCATGATCATTAGCTGTTAAAGAAATTTAAACCAAAACTACAATGAGAGCCTTTCACACCAACAGACACATGCACAAGAATGTTTATCGCAGCACAGTCCACGATAGCAAAAACATGGAATCAACCCAGATGCCCAACAACAGAAGAATGAATGGATAGGTAAACTATGGTATATATACTCAATGGAGCACTACGCAATGGTAAAGAATAATGACGATTCCAGGAAACATCTCATAACCTGGTTTCTACTGGAAGACTTTGAGTGAAAGTAGTCAGCGACAAAAGGACAAATATTGTATGAGACTCGTATGATAAGATCTCAAAAACAGACTTATGTATAGAAGAAAAGACTCCTTGACAGCTGCAAGGGAGCGGATGGTGGGAGGGTAATGGGGGGAGGGTTTAGATTAGATAGTTGCTAGAAATCTGGTTGGGTGAAATCGGTGATAGCACATATTAGAAACAAGAACAATATTAAGCGGACTTCAGCATAACTGGAATACTCCTTCCAGCTTAACTCAATATTGCAAGGACAGAGTAGCTCAGCCAGGGAGCAGGAGACCATGCTCTTGGGCGAAATCAAGGCCAATTGGCACAACTAGCATTTTGCAAAGAGGGCTCTCTGCACCCCACATTGGTGAGTGGTATCTGGAGTCTTAAAAGCTGCCAAGCTGCCATCCGAGGGCACAGCAAATGGTCCCAACTCAGGAGGAACGGATGCTCACCGAAATGACATGGGGACCAAAATGACATGGGGCAAAGACAACCCAGAAGATAGAGAGACCCATATCAGTGGGTGCCTACGTACACTTGGGACCAGAAGAACTGGATGGTGCCTGGCCACCATCAGTGATAGTGGCAATGGAGTTCACTAAGTTGAGTCTCACTGGCAACACAAGAATAAAAAGGAGTGTACCCTGAGATTGCCACTAAAAGACCTCAATTAATGGTCTAGCGGTTTCAGGGTTCCCCTGGGAGCATGATCCCTGGCCCTGATGCTGTCCTTGCCCATAAATCATAAAAAAGGTCTGCTCTTCGGACATGAATGGATTGGACTTGGTGGTACAGAGTGACCATATATTGGACGCACTTTATGGTTCTCCGCATCTATAGGATATCATCCTGCTGACCTCTGGCTGGAGGAAGGAGAGTGGATGGAGAGCAGGGGAAAGGAGACCACTGGGAGGATGAGACATGTATGGAGCAGAGAGGAATAGTGTCTTGCCACTGGTCAGGGAGAGCAGCAGAAGCTGCATATAGGTGGGCATGTAAATTTATATGGGAATGTACATTTTCACTAAGTCATTAAAAAAAAAACACAATGAGATATCATCTCACCCCAACAAGGTTGGCCATGATCCAAAAAACACAAAACCACAAGCACTGGAGAGGCTGTGGAGAAACTGGAACTCTCCTATACTGCTGGTGAGATTGGAAAATACTACACCCTCTTTGGAAAACAGTCTGGCACTCCTTAAAAAGCTGGAGATAGATACACCATTTGATCTTGTAATTCCACTGCTCAGAAATTATCCTTCAGAAACAAAGGTTGTCACACAAACAGACACATGTACATGAATGCTTGTTGCAGCACAGTCCACAATAGCAAAAAGTTGGAATCAACCCTGATGTCCATCAACAGATGAATGGATGAGCAAACTGTGGTACATATACTCAATGGAACAATATGCTATGATAAAAAAACAATGACAATTTTAGAAAACATCTCATAACATGGTCTCATTTCACTCATGCTGAATGAAATCAATCAGTGTCACAAGGACAAATTTTCTTTGAGACCCCTGTTGTAAAGACTTAACAAGAGAATTATCCATAGAAGAAAATGACTGTGTTTGCTACATGGGTGGTTGGGGGCTGAGGGTTTATCATAGATGAGTTAATTGACAGATGTTAGAAATTTTAGTCTTTTATTGTGATTAATAAAAAAAAAAATCAAACCTCCTGCAGTTGAATCAATTCCAACTCATAGCAACCCTATAGGACACAGTAGAACTGCCCCATAGAGTTTCTGAGGAGTCCCTGTGAATTTGCATTTCCAACCTTTGATTAACAACTGTAACAGCTAACCACTGTGCAAGCATGCTTTTCACCATGCCACCAATGTGGTGCAAACCACGACTACAATGAGATACTATCTCATCCCTGCAAAAATGCCACTCATTAAAAAACATATGAAAGAAAACTGAAAACAAATGCTAGTGACGTTGCAGGAAGACTAGAACTCTTATATACTAATGATGAGATTATAAAATAGCACACCCACTATGGAAAGCAGTATGGAACTTCCTCAAAAAGCCAGAAACAGAAATATTGTCTCGGCTGGGTTTTCTAGGGAAGCAGATCCAGTAACACGTATTTGTATGAGGAAAGATTTATATCTAAAGGTATGAGCCCATGCAATTGTAGAAGCTGAACATCCCAAGTTCTGGCACAAGCCTCACATGGCCATGGAAGCTGGTGAATGCAAGGTCAGCAGCTCAGAGACCAGAGTTCTAGATCACCAGCTGTGTAAGTCGCATCCCAATCTCGCAGCAAGACTGCGATGTCCCTGTTGACTCACAGAACTGCAGAGCCCAGTGAACCCAGGATTGGCAGGTCAGGAAACAGGACTCTCAAGTGCTGGCTGTAAGGGTTCATGAATACAACAAGTGCTAGTTCAGGTTCAGGAACCAGATGTAAAAGAGAGCAGGAGCTGCTGGCAATGTGAGCAGACAAGAAGTACATGGTGGAAGGCAGAGAGATGAGAGCTGAGGGAAGGGGAGCCACCACAGGCCCCACCCTGCCGCTTGATGCAGCAGCCAGACATGGACTTGCCAAGCTGACACAATCTTGACAACTACAAATATTGTATGATCTAGCAACCTCACTTTTAGGTGTATCAACTAGAGAAATAAGAATAGTGACACAAATACACGTATGCACACCCATGTATTTTGCAGCATTACTCACAATAGCAAAAAAGATGGAAACAACTTAACTATTCATGAATGGATGAAGGGATAAATTAATTGTTGTACATATATGCAAGGGAATAGTATTCAACGATAAAAAATAATAGTAAGTCCATGAAATATCTCATAACACAGATGAATCTGGAAGATGTTATGCTGAATGAAGTAAGTCTTTCATAAAGAGACTTTTTTAAAAAAGTTGAGAATAGTGTTATACTAAGAAAACAACATTCTCTGATGTTTACCAAGGATGGTAGAAAAAAGTAGGGAGAATCACTTACTAAATAGTACACATTTGATAATTTTCATGAAGCCAAAAGCCAAGTGCCATCGAGTCGGATCAGAGACAACAGCAGCACGTGACCAAGGTGAATGTATGAGAAATACACAAGCACAAAGGACAACTATGGCAAATGTTGTGAAAATACAATTCCACGACAACAATAATGAACCTAAAAATTTGTGAGTGGTTATGCATGTCTTATAGGTATGGAAGGGCATATGGAAGTACATGTGCATGCAAATATAGGTTTAGTCATGGACATTTGTATATACAATTTGTATGTACTACATACAAGAGATCCAACAGTTAAGTCAACGGACTTAGTTGTTAGTACTACATAACTCACTGCTGAATATAGCTACAGTCGCCTTTGAAGTACTCACCTTGGGAAGTATGCATTGATGCCAGCACCTAATCTACCCTTCAAAGCAATTTTGGAACTCTTTCTGAAATGGCCTTCTGCACAGTGACACAGTGGCAAGTTTGTGAACTTAATTGTATAGTTTTCTGTGAGGGAGTTTTTAGCCAGTAAACAAATAACTGTATTGGAACACCCTCCCTACTCACCTGATCTGGCCCCAATTACTTTTTTCTTTACCCAAAGAAAAAGGAAATATTGAAAGGAAAACATTTTGGTGACATTCAGGATATCAAGGGTAATATGATGTCTCAGTCGTCTGATACTGCTCTAACAGAGATACTACCAGTGAATGGCTTTAGCAAAGTAAAGTTTATTCTTACACAGGCCAGTAGGCTACAAGTCCCAATTAGGGGTGTCTGCTCCAGGGAAAGGCTTTTCCTCTGTCAGCTCTGGAGGGAAGTTACATCATTGTTGGTCAGGGAGCTCCTTGGCGTAGGAACCTCATGTCTAAAGGACACACTGTATTCCTGGTGCTACTTTCTTGGTGGTATAAGGTTCCCAACTCTCAGCTTGCTTCCTTTTCCTTTTATCTCTTGTAGGATAAAAAGATAAAAGGTGGTGTAAATCATGATCCAGATAAACTCCCTTTACAAATGGAGCAGGGAGGTGACTTCAGGAAAGGATTTACAATCCCACCCTATTCCTCTAACATTCAGGGTAGGAAAATCCCAAAATGGAGTACAACCATAAAACATTTAGGATCCTGGCCCAGCCAAATGGCTACACATATTTTTGGGGGGTACACAATTCAATCCATTACATATGACAACAGCTGTGATGGCCATTCCAGACAGAGTTCCAAAATTGCTTTGAAGAATAGACTAGGCACTGGGATTAGTGCACTGCTTACCAAGGGGAATCCTTCAAAGGTGACCATAGTGACATACAGTAATGAGATGTGTAGCACTTTTTCTAGGATCAGTTCATGAACTTAATTGGCAGTCCTTATATGCTCATATATCTATACATATGAGCACATCGGGAACAGAGTTATGGACACTTCTTAGATGTATCCAAACACCTCATGGGACTGACTTACTGGGATTGAAGTCTAAGGACCACAGTCTCTGGGGATATCTAGGTCAATTAGCATAACATAGTTTATATAAATAATCATACTAGTTTAGTCAGTGGAGTGTGGAGGCTTAAAAACTTGTGAGCAGTCATCTAAGATACAAATATTGGTCTATTCCCTTTGAAATCAATGAAGAGTGAAGGAAACAAAGTACACAACGAAGCAGTTAATCCACAGAAACCACAGCCTCTTTTAGCCTGATGAGACCAGAAAAACTGGAAGATACGTGGTTACTACTACTGACTGCTCTGATGAAGAATGCAATGTAAGGTCCTGGATAAAATGAGAAAAATGTAAAAGAAAACTCAAATTGATAATAATAAAAGACCAGTCTTATTGGACTGATAGAAACTGGAGGAATCACTGAGACTATTGCTCTAAGACTCCCTTTTACCCTGGAACTGAAACCACTGTCAGAGGTCATCATTGAGCCAAATAACAGATTAGCCCATAAGACAAAAAAAAACCATACTAGTAAGAAATGTACTCATAGATCAACCATACAGGACCAAAGGGGCAACATTTTCCCAAAAGCAAAGAAGAGAAATTGGAAGTGGCAAAAGATGAGAAGTTGGGAGAGAGTGTTGGCCCACTGTGTAGATAGCCACCAATGTCGCAGAACAATCTGTGAATGAAATGTTGAATAGAAAACTAACTTACTGTGTAAATTTTCATCCCTCAAACAAACAAAGTCTTATAAAAGAACTGGTTGGGCTTAAAAATAAATAAATAAATAAAAATCAATTTAAGTTACACTGGTAACTGGTCAACAGGTCAAATATTTAAAAATGGAAATTGGTTAAATAAACTATGGCACAATATAGAATAAACCATTGTGTGGCTTTTAAACAGAGACTATATGATTCTACATTAAACTGTAAATGTTAGGAAAAATTTACTGTTAACTCTGGAGAATTGTTTTGCTGTTGTTTTGTATGTAACATCCTCTTCTGATCTTCCAGCTTTTTCCCCTATCAGTTATCCCTTTCTCAATCATCAAAAAGAATTTTGTCATTTGATATTATTACTATGAGAGTCATTAACTGTCTTACTTGTGATTAGAAAATTTGCTTTGCTCGAACCATTAACTAAAATTATTTACCAACTTCCATATCCAGACAAATGAAAGGAAAACATAAATAGGGACAGAAACACAGTCATTGCATATTCCTGGCAAATGATAAGATGTTTAAGTGTCTGACAAGGTATTTACATATGACAAAGTGTTTACATATCACTTCTAAAAGAATACTGACAATTCTAAATAGGAATGACTGTTCATAGTCCTGTATTCTAGGCAAAAACCACACTTCCTATGTGTTTATTTGCCTGTGTTTATTTGTGTCTATTCCCTCCAAGAGAGGCACACTCACAATGCCACCGTGCCAGTCTTCCTGTGCTTGTTGCTGCAAAAGAAAATGAGCATAGCTGCTTATGAAAATTCATTGCTGGGAGTAGGTGTGGCCGACAAACAAGTGTAGAAGTTGCATGATATTTGCCGAAAATATGGTAGTTACTCTGGACTCTAAAGCTGTATTTCAGTGAATAGTTCTCTTTTGAACCCATTCACAAACTTCATAGCAACATAGTACACCAATTTTTAAATCATTTGACAATTTTCCTAAGACGCATTCACCTTCTAGACAACTTTTTTTTTAATCGTGATTGGGTGAAAGCAAACAATTCAAATCAATTTTGCGTGCTCACCTATCATCTGCAGGTCCTTATGCTCTCCTTGCCCTGTGACAGCACACTCCTCCTTTTCATCCTATACTTTTAGTATCCTCTTAACAGTTTCCTGTCCCCTCCTCTTCACCTTCTTCTCTTCCATCTAGGAGGATACCAGTAGAACAGCATCCTATACACATATAGAACCACAAAGGACACACACCATGTGGTTACATTGTGTACACAAGTCTAGTCCATTTTTGTCTGAAAAGTTGACTTCAGTGATGTTTTCTAGACAGTGGCAACAGCAGGTCTAGAGACCATGCTCCTAGCAGATCCCCTGGGCCTGCTGTACCATCATTTGTGGTCTTTTAGCAGGTGAACAACTTTCTTGATGGTGAACTCATTGCCTTGATGCAGAGGTTATTTTTTGAAAGCTGTAATATAATAAAAAAGGTACACTTTTTTCCCCTAATAAGTGTCTCATCATTGTATACTTAAAGTTTAATTCAACTCAAATAATTGCGAATTTGTGTTCAGTAAACCTTTCCTCAATCCTCCTGGTAAATATCCTCTATTCCATGTAAGAATATTTTGTTCATTTTTATCCCCATTTAGGTATACCTTCATCTTGTTAACTACTATTCATTGTCCAAGACTTGTTTCTGGTACTGACTCTTTGAGGAAAACTTCCCTGATGCTCACCTATCATACAAGTTTAATTAGATGTCACGCAGTGTACCTATATAACACTCAGCTCTTACACTCCCCCTAGCATTTTCTTTGTTGTATTGTTGTGTTGTAATTGTCAGGAATGATCAAGTCTCAAATTATCAGGTCCTAAGGTCAGTGTCCATGTAGTTTCTTTTGTATTTTAAGTGACATTTCAATTTTTAGTGATACATTTTTATGGGCCTTTGAAATAGATAACAAGCCATGAAAAGCAAAGCATGAATAAAATCTCAACCTTCAAAAAATGAAATGCTTGCCTTCAAAGGACAACATTTGATTATTAAGTTTTTCCCTCACTTCTGCAAATTATCAGTGTCTCTACTGGACAAAGTTGTTAGTGAAAATTAAAGACATTTACCAAATTATCAGAATGTGTTCATTTCTATGACTACTACTAAAGAAAAAAGTGAGGCAAATTGTTCAATTAAGAATTGAGTAAAAGATATCAACAAACGCTTCACCAAAGAAGACACTCTGGCAGCTAACACACAGAGGAGGAAGCGTTCCCAATCACTAGCCAAATGCAAATCAAAACTACAGTGAGATGCTATCCTACCCTGAGATTACCGGCACAAATCAAAATAACAAATGTTAAGGGGAAGATAGACATATCCAGGCACTGTTAGTGCGGATGCAAAATGGTACAACTATTTTGGAAAACAGTGCAGTACTTCATCAAAAAACTAGAAATACCACATGATCCAGAAGTCCCATTCCTAGGAATATATACTAGAGAAATAAGAGTCATCACATGAACAAACATATGCACATTTACATTATTGCAGCATTACTAACAATAGCAAAAAAAAAGAAAAAAAAAAACAAACAGAAACAACCTAAGTGCCCATCAACAAATAATTGGATAAACAAACTGCATACATTCACAAACAGAATACTTACACAAGGATAAAGAAAAAGAATGATTCTGTGAAACTTCTCACAACATGGATGAATCTAGTGGTTTTATGCTGAGTGAAATAGCCAATTGCAAAAGGACAAATTCTGTATGAGGTCATTATCATGAGAACACATGAATATGTTTCCACACAGAAAGAAACAGTCTTTGATGGTTAGGAGGGACAGGGAGAGTGGACAGGGAAAAATACTAGCTAGAAAGTAGATGTTTTAGTCATCTAGTGCTGCTATAACAAATACCACAGGTGGATTGCTTTAAAAAGAGAAATTTTATTTTGTCACAGTCAAATAGGTTAAAAGTCCAAATTCAAGGTGTCAGTTCCAAGTGAAGGTTTTCTCTACTGGCTCTGGAGGAAGGTCCTTGTCGTCAGTCTTCTCTAGACAGAAAGCTTCTGAGGTGCAGGGACTCCTGTCCTTTCCAAGGGATGCAATCAGCTCATAGCACTGCTTTCTTTCCAGTGGTATGAGGTCCCCAAATCTTTCTGCTAGTTTCTTTCCTTTATATCTCAGGAGACTTCCTCAAGGCATAAAATAATCTTACACACTGTGCCCTGCCCCACCAGCACAACTGCTTCCCATCCTCCCTCCTTAACATCATAGGGCAGGATTTACAATACACAAGATACGAGAATCATGGCCCAGTCAAATTTCTACACACATTTTTTTGGGGATCGCAATTCAATCTATGACATTCTACTCTTTGTTCCCTAAAAAGTCACATTCTTGCAACATGTAAAACATGTTCACACCATCATAGCAAAAGTCTCGAGTCTAAGTCCAAAATCTAGAAATTCCATTTCAGCTGTGAAATATAGAATGCAAGTTATCTGCTTCGAAAATGCAGTGGCAGAACAGGCAGACCCAAGTTAAACATTTCCGTTATAAATAGGAAAAAAAAGGCAACACGGGGAACAAGGAAGTCAGCAGAACATATTACATTAACAGTCAAGGCTTGTGACTCTATGTATTGGCCACACCCTCTAGATACAAGTGAGACCCTGGGCCCTGTGCTTCCAGGCCCACTGGGTCAGCAGTTACACTTACTGAGCTCCAGATGCATTATTTTCCTAGTTCATCTGAGTGGCAATTCCACCCTTAGAAACACATGGGGCCATGGCTCCACTCTTAGAAACCCCCTAGGTCATGGCCATATCTTTTGAAACTGAAGCAGCTCAGCTCTGCTTCCTGTGGCCTATGGCCCAGACCTCAGGCCCACATCTGCCCTACTGGGGCAAGTGTACCAAAGTTCCATAGCTTGACTGATTTAAGTGTCCCAAGGCACACTACTCCACCAAGAAGCCTCCCATACACAGCCACTCAGCTTTCTCACCCTGTGGGTCAGCCCTAGCACTGCTTTGTGTACTCTAGGCTGGTTCACTTCCCACACCCTGCTGCTGCTGGTCCCCTGCTGCTTGTTTCTCATCATCTATACCTTCTTCAGTGTTAACAGTTCTCCTTGATTCCTTCTGAGTCTTCAAGCCATTCACAGTTTCAACACTGCTTCTGTGTTTTAGGTATCTGTGAGAGCAGCACACCACTCTCTCTTGTAAAGAGCAAGACAGTACACAGTCCTGGGAATGTGAGGACAACTGGGATAATGCAAAGTCATAGAAACTTCACCCAAATCCACTGCCATCAAGTCAATCCTGACCCATAGTCATCCTATATGACAGAAGAGAACTGCCCCATAGAATTTCCAAGGAGCACCTGATAGATTCAGATTGTTGACCTTTCTCAGTAGTAGCCTCAGCACTTAGCCACTATGCCACCAGGATTTCCACAGACATATCCAAATACTCGGAGAAGTTGAGCGACTGGACTGAGGCCTGAGGATTGTGGTCTCAGAAAACCTCTAGCTCAGATAACATAATGTAGTCTACAATGAAAATGTTCTATATCGAACTGTCATGAGTAGCTTCTAGGGTCTCAGAAATCTTTGAGAGGCCATCTAAGATACTTTTACTGGTCCCATCCTGGCTGGAGCAAAGTAGAATGAAGACAATCAAAGACACAAGAGAAAGATTAGTCCAAATGACTGATGGACCACAAGTATCACAACCTACATCAGCTTGACGCCAGAGTAACTACATGGTTCCTGGTTACTGCCACTGACTGCTCTGGCAGGGATCACAATAGAAAGTCCTGAAGAGAGAGCAGGAGAAAAATGTAGGACAAAATTCAAATTTACACACCACACGCATGCTTATCAGTCTGAGAGAGACTGGAGAAACCCCAAGAGTATGGCCCCTGGACCCTGTTTAAACTCAGTACTGAGGTTTATCCTTCTGCTGAGTATTAGACAGGTCGGTAGGGTCAACCATAACACATGAGTGATGTGTTTCATAGTTCAATTAAGTATACAAAACTAATGGGCACACTAGCCCAAAAGCAAAGAGGAGAAGACAGGAAGGGACAGGAACACTAGAAGAATGGAAATAGGGAACCTGGGGTGAAGAAGGGGAGAATGTTAGCACATGTCAGGGTTGGCAACCAATGTCGCAAAAACACTTTGTATATTAATTGTTTAATGAAACACTAATTGGCTCTGTAAACTGTCACCTAAATCACAATGACAACACACACACACACACACTAATTAAAAAATAAATAAATAAAAGCAATAAAAAAGACAGTGAATCATAAGTGTCTTTTAGATTTAGTTGTCTCAAACTCCCAGATGGATCTTCCTGGATAAGGTCCATTTCATCTTCTGCAGTTTCCATAATATATATCAGTTAATTGGAAACCCTAATGGTAAAGTGCTACAGCTGCTAAAAAAAATGCTAGTAGTTTGAATTGACCAGATGCTGCTTGGAAACTCTATGAGGTATTTTATCTTATCTTATGGGGTCTCTGTGAGTCAGAATCAACTTGACAGTGGTTTGGTTGGGTTGGATAATGAAAATAAACAAACAAAACAAACAGGTTGTCATTAGTTACTTCCAACTCATGGTGACTGAATAGAGCAGAGTAGAAATGACCTATAGGGACATTCAAGGAGTAGATGGTGGATTTGAATTGCCAACCTTTTGATTATCTGCTGAACTTTTAACTTCTGTGCCACATCACTTCTGGTTTGTATTTTTCAGCTTCTGTGCTTCCAAGGAAATACTGAAAATTGCTTTCGGGGTAAAAGAAGTTTTGAAACAAGTCTATAAAAAAAAATATTGTATTTGGAACTAAAAAGAAATGAGAGATATCAGTTATAGACGCTGCTTTATACACAAGGCTTAAGCCAGTGAGTGTACATGTTCATCAGAGTTTCAGCTGTCATGCCTTTACAAAGACCTCATTTAGGAAGATACTGTAACAAGAGGCCAGTGTGAGTTCTTAGGTTGCCTGGGGGGTTATATCCAGTTACTGTCTTAATTTTTTATTGTGATTTATCAATACAGCCTAACCAAGTGCTTTATTACTTCAGAAGGTGTCATGGCTTAATTTTATATCTTTTACTGCTTAGGTCAAAGACTTTACTAATCATCACATGTGTTTCAATGATGTGGCGTACGCTGAAATACTTGACAAGCTGCTCATTAATCTACACATCGCAGCCCACTATGCACTTTGTTGATGGAATTTCATATCTTATAGACCCATCTTTGAATTTTGATGTTTTAATTCAATATCGTTAGCAGAGAACTTGCCTTCTTGGGGAATGTATTGCCCATTAAATCAGGCATGTTAGAGTGATTGGGATGTGTTTTGATTTAACAACTGAATATATAATTGTATACACTCTACTAATAGAAAACTTTCACTTCTGAAAGTGACTTAAACTCCTGTGTGCTTTTCCAGTCAAAAAGCTTTCTTTCTCCCATTTTCTGATCTCAAACTGACACGAAATCTTCTTAAAGACCAAATGGATAACATTTAGAGATCATTTAAAACATGATTGTTTTCAGTTCTTTATTTAAATATAGTATCTCATATCTTAGCAGCAATCCTCAGAAACTGGAAGTCACAAATAAAGGAAAATGCTCAAAACAAGATGCTTAGAGCTGAGCCTAGAATATTACAGATGTTAGATTTACATCAGCATTGATCTTATCACCAGTTAAATCTCTTTTAGTATATTGGAAGTTAAATTCAGGAACCATACAAGACACAAGCCTTATTTGACTCTTCTCCTTCAACTATAATATCTATTCAAAATTTGAATTATTCATCAGTTATTTTAGTATTGAGTCAAGAAAGCCTTATCGCATCTGAACAACTCAAAGAATTACCTCCATAGTGTGCCTAAATATTTATTCAACAAACATTTCTGGATCTCCCTGTGTACTAAACATTTGGTGGAATATTCTGCCCTCAAGCAAGTGTTTGGAAGATACACACAAGAAATTGAGAATGGTACATAATTTATCAGAAACCAGAAGGTAATTTTTTAAAAAGATAAGCTTAGTGAAATGGAAAAGGTGAACACAGTGCTTGATGGAAATTAGCATCAAAGGAGTTATTGACTCTAGAGTTTGGTTTAGATTAACCAGGACTCAAATCTCGGTCCTAGAATCATAGAGCCATGTGATCTAGAGAATTTTTTTTGATCTCTCTATGCCTCAGTTTCTTCATGTAAGTATTGGTATCATTATGGTTCCCTTATAAGACTGTTAGGAAGAACAAAGGATAACAGAGAGACTCTATGTATACTACTATTCACTATGAAGACCAGTGACAAAAAAGAAAAAAGGTGTGATTGCTATCAATACTTCTACTAAAAGAAGATAGGAAAGAAAAGTTTATAGTAGATCTGAATAGCCAAACGAGGCTTCCATGGAAGAAGAGAAGGTCTTTCCTTGAGCCTAGAGTGGACAAGTTGCCTAGTGAAATAAAGATGAGTACATCCAAATGGGAGTAGGCATAAGTGGAGCTATGAAAGTAAGAAAGTACATGCTGTATTGATGCTGAGGAGTAGAAAGGTTAGTTGGAAACTTCTGTTCTGTAAAAGGATTTAGTATGAAAGAACAAGAATTTGGGTTCAAGTAACATTGACTTTACTTTATATCGTTTCTCAGAACGGGACTTAGAACATGCTGGTGTATTAAGATGATTCTTTAGAAAAATTGCAAGCCTTGAAATAGTTAAGAGTAGCTAGCATCCTGAGGTTTTTAATAATTCACTTAATAAGTAACAAAAGTATGATCAAGATGTAAAACTTCTTCACATAATCTTCCTAAATTACTACTAAAATTTTAGCAGAGGGTGAAAAAAAAGGGAAAAAAAATCAATAAATGAATGCAGTTGACTTTAGACAGAGATTTTCTTTTATTACAAATCTATTTAATTTGGCTGCTGTCATGGATTAAACTGTGTCCCCTCAAAATATGTATAAATTTGGCTAGGCCATAGTTCTTCACAGTATTGTGTGATTGCCCACCATTTGTTATCTGATGTGATTTTCTAATGTGTTGTAGATCCTACCTCTGTGAAGTCAATGAAGCAGATTAGTGAAGGTTAGGTTAATGAGATAGGACTCAATCTACAGATTAGATTGTGTTTTAAGTCAATCTCTTTTGAGATGTAGTAGAGAAAGATAAGCAGACACAGGAGGATTATAACACCAAGAAACAAAAACCAGGAGAACAGCATGTGATTTTGTTCCTGTGCTGAGAAGCTTCTCAGCTAGCTAAGACTGATGACAAGGACCTTCCTCCAGAGCCCAAAGACTAAAAGCCTTCCCCTGAAGCTGGTACCCTGACTTTGGACTTCTGGTCTCATGCTTTGAGAGAAAACATTTCCCTTTGTGAAAGCTACCCACTTGTAGTATTTCTATTACAGCAGAACTAGATAACTAAGACAAATGCTAAATGAATATACTATATTTATAAAAAGATAAATATATGCAAATGTCCATGGGTATGATTACTCTGAGGAATTTATACCCAGTATCAGGTAGCACACACTCCTGGGTAAGCCTGTGAAAATGTGTCAATTTATATTCAATATTTATTTTATAGTAAAAACATAAAAGGCAATCATATTTGTTTACAGAAACATCACACTGAGTGAACATTTCTACTTGAAGCATAAGGGCAACATATTTTTTAGTACACAAAGTTTTTTGTTTTGCTTTTCATACTATGGACACAAATAATATTATGTAGGAATATTATTGGTAGGAAATTAACTAGACTGCATATATACAGTCTTATCTTGCTTCTTAAGAACAGAATCATTGACTTGTCACTATTGTTTGATTCTCTATAGCACAATGTAATATTAATGTATGTAAACACATACAGTCATACAAGCACACACATACCAGAATGAAACAAAACTTTTAAAAGGAAACCTAAATTTAAATTCCTAAAAAGAGATATATTCTCACTATTATACATCTGTCTGTTATCTTCACAAATTTTGTATTAATAATCTTTGAATTCTTCAGTAGTGAACAAATCAGTTAAAATCTGTAGGTAATCTCCCAGACAAATTAGATGCCACATCTTATAGCAGATGTGGTTGATGATAGACCACAAATAATACCTGCCAATTTAAGAGATATTGTAATTTAGTTGGTAAAGAATTTTTACACAATAAGATAAAAAAAATTCATCCTTATCCGCCTTCCAACTGTGTTCCCTTGTTATAGGCTTGACTTCAGTTTCATTCTACTCCAGTATAGCCTCTAAATTCAAATTTTTCTTCACTGAAAATCTGTAAGCCTTTTGTTCAAAACCCCTGTGATTTCATAGATCTCTTTAACTCAAACAACTGATAAATTGATTAGAAAATAGGTGGATACATTAAGGATTAATAGAAAAGTCTTAAGAAAACCGGGTAAAAATTAAAGCCACTCTGCAGGACAAGAAGTAGGCAGTGTTATAACTTATTTTAGGTGAAACTTTCAAGCTAATATGTTATCTCTGCTACCTTACAACCTAGCTGCCACCAACATGAGAGCCTATTGCAGCAGCTATGTACCTTAAACAGTCCATTACCTTTGGGTCCTTCAATTAATACTTAAAGATCCAGTCTGTGGAACTAGAGGGGAAGGGATCTCTCTGCAGGCATCATTTCAATTGCATGAAGTGGATATTAGTTTCCACAAATGCCATGCCTAATTGGACAGCTGTTATCATTTAGAAGGAGGAGCTAGACAATAAAAATGTGAATGAATGGATGAAAATTTTCATTGACTCTTCAGTGTCCCATTGACCTATAAATGACACCACGTCTCCCCATCTTTTTATAGTACATTTAAACTACATTGCCTGGACTTTAAGGCTCTTCTTGATACCAAACCAAAAACCAAGTTCATTGCCATGGACTCAATTCTGACTCATAGTGACCCTATGGCACAAAGTTGAACTGCCCCATAATATTTCCAAAGAGCTGTGGTAGATTTGAAGTACTAAAATTTCTGTTAGCAATTAACTGAGTTAACCACTGTGACACTATGGCTCCTTTTTTTGCTATAAACCAAAGATCAAACCTATTGCCATATAGTAAATTTTTACTTACAGCAACCCTATAAGGACAGAATAGAACTGCTCCATATGGTTTCCGACAAGCTCCAGGTGGATTATTTCTGACATTTTGCTTAACACACATAGCTCCTAACCATTATACCACCAAGGCTTATTCCTTTATTCGTGTCTCTCCAACAAACTTTTCAATTCCAAATTTCCTGAATTAAAAAAAAAAAAAAATGTTGTAGTTTACTTCTGAGAGCTGGTGTTCTCCATGGGCTACATCAAATATGGCATTTCTGGAAACCTCTGCTACAAAATGCAGAGGTTAAACTGCAGGATAAATTGTTGAACACAATACTTGATCTAACCTATGGAATGAAAAGGTGGTGATTTTTTCCTCAAATTTTAAACTTATAGATGCTGTATAATTTCATATCCATTAAAGGTCATTTTAAGTTCACCATTAAACTATAGTCAGGTAAGGGGGAGAAGATAAGAAACAGCTGCAAACATCCATTAATAATCAGAACATGGAATGTCCAAATTATGAATCTTAGAAAATTGAAAATCATCAAAAATGAGATGGAATGCATAAACATTTATAAACTAGGCATTAGTGAGCTGAACTGGACCAGTATTGGCCATTGTGAATCTGACAACGATATGGTCTACTACGCTGAGAATGAAAGCTTAAATTCATCATGTCGAGGAACATTTCAAGATCTGTCTTAAAGTACAATGCTGTCAGTGATAACATGATATCCATACACCATGAAAAAGAACATTTCAAGATCTGTCTTGAAGTACAATGCTGTCAGTGATAAGATAATATTCATATACCTACAAGGAAGACCGGTTAATACAACCATTATTCAAATTTATACACCAACCACAAAGGCCAAAGATGAATAGGTTGAAGATTTCTACCAGCTTCTGCAGTCTGAAATTGATCACAAATGCTGTTGGGATACATTGATAATTACTGGTAACTGGAATGCAAAAGTTGGAAATAAAGAAGAAAGACTGGTAGTTGGAAAATATGGCCTTGGTGATAGAAATAATGCAGGAGATCACATGACAGACTTTTACAAGACTAATGATTTCTTCATTGTAAATACCTTTTTTAACCAACACAAATGTTGACTGTACACATGGACCTCACTAGACAGAATACACAGAAACCAAATTGACTACATCTGTGGAAAAAGATGTTGGAAAAGCTCCATATCAGCAGTCAGAACAAGACCAGGTACTGACTGTGGCACAGATCATCAACTGCTCATATGCAAATTCAAGTTGAAACTGAAGAAGAACAAGCCCACAAGAGCCAAAGTATGACCTTGAGCATATCCCCCATGAATTTAAAGACCATCTGAAAAACAGGTTTGATGTGTTGACCACTAAATGACTGAAGATCAGATGAATTGTGGAATGACATCAAAGACATCATCCATGAGGAGAGCAAGAGGTCATTAAAAAGACAGGAAAGAAAGAAAAGACCAAATTGGATGTCAGAAGAGACTTTGAAACTTGCTCTTGAGCATCAAGCAGCTAATGCAAAAAGAAGGATGGTTAAGTCAAAGACCTAAACAGAAGATTTCAGCAAGCAGCTTGAGAAGACGAACTAAAACATTGTAATGAGTTGAACAAAGAGCTGGAAATGGAAAACCAGAAGGGAAGAACACATTCTGCATTATTCAAGCTGGAAGAATTAAAAAATTCACGCTTCAAGTTGCAATTGTGAAGGATTCTACAGGGAAGTTATTAAAGCACTCAGGGAGCATCAAAAGAAGATGAAAGGAATACAAAGAGTCAGACAGAACTGAAGAGGCAGCATGTGATCAGGAACCAATGACTAGAGGAAGAAGTCAAAGCTCCACTGAAGGCCCTGGCGAAAAACAAGGTTTCAGAAATTGATGGAATACCAACTGAGATAGTCAACAAAGACATACAGCTCTGGCAGTGCTCACTTGTCTCTACCAAGAAATATGAAGGACAGCTACCTGGCCAAGTGATTGGAAGGGATCCATACTTATGCTCATTCCAAAGAAAAGTGATCCAACTGAATATGGAAGTTACCTAACAATACTGTGAATATCACATGCAAATAAAATTTTGCTCAAGATCATTCACAAGCAATTGCAGCAATGTATTGACAAAGAACTGCCAGAAATTCAAGCTGGATTCAAAAGAAGATGTGGAACCAGAGATACCACTGCTGATATTGGATGAATCTTGGCTGAAAGCAGAGAATATCATAAAGGTATTTACCTGTGTTTCACGGACTATGCAAAGACATTTGACTATGTGGATCATAATAAACTATGGCTAACACTGAGGAGAATAGGAATTCCAGAACACTCCATTGTTCTCTTAAGGAATCTGTGTATGTATCAAGAGGTAGTCATACAAACAGAACAAGGGGACACTGCATGGCTTAAAGTCAGGAAAGGTGTGTGTCAGGGTTTTATCCTTTCACCATATGTTTTTAATCTGTATCATGAGCATATAATCTGAGAACCTGGATTATATGAAGAGCAAGGCACCAGGACTGGCAGGCAACTCATTAACAACCTGCATTACACAGACTATACCACCTTGCTTGCTTGAAGTGAAGAAGATTTGGAATGCTTACTGATGAAGATCAAGGACCACAGCCTTCAGTATGGATTGTACCGTAACATCAAAAAAACAAAAATCCTCACCTATGGACCAATAAGCAGCATCATGTAAAATGAAGAAAGCTGTTGTTAAGGATTTTATTTTACTTGGGTTCACAATCAACACAATGGAAGCAGCAGTCAAGAAATCAAAAAACACATCACATTGGGAAAATCTGAGAATCTCTTTAAAGTATTGAAAAGCAAAAATGTCAGCTTCAAGACTAAAGTACACCTGACCCAAGCCGTGGCATTTTTCAATTGCATTTTACACATGTGAAAGCCACAAAATGAACAAAGAAGACAGAAGAAGAATTAATGCCTTTGAATCATGGTGTTGGAGGTAACTGCAGAATGTACCATGGGACGCCAAAAGAACAAACAGATCTGTTCCAGAAGTACAACCAGAATTCTCCTTGGAAGCAAAGATTGCAAGACTGTGTCTTACATACTTTGGACATGTTGTCAGGAAGGATGAGTCCCTAGAAAAGGACATCATGCTTGTTTGAGTGGAAGATTGGCAGAAAAGAGTAAGAGTCTCGATGAGATGGATTAACACAGTGGCCACAACAATCATCAAAATGATTGTGGATATGGCACAAGACCAAGCAGTGTTTTGTTCTGTTCTGCATAGTGTTGCCGTGACTCAGAACTGACTTAACAACAACAATATTAATCTATAAAGGGAAACAAAATCTACTATTGAGTTGATTCCTACTCATAGTGACACCATAGGACAGACTAGAACCACTCCATGGAGTTTCCAAGGTGTACCTGGTGGATTCAAACTGCCAACCTTGTGGTTAGCAGACTTAACCACTATGTAACCAGAGTGTTTGAGCATGTAGGATTGAGCATATTTTACAATAATACAATCAAAGAAAATTATTGAACAGTGACACATTTTGCAGGTCCTGTAGTGTTTTTGATACTTAGCTGGTCAGATCTCTTGATTTTCCTTTTAAGAACACCAATTAAATCTTAAGAGGGAAAAACTGATATAAAGCAAAACCCACTGCCCTTAAGTCTATTCTAACTCATAGAAAGCCCATAGGACAGAGTAGAACTGTTCCATAAAGTTTCCAACGAGCTCCCGGTGGATTTGAACTAACGTTTTGGTTAGCAAATGTAGCGCTCAACCACTATGCCACTGGGGTTTACATAAACTAACACAGTTTGATAAAAATGACTTCTGAAACAAATGGAGATTCTTTCCAAAGAAGCAAGTGCACCAGATGATCAGCAGTACAAAACTGAATGTTTCCACCTATCAAAAATTCAAGTAGGATATGTGCTATCGGTTCAAAATGAAAGAGAAGGCTTATTTCTGGATAAAAAGATTCTGAATAAAAGAAGATTTTCATTACTAATATTTAATTCTTACTTGGCTCTTAGTAAGATTAACTCTAGGGAAATGTTACTAGACAGAATCTTAGCAGAATATTTTCAGCTCCAAGACAGTATTTCAAAGTCTGAAGCTGAATAAGCACAACATGTTGAGTAAAAATGCTTTTCCTGATCCTTATTTTAACATGATACATTCTGAGCTATTTCATTTCTAACTCTTCATATAAGCGGTTTTGAAAGTTTTTATGTAGCCTAGACATCTGTAGGTTCACCCACATAAAGCAAACACACAACAAAAATGATGACTCAACACTCATCTGAAAAACAATTACTTGCTTATTCCTCTGTAATTTCAAACCTCACTGTCTATTTTCTTATGTTTGTAACATGAAACCAAACACCAAACCTGTTGCAGTCAAGGGGATTTTGACTCATACAAGGTACTGATTCTATAGGATAGAGTAGAACTTTCCCATATGGTTTCCAATGAGCATCTAGTGGATTCAAACTGCAGACATTTTGGTTGGCAGTCATGGATTTTAACCACTATGCCACCAGGGTTTCTGTTTTTACACAGGAGAAATTGTTAGTATATATGCTTGTTTAGGATTTTACTAACTGTGTTTGCAGCTCAATGAATTCCTAACCAAGCATACACGCTAGACGTCTCTGCTCTGTAAAATGTAGATAAAAATAATTGCTTACAGGGTATGGATGAGATGGACTGTGATTCTGTAGGTAAGGCACACAGCACACTGTCTAGCGCATATTGTTCATATTGTTATGGTCGGGTGCTGTTGACTCAGTTCTAACTCGTAGCAATGGTATGCTATCTTCCACTCATTCTGTACAACAGAATGCAAAACTGCTTAGTCCTGTGTCATCCTCACAGTTGTTATATTCGAGGCTATTGCAGCCACTGTGTCAAATCCACCTCATTTGAGGTCTTCCTCTTTTTTTCTCTGACCTTCTACTTTACCAAGCATGGTGTCCTTCTCCATGGACTGACCAGCCATCACAAAATGAACAGTACAGAGGGGAGGGCTTGGGAGCTGAATAAGAGCCGAAACAATCACATCAGGAGGGACCCAGTCAAGCTGAGACCTCGAACTTTATTTTTCAGTTACATATACATTCTACACACTTCCTTGTTCCCTTTTCCCAAGCATTCCTTTGCTGATCATATGAAAGCAAGGTCAGGGGCATGCTGACTTCTGCTTATTCTGGGAAGAATGCTGTGTGTATAATACTTGGAATGTGCTTATTTTAGATCTTAGTGACACAAGAGTTTGCTTGATTGTATTTTGACCTAGCCTTGATTTGGGAAGTGTTGGCTTCCCACAAGGGACTGAATCCCTTCTGATAACATAGCCAAGGTATATGAGACACGGTCTTGTCATCTTTGCTTCTATGAGCATTCTGGATGTACATCTTCCAAGGAAAATTTGTTCTTTTGGCAGTCCATGGTGTATAAGTATTCGGCATTCTTTGCCAATACCAAAACTCAAAGATGTCGATTCTTCAGTATTCCTCATTCATTGTCAAGCTTTCAGTGGACAATGACAGAATTGACAACACCATGGCTTGGATCAGGAATTTCTTTGTCTATAAGTTAACATCTTTGTTTCTAAACAGTTTTTTTAAAGGCCTGTTGCAGGAAATTTGTCCAATGCAATGTGTCTTTTGATTTCTTTTTGTTCTTTTTTTTATGACTGAGTGAAAATGTACATTTCCATGTAAATTTACATGCCCACCTATATGCAGCTTCCACTGCTCTCGATGACCTATGACAACACACTATTCCTCTCTGCTCCATACATGTCTCATCCTCCCAACAGTCTCCTTTCCCCTCCTCTCCACTCACTCTCCTTCCTCCAGCCAAAGGTCAGCAGGATATCCTATAGATGCATAGAACCATAAAGTGCATCCAGTATATGGTCACTCTGCATCACCAAGTCCAATCCATTCATGTCCGAAGAGTGGGCCTTCGTTATGATTTATGGTCAAGGGCAGCATCAGGGATTTCGTGACTGCTACTTCTATGAGTCTTAGTTGTGGATCCATGTAAAATGAAATCCTTGACAGCTTTGATCTTTTCTCTGTTTATCATGATGTTTATGGGTTCAGTTGTAAGGACTTTTGTTTACCTTATGCTGAGGTATAATACATATTGATTGCCAACAGTGTTTCATGTCCTCTTAGCTTTCAGCAAAGTTGTGTCATCAGTATAACTGCAGGTTGTAAATGAGTCTTACTCCAATCTTGATGTGTTCATCTTCAAATAATCCACTGTCTTGGATTATTTGTTCACTGTACAGATTAAGTGTGGTGAAAGTATACAATTCCAACGCATACTTATCCTGATTTTAAACCTGCCATATCCCCTTGTTCTGTAAACAGATTTTTTATGAGCAGAATTTAGTGAGCATTTCCATTTTAAGCAAAGGTATTAATTTATTATGGCCTACACAGTTAAGTGCATTTGCATAGCCAATAAAACACAGGTAAACACATTGCACTTCAGTGGACCATAACACTATTCCCATCCTCTTACCTTCTCCTTATGCCTTTTTACAGACAATTCCTTGATAAAAAGTTCAGTGTGATATGCTGTCTTCTACTCATTTTAGAAATACAAACAGTGCTTTCCCCTGATGAGAATTTCAATCTTTCATACACCAGATTTTATAAACAAGAGAAGTGAGATCCAAAGTTAAAACACTGACTGAAACAAACAAGCCAATAGTGGAAACATATCTGGGCTTCATGCTTTTCTTACGTCTAACTACAGTAAGTAATGAGAGAGCCAGAACTTACATAAGGTAGAAAGCTGTCTGAGAAGGAAAACTCAAATATTTTCCACTAATAATGATAAAAAAGGATAAGACATTCTGTCAAAGGTGTAAAACTTATGAGACTTGGAAAAATAAGACAATTTCATCGGGTTTTTGCTCTCAACAATTTCACTGTAATTGCTCTTAGTAAATTAATAAATACTCTCAGAGCATCTCTTCTCATTGTTGACTCACTGACACTCTTTAAGCTAGAGGATTATTTCAGTTTACTTATCAAGGATTTTTATTTACCTTAGGAATAGTCATGAATACCAGTAAATGGTGAAGCTCTTTTCCTAGTCTCTTCTGGCTGACTGGTGTGGATGATAATTTCTGTGATTTAGAACTAGGTCACCATACTAACATCAGTTGTTGGTAACTGCTGTCAAGATGATCCCCAACTCATGGCAATCCCATACACAGTGAAACAAAACACTGCCGGGTCAAGTGTCATTCTCTTGATTAGATCTGTTACAACAGATAGGGTTTTCATTGGCCAATTTTCTGAAGTAGGTTTCCAGGGCTCTCTTCCTATTACATCTTAGTCTGGATGCTCCACTGCAACCTGGTCAGCAACATAACGACATGCCAACTTCCACTGATGGGTGGTGGCTGTGCATGAAGCACATTATCAGAAGTAATGTATAATCACTGGTGTTTATAGGAAAATACCTAATACTTCTTATAACACTATAAAATATTACTGTTTATCTTGATGCTTTCCAATTACAAATAAGGCCATACTTACAAAATCACTTTTACCTCCCTTGTAGAGTCATTTTAAACATCTTTGATTTTCAGACTATATATCAGAAAGTGAAAAACAGGTTTAATTGTAATTCTATCAGATGGTTGGGAAGAAAAATTTTACAATAACATGTTTTAAAAAACAAATGATTTTTCTTTTATTTAAACTTTTTAATACTTATGATTAAGCGAAAGTGTACAAGTCCAAGTCAATTTTGCGTACCCACCTCTCTACAGCGCTATCTGCTCTCTCCACGTTGTGCAGCATATACCTGCTTTTCACTCTTTTCTACTAGTGTCCTCTTAATGAACACCTTTTCCCTTTTCTCCACCATCTCTTCTCTCCCCTCTAGAAAGAAGCCAGTAAGACAGCCTCCTATGAATGTATAAGACCATAATGCACACACACTACGTACTCAGTGTGCAGCAGAGTCCAGTCCATTCTTTGTCTGAAGTGTTGACCTCAGTACTGGTTTCAGATCTGAGGCAGCAGCAAGTCTAGGGGTCACTTTCCCAGGGGATTCTCCAGATTGTTGGATCATCAATTCTGGTCTTTTAGTAGAGTTCTTGAACTGCACACCTCTTTTTCTCATGTTACATCAGGGACTCTACACTGTGTCCCCTTCAAGTCTGTCTTTGGTAGTGGCTGGGCAACATCTGTTCTTCTGGTCTCATGCTGATATAGTCTCCCAATCGTATATGTCCTTCTGTCTCCTGGGCTCATTTTTTCTTGTGTCATTGATATTCTTGGTCATCATCTGTTCCAGGTAGACTGGGACCAATTGATGTTCCTCAGAGAGCTTCTTGCTAGCTTTTAAGTCCTCAGATGCCACTCACCAATATAGGTTGCAGAAGACTCTCTTAGTAAAAGACTAGTTATGCCAACTGACCTTGATTTCCCCTGAAAACACAGTTCCCAGACCCTTGTCCCTACTACTCTAGCCTTTGAACTATTGGGCTGAATTTAGAAACACTTTTAGTTTATGGTGTAGTCCTGTTATGGTGACCTGTCTTCTACTGAGTATTGTCACATCCTTCACCTAACAAGATTCCTATTCACTATCTAATCTTTGACCCAAACTCTCCCATCAAAGAGGCTTTTCTTCTGTACATGAGTCCTGTTTTAAGTCCTTGTAATAATGGTCTCATATAATACTTGTCCTTACTGATTACACTCAGCATAATGTCTTCTAGTTGATACCACATTATCAGATGCTTTCTAAAATCATCATTTTTCTTTATCATTGCATAGTGTTCCATTGAGTATATACACCACAGTTTGTCCATTCTTCTGTTGATGGACATCTTGGTTGATTCCTATTTTTCCTATTGTAGACTGTGCTGCAATAAACATTAGTGTGCATGCATCTGTTCATATGACAGCCCTTATTTCTGTATGATATAGTCCAAACAGTGGGATTCCTGGATCATATGGTATTTCTACTTCTAGTTTTTAAAGGAAGCATCAAATTGCTTTCCAAGAAGGCTGTACCATCTCGCAGTTTCACTAGCAGGGCTAGAGAGTTCCAGCCTCCTCAGAGCTTTTCCAATATTTATTGTTTTGTGTTTTTTGGATTATTGCCAACCTCACTGGGGTGAGATGGTACCTAATTGTAGCTTTAATATGGATTTCCCTAATAGTTAATGACCGTGAGCAATTCCTTATGTGTCTCTTGGCTCCCAGAATGTCTTCTTTGGTGAAGTGTCTGTCCATCTCCTTTCCCATTGTTTAATTGGGTTATTTGTCTTTCCTTGTTGATATTTTGCAATACCTGATAGATAATAGAAATTAGACATCGATCTGACACATGATTGTCAAATATTTTTCCCATTCTCTAGGTGGTCTTCGAACTCTCTTGATAAACTCTTTGGATGAGCCTAAGTGTTTGCTTTTTAGTAGTTCCCATTTATCTATTTTTTCTTCTGTTGTTTTTGAACTGTCAGTAAGATTTTGTAGTCTAGATAACTGTGTTTTAGAATTTCCATTGTTATCCCTACTTTTTCTTCGATAATCTTTGTTGCTTTAAGTTTGATATTTAGGTCTTTGATCCATTTTGATTTAGTTTTGTGTAAAGTGTAAGACATGGGTCTTGTTTCAGTTTTTTTTTTTCAGAACATTTTGGAAATGTTCCATCTTTTTATATGTTGTGGAACAGATTTGCCAACACCATTTGTTAAAGAGACTATTTTTACCTCAGTTTACAACCTTTGGGCCTTTGCGGAATATAAACTGTTCATAGGAGGATGGTGATATTTCTGGGTTCTGTATTGTGTTCTAGTGGTCTATAGATCTGTTTTTGTACCAGTACCAGACTATTTTGAATACCATGCCAAGCCAGGCCAAGTGCCGTTGCAGTGTAATAAGTTGTAAAGTTGGGTAATGTGAGGCCTTTCACCATGTTCCTCTTCTTCAGTAGTGTCTTATTTATCCAGGGTTTCTTCCCTTTCCAAACAGAGTTAGCAATTTGTTTCTCCATCTCATTAAAAAATGACTATGGAATTTATATTGGGATTACATTGTATATGTAGATTGCTTAGGGTAGAAGAGAAAATTTTATAATGTTAATTTTTCCTACCTATTTGCAAGATAGGTTTCTCCACTTATTTAAGTCTCTTTTGATTTCTTACACTGGGGTCTTGTAATTTTTCCTATGTAGTTTTCTTACATCTCTGGTTAGATTTTTTTCCTAGGTATTATATCTTCTTGGGGGCTATTGTAAACTGTATCATTTTGGTAATTTCCTCTTTAATAACATCTTTGTCATTGTAAAAGAATCCTATTGATTTATTTATGTTTATCTTATGTCTGGATAGTTTGCTGAACTCGTCTACTAGTTCAGTGATTTATTTATAGATTCTTTTGGGTTCTTTGTGTAGATGATCATATCATCTGCATATAGGGATATTTTTACTTCCTCTCTGCTGATGTGGATGACTTTTTTTCTTTGTCTGGTCTGATAGCTTTGGCCACAGCCTTTAGCACAACGTTGAATAGGGGTGGTGACAGTGGCATTCTTGTCTAGTTCCTGTTCTCAAGGGGAATTCTTTCATTCTCTCTCCATTCAAAATGATGTTGACAATTGGTTTTACTTAAATGTCCATTATTGCATGGAGGAATTTCCCTTCTATTCTTATTTTACTGAGAGTTTTTAACATGAAGGAGTGTTTGTCAAATGCCTTTTCTGCACCAATTGATAAAAGCAAGCATTTTTTTCTACTATGTGTTATTTATGTGATTGATCAGATTGATTGTTTTTCTGATGTTGAACAAATCCTGCTTCCCTGGTATGGATCCTAATTGCTCGTGATTAGTTATTTTTTTGGTATGTTGTTAAATTCTATTGGTTAGGATTTTATTGATGATTTTTGCATCTAATTTCATGAGTGATACTTTTTTAAATTTGTCTTTCTTTTTTGTGGTATCTTTACCCAAATTTGGTATGAGAGTTATGCTGGCTTCATAGAATGAATTTGGGAATGTTCCATCCTTTTCTACATTGTAGAATAGCTTCAGTAGTGTTGGAGTTAACTCCTCTCTAAAAGCTTGGTAGAATTCTCCTGTGAAGCCGTCTGGGCCAAGATTTTTTTGTTTGGTTATTTTTTTATTACTTTTTAATCTCTTCTTTCATGATGGGTTTATCAAGTTCTTAAACTTCTCTTTTTGATAATTTTGGCAGGTGATGTGAATCTAGAAATTTGTTCCTTTTCTCCAGGTTTTCAAATCCGCTAGAGTACAGTTTTTGTACTACTCTATTAAGATACTTTTAATTTCAATTCAGTCTGTGTGACATCTCCTGTCTCATTTCTTATTCAGATTGTTTCCTCTCCTGTTTTTCTTCTGTGAATTTAGCTGAGGTTTATCAATTTTATTGTTCTTTGAAAAAATGACAACAAAAAGAACAGCTTTTGTTTGTTAGTTCTCTCAATTGTTTTTCTATTCTCTAACTCATTTAATTCTCCTCTAATCTTTATTATTTGTTTTCTTCTGATGCCAAAAAGGCTCTTTTGTTGTACACTTTTTACTTGTTCCAGTTGTAGGGTTCCCTCTCTGGTCTGGGTCCTTTCTTCATTGTGGATGTGTGTATTAGTAGAGATGAATTGACCTCTGAGCACTAGTTTTGTTGTATCCTATAGGTTCTAGGAGTATGTTTCCATTCTCATGTGATTCCATGAATTTCTTTATTGCATCCTTGACTCCCCTAACTAATTAGGACTCTGAATGCTGTGTCTTGCATTGTATCCTTGGGTATACATCTGGTGTAATTGATTTTCTAATTGAAGAATCTCATGGCAACCAGATTCGAGTAGACGGCACTTGGCTTGGCAATTGAAGAATCTTCTTCAGTGTATCTTGTAACTTTGGTTTGTTTTTTTGCAAAGTCTCTAAGGTTCTATTTGTCTGAGAATGTCCTAATTTCTCTTCATATCTGAGAGGCAATTTTGCAGAGTATACAATTCTTGGTTGGGAGTTTTTTCTTTCAAGACTTTGTATGTGTTATACTATGGCCTTCTTGCCAACATAGTTTAGGTTGAAAAACTGGAAGTCAGTACAAAAGCCTTACCTTTGTATATTAGTTTTTATTAAAGCCTAGTTGCCTTTAAGAGCTGGTCCTTATGTTTCATTTTATTAAGCTTGACTATGATATGTCTTGGTGTCTTTGTTTTGAGGTCTCCCTTTTGTGAAGATCAATGAGAATCTTGAATGGCTATCTTCTCTTCTATCATGTCAGGGGAGTTTTCTGTCAGCAACTCTTCAACAATTCTCTCTGTATTTTCTGCTATTCCCTCCCTCTTCTGGATCTCCAATTATACATAAATTGTCCCTCCTGATAGAGTCCCACTTGTTTATTAGTGAGTCTTCATTTTTCTTGATTCTTTTATCTGATTTCTCCTCATAGATGCTAGTGTCAGTTGCTTTATCTTCAGTCTCACTAATTCTGCATTCCGTTTCCTCAATCCTGCTCTTTTGGCTTTCCACTAGATTGTCTAACTCTAATTTTGTTATCGATCTGCTGCATTTCAGATTATTGATGTTCCAGCAGTTCATGTAGCTTGTTTAGGTTTTCATTTTATTCTACTGCACTTTGTTTAATCTTCATCATGAGATCTAGAAGGGCTATATACTTAATTCTTTTTTATTCTGTCTGCAATAATTTCAGGGAGGTTTCTTCATCTACCAAGTGTTTTAATTCTTTTTCTTTTTTTGAAGTTTTCCAGAGCCATTTTGATTTGCTTTTTTAAATGGTTAGATATGGTTTGTTGTCTTCACAGTATCAGAAAGCTGTTTAGCTTCTCCAGTGTTGGACAGTAGAAGCTATGGCATAGCTCTAAGAAAGGAATGAGTGAGGGCACTTATAGACTTGATTGCCAGCTGCTGCTGCTGCTGCATTCTCTGGGTGCAGCTGTCTTAAATACAGTTTCTCTGGTGAGAGAGACACTGTTCTGTTCAGTGATGTTGCTCAATGTGGCACCTAGCTTCAGCTGGGAGCTCAGGGGTGGCAGGCTCTGCCTTCTGTCTGACAAAGATGGTGACCTACTGGTGTCAACTCTCTTGAGTGCAACATGCAGACATTATGGCATAGCTCAGAGAAAGGAGGCGGGAAGGATGCCACCACACTCATAAATCAGCCACTGCAGTGTTCTGTAGATACGATTCTCTTAAAAACTGCTTTTATGCTGAGAGAAGTGCTGTTCAGTGGCAGCCAGTAGCCACCCTCAGGGGTGTCAGGCCCTGCCTCCTAGCTGACAAAGATTGAGAGTTGGCTTTCACAGACTGAAGGTAACTCACTATTTTGGTTTTTTTTTCTCTGCCTTGGCCAGTAGGTAGAGCTGGGGCTTGACTGGTGTCTAGCCTCAGGTGCATTGGTGGTGGGATTGGCAGGTGAAATTGCTGTGTTTGGGGGGCCCAGCTTTGGACTCTGCATCTCGCACCTTTGGCCTTTCCACATGGGTTGTGCAGGAGCAGGAGATGAGCTTGTGTGGGAGACCGTCTTGTTCTACCAGGAGGAAGATACACTCATATGAAAGACCCAGCTGGACTTAGTTCCTAGGCTGGGAGGCAGCACCTGCCCAGAGGAGAGCACTTTTCTGGCAGAAAAGCAAGATTCTACACAGTGTCACCTACAGCTAGGCCTGACAGCAGAGGCCAGCAGGGCATTAGTCTTTCTGTATTCCGAGCTTGTTTATAACACCTATGGTTTGATATAGAGGTGCTTACTTTCTCAGCTGAGAAGAGAGACATACACACCTGGAAATCTGACTGACTTTGGAAGTTGCCAGACACCTTTTACCTTTCATTTTAAGAAGGCCTCAAGAAGCAAATGTAGTCCATCCTCATAGCATCTCTCCCAGCCTCTGTTGACTCACATGATGCCCAAAAAGCAACAGACCGTGTAGAAAACTGTAACCAAGAAATCACCCATGGCTTCAGAAAGCCCCCAAAAGAAAGTACCACAAGACTTCTCAGACAAAGAAATCTTACTGAAACTATTGGAAGGTGAATACAAAAGGATTATGTATAGAGCCTTCTTAGACATTATACAAAATGTAGCAGAGCAAAATGAAAAATTAAGCAAGCTGTTCGATATGATTGAACACCGGTGCTCTGAAATCCAACAGATTAAGAACAAAATCAAAGACATGGAAACTTCAGTTCAAAACCAAGACAACAGAATGCAACAATTGGAAAACAGACTTTCTGACTTGGAAGACAGAGCTACTGACTCCAGCATCTATGAAGAGAAATCAGAAAAAAAGAAACAAGAAAAATGAAAAAGCATTAAGAAGCATGCGGGACTCTATTAAGAGGAACAATCTACAATTAATTGACATTCCTGAACAAGGCGAGACATGTGAGAACAAAGTATTGTTGCCGAGTTGCTGGCAGAAAACTTCCCAGAAGTTATGAAAGAAGAGAATATAGATATCTAAGATGCATATCGAACACCACACAGTGTAGATCTCAAAAGGAAGACTCCATGACAGTGCAGTTGCAGAGATAAATTGATCTCTGAGTACTGCTTTTGGTGTATTTTCATTCTCATATGATTCCATGAATTTCTTTATTTTGTCCTTGATTTCTTCTATAACCCAAGGCTTTTTGAGCAAAGTGTTGTTAAGTTTTCATAAGTTTGAATATTTACCTATGATTTTTCTGCTATTGATTTCAACTTTTATGCCTTTATGATCCAAGAAGTTACTTTGCAGTAAATCAATGGTTTGGATTTTGTAGAGAATTTCTTTATGATCTAACACATGGTCTATTCTGGAGAATGTTCCTTGTGCACTGGAGAAGAAGGTGTACTTATCCGTTGATGGGTGAGAAGATCTGTATATGTTGATGAGTTCAAGTTGGTTGTTGCAACAAGATCTTTTGTATCTTTATTGAGCTTTTTTACTGGATGATCTATCCTTTACTGAAAGAAGAGTGGTGAGGCTTAAACTACTGTTGTGGAATGATCTATATCATTTTTCAAAGTTGTCAGTGTTTGTTCAATGTATTTAGATGCTCTGGTATTGAGTGCATAGATGTTTAGTATTGCTAAGTCCTTCTTGAATATTGAACCTTTCAGCGATACATAGTGACCATCTTTGTTCACAGTAGTGCATTTTACATTGAAATATGTTTTCTCTGAGACTAGTATTGCCATACCTGCTCTTCTTTGCATGTTGTTAGCTTGGTATATATAATCCTGCCCTTTAATTTTCAGTTTGTTCATATATTTCAGTCTAAGGTGTGTTTTTTGTAAGCAACATATAGACTGGTCACGTCTTTTGATCCAGATGTCACTCACTGTCTCTTTATTGGAGCAGTCAGACTATTTACATTCAACATAATTATTGATAGCTATGTGTTTAGTGCTATCATTTTTGTGTCATTATTTTTATGTTGATGTTTTCTACATTCCTCTTAATATTCTGTTCTGGGTCATTCTTCTTTATAGGTTGACGTTTTAGTATTAGTTTTGTGTTTGTTGAGATTTCTTGTTTTCATATGTAGCATTAGTATTTCACTTTGCAGCTACACCTATGATTCCCCTTAGCACACTAAGGTTAAACTCAATTTTAACTTCTGCATAACTTTTTAATTTCCCCTCCATCTGAAAGGACTATAACTACTGTAGTATGCCCCTCTTTTTAGTGTTACAGTGTCACAGTTTTCATGATATGATCACTGACATCCTTCTTTTAATATGGTAGCTTTGATTGAGTTTTGTGACTTCCTTAACTGAGTAAAATTCTGGATGTTGTGTCCCGCATTGCCACCTTTAATATACATTTAATGGTCTTGCTTTTCTAAGCAAAGAGCTTCTTTCAGTATTTCACGTAGTTTGGGTTTAGTTTTTACAAAGTCTATAAGCTTCTATTTACCTGCAAATGTCTTCATGTCATCATCATATTTGATAGACAATTTTGCAGAATCTATAATCCTTGGTTGGAATATTTTGTCCTTCAGGGCTTTGAATGTGTCATCCCACTGTTTTCCAGTCAGCATCATTTTTGCTGAGAAGTCAGATGAAAGCCTACAGGGTTTCCCTCAGAGTGTTAGCTTTGCTTTGAGACTTGCTGCCTTTAAAAGTATCTGGTTATGTTTCATTTTATTAAGCTTGATCGTAATACGTCTTGATGTCTTTTCTTTTGGCATTTCTTTTGTGGTGTTCAATACACATCTTAGATACCTGCATTCTCTTTGTTCATAATCTCAGGAAAGTTTTCTGTCAGCATCTCTACAACAGTGCTCTCTGTACTGTCATCATCCTTTCTCGTTCAATAATTCCAATTAAATATAATTTATTCCTCTTAATAGAGTCCCACATGTTCCTTAATGCTTCTTCATTTCTCTTATTTCTTTTCTCTAATTGTGCCCCATAAATGCTGATGCCAGTTGCTCTGTCCTCAAAGTCACTAAGTCTAACTTCTATCTTCTGAATTCTACTCTTTGGCTTTGAATTGTATTATCTAATTCTGTAATTTGGTTATTGATCTACTATATTTCAGATCATTGACGTTCCATCAGTTCAAATAGCTCACTGAATTTTTCGTTCTGTTCTGGACCCTCTAGGAGAGTTCTATACGTAATTCTTTTGTACATGACCTCCAATAGTTTCAGGAAGGCTTCTTCATCTGGAAATTTTTTTTAATCTTTAATTTAGGAGTTTTCTGGAGTCAAAGTGAACTGCCTTATTAAACGATTAACTATGATCTGCTGTCTGTGTACCATCTAGATGCTGTTTGATTTCTCCAGTTTTACCTCAACAGGAGCTGAGACATAATTCTAAGAGATGAGCTGGTCATCATCCATTTCTGTATACTCTAGTAGTTTTTTCCAGGTGGACTCTCTGCCTGTTAGGTGACAAAGATGCCATCCTGCTTATAGAGATACTGGGCTGTCAGTTGACCCTACAGTGTGAGTCAGAGAAGGGTGGGGGGGAAACTGCTGGGCCTCTTATCAGATAGATCTCCAGATGAGTACATAGGCCTCTCAACCCTAAAAGTAAACTTCACTTCTATGTGGAGAACCATCCTAGGTGATGAAGACCAGAGAACTCTCAAACTAGGAGCTATCTAAAGTGCTGCTGAATACGGGCCTTCCAGCTGATGAAAGAACATTACCAGCCATTTGCAGAAGCTGCAGTTCTTGGATATGGTGAAACAGCAGAAGCAGATGTCAGACGGCCACTAGCTCATCTTTGAGGTCAGAAGATTCCTACAATACTGGTGCCTAGTGAAATATTTCAGGTCCTAGGCTCCCCAGTTGTTCAGTGCTCCATATAAATATCACTCCAGACCTTAGTTCTCAAAGGGAAATGAGGAGATGTTTGTTTGTTTGTTTGTTTTTAATTAATGCCAGGCTCATTGGTGTGAGAGGGTATCTCATTGTAGTTTTGATTTGAATGATCATGGGCATTTCCTCATGTGTCTGTCAGCCACCTGAATCTCTTCTTTTGGTGAAGTAGTGAATGAGTGTTGGACTTTGTCAAATGCCTTTTCCACATCAATCAATAAAATCAAGTGGTTCTTGTCTTTTGCTGTATTAATATGGTTAATTACATTGTTTTTCTAATGTTGAACCATCTCTACATCCCAGGTGTGAATCCCTCTTGGTCATGGTGATTTATTTTGTTGATATATTGCTGAATTAGCAAGAATTTTTTTGACCATTTTTGTATCTGAGCTCGTGATAGATAATGGTCTCTAATTTTCCTTTTTCACAATGTGTTTATCTGGTTTTGGTGTCAGGATAATGCTGGCAACATAGAATTAATTTCAGAGTATTCCATCATTTCCTTTCCTCTGCAATACCTCTATTAACTGTCTTAGTCCTCTAGTACCACTCCAAGAAATACCACAAGTGGATGGCTCCAACAAAGAGAAATTTCATTTTGTCACATTTCGGTGGACCAAAAGTCCAAACTCGAAGTGTCAGATCTAGGGAAAGCTTTCCCTGCTGCCACTGGAGGAAGGTCCTTGTCTTCAATCTTCTCCTGGACTGGTGATTTCTGAGGCTCTGGGACTCTGGTCCTTTCCAAAAGATGTGCTCACCTCCCAGCACTGCTTCTTAGCAGTATGAATTCCCCTAAATCTCTCTGCTAGCTTCTTTCCTTTATAACTCATGAGACTACCTCAAGGCACAGAACAATCTTACATGTTGAATCCTGCTCCATCAAGAGAACTTCAGCCCATCCTCTCATGTTAACATCATGGAGGCAAGAATTCCAACATGGAGGAACATAATGGTCTAGCTAAATTGCTACACAGAGTTTGGGGGGGGGGGGCACAATTCAATCCATGACAGTAATAGTGGTGTTGATTCTTTTCTAATAATTTGGTAGAATTCTCTATTGAAGTTGTAAGGCTAGGGATTTTTTTGTTGGGAGTTTTTAATTACCTTTTCAATTTTTCTCTTTGTTATAGGTTTGTTGGTTGGTCTACCTCTGTTTGTGTTGCTTTTGGTGTGTAGTACATTTCTAGAAGTCTGTCTGTTTCCTCTTTTGCTGTTTTTGTTAGGTACCATTGGGTCAGAGTGTACCTACAAACAACAGGATGAAACATGGTGTAGTCCTGTGCCATGCCCACAATCATTTTCATGCTTAAACTCATTATTGCAGGCACTGTGTCAGTCCACCTCCTTGAGAATCTTCCTGCTTTTTGCTGACCCTCTATGTTAGCACACATGATGTTGTTTTCCATGGATTGAACCCTGCTGACAATGTGTCCAAAGTGTGTAAGACACACTTTTACCACCCTTGCTTCCAAGGAGCACTCTGGTTGTACTTTTTTCCAGAACAGTTCTGTTTGTTCTTTGGCAATCCATGGTATGTTCAACATTCTTCTCCAATACCACAATTCAAAGGCCCAAATTCTTCTTTCTTATTCATTGTCCAGCTTTCCCTTGCATATGAAGTAATTGAAAATACCATATCTTTGGTCAGGCACATTTTAGTCTTCAAGGTGACATCTTTTCAGCACTTTAAAGAGTCTTTTGCAGCAGATTTTCCTAATGTAATGTGACTTTTAATTTCTTGACTACTGTTTCTATGGGCATTGATTGTGTAACCACTTAAAATGAAATCCTTGACAATCTCAATCCTTTCTCCATTTATCATGATGCTGTTTACTGGTCCAGTTGTGAGAATTTTTGTTTTCTCGTTGTTGAAGTGTATCCCATACTGAAGGCTGTGATCTTCAATCTTCATCAGTGTTTCAAGTCCTCTTCACTTTTAGCAAATAAGGTTGTGTTGTCTGTGTAACTCAGGTTGTTAATAAGTCTTCCTCTAATCTTGATGTCTAGTTCTTATGCATATAGTCCAGCTTCTTGGATTATTTGCTTGTCACACAGATTGAAACAGTATGGTGAAAAGTCACAACCCTGACACATGCCTTTCCTGACTTTAAACCATGCAGTGTCCCCTTGTTCTGCTCAAAAGACTGCCTCTTTATCTATGTACAGATTTCTTGTGAGCACAATTAAGTGTTCTGAAATCCTCATTATTCCCAATGTTATTCATAATTTGTTATAATCCACACACAGTTGAGCACCTTTGTATAGTCAATGAAACATGGGTAAACAACTTTCTGGTATTCTCTGCTTTCAGTCAATGATATTCCCGGTTCCCCATCCTCTTCTGAATCTGGCTTGAATTTCTGGAAGTTCTCGACAGTTAATATGCTGTTGATGTTGTGTTTGAATGATCATATCTTGTAAGATTTCCAATTTGCTAGAGTATAACTTTTCGTAGTATTTTATGTCTTTTTAAAATTTCTGTTGGATCTGTTGTAATATCATCTATCATATTTCTTATTTGGTCTATTTGCTTCTTTTCCTGTCTTTCTTTTGTCAGTTTAGCCAGCGACTTACTGATTTTATTGATCATTTCAGAGAAACCTCTTGTGGTGGTGTTAATTCTTTCAATCATTTTTCTATTCCCTAATTCATTTAGTTCTACTCTAGTTTTTGTTATTTCATTTCTTCTTCTGAACATTGCTCTTTTGCTGTTGTCTTTTTTCTTATTCAAATTGTAAGAGTAATGTTTTCATTTCAGTCAGCTCTTTTTGTTATGTATATTTAATGATATAAACTGACACTGAATACTGCTGTTGTTGTGTCCCAAGGGTATTGGTTAGGATGTGTTTTCATTTTCATTTGATTCTCTGAATTTCTTTACCCGATGCTTGATGTTTCTATAACCCCATAGTTTTTGAGCAAAGTGTTGTTTACTCAACATGTGTTTAATTTTTTTCTTTCCTCTTTCTGTTATTGATTTCAACTTTTATGGCTTCATGTCTCTGAAGATGCTTTTTAATATTTCAATGCTTTGACTTTTATTAAGGGTTGCTATGTAGTGTATTTTGGAGAATGTTCCATTTACATTGGAAAAGAAAGCATACTTGGCTGCTGTTGAGTGGAATGTTCTGTATATTTCCATATCTTCATTGAAGTTTTTTTTCTGGTCACTTTGTCTTTCACTGAAAGTGATGCCTTGCAGTCTCTTCTATTATTGTGCAGCTGTCTATTTCTGTTTTCATTGCAGTCGGAGTTTGTTTTATCTATTTTGGAACACTGCCTTTAAGTGTGTAAATGTTTGATATTTTAAGTCCTGTTGATGTGCTGACCCTTTAATCATTATATAGTATGACTCCTTATCAGATGTGATGCATTTTTAAATCTATTTTATCAGAGATTAATATTGCCAGTCCTGATTATTACCATGAGAAAATGCAGAGTGGCCACAACAATATACTTGAACATACCAAGAATTGTGAAGATGGTACAGGGGTGAAATAAATTTTGTTCTACTTCAGATAGGGTACCCATGATTTGGAGTAGACTCAATGGCAACTTACAACAACATACCACATGTGCTTATGATAATGTCTCATTTTAATTATTTATAGAAGTCTTCTGGAAACACTGGTGGCATGATGTTAAGTGCTAAGGCTGCTAATTGAAAAGGTAGCAGTTAAAGCCCATCTGGTGCTCCTTGGAAACTCTGTTGGGCAGTTCTACTCTGTCCTACAGCATCACTGTGAGTTGAGATGAACTATATGGTAGTGGCTTTGTTTTGCATATACCTCTTCTGATCATTACCATGAGATAATGGAAGATAACTGTTTCATTGTTTTTCAGTTGTGTTCTTTAAGAAGTAAAAGTTCATTTGAATCTTTGCTCTAGAAATATGACTTTATAAAAAAACGATGGTGTTTATAATCAAATTTAACAAGAATAAATAAATATAAGGAAAGATGAAAGACAAATCTGGCAAATACTTTACACCCAATCCTTCATTTACTAGTGTTAGAGAGTGAAATGTTTCTTTCAATCAAAGCAGACTTCCACAACTGACATATTTCTTTATAAATATCCACCTCATTGAATGTAGGAAGCTAAATTAATAGTAATCAATGTGATTATCTTGAGATACCAGGGTAAACTGGAAAATGTGTGTGATCATGAAAATAATTACCAATTCTTCTCCCTTACTTTTCATAATGTATTTAAATGCAGAGCAATATGGGTGAGAAAAATTATGCATGCCATTCGTGTGTATATGTTTTACAAGGATAATTAACTTCACATTTATTAAGCAATCTTTTATATATTCCCCACTCGTTCAGTACAGTCAATCTGGATTTGTGTTTGTAAGACAAAACTATTTTTAAAGTTACATAATTGAACAAGAAAACTTGCAGCTATTTCAAAATAAATAAACTTATTCACCTGGAACTAAATTCCACAATGTACACCACAAAGTCAGTTAGTTTGGACTGGGGAGAAACAGGAGCTGGTGTAAAGAGTACATGAATTATGGTATTCACCAGGAAGTCCATTATGTAGACATCACTAGAGCACTATATAATGACCGGACCATCTGTTGTAGCCTACAACACAAAAAAAAAATTCCAAAAGTTAGTTCAGCAACGTGTAAGTTTGGTAGTGAAAGTGATGTTTCATTGGCTATTTTTTGGATGTCTTATTGTTTAAAAACATGATTCTTAAGAGGCACACTCAATCTTTCACAAATATTCATAGAATCATATATTCAGAAAAGGATAGAAAAAGAGAAAAAATTCTCATATATAAAACAATGCATACACTGAATATGAGTTAATTTATTAAAGTCACAAAGTGGTTATAGTTGGAGGCAAGATTAAAACTCGTATCTGTTTGTTAAACGCATACAAATTTTTACGTTATATAAACCATGCATTCAAATACCTTCCTCTTCACTGAGGTAATCTCTGTGGATGACTCCAGTGCCTTTATTAAAAATTATACATACAAATTAATTCACTTACATGACAATTTTACCAATTCATATCTCAGCCTGTTTTCCTCCACACATTGAGAATTTTGAAATTAAAGGATTAATCTAGCTTATTACCTATTGTCTACCAAGTACTTTGTTATCTTTCCACATATGCAGTTTATTTGATTCCAGTGTATAACATCTGGGAGAGTTTATGTGTGTAGTCACCATTTATGTTGTTGAAAAGGAAGTATTAGCAAGGAAGAAGTCATTAGACTTGAAAAATTCTATCATGTTATCTCATGTATCACTTCTGTTATCAAGGTTGTATTTTCCAAATACCAGTTCTTTTTTGTTTCCAACTTTCTCATCCTAATCACTGATAATTCTCAATGAATCTTAATTGCATGTTTGATCTATTTTGGACTGCAGAAGTTGGTAATAATCTTCAATTTCTTCATCTTTGGCCTTAGTGGTTGGTGTATAAATTTTAATAATAGTAATATTAACTGGTCTTCCTTGTAGGCATATGTAAAGTATCCTATCACTAATAGCATTGTACTTCAGGGTAGATATTTAAATGCCCTTTGTGAGAATGAATGCACTGCCTCACCTCTTCAGTCTGTCATTTTCTGCAGAGAACATGTGATTATCTAATTCAAACTGGCTAGTAACTGTCCATTTCAGCTCACTAATGCCTAGGATATCAATGTTTATGTGTTCCTTTTTTAAAAATTGTATTTTATACGATGGTGTATGGAATAAAGTTGTTTCTCATTAAATATTTACTACATATATTGTTTAATGACATTGGTTTACAACCCCACAACCGGTCCAAATTACCGCTTCTCAGCCTTAGGTTTCCTTTGTGATGGGTTTATTAAGTTGTTCTGCTTCATGTTGTGATAATTTGGGTAGGTGGTATGAGTCAAGGAATTGGTCCATTTCCCCTAGGTTTTCAAATTTGTTAGAGTACAGTCTTTCATAGTATTCCATTATGATATTTTTGATTTCTGTTGCATCTGTGGTGACAACTCCCCTCTCATTTCTAATTTGGGTTATTTGTTTCCTTTCCTGCCTTTCTTTAGTAAGTTTAGCCAGTGGTTTATCAATTTTGTTGATCTTTTCAAAAAACCAGCTTTTGGTCGTTTCAATTTTTTCAATTGTTTTTCTATTCTCTAATTCATTTAGCTCTGCTCTAATCTTTATGATCTCATTTCTTCTGGTGCCCGAGGGGTTCCTCTGTTGTTCTCTTTCTGCTTGTTCAAGCTGTAGAGTTAGTTCCTTGATTTGGTTTCTTTCTTCCTTCCAGATGTGTGCATTTATGGAGAAAAACAGACCTCTGAGTATTGCTTTGGCTGTATCCCATAGGTTCTGGTAGGAAGTGTTTTCATTCTCATTGGAATCCATGAATTTCTTTAATTCATCCTTGATTTCCTCTATAACTCATGTTTTTTTGAGCAAGATGTTGTTCAATTTCCAAGAGTTCCACTTTCTATCTCTGTTTTTTCTGCTATTGATTTCAACGTTTATGGCTTTATGATCTGAGAATATGCTTTGCAGTAATTCAATGGTATGGATTTTGTTGAGCATTGCATTATGGCCTATCACGTGGTCAATTCTGGAGAATGTTCCATGTGCACTGGAGAAGAAGGTGTAGTTATCTGCTGATCGGTGGAAAGTTCTGTATATATCAATGAGGTTTAGTTGGTTAATTGTGTCAATGAGGTCTTCTGTATCTTTGCTGAGCTTTTTTCTAGATGATCTGTCTAGTGATGAGAGTGGAGTGTCAAAGTTTCCCACTATTACTGTGGAGTCATCTAACTCTCTTTTGAGTGTAGTCAGTGTTTCTTCAACATATTTAGGTGCTCTGACAATAAGTGCATAAATATTTAATATAGTTAAGTCTTGCTTGTATACTGAACCTTTCAGCAATAAATAGTGTCCATCTTTGTCCACAATGGTGGATTTGACACTAAAATTGATTTTGTCTGCTTAGGTTTCCTATTACCAGGTTTTCTGTCGCCTCCTGCGTTGAAGTCTTTACCCCTGAACTGCTGCGCTCCTTTAGTCTCATTTTGTCATCTAGGCTTGTTCAGTCTTTGACTCAAGAGTAAAGCCTCAGTAGTAACTTTATTCCTGAGCTGAAAGGCTGTTTAGAGGACCATACTCTCAAGGTTTCTGTCAGGCCACCAAGTCGGCTTTTCTTTTCTTTTTTTTTCATTGGAATTTGTGCTACATTTTTCCAGGCTCTGTCTGGAACCTTCTATTGTAATCCCTGTCAGAGCAGTCAGTAGTGGGAGTCACACACTTTCTAATTGTGCTGGAGTCCACTGTAGATGTGATCTGTTAGTATTTGGACTAATCTTTTCCTCGTTTCTTTGGTTTACTTCATTCTTCCTTGTTTCCCAAGGGGTGAGACCAGGGGAATGTCCCAGATGGCTGCTCACAGGCTTTTCAAGTACCTAAAGCTTCTTACTAAAGTAGAATGTAGAGCACTTTTTTAAAAAACAAACTATGGTATGTCGATTGAGCTAGACGCCCCTCAAGACCATGGTTCCCACAGCCCCCAGCCCAGCAACTGAGTCCCTCAGGAAGCTAGGATGTGTCTACAGAGCTTCTATAGCCTTGCCTTGGATGAGTTGTGCTGGGCTTCTCCAGTATGGTGCACTGTCTTACTCTTCTCCAAAGTTACTGCTTACCTATTGTCTGTTTAGTGTTTTTCTATCCCCATCCCTCCCTTCCCTGGTACATATCAAAGATTGTTTCTTTTTATGTATAAACTTTTTCACAAGTTTTTGCAGTAGTCGTTTCATACAATGTATGTTTTCTTGTGACTGACTTACTTCACTCAGCATAATGCCCTCCAGTGTCCTCCATGTTAGGAGATGCTTCATAGATTCATTGTTTTTCTTTATTGTTACAAAATACTCCATTGTATGTGTATACTACCTTTTATTCATTCATCTCTTGGTGGACATCTAGGCTGTTTCCAATATTTTATTATTACTATTGTGAACAATGCTGCAATAAGCATGAATGTGCAATCTGTGTATTTGTGTGATGACACTTACTTCTCTAGGACATATTCCTAGTAGTGGAATTGGTGAATCATATGATATTTCTATTTCTAGATTTCTAGGAAAATGCCATATCGTTTTTGAAAATTGTTGCATCATTCTGTACTCCTACCAGCAGTGCACAAGAGTTCCCAAGTCCTCACAGCCTCTCCAACATTTATATCCTCAGTTTTCATTTGATTTGATTTTATTTGATTCATGCCAGTGATGCTGGGATGAGATGGTCTCTCACTGTGGTTTTGATTTGCATTTCTCAAATGGCTGGTGATGTGAACATTCCATGATGTGTCTGTTGGTTGCTTTAACAGTTCCTTTGGTGGCCTGTTCATTTTCTTTGTCAATTTTTAAAATTGGATTACTTGTATTTCTGTTATGGAGGCATTGTATTTCATTATACATCTTAGAGATTAGACATTTGCCTGATTTGAACAGTAAAATTTATTTTCCTAGTCTGTAGACTCTCTTTTTACTCTGTTGGTGATGTTTGTTGATGAGACACAGTGTTTTACTTCTAGAAGATCCTAATTATCCAGTTTATCTTCTGGAGTTTGTGTGTTAATGTTGTGTATGAGTGCTTCTAGCACTGATCCCACTGTTTCTTCTATGAACTTTACAGTTTTTAGCTTTATATGTAGGTCCTTAATCCATTTTGAATTAGCTTTTTAATATGGCATGAGATATGGATTCTGTTTTGTTTTTTTGCAGATGGGCATTCATCTTTGCCAGCACCATTTGTTAAAAAGACAGTCTTTTCCTCATTTGATGGACTTTGGGCCCTTGTTGAGTATCAGGCGATTATACCTAGATGGATCCATATCTGAGTTCTCAATTCTGTTCCAGTGGTCAGTGTATCTATTGCTGTGTCACCACCAGGAAACCCTGTTTTGCTTACTGTAGCTGCATAGCAGTTTCAGTGGAAACCCTAGTAGCAAAGTGGATAAATACTACATCTGCTAACCAAAAGTTAAGCAGTTCACATCCACTAGAATTTCTTTTGAAACTCCATTGGACAGTTCTGTTCTGACCTATAGGGTTCTCATGAGTTGGATTTGACTCAGTGGCAGCGGCTTTTGGTATAGCAGTTTCTGAGGTCAGATAGTGTGTGTCCTCCTCTTTATTCTTCTTTTCCAAAAGTACTTCACGTATCCTGGACTTCTTCCCTTTTCATACAAAGTTAGTTGTAAGTTTTTCCATCTCTTTAAAGAATGTTGTTGGTATACAGATCAGGATTGCACTGTATTTATAAATCACTTTGTGTAGAATTGTCATTTTCAGAATGTTTTGTCTACCTATCCATGAGCATGGTGAGTTTTACCATTTATGATTTCTTGCAGGAGTGCTTTGTAGTTTCCATCATATAGGTCTTTTACGTCTCTGGTTAGATTTATTTCTAAGTATTTTACTTTTTTTAGGGGCTATTACAAATGATATTGTTTTTCTGATTTTTGTTACATCTTTATTTTTATTGGTGTATAGGAATTTTGTTGATTTTTGTATGCCAATCTGGCATCCTTCTTTTCTGCTGAATCTATTAGTTCCAGTAGTTTTCTTGTGGACTCTTTTGGGTTTTCTATGTATCGTATCATGTCATCTACAAATAGAGGAGTTTAACTTTTTCATTATCAATTAGGGTGCCCTTTATTTCTTGTTCTTGTCTTATTGCTCCAGCTAAAACTCCCAGCACAAAGGAGTGGTGATAAAAGGCATCTTTATCTTGTTCCTGTTCTCAGGAGGAACGTTCTCAGCCTATCTCCATTAAGAATGGTGTTGTTTGATGTATTCACATAGATGCCCTTTATTATGTTGAGAAATTTCCCTTTTATAACAACTTTAGTGAGAGTTTTTATTAGGAATCTGCTTTGGACTTTGTCAAATGCCTTTTTTGCACTGATTGAGATGATGATGTGATTCTTTTTTTTTCCTATTATTTATGTGATTGATTGAGTTTCTAATGCTGAACCATTCTTGCATACCTGGCATAAAGCCTATTTGATCAGGCTGTATGATTTGTTTTTATATGGTGCTGAACTCTATTAATGGTATCCTGTCAACAATTTTTGTATCTATATTTAGATGCAAAAGAAATATTGGTCTTTCACTTTCTTTTAGTATGGTGTCTTTGCCTGGTTGGGTATCATGGATAAGCTGGCTTCCCAGATGAATTTAGAAGTATTGTTTCCTTTTCTATGTTCTGAAATGGCTTGTGTGGTAATGGTGAAAGGTCTTTTATGGATGTTTGGTAGAATTTTACAGTGAAGACATCTGGGCCAGGGTTTTCGGTGTTGTTGGGAGTTACTTAATTACATTCAAATCTCTTTTTATGGGTTTGTTCAGATTATCAACAACATTTGTGTTATTTTCAGTAGATAGGGTATTGATACCCCTTTGAGAATCATACAACTCATAGAGGCGCCGTAGGTCAGAGAGGAACTGCCCCACAGAGTTACCAAGGAATGCCTGGTGGATTTGAACTGCCAACCTTTTGGTTAGCAGAGGTAGCACTTAACCGCTATGTCACCAGGGCCTTCAGTGTATTTATAGAAATCTATAGATTTTCTCTAGGTTTTCAAACTTACTGGAGTACAGTTTTTCATAGTACTCTGTTATGATACTTTTTATTTCATTTGTCTCCGTTGTAATGCCCCTTAGGTTATTTCATAGTTAGACTACTCAAGTCCTGTCCTGTTTTTCTTTTGTCAGTTTGGTCTATGGTATGTTGATTTTGTTGATATTTTCAAAGAACCAAACTTGGTTTTGTGTAGTGTTTCTGTTGTTTTTCTTTTCTCTATTTCATTTACTTTTGCTCTGATTTTTATTATTTGCTTTCTTCTGGTGTCTGTGTGCTTCTTTTTTCTTCTCTTTTTGTTTGTTCAGGTTGTGTATGTAATGTTTTGATATTTTCTCCTTCTTCTGTTTTGAAGTGTGAATTTACTGCTATAAAGTGACATCTGAGGACTGTCTTTGTTATTTAGCAAAGGTTTTTGTATGCTGTGTTTTATTCTTATTTGATTTTGGGAATTCCATAATTGCATCTTTGATTTATTCTATTAGCCAGTAGTTTTTAAGCAGGGTGTTACTCAGTTTTCATGTAACTGATTTTATTTTCCTTGTTCTCCCTATTATTAATTTCTGCTTTGATGCTGTTGCATTCAGAGAAGATATGAGGTCTGACAATTAAGATCATGCACTTGCCACCATGTGCTTATGTTGGCATCACTGTACAAACAATTAGGTAAGATTTCATAACCTTGGCATATCAGTGTCTCACAGCTATGTTCATGTCACCATGTGGTAGTGTTTTGCTGAGTGGCATTCATTACTGATGTTGTGTATTTTTGTGTGTTGTCATGATAATATTGGAGCTTGAATTAGAGCAACAAACAAACACTAGATTTCTTGTTAAACTTGGCAAGAGTGGAAGTGAAATCAGGGACATGTTAGTCTAAGTTTATAGGGATAATGCCATGAAGAAAATGGTAGTGTACAAATGAATTAAACATTTTTCTGAGGGCAGAGGAAGCATCACTAATGAAGAGAGGTCAGGGTGGCCAGTAATGAAGAGCACTGATGAAAACGTTGTAAAAATGTGTCCAAAGAGCTCCTGGTAGATTTGAGCTGCTGACTTCTGGCTAGCAGATATAGCACTTAACCCACTACACCATCAGGGTTTCCTCCATAGCTACTAATACATAATCATAATTATTTTATAATTATAATTAATTTTATAGTTGTTTTCATAATCATAATTATTTTTATAATTCTAATTATTTTCTGTGCTAACTCCTGCCATTATTGAAAGACAATGGATGAGAAACTTCTTCCTTTATATAATCAAATTTCCACTTTATTAATCGGTTGCACAAAACAATAAAATGGAAAATTGCTCAAAAAGGACTTTACCACTCAGTATATTGATTTCTTCCCCAGTCACAGGTCAAGATTCCTTAGAGTGGCCATGTCTGCAGTCCTTACTGATGATATTGACCTCATGAGCAAGTTTTAAGAGAAAAAGAAGGGTAAAACCCAAATCAAAATGTATAGAGAGCTTGAGCTTGGCAGAATAAAATTACTTTTGTTGGAAAAGGGCCAAGATATCAACGTGAACAATCATGACTGAAAAAGCATATACATGCCTTGGAACACTTTTAATGACCAGATTCAGAGCATCAATACCCATTTTCAATCTCCTGCCTCTCAACGTGGAAAGTTTGGTGGGGTTTGGAAGCAAAACTTGTATACGGTTGAAATGAAGGACAGAGATATTATGCTCTCAGGGTGCATAGTGTCTGCAAGGAAATGGAAACTCTACTCTCAGATCTGGAAACTTAATCTCAAATGTCCATAGAACACTATTGATGATTTTCTTTACTGCAGTTGTGCCCAGGAAAGATAACATATGATGTCTCGTTTGTGCCTCCCCTGGGCTAGGTGGAGGAGAGAAAGCTGTCAAGAAAGAGCCAGTTCATCAGGCTCTGCTGGAATTCTGACAACTCCAGTGTGACCTCACTTCTGCACCCTGTTGCCTTGTAATGGTGGTTATAATTGTGAGACTATAAAAAGTCACCTTGAGGAAGAACAAGGGGTATTCACTGAAAGCTATGTCAGAAAAGTTTTTAAAAAACTGTCTTGAATTTCCTTAGGGACAGCAAGGACTGAGCTGAAAGTTATAATTATTCAGGAAGGGGATTATTGGAGAAATTTCAGCTGGCATATTGTACCATGGGAGGATTATATTTGGCAAGGAATAACATTATAACCTATGCAAGGCAATGAGTGACTGTTGTGTGATTTGAGGTAAACTTAAGTGTAATTACAGAAGCAAAGAAATGAGCAAGCCTCACCAACTTCCAGCAGAAGAATGGGAAAAAAATATCTATTGTTGCCTCAATGAGATTAACAATCTTTTCCCCAACTCTTTGACAAAGGGAGTGTGGTAGCTAGAACAAGGATAGAATTTCAGAGCATTGTGAATTCCCAGAGAAGCCCTCACTGAGACAAGGAAAGACAGAAGTGTTAAGAAATAGGAAACTTGAGGAATAGTGTGCACATCCCAGAAAGGGTCAGGATGGCAATAAATCCAGAGGAGCCAAAGCAGAAACCACATCCCAAACTGTGACACAAGAATGTGCCCTCTGGAGACATGGCCAAATTAGGATTAACTGGGAGTGACAGAGACAGTCCTGAGGGGATTAAGAACTCCCGAGGACTGTTGTATAAATTTTAAGTACTTCACCCTCACTTCGTGTAGGAGTTCAGTGATAAAATAAAGGCCCCATTGACCCAATTGTTGTTGTTAGGTACTCTTGAGTTAGCTCTGACCTGTAATGACCTCATGTAGAATAAAACAAAACATTGCTCTGTTCTGCGCCATCCTTACAATCATTGCCGTGCTTGAACCCATCATAGCAACCCATCATAGATGTCAATCCATCTCATTAAGGGTCCTCCTCCTTTTCACTGATCCTTTTGTTAGGGTCCACCATTTTCAAGATGTGACACTGTTACTTTAAAGGTTAAATTTTATTAAAAAATATGCCCAATAGGAGAAATACTGGTGCACCAGGGACACACCCCAAGCTACACACAGCAGGGGGCGACCCGGCTAACTTCTTATCAGGCATTTTTATAGTCAAACTTCAAAACAGGGAGAGAAAGCAGACCCCTTCATTGATTGGTTGAGGCCACCTGGAGCTTTCTGGTTGTAAAATGTAGTCATTGGCAATGTTTTCTTTTCAGATGGTCCAGGGTCAAGAGGTTATTTGTAAAGTTGTTTCTAAGCTTCAAGGCTATTTTCCTGGGTTTGTTTCTGTCCGATGTTAAGTAATCTATGGTAATTTTTGCTTTTCTCTGTTAAGTTTCCTGGGGCCTTTTGTCTTAATAACTTAAGTCTTTACTGCTCTCTTCCTGGGGCCTTTTATCTTAACAACTTAAATCTTTACTGCTCTCTTCCTTGACAATGTTGCTTATATCTCATTTTAACATTTTAACAAGCATGATGCCTATCTCTAAAAAGTAATTTCTCCTGAAAACATGTCCAAAATATTTGAGTTTTGCATTCTTGCTTTGAAAGAATATACTGGCTGTACTTCCTCCAAGATGGATTTGTTCATTCTACTGGAAATCTATGCTATATTTAATATACTTATCTAATATCAAAATCCAAAGACATCCATTCTTCTTTGATCTTCCTTATTCATTGTTCTGCTTTTGCATGCATATAAGGTGACTGAAAATATCATAGATTGGGCCAGGCATATTTTAGTCCTGGATGTGACATCTTTGCTTTCTAAACCTTTTGAAGAAGTCTTTTGAAGTAGGCTTGTTCAACTCAGTATGTCTTTTTGTCTTTTGACAATTATTCCTATGGACATTTACTGTAGATTCAAGCAAAAAAAATGCATGACAATTTCAATCTTTTCCCCATTTATCATGATGATGTTTACTGGTTCATTCATAAGAATTTTTGTTTGCTTTATGTTGAGGTGTAATCTGTACTGAAGGCTGTAGCCTTTTATTTTTATCAGTAAGTGCTTCAGGTCCTCTTCTCTTTCAGCAAGCAAGGTTGTGTCATCTACATATAAAACGTTGTAGATGAGTCTTCCTACAGTTCTGATGCTGCATTCTTCTTCACACAATCCAGCTTTTCAGCATACAAACTGAATTAGTATGGTGAAAGGCTAAACCCTAGAGTCACAAGTTGCCTGCTTTTGAACCATGTTGGGATAACTGCCTCTTGATCTCAGACCTGCATGAGTACACTTGTGGAATTCCTATTCTTTGCAGCATTATTCATAATTTGTTGTGAGTCAAATGGTGAAATGTCTGCACAGCCAATGAATCACAGGTATTCATGGTTCTGATTTTATCTACTTTCAGCAAAGATCCATCCAACAGCAGCAACAATATCCCTTATTCCATGTCCTATTCTAAACAAGGCTTGACTTTCCAGTGGTTCCTGTCTATGTACTGCTACAAACATGTTTTAAGTTTTTGTCAGCAAAATTTTACATGTGTATCTGACATTAATTCCACTTTTAAAAAATAATTTCTGCGTTCTGTTGGACACCTTTCCTCCTTAAAACAAGCACAAATACAATTCTTTTCTAGTCATTTGGTCAGGTATCTATCTTCCAAATTTCTTGGCATAGATTAAGATATGGACAGAGAGGAATAGTGTGCTGTCACCAGACAGGGAGAGCAGTGGAAGCTGCATATAGGTGGGCATGTAAATTTATACGAGAATGTACATTTTCACTCAGTCATATTAAATTAAAAAAAAAAATCTCAGTTGACCAACATCTTATTGGTCAATTCCTCTGGAGGCTTTTTTTTTTTTTTTTTTTTTTTTGCCAGTGCCTTCAGTGCACCTTGACTTCTTTCTTCTATACTGTTTGTTCTTAGTCATATGATACCTCCCAAAATAGTTGAAAGTCAATTAATTCTTTTTGGTACAGTGGCTCTGTGTACTCTCTCTATATTCTTTTGATGCTTCAAGAACCTTCAACATTTTGCCATAGACAGAATCCTTCAGTGCTACAAATTGAGGTGTGAATTTTTAATTCAGTTTTTTCAGAGTGTTTTCCCTTTTGGTTTTGGTATATTTTATTACAGTACTTTATCTTTTCAAGCTGCCCTTTGGAATTTTCTATGTAACTCTTGTTTCATCATTTCTTCCATTTGCTTTGCCTTCTTTGCATTCAATAGCAAGTTTCAGAGTCTCTAGTGACACCCATTGTGGTGGTTTCTTTCTTTACTGTCTTTTTAATGACCTTTTGCTTTCTTCATGTATGAAGTCTTTGATGTTATTCCATAATTCTTCTTCTGGTCATCCGTCATTAGTGTACATTAGTGTACAATGCATCAAATCTATTCTTGAGATGTTCTCTAAATTCAGGTGGTAGGGTATACTCAAGAGTGTACTGTGCCTCTTGGGGACTTGGCTGTATTTTCTTCAGCTTTAGCTTGAACTTCCATATGAACAACTGTCCCACAGTTGGTCCCTGGTCTTGTTCTAACTTATGATATCTAGCTGCTGCTTCGTCTTTTTCCTCAAAGTCAGCTTTATTCATGTGTATTTCATCTGGCAAGCACCACATGTAAAGTCATCGTTTATCTTATTGGAAAAAGGTATTTGCAGTGAATAAGCCATTGGTCTTGCAAAACTCCACCATGTGATATGCTGTACTATTTCTATTACCAAGGCCATATTTCACAACTACTGATTTTTCTTTTTTGATTGCAACATGAATTCCAGTCACCAATAATTATCAATGTAACTTGATTTCATGTTTGACCAATCTGACTGCAAAGTTGGTAAAAAGTTCTACATCTTCTTTTTTACCATTGCCAATTGGTGCATAAATTTGAAAGACAGTATTAACTAGACTTCCTGTCTTGGGCTGGGTTTTCTAGGGAAGCAAAACCAGTAACACATGTAGGTACAAGGAAAGATTTATAATATGTATAGATAGATAGATATAGGAAACAGCTCATGTATTCACAGAGCTGAATATTCCAGGTCCTGGCACAAGCATCACATGGTCATGGAAGCTGATGAACCCAAAGTCAGCAGGTCGGAGACCAGAGTTCTAGATCACCGGTTGTGTAGGTTGGTGGATCCCAAGCTGGTGGCGAGATGGAGTGGCAGAGGCTGGCGAACCCAGAATCAGCAGATCAGGGAGCAGGACTCTCAAGCACCAACTGTAAGGATTGATGAATCCAACAGCTGCTAGTTTAAGTCCAGAAACCAGACGCAAGGAGAGCAGGAACTCCTGACTAAGTGAGCAGACCAGCAGTAGTAGTAGGTCAAGAGATGAAAGCTGAGGGACGGGAAGCCACCACAGACTCCACCCTGCCACTTAATACAGCAGCCAAATGTGGAGTACCCAAGTTGACATAATCCTGACCACCACACTTCCTTGTTAGTCTTTGGATGTTATTCTGTCATTGACTGTCTCATTCTTCAGGGATGTTCATTTGGTAATGACTTCTAAGCCATTCTGCTTCAATTTCTCGTTCCCAGCAAAGTAGACCAAATAATTGTCCAATTTGAAATGGCCAATATCAGTCTTTTTCTGCTCATTAATACCTAGGATATCCATCTTCATGTGTTACAGTTCATTTTTCTTTGATTCATGCTTCATTCATTATCTGATTACTAATGGATGATTGCAGCTGTTTCTTCTCATTTTGAGACATACCATTCAACAAATGAGTGTCCAGAAGCTTTACTCCATTTACACCATTAAGGCTGACTCTACTTTGAGAAGATTGCTCTTCTCCAGCCACCTTTTGAGTCTCTTCCAACCTGAGGGACTCAGACAATATTCTGCTGCTATCCATAAGGTTTTCACTTGCTGATATGTTTTGAAAGTAGATCTTGAGACCCTTCTTCCTATTCTTTGTCTGAAAGAATCACTGAAATACGTACACCATGGATGATTCTGCTGATTTGTGAAATAACTGTGGCATAGCTTCCAGAATCACAGCAATATGAAAGTCATTGCTGTATAACTGACAGAGGAGTGATAGTATGGGTCCAGAGAGGTTAAATAGACAGACATTGTTGCCTAAGCATTTGTTACCATTTATAATTTCATTTATACCATTATTTAAATTTTTTTGATTCCACAAGGAATCTAAAATGGCAAAATAAGCATCAAGGAAAAATAACATTTTATTAGAAGCAAATGAAAATTGTACAACAGTTTTTCAAAAATTGCATAGGAGTGATAAAATTAATCATTTCAAACCCCAAATAATCTCAGAGTTCTTATATTCTCATTTTTGTGTAATAATAATGTACTATTTACATGCTGCTAAAATCATCATCATCATCTAAATAAAACCTCAGATACCCAAATTATACTTAATTTTTGCTTAGATTACAAATGGCTACATATTTGGTTAATATATTTGGTTGTGAAATTTTTCTTGATGCTACTTCCTATCTGCTTCTGTGAATATTTATTGTCTTCTTTGACTTCTAGGTTATGGCCACTGGCTCAGAAACTTACTGTCTGTATAGCTCACTTGAGTAGATGCATTGTTTTCACAATAAAAATTAGTTGCCAGTGAGTCAGTTTCACCTCATAGCAACCCCCTGTATGTCAGAAGAGAGCCTTTGTTGTGGTGGTGGCTGTAAAGGCCCATTGAGTTAATTCCAACTCATAGCAACTCTATGCACAATAGAACAAAATATTGCCTGGTCCTGTGCCATGCCCACAATCATTTTTATTCTTAGGTCCATCGTTGCAACCACTGTGTCAGCTCTTTTCATTGAAAGTCTTCCTTCTTTTTGCTGACCCTCCACTCTGTCAAACATGGTGTCCTTCTCTGGGGACTGATGGTTCTCAAAAACATGTGACAAAGGTCCACTCTTTCGACAGGAATGGATTGGACTTGGCAATGTAGAGTGACCATATATTGGAAGCACTTTATGGTTCTATACATTTATAGGATATCATCTTGCTGATCTCTGGCTAGAGGAAGGGGAGTGGACGGAGAGGAGGGGAAAGGAGGCTGTTGGGAGGATGAGACATGTATGGAGCAGAGAGGAATAGTGTGCAGTCACCAGACAGGGAGAGTAGTGGAAGCTGCATATAGGTGGGCATGTAAATTTATACGTGAATGTACATTTTCACTCAGTCATGTTAAATAAAAATTTAAAAAAAAAAAAAAAAAAAAACATGTGAGATGCAGTCTTGTTGTCTTTGCCTCCAAGGAGCACTCTGGTGGCATGTCGTCCAGAATAGACCTGTTTGTTCTTTTGGCAGTCCATGGTACATTCAATATTCTGCTCCAACATCACAATTCAAAAGCATCAATTCTGTCTCCCTTATTCATTGTCCAGCTTTCCCATGCATATGATGTGATTGAAAATACCATGGCACACCTTAAGTTTTCAAGGTGACATCTTTACTTTCTAATACTTGAAAGAGGTCCTTTGCAGCAGATCTCTCGATTGCGTGACTGCTGCTTCCATGGGTGTTGGTTGTGGAAACAAGTAAAATGAAATCTTTGACAAGCTCAATTCTTTTTCCTTTTATCATGATATTGCTTACTGATACAGCTGTGAGGATTTTTGTGTCCTTGATGTTGAGGTACAATCAATACTGAAGGCTGTGTCTTTAATTTTCATTGGTGTTTCATATCCTCTTCACTTCCGGCAAGTAGAGTTGTATCATCTGCATAAAATAGGTTGTTAATGAGTCTTCCTCCCATCCTGATGCCTCTATCTTCTTCATATAATCCAGCTTCTGTGATTATTTGCTTGGCACATAGACTGAAAAGGTGTGATGAAAGGAAACAAGCCTGACACACACCTTTCCTGACTTTAAACCACACAGCGTCCCTGTATACTGCTTACATGACTGCCTCTTGATCCATATACAGAGTCTCTATGAGCACACCTAAATGTTCTGGAATTCCCATTCTGTATAATGTTATCCATAATTTTTTATGAGCCACACAGTTGAATGCCTTTGCAAAGTCAACAAAACACAGGTAAACATCTTTATCGTATTTGGAGCTTTCAGCCAAAAGCCACCTCATATCAGTAATGACATCTCTGGTTCCTTGTCCTCATTTGAATCTGTCTTGAATTTCTGGCAGTTCCCTGTCAATATACTGTTGTAGTCATTTTTGAATGATCTTGAGCAAAATTTTGTTTTCATGTGACATTAATGACATTGTTCAATAATTTCCGTATTTGGTTGGATCACCTTTCTTGAGAATAGGCATAAATAGGTATCTCTTCCAGCTGGTTGGCCAGGTAGCTGTCTTTCACATTTCTTGGCATAGGTGAGTAAGCACGTCCAACACTGCATCCATTTGTTGAAATATCTCAGTTGATATTCCATTAATTCCTGGAGTCTTGTTTTTTTGCCAAGGCCTTCAGTGCAGATTTGAATTCTTCCTTCAATACCATCAGTTTCTGACCACATGCTATCTCATGAAATGGTAGAATGTCAACCAGTACTTTCTGGTATAATGACTCTGTGTATTCCTTCCATCTTATTTTAACACTACCTGAATCATTTGATATTTTCCTTGTAGAATGATTCACTGTGCTCCATTTCATTTTTATTTCCAAGATGTCTCTGGATGGACTTGAACTTCCACCCTTTGGTTTAACAGCTAATAGCGTTAATCATTTGTACCACCCATGGGCTCTGGTTTGACAACAGATCTATCCATATAAATTAGACTTTACTTGAATAGGCAATATTTGGGGTCCACCTTCTTAGCTATATGCTATGAAACTAGAGAACAAGTTATATTTCAGCTTTGGACCAACTCCTGACATGGAGTTAGGACAGACAAATAGAATGATGTCATATCAGTGAGATCATTTAATGTAGAATAATGCTACTGATAAAAAGTTAAATATAGCAAGAAGAAAAAAATACATGCAATATAGTATTAATTATGAAAAGCTATATACATAGAGTATATACTTCAAAATACTGATGACACAAAATTAAATATACATACATACATATACTGGTGACACATATACATACAATATAGTATTAATTATTATACAATATAGTATTAATTAATTAATACATACAATATAGTATTAATTATAAGCCATATACATAGAGTATATATTCCAAAATATTAGTACTAGCTGTCTAAGAATATAGGATAGTGGTTGATTATGATTTCATTTACTATTATCTTCTGTATCAAGCTTATTTTATTTCTAAACAAAAAATGAAAGTACAATTTATAAAAACAATAGCTTGGAAAAGTTTGGATTTGAATCACAAGCTCTTGAATTTTCTCTAAGTCTTAGCTAATGATATTCAATCTCAGATTTCTCGTTATGAAATGGCAAAATACTATTTACCCTTGGGGTTATTGGGAGAATAAAATGAGGTTATTTATGAAAAGAGCTCAGTACATGGTAAGATTTCAACATATTCTGCTTCGTTCCTATGCTTTTGCTCAGTTAAAACAGTAATACAGCATTTTGAAATATTAAAATGATAGTTAAGCAAGTTTCTGGAAAAACACTAAGGCCTATGGAGTAGAAAAACAAAAGAAATCCCCAAGTCAACCTTTCTCCTCACAAATCAGGACTGCTTAACCAAGAACTTAGCAAGTTTCCTGGAGAATGCAGAAGAGGGGAGCAAATACCAGCTAGGGCTAGGCTGATATATATTGAACCACTACTGGAAGTTACGTTCAGTTGTAAACTTAGGGTTCACCTCCAGTTTATTTGGATAATTAAAATAAATTTATTTAGTTGAAGAAATATGAAACTGGCAGGTAGATGGAAAATGAAAAGTATCTCAATCATTTACAGACAAGTTATTTTCTCTTAGGTTATAAAATCCTCATTAAGAAAATCCTGAACGTTGCCACCAATCACTCCTCAAGAGCTACATGTTTTCCTGTCAACTGCAAAATGGTCTATACTCACACATCAATAGGCACAACTTCTTGTATTGATATTTCTACATCATATGTACATATTTAATTTTCCTATTTGTGAGCTATTGAAGCTGTTAGCATATATATCGAACATATACTGAACTCCTGTTTTGTGCCCATTATTGAAGATTGTTCAGGAAATAAATATGTAATGCACAATTCCTAATATTAAGGCATTTTCAGTCTAATGGTTGAGATAACATGATCAACCTAGATCGACTCAGGCATGTAAGAATGGGGTGGGGTCTTAGAGATCGTTCTATAGTTGATGAATGACAAAAGTTGGTCTGCAGACTTTTCCGAGGATTGGGATCAAATCAACATTGAAGATGATTACAGATACTGTAATTATCAGATAACCTGATGTTCTTGTTGATAAAGATATTCTTGATATTTTAATTTGACACAGATTTTCAATTAATTTTCCTTTCTGGTGTAAGTTACTTTTATATGAGTTTTAGTTATTTGCAACCAAGAGTTCCAGATAATTCAGGGGTTGCTGTCTCTAGCCTTAAAATAGTGACTCCATTAAGAAACTGTGCTTTGGTCGTACACGTCTGCAAAGTACTCATCAAATGTTTCCCGAACTGTTCTGAGACTACAAGCCAATATCTGGCAGCATGATTCTGAATGTAAGTGCATTAGGTGTTCCCTCCCAGGAATAAATATGAGGTGTTGCCCAGTTTAGAAAGAGAAACGGTAGGAAAGAAAGGATACTGATGGAGGGGGAAAATATTGAAGATTTTGCAAGTTAAAGAGGTAGATACGAAGAGTGAGAAAGAGTTTGAAACACTTTCAAAGCACAGATGATGTCTTTTAGGAACCAGCACTGAATATGGATGGGAAACAAAAATTAAAAAATTAAAAAAAAAAAAAACAAGGCTGAAGTATCTTAGGCTTGAATTTGTAATTACATTCTAGTTATTATAAGCTTTTTCAGTCCCATATCTTTTGAAGAGAGGAAGTCTATGAGGAATGAAATTGTCCTCTTCTAAAATTACTATGTAAGAGTAAAGTTGTCTGAGTCAGCTACCAACCTAGAACAATAGCAGTATTTTTTAAAATGTCACTAGTTCAATACTTGCCACTGATCTATTTGTTAAATACATTTGAATACACTAAGATTATGCTGATCATTCTTATCAGTTAAAACAATGAGGCTAGAACAAAGCAGTGCTAGACACGAACATGGTCCTCAATGACTGACATCATCAAGCTCACAGCACATGAACTGCAAAAGAAGAACAAATATATCAGATATAAATATTCCACTTACTACAGGGAATCAGGCATTGTATTACTGTTTTCTCTTCTGGGGAAAAATATTAAAACTACAGGAAGGGAGTAACAGGAAGCAAGTGGAGGGCATGACAAAGAAAGTAAAGGATAAGTGTAAAACATTGTTAGTAAGTTAAAATGTAGTTAGGAGTAAGCAGAGAAAGAAGAGTATAAGAAAGGGACTGAAACAGGATATAATGTTACATTGAATACTGCAAAAAATGAGAATATTTTGTGAAAAAAATGAGACCATAAATAAGAATCCCATTGTAATTTAAAAAAAAAAATACTTGTGAAACACTGTATTATCTGAATGATATGCAGGAAAATCAAAATCAAAGGAAGAAATAAATGAAAGGGGGATTTTGTTGTTTTTTGTTATTATAATCTCATCAAGTGGTATAAACATGATACCAACCTAGTTCTTATATCATTCCTTCTCCTCCTGAAAATCTGACAAAATAGCTACAGGGATAAATAGATGCAGAAGTAATAGGTAATAAAGGTATGATAGACTGACAGATTTAAAAAATAAAAAGAAACAAAAAATCAAACCCATTGCCATCATCAAGTTGATTCTGACTCATAGTGACCCTATTGGACAGAGTAGAACTATGCTGTAGGGATTCCAAGGAGTGGCTGGTGGCTTCAGACTGCTGACCTTTTAGTTAGCAGCTGGGCTCATTACAGCCATGCCATTACTCACTCTATTTTCAAAGGAAAATTTCAGGATTCGAGTCCTATAAAAGCTAAATTTGGGTGGAAGCTACATGGGAAAAGGAACAGGAAAGTCTAAGGAGACCCACTGGTTACAGGTTTTAGATCCACCATTAGAATTATGAAATTGGGATTCATATTGATATATCATGTTTACAGCTTTTTCATAAAACAATGGGATGTATAGCACAAACTAGCCATACTGACATCAAGAAAACAAGCTGGGTGGGTTGGAAGAAGGAAAAGAATAGATGGGCATATAGTGAGTGTCAGGAGGACTTAGCTACCAGTAGCTGTTTTCAGCAAATGTCTTTAAAAATGTGCTTACTCAGAATGTATTTGCTGTGTTTCATATTTGTGATGATTAGCAACCAGAGGAATAAGGACAGAACTGGAAGCTGAAAATCACCAGGATATAGTTTGAAGAATGAGAGGACATGGTCTACCTGAACAATCACATGCTGTCTGACCCAACAATTCAATTCCTAGGTAGCCAAAAGAACTTCGTGAGCATGGACACCATATGCAAAATACGGATATATGAGTTATGACAATTCTGCAAACTTAATTGTTCTAAGCTCTGTATACCTCATTGCTGAATATCAGTATGACCACTTTCAAAGTACTCTCCTTGGGAAGATATGCACCAATGACAGTGCCTAGTCCACACTTCAACATAATTTCAGAACTCTTTCTGGAATGACCTTTGGGCATGGTGGAAAGGTGGTAAGTTCGTAGACTTGATTGTATAGTTGTCTGTGAAGGAGTTTTTAGCCAGCAAACAAATAACTGTATTGGAACACACTCCCTACTCAGCTAATGTTACACCCAGTGACTTTTTTCTTTACCATAAGATAAAGAAAATATTGAAAGGCAGACATTTTGATGACATTCAGAACTTCAAGGGTAATGCAACAACAACTTTGATGGCTATTCCAGAAAAAGAGCTCCCAAATTGCTTTGAAGGTTGGACTAGGCACTGGCATCAGCTCATAGCTTCCCAAAGGGTGTACTTTGAAGATGACCATATCACTTCATTGCTTCCCAAGGGGAGTACTTTGAGAATACAGGGAGTACTTTGAGAATATAGGGAGTACTTTGAGAATATATTCAACAATGAGGTATGTTTTTTCTTATTAACGAAAATATCATCTAAGCTTATCTTATACCTGACATAAAGTCAAAGAATCACAAAATCGAGTAAAAATGAAACAAAATACAAACAAAATCAAAATTGTTTGAAAGGCCCCAGATGAGAATAAGAAACTGAATATATAAGAAAAAAGCGAAACAGGTGTCGTATCTCAAAATAAGTTCAGAGATCAACACTGTCTGCTGTTAATACACCAACCTTGCTTTCAACAGGAGTACTGATGTTCTGTAGGTGTCATAGATTGAAGTATTTCAGCTCTTTCAGGATTAGGAATATAATATGCTTAGAAATGTACCCAGAGACTATTTTAGGGTCATGAAAGACACTCATAAATATTTATTAGTTTACTAATATCTCCAATTCCTCTTATATAATCAAGATGCCTGAAAAAGTTATGTTAGTTATCTATTGCTAAGTAAATTTAGTCATTTAAAATAGTGCTCACTTCTATCTCAACGAATATGTGTATCTGCAATATGGGTTGAATTTAGCTGAACGTTTCTAACTCAGGGTTTCTCGCAAAGCTGTGACCAAGGTGTTGGTTGTGGCTGTAATTATTCCAAAGATCTGCTGTAGGGAGCAGCCATTTTCCCCCTCCCATCCCCTCTCCTCCTTGCCCATTTCTTTTTGTTATGGTTAGCTGAAGTTGAGTCAATTTTCTACTCAATATAACCCCAAATAGTAGAGTGAAACTGTCTCGTAGGGTTTTTCTAGGCTACACAAGAGAAACCCTGGTGACATAGTGGTTAAGTGCTATGGCTGCTAACCCAAAGGTCAGCAGTTTGAATCTACCACACGATCCTTGGAAACTCTACACAGGAGTTCTACTCTGTCCTCTAGGGTCACTATGAGTTGGAATTAACTTGATGGCAATAGGTTTGGTTTGGGGTTATATAAGGAACCATGGTAGTAGTGTGGTTACCAGCTTGACTGGTAACCCAAAGGTTGGTGGCTCAAACCCACCAGCCAGCGTGCAGGAGAAAGATGCCATGGCTTACCTCTTCAAAGATTACAGCCTTGGAAACCCTATAAGGAATTTCTATTCTGTCTTACAGATGTGCTAGAAGTAAGAACTGACTTAACAGCAGCAGATATTGGTAATTTTTATAGGAGTAGAGTGCCAGGTCTGTCTCCCAGAGAATCTCTGGGTGAGTTCAAACCATCAAACCTTTGATTAGCAAAAGAGTGCTTAGTTATTTTTTACAGGCTATCATTGAAAGCCTCGCTTCCTTGTTGGCTATTGTCTGGCAATATCATTCAGTCCATTGCTCTGATGTCTTGCCGTACCATGCAAACTGGCCTCCCTCTCAGTAAGCCATCTAGAGAATTAGAAAGGAAAAGCAAGACAGAGATCACAGTTTTTAATAACCTAATCTCAGAAATGATGTTTCATCAATTTTGTTGTATTTTAGTAATTAAAGGAGAATCACTAGGATGACCCTAAACTCAAGAGAAACAGATTTAACCAAGGGCATGAACCACAGGTGATGGAAATTACTAGGTAGTAACTAAGGGGCTACCTCCACAATATTAAAAAAAAAAAAAAAAAAAGGTAGGCAGTGCCATGATGATGTGCCTCATCCAGCCCCACGGTGACCGGCACTGAGAAAAGCTCATGTCCCAGGGAGACAGGAAAGGGGATGGGAAAAAAACCACTCACACAAAAAACACATCACACAAGATAAAGTTGGGGCCAGGTAGGACCAAGGTCTCTGATGGAGAACCATGGGCCCTGGTCCACTTTCACAAGCTTTATCTATAAGCTTAATAGGTAGGAGGTCAACAGAGCAGCACATACTGCCAAAAATGGTCATAATGTTTGTAGGAAGTATTTGGATTGGTTACAGAGAGCACAGAAGTTTTGTCTTCAGACAAAGGACAGGAACACGCAAATAGTTTTAACCTGAACCATTACCTTGTAAATGGTTTCAAGGAAATGGCTCTAGGTTTCAGCTTATTGTATTACAAATAGCTTGGTCTGGACTAATGTCCTGCAAACAGTTTCAAGGAAATAGTTTCAAGGTGCCAAGCAGAGAGGTACAAAAGATGGGGAGAGGGAGGAGTAAGGGGGCTAGGACACAGCAGCTTCCAGCCTGCAGCAGTGGTGAACTAGACACACATCTCTTCAATACCCTCTGAGAGCTAAGGCCTACAACGGTAATTGAAAGGAGCAATGTGGACATTCTGGGAGCTGCAAGATCAGGTGTAGGATCATGCAATTGGACAGCACAACAGGAAGGTAGAAAATACCTTGTTGGTGAGACAGTGTCACAGTGTGTACTGTTTCTGCTGGTGTGGTGCCTAGGAAGATTCCAGGTACTGATATCTTCTTTGTCAGGTGGGAGGCTGGGACTGGGTTGGCTGGCACAGCCTGGCACAGCCCAGCTGCTTTGTTGATCTGCAGTGATTAGGTAAGCAGTGTAACCTGCAGCAGGGAGATTGTGCTTGGGCCAGGAGCATCTGGAGAACCCAGAGGTGATGAGTGACTAAGGGTATCAATGTCACTCCTCCCTCTCTTCTCTGAGCTGTACCATGGATTCTGCTGACTCACATTAATAGGCAACTTGGGTGGGACAGCATCTTGGTCAGCTGAGAGGCAGAATCAGCCTTGCCTGAGGCCTTGACTGAAGCTAATTCTCATGCTGAGCAGCAGTGCCTGTCTGAACAAGTAGCTCACCACCTTTATTATCCAGGAAGCAGGGCTTGTCCCCTCTGCAGGCCCAGGTAGAGCCAGACACCAAGCCAGCATCATCATGGGGCTTGACAGAAACTATATTGCCAAAGAAGCTATTCAGCAGCAACTAATGAACATAATGGCAGCTAGCGACCAAATCAAGGAAACTCCTTACTCCCTTCTTAGACATGAGCCACAGTTCCTGTTGGTGTAACATCAGAGAAACTGAACAGCTTCTGGGGCACAAAGAAAGCAATCAATATCTAATCATTTAAAGAAGGAGACCACCATGGCTCTGGCAAACTCCCAAAATAAGATTCAAGTGACATCTCAGATGAAGCCTTTCAGAGATTATTGGAGGCAGAATACAAAATAATTACGTATAGAGTCCTCCCAGAAATTAAACAAAATGCAACAACAAGAAGAAAGAAGAATTAAGTAAGTTATATGAACTCCTGGAACATCACCTATCTGAAACCCAATGATCAAACATAAAATCACAGATGTAGACAATTCAGTGCAAAGCCAAAAGAGCAAGATTGAGGTACTGGAAGGCAGAACTAGTGAGCTTCATGATAATACAACAAACACCAGCTCTTATGAGGAGAATTCAGAGAAAAGAAGAAAAAGGAAGAACCATTAAGGTATGTATGGGATTCTATCAAGAGGAGCAATCTACGAATAACTGGAGTTTCTGAACAAGGAGAGATGGCTGAAAATACGGAGAGAGTTGCTGCCAGAAAACTTCCCAGAAATCATGGAAGAAGAGAACATAGATATCCAAGATGCTTATAGAAAGCCACAAAAACTAGGCCCCAAGAGAAAGACACCAAGACAGTATAATCAAGCTTAATAAAATGAAACATAAAGAGAGGCCCTTAAAGGCAGGGAGATTTAAACTAAAACTAACACACAAAGACAACCTCTTTAGGGTTTTGTATGACATCTTGGCAGAAATCATGTTGGCAATAAGCCAGTGGGACGACACATTCAAAACCTTGAAGGACAAAAACTTCCAACCAAGAATTATATATCCTGCAAAATTGTCTCTCAAATATGAAGGTGAAATTAAGACACTTACAGATAAATAGAAGCATAGAGACTTTGTAAAAACCAAACCCAAACCACAACAAATACTGAAAAAAGCTCTTTATTTGGAAAAACAAAAAATGTGTAACTGAGGATACAATGCAAGGCCAACATACAGAATCCTGTTCTCTAGGGAAGTCACAAAGCTCTATCAAAGTTAAAATCTTAAAAGAAGGAACCAGTGATCTCATTACAGAAACTATGACTATGACATCATCACAATATTACTGTAGTTATAACCCTTTCAGGTGTAGAGGAAATTAAGAACATATATACAAGTTAAAGATTGGTTGAAACTTAGAACATTAAGGGGGATCAAAGGGATAGCCACAAAGCAAACTAACAATATGACATATCAAAACAAGAAACATAATACAGGACTCTTAACAAACACAAAATCAACACTGGAAAAGATAAAACATAAACCCATATCGAAAAATGACCCATAACAGAATATTAAGAGAAACAAAGAAAACAATACAAAAATAAAAGCATCATGATGAGAGCACTAAACTCATATCTATCAACAATTACACTGAATGTAAATAAACTGAATGCTTATATAAAGAGGCACAGAGTGATAGCCTGGACCAAAAGACATGCTCCATCTACATGTTGCTTACAAGAAATATCCCTTAGAGTCAAAGATATGAATAAACTGAAAATCAACGGACAGCTAACAACACACAAAAAGAGGAGTGGCAATACTAATCTCTGATAAAATAGATTATAATATAAAGTCCAACATCATGGACAAAAAATAATTGCCCCACAAAATCATGATGCTAACCTTTTGACTCAAGAAGACAAATCACTCAGTCATATCAAATAAAAAAGTAGAAAGAAAAAAAAGAAGACAAATCCCACTAGGTGTTTATTTGTACATAAATAGTACCAGAAGCAGATTTTTATTATTTTTGTAAAAATATGTGTAACACAACATTTTTCTCTTTAACCTTTCTCATGTGTACAGCTCCGTGGTATCAACTATATTCATCATGTTGTGTAAATATTTCCTTTCATTTATACTGAATATTCTTTCATCATATACAAAAAATCACTGCTTCCCAAACAATGACTTCTTAATCCCCCTCATTCTCATTCCTATCCATCACAAGGATAAACATTGATATCTATATGTTTACCAGGCGCTCCTTGAATACTCTCTAGGTCAGTTCTACCCTGGCCCCTAGGGACGTCATGAGTCGGCTCCAACTCGACAGCACTTGGCTGGCTGTAATTTTATATAAATGCAATTATACAATAGTTGTCCTTTTGTGCTTGATTTATTCTACTTAGCATAATATCCTAAAGATTCATCCATGTTATAGCTTGTATCAGGAATTCATTTGTCTTTGCTTGTTAGTAATATTCCATTGTATATATGCAACAGATGTTTATCCATTCATGCTTTGATGGATATTTGGGTTGTTTCCACTTTTTAACTGTTATAAATAGTGTTATTGGCAAATAGTGTTACAATGAACATTGGTATATGTATATCTGTTTGCGTTGATGTTTTTAAGTCTCTTGGGTATATACATATGAATGGAATTGCTAGATCACATAGTAGTAGTTCGATTTTTTAGTTTTTGAGTAACTTCTGCACTGTTTATACAATGTATCATTTTGTATTCTGCCAAGAATGAGCAAGTGTAAAATTTCCTTGCATCATCACCATTTTTTGTTTTACTTCATTAATTAATTAATTTTTATTTATACATCTTATCTTTACCATCCTAGTGATACTGTGGTTTACTTTACCTCATTGTGGTTTTCATTTGCACCTCTCTGATCCTTAAAGATGCTGAGCAACTTTGCATTATTTATTGGATATTTAAGTATCCTGTATAGTAAAATGTTTAGTCAAGTCCTTTGCCCACTTTTTTTCATTTTTTTTTTTTTTGAGTTATTTGTCTTTTTGATGTTAAGCTGTAGAAGTCTTACATATATTTTGGATATTAGACTCTTATCAGACACATAAACCAAAGAAATTCTATGTTGTCCATCGAGTTAATTCCAACTCATAGTGACCCTATGGGGCAGAGCCCCATAGAGTTTTCAAAGAGCACCTGATAGATTCAAACTGCCAGTCTTTTGGTTAACAGTTGTAGCACTTAATCACTACATCACTAGTTTCCATCAGATACCTAAGTCTTCAAAACTTGTCCTATTCTCTAGTTCACCTTTTGGAAACCTTGGTGGCATAGTGGTTAAGTGATATGGCTACTAACTGAAAGGTCGGCAGTTTTAATCAACTAGACAGTCTTTGGAACCTCTATGATGCCGTTCTACTCTTTCCTATGAATTCTACTCTTTCACTATGAGTCAGAAATCGACTCGGCAGAAGCAAGTTTAGTTTGCCTTTTTATGTCTTTGGTAAAATCTTTTGATGAATATATTTTACTTTTTTGTGGGCACAATTTGTATTTTGTCTTTTGCTGCTTGTACATTCTTATCATGTTTGATAATTTATCATTAAAGTACATTAGGTCTCATAGCTTGATCCCAAGATTTGCTTTCAAAAAACTCACATTTTGAATGTAACTTTTTTTAACCTTTTTCAATTAGTTGCTGTGTTTGGTATAAGGTATAGATCCTGCTTCATTTTTCTGTATATGGTAATCTAATTTTTCTAGGACCATTTGTTGAAGAGACTCTCCTTTTATAAATGAAGGGTGTTCGCATCCTTGTCAAAAGTCACTTGACCGCAACATAACTGAACTACATCATAAACTAAAAGGTTTTCTAAACTCAACCCAACATTTCAAAGGACAGAGTATGAGGGACAGGGGTCTGGGGACTATGGTTTTAGTGGACATCAAGACGACTTGACATGACTAATCTTTTCCCAAGAGAGTCTTCTGCAAACCATATTAATGAGTTGAATGTGGAGTATTAAAAGCCAGTAAGTTGCCATCTAAGGAACATAAATTCATCCCAACCAACCTGGAACAGATGACATCTGAGAATATCAAAGAAAGAAGTACAAATGAGCCCAAGAGACAGAAGACCCATATGACTGGAAGACTACATCAGCATGAGACCAGAAGAAGCAGATGGTGCCAGGACACCACCAAAGACAGCCTGACAATGAACACAATGTAGAGTCCCTGATGTAGCATGATAAAAAGAGGTGTGCAGATCAAGAACTCTATCAAAAGACCATCATTGATGGTCTGACAGACTAGAGAGTCCACTGAGAATATGAACCGTGGACTTTCTGCTGGGCCAGACCTGAAATCAGTACTAAAGCCAATGCCTCAGGTAAGAAATGGACTGCAGTTGGGAACATAGAGTGATACATGTGATGCGTGTGCTTTGTGGTTTACTATGTATGTGTGTATATATATATACATATGAGGCTATCCTACTGGTTTGTTTCCAGAGGGGAGAGGAGAATGATGGGACAAGTGTTGGCTGAGTGGATAGTGGAAGCAAAGAGTGAAAAAGAAAAGTATGCTGTCACAGGGTGTGGAGAGCAGATAGAGCTGCAGAGAGGCAAGTATGCAAAATAGACTTTGAGTATAAGTTTTCTCTTAATCACAGTAATAAATAAATAAATAAATCACTTAACCATAGATGAATAGGCTTATTTGGAGGTTCATAATTCTATTCCATTTGTCTGTGTTTCTATCATTCAGTAGTACCAGGCTCTTTTGATTACTGTGGCTGTTTAATTATGTTTTGAGGTAAGGAAGTATGAGATCTTCTACTTCCTTTGACTTTTTAAAAATTTATTTAGCTATTTTGAGCATCTTGCTTTTCCATGTTACGTTGAGAATTAGTTTTTCCATTACTATAAAAAAAACTTCTAATTTTGATTGAAATTCTATTGAATCTATAGATAGCTTAGGATAACATTGTTAACTGTATTGGGTTTCCTATTGAAAATGGAATGTCTTTTCATCTGTTTCATGTGGCTTCTTTCAGCAATGTTTATCATTTTAATTGTACGAGCCTCTAACATCCTTACGTAAATCTATTCGTAAATATTTTATTCTTTTAAATGATATTATAAGTAGAGTTTTTCCTCAATCTGATTTTCAGATTTCCTGTTGCTAGTATAAAGAAATCTAATAGATTTGTGGCCTTCTGTCCTGAAACTGTTAAATTCCTCCATAATCTTTAGAAGACTTTTAGTGGGTTCTTTAGAATACTCTGTATGTAGGATCATGTCATCTGTAAATAGAGATAGTTTTCCCACCCCATTTTCAATACTGATACATTTTATTTCTTTTAATTTTCCTTATTGCTCTGGCTAAGATTTCCAATATAATGTTGCCTAATAATGGGAAGAGTAGACAACAGTTTCTTGTTCCTGTTTTCAAGGGGAAAGCTCTCAGTCTATTTGAGTAAATGTTGACTGTTGGTTTTTCATATATACCTTTAACCATATTGACAATCTTCCTTTTTCTAGTTTGTTGAGCATTTATGTGAAGAAAAGGTGCTTAATTTTATCAAGTAGTTTTTTCAGCATGAATTGAGATGATAATGCTTTTATTTTTCTTTGTTCTGTTAATGTGATGTATTGGTTTTCTGCTGTTGAACCATCCTTGCATTCTTGAAGTAAGTCTCACTTGATCATGGTGTGTAATTCTTTTGTTATGCTGTTGGATTCTTTCTGTTAGTATTTTACTATGAATTGTAGCATCTGTAGCCGTAAGAGATATTCACAATAATTTTCTTGTGTTGTTTTGTCTTAGTTTGGTATCAGGGTAATGCTGGCTTCCTAGAAAGAGTTTAGGGAGTATTCCTTCCTCCTCTACTTTTTAAGAGTTTTTATAGGATTAGTGTGAATACTTATCTACATGATCTGTGAAACCCTGGTCCAGGAATGTTTTATCTATTAAGAAACTCTTTATTACTGATTCAGTCTCTTCACTTATTATATGACTGTTGAGATTTGCTACTTTCTCTTCATCCAGCTTACATAGGTTATATGCCTCAAGGAATTTGTTCATTTCATATAATTTACCTATTTTGTTAGAGTAGGATTACTCAAAATATTTTGTAATGAATTTTTTTGCTATATTGGCTCAGTTGTAACGTCTCTAGCTTTCTTATTTTGTCTATTTGTGTTTTGTACTTTTGGTTCTTTGTCAGCAGTTCATCAACTTTATAGATATTTTCTAATACCTACTTCTGGTTTTGTCGATTTTTCTCAGTTGATTTTCTATTTCCTCTCTGATTTCTATTTCCTTTATTTATTCCTCTCTGATCTTTCTTATTAATTTTCTTCTGGTAGGTTTAAGATCAGTTTTCTTTTTCAGGTTTCACAAGTTATAATGTTCTAGTATTCAAAAATCTTATTTTTATAAAATTTGATTATTACTCTAAATTTTCTGTATATCCCATAGGTTTTTGTATGTGTTTTCATTTTCATTTATCTCTAGGTATTGTTATTTTATTTCATTCTTGATGTCTTGCTTGACTCATTGGCTGTTTAGTAGTGTCCTGTTTAAGTTCCAAAATTTGTATGGTTTCTGGTTTTCCTTCAACTATTGATTTCCAACATTATTTCTTTGTGGTCAGAGAAGATATCTTGGACAACATAAATCTTTTGAAATTTGTTAGGACTTGTTTTGTGGCCTAGCCTATGGTCTAACCTGGAGGATTACCTATATGCACTAGAAAAAACTGGGAATGTATATGTCGCATCTATATCCATTAGGTCTAATAGTTCTGTGGTATTGCTTAAGTTCCCTCTGTCCTTGATGATGCTCTTTATAGATAGTCTGTTCCATATTAAAAAGAGTTTTATTAATGCCACTGCTTATTGTGGAGTTATCTAATAATACTTTCAGATCTGTCATTATCCACCTCATTCAGACCACTGATTTTAAATGCATATAAGACGGCACTTGGCTTGGCTATATTTATAATTATGATGTCTTCTTGAATGTTTGACCACTTTATCACTATATAATTTCTTTTTTATTTCTTATGAGAGATACTGATTTTAAAATCTATTTTGTCTGGTATCAGTCTGTTCTTACTCGGTTACCAGTTACACAGGATATTATTTTTCATCTTCTGACTTTCAGTCAGTTTGTGCTCTCTTGCCTAGGGAGAATCATAAACAGCAAGAGACACTCTCTACTTTTCTAATGGAAAATTTAAACCTTTTACATTTAAGGTATACATAAACAAAGGACATTTTTCACATTGTCATTTTTCACATTTTCTTGTGTGTCTTATTTCTTCTCTGTCTAAAACTTCCTACACTTTTGTTCTTCTTCGTATATAATTGTTTTATTACACTGTCTGTTTTTTCTCTTCTTTATTGTGATTGAGTGAAAGTAGTATAAATCCAGCTTAAATTTGAGTGCCTACCTATCCACAGTTCTCTCTGGTTTCCTTGCCCAGTGACAGCACGCTCTTTCTTTCCATTCTATACATGGCATATCCTGGTAAAAATCTCTTATCCCCTCTTCTCCACCTCTCCTCTCCCTTTTAGTAAGAGGCCAGGCATCCTGTAGATACATAGAACCATAAAGTGGAGACACCACGTGGTCACCTTATGTCCCTGAGTCCAATCTACTCCTGTCTGAAGAGTTGACCTCAGTAATGAGTAATGATCAGGAGCAGCAGCAGGTCTAGGGACCATGCTCCCAGAGGAAGTTCCAGGGCCACCAGACCATCAGTTGTGGTCTTTTAGGGAAGTTCTTGAGGTGTACTCTACTGGGACCAGACATGTGTAACCCATCACGGCTGTCATTGGTGGTAGCTGGGCCCCCACATGGTCACATGTTGATACAGTCATCTGTACACATGGGTCCTGTCCTCTGCGTTCTTTTTCTCTTATGTTTTTGTTGCCCTTGGTTATCATTTGATACAGCTGAGATGGGATAGTTTGGTGTACCTCAGATGGTAGCTTTCTAGCTTTAAAGACACCAGACTCCACTCTCCAATATGGGGTATAGAAGACTCTTATCAAAAGGCTAGTTATACCAATTGTCTTTGATGTACCCTGAAAGCACGGTCTGAGGAACCCCCATCCCTGCTACTCTATCCTTCTGATATTGGACTAGGAATAGAAGAGTTTTCAGTTTATGTTGAAGTCCAGTTAAGAATATTTTCTTGGTGTGTGCTGTCCCTGCTTTCACCCAACCAAATTTCTATAAACTATCTAATCTATAAGCAACTCTCTACCTCCCTTTCTCCCCTCCCTTATAGCCATTAGAGAGTCTTTTCTTCTGTGTGTGTGTCTGTGTTTTAGTCCTTATAGTAAGGGTCTCATACAATATTTGTCCTTGTGCTGTTGACTGATTTCACTCAACGTAATGTCTTTCAGATGAAACCAGGTTATGTGATACTTCCTGACATCATCATTGTTCTTTATCATTGTGCTTGTTACTGAATAGTGTTCCCCTGAGTATATGTAACATAGTTTAGCCGTTCATCTGTTGTTGGACATCTAGATTGAGTCCATCTTTTTTCTGTGTGGATTGTGCTGCAATAAACATTTGTGTGCATGTATCTGTTTGTGTGACTGCCCTGAAGTCAGTAGGATATATTCCAAGCAGTGAGATTACTGGATCAAATAGTATATCTATTTCCAGTGCATTAAGGAAGCACCAGATTGCTTTCCAAGGAGGTAGTACCATTTTGCAATCCCACCAGAAGTGTAGAAGAGTTCTAATCTCTCCAGAGCCTCTCCAGTATTTGTTGTTTTGTGTTTTTTGTATCATGGCCAACCTTGTTGAGGTGAGATGATATCTCATTGTAGTTTTGATTCGAATTTCTTTAATAGCTAATGATTGTGAGCAATTCTGCATGTGTCGTTCGACTGCCTGAATATCCTCTTTAGAGAAATATCTGTCCATCTCCTTCACTCATTGCTTAGTTGGATTATTTATCCTTTTCTTGTTGATATTTTTGTAACACCTTATAGATTATGGCGATCCAACATTGATCTGACATAAAGTTGCCAAATATTTTTTCCCATTCTGCAGATGGTCTTTTAATTCTTTTGATGAAGTCTTTAGATGAGCAAAAGTGTTTGATTCTTAGTAATTTCCATTTATCAATTTTCTCTTCTGTTGAATGTGCTTTGTCAGATTTCAAAGTCTGTCTACATTGTGTATTAATTGTCTACATTGTGTCTACATTGTTGATCCTGTTTAATCTTGGATGTGCTTTATCATTTTAGATTCGATATTTAGGTCTTTTATCGAATTTGAGTTGGTTTTCATATAAGATGTGAGATTTGTGTCTTGCTTCAATTTTTTTGCAGATTGATATCCAATTTTGCCAGCACCATTTGTTAAAGAGACTCTTCTTACCCCAGTTTAACATCTTGGGGCCTTTGTCAAATATCAGCTGTTCATAAGAGGATGGTAGCATCTCTGGAATCTCCACTTTATTCCATTAGTCTATATGTCTCTTTTTGTACCAGTACCAGACTGTTTTGACTACTGTGGCAGTGTAATAGTTTCGAAAGTCAGGTAGGGAGAGGCCTCCCAGTGTGTTCTTCTTCTTCAGTAGTGCTTTACTTATCTGAGGTTTCTTCCCTTTCCAAACAAAGATGATGATTTGTTTCTCCAGCTCATTAAAAAATGTGGATTGCATTATATAAGTAGATTGCTTTGGGCAAAATAGAAATTTTCCCCATGTTGACTCCATTTATTTAAGTCTCTCTTAGATTCTTGTAGTAAGGTCTTGTAGTTTTGTTTGTACAGATCTCTTATTTCTCTAGTCAGATTTATTCCTAGCTATTTTATCTTCTTGGGGGGCTATAGTAAATGGAATTGATTTGGTGATTTCTTCTTTAACAATCTCATTGTTGGTATAAAGGAATCCTACTGATTTACTTATGTTTATCTTGCATCCCAATACTTTACTGAACTTCTCTATTAGTTCCTATGGTTTACTTATGGATTCCTTTGGATTCTCTGTATAAACAATCATATCATCTGCAAAAGGGGAGATTTTTACTTCTTAATTGCCAATATGGATGCCCTTTATTTCTTTGTCCTGTCTAATTTCTAGCACAATGTTGATCAGAATTGGTGAGAGTGGACATCCTTGTCTAGTTCCTGTTCTCAAGGGGAATTCTTTCAGTGTTTCACCGTTTAGGAAGATGAAGGCAGTTGATTTTGCATAGATGCTACTAATCGTGTTGAGGAATTTCCCCTCTGTTTCTATTTTCTGAGAGTTGTTACCACAAATGGGTGCTGGACTTTGTGAAATGTCTTTTCTGCATCAGTTGACAAAATCAGGTGATTCTTATCTTTCTGATATTTAAGTGGCTTATCACATTAATTTTTTTTCTGACGTTGAACCATCCTTGCATCCCTGGAATGAAACCAACTTGATCATAATGAATTTGTTTTTTATATGATGTTGAATTCTATTGGCTAGAATTTTATTGAACACTTTTGCATCTAGGTTCATAAGTGAAACTGGGCTGTAGTTTTCCTTTTTCGTGAGTTTTTTTCCCTGGCTTTGGTATCACAGTTATTCTGGTTCTATAGAATGAATTTGGGAGTATTCCATCCCTTTCTATAGTGTGAAAGAACCTCAAAAGTATCAGAGCTAACTTTTCTCTAAAAGTTTGGCAGAATTCTGTGGTGAAGTTATCTGGGCCAGGACTTTTTTTGGTTTGCAGTTTTTGATAACTTTTTCAATCTCTTCCTTTGTAATACATTTTTTATATTATTACTATGACTGAGTGAAAATGTACATTCCCATAAAAATTTTAATGCTCACCTATATGTAGCTCCCACTGCTCTCCCTGCTTGGTGACAGCATACCTCTCCACTCTGCTCCATACATGTCCTATCCTCCCAACAGTCTCCTATCACCTCCTGTCCACCCACTCCTCTTCCTCCTGCAGGAGGTTAGCAGGACAACATCCTATAGATGCATACAACCATAAAATTCCCACAAGATGCAGTCACTCTGTGTCACCAAGTCCAATTCATTGCTATCGGAAGAGTTGACTTTCATTATGATTTATTGGACAGGGGCAGTATCAGGGCCAGGGACCATGCTCCCAGGGGAACTCTCAAGCACGTGGACCATCAATTGTGGTCTTTTATTGAAGATCTCAGGGTACACTCCTATTTATTCTCTTGTTGCCAGTGAGACTCCACTTTGTGAGCTCCATTGTGGCAATCACTGGTGGTGGCCAGGCACCACCTGGTTCTTCTGGTCACAAGTCCATGTAGAGACCCACTCACATGGGTCCCTCTGTCTTCTGGGTTCTCTTTTCCCCATGTCATTCTTGTCCTCAGTGATCATCTGTTCCTATTGAGTTGGGACCATTTGCTGTACCCTCAGATGGCAGCTTGGCAGCTTTTAAGACCCAAGACTCCACTCACTGATGAGGGGTGCCGAGAGTCCTCATGAGCAAAACACAAGCTGTGCCACTTGGCCTCTATTTCACCTGAGAGCATGATTCCTGGCCCCCGTCCAGCTACTCTGTCCTTGTAATATTGGGTTAAGATGGGAGGTGTACTCAAATTGTGTTGAAGTCCAGTTATTATTGATCTTCTTATTAATGTGTGCTGTCACCCATTTCACCCAACCAAATTTCTATTAACTATCTAATCTAAACCCTCCCACTCTCATGCTCCCTCCCTCTCCACAGTTGCAGCCTTCTAAGAGTCTTTTCTTCTATGTATGAGTCTGTTTTTAAGTTCTTATTGTAGGGATCTCATACAATATTTGTCCTTTCGTTGATGACTACTTTCACTCAGCTTAACGTCCTCCAGTTGAAATCAGCTTAAGGGATGTTTTCTGCAATTATCGTTGTTCTTTATCACTGCACAGTGTTCTGTAGAGTATATATACCATAGTTTACCTATCTATTCCTCTGTTGTTGGGCATCTGGGTTGATTCTGTCTTTTTGCTATTGTGGACTGTGCTGCAATGAACATTCGTGTGCATGTATCAGTTGGTGTGAAAGGCCTTGATTCTATAGGTTATATTCCAAGCAGTGGAATTACTGGGTCAAACAATATATCTATATCCATTATTTTGGGGTAGGACCAGATTGCTTTCCAAAGAGGTTGTACCATTTTGCAATCCCACCAACAGAGTAAGAGAGTTCCAATCTCCCACAGCCTCTTCAGCATTTATTGTTTTGTGTTTTTGGATCATGGCCAACCTTGTTGGGATGAGATGGTATCTCATTGTTGTTTTGAATTGAATTTCTTTAATAGCTTATGATCATGAGCATGTCCCCATGTGTCTTTTGACTGCCTGGATCTTCTCTTTAGAGAAGTGTCTGTCCATCTTCTTTGCCCATCGCTTAATCAGATGGTTTATCTTTTTCTTATTGGTATTTTGTAATACCTTATATGTTATGGAGATCAGGTGTCAGTCTGACATAGAGTTGCCAAATATTTTTTCACATTCTATAGGTAGCCTTTTAATTCTATTAATAAAGTCTTTGGATGAGCAAAAGTGGTTGATTCTTAGTAGTTCCCATTCATCTATTTTCTCTTCTGATGATTGTGGTTTGTTTGACAGATTTTGAAGTCTGTCTGCGTAATGTATTAAACCTTCCATTGTTGTTTCTACTTTCTCTTAGATGAGCTTTATTGTTTTAGAACTTGGTATTTAGGTCTTTTATCCAGTTTAAGTTGGTTTTTGTATAGTCAAGTGAAGTGCCGTGGAGTCAGATCCAACTCACGGTTTTTGTATAATGTGTAACATATGGATCTTGTTTTAATTTAGTGCAGAAGGATACACAACTTTGCTAGCACCATTTGTTGAAAAGTTTTTACCCCAGTTTAATGTCTTAAGGCCTTTGTTGAATATCAGCTGTTCATAGACAGATGATGTCATCTCTGAGGTCTCCATTCTGTTCCGCTGATCTATCTGTTTTTGTACTAGTACCAGGCTGTTTTGACCACTATGGCAGTGTTTTAGGTTCTAAAGTCAGGTAGTGAAAGGCCTCCTAGTGTGTTCTTCTTCTTTAGTAGTGCTTTGCTTATCTGGTGCTTCTTCCCTTTCTAAAAAAACTCAATAATTTGTTTCTCCATCTCATTAAAAAATGTCACTAGAATTTGTATTGGGATTGCTGTTTATAAGTGGATTGCTTTGGGTAAGATAAACGTTCTCACAATGTTAAGCCTTCCTATCCATGAGTATGATAGGTTTCTCCATTTATGTAAATCTCTTTTAGTTTCTTGTAGCAAGGGTTTGTAGCTCTCTCTGTAAAGTTCTGCTATTTCTCTGGTTAAATTTATTCCTAGGTACTTTGTCTTGTTAGGGGCTATGACAAATTATATTGACTTGGTGATTTCTTCCTTAATAATTTATTGGTTGGTATAAAGGAATCCTACTGATTTACTTATGTTTATCTCATATCCTGAGACTTTGCCGAACTCTTTGAGTAGTTTCCTTATGGATACTTTGGGATTCTCTGCATATACAATCATATCATCAGCAAATAGGGAAATTTTTAGTTCTTACGGCACTTGGCTTGCCAATGAAGATGCCCTTTATTTCTTGGTCTTATCTAATTGCTTTGGCTAGAACTTCTAGTGCAATGTTGAATAGGAGAGGTGAGAGTGGGCATCCTTGTAGCGCAATGTTGAATAGGAGAGGTGAGAGTGGGCATCCTTGTCTTGTTCCTGTTCTCAAGGTGAACTGTTTCAGTCTCTCTCCATTCAGGATGCAGTAGGCAGTTGGCTTTGTATAAATGGCCCTTATTGCACTGAGGAATTGGCCATCTATTCCTATTTTGCTGAGAGTTTTTAGCATGAATGGGTGTTGGACTTATATCAAGTGCCTTTTCTGCAGCAATAGACAAGATCAGGTGGTTCCTGTCTTTTGTGATATTTATGTGGTTGATCACATTAATTGTTTATCTGATGTTGAACTAACTTTGCATCCGTGGTGTGAATCCAACCTGGTCATGATGGATTATTTTTTGGATGTGTTGTTGTATTCTATTGGCAAGAATTTTGTTGAAGATTTTTGCATCTAGATTCATGAGGGATAGCAGTCTGTAGTTCTCCTTTTTCGTTGGGTCTTTCCCTGGCTTTGGTATAATGTTTATGCTGGCTTCAGAGAATGAATTTGAGAGTATTCCACCCCTTTCTATACTGTGAAATAGTCTTAGTGGTATTGGAGATAACTCTTCTCTAAAAGCTTGGTAGAATTCTGCAGTGAAGCCATCTGAGCCTGGGCTTGTTTTTTGGTGGGCAGTTTTTTGATGACTTTTTCAATCTTTTCATTTGTGATGGGCGTATTAAATTGTTCTCCTTCACCTTGTGATAATTTTCGTAGGTGACATGAATCAAGGAATTTGTCCATTTCCTCTAGGTTTTCAAATTTGTTAGAATACAGTCTTTCATAGTATTCAACTATGATATTTTTTATTTCTGTTGGATCTGTGGTGAAAACTGCCCTCTCATTTCTTATTTGGGTGATTTATTTTCTTTCCTTTTTTCTTTAGTAAGTGTAGCCAATGGTTTGTCAATTTGGTTAATCTTTTCAAAAAAAAAGCGTTTGGTCTTTTCAATTTTTTCAATTGCTCTTCTGTTATCTCATTCAGTTCTGCTCTAATCTTTATGATCTGTTTTCTTCTGGTGCCTGAGGGGTTCCTCTGCTGTTCTCTCTCTACTTGTTCAAGCTGTAGGGTCAGTTCTTTGATTTGGTTTCTTTCTTCCTTCCATATGTGTGCATTTATGGAGGTAAACTGACCTCCGAGCACTGCTTTGGCTGTATACCTTATGTTCTGGTAGGAAGTGATTTCATTCTCATTGGAATCCATAATTTTCTTTACTACATCCTTGATGTCTTCTATGACCCATGATTTTTCACACAAGGTGTTGTTCAGTTTCCATGAGTTCCACTTGTATCTATGTTTTATCTGCTATTGATTTTGACTTTTATGGCTTTATGATCTGAGAAGATGCTTTGCAGTAATTCAATGATATGGATTTTGTTGAGAACTGCTTTATGTCCTAACACATGGTCTATTCCGGAGAATGTTCCATGTGCACTGGAGAAGAAGGTGTAGTTGTCTGCTAATGAATACAAAGTTTTGTATACGTCGATGAGGTCTAGTTGGTTAATTGTGGCGTTAAGGTCTTCTGTGTCTTTATTGAGCTTTTTTCTAGATGATCTGTTCAATATTGAGAGTGGGGTGTTGAAGTCTTTCACTATTATTGTGGAGTGATCTATCTCCTTTTTAAGTGTAGTCAGTGTTTCTTTGATGTATTTAGATGCTCTAATATTAGGTGCATAAATATTCAATATTGTTAAGTCCTGCTTGTGTATTGGAAGTTTCAGCAATAAATAGTGACCATCCTTGTCCACGATGGTGGATTTTACATTACAATTGATGTTATCTGAGATTAGAATTGACACAACTGTTCTTTGTTCATTGTTAGCTTGATATATATTCTTCCGTCCTTTAATTTTCACTTTGTTCCTATCTTTAAGTCTAAGGTGAGTTTCTTGTAGGCAACATATAGATGGGTCATTTTTTTTAATCCAAGATATCGCTCGATGTCTCTACTGGAACATTCAGTCCATTCACATTCAATGTAATTATTGATAGGTATGTGTTCAGTGCTGCCCTTGTGATTTGTTTATTTTTGTATTGATGTTTTCACTGTTGTTCTTATTTATCTGTTCTGTGACCTTCTTTATGAGTTTGATTTTTCACCTTTTTCAAGGTTGGTTTTGTGGTTGTTGAGACTCCTGTATTACATTTCTTGATACAATATGTATCAAGTTTGAACATGTCGTGCCACTGTCTCCATGCATTGTTTCTTCTGAGAAATCTGATGAAAGCCTACAAGTTTCCCTCTGAATGTCAGCTTTTCTTTGAGTCTTGCTGCCTTTAAGAGTTTCTGCTTATGTTTCATTTTGTTAAGCTTGATTATAATACGTCTTGAAGCCTTTCTATTGCGATATATATTAAGTGGTGTTTCATATGTATCTTGGATATCTATATTCTCTTCTTTTGTAATTTCTGTGGAGTTTTCTGTCAGCAGCTCAGCAACAATACTCTCTGTGTTGTCAGGTGTCTCACCCTGTTCAGGAACTCCAATTAATAGTAGATAGTTCTTATTTTTCTTGTTTCTTTTTTCTGATTTCTCTTCATAGATTCTGGAGTCAGTGGCTCTGTCTTCCAAATCAGAAATTTTCTTTTCCATTTGTTCTATTCTGTTTTCTTGGCTTTGAATTGAAGTTTCTGTATCTTTGATTTTGTTCTTGATCTGGTGGATTTCCAAGTACTGGTGTTCCATCAGATTGAAGAGCTTGCTTAATTTTTCATTTTGTGCTGCTGCATTTTGTACAAGGTCTAGGAGGGCTCTCTATATAACCCTTTTGTATCCACCTTCTGATAGTTTCAGAAAAGCTTCTTCATCTGGGAAGTTCTAAGGTGGTTTCTTTTGAGGGCCTTCTGTTGCCATGGGTGATTTCTGGGTTACCGTCTTCTCCAATGTTTGTTGCCTTTTGGGCTCCATGTGGGTCAATAGAGGCTGGGAGAGATGCTATGAAGATAGACCACAGTTGTTTCTCTAGGCTGTCTTAGGTCTGTGCAAGCCTCTGCTAGCTGAGAGTGGGGTCAGTGAAAGAGAGGAGGTTTTGCTTTCAGTGGTATGTAGTACAAATTAACAGCCCTATGCTGTATCCCAGGGCTTACTAGGTATCCAGAAGGCTCTGTTTAATTATCATTTCAGGTCTTGGCTTCCAGAGGGATTTAGGGAGATGTGCTTTTAGTCTACCATATTGACTCTGCCTGTAATACATTTATTAAGTTGATCTTCTCCTTGTCATAACCTTGCTGGGTGATATGAATCAAAAAATTTGTGCAAAATCTCTATTTATTGAAACCTGTTAGAGTACAGCCTTACATAGTATTCTGTTATGATATTTTTTATTTCAGCTGGATCTGTTGTAACATCTCCCGTCTCATTTCTTAATCGGGTTATTTGTATCTTATACTGTTTTTCTTTTGTAAGTTCAGCCAATGGTAGATACATTTTTTTGTTCTTTTCAAAGGATCAGCTTCCATTTTGTTAATTTTTTCAATTGTCCTTCTATTCTCTGATTCATTTTGTTCTGATGTAATCTTTATGATCTGTTTTCTTTTCATGCCTGAGAGATTCATCTGTTGCTCTCTTCTACTTGTTCAAGCTGTAGTGTTAATTCTTTAATTTGAGCCCTTTCTTCTTTCCAGATGTGTGCAATTACAGAGATAAACTGACCTCTGAGCACCACTTTTGCTGTGTCCCATAGATTCTTGTAGGATGTGTTTTCATTCTCATTTCATTCCATTAATTTCTTTTTTTGTTGTTGTTCTTGATTTCTTCTATAACCCAAAGCTTTTTGAGCAAAGTGTTGATGTTTCCATAAGTTTGAATTTCTATGTATGATTTTTCTGCTATTGTTACAGACTTTTATTGCTTATATACCTATAAGGAAAACAAATATAACAAGACTTTTCAGGAGTCATTTTCTCCCAAAACCTGTTGAAAGGAATATGTCTGGTCACTGGCTTAGGGTACCTATGAGTCAGAATCTACTCAAAGGCATTGAGTTATGCACACCCTTGAATACATCATGGGCAAGAAAGCAAAGTGTGTTTTAAGTCTGGAGTTTTTACCATGTAAACTAAAGGGCTATATCTGTTACATTTCCTGGGTTCAGGTGCACCTGGTCACCTTGTTATCAGGAAGGTGTCTTTTGTTCAAATACATGAAGTATAACTAGAAAACATCCCTCTTCTTTAGACAGAACACTAATTTTATAAGCTTGCATTTTCTCATTAATAATAAAAACAAAGGGTCAGTTCACCAAAGTCATATTCTCTGATATTACCATAATCATGGATACAGTGAGCTGACTAGGTGTCATATGGTGTCTCTGTGTGTGCAAGAGACAAAGTTACTCTGAGTTTGGAGCAGGGTAGAAAAGTGTCTTTGATAAGGAGAAAGGACTGGGAGAGACAAAGAGACAGCAAATCCCAGTTTTCTTGTTAGAGAACATTCAAAGTCTAAGCTTAGGTGACCTGGATAGAAATTGACAAATTGTCTGTTCAAGGAATTATTAATAGAGCTAATTAAAAATGTCAAGTAAAAGAAATGTAAGCATATATTGTTTAACTAAATTCCATGTTTGCTCCTTATTGGCTAAATTTTGCAGACTATATTACTGTGTTCTTTTTATAACCTTTTTGTTGAAAACATACACAGTGGAGCATACTCATATTCTGCAATGTCTACATGTACAGTTCAGTAACATTATTACATTCTTCAGGTTGTACAGCCATCCTCACTCACCTATTCAAATTGTCCCTAGTCTATTAACATAAAGTTTTTTCCTCTGAGGTTTCCAATCTAGTCTTTCAAGTTGCTTTTGTTTGTTTGAGCCCATGAAAAAAGAAAGAAAAAATTGTTGTTCACAAGTTTATTCTAACCCACAGCAACTCTATAGGACATAGTAGAACTGTCCTTGATGGTAACCAAGGAGTAACTGAAGGATTTAAACTGCTGATCTTTTAGTCAGCAGTCAAGCCCTTAGTTCCTAAAGGAACAAAATGCTCAAGGCAGAACATCTCAGTTAAGCTGAAGTATTGTTAGATTTTAAGAAATCTTTAGGGGATATTTTGTATTAAAGTTTAGAGATTATTTCTGGCCAATACTTTCAGAGGATCATCCATCCTCTGTGATTCCAGAAAGTCTGGAGTCCATGAGAATTTGAAATTCTTTTCTGCATTTTCTCCCTGCTGTTTGGAGTTCTTCTATAGAATCTTTTATCAAAATGTTCAGTAAGAGTAGCCAGACACCATTCAGTTCTTCACAATAACCAAAAGTTGGAAAAAACATAAATGCTCATCAATGGATGTACACAACGTGATACCTAAATATAGTGTAATACTCCTCAGCAAAAAGAGAAGTCTTGATACATGCTATAACATGGATGGAGTTTGAAGCTAATATGCTGAATGAAATAATCACAAAAGAACAAATATTGTATGACCTTGCTTAAATAAAAATATAAGAATAGGCAAATGTGTAGAGACCATTGTTTAAAGTATAGAGACCAATGCTTATTAGCGGTTACCAGAGGTAGGATGGTGCGGAAAAGGGAGTTCTAGCTTATGGAGCACTAAAATTTGTTTTACCATAATGGAGGAATTAAGGATAGAATTACATAGCCAATTAATGTAATTAAGTCATACATTTATAAAAATCTGAATTGGCAAATTGTATGATAGATATATTTACGGTAACAACAAAAAGAGTAGCTGTTTCTATTTAACAAAATACCTCTGCAAATTAGCTTCTTGGTTGTGAAGTTTAGGGTCATGGTTTCAAGAGGCAACCCGGTTAATTGGCTTAGTGTTGTATTTACTCCTACTCTTCTGCTTTCTAGTTTGTGATTTGCATGGGGTCCTAAAAACTTGCAAGTGGTCATGCAGGTTACCAAAATCAGTCTCCTTTTGCTTGAGCAACAGAAGAAAAAGGAGAGTCAGGAGTGATAGAAATAAACGGGAGGTATAATTATTTACTGTGTACTTTTAGGCTACATAAAGGTAAGACATTAAAAAAATATAAATATAACAAGAGTAATTAATCAGGTATTACCTACACATAATAAAAAATGAAATATCTTTTTCTGTCTCCTGAAAGAATAAAATACTCTGATTTTCTAATACTGCTTCCTGGTATTGTATGAAGAATTTAGGAAATTCTTCTTTCATATAGAGAGTAACTGCTAAAACAATTGCATGCTTGACTGCTAACAGTGAATATGATGAATCAAACTAGAAAGCAGAAGAGTAGGACTAAATACAACATTAAGCTAATTAACTGAGATGCTTCCTGAAACCATGACTCAGACTGACCCAGCAGCACTGTGGAAGAACGACCAGCTATTTACTCTTATAAAGACTAGCCTATAGAATCCTGTGAGGCAGGGTTACTCTGTCACATGTGTTGTTGAAACTGATTCTGTGGCATCTAAACAATAGCAGAAACAAAGCTCAGAAGAGTCAAATGTAAAATTTTCTGACTTTCAGTTCTGTTTTTATTGGGCCTACATCATATTATTTTCTGTATCAGTCCCAAAATGTCTGAGCATGGAATACTTTGGAATTTACTTACCAGGGACAAGAATTTAGTCTTGTAGAAATCAGTTTCTAGATCCACAAACACATGCATACACCTCATGTCTACAGAATTGTATTTAGTAGATCACCTAGTGATCTGGCTGTCAGGTTTGCTGCACTTAGAAATTCATCATGTAAGAGACATGTGATTAAAATGTCCATAATTTACAAACAAGCCAAGAACTATTAGTTAATATTATTTAAGACTAGTTATCTCAGATAAAATGGTTTTAAAGTGCAAAGATAATTTGACGCTCTGGTGGCACAGCGATTGAAGCACTTGGCTGCTACCCAAAAGGTGCCAGTTTTAACTCTCTAGCAGCTTCACCAAAAAAAGATGTGGCAATCTGAAAACATAAAAGTTATAGCCTTGGAAACTCTGTGGGGCAGTTCTATTCAGTCCTATAGCATCTCAGTGGGTTGGAATCACATCAGTGCCAATGGATTTTTGGTTATACACAACATAAAGCAACTCAAGTGCTGTCAGCTCATCTTTTCCTAGAGTTCTTATGACCATTTCAAAGATTACCAGTTTAGATACAGCATACAATTTTCTGTTTTACTGTAATCTTTTTGTCTGTTTTTAAATTCAGTGGATTTTCAAATTAGAAATTTTACAAATTGAAAATATGACTTTGCCACTGACAAACTTGTTAACGTCTTTTCTGTGACCAGCAATGTTAATAGTCTTCTTCTTGACACATGCTCTGGAAGTTACATTGTTTTCTTTTTTTTTTTTTGGTTATTTTTTTTCATTGCGTTTTAAGTAAAAGTTTACTGTTATAGTAAACTTATTATACAAAAGCTTATGCATACTTTGCCATGTGACCCTAGGTGTGCTCCCCACACTGTGACAACACATTCCTCCCCTCTCGTGTCCATTAAGTCAGTTCCTTTTCTCCTCAGTCTTATCTCTGGATAGGAGCTTCTTAATTCATCTCTTTTATCTACATAAGCCAAAAAGCACACTGTTCACCAGTATTTTTCAATGCCTTATAGACAAGTTCTGCTTTTGTCTCAGGAGACGGCTTCAGGAATGGTTTCAGTTCTGGGCCAACAGAGTGTGTAGGGTGTATATCTTCCAGTGATACTCTAGTCTGTCAGACCATCAGATGCGGTCTTTTTATTAGTGTTTGAGTTTTTCACCCCACATTTCTTCTGACCCGTCAGGGACTTTCTGTTGAGTTCCCTACAAGGGCAGTCTTTAATGGTGCTCAGGTATCATCTAGTTCTTCCTGACTAATATTGATATAGTCTTGGGTATACATGGACCACCAATTACATTTACAAACTCATCCTAGAAGAAGTGCTACATACCTCATTGCTGAGTATCACTACAGTCACCTTCGAAGTACTCTCCTTGGGAAGCTATGCACCAACGTCAGTGCCTAGTCCACCCTTCAAAGCAATTTTGGAACTCTTTTCAGCAATGAATGGCCATTGCCCTTGATGTCTTAAGTGTCATCAAAATGTCTTCCTTTCTATAGTTCCTTTATATCAGGTAAAGAAAAAGTCTTCGAAGTTCAGATCAGGTGGTTAGGGAGGGTGTTCAAATACAGTTATTTGTTTACCAGCTAAAACCTCCCTCATAGACAACTATACAATTAAATTTGTAAATTTGCCACTTTGCCATCATGTGCAATAGCTATTCCAGAAAGAGTTCCAAAATTGCTTTGAAGGGTAGACTAGGTTCTGGCATTGGTGCATAGCTTCCCAAGGGTAGTATTTTGAAGGTGACTGATATTCAGTGGTGAGGTATGTAGCATTTACAACAATTAAATTCACAGAATTAATTTTCAGAACTTGTATGTGGCTCACACTTCACCTGTGTCTTTGATTTTCTTTGTCATAGATTTAATTGTATCCCCCACAAAACATGTAGATAGCCATTTGGCTAGGCCATGAATCCAGGTATTGTGTGATGCTCCTATATGCTGTAAATTCTGCTTCTCTGTTAATGTGGGAGGATGGGTGGCACTTGTATTGATGGGGTAGAACTCAATGTGTAAGAATATACTGAGCATTGAGGCAATCTCTTTGGATACAGAGGAAACAGAAGCAAGCAGAGAACTTGGGACCTCATACCACCAAGAAGCAATGTCAGGAGCAGATTATGTCCTCTGTAAAGGACCCAGGGTCCCTGCACATCAGATGCTCCCCATCTACAGAAGACTGATCCCAAGAACCTTCCTCCAGAGACAGCAGAGAAAGACTTCTCTTGGAGCTAATACCCTGACTTTAGGCTTTTCGCCTGCTCCTCTGTGGGAAAATAAATTTATATTTGTTAAAGCCATCCACTTGTATTTCTGTAGTCACAGCATTAGATGACTAAGATAGAACTTGGTATGGAGAGAGTGGGTTGCTGCTGTAATAGATGCCTAAAATGTGGAAGCAGTTTTGAAACTGTAAATGGATGGAAGAAGTAAAAGGAACTGAAAAGAACTGTTAACACCAAAGAAGGCACATATGGTGAGAAAAAGCAGCAGTAAACTGGTAACCCAGAACCAAACCAGTGCGCAACAGTGTTGGAACCAATCCACAGAGCAATAAAGCTGCATGCCTCTGCACAAGAAGCTTTTTGGCAGAGTGGATTGCCTGCAGACACATATCTGTGGAGGTAGGCTTGCTGACCCAAAGAGTGAGAGAGCTGAGTTACTGTGTGCAACAAGCTTCCTGGCAGAGTGAGGTGCCTCCTGGCACTTAAATCAGTGGAGCTACAGAGCTTTAGAACATTTGCCCCAGCAGGGCAGATGCAGGCCTGAGGTCCAAGCCATGAGACCACAGGAAGCAGAAGCTGAAGAGACAAGGGTCACAAGAAGGCAGGCTGCATCACTGTCAAAATGTATGGCTATAACCTACTGGTTTCAAAGTGTAGCGTCATAGCTCCTGGTGTTTCTAAGTGTTGAGATGCCACTGAGAAGGAGTAGTAAAATGGTGTGCCTAAGGCTAGAAGAGCAGAGTTATTGTCCCAGTGGGACATGGAAGACAGTCCTATAGCCCAGGGCTGAACAGCCTCCACTCAAAGTCTGGAGACTATGATCAATATCTAGAGTCTGGAGGGCAGGGCCATTGTATAAAATGTCTCAGAGAATGAAATTATTTTCAAAGAATTGAGGGCTAATGTGGTATGTTCTGCTGACTTGATGTTGCCTCATATGCCTTCTTTTCCTGAAATTTCTTCTATTTGTAATGGAAATGTCTAGCTTGTGCTTGCCTGTTCTCTGACTGCATTTCAGGAACAGGTAACTTGTGTTCTAGATTTCACAGTTGAAGAGAAATTTTTTTTTTTAATCTCAGACTTCAAGTCAAGTCTTTTGCTATGACATGAACACGTGTTGCATGTTGTAAAGATATGATTTTGAGGGTCCCAAAGGGTGGAATGTCATGGATTGAATTGTGTCCTCACCATTATTCCTGGTATTGTATGATGTTCCTTGTCATGGATCTTATTGTGTCCCCCCAAAAATATGTGTAGCCATGTGGCTGGGCCATGGTTCCCTGTATTCTGTGATTGTCCTCCTATGCTGTATGTTAAAGGATTAGGGTGGGGTTGTAAATCTCTTTATAAGATCACCTCCCTGCTCCACTGCAAAGGGAGTTTCCCTGGAATATGGCTTGCCCCACCCTTAATCCTTTCATCCTACAGAAGATGAGAGGAAAGGGAAACCAGCAGAGAATTGTGAAACTCACACAATCAAGAAAGCAGCACCAGAAGAGTGTGTACTTCAAACCTGAGGTTCCGGCACCAAGGTGCTCCCTGGACAAAGACTTATGCAATATCAGACTTTCCTCTGGAGCAGACAAGGGGGAAAGCCTTCCCCTGGAGTGGACATCCTGAATTTGGACTTGTAGTCTACTGGACTGTGTAAGAATAAACTTTCCTTTCCCAAAGTCGCACTTGGCTTTTGGCTTCCTAAAGTCATCCACTCTGTGGTATTGCTTTTAGAACAGCGCTAGCTGACTGAAACATTCCTATGTGCTGTAAACATTGCCTTTATTGCCAGGAGCCAGCCCCGACACTTTTCAGGATCCTGCATGGAGGGAGGGAGAGGCGTCGGCGGGAAATGAATAGAGAGAAACAGGAAAGAGTTTTTTTGTTAAAGGCAGCCCGACCGAGAGAGAGAGAGCTGTCTGTCTTTATTTTTTATAGATGAGGTGACATAATTTTCACCCTATTTTCTTCATCATATAAACTATTGGTTAACAATAAATTGACCCATCATTATTGACTAACAAGAAACTGACCCCTCGTGGTCTTCTTTTTCTAGTTAATTGCCAGGGCTTTTTGGATAATGGTCTGAGAGAGGTATTTATGGTGGTAAGTGTCAGTGAACACAATTAATGGTTTTATTCGTACCTCAAAGTGGAAGGCACAGAAGGGTAGACTTCTCAAAGCCTCACCATTTGGCTGTCTCCATTTGTTTCTCTAAGTTTTTATTTATCTCTTCCTGTGCAGATAGTAAGTGTCTGCCATCCCCTAATCCAACCCAGCTGCTCTAAGAAAGATATTTCTTTAGTGATTATTTATTTGCCAATTATAATGGACTTGGAAGTTTATCTGTCTTTCTGCTGTAGGGAGTGAGATGCTTGTGTAGTTTTAATGGCTGTGTGGAGAATTGTCCTTGGGAGCCTTTCAGGGGTTTCTTTGTGAACCTGTGTCTGTGGAGAAAAGGGAGTGGGGAGATGTAGTTGGGGGAAGTCAGCGAGGCTGAGCAGGACTCAGTGCTTTCAGGCATGCTGTATTGAAATCTATTCCTCTGGTCTCTTTTCCCTAGAAGTTTCTGGTCAGATTTTCCCAATATAATTTCATAAACTGAGGGGATTGTAAAGCCCCAGGGTCGGCTCTCCACACTTTATGATGTTAATGAGTGAGGATGGGCTGCTGCAGTTGTGTGGTGGGGCAGGGTTCAATGTGTACATTTACATTACCTTGAGGCAATATCTTGGAATACAAAGGAAAGAAAAGCTAGCAGAGAGTTGAGACTGCACACAACCTATAAGCAATGTCTGGAGCAGAGCACAGACTGTGGAAAGGACCTAGGGTTCTTATACCTCAGAAGCTTAAATTCCAGGCTAAGATTGACAAAAAGGCCTTCCTCCAGAGCTAGCAAAGAAAGATTTATGGAGCTGATGCCTTGAATGTGGGCTTGTAGCAAGCACTTGTATGAGAAAAAAATTTTCTCTTTGTTAAAGCTATCCACGTGTGGTATTTCTGTTAGAACAGTACCATATGTACTAAATACTTTATTCTCCTTTATTCCAGGTATGTTGACACAAATTGATGCTTGTAAGATGGATACTTGCTACACAAGTATCTGCACAACTGCACAACACAAGACTGTAGAACACAATTAGCAGAGAAAAAGTGTTCCAGTCTCTGCACAGCCTCTCCAACAGCTATTATTTTGTGTTTTTTTTAGATTAATGCCAGCCTCTTTGGGGTGAGATGGTATCTCATTGAAATTCTAATTTGCATTTATCTAATGACTAATAATCATTTACTTTTTATAGTGATTTAGTGAAAGTGTACAATGCAACATAAATTTGAATGACCACTGTTCTCTGTCCCTGTCTGGTGACAGCAGACTCCTCCTATCTTTTCTGTACATGTCATATCTTCCTAACAATCTCCTGTCCTCTCCTCTTCACCCTCTTGCTCTCACTTCTGTAAGAGGCCAACAGGGGGACATCCTATAGATACACAGCACCATAAAGCTCACACACAATATGGTCACACTCTGTCATTGACTCCAATCCACTCTTGTCCTAAGAGCAGACCTCAGTAATCGTTTATGGATAAGAGCAGCAGCAGGACAAGGGACCATGCTCCCATGGGAACCCTGAGGTCCCTGGACCATCAGTTGTGATCTTTTACTGGAGTTCTTAGGGTGCACCACTTTTATTCCCATGTTGCCAGTGAGACACAACTTTGTGAACTCCATCACAGCTATCACTGGTGGTGGCTGGATACCATCTGGTTCCTCGGGTCACCTGTCGATCAAGTCACCCACTCACGTGGGTGTCTCTGTCTTCTGGGTTCTTTCTGCCATGTTGTTTTGGTCCTTGGTGATCATCAGTTTTTGCTGAGTTGGGACTGTTTGATCTGACCAGATGGCAGCGTGCTAGCTTTTAAGACCTCAGATGTCACTGTCCAATATGGAGTGCAGAGGACTCTTTCAGCAACACATTAGTTAAGACAATTTGGCCTTGATGTCCCCTGAGAGCATGGTGTCTGGGGCCCTGCCCCTGCTAGTCTGTCCTAGCAATAGTTAGTTAAGATTAGAGGAGTAATCATGTTACGCTAAAGTCCCCTTAAGTTGACCTTCTGTCAAATATGTGCTGTCACTGATTTCATCCAACCAAATTTCTATTAACTATCTAATCTAGACCCCCCTCAACCTCTCTCCTTTCCCACCCTGGTAGCTGTCAAAGAGTCTTTTCTCATATGCATGAGTCCTTATAGTAGGGGTCTCATACAATATTTGTCCTTTTTGCAGCTGACTACTTTCACTCAAAATAATGTCTTCCAATTGAAACCAAGTTATGAGAGTCTTCCTAAAATCATCATTGCTCTTTATCATTGCATAGTGTTCCATTGAGTATATATACCATAGTTTATTCATCCATTCATCTGTTGTCAGGCATCTAGGTTGAGTTGAACTTTTTGCTATTGTGGACTGTGCTGCAATAAATATTCGCATCTGTTGATGTGAATGCCCTTGATTCTGCAGGATGTTTTCCAAGCAGTGGAATTACTGGGTCAAATGGTATATCTATTTCCAGCTTTTTAAGGAAGTGCCAGATTGTTTTCCAAAGAGGTTGTATCATTTTGGAATCCCACGAACAGTATAGGAGAGTTCCAATTTCTCCACAGCCTCTCCAGCATTTGTTACTTTGTGTTTTTTGATCATGCCCAAATTGTTGGGGTGAGACGGTATCTCACTTTCATTTTGATTTGAATTTCTTTAATAGCTAATGATTGTGAGCATTTCCGCCTGAGTCTTTTGGCTGCCAGGATATTCTCTTTAGAGAAATATCTGTCCATCTCCTTTTCCTATTGCTTAGTTGGATTATTTATCATTTTCTTATTGATCATAGAGATCAGGCATTGATCTGACATACACTTGCCACATGTTTTTTCCCATTCTGTAGTCAGTCTTTTAATTTTTTTGATTAAGTCTTTGGATGAGCAAAAGTGTTTCATTCTTAGTAGTTCCCATTTTCTTTTCTGTTGATCATGCTTTGCTTGTCAGATTTTCAAGTCTTTCTTACATTGTTAAAACTTCCATTGTTGATCCTATTTTTTCTTCGATGAGCTTTATCATTTTAGTTTCCATATTTAGGTCTTTTACCCAGTTTGAGTTGGGTTTTGTGTAAGGTGTGAAATATGGGTCTTGTTTCAATTTTTTTGCAAATGGATATCCAATTTTGCCATCACCCTTTGTTAAAGAGATTGCTCTTACCCTAGTTTAAAATCATAGGGGCTTTGTTGAATATCAACAGTTCATAGGAGGATGATGGCATCCCTGGGTCTCAGCTATGTTCCATTGATCTATGTGTCATTTTATGTATGAGTATCAGACTGTTTTGTCTACTGTGGCAGTGTAATAGTTTCTAAAGTCAGATAGTGAGTGGCCTCCCATCATGTTCTTCTTCTTCAGTAGTGCTTTACTTATCTGGGGCTTCTCTTTCCAAACAAGTTGGTGATTTGATTCTCCATCTCGTTAAAAAATGACACTGGAATTTGTACTGGGATTGCATTATAGAAGTAGGTGGCTTTGGGTAAAATAGACATTTTCACAATGTTAAGTCTTCCTATCTATGAGCAGTGTAGTTTTCTCCATTTATGTAAGTTTCTCTTAGTTTCTTGTAATAAAGTCTTGTCGTTCTCTTTGTAAAGATCTATTATTTCTCTGTTTAGATTTACTCCTAGGTATTTTATCTTCTTGGGGGCTATAGTAAATGGTATTGATTTTGTGATTTCTTCTTTAATAATCTATCTGTTGGCATAAAACAATCCTGTTGATTTACTTGCTTTGATTTTGTATTTTGACACTTTGCTGAACTCTTCTATCAATTTGAATAGCTTACTTACGGATTCTTTATGATTCTCTGCATATACAATCATATCTTCTGCAACTAGGGAGATTTTTACTTCCTCTTTCCTGATGCAGATGCCCTTTATTTCTTGGTCTTGTCTAATTGCTCTGGCTAGAACATTTAGCGCAATGTTGAATAGGAGAGGTGAGAGTGGGCATCCTTGTCTAGTTCCTGTTCCCAAGGTGAACTGTCTCAGCCTCTCTGTGTTCAGGATGCAGTAGGCAGTTGGCTTTGTATAAACAGCAGTTATTACATTGAGGAATTTGCCATCTATTCCTATTTTGCTAAGCGTTTTCAGCATGAATGCATGTTAGACTTGATCAAATGCCTTTTTTGCATCAATTGACAAGATCAGGTGATTCTTATCTTTTGTGTTATTTACACGATTGATCACAATTTTTTTTTCTGATGCTGAACCAACCTTGCATCCCTGCTATGAATCCAACTTGGTCATAATGAATTATTTCTCTGATATGTTGCTGAATTCTATTGGCTAGGATTTTGCTGAAGAATTTTGCCTCTACGTTCATGAGTGATGTTGATCTGCAGTTCTCCTCTTTCGTTGGGTCTTTCCCTGACTTGGTATCAGTGTTATGCTAGCTTCATAAAATGAATTTGGGAGAATTCCATCCCTTTCTATGCTGTGAAATAGTCTCAGTAGAGTTGAGTCAACTTTTCTCTAAAAACTTGGTAAAATTCTGCAGTGAAGCCATCTGGGCCAGGGCTTTTTTTGGTTAGTAGTTTTTTTTGACAACTTTTTCAATCTCTTCCTTTGTGATGGGTTTATTAAGTTGTTCTACATCTTGTGATGATTTTGTTAGGTGATACAAATCTAGGAATTTGTCCATTTCCTTTAGGTTTTCAAATCTATTAGAATACTGTTTTTTGTAGTATATTGTTCTGATACTTTTGATTTTTGTTGGATCTATTGCAACATCTCCAAGCTCATTTCTTATTCATGTTATTTGTTTCCTCTCCTCTTTTTCTTTAGTAAGTTTAGCCAATGGTTTGTCAATTTTCTTGATCTTTTCAGAAAAGCTGTTTATTGGTATTTTCAATTGTTCTTCTCTAATTCATTTAGTTCTGCTCTAATCATTATGATTTGTTTTTTTTTCTGGTGCCCGGGGGGTCTCCTAGTTGTGCTCTTTCTACTTGTTCAAGCTGTAGGATTAGTCCTTTGGTTTGGGTTCTTTCTTCATTCTGGTTGTGTGCATTTATAGAAATAAACTGACCCCTGAGCACTACTTTGGCCTTTATTTCTTCTATAACCCAAGGCTTTTTGAACAAGATGTTGTTCAGTTTCCATGAGTTCCAATTTCTCCTTTTGACTACTATTGATTTTGACTTTTATGACTTTATGGTCTGAGAAGTTGCTTTCCAATAATTCAGTGGTATAGGTTTTGTTGAGATTTGTTTTACGTCCTAACATATTGTCTATTCTGGAAATTTTTCCATGTGCACTAGAGAAAAAGGCATAGTTATCTGCTGACGGATACAAAGTTCTTTATATGTTGATGGAGGCTAGTTGGTTAATCATGACAATAAAATCTTCTGTGTCTTTACTGAGCTTTTTTCTAGAAGATCTGTCCAATACTGAGAGGGGAGTATTGAAGCCTCCCACTATTACTGTGGAATGATCTATCTTTCTTTAATGTAGTTAGTGTTTCTTCAATGTATTTAGATGCTCTAGTATTGGCTGCATAAATATTTAATATTGTTAAGTCCTGCTTGTGTATTGAAACTTTCAGCAATAAATAGTGTAGACCCTTATCCACAATGGTGGATTTTACATTAAAATCTATTTTATCTGGGATTAGGATTGCCACACCTGCTTTTCTTTGTATATTATTAGCTTGGTATGTATTCTTCCATCCTTTAATTTTCAGCTTTTTCATATCTTTAAGCCTAATGTGAGTTTCTTGGCAGCAACATATAGATGGGTTATGCCTTTTGATTGAAGATGTCACTCATTGTCTCTTTACTGGAGTGTTCAGACCATTTGCATTCAGGGTAATTATTGATAGGTATGTGTTTAGTGCTGTCATTATGGTGTGTTTATTTTTGTGTTGATATTTTCTGTATTGCTCTTACTATTCTGTTCTGGGACATTGTTCTTTATGGGTTGATTTTTCATCCTTTTCAGTGTTCATTTGGTGTTTGATGAGACTCGTGTATTCCGTTTCTTGATTTGATATATTGCGTCTTTATTATGCTTTGCAGCTACCCCTGTGGTCCCCCTTAATACTCTATGTTTAAATGCAATTTTAAATTCTACACGTCTTATTAACTTCCTTTCTATCTGGAAGGACTATAACTACCGTAGTACATCCCTCCTTTTAATAGGATGATGCCATAGTTTTCATGATAGGATCACTAGATCATTTCTTTTAACATTGTAGCTTGGACTGCATTTTGTGTCTTTCCTAACTGAGTAGGTTTCTGGATAATGTGTCCTGTATTGCCTCCTAAAATATAAAGTTAATGGTTCTGCTCTTCTAAGCTAAGAGCTTCTTTCAGTATTTCTTGTAGTGTTAATTTGGTTTTCACAGTCTCTGAGTTTTTCTTTATCTGTGAATATCTTAATTTCATTTTAATATTTGAGAGATAGTTTTGCAGGACATATAATTCTTGGTTGGAAGTTCTTCTCCTTCAAGGCTTTGAATGTGTCATCCCATTGCTTCTGTGCCAGCATTGCTTCTGCTGAGAAGTCAGACGAAACCCTACAGGGTTTTCCTGTGAATGCTAGCTTTGCTTTGAGTCTTACTACCTTTAAGAGTTTCTGCTTATGTTTCATCTTGTTTAGCTTGATTATAACATGTCTCAGAGTCTTTAATTAGGGATCTGTGTTAAGTGGCATTTCATGTGCATCTTGGATATCTATATTCTCTTCTTTCATAATTTCAGGGAAGTTTTCTGTCAGCAACTCAACAACAATGCTCTCTGTGATTTCAGATAGCCTTCCCTGTTTAGGAACTCCAGTTAATTGTAGAATTAAGTGTTGAATTCTGCTCTATGAGTGTTGAATTGTATTCCCTAATTTTGTAATTTTGTTATTGATCTGTCAGATTTCAGAATGGTGGTGTTCCATCAGTTCAACAGCTTGCTTAATTTTTCATTTTACTCTGCTGCATTTTGTATAATGTCTAGGAGGGCTCTCTATGTAATTCTTTTGTGCTCAACCCCTGATAGTTTCAGAAAGGCTTCTTCATCTAGTAAGTTCTTTGATTCTTTATTTTGGGAGTTTTCTTGAGCAGTGGTGGATTTTATTTTAAGACTTTCTCTAGGATTTTTTGCTTTTGGCACATCTAAGGCCTGTTTAGTTTCTCTCATGTTGCCTTAACAGGGGCTCATGTGCAGTTCTGAGAAGGAAGTTGATCACCAGCCACCTGTATGTACTCCACTGACTGGGCCCAGTGGAATCTCTGGGATAGCAGGTTCCACCTCCTGGCTGGCAAAGACATGGCCCAATTTATGGAGTTATTGGAGGACCATCAGCAGAACCTATGATTGCGTCATTAAAGGCTCGAAAGGGTGCTGTTGGGCTGCACTGCAGTTATTTCTCTGGGCAGTCTTATTTTAAAACATGAAAACTATTTGACTGCTGCCAAAATTGATCAGGCTGTCTGATATGTTAAGCTCCTCCTTCCACCAGACAACAAATGTACCTTGTCAGCTGTCCTTAGATGCTGTGATGTAGTTTAAAGTAAGATAGACTACTAGCAGGCTGTTATACCCTGTTGGACCCCACCGGCTACACTATGCTAAACACAGCTTTTCTGCTAGAAAAGCACTTCTTGGACTGGGTCTGCCTCCCAGCCTGGGAATTAACCCCCACTGAGGCCTCTGCTTTTGTATTTCCACCTCCCAGTCAAACAAGATGGCATTCTTTTCAAGCTGTCCCACCTCAGCAAAACAGCAGAATCTACTGCAGAGGTCCAAAAAGTGTGGGTGGAGAGGCTGTGGTGCTCCAAGTCTGGATTTGTGCCCTCAAAAAGTGGCTATTCCACCAGCTGATCACTTTAGCACTGTGTTTCTGCATAGCTCCTGGATCAGCCCATCCTCCACCTACCAGCCAACACAAGAGATAAAAGTTAAAAACTCCAGTTACTTTCAGTCTGCGGTAGCTGGCTGATTCAACCAGAGTGGGGTTTGGCAAAAGACAAGCAGTTTACTGTTCAGTGTCATGTAGTCCAAACTAATAGCTCTATGCTGTGTCCTAGGGTTCACTGAGTGTCTGGAAAGAGCCACTTAGTTAGCAGTTGAGGCCTTAGGTTTCTGAGGGAATTAATGAGACATGTGTCTAGTCCGCCAACTTGACTCCACCACTCTTTTATAGATTCTTAAGGGTTCTTTGTGTATATGATTGCATCATCTGCAAATAAGGATATTTTTACCTCTTATTTTCTGGTGCAGATGCCCTTTATTTCTTTGTTTCATCTGATTTGTCTGTCCAGAACCCCTAGCATATCACTGAATAGAAGTGGTGACCATGGGCATTCTTGTCTATTTCCTGTTCTCAGGGGAATTATTTCAGTCTCAATTCAGTATGATGTAGGTTATTAGCTTTGCATAGATGCCACATATTGCACTGAGGAATTTCCCTTCTATTCCTACTTTGGTGAGAATTTTTAACATGAATGGGTATTGGACTTTGTTGAATGCCTTTCTGCATCAGTTGACTAATTGAGATAATTCTTATTGTTTGTGTTACTTATTTGGCTGATCACATTGTTTCTCTGATGTTGAACCAGCCCTGTATCCCTGGTGTGAATCCAAGTTGGTCATAATGAATTATTTTTTTTGATATGTTGTTGACTTTTATTTGTTATGATTTTGTGGAAGGTTTTTCATCTAGGTTCATGAATGATATTAGTCTATAATTTTCATTTTTGGGATGAACTTTCCCTGGCTTTAGTAACTGCAAAAGGACAAGTATTGCATGAGACCACTATTAAAAAAGGACTTAAAAAAGGACTGTGCACAGAAGACTCTGATGGCTACAAGTGTGGGGAGAAAGTGGATTGTTCATAGATTAGATAGTCTATAGGAATTCAGTTAGGTGAATGGAGTGACAGCACACAGTATATGGCAAGTCAGCACAACTGGACTACGCTATAACCGAAAAGGTTTTCTAAATTTAACTCAACATTTCAAAGGATAAAGTAGCAGGAACAGGGGTCTTGGGACGGTGTTTTCAGAGACCATCAAGGCCACTTGGCATAACTAGTCTTTTGCTAACATAGTCTTCTGCACCCCATATTAGTGAGTAGCATCTGGGGTACTAAAAGCCAGCAAGCTACTTTCTGAGGAACATCCATTGGTCTCAACCCACCTGGAACAGATGATATCTGAGAACTTCAAAGACATAAGAAAAAAATGAGCCCAGGAGACAGAACAACACACGTGATCAGGAGATTACCTCAGCATGAGACCAGAAGAGCTGGATAGTGCCTGGCCACCACCAACAACAGCCTTGATAGGGACACAATGTAGAGTCCCTGACTTAGTATGAGCAAAAATGACGTGCAGATCAAGAACTCTACTAAAAGACCAGAACTGATGATCCAACAACTTGGAGGGTCCCCTGGGAGCACAAACCATAGACTTGCTGCTGGCCCAGAACTGAAACAAGTACTAAGGTCAACACTTCAGACAAAGAATAGACTGGACTTGAGGACACAGAGTGAGCATGTGGTGTGTGTACTTGGTGGTTTTATACATTTATAGAAGGCTGCCTTACTGGTTTCTTTTTAGATGGGAGAGGAGAGGGTGGAGAGGAGGGGACAGGCATTCAGTGAAATGATACTAGAAGAGTGAAAAGGAGAAGTGTGCTGTCACAGGGTGAGGAGAGCAGATAGAGTGCAGAGAGGCAGGCACTTACGCACAATAATTTTAAACATGACATTAGTATTAGGATTAGGATTGCATTGGATCTATAGATTGCTTTGGGCAGAACAGACATTTTCATCACGTTGAGTCTTCTTATCCCTGAGTAAGATAGGTCTCTCCACTTAAGTAGTTCTCTTTTAGTTGCTTAAAACAATGTCTTGTAGTTTTCTTTGTATAGGTCTTTTGCAATCCTCATCAGACTTTTTCCCTTATAATTTTACTTTCTTTTGGGCTCATGCAAATAGTATTGATTTCACGATTTTCTCTTTCATGCTGTCTTTGTTGGTGGAGAATTCAACTGATTTTTTTATGTTATCTTGTTTACTGTGTGTTCTACTCTGTAGGGGTTGCTGTGTGTCAGAATTGACTCGACAGCACCGAGTTTGGATTTTTGTTTTTATTCAGCATCTTTATGAGTGTTCTGTCCTTCACTGAAAATGATGTGTCGAACTCTTCTATTAATATTGTAGAGCTGCTTATCTTTTCAACGCTCTTAGAGTTTGTGGTGTATTTAGAACCCCACTCTGGGTATACAAATATTATGCTTTATGTCTTCCTGTTGTATATAATGTCCTTCCTTATCTACTGTGGTGAAGTTTACTTTGACATCTATTTTGTCAGAAATATTACCCCTCTTCCCCCTTTTCAGTGTTGCCTGTTGATATATTTTCTTCTGTTCTTTAAGATTTAGTTTGTGTCTTTAAGTCTAAGCTGTGTCTCTTTAAGGCAGCATGTTGATGGATCTTACTTTTTATCCACTCTGCCACACTACTGTTGCCTTTAATCTATTTACATTCAGCATAGTTAATAAGTATTAGTTTAGTTCTGCCATTTTTTTGTATTGTTGACAGTTTCTTGTTCCAATTTTCTGTGTCGTCTTTTTTTCCTTACCTATTTTTATTGCTGTTGTTTTTGCATTTGCTGAGTCTTCATTTTTTCTTGTTATTCTTTTTTTTTTTTTTAACATTTTTATGTGTAGGATTGTTAGTTTCCTTTATTGTTACCTTAATATTTATCCAGTTTTTCTAAGTTTAAACCAGTCTTTTATTTCTCTATATCTCCTTAACTTTATTTTCACATATAAGATCTGTGACTACATTTTTTAGTCCCTCATTTTTGTTTTACTATAGTGCTAGCCTCTGTTATATAATGGCAACTCTGATTCTCTATTTTCAGTATTTTAGCTTTGATTTAATTTATGATTTCCCTGTCTGGTTACTCTGTCCAATAGTCCAGTCTTGGGTTTTTGTCTGATATTATTGATTTCTAACCAAAGGACTCCCTTTAGTATTTCTTGTGGTTTCATTTTAATTTCTGCATATTCTCTAAACTTCTGTTTTATCTAGACAAGTCCTAACTACACAATATATTTGAGAGACAGTTTTGCTGGATATAATTCTTTTTTTTTTCCTTCAAGTGTATGCATACATCATCCCATTGCCTTCTTGCCTGCATGGTTTCATTTTTTTCTTACAAATATTTATAATTAATACTTATAATTAAATCCATGGCATTTAGTTTCTTAGTAATGTTGGCAAAGCCAACATTGTGCACTCAGTTTTATTGTATGGCTTAATATTAAACCTAGAGTTTTCACTTTAGTGATCATAAAAATTCTTAATAAATCTCCTTTTCCTTAAATTCTTATGTTCTCTGGAGTGGATTCTGCTTCTGACTGTTATAACCAAAAAAAAAAAAAAAAAAAAAAAAAAACCTGTTGATATAGAGTTGATTCCAACTCATAGCATCCCTGTAGGACAGAGTGATCTCCAAGGAGATCATTTCTGGTTAATTTGAAGTGCCGTAATTTTAGTTAGCAGCCTATCTATTAATCATGGCTCCTTGACCAATATATTTACCACATTTCCCAGATGAAGTATTTCTAGATGGTGGTATCTGAAGTAATCTCCTGTTTGGCTTCTCCTCTTTGTCTTCTTCCCTGTGGTTGTATGTATTATTATGGTATACACTATACATACCCACACACACAGACATAAAAGCATGAACTTCTCCTTTATTGTAATGAATCACTTAAGGTCAGTGGGCTAAATCATCATCATCTTCTTGTGTCCCTTGGCCTAGTAAATAATGCTGTATAATATATATTTAACTGAATAGAAAAAATATACTGTGAAACATGAAAGCTACCTTTATAGAAGTACATATATGTTTTTAATGTAGTCCCTATAAGCATCAGTAAGCTACAACTCATGAAAATTTGTATAAAGCAGCACATGTTAATAAGATACCGGCAGATTTAGTAGTAACGGGTGAAGCAATCATTTCCAGGTTTAAACACACAACTGAAGCAAACAATTAAGTATGTTTTTCTGCCCAAATGTGTGAAGTCAAGTCATCCAACACTTCCCTCTTGTAGTGATACTCTTCTTTGACAATCTCCAGTGTGTTAACTAAAAATTATTCAACAAGCTCATGACATAATAATTTCATTCCAAATTGCGTTAAAGTTCCAAATGTTACAGAATCTTGGCATTTGAGTGTCTCTTTAACTGTGCTTGCATACTTATAAAATGTATGAAGAAAATAACTCTGTGATGTACAGAATTAATCATTTTATAGAGATATGTATGGGATCTTTCTCTGAGAAACTGACAAGTTTTGACAGGCTAGCACCTAATTCCTTTCATGGGAACAGACTGGAATGAGGAAGAATTAGTCACTGCTTCTGGTGATTTTCCAAGTTAACAACGTTGTGGAGATTCCTACATTTGCCTTCTTTGACATATATGCCTGAAAATCTTAAAAAAAAATCAGTCATGAAACCATTAATTTACAGACTAGATCCCCCTTCTTTATTCTTCATTTTTCCTGACTCTATCAAAACCCTGCTGGTGTAGTGGTTAAGTACTACAGCTGGAAACCAAAAGATTGGCAGTTCAAATCCACCAGGTGCTCTTTGGCAACTATACACAGCAATTCTATTCTCTCCTATAGAGTCACTATGAATCAGAATCAACTTGATGTAGCGGGTTTGGTTGTTTGATATTGTAACTCCTATGAAGTTGTTACTGTTGTTATGTTCCATTGAGTCATTTCTGACTCAGTGATCCTATGTACAAAAGGAGGAAACACAGCCTAGATCTCTGCCATCCTCCAGTAATTGTTATCCTTAAATCTATTGCTGCAGCAACTGATCCCTCATATTGAGGGTCTTCCTCTTTTTCACCAACTTTCCATTCTTATGTTAAAGCCCAAAAACCTAACCTACAGCTATTGAGTAAATTCTGACTCATAGTGACTTCTCTGTGGTAATTATCCATTTAAAAGTACTTCTTCTCTAGTAGAAGCCCCCGTTTGGGAAAATTAAGGTCAAGAATATATATGCTTAACTTGTCTAAGTTTCAGGATCAAGTGTAATTCTTTAGGCCTAAATAATAAATAAGACGTCATCAGGAAAATCTTAAGAAAGCTGACAAGAAGGAGATAAAATCATCAAAAATACAAGGCAATACAAAATACAAAAGTATTTGTTCAATTTGGGGGAGGGATTGTGTACTATACTGTATAATGTTCTTCAAATTAGAATAGACTTATGCCATTTAACCATTAGTTATAGCTCAAAATTCTATCAGCCACCAATGATCTTTAGGTAACTATTGACATGTATTCAGAAATGGTAAGTGCTAACTTACTGTAATCAACTCTATTAATTGCATTTTAGTTGGTTTTTTGATAATCAAAAATGTTAAACAAGTCATTTAGTTAAAACATAGCATACAAAAAACTGCACCCAAACCTAACCCACTGCTGTCAAGTCAGTTCTGACTTAGAGAGACCCTATCAGTAAGAGTAGAACTGCCCCATAGAGTTTCCAAGAGTGCATGGCAGATTTGAATTGCCTGCCTTTTGGTTAGCACATGTAGCGCTTAACCACTATACAACCAGGGTTTCTAAAAGGTGCACATATCATAGTAAAGATGTATGGATTAGCACAAGGTAAATGAAATCGTATAACCAACACCTAAAACATGATTTGCTTTGCAAGCATCCTTCTTGCGTCTCCTTCTACTCACTGTGTATTCTTTCCCCAGTGTTAAACACTATCTTCAGTTAGGACATTATATATTTACTTCTGCCTGTTTTTTATAGAAATGAAATCCTACAGTATGTACTATTTGGGGGATTATACTGAAGAAATTTTTCCCTACTCTCAGGAAAATGTAAAATTATAAAATCTTTATTGTTTAGCCTTTCATAGTTAGTTACAAATTCACCAAAGTGTATTTTCATGTTATGTGAAATGAGTGTTTATTTATTTAATTTTTATACAGACATCCATCCAATTGACTCAAGTTTATTGACTGAAAAAGCTTAGCCTTTCTCCAGTGACTTGACCAGATGTATCAGTTCTTGTTCAAGATAATTTTGAACTCCTGGCTTTTTTTTTTTTTTTTTAATAATTTTATTAAAACCACACTGTTGATTATGTAGTGTGATGGCTGAAATTATGTGTCAACTTGACTGGGCCAAGATTCTCAGTGTTTGTATGTGAGCAAGCCCTTGATGAGGTCTGCTGTGAGTAGTAATCAGTTGGAAGGGAGTTCTCTTGGGCATGTGACCAACTTCCATGTGTTAAGTGGACATTCTGGCTTTTGCCTGCTTTGGATCATGCAACTGCCTCTTGTTCATCTGAACCCTGGTTCTTGGGATTTATGCTAGTAATTTGACCGCTGATTTTAGTATTCATTGATCTTCACAACCTGTGAGCAAGATCTGTGTTCTCCAAACTGCTGATTTTGGGTTCACTAGCACCTTTGGCTACATGATCAAGAGATAACTCTATCCTGATCCATGAACTTGAGACATTACAAACTGTAAAATTATGTGAGCCCTTTTCATGATATAAATCTCTCTCTATACATATTGAGTCCATTCATTTTGCGTCTCTAGAAATCTCAGCCCAAGACATGTAGTTTTATAGTAAGTCTTAATATATGATAATGTGTCTCATTCAACTTGATTCTTCCTTCAAAGGTTGCCTTGTACTTGGTATTTCCATATAAAATTATAACATTAGTTTATTTATTTTACATTAACAGTTGCTAAAGTGCATTACTATTTTATTAAATTGAAAAGGTAAATAATAGGTAACTAACTTATTAATGTCTTTCCAATATTAAGTATTCCAATATCTGGATATGATATATACCTTGATTTATTAGATATTTAACTTCATTTATTATATAGTTTTATGTGTAGAGGCTTATAATATCCATGGATTTATTCTCAGGAATTAGATCTTTTTGATGCTATTGTAAATTATATATTACTTTTTCTAGTTTTATATATATAAATAATGCATATTAATTTGTATTGGTGATCTTGCTGCACTAACTCATGAATTCAAAGATGTCTGTAAGTTTTTAAACTTCTATTTATGCAAAAATTTGTATGGTATAGTGACTAACTTTTTATTTTTAACAGAAAAAATAGTAACAAATATCACTGACAACTTATTTCTAAGGAAATCATATGAGGATCGGGATTAGTTATGCTGAAAAAATTCTACATTAAATATGCCAAGCCAATATAGATAACAGATAATAAATAATCAGAAAAACATCATTTACATCATACATTATGTAAGTATGATGAAGTCACTGCTATTGTCTGAGAAGCCAATGCTGTTGGACAGCAGTATAAAACAGAGATACTAAAGGAATGAAAAAAAAAAAAAAACACAAACAAAAAAACCCACTAAATGTGAGAAAGCCTTTAACATCTGTGTATAATCAAGAATGTTAAGCTGGATTATATTGCCGGCATGAGGTCCTGATAGCACACAATTTTAAAACGGGTGAGTTCATAGAGCCCTCTATTTGTCACCTAAAACAAATGATTATTTTTCATTTGTCCTTTTGAAGGAAAAATGGAGGGCCAAAATAATCATCCATTTCTAGCCAGTGCAGTATTTGTCCCTCAGAAATGTAGAAGCATTCTGAAAAAATAGATGGCTTCTTAGCATAAATTAAGGTAAAATTTCATTCTGATGTTTGCCTAGTCACCAATTTCTTTGAGAGCATCATAATAGATCATTATAGCTTAGAACTTGAGAACTGCAAGAATCTTTCTGAGTTTTTTAAGTTTTTGTCCTGTCCATATCAACTTTTTTATGTTTTTCTTTTTTTCCCTTTATAAGTGAAGAAAGGAAAATAGACAGAGATTTTATATTTGTTAAATCATATAAATTTTGAGGAAGAGGTGTAAACAGTATAAATGCTTTGTTGTTTTGATGCTACGTATTATTGATAAATTGATATTGATATACTCCAAGTGGAAATGTTACTTCCACTGTGAATTATTTTGAAGATGTGGTATCAGTCCTTAGAAGCCCTTGCTGACATGACTAACCCTGCCTTGAATCAGTGTATATAATCCTGTCCCGTTCAGCACCACCTCTGAATCACACTTTTGCAATTATTTATGAATGTACTATGCGCATATGTACCTGTTTTCTCTACCAATGAATTTTGAACAGGGTCAGAGATGAGAGACTGTCCTCTTGTTGGTATCCAATCATCTATCATGGTTCCTGGAACCCATCTCAAAAACTGTTTAATTCTATAGGACATAATAGGGATCCCTTTTATTCAGTTTAGGGCAGAGTCAAATTCAGGCATTAAGAAGGAAATAATATTCTGATGATGTAACATCTCAGGGTGGTGAAGCATTTGAAGATAACTGCAGGTCAAGCCACCCCTTACTTGCTGAGATGTATAATTTATGGAATAAAAAAGAGAAATTTAGTTATATCCTCTGAAGGATAAAGAGAATATATATTTCATGAATATCTATTTTGTAATTTAGACATGAAAGCGTTTTTGAAAGGACTCTTGTAAGGAAGGCTTTTAACCTCACCTGTCTGAAACATAAAATCACCAGAATTCTTTCTTTCCATGAATTAATGCTATCTCCTTGAACAGTGGTAACTAAAACACTACCAGCCTTTTCTGTTAGTCTGAAAGTGGGTGCAGTTAACAGGAATTTAATCTTACTTCCAGTGGTAACTTTACACATGGTCGTGTCCAAAGGTGGATATAGGGAAGATCCTTTAGCTTAAACAGTGGCATCAAGGCCCGTTTCACCTTTTCTGTCTATCAGTACTGTTTTCTTTTGAGAGGTCTAATTCTGAGACACAGCTCTTCTTGTTACATCCAAATAGATGCCAACAAAGGAAGTCTCTGGGTGATGCAAATGGTTAATGTGACAGCTAACTGAAAGTTTGGAGGTTTGAGTCTACCGAGTGCCACCACAGAAAAGAAGGTCTAATGATCTACTTATGAAAAATTACTACTGAAAAACCCATGAAGATCAGGTCTACTCTCACACACACAGAATTATCGTTAAGTGGGGACGGACTCAACGGTAATCTACTGGTTGCATATGTCAGCAATTCCAGACTTGCTGGGCAAAGAGATTATGCCAGATAAACAGATACAGAAAAGTTCCACAATTAAAGCCATACTTCTGATTGCTCCTGTGGTTCATCCCATCGTGAACTGAATTGTGTCCCCACAAAAATGTGTATACCAGTTTGGGTAGGCCATGATGTTCCTACGTGTTGTAAACCTTGCCTCTACAATGCTAATCAAAGAGCATGGTCAGCAGTTGTGTTGGTGTGACAGGATTCAAGGCATAAGACTGTGTTACAACTTGAAGCAATCTCTTGGTATATAAAAGAAAAGGAAGCAAGTGGAGAGTCAGGGGAACTCATGCTACCAAGAAAGCAGTGCTGGGAGCAGATCATGTCCTTTGGAAAGGGGTCTTTGGGGGTCCCTGTGCCCTAGAAGCTCCAAGTCCAGGGAGAGATTGATGACAAGGATCTTCCTCCAGAGCTGACAGAGAAAAACTTCACTTGGGGCTGATGACCTGAATTTGGACTTCTAGTCTACTGCAGAGTGATAGAAGTAAATTTCTCCATTTTAAAGCCGTATACTTGTGATTATTTATATTATAGCAGTAATAGATGACTAAAACAGTTCCTCATTCATAATCTGTGGTTGTTTTAGTCAACTAGGGCTGCTCTAACAGAAATACCACAGAGCGGATGGCTTTACCAAAGGAAGGTTTATTCTTACACAGTCTGGTAGGCTGCAAGTCCATATTCAGGGTGTCCACTCCAGGCAAAGGCTTTCCCCCTTGTCGGCTCTGGAGGAAAGTCTAGTATTGCATCAGTCTTTGTCCAGGGAGCATCTTGGTGCAAGAACCTCAGGTATGAAGGATGTGCTCTTCTCCCGGTGCTGCTTGCTTGATGGTTTGAGGTTCCCAGTGCTCTGTCTGCTTCTTTGTCCTTGTATCTCTCATAGGGTGAAAGGATTAAGGGTTGGGCAAGCCATATTCCAGGGAAACTCCCTTTACAGTGGAGCAGGGAGATGATCCTATGAAGGGATATATAGCCCCACCCTAATCCTTTACCATGAAGCTTAGGAAAACCACAAAATGGAGGACAGTCACAAGATACTGGGAATCATAGCTCAGCCACATGGCTACACGTATTTTTGGCAGGACACAATTTGATCCATGACAGTGGTCAAGGAAATTGAATGTTTTGATTGGCTGGCGCTAGTCACAATTTCAGTGGATAAATAGAGGGTCCTTATAAGAATTAGGGATTTGTTACCAAAAACATAACTAATGAATATTGGAAAAACAAAATCAACAGATATCCACCTATGTTTCCTATAGTAAGATGATATTGTTCCCATTCTTTTACCACACATGTTCTCCCTTAAGAAAACAGGCCACAGTCCAATCGCTTTCATCAACATCTCATGAAACCATTTCTTCGGTCATAGTAGTCAACACAATGTCACAAACTCATATTTGAGTACATGCGCATATTGTCTTCCTCTGTAAATAATGCTTTCTTTGTGTTTATTTCTATATCTTCCTAAGGCCAGGTTAGATATCTCTCCATTGTATTATTATATGTAATTAATCATGTATACCTCAACTCTTGCACCTGAAATAGTACACCTAAAATACGTCTTCTGTATCCTTCATGAGACTACAATTTTTTTTTCCACATAAACTGGGCCTTTTATTCATTTATTTATTTTCAAGACCCATCACAAATTCTAACATACATAATAAGTACAATATATTATTTTTTCATCTATAGACAAAGTATAATACTGTTTCATTTAAAATAAGCATTTTAAGAGAATTATACAGCCCCTATTACATTATCCTGTCATCAATTTAACTTATTCTGTATCTTCAGACTTTGGAATAATAGAAGATGCTGGCATTATAATCTTGTTTAATGTTCAGAGCACAATTTTTTTAAATAAACTATTGTGGTTAAGAACAATTTAACAATCTATATCAAATTGCCATGTAACAACTGAAACTTTCATTGCTACTCTATTCTAATTGCTTTTCTCTCTCTTTTCCCCCTTTCGTTACTTCCTATGACCCTCTGACCAAGATATGACCTCCTTTACTTTATGATCTTGGCTTTGGCAATGAGCCTCTAGAACAAACCATGTACATATAGAAGCCCAAAGTTTTGTTCATTGCCAGATGCACTCCTTGTTTTGTATAGCCCAGTTCAGTCTTTTTCAGGAGAGCTGGTTCCTGTGCTGGATGCGATTTAGGGTTAGAGAGGCCAGAAGCAATGATCCCAGGGGGGCCTCCAATGTGATAGATCATCAAATGTGGTCTTTTGTCACAGTTGTATCTCTGCCGTGAAATCTTTCTCCTGCTGTGTCCAGAGCTCCATATTGTGTTCCCCTTCACACAGTTATTCGTTGTAGCCAAACACCATCTAGTTCTTCTGGTCCCATGCTGAAGCTGACACTGGCTCATATGGCCCTTTCCATCTGATAGACTCATATTTGCCTCCTGTCTTTGATGTCCACCTCTGATCTAGGTGTTCTGCAACCAATTGATATTACTTAGATGGCAGCTTAGTAGCTTTTAAGACTTCAGACATCATTCACTCAGATGGTACACAGAGCCTTTTCTTAAGAGAAACATAAAAGAAAGCTTGGGTATGCGAATTATTCTGGATGTCCACTGAAAGTGTGGTCCCCTAACCCTGTTATTTTGTCTTTCCGAAGAGGTGAGCCACATCACATCCTATACCCAACCCAAATCCTAAGCACTATCTGATTTCTACAAGGTGTGGCAATTAAGTTTGTTAGGGGGAGCAGAATCAGGATGGTAGACTAAACATACATCTCCCTAAATCCCTCTGGAAACCAAGACCTGAACTGATAACTAAATGGAGCCTTCTGGACACCTAGTAAGCCTGAAGAGGCAGTTTAGAACTGATAATTTGGACTTCATACCACTGAACAGAAAGCTTCTTCTCTTTCACTGATCCCTGCTTTCAGTGAGTGATGCCTTGGAAAGACCTGTACACTTGAAAACCTGAGTGACTTTGGAAGTTCTCAGATACCTTTTACCTTTCATTTTAAGATGGCCTAGAGAAACAACTGTGGTCCATCCTTACAGCTTCTCTTGCTGTCTTTATTGACTCACATGATGCCCCCAAAGCAAAAAAAATTCTTGATAAAAGCACAATGAAGACATTACCCGTGGCTTCAGAAGGCCCCCAAAAGAATGAATGAAAGAACTTCCCAGATGTAGAAACCTTTCTGAAACTATAGGAAGGTGAATACAAAAGGATTATGTAGAGAGCCCTCCTAGACCTTATACAAAATGCAGCAGAGTCCAATGAAAAACTAAACAAGCTGTTTGATCTGATGGACCACCAGTACTCAGAAATCCAACAGATCAACAACAAATTCAAAGACGTAGAAACTTCAATTCAAAGCCAAGAGAATAGAATGGAACAAATGGAAATGAGAATTTCTGACGTGGAAGACAGAGCTACTGACTCCAGCATCTATGAAGAAGCATTAAGAAGCATGTGGGACTCTACTAAGAGGAACAATCTATGATTTACTGGAGCTCCTGAACAGGGCAAGACACCTGAGAACACAGAGAGTATTGTTGCGGAGCTGCTGACAGAGAACTTTCCAGAAATTATGAAGAGAATATAGATACCCAAGATGCATATCAAATACCACTCAATTTAGATCTCCAAAGAAAGACTCCAAGACATATTCTAATAAAGCTTAACAAAATGAAACATAAACTTTTAAAGGCAGCAAGACAAAGCTAACATTCAGAGGGAAACCCTATAGGCTTTCATTGGATTTCTCAGCAGAAACAATGCTGGCCCAGAGACAGCGGCATGACACATTCAAAGCCTTGAAGGAGAAAAACTTTCAACCAAGAATCATATATCCTGCAAAATTATCTTTCAGATAAACAGAAACTCAGAGACTTTGTAAAAACTGAACCAAAGATACAAGAAATACTGAAAGAATCTCTTGGCTTAGAAGAACAAAACCACTAACTTTGTATTTTAGAAGCAAACACAGGACACATCACCCAGAAATCTACTCAGCTAGCGAAGGCTCCAAACTCAATCAAAGCTATAATAGTGAAAGAAATGATCCAGCAATCATATCATGAAACTATGATGTCATCATATTAAAAAGAGGGATGTACTACAGTTGTTACAGTCCTTCCAGATGGAGAGGAAGTTAGTAAAACTGATAGTAATTAAAATCAGATTTATACATAGTTTATTAAGGGGGATCATAGGGGCAGCCATAAAGCACAATAAAGATGCAACACATCAAATCAAGAAACATAATACAGGATTCTCAACAACCACAAAACCAACTCTGAAAAATGTGAAAAATCAACTCACAAAGAAGAATGTCCCAGAACAGATTAATAACAACAACACAGAAGACACCAACACAAAAATAAACATATCACAATGACAGCACTAAACACGTATCTATCAATAATTACATTGAATGTGAATGGACTGAACACTCCAGTGAAGAGACAGAGAGTGACATCTTGGATCAAAAGACGTAACCCATCTATATGCTGACTACAAGAAACTCACTTCAGACTTAAATATATGAACAAACTAAAAACTGAAGGATGGAATAATATATATCAAGCTAACAATACACAAAGAAGAGCAGGTGTGGCAATTCTAATCTCAGGTAAAATAGATTTTAATGTAAAATCTATCATCGTGGACAAGGATAGACACTATTGCTGAAAGGCTCAATACACAAGCACCTAATATTAGAGTACTTAAATACACTGAAGAAACACTGACTACACTCAGAAATGAGATAGATCATTCTACAATGATAGTGGGAGACTTCAACATTCCACTCTCAATATTGGACACATGCTCTAGAAAAAAGCTCAGTAAAGACGCAGAAGACCTTATTGCCACAATTAACCAACTAGATCTCATCAACTTTCTACCCATCAGTCAGTGGACAACTACACCTTATTCTCCAATGATAAAGAACAATGATCATTTTAGGAAATATCTGATTACCTGGTTTCAGTTGGAAGACATTATGCTGAGTGAAAGTGATCAGCAACAAAAGGACAAATGTTGTATGAGACCCTTATGATAAGAACTTAAAAACAGACTCATGCATAGAAGGAAAGACTCTTTGACAGCTGCAAAGGTGAGGAGGGAGGGAGGGCAAGGGGGGAAGTGTTTAGATTAGATAATTTACAGAAATTTGGATGAAATCTGTGACAGTACACATTGGAAAGAAGATCAATATTAACTGGACTTCAACACAACTTGATTACTCCTCCCATCTTAGCCCAATATTGCAAGGACAGAGTGGCTGGGTCATGGGGCCAGGGACCATGCTCTCAGAGGAAATCGAGACCAATTGGCACAACTAGCATTTTGCTAAGAGAGCCTTCTGCCCCCCACATTGGTGAGTGGTGTCTGGGGTCTTACAAGCTGCCAAGCTGCCATCTGAGGGTACGGCAAATTGTCCCAACTCAACAGGAAGGGATGATGAGCAAGGATCAAAATAACACAGGGTAAAGAGAACACAGAAGACAGAGATCCACGTGAGTGGGTGACTACATCAACTTATGACCAGAAGAACCCAATGGTGCCCAGCCACAACCAGTGATAGTTTGTGATGGAGCTCACGAAGTTGAATCTCACTTTCAACACAAGAATAAAAAGGAGTGCACTCTGAGATCTCCACTAAAAGACCACAATTGGTGGTCCAGGTGCCTCAGGGTTTCCCTGGGAGCATGGCCTCTGGACCTGATGCTGCCCCTGTCCATAAATCATAACGGAGGTCAACTCTTTGGACAGGAATGGATTGGAATTGGTGACACCGAGTGACTATATCATGTGTACACTTCATGGTTCTATGCATCTCTAGGATGTCGTCCTGATGACCTCTTACTTGCGGCAGGAGAGTGAGTGAGGCAGGAGAGAAGAGGAGGTAGGAGATTGTTGGGAGGATAAGACATGTATAGAGCAGAGAGGAAGAGTGTGCTGTCACCTGGCAGGGAGAGCAGTGGGAGCTGCATATAGGTGGACATTGCAAATTTATATGGGAATATACATTTCACTCGACGGCACTTGGCTTGGCAATCAAAATAATAAAAAAAAGTTTGCAAAGTTGCCACTGTGTGCTTATGTTGGCTGTACTGTACAAACTATCAATAAGGTTTTATAAACTTGGCATATCAGCATCATGTCAATGTGTGGCAGTGTCTTGCTGAGTTGCATTCACAGTTGTGCTCTTTTGTGTGCCATCACGAGAATGCCAGAGCTTGCATTAGAGCAATGAACAAACATTAAACTTCTTGTTAAACTTGCCAAGAGTGGAGGTGAAATCATGGACATGTTGGTCCAAGTGTACAGGGATAATGTCATGAAAAAAATGACAACATACAAATGAATTAACGTTTTTCTGAAGGAAAAGAAAGTGTCACTGATGAAGAAAAATCAAGGCATCCAGTAGTGAGCAGAACTGAGAAGACAATTGCAAAAAATTGCTGAATTCTACTTCAAAACTGTCTATCTTTACTTGATCAGTACTACTTTACAGCAGATCAAGTAAAGATAGACAGTTAGGAAACTTTTAACTGAAAATTTTGGCATGAGAAGGGTGGGTGCAAAAATGGTCCCAAAGGAGCTCATCGGTGAACAAAAGCAAAGGATAGTTGACGTTCCCCAAGGCATTTTGCAGAGAGGCAAGGTGATGTTTGGGGCAGTGTTATCACTGGTTATGAAACACGGGTGTGCCAACATGATCCTGAAATAAAGTGTCCAAGTGCACAACGGAAATCAGCCAATCCTCTGCAACAAAAATGTTCCATAAGCCCAAATCAAGAATCAAAATGGTGTTGTTAAACTTTTTTGATATCACAGGGATTGTTCATTGTGAATTTGTACCAAGTGGACAAACAGTAACCAAGTTTACTATCTGGAAGTGGTGAAAGGCTGTGTGGAAAAGTTAGACAAAAATGACCTGAACTTTTCACCAACAACTCATGGCTCTTGCACCATGACAATGTACCAGCTCACACAGCACTGTCTGTGATGGAATTTTTAGCCCATAAACAAATAATTGTATTGGAACACCCTCCCTACTCACCTGATCTGGCCCCCAATGACTTTTTTCTTTACTTGAAGATAAAGGAATTATTGTAATGAAGACATTTTTGTGGTACTCTGGACCTCAAGGGTAATATGATGACAGCTCTGAAGACCATTCCAGAAAGAGAGTTCCAAAATTGCTTTGAAGGGTGGACTGGGCACTGGTGTCCGTACATAGCTTCCCAAGGTAAGTCCTTTGAAGGTGACTGCAGTGTTATTCAGCTGTGAGGTATATAGCACTTTTTCTAGTATGAATTCACAAATCTATTGTCAGACCTCATGCAAATCCCTTTCCTTCCCTCCCCACACATTAAGATCAGTTCTACATTGAGGGGAACACTGGTGGCACATGAGTTAAGGGCTCAGGCAGCTAACAAAACTACAGCATTTCAAATCTACCAGTCACTCCTTAGAAACCCTATATGGCCATTCTACTCTGTTCTTTTGGGATGCTATACGTAGTGTCAACTTCCTAGCAGCAGGTCAGTCAGTCTACATTAAGGAGCTGGCTCTTCTCCAGTCGTATTTTGAGTGACTTTCATCTAGAGAGGCTTATCTTCAGCACTATTTCAACATTCCACTGTTATTCATGAGATTTTCTCTGGTCAAAGTCTTCTGAAGTAAACCACAAGTTCCTTCTTTCTAGTCTGTCTTAGTTTATAAACTCATCCTCCATAAGTGACCATGCTGATATTTTAAATACTTGTGACATATCTTCCAGTATCATAGCAACAAGAAAGCCACTACAGTATGACAAGCTGACAGATGAGTAGTAAATTAATACCTTTAATTATCTATAAATTCCTAGTGAGATTAGACAACCAGCTGAATAAAGAATAGTAAAATAACCACTTTCATTACCAATAAGACAAAAAATGTATTTACACTTGGAAGATCCACGTGCAAGAAAAGGAGAGAAGAAAGAAAGACAAAAGGGGTCAAATACATACTTATTTTTCATTATCATTATATCTGTGTCAACAATGGTCTAGAATTCACATCCCCATTAGCCAACATCATAGCAGCCTGCTTTGTATGAGCACATCTAAACTACTATCTGACATCTAGTTTATCACATTTCACCTTTCACTGAGGCATTTTGAATGACATTTGCCAAAAAGTGTAGTATCTGTCATACTTTCTCTTCTCCTGAAAAGAGTTAAATCCTGTTATAGGTGTGGTTATTGAAAACAACACTGAAATATCTATCACCTCAATTAGAGTTGTAAACACATTTCTAAATTATGGCTTTAACTAGGTTATTTTTATCTCAGTAAAACATTTCAGAGATTCATATTAGTCACTTGAAAATGTAATCAATGTTCTCTAACAACTGGCCTCCCACAGGAGTAGAGCAACCATGCTTCAGGGAGACGCATCACAAAGCAAGCTTAAAAATAGTTTTATCTGCATAAAATTATTATACATCATTTCATTTTCCAAAAATATTATCTGTTTTATACCTTTTTCACTACTCATTGATCCAAGTACAAATTCATTTTGCGTGGACAAAAGAGATGATGTTACCTGATAAATCAGTTACCCCACAACCCATTGCCATCAAATCAATTCTGACTTATACTGAAGCTTCAGGCCAGAGTAGAACTACTCAATAGATTTTCCAAAGCTATAATCTTTATAGAGGCAACTTTGACTTACACTGAAGCTTCAGGCCAGAGTAGAACTGCGAGTCTTTGATTTGCAGATGTAGCACTTAACCACTATGCCACCAGGGTTTCTGAATGTTAAACACTAATGATTTTATTACCCCTAAAGCTTTCATCTTTTTTTATTATTTTTTATTTTTTTTATTATGACCGAGTGAAAATGTACATTCCCATATAAATTTACATGCCCAACTACATGCAGCTTCCACTGCTCTCCCTGCCCAGTGACAGCATACTATTCCTCTCTGCTCCATACATGTCTCATCCTCCCAACAGTCTCCTTTCCCCTCCTCTCCACCTACTCCCCTTACTCCAGCCAGAGGTCATCAGGATGATATCCTATACATGCATAGAACCGTAAAGTACTTGGCTGGCAGCACAAGAATGTTTATCACAGCACAGTCCAAGATTGCGAAAAGATGGAATCAACCCAGATGCCCAACAACAGAGGAATGAGTAGGTAAACTATGGTATATATACTCAATGGAGCACTATGCAGTGATAAAGAATAATGATAATTCCAGGAAACATCTCATAACCTGGTTTCAACTGGAAGACACTATGTTGAGTGAAAGTAGTCAGCCACAAAATCTTTAATCTTTACGGAAGCAGGCTACTGCATTTTTCTTTCAGAGTATCTAGTGGGTTTAAAGCACAAACATTTGGGTTAGTAGCCAAATGCTTAACCTCTGCACCACCCAGCTGTTTCTTACAGGATACGTAATTTATTATCTAACCCATTTGGGGAGTAATAATATCATACACGTTTAATATTCAGAAACCCTGGTTGCATAGTGCTTAGATGCTATATCTGTTAAGCAAAGATTGGCAGTTCAAATCCACCAGGCACTTCTTGAAAGCTCTGTAGGGGCAGTTCTACTCTATCCTACCAAGTTAGTATGAGTTGTAATCAACTTGATGGCAGTGGGGTTTGGGTTATGGTTAATATCCTTTTAGATAATATGAATATAACCCAAAGAAATTTTTAACAGGACTTCAGCATTTGCTGCCATGATTTAAGATCTGATTTTTCTCCATATCACATGGGAAGGATTTTATTTATTTATTCACTTTACCATAATATTTACTAGCATATAAGTTAGGATAGTGGTTGATTTAACAAAAAGGGAGAATACTTGTCCAAATCGAAGAATTAAAGTGACAATATGTTATCATTTGTGATTTGTTAAGTAGTTTCATCTTTATTTGATGCTGCCTTTATCTAAAACTGGGACCCTGGTAGTGCAATGGTTAACAACTTAGCTGTTAACCAAAAGATCAGCTGTTTTAATACACCAGCCACTGCTTGGAAGCCACATGAGTGCAGTTCTACTCTGTTTCATTCTAGGTATTTTATCTTCACGGGGGTTTTAGTACATGGAATGGATTTGGTGATTTCTTTTTTAGTAATCTCACTGTTGGTATAAAGGGATCCCAATGATTTACTTATGTTTATCTTGTATCCCTTTACTTTGCTAAACTCCTCAATTCGTTTCAATAGTTTACCTGTAGGTTCCTTTGGATTATCTCTATAAACAATCATATTATCTCCAAAATGGAAGATTTTTACTTCTTCATTGCTGATATGGATGCCCTTTATTTCTTTGTCTTGTCTAACTGCTCTGGCTAGAACTTCTAGCATGATGATGAATAGAAGTGGTGAGAGTGGGCATCCTTGTCTCGTTCCCATTCTCAAAGGGAATTGAATCTTTCAGTTTTTCACCATTCAGGATGATGAAGGCAGTTGGCTTTGCATAGATGAGGAATTTCCCCTCTATTCCTATTTTTCTGAGAGTTTTAAGTGTGAATGGGTGTTGAACTCTGTTAAATGCCTTGGCTGCATCAACTGCCAAAATCAGGTGATTCTTGTCTTTTGTGTTGTTAATGTGTTTGATTACATTAATTGTTTTTCTGATGTGGAACCAGCCTTGCATCCCTGGCAAGAAACCAACTTGATCATGATGAATGATTTTTTTTTTTTAATATACTGTTGAATTCTATTTGCTAGAAGTTTTTTGAAAATTTTTGCATTTAAGGTTTATGAGTGATATGGGTCTGCAATTTTCTTTTTTTTTGTAGGATCCTTCTTTGGCTTTGGTATCAGGATTATGCTGGCTTCATAGAATGAATTTGGGAGTATTCCACGCCTTTCTGTGGTGTGAAATAGCCTCAATGCTGTTGGAGTTAAGTTTTCTCTAAAAGTTTGGTAGAATTCTCTGGTGAAGTCAACTGGGCCAGGACTTCTTTGGTTGGTAGATTTTTGATGACTTTTTCAATCTCTTCCTTTGTGACAGATTTATTAAGTTCATCTACTTCTCCTTGCAATAGTCTTGGTGAGTCATACAAATCTAGAAATTTGTTCATTTCCCCTAGGTTTTCAAACACGTTAGAAAACAGCCTTTCATACCATTCTGTTATGATATTTTTTATTTCAGCTGAGTCTGTTGTAACAACTCCCATCTCAATTCTTAATCAGGTTATTTGTATTTTCAGCTGTTTTTCTTCTGCCTAAGCCAAGTGCCATCGAGTAGGATCCAACTCATGGCGACCCGAGGGGCCAGGGTAGAACTGACCCCCAGAGTAATCAAGGAGTGTTTAGTCAACAGTTTATCAGTTTTGTTGACCTTTTCAATGAACCAGCTTTTGATTTTGCTAATTTTTTCAACTGTTTTTCTATTCTCTAATTCATTTAGTTCTATTCTAATCCTTATAATCTGTTTTTGTTTTGTTTTGTTTTGTTTTCTGGTGCCTGAGGGATTCTTCTGTTGCTCTCTTTCTACTTGTTCAAGCTGTAAGGTTAATTCCTTAATGTGAGCCCTCTCTTCTTTCTGGATATGTGCAGTTACAAAGTGACCTCTGATCACAGCTTTTGCTGTATACTATAAATTCTGGTAGGATGTGCTTTTGTTCTCATTTGATTTCATAAATTTCTTTATTTTGTCCTTAATTTCTTCTATAACCCAAGGCTTTTTGAGCAAAGTTCTGTTCAGTTTCTATAAGTTTGAATTTCTACCTGTGAATTTTCTGCTACTGATTTCAACTTTTATATCTCTATGGTCTGAGAAGATACTTTGCAGTAAAACTTCCATCCACAAATACATTCTTATTTATTTCTCGAGAGTAGACAGTTGAAGTCCACTACCAACAGATAAGTGGGCTCAGGAAATCTAAACTAACTTTTCATTAGGTATCCAAGGAGTCTTAAGGAGGAGTTGTTTAAATGTACTGATCATTTGTAGTATTCTAGTCTTAAATCTGATCTAGGATCTACTAACTTCCTCAACCTTAAGGAGCCTCTTTCCTCTCTAAACAGGGAACAACTACAGTTGTTCGTACTACCTTGTTTCCTTTATTCCTAGTAAAGCTTAATAGCTAAGATGAGGCTATACATTGTTTTCAATCTTCAGCGAAAGTGATGGATTATTACTCTCAAATTTGCTGCCTTCATTGCTTAAAGCATAGAGAAAAAAAAAAAACTAAAACTGAACAAAAAGCTTAAGAAACTGTTATTGTGACCTTAAAAATAAATAACAATAACTAACTTTATATCCTAGATGAAATCTCAGGTTGCGGATCCTTGAAATGCCCTGTGAAATGCAAATTCACCCCTTGGGAGAATCACTGTAGTAGGTGGTTAAGGCTTTGAATCCAGATTCCAAGGGATCAAACCTTAGCTCCAACATTAGTCCTCCTTTTGTCTGAAATTGAAAGCAAGCTATAAATCAGATAAAATATGTTTTACTAAATTCACAATAATTCTGCTAGTGCAGAGTTCTCAATACTTTCCTTAGGCAAAGCTGCCTGCAGTAATACTTTTGCTCTGCTAAGTCTCCAAATGCAATGTTTTCTACAAACTTTATCAGTATGCCTGACATTTTAGCCTAAAAGAACCTGTCTTATTCCCCCTGGCAATCTACAAAGAGTTGGGGAAAATTTAGTCACCAAATAAATAATTCTGGGAAAGAATGATATATAACGAAAACTAGAAGTCCAGCCTAAATGACTTACATATAGGATTTTGTTGAGACTTTGCACAAACACACAATTTTCCAAGTAAATTTCTCCTTTAGGATACAGTGTAATTTTAGGTGACAGAAGCTCACCACGTTAGGTCTACCTAACTCAGCAGTCCATCTTCATCTATCTTTTTAATAGATCAAACAGCAACTGTGATAGCATTTTGCTGAAGGCCTCATGTACCGTTTCTCATTTTCATGTCTTTGAACAAAACAAACTCCTTTTTAACTGGTTAATTCAGTTCTGCTTTGTCCCATAGTGTTGCTACTTGTTAGAATCAACTTGATGGCAGTGCGGTGTTTTTGTACGTTGTTTATTGGGCAGCCTATGCCTGGCTGTGTGTCTTTGAATTTATTCCAACTCATAGCTACCCCGTACAACACAGTAGAACTGTTGTATAAGGTGTTTCACTGTAATCTTTATGGTAGCAGATCTTTTCTCCCTCAGTACTACCGGTAGGTTTGAAATGCTGAACTGATGATCTTTTAGTTAGCAAGAAGTGTTGTAAGTCCTGGTTTCAGAACTGAAAGAGAGAAAGTGCATTCTCCTGAAGCCAGCACCTTGAATTTGGACTTCTAGCTTACTGAACTGGTTGTGAGACCAGGATGTCTACCTTTCTTGTAATGTACATTGTTTTATGATTGTTTACTTACTAACCCCACCACAGCAATAAAATTATATATAGTTCTTTAAAGACAGAGACAATTCTTTTCATGGATGTATTCCTAACATCCATATTCCTAGCATCTTTTTATTGATACATTTAACCTATTTACATTCAATATAATTATTGAAGGAGGATAACAGCATCAGAAGGAGGGTAACAACAGCATCAGGTAAGGAGGGTAACAGCATCAGAAGGAGGGTAATAGCATCAGGTAGGGAGGGTAACAACATCAGAAAGAGGGTAACAGCATCAGGTAAGGAGCGTAGTAACCTCAGGTGAGGAAGGTAAAGCTGGTTTGATTTTTGAAGGCTTGATATTTAGGCTAGCCTGTCCAGTGACTCTCTTTTGGGACTGGTCTGGAGCCTCTCTGAGTTGTCTTGTGACCCTGCACTCTGTGAAGTTAATGATCTGTGCTATGGCTGACTGACCAGCCAGGCTTTCTTCTGTCTAATGCGATGAATGGAAGCTCAGCTGAGCTTGCTCTACTCTGGTCTATGTTGCCTTGTGCTGCTGTTCAGGGTAGTAGGTGTACACATGCTGCCTTTCTTGACCACCCACCACAAGTACCACCTTCCTGGATTTTGTGTGTGCCTGTGCTACCACCTCAGGACACCGACACCCAGGTTTCTTGGCCCCCTGCAGTTCTCAGACCTACCAGGCTGCGTGTGTGTTTGTGCTTCCTTCAGGTGCCTTCCTAGGCCCCTGCTGTTCCACCCCTTCTGCCCCAACCTGGTAGAGCCCAGCACTCTTAGCCCCTCCCAAACCTAGGGCTTGCCAGAGGTGGGCTCCTTCACAGTCCTTTCCTAGGTCCCATGCTGTCCTGTCCCATTTGCCCCAATCTGCCATACCCCACTGCTCTTGTCCCCTCCAAACCCTAAGTGCTTCCTGGTGGGTGACTTCAGAGTGACTTCCTAGGCCCCTGCTGTTCAACTCATTGCCTTCAGCCTGCAGTGCCCAGGTACCTTGTTGCTGGAGGGTTCAGTATGGACGTGTGATTACACCACCACTTAGTTCTGCCCCCTTCCAAGAACTCTTTAAAAAAATAAGAAGGGTAAGAGTGTTTAAGGATTTATAGAAACACACAATTTAAGGACTGACTATATGAGGAACATCAGTAGGGAAATTTGAAATATAAATGGGAGCAAAATGGATATTCTATCATTGGAACCTACTACATCTTATATAAAAAATTTAGTTGGTGAGTTATAGCATATTAAACCCTGCAAAAGAAAGGATTAGTGACTCCAAAGGCATATTAATAGAAGTTAGCTAATCTTAAAAAAAAAAAAAAGGTACATGAAAGTTAAGAGGAAGTGTAAACAGTCTCAGTGATTCTTAGGACGCTATCAAGAAGTTTAATATACATGAAATTATAAAAAGGAAAGTGACTGGGTCAAGAACGCTATATAATCATTCAACATATTTTTCAAATTTGATTTAAAAAAGTATCAGTCTTCATATACAGGAAGCCTGATGAACCTCAAGAAAGAAAAATATAAAACAAATCATAACTACAGCAGTAAAATAATCATACCATACAGTTGATTCTGACTCATAGTCACCCTATAGACAGAAGGAACTTTCTCTTAGGGTTTCCAAGGAGAGTCTAGTGCATATGAACTGCCGACTGCTTGGTTAGCCTCCAAGCTTTAACCACTACGCCAGAAGGGGTTCAAACTCAGAAACAATTGTAAATGAAAGAAAATGAAAAGTCAGAGTATTAAGAAAAAAGGATATAGCACCAAAAAGAAATCTATGATAGAAATGACAGCTGACATTCACATGAAAAAAAGTCAATGGAGTAGTGTGTGGTACATATGTATATACATATACATATACACACACACACACACACACAATGTTGTTGGTTTTATTCAAGTTAAATCAGACTCATGTTACCTTATGTGTAACAGAACAAAACATTGTCAAGTCCTGGGTGACCCTCGCAGTTGTCAAAATAGTGGATTCCATCCTTGCAGCTAAGCTGGCAATTTATCTCACTAAGTGTCTCCCACACAGTTGCTGGCCCTCTACTTCACCAAACGTGATGTTCTTCTCCACTGATTGACCCCACCCAGTGATGAATTGAAAACCAAGTGAATCAGATGCTTTTCTGTGGCAATCCATGAGGTAGTTATTAGGTAATTTTTGGAAGTAGATCACCAGATCTTTCTCAGTCTGTTTTAATTTGGAAACTGTTGACACTTGTCCGCTATGAATGACACTTAGTATTTGAAATACTGGTGGCACAGCTTCCAGCATCACAGCAATACACAAGCCAACATAGTATGAAAATGTTCTACTGCTATTCAAAAGATTTTTCACTGGCTAATTCCTTTTAGAAGTAGACTGCTAGGCCCTTCATCCTAGTCTATGTTAGTGTGAAAGTTCAGCTGAAACCTGTCCACCATGAATGACCCCTGCTGGTGTCTAAATACTGATGACCTAACTTCCAGCATTACAGCGACACACAAGATCCCACAGTATGACAAACTGACCTCAGTAATGCTTTGTGACAGGGGCAGTGCCAGGTCTGGGGTCCATGCTCCCAAGGAAACCTCCGGGCCCTAAGACTATCATTTGCAGTCTTTTAGGGAGTTTTCAGAGTACACCCCTTTTCTTTCTCATGTTGTCACTGGGACTCAGCACTGTGAGCCACATCACAGCTGTCACTGGTGATGGCCAGGCACCATTTGGTCCGTCTGGTCACATGTCGACATAGTCAAACATTCACATCGGTCTTTCCGTCTTCACTGTTCTCTTTCCTGCATGTCATTGCTGTCCTTGGTGACCATCTGTTCCAGCTGAGTAGGAATCATTTGGTGTACCTCACATGGCAGCTTGCTAGCTTTCCTTTTTTTATTGTGATTCAGTGAAAGTGTACAATCTGGTTTAAATTTGCATATCCACCTATGTGCAGCTCCTTCTGCTCTCCTTGCCCAGTGACAACACACTCCTCCTTTTGTGTTCCATACAAGTCATATTCTCCTAACAACCACCTATTCCCTCTTCTCCACCCTCTCCACTCCCCTCTAGTAAGAGGCCAGTCAGATGACATCCTCTAGATGCGTAGAACCATAAAGTGCACACACAATACGGTCACTCTTTGCTACCAAGTCTAATCCATTCGTGTTCAAGGAATTGACCTCAGTAATGATTTATGATGAGGGGCAGCATTGGGCCTAGGGGCCATACTCCCAGTCAGACCTTCAGACTATCAACTGCGATCTTTCAGAGGGGTTCTTAGGATGTACCCCTTTTTATTCTCATATTGCCACTGGGACTCAACTATGTGAGCCATCACAGCTGTCGCTGGAGGTGGCTGGCACAGTCTGGTTTTTCTGGTCGTGTGTTGATGTAGTCACCCATTCACATGAGTCTTTCTGTCTTCTGGTTCTCTTTCCCCCATGTCAATTTTGTCCTTGGTAATCATCAGTTCCAGCTGAGTTGGAACAATTTGGTAAACCTCAGATGGCAGCTTGCTAGATTTTAAGACCCCAGACGCCACTTACCAATATGGGGTGGAGAAGACTCCCTTAGCAATAGACTAGTAATGACAATTGGCCACGATGTCCCCTGAAAGCATGGTCCCTGAACCCCCATCCCTGCTACTCTGTCCTTACAATACTGGTTTAAGATCGGAAGAGTTTTTAGGTTATGTTAAAGTCCAGTTAAATGGATCTTCTTTCTAATGTGCATTGTCACTGATTTCACTGAACCAAATTTCTATCAACTATCTAAACTATAAGCAACCCTCTCTCTCACTCCTTCCCCTCCCTTGCAGCTATCAAAGAGTCTGTTCCTCTGTACATGAATCTGTCTTCAAGTCTTTAAAGTAGGCATCTCATACAATATTTGTCCTTGTACCGCTGTCTGATTTTGCTCAACATAAGGTCTTCCAATTGAAACGAGGTTATGAAATGCTTCCTGAAATCATCATTGTTATTATCATTGCATAATGTTCCACTGAGTATATATACCATAGTTTACCTATCCATCCCTCCATTGTTGGGCATCTGGGTTGATTCCATCTTTTTGCTCTTGTGGACTGTGCTGCAAGAAACATTCATGTGCATGTATCTGTTCATACGAATGCCCTTGCATCTATAAGATGTATTCCAAGCAGTGGGATAACTAGGTCAAATTATATGTCTATTTCCAGTTTTTTAAGGAAGCGCCAGATTGCTTTCAAAAGAGGTTGCACCATTTTGCAACCCCACCAGCACTGTAGGAGAGTTCTAATTTCTCCACAATCTCACCAGCATTTGTTATTTTGTGTTTTTTGGATCATGGCCAACCTTGTTGGGGTGAGATGATGTCTCATCATTGTTTTGATTTGAATTTTTTTAGTAACTAATGATCATGAACATTGCCGCATGCATCTTTGGGCCACCTTGATGTCCTCTTTAGGGAAATGTCTGTCCGTCTCCTTTGCCGATAGCTTAATTGGATTATTTATCCTTTTCTTGCTGATACATTGTAGTACCTTGTAGAATATGGAGATCAGACATTTGTCTGACATATAGTTGCCAAGTATTTTTTCCCATTCTGTAAGTGGTCTTCTAATTCTTTTGATAAAGTCTTTGGATGAGCAAAAGTGCTTGGTTCTTAGTAGTTCTCAATTATCAATTTTCTCTTCTGTTGTTTGTGTTTTGTTTGACAGATTTTGAAGTTTTTCTATGTTGGTGTTAAAACTTTCATTATTGATCATATTTTTTCTTAGACAAGCTTTATCGTTTTAGTTTTGATATTTAGGTCTTTTATCCAGTTTGGATCGGTTTTTGTATAAGGTGTAAGAGAGAGATCTTGTTTAAATTTTTGGCAGATGGATATCCAATTTTGCCAATTTTGCTGTTACCCCAGTTTAAAGTCTTGATGGCTTTGTTGAATATCAAGTGTTCATAGGAGGATGGTGGCACCTCTGGGTTCTCAACTCTTTTCCACTGACCTACGTGTCTCTTTTTATACCAGTAGCAGGCTGCTTTCACAACTGTGGCAGTGTAATAGGTTCTAAAGTCAGGTATTGAGAAGCCTCCTAGTGTGTTCTTCTTCAGAAGTACTTTACTTATCCAGGGCTTCTTCCCTTTCCAAACAAAGTTGGTGATTTTTTTTGTCCATCTCATAAAAAATGACACTGGAACTTGTATTGGGATTGCATTATATAAGTAGATTCTACTCTGGCCCCTAGGGTCACCATGAGTTGGATCTGACTCGATGGCACTTGGCTTGTCTTTGGGTAAAATAGACATTTTCACAATGTTAAATCTTCCTGTCCGTGAGCAGGGTAGTTTCTCCATTTATGTAAGTCTCTCTTAGTTACTTGTAGTAAGATCTTGTAGTTGTCTTTGTAAAGGTCTCTTATTGCTCTAGTTAGATTTATTCCTAGATATTTTACCTCCTTGGAGGCTATAGTAAATGGTATTGATTTGGTGATTTTTTTCCTTAATAATCTTGTTGTTGGTATAAAGGAATCTTACAGATTTGCTTATGTTTATGTTGTATCCTGAGACTTTGCTGAACTCTTCTAAAAGTTTGAGTAGTTTACTTACAGATTCTTTAGGATTCTTTGCATACACAATCATATCTGCAAATAGGGAGATTTTTGCTTTTTTGCCAATGCCAATTCCCTTTATTTCTTGGTCTTGTCTAATTACTCTGGGTAGAACATCTAGTACAATGTTGAATAGGAGAGGTGAGAGTGGGCATCCTTGTCTAGTTCCCATTCTCAAGGGGAATTGTTTCTGTTTCCCTCCATTCAGGAAAATGTAGGCAGTTGACTTTGTATAAATGGCCCTTATTGCATTGACGAATTTGCCTTGGTAGCTTGCTAGTTTTTCATACCCCAGACACCACTCACCAATATGGAGTGCAGACAACTCTCTTAGCAATAGGCTAGTTATGGCAATTTGCCACGATGTCCCCTGAGAGCACAGTCCCTGGACCCTGGCCCTGCTACTCCATCTTGGCAATATTGGGTTGAAATTGAGAGAGTATTCAGGTAATGTTGAAGTCCAGTTAAATTTATCTTCTTTCTAGTGTGTGCTGTCACTGATTTCACCCAAGCAAAGTTCTATCTACTATCTACCTATAAGCAACCCTCTCCCTCCCTTCCTCCCCTCCGTTGCAGCCATCAAAGAGTCTTTTATTCTGCACATGAGTCTGTTTTTAAGTCTTTATAGTAGTGTTCTCAAAATATTTGTCCTTGTGCCACTGACTAATTTCACTCAGCATAATGTCTTCTGGTTGAAACCAGGTTATGAGATCCTTCCTAAAAATCATCATTGTTCTTTATCATTGCATAGAATTCTATTGAGCATGTATAGACATAATTTATTCATTCATCTGTTGTTGGACATCTGAGTTGATTCCATCTTTTTGATCTTGTGGTCTGTTCTGCAACAAACATTCATGTGCATGTGTTTGCTTGTGTGACTGCCCTTGCTTCTGTAGGATATATTCCAAGCAGCAGGATTACTGAGTCAAAGGATGAATTTATTTCCAGCTTTTTAAATAAGCTCCAGATTGCTTTCCAAAGAGGTTGTACCATTTTGCAATCCCACCAGCAGGGCAAGAGAGTTCCAGTTTCTCCACAGCCTCTCTACTGTTTGTTGTTTTGTGTTTTTCTGGATCATAGCCAGTACTGTTGAGGTGAGATAGTGTCTCATCATAGTTTTGATTTGGATTTCTTTAATAGCTAATTATCATGAGCGTTTCCTCATGTGTCTTTTGACTGCCTGGATCTCCTCTTTACAGCAGTGTCTGTCCATCTGCTTTGCCCAATGCTTAACTGGGTTATTCATCATTTTCTTGTTGATATTTTGCAGTACCTTGTAGATTATGGAGATCAGACATATAGCTCCAAATGTTTTTTCCCATTTTGTGAGTGGTCTTTTAATTCTTTTGATAAAGTCTTTGGATGAACAAAAGCATTTGATTCTTAGTAGTTCCTATTTATTTTCTGTTCTGTTCATCCTGCTTTGTCAGATTCTGAAGTATGTCTACGTTGTGTGTTAAAACTTCCATTGTTGAACGTATTTTTTCTTGAATGATCTTTATCATTTTCAGTTTGATACTTAGGACTTTTATCTACCATGAGTCAGATCCGACTCGACGGCACTTGGCTTGGCTACCCACTTTGAATTGGTTTTTGCAAAAAGTGTGAGATATGGGTCTTGTTTCAGTTTTTTGCAGATGTATATCCAATTTTGCCCAGCACCATTTGTTGAAGTGACTGTTTTTACCCTAGTTAAGAATCGTAGGGCCTTTGTCAAAAGTATTCGTAGGAGGATGGTGGCATCTCTGGGGTCTCAACTCTATTCCATTGGTCTATATATCTCTTTTAGTACCAGTACCAGGCTGTTTTGACTACTGTAGCGGTGTAATAAGTTCTCAAGTCACGTAGTAAGAAGGCCCCTAGTGTGTTCTTCTTCAGTAGGGCTTTGCTTATCCAGGGTTTCTTCCCCTTCCAAACAAAGTTGGTGATTTGTTTCTCCATCTCATTGAAAAATGTCACTGGAATTTGCATTGAGATTACACTGTACATGGAAATTGCTTTCAATAAAGTAGACATTTTCACAATGTTAAGTCTTCCTGTCCATGAGCAGGGTAGGTTTCTCAATTTACATAAGTCTTTCTTAGTTGTCTCTGCATGGGTCTCTTATTTCTCTAGTTAGACTTATTCCTAGGTGTTTTATTTTCATGAGATGTAAATTGTGTTGATTTGGTGATTTTTTTCTTAAATGATAACTTTGTTGGTATGAAGGAATCCTACTAATTTAATTATGTTTATTTTGTATCCTGACACTTGGTTGAACTCATCTATTAGTTTGAATAGTTTACTTACAGATTCTTTCAGATTCTCTGCAAATACAATCGCATCATCCACAAATAGGAAGATTTTTACCTCTTCTTTGCCTGTGCAGATGCCCTTTATTTCGTTGTATTCTCTAATTACTCTGACCAGAACTTCCAGTACAATGTTGAATAGGAGAGGTGAGAATGGGCATCCTTGACTAGTTCCCATTCTCAGAGGGTATTCTTTCAGTATCCCTCCATTCAGGATGATGTAGACAGTTGGTTTTGCAAAGATGGCCCTGTTGCAATTAGGAATTTCCCTTCTGTTACTATTTTGCTGACAATTTTTAGCATGAATGTGTGTTGGACTTTGTCAAATACCTTTACTGCATCAATTGACAAAATCAGGTGACTCTTGTCTTTTGTGCTATGTGTTTGATCACATTAGTTGTTTTTCTGATGTTGATCCAGCCTTGCATACCTGGTATGAATCTAACCTGGTCATGATGGAATATTTTTTTGGTATGTTATTGAATTTTCTTGGCTAGGGTTTTCTTGAAGATTTTTGCATCTAACTTCATGAGTGACATTGCTCTTGAATTTTCCTTATTTTGTGGGATCTTTCCCTGACTTTGCTATCAGACTTATACTGGCTTCATAGAATGAATTTGGAAGTATTCCATCCATTTCTATGCTGTGAAATAGTCTCAGTAGTATTGGAATTAACTCTCTTCTAAAAGCTTGCTAGAATTCTGTGAATAAGTCTTCTAGGCCAGGGCTTTTTCTGGTTGGTAGTTTTTTGACGACTTTTTCAATCTCTTCCTTTTTGATGAGTATGCTAAATTGTTTTACTTCTTGTGACAAATTTTGTAGGTGATATGAATCTAGGAATTTTTCCATTTCCTCTAGGTTTTCAAATAAATTATAGTCTTTTGTAGTATTCTGTTATGATAGTTTGATTTCTGTTGGATCTGTTGTGACATTTCCCATCTCATTTCTTATTCGAGTTATTTGTTTCCTTTCCTGTTTTTCTTTACTAAGTTTAGACAGTGGTTTGTCAATTTTGTTGATCTTTTCAAGAAACCAGCTTTTGGTCTCACCAGTTTTTTCAACTGTTACCGTATTCACTAATTCATGTATTTCTGCTTTATTCTTTATTATTTGTTTTCTTCGAGTGCCAGAGGGGTTCCTCTGTTGCTCTCTTCTACTTGTTCAAGTGGAAGGTTAATTCTTTGGTTTGGGTCCTTTCCTCCTTCTGGAAGTGTGCATTCAGAGAGATAAACTGACCTCTGAGCACTGCTTTGGTGGTATCCCATGGGTTCTGGTAAGAAGTGTTTTCATTTTCATTTGAATCTATAAATTTCTTTATTTCTTCCTTGATTTCTGCTAGAGCCCATGGCTTTTTGAGCAAGATGTTGTTCAGTTTCCATGAGTTCCAATTTCTACCTATGTTTTCTCTGCTCTTGATTTCAACTTTTATGGCTTTATGATCTGAGAATATGCTTTGCAATAATTCACTGGTTTGGATTTTGTTGAGAGTTGCTTCATGTCCTAACACATGGTCTATTCTGAAAAATGTTCCATGTGCATTAGAGAAGAAAGTGTAGATATCTATTAATGAATAAAAAGTTCTGTACATGTCAATGAGGTCTAATTGTTTAATTGTGGCAATAAGATCTTCTGTGTCTTTGCTGAGCTTCTTTCCGAAAGATCTGTCGAATACTGAAAGTGGAGTGTTGAAGTCTCCCACTATTATTTTGAAGTGATATATCTCATTTTTCACAGTGTTTCTTCAGTACATTTAGATTCTCTAGTATCGGGTGCATAAGCATTTAATATTAAGTTCTGCTTGTGTATTGAGCCTTTCAACAGTAGATAGTGGCCATCCTTTTCCAAGATGGTGGATTTTACATTAAAATCTATTTTATCAGAGATTAGTATTGCTACACCTGCTCTTCTTTGTATTTTGTTAACTTGATATATATTATTCCATCCTTTAATTTTCAATTTGTTCATATCTTTAAGTCTAAGGTGAGTTTCCTGTAAGCAACATACAGATGGATCATGTCTTTTGATCCAAGATGTCCCTCACTGTCTCCCTACTGCCGTGTTCAGTCTGTTTACATTCAGTGTAATTAGTGATAGGTATGTGTTTAGAGTTGTCATTTTGATGTATTAATATTTTTCTGGTGTTTTCTCTGTTGCTCTTCATTTTCTGTTCTGTGTCATCATCCTTTTCAGTGTTGGTTTTGTGTTTGTTGACTCCTGTGCTGTGTTACCTGTTTTGATATACTGCATCTTTATTGTGCTTTGTGCCTAGCCCTATGATCCCCCTTAATAATGTAAGTGTAAACCTAATTTTAACTTCATCATGTGTTGTTAATTTCTTCGCTGTTTGGAAGGATGGTAACTATTGTAATATGTACTTCTTTTTAATGTGAAGTTATCTTAGTTTTCATAATGTGATCATTGGAACCCTTCTTTTAATATCATGGCTTTGATTGAGCTTTGTGCCTTCGACAGAGTAGGCTTCTAGATGTTGGGTCTTGCACGGCCTCCTTAAATATAGACTTAACAGTTTTGTTTTTCTAAGCCAAGAGCTTCTTTCCATATTTCTTGTAGCTTTAGCTTGGTTTTTACAAAGTCTCTAAGTTTCTGTTTAACTGTGAATTTCTTGATTCCATCTTCATATTTGAAAGACAGTTTGGTGGGATATGTAATTCTTGGTTGGAAGTTTTTCTCCTTCAAGGCTTTGAATGCATCATCCCACTGCCTGTTTGCCAACACTGTTTCTGCCAAGAAGTCAGATGAAAGCCTACAGGGCTTCCCTCTGAATGTTAGCTTTGCTTTGCGTCTCGCTGAATTTAATAATTTCTGCTTATGTTTCATTTTGCTAAGCTTGATTATAATATGTCATAGTGTCTTTCTTTTGAGGCCTATTTTATGTGGTGTTTGGTACATATTTTGGAAATATCTATGTTCTCGTCTTTCATAATTTCAGGAAAGTTTTCTGTGAGCAACTCAACAACAATACTCTCTGTGTTTTCAAGTATCCCTTCCCATTCAGGAACTCCAATTAAATGTAGATTGTTCCACTTGATAGAGTCCCACATGTTTCTTAATTCTTTTTTCATTTTTCTGGTTTCTTTTCTCTCATTTGTCCTCCTAAATGCTGGTGTCAGTAGCTCTGTCTTTAGAAAGTCTAGTTTCTAGTTATTCAATTCTGCTCTTTTGACTTTGAATTGAATTGTCTAATTCTGTAATTTCATTATAGATCTATCAGATTTCAGAATGCTGTTGCCCCATTAGTTTGAACAGCTTGCTTAATTTTTCATTTTGTGTAATATCTATGAGGGATCTCTATACAATTCTCTTATACTTGACCTCCTATAGTTTCAGTTGTGAAGTTCTTTGATTCTTTATTTTGGCAGTTTTCTGGAACCATAGAAATTTTTTTTTTAATGTTTAGTTAGGGTCTGTTGCTTTTTGGACATCTAGCAGCTGTTTAGCTACTATGGTGTTGCCTTAACAGGAGCTGAGGCACAGTTCTGAGAAGGAAGTTGACCACCAGCCACCTCTGTGTACTCTAGAGACTGGGCCTAATGGAATCTCTGGGGTAGCAGGCTCTGTCTCCTGCCTGGCAAAGACACAGTCCTACATATGGAGTCTCTGGGGGGCTGTCAAACCACCCTATGATGAGGGTTAATAAGGGCTGGAAGAGATGCCATCAGGCCACACTGCAGTTATTTCTCTAGGCAGTCTTATTCTAATAGGTAAAAGCTATCTGAGTGCTTCCAAAATCAGTCAGGCCACCAAGTATGGGAAAACCTTTCAGCTCAGAACAGAGGCACATGTTTAGCTTCCCTGAGATGCTGTGATATAGTTCAAGGGACAGGATACTGCCCTGCTGAGATCCCTTCTCAGGCCCTACCCATAAGTCTACTCTGTGGTAAACACAGTTTTTTTGCCCAGACTGGGAATACCTCCAGCATGGGAATTAGCTCCTATTGAGGCCTCCAGTTAGTTATTTCTGCCTCCCAATAAAACAACATGGTGCCCCAGCCAAGCTTTCCTACCCCACAAAACAATAGAATCTATGGCTGAGGTTCATAAAGAGAGGTTAGAGGGGCTGTGGTGCTCTGAGTCCAGAACTGTGCTCTTAAAATGTGGCTATTCCACTTGCTGATCACTTTAGCACTGTGGCTCTGTATAGCTGTTGCTTGAGCCCCTTACCCACCCACCAGCCAACAAAAAGAAAAAAAAATTAAAATGCCAGTTGCCTTCAGTCCACGATAGCCAGCCTATTCAACCAGAGTGGGGCTCAGCCAAAGACAAGCAGTTTCCCACTCAGTGGCATGTAGTCCAAACTGACAGCCCTGTTCCCTGTCCTAGGGCTCACTTGGTGTCCAGAAAACTCCATTTAATTATTAATCTAGGCCTTAGTTTTAAGGAGACGTGTGTCTAGTCTGCCATCTTGACTCTGACCCCTTAAAAATATCTTGTTCATGAAGAATATTGAATATATCATGGACTGCCAAATGAATGAACAAATCTGTTGTGACAGAAATACAAGCAAAGTGCTCCTTGGAAGAAAAGATGGCAAGACTACATCTTAGACTCTTTGGACATGATGTCAGGAGGAATCAACCACTGGAGAAGGACATTGTACTTGGTAGAGAGTCAGTGAAAAAGAAGACCACCAACAAAATGTACTGACAGTGGCTACAGTCGTGAGCTCAAGCATGGCAGTGATGGAGTGCATGGTGCAGGATTAGGCAGTATTTCATTCCACTTTACATAGGGTTCCTATGAATCAGAGCAATCGTGATAGCACCTAAAAACAACAACAAACTAATATTAGAGGCTCAAACATGCATGAGGAGAAACATGGCAAATCAATGAGATAATTAAATAAGTCCACAAATGTTGGAAATTTGGCACCACAACTTCCCTATTACTTGACTGAGTTGAAAAAACAGAAAGAAAAGAAAAATGGATAAAAACTGTCATTCAAAATTGACACTTGTGAAACATTACACCCTACAACTACAGAAAACATTGTTTCAAGGGCACAAAACTTTCACTAAGATTAAACACACTGGATCACAAAGCGAATACTGGTAAATGTTAAAAGACAAATATTTCTCACCTAGCATGCTTTTGAATTAGGTGCTTTGAGGCTAACTTAACTGCTAATCAAGATAAGACACTACCCAGTTGTTGTAAGAAAGTAAATCATTATTGTGGTTTCAGTGCTGACTCAGACTACTCATCTTAGGAAAATGATTGTTACCTAGGCACACATAAGCCCCCACTTTTTTTTCTCTTTTAAGACTTGGAGATTTTCTTGTCCTCTCGCATTCCTGATAGTTTCCTGTGCTCATCTACAGAGAGTCTCCTTCTGTGGGAGACTGTCCAGTGGCTTTCTAATTCTTGGTGCTATGTGGCAATGTTATCTGATCATCATGTTGTTTTCCTTAGTCAGGAGTTTCAAGCTTCTTTCAACTCACTGCAGAGAAAGAACCACTGTGAAAGAGACAGAAACAGCAGATGTGACAGGAGATAGGCTACACACAAGAGGACCAGTCACAAAAGGGTAATGGGATATTAGTTTGTCAGTGTTAGGACATAAAGTTACAAATTTATTTTTTAAAAAGTATCTAGAATTAACCCTGTGAAGTTGGACTGAAATCATCCTTTTTTCTGTGAACTCATGGATTTTCAATTTACATAGATAAATGTATAAGTACATATAAAAAGTATTTCTGTTACAAGATGGAGAAGTAAACAGATGTCTCCTCATCTCCCTCTGAGAACTAAGGCCTGGATGAAATTTTTTATGGAGCATTGAATACCTGAGAAGCCTTGGGCCCTAAATTTGACTGGGCAGCAGTATCAGACTAATCTCCTCTCAAATCAATCTAGCGACCATTTGACCTCTGCTTCTGCTGCTACATTGTAACAGAGAACTGCAGCTTCTGCAAACAGCCAGTAATGGTAACATACTTTCATTATAAGTGGGCAGATAAAGTGTGCTTCCCCCACTGCCTGTTCAGGCCAGCCTGTTGGACAGCTTCCAGCTACCAATTCAGCTCCTGGACAGCTCCCTGAATAGAAGTGCAGTTTACTTTTAAGATTTACTTTTTTAAGGCTGAGAGGCTTGTATTTTCTCTCTGGAAATCTCTCTATTGAAAAGCCTCTTTTCTCTCACTCACATTTTAAGATTGGCTGACAGCCCCCAGTTTCTCCATAAACAGAGAAGCCTCTTTGCTACTCAATAAGCAAAGTCTTCCACCCTTGAGAGTCCACCTGGGGCAAATCACTACAGTATTAGAGTCAGCTGGTGATGAACAATTCTCTTAGATCCATTACCAGAAAAATAAAATAGCATCTAGATGGCATGCAGGCAACAGACCATAATTAATCATTTAAAGAAACAGACTTCAAATGCTCCAGAAAATTCCCTAAAGATTCCAAAAAATTCCCAGATGAATAAGCCTTTCTGAATCTAACTGAGATTGAATACAAAAAACATATATATAAAACCCTCCTAGAGATTAAACAACATGCAATAGAACAAAATGAAAAATTTGGTAGACTATTTGATATGCTAGTACAGCAACGATCTGAAATACATCAGATTAATAACAAAATTACAGAATTGGATAATTCTATCCAAAGCCAAAAGAGTAAGATTGAACAGATGGAAGTTAGAATCAGTGACCTAGAAGACAAAGTAACTAATACCAACATTTATGAGGTAAAATCAGAGAAAAGAAATAAGAAAAATGAAGAAACATTAAGAAACACATGGGACTCCATGAAGAAGAATAATTTACATTTAATTGGAGTTCCTGAACAAGGGAGGATTAATGACAACATAGAGAGTATTGCTGTAGAGATGCTGACAGAAAACTTTCCTGAGATTATGAAGAAAGAGAACATAGATATCCAAGATGTTTATCGAACACCACAAAAGTTAGATCCAAAAAGAAGAATGCCAAGGCATATTATAATTAAGCTTAAGATAAAACACAAAGAGATGCTTCTGAAGACAGCAAGGCTCAAATCAAAACTAACATTCCGAGGGAAACCCTGTAGACTTTCATCTGACATTTTACTGAAACAATGCTGGCCAGAAAACAATGGGCAGACATATTCAAAGTCCTGAATGAGAAAAAACTTCCAACCCAGAATAATTTATCCCGCTAAATTGTCTATCAAATATAATGGTGACATTAAGACTTTTGAAAATAAAGAGAAATTTAAAGACTTCATAAAAACTAAACCCAAATTACATGAAATAGTGAAAGAAGTTCTTTCCTAAATATATGTTTTAGGCGATAATTTAAGGCACTTCATCCAAATTTCTAATCAGTTAAGGAAGGCACAAAACTTCACCAAACCAAGCCAAAAATTACAACATTATCATAAAGGAATCCATGATCATATCATCACATTAAAAGAGGGATACACTATAATATTTACAGTTGTTTTTGAGGCAGTGACAGTTTCTGACTTCTAAAATAGTTATAATTGATTTCAATAATTGTACATTAAGGGGGATTAGGTATGTAGCCATAGAACTGATTAACAATATACCATTTGAAATGAAAAATCACAATACAGGATTATCAATAAATATAAAATCCAAACTCATACCATCCATAAAGAAGAATGTCCCAGACATATTAATAAGAACAACAGAGACAATACCAACATGAAAATAAACATATTGTAATGACATCACTAAATGTATACCTATCAATAATCACATTGAATGTAAATGGACTGAACACTCCAGTAAAGAGACAGTGAGGGATATCGTGGATCAAAAGACATATGTTACTTACAAGAAATGCCTCTTAGACTTAAAGATAAGAACAGGTTGAGAATTAAAGATTGGAATAATATGTATCAAGCTAATAATACACGAAAAAGAGCAGGTGTGACAAAATTAATCTCACATAAAATAAATTTTAATGTAAAATCCATTATGGACAAGGATGGTCACTATTTATTGCTGAAAGGTTCAATACTCAAGCAAGACTTAACAATATTGAATATTTATGCACCCAATACCAAAGCACCTAAATACACTGAACAAATATTGACAACATTGAAAAATGAGATTGATCATTCCACAATAATAGTTGGGGACTTTAACACTCCCTTTCAGTTAAGGATAGATCATCCAGAAAAAAGCTCAGTAAAGATACAAGAGATCTTATTACAACAATCAATCAAGTTGACCTTATTGATATATACAGATATACAGATCATTCATCAACAGATAAATATACCTTCTTCTCCAAAGCACATGGAACATTCTCCAGAATAGACCATATGTTAGGCCATAAAACAATTCTCCATAAAATCTAAACCATTGATTTATTGCAAAGTACCTTCTTGGACCACAGAGCTATAAAATTTGAAATCAATAACAGAAAATTTATAGGTAAAAATTCCAACTTGTGGAAACTGAACAACACTTTACTCATAAAGCCTTGGGTTATAAAAGAAATTAAAGACACTTTAAAGAAATTTATGGATTCCAATGAGAATCAAAACACATCCTACCAGAATTTATGGGATACAGCAAAAGCAGTGTGCAGAGGTCAGTTTATCTCTATAAATGCACACTTCCAGAAAGAAGAAAGAGCACAAATTAAAGAATTAACCTCACAGCTTGAACAAGTAGAAAGAGAGCAACAAAGAAACCCCTCAGTCACCAGAAAAAAACAGATTATAAAGATTAGAGCAGAACTAAATGAACTAGAGAATAGAAAAACAATTGAAAAAATTAGCAAAACCAAAAGCTGGTTCTTCAAAAAGATCAACAAAATTGATAAACCATTGGCTAAACTTACAAAACAAAAACAACAGAAGATACAAATAACCTGATTAAGAAATGAGTTGGGAGATGTTACAACAGACCCATCTGAAATAAAATATATCATAACAGAATACTATGAAAAGCTATATTCTGACAGGTTTGAAAACCTGGGGGAAATGGAAAAATTTCTAGATTCATATGACTCACCAAAACTGACAAGGAGAAATAGATCAACTTAATAAATCTATCACAAAGGAAGAGATTGAGGAAGTCATCCAAAATCTACCAACCAAAAAAAGTTCTGGCCCAGATGGCTTCACTGGAGAATTCTACCAAACTTTCAGAGAAGAAATAACTCCAATACTAGTGAGGCTATTTCATACCATAGAAAGAGATCAGATAATTCCAAATTCATTCTATGAAGCCAGCATAACTCTGATACCAAACTCAGGGAAAGATCTCACAAAGAAAATTACAGACCAGTATCACTCATGAATCTAGATGCAAAAATCTTCAACAAAATTCTAGCCAATAGAATTCAACAGTATATAAAAACAATCATTCATCATAATCAAGTTGGTTTCATTCCAGAGATGCAAGGCTGGTTCAACATCAGAAAAACAATTAATGTCATCAGCCATATTAATAACACAAAAAGCAAAAATCACCTGTTTTGTCTATTGATGCAGAAAAGGCAATTGACAAACTTCAACATCCATTTATCCTTAAAACTCTCAGAAAAATAGGAATACAAGGGAAATTCCTCAATATGAGCAATAGCATCTATGCAAAGCCAACTGCTTTCATCATCCTGAATGGTGAAAGATTGAAAGAATTCCCTCTGAGAATGGGAACAAGACAAGGATGCCCGCTCTCACCAATTCTATTCAACATTGTGCTAGAAGTTCTAGCCAGAGCAATTAGACAAGACAAAAAAATAAAAGGCATCTGTATTGGCAGTGAAGAAGTAAAGATTTCCCTCTTTGCAGATGATATGATTGTTTATACAGAGAATCCAAAGAAATCCATTAGTAAACTATTAGAGCGAACAGAAGAATTCAGGAAAGTATCGGGATACAAGATAAGCATAACCAAATCAATAGGATTCCTTTATACCAACAGTGAAATTATTAATGAAGAAATCACCACATCAATTCCATTTATTATAGCCCCGAAGAAGATAAAATACCTAGGAATAAATCTAACTAGACAAATAACAAATCTTTACAGAGAAAACTACAAGCCCGTGCTACAAGAAACTAGGAGAGACTCACATAAGTGGAGTAATCTGCCCTGCTCATGGATAGGAAGACTCAATATTGCGAAAATGTCTATTTTGCCCAAAGCAATCTGCCTATATAATGCAATCCCAATACAAATTCCAGTGACATTTTTAATGAGATGGAGAAACAATTTATCAGCTTTATTTGGAAAGGGAAGAAACCCCAAATAAGTAAACACTACTGAAAAAGAAGAACAAGCTAGGAGGCCTCTCACTACCTGACTTTAAAACCTATTACACTGCCACAGTAGTCAAAACAGCCTGGTATTGGTACAAAAAGAGACATATAGACCAATGGAACAAAGTAGAGACCCCAGAGATGCCACCATCCTCTTATGAAGAGCTGATATTTGACAAACATCCTAAGATTTTGAACTGGGGTAAGAACAGTCTCTTTAACAAATTGTGCTGGCATAATTGGATATCTATCTGCAAAAAATTGAACCAAGACCCATACCTCACACTTTACACAAAAATCAACTCAAATTGGATAAAAGACCTGAATATAAAAGCTAAAATGATAAAGCTCATCCAAGATAAGATAGGGTCAACAATGGAAGTTTTAATATGCAACATAGACAGACTTCAAAATCTGGCAGGCAAAACACATTCATCAGAAGAGAAAATAGATAAATGGGAATTAATAAGAATCAACCACTTACGCTCATCCAAAGACTTCATCAAAAGAATTAAAAGACCACTTACAGAATGGGAAAAAATATTTGGCAACTCTGTGTCAGACGGACGCCTGATCTCCATAATCTATAAGGTTCTACAAAATATCAATAAGAAAAAGACAAATCATCCAATTAAGCAATGGGCAAAGGAGATGGACAGACACTTCTCTAAAAAGGAGATCCAGACAGCCAAAAACACATGCAGACGTGTTCACAATCATTAATTATTAAAGAAATTCAAATCAAAACGACAATGGGATACCATCTCACCCCAGCAAGATTGGTCATGATCCAAAAAATGCAAAATAATAAACATTGGAGAGGCTGTGAAGAGACTGGAATTCTACTTCACTGTTGGTGAGATTGCAGAATGGTGCAACCTCTTTGCAAAGAAATTTGGTGTTACCTTAAAATAATGGATGTAGATATACCATTTGACCCAGTAATTCCTCTGTTCAGAATATATCCTACAAAATCAAGGCCATTCACACCAACTGCTACATGTACACAAATGTTCGTTGCAGCACAGTCCATGACAGCAAAAAGTTGGAATCAACCCAGATGCCCAACACCAGAAGAATGAATGGGTAAACTTTGGTATATATATTTAATGGTGTACTATACACTGATAAGGAACAACAATGATAGCAGGAAACATCTCTCAATTTGATCTCAACTGGAGGACATTACGTTGAGTGAAACTAGTCAGCGACAGAAGGACAATTATTATATGAGACCCCTACAATAAAAACTTAAAAGCATACTCACACATAATAGAAAAGACTCTTTGACAGCTACAAGGGTGGGGAAGGTGGGAGGGCGGGAAGGCAAGGGGTGAGGGTTTAGATTAGATAATTGTTAGAAATTTGGTAGGGTGAAATTGGTGACAATACGCATTAGTAAGAAGATCAATGTTAATGGGACATTGACACAACTTGTGTACGTCTCCTCTCTTAACACAATATTGTAAGCACAGAGTATGTACACTTTCATTTTTTATTTAATAAAAAATAAAAATTAAAAAAATATAAATGTACAGCAAGTAATCACATGAAAAAATGTCTAACATCTTTAGTACTAGTCCAAAAGCCAAGTGCCTTCGAGTCTACCAGGAAGATGAAAATTAAAGCCACAACAAAACAACTACCTGTTAATTAGAATAAAGCCAAGCCTAGTGCCGTCGAGGTATTTAGAATAACTAAGCTTAAAAAAAAAAAATGTAGGTGAGAATGTGGAAGAGCTAAAACTTTCATAACTGCTGGAGGGAATATAAAATGATATAACTGATTTGGAAACATTTTAGAAACTTCTTAAAAATCAAACATACACTTTTTAGTGTGATACATCTCTTACATTCTATGTATTAGTGCAAATAAATGAAAGCATAAGTCCATGCAAAGATTCCTACATGAATGTTCATGGCACAGGAACTGATAGGCTTATTGGTTTGGATGTCATCCTTGTTAACTGGGAGACTGGAACTGGGACTAGGACTGGGACTGCTGCTGAGCCTGAGATCCTGGCAGGGACCAGCTGCCATGCTGAGCTGCAGCACCTAAGTAGACAGAGTATGTTGCAGCAGAGAGGCAGTACTCAAGAGAGTCACGTCTAGAGAACCCAATGGCCGCTGGGAGCCAAGGGTATCAGAGCCCTTCAACGCTCTCTTCTCTGTGCTGTTACGTAGATGCTGCTGGCACAGCACAGAAAAGACAGCACAGGTAGGCTACCATCTTAGACATCTAAGACACAGAGTCAATCACAACTGAGGCCCCAGCTGGAGTTGGCTGCCACACTGTGCAGGAGAGCCTGACCGGACAGTGCCTCTCAAGAGAAAAGCTGTTTTTAAGACAACCACACATAGAGAATGCAATGGTGGCTGGCAGCATTGTCATCCCCTCCCTTCACTGAGCCATGGCATAATGTATGCTTACATGACCCCAGAGAGACTCTATAAGTATGTTGACATCCTTGTCAGTCAGGAGGTGGTGCCTGCCACCTCTGAGGACCTGGCTGCTACCAGCTTCTGCTAGATAGCACCTCTCTCAGCAGAAAAACAGTTCTTAAGACAATCACATCTAGAGAATGCAGCAGTAGCTGATAGCCGAGTGTGTCTATGTCCTTACCTCCTCTCTTCTCTGAGCTATTATGCCATGGGGTCTGCTGGTGTGACTCTGGAGAGTTGGCACAAGTAGGTCACCATCTTTTTCAGCCAGGAAGAAGGGCCTGTAACCACTGAGGGCACAGCTGGGGCCAGATTCCAAAACAAGCAGTACCACTTGGCTATACAGTATCTCTCTCACCAGAAAAGCTGAACTTAAGATAGCTGCACCTAGAGAATGCAGCAGCAGCTGGAGGCCGCATCTGTCCCTTCTTAGAGATACAACTTAGCTTCTGGTGGTGTGACACCAGAAAAGCTGAACAGCTTTCTGATGTTGCAAAGACGGCAATTAATATCTAAACATTTTTTAAAAACAGACAACCACGGCTCAAGAAAACTCCCAAAATAAAGACTTGAAAAACTTAGAAGATGTAGAAGTCTTTCTGAAATTATTGGAGGTAGAATATAAAAGAATTATATATAGAACCTTCTAGATTTTAGGATGTAGATTAGATGCAGTGCAGCAGAAAAAGAATGAAAAACTAAACAAGCTATGTGAACTGCCAGAACATCAATTATCTGAAGTTCAATACACCAACAATAAAACTACACAGTTAGCTAATTCAATGGAAAACCAAAAAAACAGCAGGACTGAGGAAATGGAATGCAGAAGCAGCGAGACTGAAGATTAAGTAACTGACACCAGCATTCATAAGGATAAATTAGATAACAGAATAAAAAAAAATGAGTTAATAAGAATCATGTGGAACAATTTACATATAACTGGAGTTCTAGAACAGGAAGGAGTATCAGAAAGTAAAGAGAACTGTTGGAGTTGCTGACAGAAAACTTCCATCTCATCCTGAAAGAAGATAGCTATTCAAGATGGTCATCGAACTCCACAACAGGTAGACTCTAAAAGAAAGACACCAAGACATACTATAATTAAGCTGAATAAAATGAAACATGCAAAGAGGCCCTTGAGGCCCTTAAAGGCAGCTAGGCTCAAACAAAAGTCACATAAATAAAGGAAGCCTTGTAGAATGTCTTCCAACATTTCAACTGAAACCTTATGGCAAGAAGGCAACAAGATGACAAATACAAAACCTCAAAGGAAAAATAAACTTCCAGCCAAGCCAAGCCAAGTGCCATTGAGTCAGATCCAAGAATTATATATCCTGCAAAACTGTCTTTCAAATATGATGTTGCAATTAGGACATTCTGAGACCACAGAAGCTTTGGGACCTTGCAGAAAGCAAAATCAAAGCTACAAGACATACTTAAGGAAGTTCTTTGATTAGAAAATCAGTAACACCAGATGCATATCAAGTGATGCATGCAGGATACAGCATCCAGAGTCCTAAGTAGTTAGGTAAGTCACAAAGCTCAATCACAGCTAAAATATTCAAATTATGGGAACAGAGAGCACAATACATAAACCATGACAAGATTACATTATACACAGGGACATATTCTTGTATTCTTATCTCTTTCAGATGGAGAGAAAGTTAAGGAGATATAAAGAATTTAAAGACTGGTTTAAACCTAGAACATTAGGTGGAAACTAAACGATAGCCACACTGCAAACTAAAAATACTACCTATGAAAACAAGAAACACAGTAAAGAACTCTCAACAAACAGAAAACCAACAATGAAAGGGATGAAAAGAAAACCCATACAGAAAAATGACCAAGAACAGAGTACTAAGTGGAACAAAGAAAATATCAGGAACACAAAAGTTAAGGCATTAAAATGGCAACACTAAATACATATCTGTCAATAATTACACTGAATGTAAATGGACTGAATGCTCCAATGAAGAGACAGCAAATAACAGACTGGATCAGAAAACATGGTCCATCTATATGCTGCTTAGAAGAAACACACCTTAGACTCAAACATATGAAGAAACCAAAAATCAAAGAATGGAAAGATATATACCAAGCTAATGGCATGCAAAGAAGTGCAGGAATGGCAAAATAAATCTCACATAAGTCAGATTTTAAAGTAAAATCCACCATAGTGGACAAGTGTGTTCACTGTTTTTTATTAAGTGTTCACTATTTAAAGGAGGATGTAACATCATTAAAAATTTATGCACCCAAAAACAGAGCATCTCAATACACCAAACAACCACTGACAACAATGAAAAATGAGATAGATCAAACTCCATAATAGTAGAAGACTTCAATATTCTACATTCAGTGACATATCGTCCAGAAAAGAGTTCAGTAGAGATACAGAAGATGTTATTGAAACAATCAACCAACTCAGCCTCACATATATAGAACATTTTACCCAATGACAGACAAGTAAACCTTCTTGTCAAATGTACATGGAACAATCTAAAGAATAGACCATGAATTAGCCATAAAGCAAGTCTCGAGAAAATCCAAACTATTCAATTATTGCAAAGCATCTTCTCAGACCAAAGAGCCAGAAAAGGTGAAATGAATAGCAGAAAACACATGGGTAGAAATTAGAACTCATGGAAACTGAACAACACATTCCCCAAAAATTAAGTGGCTAAGGGTAGGGTCAAGATGATGGTGGACTAGACACATGCCTCCTAATTCCCTCTAAAACTAAAACCTGGATTGATAATTGAGTGAAGTTTTCTGGACACTCTCTGGGCCCAAAGAGTCAGCATAAGACTATCAGTTTGGACTACGTGCCACTAAATGGGAAACTTCCTCTGTTTCACTGAGCCCTATTTGCTCAGACTGAAAGTATTGGTGTTTTTGTCCTCTTTTTCTTTTTGTTGGCCAGTAGATGTCCAATGGGGATAAGCCAGCACAAATACTGAAATGAAGTGCAGAAGTGGACAGCACATGCCTCAGTGGAGAGACATGTGTGGAACAGCCACATTTTGAGAGCCTGGGGGCAGACTGAGGGCACCACAGCCCCTCTACACTTTCTTTTCCAAGCTCTGCCATAGATTTATCTACTTAGTGGTGGGAAGGGCAGCTCGGCCCGGACACCATCTTGGTTTGCTAGGAGCAGGAGTCACCTATCTGGAGGCCTCAACAACAGCTAATTCCCGGGCTGCGAGGTAGTACCAGTCCTCAAGTGATTTTCCAGCAGAAAGGCTGTGCTAAGCACAGTGTTACCTTAGGGGTAGGGCTGGGTGGCGGATGGTAACAAGGAAGTAGCCACTCTCTACTTTAAACTAGCATCTGAGGACAGCTGAAAAGGTGTTGCCATTGTCACCAGAAGGCTGGGCTGGCCACACTTAACAGCCTGACTGATTTTGGAAGCTGTTAGATAACTTTTAGCTTTTTAAAATAAGACTGCTTGGAGACATAATTGCTGTACAGCCCAACAGTATCTCTTCCAGCCCTCAGTGATCCACATCACTTGGATAGTTGACAGCCCCCTCAGTGACTACATAAGTAGAATGGTGTCTTCACCAGCCAGAAGACAGAGACAGCCAAGAGAATCTACTTAGGCCAGTAATTAGAGTACACAGAAGCAGCTGGTGATCACCTTGCTTCTTGGAACTGCACCTCAGGTCCTGTTCAGGGAACACTAGAGAAATGAAATAGCCACCAGATGTCCCGAAAGCAACATACCATTGTAAAGTATTTAAAGAAACAGCACGCCATGGCTCCAGAAAACTCCAAAAAAAAAAAAAGATTCAAAAAATTTTGCAAAGAAGCCTTTCTGAAACTATCAGAGGTACAGTACAGAAGAATTCTATACTGAGCCCTCCTAGAGATTATACAAAGTGCAACAGCCAGCCAAGTGCCGTCAACAGAGCAAAATGAAAAATTAAGCAAGCTATTTGAGCTGATGGAACATCAATGTTCTGTAATCCAATAGATCAGTAATAAAATTACAGAAGTAGACAATTCAATTTAAAGCCAAAGAGCAGAAATAAGCAACTGGAAGACAGACTTAGTGATCTTGAAGATAAATCTACTAACAACAGCATTTATGAGAAAAATCAGAGAAAATAAATAAGAAAAAGAAGCATTAAGAAACATGTGGGACTCTATCGAGAGCAATAATCTACATTTAATTGGAGTTCCTGAAAGGGGAATACACAGCAAGTGTTGTTGAGTTGCTGACAGACTACTTCCCTGAAATGATAAAAGAGGAGAACATAGGTATCCAAAACATGTATCAAAAGCAAAATAAGCTAAACTCAAACAGAAAGACACCAAGGCATATTATAATGAAGTTTAATAAAATGAAACATAAGGAGAAACACTTAAAAGTAGTGAGACTCAAAGCAAAGATAATATTCAGAGGGAAGCCCCATATGCTTTCCTCTCACTTCTTGGCAGAAACTATGTTGATGTGGAGACAGCGGGATGACACATTCAAAGTCTTGAAGGAGAAAAACTTCCAATCAAGAATTATATATCCTGTAAAATTGTCTTTTGAATATGAAGATGAAATTAAGACAATAGCAGATAAACAAAAACTTAGAGAGTTTGTATAAACAAAACCAAAACTGTAAGAATTACTGAAAGAAGCTCTTGGCTTAGAAAAACAAAGCTACTAAGTGTATATTTAAGGAGGCAATACAGGAAACAACATCCAGAAACCTACTCAGTTAGGGAAGGCACAAAACTCAAAGATATAAAAAGAAAGGAACCAGTGAAATCATGAAAACTAAGACACCATCATATTAAAAACTACTATAGTAGTTACAGTTCATTAAGATGAAAGGAAGTTAATAAGATATATTGAAGTTAAAATTGGGTTTAAACTTAGATTATTAAGAGGATCATAGGGGTAGCTTCAAAGCACAATAACAATGCAACATATCAAAACAAGAAATGTGAGACAGGAGTCTTAACAAATACAAAATCAACACTGAAAAAGATGAAAAGTCAACCCATAAAGGAGAATGTCCCAGGACAGAGTATCAAGAGCAACACAGAAAACACCAACACACAAAAAAATACATCCAAATGACAGCACTAAACACATATCTATCAATAATTACACTGCATGTAAGCAGACTGAACACTCCAATAAAGAGGCAATGACTGACATCTTGGATCAAAAGGCACAAACCGTCTATATGTTGCTTACAAGAAACATGTCTTAGACTTAAAGATATGAACAAACTGAAAATTAAAAGATGGAATAATATCTACCAAGCTAACACCACACAAAGAGCAAGTGTGGCAATACTAATCTCAGGTAAAATAAAATTTATTGTAAAATCCACCATCATGGACAAGAGTGCTAACAATTTCTGAAAAGTTCAATACACAAGCATGACTTAACAATATTAAATATTAATGCCCGTATATTAAAGAATCTAAACACATTGAACAAACATTGACTACATTGAAAAATTACATAAATCACTCCATAATGACAGATGGAGACTTTAGCACTCCACTTTCAGTAATGGACAGATCTAGAAAAAAAGCTCAGTAAAGACACAGATCTTATTGCCACAATTAAACAATTAGACCTCATCACCATATACAGAGCTTTTTATCCATCAACAAATAAGTACACCTGCTTCTCCAGTGCACATGGAACATTTTCCAGAATAGACCATGTGTTAAGACATAAAACAAATCACAACAAAATCCAAAACATTGGATTATTGCCAAGCATAATCTCAGACCATAAACCCATAAAAGTCAGCATCAATAGAAGAAAAAACATAGATAGAAATTGCAACTAATGGAAACTGAACAACACATCACTCAAAAATTCATATGTTGTACAAGAAATCAAGGAAGAAATAAAGAAATTTACGGAATCAAGTGAGAATGAAAATGCTTCTTCCCAGAATCTATGGGATACAGCCAAAGCAGTTCTCAGAGGTCAGTTTATCTCTATAAATGCACTCATTTAGAGGGAAGAAAGGACACAAACCAAAGAATTAAAACTACAGCTTGAAGAAGTAGAAAGAGAGCAACAGAGGAACCCCTCAGGCACTAGAAGAAAATAGATAATAAAGAATAGAGCAGAACTAAATGAATTAGAGAATAGAACAAATGAAAAAATTGATAAAACCTGAAGCTGGCTTTTGGAAAAGATCAACAAAATTGACAAACCACTGGATAAACTTACTAAAGAAAAACAGGAGAGGAAACAAATAACCTAAATAAGAAATGAATGGGAGATGTCACAACAGATCCAACAGAAATAAAAAATATCATAACAGAATACTATAAAAGACTACTCTAACAGATTTGAAAACTCAGGGAAATGGAAAAATTACTAGATTCAAATCACCTATGAAATTATGACAAGAAGAAATAGAACAACTTAACAAACCTCTCACAAGGAAGAGATTGAAAAAGTCGTCAGAAACTACCAACCAAAAAAAGCACTGGCCCAGATGGCTTCACTGCAGAATTCTACCAAGCTTTTAGAGAGGAGTTGACTCAGTACTACTGAGAGTATTTCACAGCATAGAAAGGGATGGAATGCTCTCAAATTCAGTCTACGAACCCAGCATAATCCTAATACAAAAGCCACAAAAAAAGGAGAATTCAAGACCAATATCGGGACATGAAACTAGATGCAAAAATCTTCAACAAAATCCTAGACAAGAGAATTCAACAACATATAAAAAAATAATTCCTCATGACCAAGTTGGATTCAAGGCTGGTTCAATAGCAGAAAAACAATTAATGTGATCAACCACATAAATAACACAGAAGACAAGAATCACCTGATTTTGTCAGTTGATGCAGAAAAGGCAGTTGATAAAGTCCAACAGGCATTCATGCTAAAAACTGTCAGCAAAATGGGAATAGAAGGAAAGTTTCTCAATGCAATAAGTGGCTTTTATGCACAGCTAACTGTCCACATCATCCTGAATTGAGAGAGACTGAATTTCCCTTGTGAGTGGGAAGTACACAAGGATGCCCATTCTCTCCACTTCTGTTCAACGTTGCACTAGAAGTTCTGCCAGAGCAATTAGACAAGAAAAAGAAATAAATGGTATCCTCAATGGAAAAGAAGAAGTAAAAATCTCCCTATTTGCAGACACAGAGTGATGCTGTTAAAGAGTCTAATTCTTGGCTTAAATACATACTTGAAGCTGTTGGAGCAGTAACTAAGCAGAAGTGAGATAGAAGGCTGGAGAAGGGAGACAGGAGTTGGTTGAATGAATATAGGAAGCACAGGGTGAAAAGGAGTGTGCTGTCACAGGGTGGGCAGAGCATCTAGTGTTGTACAATGATTTGTGGGGGGTTGTATGGTAAATTGGCTTGGATTGTAAATTCTCACTTAAAGTACAATAATTTGGGGGGGGGGAAACAACAGCAAAAGAGAATCCCTTCCTTCTGCTCACCCAAAGACTTAACCAAAAAAGACAACTTACAGACTGGGAAAAATTTTGCATATGAAAAATCCAATTGGCTTCTAATCTCCAAAACCTGAAAGATATTTCAAAACCTCAACAGCAAAAAGATAAATAACCCAATTAAAAAATGAGCAAAGGGTAAGTACACGTACTTTGACAAACAAGACATTCTGACTACTAACGGATACTTGAGGAAATGCTGAGGATCATTAGCCATTAAAAAAAATCTAAAAACTACAAGGAGATAACGTATGACAACAAGGCTCACCATTCACTCCATCAAGCATGATGTCCTTCTTCACGGACTGACCTTTTGACAATATTCAAAAGTATGTAAGTATATAAGATGCAGTTTTGCCATCTTTAGAGCACTCTAGATGTATTTCTCCCAGAGTAGATCTACTTGTTCTTTGGCAGTCCATGAAACATTCAATACTATTTTCCATCACCACCATCCAAAGACATCAATTCTTCTGTTTTCCTTATTCATCATTCAGCTTTTTCATGCATAGATGTCATTGAAAAATACCGTGGCTTGGTATTCAGGGTGACATCTTTACTTTTTAATACTTTAAAGAGGTCCTTTGTAGCAGATTTTCCCAGTTTAATGTGTCTTTTGGTTTTTCCACTGCTACCTCCGTGGACACTGATTGTGCAGTCAAGTAAAATGAAATCCTTGATCACTTCAATCCTTTCTTGATTTATCATGATGTTGCTCACTGGTGTGGTTGTGAGGATTTTTGTTTTCTAGATGTTGAAGTGAAGGCTGTGGTCTTTGATCTCCATCAGTAAGTGTTTCACTTCCAGCAAGCAGGATTGCATCATCTGCATAACACAGTTTGTAAATGAGTCTTCCTTCAATCTGGATGCCTCACTCTTCCTCACATAATCCAGCTTCTTGAGCTATTTTCTCAGCACACAGATTGAAAAGATATGATCAAAGGATACAACCTTGGCACACGTATCTCCTGACTTTAAACTATGCAATGTACCCTTGTTCTTTTTGAACAACTTCCTCTTGATCCTGGCACTTGGCTTAGCTTGGCAAGGCAGAGTCAAGATGGCAGACCAAACACATGTTTCCCTAAATCCCTCTGGAAACCAAGGCCTGAACTGATAATTAAATGGAGCCTTCTGGACACCTAGTGAGCCCTAGGACACAGCATAGGGCTATCTATTTGGTCTACATACCACTGAGCGGAAAATGTCTTCTCTTTCACCAACTCCTACCCTTGGTGAGTCCCGGCTCTCTCGGACTAAAGGTAAATCATCACTTTGACTTTTTTCTCTGTCTTGGTCAGCAGAAGGGGCTGAGGTGACTGACAGCAAGGCTCAGACGCACTGTTGATGAGATCAGTGAGTGAAGTTGCCTCATTTTGAGAGCCTGGCCTCGGAATCTGTGCAACTTGGTACCTCTAACCTCTCTGTCTCTCAGAATCTCCAGATCTCTGCCATTGAATAGCCTTTTCTGAGGCAGATAGGGGAGCTTGTGCAGGATGCCACCTTGATTCACTGGGAGACAGAGTTTCCTATACAGAGGCCTCAGTTGCACCTAATTCCCAGGCTGGGAGGCAGTGCCTGCCAAGAGAGTGCTTTTCTGGCAGTAAAGCAATCTTTGATATAGATGTGCGTATTTTGCCAGCTGGGAAGGGCCTTTGAAAGCCTGACTAATTTTGGAAGCTGTCAGATACCTTTTACCTTCCAGTAGAGAAATAACTGCAGTGTATCTGGACAGCTTCTCTTCCAGCCTTTACTATCTCACAATACGGAGTCAGCTGACAGTTCCTCAGTGACTCTGTAAGTGGTGCTGTGCCTTAGCCAATCAGGAGACAGACCCTGCTACACCAGAGTATACTGAGCCAAGTCACTGGACTACATAGAGGTGTCTGGTGATCAAGCTCCTTTTCAGACTGAGCTTGAACCCTATAAAAGTGATACCAGAGAAACAAAACAATCTGCAGATGCCCCAAAAGCAGCAAACTTTGAACCAGAACATTAAGAAGAATTTACCTATGGCCCCAGAAGGCCCACAAAAGAAAAATCCAAAGAACTTCCCAGAAGAAGAAGTCTTTCTGAAACTATCAGCAGGCAAGTACAAAAGAATTATTTAAGGACTCTTCCTAGACCTTATACAAAATGCAGCAGAGCAAATGAAAATTAAGTGTGGCACTTTATCTGATGGGATCCCAGTACTCTGAAATCTAACAATCAATAACAAAATCAAAGAGACATAAAATTCAGTTCAAAGCCAAGAAAACAGAATTGAACAAATGGAAAATAGACTTTCTGACTTGGAAAACAGAGCTACCGACTTCAGCATCTATAAGGAGAAATCAGAAAAAAGAAACAAGAAAAATTAAAAAGCATGTGGGACTCTATTAAGAGGAACAATCTACAATTAATTGGAGTTACTGAACAATGTGGGACACCTGAGAACACAGAGAATATTGTTACTGAGCTGCTGACAGAAAACTTTCCAGAAATTATGAAAGAGAATATAGATATCCAAGGTGCATATCAAATGTCACTCAATATAGATCCCAAAAGAAAGACTCCAAGACATGTTGTACTCAAGCTTAACAAAATGAAACACAAACATAAAGCGTTAAAGGTAGGAAGACTCAAAGCAAAGCTAACACTCAGAGGGAAACTGTAGGCTTTTGTTGGATTTCTCAGTAGAAACGACGCTGGCATGGAGACAATGGGGTGACGCATTCAAAGTCATGGAGGAGAAGAATTTCCAAGCAAGAATTATATATCCTGCAAAACTATCTTTCAAATACGAAAATGAAGACATTCACAGATAAACAGAAACTCAGAGACTTTGTAAAAACCAAACCAAAGATACAAGAAACATTGGAAGAATCTCTCGGCTTAGGAGAACAAAACCACTAACTTTATGCTTTAGAAGCATATACAGGACACATCACCCAGAATCCTACTCAGTTAGGCAAGGCTCCAAACTCAATCAAAGCTGTAATATTCAAAGAAGTGATCCAGTGATCATATCATGAAAACTATGATGTCATTATATTAAAAAGAGGGATGTACTACAGTTGTTATAGTCCTCCCAGCTGGAGAGGAAGTTAATAACACTGGTAGTAGTTAAAATTGGGTTTAAACGTAGACTTTTAAGGGGGATCACAGGGACAACCTCAAAGCACAATAAAGATGTAGCATATCAAATCAAGAAACGTTATACAAGAGTCTCAACAACCACAAAACCAACACTGAAAAAGGTGAAAAATCGACTCATAAAGAAGAATCTTCCAAAACAGAATAATAAGAACAGAGAAAATATCAACAGAAAAATAAACATATCACAATGACAGCACTAAACATATACCTGTCAATAATTACATTAAATGTGAATGGACTGAACACTCACAGTGCATTCATATTTTGCTTACAAGAAACTCACTGTAGACTTAAAGGTACGAACAAACAGAAAATGAAAGGATGGAAGAACATATATCAAGCTAACAATGAACAAAGAAGAGCAGATGTGGCAATACTAATCTCAGATAAGATAGATTTTAATGTAAAGTCCACCATCGTGGATAACAAGGAGGGACACTATTTATTGCTGATTGGTTCAATACATAAGCAGGACTTAACAATATTAAAGATTTATGCACCCAATACCAGAGCATTTAAATGCATCAAAGAAACACTGACTACACTAAAAAATGAGATAGATTACTCCACAATAATAGTGGGAGACTTCAACACTCCACTTTCAATATTGGACAGATTTTCTAGAAAAAGCTCAATAAAGACACAGAAGATCCTACTGCTACAATTAACCAACTAGACCTCGTCAACATATACAAAACTTTCTGTCCATCAGCAGATAACTACACCTTCTTCTCCAGTGAACATGGAACATTTTCCAGAATAGACCATGGGTAAGGACATAAAGCAAATCTCAACAAAATCCATACCACTGAATTATTGAAAAGCATCTTCTCAGACCACAAGGCCATTAAAGTCAAAATCAATAGCAGAAGAAACATAGATAGAAACTGGAACTCATGGAAACTGAACAAAATCTTGCTCAAAAAGCCAGGGGCTATAGAAGAAATCAAGGATGAAGTAAAGAAATTTATGGATTCACACTTCCTACCAGAACCTATGGGATACAGCCAAAGCACTGCTCAGAGGTCAGCTTATCCTCATAAACGCACATATCTGGAATCAAGAAGGAATCCAAACCAAAGATCTAACCCTACAACTTGAACAAGCAGAGAGAGCAACAGAGGAACCACTCAGGCACCAGAAGAAAACAGATCATAAAGATACAGATCATAAAGATTGGAATAGAACTAAATGAATTAGAGGATAGAAGAACAATGGAAAAAACTGAGAAGACCAAAAGCTTTTTTTTTTAAAGATCAAGAAAATTGACAAACCACTGGCTGAAATTACTAAAGAAAAACTGGAAAGGAAATAACTCAAATAAGAAATGAGAGGGGAGTTGTCACCACAGATCCACATACAGATCCCTCATGAGCAAAACCTGAGGGTTCTGGAATTCCAGTTCTCCACATTACCTATAGTTTGTTATGATCCACATAGTCCAATTCTTTCTCACAGTTAATGAAACACAAGACAAACATCTTTCCAGTATTCTTTACTTTCAGTCAAGATTCATCTGACATCAGTGATGATATCCCTCGTTCCACATCCTCTTTTGAATCTGGCTTGAATTCCCGGCAGTTCCCTGTCAATATACTGTTACAGTCACTTTTGAATGATCTTTAACAAAATACTTACGTCTGATATTGATGCTATTGTTTGGTAATTTTCACATTTGGTTGGATCACCTTTCTTTGGAATGGGCATACAGATGGATCTCTTTCAGTTGGTTGGCCAGGTAGCTGTTCTCCAAGTTTCCTGGCATAGACAAGCGAGCACTTCCAGTGCTACATTCATTTGTTGAAATATATCAATTTATATTCCATCAATTCCTGGAGCCTTGTTTTTCCCCAATGCTGTCAATGCAGCTTTGATGTCTTCCTTCAGTACCATCAGTTCCTGATCTTATGCTACCTCTGCACGTGGCAGAACATCAACCAGTTCTTTCTGGTATAATGACTGTGTATTCATTCCATCTTCTATTTTTTTATTATTATGATTGAATGAAAATGTACATTCCTATATATGTTTACATGCCCACCTATATGCAGCTTCCACTGCTGTCCCTGCCCAGTGACAGCACACTCTTCCTGTCTGCTCCATACATGTCTTATCCTCCCAGCAGTCTCCTATCCCCTCCTTTCCACCAAATCCCCAGTCTCCAGTAAGAGATCAGAAGGACAGCATCCCATAGATGCATAGAACTATAAAATGCACACATGATGTGGTCACTCTGTGTCACCAACTCCAATCCACTCCTGTCTGAAGAGTTGACCTCCATTATGATTTATGGACAGGGGCAACATCAGGGCCAGAGGCCGTGCTCCCATGGGAATTCTGAGGCCACTGGAACATCATTTGTGGTATTTTAGTAGAGATCTCAGAGTGAAACCATTTTTATTGTTGTGTTGCCAGTGAGATTCAACTTTGTCAGCTCCATCATGGCTATGACTGGTGGTCGCTGGGCACCATCCAGTTCTTCTGGCCTCAAGTCGATGTAGACACCCACTCACGTGGATCTCTCTGTCTTCTGGGTTCTCTTTCTCCCATGTCGTTTTGGTCCTTGGTGATCATCTATTCCCGCTGAGTTGGGACCATATGCTGTACCCTTGGATGGCAGCTTGGCAGCTTTTAAGACCCCGGAAGCCACTCACCAATGTAGGGTGAAAGAGACTTCATTAGCAAAACACTAGTTGTGTCTGTAGGCCTTGATTTTCCCTGAGAGCACAGTCGCAGGAACCCCGTGCCAGCTACTCTGTCCTTGCAATGTTGGGCTAAGATAGGAGTATTCATGTTATACTGAAGTCCAGTTAATATTGACCTTCTTTCTAATGTGTGGTGTCACAGATTTCATCCAACCAAATTTCTATCAAGTATTTAATCTAAACCTTTCCCCCACACCCCCTTCACCCTTGCAGCCATCAGAGTCTTTTCTTCTATGCACAAGTTTGTTTTTAAATTCTTCTCATAGGGGTCTCATACAGTATTTGTCCTTTTGTCGCTGACTACTTTCACTCAACGTAATGTACGCCAGTTGAAACCAGGTTACAATATGTTTCCTAAAATCATTGTAGTTCTTTATCATTGCATAGTGTTCCACTGAGTGTATATACTATAGTTTACCTATCCATTCCTCTGTTGTTGGGCATCTGGATTGGTTCCATCTTTTTGCTATTGTGGACTGTGCTGAGATGAACATTCATGTGCATGTATCCGTTGGTGTGAATGGCCTTGATTCTGTAGGATATGTTTCAAGCAGTGGAATTACTGGGTCAAATGGTATATCTAGATCCAACTTTTTAAGGAAATGCCAGATTGCTTTCCAAAGAGTTTGCACCATTTTGCAATCCCACCAGCAGTGCAGGAGAGTTCAAATTTCTCCACAGCCTCTCCACCATTTGTTGTTTTGTGTTTTTTGGATCATGGCCAACCTTGTTGGGGTGAGATGGTATCTCATTGTCATTTTGATTTGAATTTCTTTAATAGCTAGTGATCATGAGCATGTCTGCATGTTTTTTTTGGCTGCGTGGAACTCCTTAGAGAAGTGTCTGTCTCCTTCGCCCATCTCTTAATTGGATCATTTATCTTTTTCTTATTGATATTTTGTAGCACTTTTTAGATTATGGATATCAGGTGTCTGACATATACTTGCCAAATATTTTTTTCCCATTCTGTAGGTGGCCTTTTAATTCTATTAATAAACTTTTTGGATGAACAAACGTGTTTGACTCTTAGTAGTTCCCATTTATCTATTTTCTTTTGTGTTGTTTGTGGTTTGTCTGACAGATTTTGAGGTCTGTCTAGGTTGTGTATTAAAACTTTGATTGTTATTCCTACTTTTTCTTGGATGAACTTTAGCATTTAAGGTTTGATATTTAGGTCTTTTATCCAGTTTGAGTTAGTTTTTGTATAAGATGTGAGATATGGGTCTTGTTTCAATTTTTTTCCAGATGGATATCAAATTTTGCCAGCACCATTTGTTAAAGTGATTGTTTTTACCCCAGTTTAGTGTCCTAGGGCATTTGTCAAATATCAACTGCTCATAGGAAGATGATATCATCTCTGGGGTCTCGGTTCTGTTCCACTGATCTATCTATCTCTTTTACTACCAATCCCAGGCTGTTTTGACTACTATGATGGTGTAACAGATTTTAAAGTTTGGTAGTGGGAGGTGTCCCAGTGTGGTGTTCTTCTTCAGTAGTGTTTTACTTATCCGGGCTACTTCCCTTTTCATACAAAGTTGGTGATTTGTTTCTCCATCTCATTCAAAAATGTCACTGGAATTTGTATTGGAATTGCATCATATAAGTAGATTGCTTTGGGCAAAATAGACATTTTCACAATGTTAAGTCTATCCATGAGCAGGGTAGTTTTCTCGATTTACGTAAGTCTCTCTTAGTTTCATGTAGTAAGGACTTGTAGTTCTCTTTGTAATCTTGTTGTTGGTATAAAGGAATCCTACTGATTTACTTATGTTTATCTTGTATCCTGAGACTTTGCTGAACTCTTCTATCAGTTTGAGTAGTTTACTTATGGATTCCTTAGGATTCTCTGTGTATGCAATCATGTCACCTGCAAATAGGGAGATTTTAACTTCTTCTTTGTAGATGCAGATGCCCTTTAGTTTTTGGTCTGTCTAATGGCTCTGGTTAGAACCTCCACTACAGTGTTGACTAGGAGAGGTGAGAGTGGGCATCCTTCTCCAGTTTCCATTCTTAAGGGAAACTGTCTCTCTCTCCAATCAGGATGACGTAGGCAGGTGGCTTTGTATACTTGGCCCTTATTGCATTGGGGAACTTTCCGTCTATTCCTATTTTCCCGAGAGTTTTTAGCATGAATGAATATTGGACTTTATCAAATGCCTTTTCTGCATCAACAGACAAAATCAGGTGATTCTTGTCTTTTGTGTTATTTATGCGATTGATCACATTAATTGTTTTTCTGATGTGGAACCAGCCTTGCATCTCTGGTATGAGTCCAGCTTGGTCATGATGGATTATTTTTTTTGATACACTGTTGCATTCTATTGACAAGAATTTTGTTGAAGATTTTTACATCTAGATTCATGAGTGATATAGGTCTGTAGTTCTCCTTTTTCATTGGGTCTTTCCCTGGCTTTGGTACCAGGGCTATGCTGGCTTCATAGAATGAATTTGGGAGTATTCCATTCCTTTCTATAGTGTGAAATAGTCTCAGTAGTATCGGAGATAACTGCTCCGAAAGCTTGGTAGAATTCTGTGGTGAAGCCATCTGGGTCTGGGCTTTTTTTTCATTGGTAGTGTTTTGATGACTTTTTAAATCTCCTCCTTTGTTAAGCTGTTCTGCTTCACCTTGTGACCAATTTGGTAGGTAATGCGAATCAAGGAATTCGTCTATTTCCTCTAGGTTTTCCAAATTTGTTATAGTCTTTCATAGTATTCTGTTATGATTATTTTTGACTTCTGTTGGACGTGTTATGACAATTCCCCTCTCATTTCTTATTTGGGTTATTTGTTTCCTTTCCTGTTTTTCTTTAGTAAGTGTAGCCAACAGTTTGTCAATTTGGTTGATCTTTCAAAAAACAAGCTTTTGATCTTTTCAATTTTTTCAGTTGTTCTTCTCTAATTCATTTAGTTCTACTCTAATCTTTATGATGTGTTTTCTTCTGGTGCCTGAGGGGTTCCTCTGTTGTTCTCTTTCTACTTGTTCAAGATGTAGGGTCAGTTCTTTGATTTGGTTTCCTTCTTCGTTCCATCTGTGTGCATTTATGGAGATAAACTGACCTCTGAGCACTGCTTTGGCTATATCCCTTAGGTTCTGGTAGGAAGTGATTTCATTCTCATTGGAATCCCTTGATTTCTTCTATAACCCGTGGCTTTTTGAGCAAGATGTTGTTCAGGTTGCATGAGTTCCACTTTGTATGTTTTTTCTGCTATTGATTTAGACTTTTATGGCTTTATGATCTGAGAAGATGCTTTGCATTAACTCAATGGTATGGATTTTGTTGAGAACTGCTTTATGTCCTAACACATGATCTATTCTGGAGAATGTTCTGTGTGCACTGGAGAAGAAGGTGTAGTTGTCTGCTGATGGATAGAAAGTTCTGTATATGTCGATGAGGTCCAGTTGGTTAATTGTGGCAATAAGGTCTTCTATGTCTTTATTGAGCTTTTTTCTAGATGATCTGTCCAATATTGAGAGTGGAATCTTGAAGTCTTCCACTATTATTGTGGAGTGATCTATCTCATTTTTGAATGTGGTCAGTGTTTCGTTGATGTATTCAGGTGTTCTAATATTAGGTGCTTAAATATTTAATATTGTTAGGTCCTGCTTGTGCATTGAAGGTTTCAGCAGCAGTATCCTGTTTTGTCCACAGTGGCAGATTTTATACTAAAATCTATTTTATGTGAGATTAGAATAGCCACACCTGCTCTTCTTAGTTCATTATTAGCTTGATACATGTTTTTCCATCCTTTAATTTTCAGTTTGTTCATATCTTTAAGTCTAAGGTGAGTTTCTTGTAGGCAACATGTGGATGGGTCATGTCTTTTAATCCAAGATGTCACTCAATGTCTCTTTACTGGAGCATTCTGTCTCTTCACATTCATTGTGATTATTGATAGGTAGGTGTTCAGAGCTGCCATTATGATACATTTATTTTTGTGTTGGTGTTTTCTCTGTTATTCTTAGCAATCTGTTCTGTGATGTTCTTTGTGAGTTTGATTTTTCACCTTTTGAAGGGTTTCTTTTGTGGTTGTTGAGACTCCTGTATTACATTTCTTGATTTGATGATGTGTTGTATCTTTATTGTGCTTTGTGGCTGCTCCTATGATCCCCCTTAATAAAATCTGTAGAAACCCCATTTCAATTACTACCATTCTTATTGACTTCCTCTCCATCTGGAAGGACTACAACGACTGTAGTACCAGGTTACTGTATGGCAGAGGTGGAAACAGAGGCAAAAGGTGCTGACATGCATAGCCTCTGCTCCCAGCCCCAGTCATAGGCGATGATTTGTAAAATACTGCTTGTCTGCCAGAAATGCACTATCTTCTAGGTAGGTGCTGCCTCCCATCCTAGGAGCTAAGTTCAGCTGGTGCCTTCTTATGGTGCCGCCTCCCAGCGAATCAAGATGGTATCATGCACAGGCTTACTGCTTCCTGAGCACTGGCTACTCTATAGAGGAGGCAAAAAGAGAAGTCAAACATCCTGAGATGCCCAGAGTCCAAACCAAAATCTGGCAGTTTCACCTACTGATTCTATCAGCAGTGCTTCTGAGATTAGCTGCTAGTGAAGTCCCAGCTCTACCCATTGGCTAAGACAGAGAAAAAACAAGTTTAAATGGTGGGTTACCTTTGGTTCATGCAAGTCAGCTCTCGCTAAGAGTGAAGTCAGCATAAGAGAGGAGGTTTTGTGTTCAGTGGTGTGAATTCCAAATTAACAGCCCTATACCGTGTCCTAAGGCTCACTGAGTGTCCAGAAGTCTCCGTTAAATTATCAGTTAAGGTCTTGGTTTCCAGAGGGATTTAGTCTGCCATGTTGACTCTGCCCCTCTGCCATAAGTATTATTTATTTGCTTTTACTTTATTAAAGCTGTTATTGCAGATATGACATTTTGCTTAGGCTTACTCCAGTGAGCTATACAGGATCCAAAGGAATCATGAAGCCTGGCTGGTCTGAAACAGAGAGACTCCTCTGGACTTCCAGACTCATGGCTGATACAGTGAGCTAACTCCACGTGGCTAGGTCTGAGGGGGAGACGGTTCTCTTATGCAGCTAGAATCTGAACTGAATAGGGAAAGAAGCCAGCACAGTTGGCATGTGAATGCGAATTGTTATCCACCATATAATTTGACATCAGAAGTGCATTATCTTATTCTCCTAGAACTGGTTTTCACACAGAGATAGTTCTTATTCCATTCTTTGTTTATGAGAGTTTTAAATCATAAATGGATGTTTAATGTTGTCAAAAGTTTTTCTTATATTAATTATTGTAATAATGTGATATTCTTTAGCTTGTCAACATGGTCGATTACAGCAATTGACTTAAATATTGCCCTTGTCTTGCATCTCTAGAAAAACCCCCAATTACTTGTGGTACCTAATCCTTCCTATACGTTGCTGAATTTTATTTGTTAATATGTTAGATAATTTTTTGGTCTATACACATGGAGAATATTGGTATGTAGCTTTCTTTTCTACAGTATCTTCGCCTAGTTTGGGAATCAGGGTAATTAAAAAATAAAAGATTCATCATCATTGACTTGATTCTGCTTTATAGCTATCCTTTAGGACACAGGAGAATGGTGTAAGCAGTGGCCAGTGGATTCAAACTGCTGACCTTTTAGTTAATAGCAAAGGTTGTAACAATTTTAGATACCAGGTCTCCATTAGAGTAATTCTATCTGCATAAAATGTCTGCCTGATTGTTTCTTTTTCTATTTTATGTAATACACTGTGTAGAGTTGAGGTTAATGCTCTTCAAAGTTTATATTTAATTCTATGATAAAAATCATCTAGGCCTGGAAGATTTTTGAGTGGAGTTTATCAATTAAAAATCAATTCCTTTAATGCCTACAGGGCCATTGAAAACATCTAGTTTATTTATTTATTTAAATTTAGAGACCAGTACATTTTGTTGCATGAAGTTATTTGTATATTTTTCTTTTTTCCTTTTTTTATTATGTTTGAATGAAAATTTACATTCTCATAAAAATTTGCTTGCTCACCTATATGCAACTCCCACTGCTCTCCCTGACTGGTGACAGCACACTCTTCCTCTCTGGTCCATACATGTCCTATCCTTCCAACAGTCTCCTATTCCCTCCTCTCCACCAACTCCCCTTCCTCCAGTAAGAGGTCAGCAGGATGATATGCTATAGATGCATAGAACCATAAAGTGTCCAGAAAATATGGTCACTCTGCATTGCCACATCCAATCCATTGCTGTCTGAAGTATTGACCTTCATTATGATTTATGGACAGGGGTGGCAGCAGGGCCAGGGTCCATGCTCCCAGGGGAACCCCAAAGCCCCTAGACCATGAATTGAGGTCTTTTAGTGGAGATCTCAGGGTGTACCCCTATTTATTCTTGTTTTGCCAGTGACACTCAATTTTGTGAGCTCCACTGTGGCTATCACTGGTGGTGGCCGGGCACCATCCATTTCTTCTGGTCATGAGTTGATGTAGAGACCCACTCACATGGGTCTCTGTGTCTTCTGGATTCTCTTTCCCCGATGTTATTTTAGCCCTCGGTGAGTATTTGGTCCTGCTGAGTTGGGACTATGTGCTGCACCCTCAGATGGCAGCTTGGAAGCTTTTAAGACACCAGACACCACTCAACAATGTGGGGTGTGGAGAGTCCTCACTAGCAAAACACTAGCTGTGCCAATTGGCCTCCATTTCACCTAAGAGCATGGTCCCTGGCCCCTGCCCCAGCTACTCTGTCTTTGCAATATTGGGTTAAGATGGGAGGAGTACTCAAGTTGTGTTGAAGTCCAGTTAATACTGATCTTCTTACTAATACGTGCTATCACTGATTTCACCCAACCAAATTTTTATCAACTATCTAATCTAAGCCCTCCACCCTCATCCTCCCTCCCTCCAAATCCTTGCAGCCGTCAGAGTCTTTTCTTCTATGCGTGAGTCTGTTTTTAAGTTCTTATCATAGGGATTTCATACAGTATTTGTCCTCTTGTCGTTGACTACTTTCTCTCAACATAATGTCCTCCAGTTGAAACCAAGCTATCATTGCAATCATTGTTCTTTGTCATTGCATAGTGTTCCATTGAGTATATATATCATAGCTTACCTATCCATTCCTCTGTTGTTGGGCATCTGGGTTGATTCCATCTTTTTGCTGTTGTGGACTGTGCTGTGACAAACATTCAGTTGGTGTGCGTGATCTTGATTCTGTAGGATATATTACAAGCAATGGAATTACTGGGCCAAATGGTATACCTAGATCCATTTTTTTTAAGGGAGTGCCAGATTGCTTTCCAAAGAAGTTGCACCATTTTGCAATCCCATGAACAGTGTAGCAGAGTTCCAATTTCTCCACAACCTGTTGTTTTGCATTTTTTGTATCATGGTCAACCTTGTTGAGGTGCGATGGTATCTCATTGTCGTTTTGATTTGAATTACTTTAATAGCTAATGATTGTGAGCATGTGCACATGTGTTTTTTGGCTGCCTGGATCTCCTCTTTAGAGAACTGTCTGTCTATTTCCTTTGCCATTGCTTAATTAGATCATTTATCTTTTTCTTTTTGATATTTTGTTGTACATTATAGATTATGGAGATCAGGCATTTGTATGACATATAGTTGCCAAATATTTTTTCTCATTCTGTAGGTGGCCTTTCAATTCTGTTAATAAAGTCTTTGGATGACATATTGTTGAATTCTTTAGTTTCAAGTCTGGAATAAATGAATTGAAAAAAAAGTCCAGAGCACTCATCACTGTGTCGCCCATTACAGCCAAAGGGCCTTAATCAATCTGCTTATTTCTTCCCACCTTTCAGAGTTTTCTCATGTTACTTTATGTATAATATCCATACTTATTGGCTGGATTTTGCATAAAATATATGTACAAACATATTTATTAAACCTTTCCAGAAGCAGAAGGCACTCTTAAACTGTGTGACAGAGAGATAAACCATTACATTTAAAAAAAAATTTAAAAATTACATTCCACACTTTCTTTATAATTTCCTTTCTTCTTTTTTTATCCTTTCTACTTAACTAGTTGTTCGAATTCTTGACAGCAGATGATAACATTTTGATTACATCCAGCCACACTTTGAGACAAGTAAATGTGGAAAAGTGTAGAACCACTAAGATGAATTCTACTAGACAGTATCATCCTAGACTTAACTTTTGTAGAATTTTTTTTTAAGGGGCTGACTGTGTTTAATGGTCTATGTAAGTTTTAAGAGTATACACAGATTTATAGGATTACTGTGTACACGTGTAATTAGAGTTAGATTGTTAGAGTGTTTTCCTTTTAATCTTATTTGATTATTTGTTTATTGCCTGACAATCCAAAGAAGTTAAATGATTTGGCCCAGACTGCACAACCAGATCCTTGAGGGAAGAAATTCTTTCTGTTTATCACAGTAATCTCAGGATTTGGTGCCATGCTTGGTATTTAGTAAATACCAGGAAACATTTGGTGAATAAATAAATGGAATAGCTGCAACCACTGTTCCTAGAATATATCTTAGAATTGTCTCCATAACTCTGAATTGCAAAATGTGCTTACGTGTCTGTTTTTTTATTATTATTTTTTTATTTAACGTAACTGAGTAAAAGTGTACATTCACATGTAAATTTACATGCCCCCCTATATGCAGCTTCCACTGCTCTCCCTGTCTGGTGACTGCACACTATTCCTCTCTGCTCCATACATGTCTCATCCTCCCAAGAGTCTCCTTTCCCCTTCCACTCCCCTTCCTCCAGCCAGATCTCAGCAAGATGATATCCTATAGATGTATAGAACCATAAAGTGCTTCCAACATATGTTTACTCTGCATTGCCAATTCCATTCCATTCCTGTCCAAAGAGTGGACCTTTGTTATAATTTATGGGAACGGGCAGCATCAGGGCCGGGGGCCATGCTCTCAGAGGAACCCCAAAACCGCTGGACCATCATTTGAGGTCTTTTAGTAGAGATCTCATGATGCACCTCTTTTTATTCTTGTGTAGCCAGTGAGGCTCCTCTCTGTGAGCTCCGTCATGGCTATCACTGGTGTTGGCCGGGCACCATCCGGTTCTTCCGGTCCCAGGTCGATGTAGGCACCCACTCTTGTGGGTCTCTCTGTCTTCTCGGTTGTCTTTACCGCATGCCATTTTGGCCCCGGGTGAGCATCCGTTCCTGCTGAGTTGGGACCATTTGCTGTCTCCTCGGATGGCAGCTTGGCAGCTTTTAAGACCCCAGATGCCACTCACCAATGTGGGGTGCAGAGAGCTCTCTTAGCAAAATGCTAGTTGTGTCAATTGGCCTGGAATTCGCCTAAGAGCATGGTCCCCCGCCCCGCACCCCAGCTACTCTATCCTTGCAGTATTGAGTTAAGATGGAAGGAGTACTCAAGTTATGCTGAAGTCCACTTAATGTTGTTCTTGTTCCTAATGTGTGCTGTCACCACTTTCTCCCAACTAGATTTCTAGTAACTACCTAAGCTAAGCCCTCCCCCCCTTGCCCTCCCTCTCTCCCTCCCCTCCCTTGCAGCTGTCAAAGAGTCTTTTCTTCTATACACAAGTCTGTTTTTGAGATCTTATCGTAGAGGTCTCATACAGTATTTGTCCTTTTGTCGCTGACTATTCTCACTCAACATAATGTCTTCCAGTTGAAACCAGGTTAGGAGATGTTTCCTGGAATCATCGTTATTCTTTATCATTGCGTAGTGCTCCATTGAGTATATGTACCACAGTTTACCTATCCATTCTTCTATTGTTGGGCATCTAGGTTGATTCCACCTTTTTGCTATTGTGGACTGTGCCGCGATAAACATTCTGGTGCATGTGTCCGTTGGTGTGAAAGGCCTTGAATCTGTAGGATATATTCCAAGTAGTGGAATTACTGGGTCAAATGGTATATCAATATCCATTTTTTTAAAGAAGCGCCAGATTGCCTTCCAAAGAGGCTGAAACATTTTGCAACCCCACCAACAGTGTAGGAGGGTTCCACTTTCTCCACAGCCTCTCCAGCATTTGTTGTTTTGTGTTTTCTGGATCATGGCCAATCTTGTTGGGGTGAGATGGTATCTCATTGTTGTCGTGATTTGAATTTCTTTAATAGCTACAGATCGTGACATGTCTGCATGTGTTTTCTGGCTGTCTGGATCTCCTCTTTAGTGAAGTATCTGTCCATCTCCTTTGCCCATCTATTAATTAGATGGTTTATCTTCTTCTTATTGATATTTTGTAGTATCTTATAGATTATGGAGATCAGACGTCGATCTGACATAGAGTTGCCAAATATTTTTTCCCACTCTGTGGGTGTTCTTTTAATTCTATTAATAAAGTCTTTGGATGAGCAAAAGTGTTTGATTCTTAATAGTTCCCATTTATCTACTTTCTCTTCTGTTGATTGAGGTTTCTTTGACAGATTTTGGAGTCTGTCCTCATTGTGTATTAAAACTTCCATTGTTGTTCCTACCTTTTCTTGGATGAGCTTTATCGTTTTAGGTTTGATATTTAGGTCTTTTATCCAGTTGGAGTTGGTTTTTGTATAAGGTGTAAGATATGGATCTTGATTCAGTTTATTGCAGATGGATAACCAATTTTGCCAGCATCATTTGTTGAAGATACTGTTTTTACCCCAGTTTAATGTCTCAGGGCCTTTGTCGAATATCAACTGTTCATAGGCAGATGGTGTCATCTCTGTGGTCTCAATTCTGTTCCATTCATCAGTCTGTCTGTTCTTGTACCAGTACCAGGCTGCTTTGACCACTGTGGCAGTGTAGTATGTTCTAAGGTCGGGTAATGAGAGGCCTCCCAGTGTGTTCTTCTTCTTTAGTAGTACCTTACTTATCCGGGGCTTCTTCCCTTTCCAAACAAAATTGGTGATTTGTTTCTCCATCTCATTAAAAAATGATGCTGGAACTTGTATTGGGATTGCATTATATAAATAAATTGCTTTGGGTAAAATAGACATTTTCACAATGTTAAGTCTTCCTATCCATGAGCAGGTTAGGTTTTTCCATTTATCTAAGTCTCTCTTAGTTTCTTGTAGTAAGGGCTTGTAGTTCTCTTTATAAAGGTCTGTTGTTTCTCTGGTTAGATTAATTCCTAGGTACTTTAACTTCTTAGGGGCTATCACAAATTGTATAGATTTGATAATTTCCTCCTTAACAGTCTCGTTGTTGGTATGAAGGAATCCTACTGATTTACTTATGTTTATCTTGTATCCTGAGACTTTGCTGAACTCTTCTATCAGTTTGAGTGACTTACTTATAGATTTCTTGGGGTTCTCTGCATATACAATCATATCATCTGCGAACAGGGAGATTTTAACTTCCTCTTTGCCGATGCAGATGCCCTTTATTTGTTCCTCTTGTCTAATTGCTCTGGCTAGAACTTCTGGCACAATGTTGAATAGGAGAGGTGACAGTGGGCTTCATTATCTAGTTTCTGATCTCAGGGGAAAGTCTTTCAGTCTCTCTCCATTCAGGATGATGTGGGCAATTGGCTTTGTATAAATAGCCCTTATTGTGTTGAGGAATTTGCCGTCTATGCCCATTTTGCTAAGAGTTTTTAGCATGAATGGGTGTTGGACTTTATCAAATGCCTTTCCGGCATCAATCAACAAAATCAGGTGATCTTTGTCTTTTGTGTTATTTATGTGGTTAATCACATTAATTGTTTTCCTGATGTTGAACCAGCCTTGCATCCCTGGTATGAATCCCACTTGGTCATGATGGATTATTTTCTTGATATGTTGTTGTATTCTGTTGGCAAGAATTTTGTTGAAGATTTTTGCATCTAAATTCATGAGTGATATCGGTCTGTAGTTCTCTGTCTTTGTTGGATCTTTCCCTGGCTTAGGTATCAGGGTTACGCTGGCTTCATAGAATGAGTTTGGGAGTAGTTCATCCCTTTCTATACTGTGAAAGAGTTTCAATAGTATTGGGGATAACTCTTCTCTAAATGCTTGGTAGAATTCTGCCGTGAAGCCATCTGGGCCCGGACTTTTTTGGGTTGGCAGTGTTTTGATGACCTTTTCAATCTCTTCCTTTGTGGTGGGTTTATTAAGTTGTTCTGCTTCACGTTGTGATAATTTGGGTAGGTGGTATGAGTCAAGGAATTGGTCCATTTCCCCTAGGTTTTCAAATTTGTTAGAGTACAGTCTTTCATAGTATTCTGTTATGATGTTTTTGGTTTCTGTTGCATCTGTGGTGACAACTCCCTTCTCATTTCTAATTTGGGTTATTTCTTTCCTTTCCTGCTTTTCTTTAGTAAGTTTAGCCAGTGGTTTATCAATTTTGTTGATCTTTTCAAAAAACCAGCTTTTGGTCTTTTAAATTTTTGCAATTGTTTTTCTTTTCTCTAATTCATTTAGCTCTGCTCTAATCTTTATGATCTCCTTTCTTCCGGTGCCTGAGGGTTTCCTCTGTTGTACTCTTTCTACTTGTTCAAGCTGTAGAGTTAGTTCCTTGATTTGGTTTCTTTCTTCCTTCCATATGTGTGCATTTATGGAGATAAACAGACCTCTGAGCACTGCTTTGGCTGTATCCCATAGATTCTGGCAGGAAGTGTTTTCGTTCTCATTGGAATCCATGAATTTCTTTAATTGATCCCTGATTTCCTCTATAACCCATGTTTTTTTGAGCAAGATGTTGTTTAGTTTCCAATAGTTCCACTTTCTATCTCTGTTTTTTCTGCTATTGATTTCAACTTTGATGGCTGTATGATCTGAGAAGATGCTTTGCAGTAATTCAATGGTATGGATTTTGTTGAGCATTGCATTATGGCCTATCATGTGGTCAATTCTGGAGAATGTTCCATGTGCACTGGAGAAGAAGGTGTAGTTGTCTGCTGATGGGTGGAAAGTTCTGTATATATCATTGAGGTTTACTTGATTAATTGTGTCAATGAGGTCTTCTGTATCTTTACTGAGCTTTTTTCTGGATGATCTGTCTAGTAATGAGAGTGGAGTGTTAAAGTCTCTCACTATTATTGTGGAGTCATCTAACTCTCTTTTGAGCATAGTCAGTGTTTCTTCGACATATTTAGGTGCTCTGACATTAGATGCATAAATGTTTAATATAGTTAAGTCTTGCTTGTGTATTGAACCTTTCAGCAGTAAATAGTGTCCGTCTTTGTCCACAATGGTGGATTTGACATTAAAGTTGATTTTGTCTGAGATTAAAATTGCCACCCCTGCTCTTCTTTGTTCATTGTTAGCTTGATATATATTCTTCCAACCTTTAATTTTCAGTTTGTTCCTGTCTTTAGGTCTCAAGTGAGTTTCTTGTAGACAACATATGGATGGGTCGTGTCTTTTGATCCAAGATGACACTCGGTGTCTCTTTACTGGAGCATTCAGTACATTCACATTCAATGTAATTATTGATAGGTATGTGTTCACTGCTGCCATTGTGATATGTTTATTTTTATGTTGATGTTTTCTCTGTTGTTCTTATTAGTCTGTTCTGAGACACTCTTTTTTGTGAGTTGATTTTTAACCTTTTTCAGAGCTGGTTTTACAGTTGTTGAGATTCGTGTGTTAGGTTTCTTGAAATGGTATGATACATCTTTGTTGTGCTTTACAGCTGCCCCTATGAACCCCCTTAAGAAACTATTTATAAACCCAATTTTAATTACTACCAGTCTGGTCATCTTCCTCTCCATCTGGAAGGACTATAATGACTGTAGTACATCCTCTTTTATTATGATGACACCATAGTTTTCATGATGATCACTGGATGGCTTCTTTCCAAATCAAAGCTGTGATTCACTTTGGAGCCTTCCGTAAATGAGTATTGAGTAGTGTGTGGTTCTAAAATATAAAGTTAGTGGTTTCGTTCTTCTAAGCCAAAGCCAAGAACTTCTTTCAGTATTTCTTGTAGTTTGGGTTTGGTTTTTACAAAGTCTCTGAGTTTCTGTTTATCTGGAAATTTCTTAATTTCATTTTCATGTTTGAAAGACAGTTTTGCAGTATATATAATTCTTGGTTGGAAGTTCTTCTCCTTCAAGACTTTGAATGTGTCGTGCCGCTGTCTCCGTGCCAGCATGGTTTCTGCTGAGAAATCTGACGAGAGCCTACAGGGTTTTCCTCTGAATGTTAGCTTTGCCTTGAGTCTTGCTGCCTTTAAGAGTTGCTGCTTATGTTTCATTTTGTTAAGCTTGATTATAATATGTCTTGGAGTCTTTCTTTTGAGATCTATATTGGGTGGCGTACGATATGCATCTGAGATGTCTATATTCTCTTCCTTCATGATTTCTGGGAAGTTTTCTTTCAGCAGCTCAGAAACAATACTCTCTGTGTTCTCAGATGTCTCACCCTGTTCAGGGACTCCAATTAATCAAAGATTGTTCCTCTTAATAGAGTCCCACATGCTTCTTAATGTTTCTTCATTTTTCTTGTTTCTTTTTTCTGATTTCTGCTCATAGACGCTGGCATCAGTAGCTCTGTCTTCCAAGTCAGAAATTCTTTTTTCCATTTGTTCCATTCTGTTTTCTTGGCTTTGCATGGAAGTTTCTATGTCTTTGATTTTCTTCTTGATCTGTTGGATTTCAGAGTACTGGTGTTCCATCAGATCAAACAACTTGCTTAATTTTTCATTTTGTTCCGCTGGATTTTGTATAAGGTCTAGAAGGGCCTTGTATATAATCAATTTGTATTCACTTCCTGATGCTTTCATAGAAGTTTCTTCATCTGGAAAACTCCTTGGTTGCTTTGTTTGGGAGCCTTCTGAAGCCATGAGTGATTGCTTGTATGCCACAATTGTCTGTTGCTTTTTGGGTCCCATGTGAGTATATAGAGGCTGGAAGAGGTACTGTGAGGATGGATTGCAAATGTTTCTCTAGGTTGTCTTCAAATGTAAAGCAAAATGTATCTGACCAGTTCACAAGTCAGTTAGGTTTTCAGGTGTAGAGGTCCCTCTTCCCATCTGACAAAGTAAGCGCCACTGTATCCAACCCCAGATGATAACAAACTATTTCAGAATACAGCACTGTTAGTGCCCTGGTGGCCTCTGCTGACAGGGCCTAGCCTTATCCAACACTGCGTCCAGTACTGGTTTTGTGATAGAAAAGCGCTCTCTTGTGGGCAGGCTCTGGCTCCCAAGCTAAGAATTAGGTCCAGCTGTGGCCACCGTACCCAAGATGGCGTCCTCCACACAGGCAGCAGACAGAGGGGCTAAAGATGCCTGGAGGCAGCGATTCCTCTGCTTCTGTGCAGGGCCCCCAATGTAGGCAGCACTATGCAAAATCACTACTTTTCTGACGGAGAAGCGCTGTCCCGTTTGCAGGCGCTGGCTCCCAGGCTAAGAATGAGGTCCTGCTAAAATCTCGGTACCAACATGGCGTCCCGCGCCCTGACTGCGGAGTTCTGCACAAACCCCACTGAGGTAGCTACAAAACAAAAGGCTCAAAGTGTCTAGATTAACAGAGTCCCGAGCCTGGCTCTCAGAACATGGGAATTTCGCCTGCCTATGACCCCAGCAGCGCGTCTGAGTCCAGCCGCCGGGCAAGGCCCAGCTCCACCCGCCAGCCGAGACCGAGGAAAAAAAAGTCAAAATGGTGCGTTTACCTTCCGTCCGTGAGAGCCGGGGCTAGCCAGGAGCGGGAGTCAGCGAAAGAGAGGAGATTTTTCGCTGAATGATATAAAGTCCCAATTAACAGCTCTGTGCCGTCCTGAGGCTGATTAGGTGCTCAGAAGCCTCTGTTTGTCAATTCAGGTCTTGGTTTCCAGAGGGATAGAAAGAGACGTGTCCTTAGTCCGCCATCTTGACTCCGCCCCCCTTATGTGTCTGTTTTAAGTTGAAGCAAGGTTACCAAAGCAAATGTTACATGAGAAATAAGTATAGATGTTGATGATGTTCAATAGTTTTTTAATACTCTTCTCATATTTTGTAAATTACATAAGCAAAGGAGAAAACTGAAGTTGTATAGAATCAGTAAAGGACCTCGTATGATAGGATGACTTTAATAGAAGCAGAAAACTAGCATCTAATAAAGGATAGAGGAAATTAAATGTGGTAGTTATAGAGCAACAGGCTTTATGACTTCCCCTGCCTCAGTTTTCTAATAAAAACAAAATGTCTAATATCCATTTCCTTTTAACGAATTGTGAATTTGAGTCTGTTCAGGAAAAGGTAAAGTGTTTCAAGTGGGAGGGGCAGAGTACCAGCCATGGCACTAAATCCAGAAGAGTGTCACCTAAAATTTTTAGCCAATATTTCCATTTACATTATAGGTTCCCTTCTTACCCCTCCTCAAGTCTGCAGTGACTGAGACATAATAAATGCTCAGTAAACATTCAAAATGAATAAATAATAAAATTGATTGACTAAATTATATAACGTCTAGGTCTTCTATGGCCATCTGTTGCTGCTGTAATGGCAATACCTCAAGTGGATGGCTTTAACAAAGCAAAGCTAGTCTATCACTGTTCAGTAGGTCAGCAGTCCAAATTTAGGATGCTGGCACCAGAGGAACACTTTCTGTCTCTGTCAGCTTTGAGGAAAGTCCTTTTCATCGATTTTACCAGGTCAAAATGCTTCTCAGCAAAGAAACCCTGGTTCTAAAGGATGTAGTATTCTCCTGGTTCTCTCTCTTGTCTCTGGAGGAAGATAACTTGTCATCAGTCTTCCCTTGGTCTGGGAGTATCTCAGTGCAGGAACCTCAGGCCCAAAAGATAAGAGGTATGCCTTGCTGCTGCCACTGTTTTTTTGTTTTTGGAGTATGAGATCTCCATGTGTATCTTCTGGTTTCTCTCTTTTATAACTCAAAAGAGATTGGCTTAAGATACTATTTAATTTGTAGATTTCATCAATATAACTGCCATTAGTCAATCTCGTTACACTGTAGTGGTACGATTTACAATACATACGGAAATCACATTGGAAACCCTGGTGCATCCCTATTACTACAAAGCATCCCTCAGTGTTCAGAGTAGTATTCCATTTATTTGGAATAACACAGTCTTTAGTTGTTTAGGAAAACTCAGGTTGTATTTCAAAGCAAAATTACTTATTCTACTTAAAAAATGTGTTCAGTAGTATGGCTTCATAAATACAACATCTTCACATTTGATTTGCATGAAGATCTCAAGGGTGTCGTAATCACTGAACATTACCCAAGCATTTCTATGCCAGAAAAACAGTGTAACTCAGGAGACTCAGTCTAAAATTATTATTAGTTTGAGTGTTATTTTATTTTTATGGCTACATGAATGCCTGTGGTGCTTTTCAGCAAACGAAATACATGATTTTAAATAAACATATACAAAATATCAGTACTGACGAGCTTAAAACTTAAAGATTAGGCTCTCAATGAACTGCATAGCAATGGACTGCAGGTGCTTGGAAAATTGGTGTTGTGCTGCCTTTAGAGGAATGAGCAAGTAACATGATACTAAGACAGTAGATGTAATCAACCATCTGTCTGCCATTTAGGGCAAAGGCAATATCCAAATTCTGCAAATCAAAATTCCATCTATGAAATGTAAAAATAAAATATACTTAAAAAACCACCAGCACAGCATTAGTGCTTGGCTATGCTGAAAAGCGAATGCAAATATGTTTTGCTGCACCCTCCTCAGTATCCTCTTTCCTTCCCACATCTCTCCTCAGAGATCCTATTTTTATTTCTTGACCCATTTCCCTGTTTCCACATCAGCTCTTACAGGACTCTTCATGACTTGAAACTTGTCCAAATTTTCAGTGTCTTCTCACCATCATGACTCTTTCACAGATGTCCCACACTCAAGCATATCAAATTCCACATAGCTGGCTAAAGAGATTTTAACATTCTAGCTGTTATTTCAGAAATCCATTCAGTTCTTCTCTGAATAGATACAGACTTAATGTCATCCATTCTTTTTTTCTCCTTCATAAGGCCTTCCCTGTTGTTTCAGGCTATGTCCTTCCTCCAAGTACTTATAGAAAACTTCTCACCTCACTCTTACATGTTCTATTGTTGGGTAATTGGTTGTGTGTTTACCTTGTTTCCATGTCAGCAGAAAGCTTCTCCTTCAGGGCATGGCTTGCCTTTATCTCTCCAGCTCCTCCTAGGACTCCAGGCACTTTGTTCTCTACTTGACACTCCTTAATTGGAATAGAATTCTTCACTTTTAAAGTTGACAAATTTCACTTAAAGTTCCCCATTTGTGCTCTCACCACGGTTTGGTCATACCTTGTTGCCTCCCCTAAACAACCTCCATCACCTGACCCACAAATCAAGATTGAATGTATAGTTCTATTTACAAGGTACAGGGATACCAGTGAGGGGGTAGAAGGAGATGCAGAGAAGAGAAGAGAGCTAATAATGTTAAAGTCAGTGGGTTTATGGAAACTTAATAATACAGGGAAACTCTGGGAAATTATTTCAATATATTAGAATATTTATATTCTCACATTTGTCATTAATTGTTAACTCAGGTTAATAAGTTTCAGCATGAAAGAAACCCTTCAACAAGTAGGTAAATGTGGGCCATTAGCAGTCAAGTTGGCATGCATGGACACAATGTGGTGCTCCGAACGTCTTTGGGTGGAGCACCAATAGCACCTACCATAATCAACCAACACTACACCTCTGCTTCATTTCACTGTGTGTCTTTAAGACTATGGAGTCTTCCTATCCTTCTCCTTTCTGTCACATATCCCACAGACAATATGCTCTACTATTCATTAACCTTATCTTATTTTAAGTAATGTAATACATAAACAGTTGCTAAACATGATAAACAAAAACTATAACTTTTCAATCATCTACATTTCCTGGAGAGTTATTATTTCACCTAACATCCTACTCTGTTAGGACACCTTTTTACAAAACTAGTACACATACATACTTAAGTATAAATGACGGAAAACAACTAAAAGTATAACACTCAATGATACCTTTATATACTTTCTGCGTTCCAATTCTTATGTCTTAAGGCAAACTGCTTAGTAACATAAGCATCTTTCGAAGTTCCTTTTCAAAAAAGTAAACAATCTATAACATTGGGATAAAACCTCTCTTTCTCAATTACTTATAAAGTGTAGTAAATCTGACAACAAATAGTTGACTATATCAGATAATTAGTTTAGTATAGCTAGAATACAGGATGCACTTCGGAGATGAGGTGGGAGAAGGTAGATAGGGACTTGGAATGCATTAGGAAATGTTAAGAAATGTATTAGAAGATACATTAATGGCCCCTAGGAAAGAATAAAATAGACAATAATGTGTGATGTAGGTTGTCCTCTTCAAATTTTGCAGTTTCGGTGTAAAATATGTTAGGTGCTGAGCATTTAGGGAAAAAAAAATCATACGGTGGATTCTTCTTCCCTCCATGTTGAGAGAAAGATACATCTTAGAGCTGAACTGTAGGATCTCTGTGCATTGTTCCAACACTGATGCCCTCCAAAAGACACCAGAGCCCTTTGTTGCTGAGATGTAAAAGGTAAGAAAGCTCTTGGAAATAATCTTGTTTTTATTATTGATCCCTTAATTATCTAATGCTTCTATTTGTTCAGTAGAATTTGTGTTCTCTCAACTGTTAACAAGAGGATGATGTTTGTTCTGAGTAAAGTCCTTGGGGAAACATCAACATTTGACTCTTCTTACTGACAAAAAGAATCCTTAGGAATGTATACAATAATGTGTGGGTCCTATCCATAAGTGCAGGTGTTCCACCAGATAATGATATTCCTCTCATTCTCTTTAGTAGAAAAATTTGAACAATATGCTGACAGTTGAATTTAGAACAGTCAAGTGAAAATGAAAAAAAAAATCAAACATTTTTTCCTGGGAGTGTGTGTGTGTGTGTGTGTGTGTGTGTGTGTAGAAATTAAAAGATGTACTGCAATAACAATAATAAAAAAGTTTACAATTAATGAAGCTTCTTTGTGAATACTTGCTTCAAATTCCAGTGTTACTTTAAACATACTGAATGATCATAATTAAAAAAAAATCCATACAAAGATAAAGACTGCTAATTCTTTAGAAAACATCTCTCAGATTAAATTTGTTTTTCTTTTAATACTCATCTATGTGAAGGGAGTAATTAAAACTAGTTAAAGTAGAGGCACAGCCAAATGACAAACTAGACACACATCTCCTTGACTCCCTCTGAGAACTAAGACTTGGAATGATAATTGAACAGAGCAGTGTGGACATCTGGTAGCCCTAGGATATGGTATAGGGTTGTCAGATTGAAGTAGGCATCAGTAGGGGGGAAACTGTCCCTCTCAAAGATGAGGCAGAAGCACGCTGAGTCCTGCTTCTGCAGGACACATTGTTTGGGAGAACTGCAAGTACAGCCTCCTTCTTTGTTATCTGGAGGCAGTGACTGGGCATGAGCTGGCTAATATGCTGACGTGTAGTGCTTAAGTAAACAGCGTATAGTGCAGCAGAGAGACTGTGCTTGGGATGGCCACATTTTGAGAGCCCAGATGCCGACTGAGAGCACCACTGCCCCTCCACCATCTCTTTTCTGAGCTGTGCCATAGATTCTGCTATTTCAGCTTCAGCGGGACACCATCTTAATTAGCTGGAGGTGGAATCTGACACAAGGAAGTCTCAGCTGATGTTAATTCTCATGCTGAGAAGCAGTCACTGTCTGGATAGGGCTTCTCCAGCAGAAAAGCTGCATTTAAGAAGATTGTGCCTAAAGTTACGGGTGAGGCCTGTTAGAAGCAGGTGGCAAAGCCCTACCCCCTCCCTTCTTTGAACTGTGTCATAGCATCTGGGGGTGGCCTATGAGGTACTTTTTTTGTCAACTGTACAGCAGGGCCTGCCACACCAGAGGGCCTGACTGATTTCAGCAGCTGATGGACAACTCTCCACTCAGTAGTTAAGCGCCTTTTTAAAATTAGAACACCTGGAGAACTGACTGCTGAGCAAGCTACAGCATCTGTACCATGCTTCACTGATCTACATCATGGCATTAATTGATGGCTCCCCAGTGACTCCATAAGTAAGGTGCATCTTTGCCACACAGGAGTCGCAGCCTACCACCCCATAGAGCCCAGATGCCTTCAGTGGATATTGCACAGCGCCTCTCTCAGCAAGTAAGTGTTTTTTTTAAGCTAAATGCATCTAGAGAGTGCAGCAGTCTCAGGAAGTCAAGTGGGATGGTATCCTTCTCTCCTCTATTCCCTGAGCTACAACATAGGCTTGACTGCTGCAACAACAGAGAGTTGCCACAAGTAACTCCCACCTTTAGCACTCAGGAGGTGGTGTCTGCCATCCCAGAGAGTCTACCTCTAGGCCAGTCACTAGATTACACAGAGTCAGCCAGTAACCAAATCCAGTAGTGCCCTTACTCCTCTCCTAGAACTATGCCTCAGCTCCTGTTCAGGTAGCACCAGAGAAACCAAACAGATTCTTGATGACACAAAGACAGCAATGAATAGCTAACAATTCAAAGAAGAAGTCCACCATGGCTCTGGAAAACTCCCAAAATCAAAAATCAAAAAACCTCTCAGATGAATAAGGCTTTCTGAAATTATCAGATGTCAAGTACCAAAGAACTATGTATAGAGACCTCCTAGAGATTTAAAAAAAATGCAGCAGAACAAAATAAAAAATAGATAAGCTATTCGAACATCAGCGACCTGAAATACAGCAGATAAATAATAAAGAATTAGACCATTCAATCCAAAGCCCGAAAAGCAGAACTGAGGAGATGAAAGCCAGAGTTAGTGAGTTTGAGGATAGAAGAACTGACACCAGCATTTATGAAGACAAAGCAGAGTAAAGAAATAAGAAAATCGAAGAAGCATTAAGAAACAAGTGGGAATCCATTAAGAGGAACAACCTACAAATAACTGGAGTTCCCAAACAGGAAGGGATAGCTGAAAATACAGAAAGTATTGTTGTAGGGTTGCTGACAGAAAATTTCCCTCAAACTGTGAAAGAAGAGAATATAGATATCCAACACGCTTAGGGAGCTCCACAAAAACTCGATTCCCCCCCAAAAGACACCAAGACATGTTATTATTAAGCTTAGTGAAATGAATCATAAAGAGAGGCTCTTAAAGACAACAAGGTTTAGAGCAAAGCAAATATATGAAGGGAAACCCTGTATGCTTTTGTCTGATTTCTAGGCAGAAACAATACTGGCAAGGAGGCAGTACAGGAGGCTTGAAGGAGAAAAATTTCCAACCAAGAATTATATATCCTGTAAAATTCTCTCTCAAATAAGAAGGAGAAATTATGACATTTGCATATAAACAGAAGCTTAAAGCCTTTGTAAAAAGCAAACCCAAACTAAAAGAAATGTTGAAAGAAGCTCTTTGTTTAGAAAAACAAAAGCCACATCATCCACAATCCTTCTCAGGTAAGTCACAAAGCTCAATAAAAGCTACAGCATGAAAAGAAGGGAACCAGTGATCATATTACAAAAGCTATGATAGAATAACATTAAAAAGTGGGATGTATCACATTAGGTGTAATCCTTCCAGATGAAGAAGAAATTAAAAAGCTTTGCAGACTTAAAGTCTGATTTAAACTTAGAATAATAAGGAGAATCATAGGAGTAGCCACAAACATAGTAGTAATGTGACATATCAAAACAAGAAACATACAGGAGTCTCAGTAAACATAAATGAACACTGAAAAAGATGAAAAGTCAACCCATAATGAAGAATGACCCAGGACAGAATATTAAGAGCAACATAGAAAACATCAACACAAAAATAAATACACCAAATGACACCATTAACCACATGTCTGTCAATAATCACACTGAATGTAAATTGACTGTATACTTCAATAAAGAGACAAAGAGTGACATCCTGTATCAAAAGACATGACCATCTCTACATTGCTTATAAGAAGCACATCTTAGCCTCAAAGATATGAACAAACTGAGAATCAAAGGATGGAAAAATATTTACCAAGCTAACAAGAAGCAAAGAAGATCAGGAGTGGCAATACTAACCTTAGATGAAATAGACTTTAATGTAAAATCCACCATCATGGAGAAGGATGGTCACTATTTATTGCTGAATGGCTCAATACACAAGCAGGACTTAACAATATTAAATATTTATGCACCTAATACCACAGCATCTAAATACATTGAACCAACATTGACTGCATTGAAAAATGAGATAGACAACTCCATGATAATTAGTTGGAGATTTCAACACTCCACTTTCAGTAATGGACAGATTATCCAGAAAAAAAGCTCAGTAAAGATACAGAAGATCTTATTGTGACAATTAACCAAGTAGACGTCATCGACATATACAGAACTTTTAACCCATCAACAGATAAGCACACCTCCTTCTTCAATACACATAGAGTATTTTCCAGATTAGACCTTGTGTTAGGACATAAAGCAAGTCTCAACAAAATCTGAACCATTAAATTGTTGTATACATCTTCTTGGACCATAAAGCCATAAAAGTTGAAATCAATAGCAGAAAAACAAAAAAGTAGAAATTTCAACTCATAGAAGCTGAACAACACCTTTCTAAAAAAATCCATGAGTTACAGAAGAAATCAAGGACAAAATAAAGAAATTTATGGAATCAAATGAGAATGAAAACGCTTCCTACCGGAATCTGTGAGAGACAGCAAAACAGTTCTCAGAAGTCAGTTTACCTGTATAAATACACACTTCCAGAATGAAGAAAGTACCCAAACCAAAGAATAAAACCTTCAGCTTAAACAAGAGAGCAACAGTGGAACCCCTCAGATACCACAAGAAAGCAAATTATAAAGATTATAGAGGAACAAAATGAATTAGAGAATAGAAGAAGAGTCCAAAAAAAAAAAAAAATAACAAAACCAAAAGCTGGTTCTTTGAAAAGATAACAAAATTGATAAACCACTGGCTAAACTTACAGTAGAAAAACAGGAGAGGGAACAAATAACCCAAATAAGGAACAACATAGGGAATGCCACAATAGATCCAACTGAAATAAAAAGTACCATAATAGAATACCACAGAAGATTGTAACAGATTTGAAAACCTAAAAGAAATGGACAGATTTGTCAATTCATATCACATACCAAGATTGTCACAAAGTAGAACAACTTAAAAACCCAATTTAAAGGAGGAGATTGAAAAAGTCATCAAAAAAGTACCAACCAAAAAAAATCCTGGCCCATATGGATTCACCAGAGAATTATACTAAATTTCTAAAGAGGTATTAATTCCAATAATACTGAGGCTATTTCACAGCATATAAAGGAGTGGAATAATCCCAAATTCATTCTATGAAGCCATCATAAAAACCCAGGGAAAGATCCCACCAAAAAAGAAAATTACAGACTAATATCATTTATGAACCTAGATTCAAAAATCTTCAACACAGTCATAGCCAATAAAATTTAACAACATATCAAAAAAAATAATTCATCATGACCAAGCTGGATTCATACCAGGGATGTAAGTTTGGTTCAGCATCAGAAAAACAGTTAATGTGATCAACTACATAAGAAACACAAATGGTAAGAATCATCTGAGTTTGTCAATTGATGCAGAAAAGGCATTGGACAAAGTTCAACACCAATTCATTCTAAAATCTCTAAACAAAATAGGAGTAGAGAGTAAAATCCTGACCATAATAAGGGGCATGTACACAAAGCCAACTGCCTACATGATTCTGAATGGAAATAAACTGAAAGAATTCCCTTTGAGAACAGGAACTAGACAAGGATGCCCATCCCACCACTTCTATTCGACATTGTAGTAGAGGTTCTAGCCAGAGCAATTAGACAAGATAGAGAAATAAAAGAGCATCTGCATCTGCAAAGAAGTAAGACTCTCCCTGTTTGCAGATGATATGACTGCTTACACAGAGAATCCTAAAGAATCCGTAAGTACACTCGTGGAACTAGTAGAAGAGTTCCTCAAAGTATCAGGATATAAGATAAACTTAAGTAAATCAGTAGGATTCCTTTATACCAACAGAGAGATCATCAAAGAAGTCATCAAATCAATACCATTATACTCCAGAAGAAGATAAAATACCTAAGAATAAGTTTAACCAGAGAAATAAGAGACCTATACAGAGAGAATCACAAGACCTTACTGCAGGAAACCAAAAAAGACTTAGATGAGTGAAGGAAGCTATCCTGCTCATGGAAAGGAAGATTTACCCTTGTGAAAATGTGTATTTTACCCAAAGTGATCTACATATACAATGCAACCCCGATACAAATGAGATGGTGAAACAAATCACCAACTTTATTTGGAAAGAGAAGAAATCCCAGGTATGTAAAGCACTACTGAAGAAGTGGAAGGCAATGAGAGGCCTCACAATACCCAATCTCAGAATTCATTACACTGCCACAATAGTCAAAACAGCTTGGGACTGGTACAATAGAGACGTACAGACCAGTGGAACAGAGTTGAGACCCCAGATCTGCTACTATCCTCTTATGAACAACTGATATTTGACAAAGGCTATAGATTTTAAACTGGGGTAGAAACAGTCTCTTTACCAAATAGTGCTGGCAGAATTGGATATCCATCTGCAAAAAACTGAAACAAGACCCCTATCTCCCAATTTACACAAAAGCTAACTCAAAATAGATCAAAGGCCTAAACATCAAACCAAAAATGATAGAGATTATGCAAGAAAGAATAGGATCAACAATGAAAGTTCTAATATACAACTTAGACTTCAAAATCTGACAAACAAAGCACAATCAACGGGATAGGAAATAGATATGAAAGGGAACTACTGAAAATCAAACACTTTTGCTCATCCAAAGACGCTTTACTTGGCTTCATAGGGTGGAAAAAAATATTTGAAACTACATGTCAGACTCAATGTCTGATCTCCATAGTATACAGTGTATTGCAAAATACTGGTTAAGCAATGAGCAAAAGAGATGGACAGACACTTCTCTAAAGAGGGCATCCAGGCAGCCAAAAAACACAGGCAGACACTCTCACTATCATTAGCTATTAAAGAAATTCAAATCAAAACTACAGTGAGATACCATCTCACCCTAATAAGGTTGTCTATGGACTACATGAAACACAAATTCAAATCAAATTCAAATCAAAACTACAATGAGATACCATCTCACCCTAACAAGGTTGTCCATGGACCACATGAAACACAAAACAACAAATGCTGGACAGGCTGTGGAGAGATTGGAACTCTCCTACACTGCTGATGGGACTGAAAAATGGTACAATCTCTTTGGAAAGCATTCTGGTGCTTCCTTAAAATGCTGGAAATAGATATACCATTTGATTCAGTAATCCCACTGCTGGGCATATATCCTACAGAAACAAAGGCTGTAATGTGAACAGACACATGTGTGTGAATGTTTTTTGTAGCACAGTCCACAGTAGCAAAAAGATGGAATCAACCTAGATGCCCAGATGAATGGATAAACAAACTGTGGTATGTATACTCAATGGAACACTATGCATGCAATGATAAAGAACAATAATGATTTTAGGAAGCATCTCATAAGCTGGTCAACTGGAAGATGTTACACTGAGTGAAATCAGTCAGTAACAACAGGACAAATATTTTATGAGACTCCTGCTGTAAGGACTTAAAAATAGATTTCTATACAGAAGAAAAGACTCTTTGATGGCTATAAGGGTGGGGAGTGAGGGAGAGGGCTGGTCATATCTAGTTGTTAGATATTTGATTAGGTGAAAACAGTGACAGCACACAGTAGAAATTAAATCAACTTAACTGGACTTCATCATAAACTGAAAGCTCTTCTATTCTCAACCCAGTAAGACAGGGATAGAGTAACAGAGGCAGGGGTCTAGAGAACATGCTCTCTGAGGACATCATGGACAGTTTATGTAACTAACCTATTGCTAAGAGAGTATTCTGTACCCTGCATTGGTGAATGCTGTCTGAGTTCTTAAATGCTAGCAAGCTGCCATCTGAAGAAAACCAAATAGTTCCAACTTATCCAGAACAGATGACCATTGAGAACAAAAAAAGACCCGAGGTAAAAAGAGCTCAGGAGACTGAAGGACTCATGTGAATGGGTCACTATATCAACATGTGACCAGAAGAACCAGAAGGTGCCTGGCCACCACCAAAAACAGCCATGGTGGGGCACACAATGTTGAGTCCCTGTGGAAACACGAGAAGAAGAGGGATGCAGCTCAATAACTACTAGAAGACCACAATTGATGGTCCAAAGACCTGGAGGATCCCCTGGCAGTGTGGCCCCTAGATCTGCTGCTGTCCCTGACCAGAAAACACTACAGAGGTCAGCTCTTTTGACAAAAAAATGGACTCATCCTGAGGACACAGTGTGGCTATATGGTATGTGTACTTTATGGTTCTATGCATTAATAGGAGGCTGTCCTACTGGTCTCTTTCTAGATGAGAGAGAAGAGGGTGGAGAGGAGGGGACAGGAGCTTGTTAAGAGGATACCAAAAATATAGAATGAAAAAGAGGAGTAAGCTGTTACCAGGGAAGGAAAGCAGAAGGAGGTACAGATAGGCGGGCATGCAAAATTCATTTGGATTGATTATTTTTGCTTTATGACAATAAAAACAAAGAATTAAAAATAAAAACTAAAAGTAAGAACAAGGACATTATCTTTAATGAGGGTTTGCTTGGAATATTTTTTTAAGAGATGTGTCAAGTGACATGATTTGAAGCTTCTGCACGTTACAAAGGAGAGATAAACTGGAGAGGATGGAAAGGTCAAAGCTAAAACTAGTCAAATGGTATTTGGAAGAGTTAAGCTCTCTAGACAAGAACTTATCATTGATGACTATTGAATATTGGTGATATCTTCCACTTATCAAAGCCACTAGGTCCTAATTTTTGTCGTAGGGAAAAAAAGTATGCATTACACATGTACACAGATACACACTAAGAATATCTAAATTGGTCAGTGAAATTTAGTGGAATTGCCAAATCAAGAAAGAGTGATCTTAGTATGACTGAAGAGCTGGATAGACATAACCTTAAAATAACTCATAGCAGATCTCAGCACCAGAATTTGTGTTTCACGTTTTTCCCAAGACAGTTAACATGCTTTCCTGCTTTGTGTGATTAATATGGGCAGGTGGTCTATGCTAACAGTAAAGGATTTAGCTGGAATCAGTGTAACTTTTGGTGAACAGACAGAATAGATATTTTTGATGATGATTAAATTAAAACAAAATGAAACTATATATATGTAGAAGATGTATATAGTACCTAGCACACAGTAGGTGTGCTACTTTCTCTTTTACACTTTCCTAAGATTGATTTACTCAAATTTGGCAGATTAACAATTTGTTCTCCCTGCCTCCTCTTCTCCCTCTCTTCTTTTCTTTGTTTTTTCTAACTAGGCTTACTAGTCTACAGCGATCACAGTCTCACTCATCCCAGGCCAGAAGAACTAGTTGCTGCTGGTTACCTTTATTGACCCTTTTGATTTGGGCCACAATAGATGGATCCTGATAAAACAGGAGAAAAATGTGAGACATAAATCATATTCTTAAATCTAAACTGGTTGAGATTAAAGAATTCCCTGAGATGAAAGCCCTGAGATATGCTTTAAACCTTGAACTGAAACTATCCCCTGAGGTCACCACTTAACTAACACATAAAGACTCTTATCTCTGTGTACTATGCTCCTTTAAAAAATCATCTAAAAGAGACTATAAGGTCAAAAATGCAAAGATGAGAAGATAAGGAGGCAGAGAAATTGATTACGGAAAATGGAACAACCAGAACATTGAGAATGTTGACATTGTTTGAAAAGTGTAACAAATGTTATTAAACAATCTGTGCATAAATAGTTAAATAAGAGCCTAACATGCTTTGTAAACCTTCACTGAAAATGCATTAAAATGTTATCCATAAAAAATTGTGTACATTAATCTCTATATGAAAAGCTAGTAGAGATCGCACTACTGCAAAGCAAGAAAATATCTTTTTTAAGTAGTAGATAAGAGATATAGGAAATAAAAATTCCAAATATCTGAGAGTAAAAGGGAAGTCTCCAAATGAGTACTATGAGTGAAGTTTAAAGAAAGCCTGACCAACTATGAACAGGCTGAAGCTTGGTTGCTATGTAGAGAATTGAGCAAAATGATTAATGGAACTACTATATTATTTCAGTATTTGAGTTGTGGGGGAAAAAATATAGGATCATCATCTTGAATTAAATAGCAGCAACAGGTACTGATAGTGATAATAAAAAAAATACTTATCTCAAGAAAAACATTCAGACAAACAGGTAAGTAAAAATGCATATTAGCAGAATTCATGACTAGGAAGACTGCCAGTTAAGTTTGCCAACACATCCTAGAAAAAGTGCTACATACCTCATTGCTAAATATTGCTATGGTCACCTTTGAAGACTCCCCTAAGGAAGCTATGTACTGACACCAGCACCCAGTCCACCTTCAAAGCAATTTTGGAACTCTTTTTTCTGGAATGGCTATCAAAGCTGTCATCATATTACACTTGATGTCCTGAATGTCATCAAAATGTCTTCCTTTCAATGTTTCCTTTATCTTCAGGTAAAGAGAAAAAATCATTGGAGGCTAGACCAGGTGAGTAGTGAGGGTGTTCCAAAACAGTTATTTGTTTACTGGCTAAAAACTCCCTCACAGAAAACTATACAATTAAGATTGCAAACTTGCTACTGCACCACTGCGCACAGTGGTCATTCCAAAACTGCTTTGAAGGGTGGAAGGACTAGGTGCCGACACTGGTGCATAGCTTCCCAAGGGGAGTACCACAAAGATTACTGAGGTAATATTCAACAATGAGGCACATAGCACTTAAGTGTATGAATTTAATTGTCAGACCCCATGTATAATATATATGTGCATGTACATACATGCATGTATATACATATAGCTAGATCTATAACTCAAACCCAGCAGGTTGCTATTGAGTCCATCGTGACTCATAGCAACCCCACTGGGCAGAATTGGAATCTACTCAACAGCAACAAATTTGTGTTTTTAGTTTTTTTACAGGATTGCTGAGTCAAAATTGACACCGTGGCAACAGATACACATTTATATGCATACATGTGTAACTCCATATGTATTGTTTCACTGTAGTTGCAAAATTGTATGTCATAGCATTGACTGAAGATGTCCTTTCTTCTTGTGTACTTCTTAGTGACATCATTTACCTTGGTCATGCTGAATATACTTTACCCATATTTGGAATCACAGCTCCTATCACCAAAACTAACAAATACTTACTGTCTAGAGAGTGATTGGCCCTCTCTTATCTCACTCATCCCTGCCAATTGTCAGTGAACACTGATTTTTTTATGTCACTGTTTTTCTCTTTTTATAAAAGTGAGATCATCAATATTTGTCTTTTTGTAATTGACTTACTTCATTCAGTGTGGTGTCCTCCAGATTCATTCAAGTTATAAGATATTTTGAAAACTTATTATTCTTTATGCCTGTGGAGCATTTCATTGTAGTACATATTACTTTTTTTTTAAGCATATTCATCTGCTGACAGGCTCTTCAGTTGTTTTCATTTTTTTTGCTATTGTGAATAATGCTTCAGTGAACATCGGTGTGCTGACATCTGTTTATGACTCTTCTACTGAGTCCTAGGTTATGTACCTAGAAGTAAGATCCCTGGATCATAAAGTAGTTCTATTTCTAATATTTTGAGGAAGCACAATAGTGTTTTTCTTAGTGGTTTAAACATTTCACAATCCCACCAGCAGTAGGCAAGAGTTTCGATCTCCCCAGCATTTGATGATTTCTAGAGTTTTTTTTTTTTTTAAATCAGTACCATTTTAGCAATAGTGAAATGCTACCTCACTGTAGTTTTGATTTGCATGTCTATGATGATTAACACATTACAATGGATCACTTTTGTGTGGACTTTCTTGCCATGGTTCTATAACTATGTGATAGGGTAATTCAGGCCCACCAACAGAATTGGTCTATTATGAAATGAGTAACCCAAGAGGCAGGCCAAAGAGAACCCCACAGCCACAAGGAATAAGTCAGGAGTCAACACTTTCTTTGGACCTAGGATTCTTGTGCTTAGAAGCTCCAGGAACCGGAAGACAGAGAAAGAGCTGTAACACTGAAGGCAGTAGGAAGTGGCTGCAGAGTGCTGCTAGTAAAGACCCAGTAAGAACAGATGGCTTCCTTCCTAAAGAAAGAGAAAGCTGAATGACTTTGGGAAGAGGTCAAGGACACAGAGAGGCATACCCATGAGCATCCTGGCAACACGCAACAGGCATCTAGACTGTAGCTGTTACTTCCCTAATAGATGCAATAATGGTAACTATTGACAGATTTCCATGTGGCCATTACATCAAATTGTTGAATCCAACAGAGAAGTAGACAGTGCTTTGTGGGGGACAGCTGGAGTCAGATTTGGTAAAAATGGCAGAGAGGAGGCATATCCGATTTCACCTCATGAGAGTCAGCCTTAGTCCATTGATTTTGATTCTCCTTCCCTCTCACTGAATGAGACGTCAGACACCACCCCCACGATGATTACACAGCTAATGATTTCAGGCAACTTTCTGAGTTTTGTTGATCATGTAAATGTCCTTTTAGTGATTTGTCTGTTCATATCTTTTGTCTTTTTTTAAATTGGATTTTCTTTTTATTGTCGAGTACTTGAAGTTCTGTATAATTTTTAGAGATTAGAAATTTAGCAGTATGTCACTTTCAGAGATGTTTTTACCTGTCTATAGGTTGTCTTTTTGCTCTTTTGGTAATCTTTGGGCAAGCATATGTATTTCATATTTACAATGTTCCAGTTATCTCATTTGTCTTCTACTGTTTATGTATTTATAATGTTTGATAATCTGAATTAAAAAGAAAAAAAGTTTTGTCTCTATTTTTTGCCTAAGAACTTTAGAGTTTTAGGTTTAACATTTAGGTCTTTGATCCATTTTGAGTTATTTTTTTAATGTATGGTTTAATATATGGGTCTTGCTTCATTTTTCTGCAAGTGGATATCTAGTTTTGCCAGCACCATTTGTCAGACTTTTTTTCCCTCATTCAACAGATTTTCACCCCTCTGCAAAAATTACTTGTGCTTAGATAAACAAACCCACCAAATCCAATACCATGGAATAGATGCTGACTCATTGAGAACGATAGGACAGAGTAGAACTGCTTCGTATAGGTTCCAAGGAGTTCCTGGTGGATTTGAACTGCCAAACTTTTGGTTAGCAGCTGTAGCACTTAACCACTATACCACGAGGGTTTCACATGCTTAGATAGATGGGTTTGTATCAGGGTTCTTGATTTTATTCCACTGGTCTTAGTGTCAATAATTGAACCTGGCTCTTTTGATTATTGTAGTTGTATACGAGGACTGCCAGTTAAGCTCTCTAACTCGTTCTAGAAAAAGTGTTACGTATCTCATTGCTGAATATCACTACAGTCACCTTTGAAGTATTCCCCTTGGGAAGCTATGCACCAATGCCAGTACCTAGTTCTCCCTTCAGAACAATTTCGGAACTCTTTTTTTGGAATGGCCTTCAGAGCTGTCATCATGCTACACTCAATGTCCTGAATGTCATCAAAATATCTTCCTTTCAATATTTTCTTATCTTTGGGTAAAGAAGAAAGTCATTGGAAGCCAGAATAGGTACGTTGGGAGAGTATTTCAATACAGTCATTTGTTTAATGGCTAAAAACTCCCTCAACAGATAACTATGCAATTAAGTTTGCGAACTTGTCACCATGCCTCTGGTCATTGCAGAAAGAGTTCAGCAACTGCTTTGAAGGGTGAACTAGGTGGTGGCTTTGCTGCATAGCTTCCCAAGGGGAGTTTTTCAAAGGTGAATGTAGTGATTTTCAGCAGTGTGACATGTAGCACTTTGAACAATTAAGTTCACAGACTTAATTTTCAGACCTCCTAGTATGTTCTGAGATCTGGGCATGTGAAGCTTCCTACTTCATTGTTTTTCTTCAGTACTGCTTTGGCTATTTGTAGTCCCCTTTCTATTTAATGATTAATATTTTCAAAATTTCTTTTTCAGAGTTTTCCTTGTTAATATAGAGAAACTCAACTAATTTGGGTTTCATTCCTGTACCCTGTGACGTTGCTAAATTTTTCAATTAGATCCCGTTGATTTCTTATGTAGTCTTTGAGATTTTCCATGTATATATGATCATGTTATCTGTGAATAGAGATAGTTTTTACTTTCTCCTTAACAATTTGGACACCTTTTATTTCTCTTTTTGTCCTATTGTTTTGCCTAGGACTTCCATTACAATTCTGAATAAAAGTGGTGGTAATAGGCATCATTGTCCAGTTCCTGTTCTCTAGCAGAAGTTCTTAGTCTTTCTCTATTGAGAATGTTGTCAGTTGTTGAGGAATTTAACTTCTATTTCCATCTTGCTGAAAAAAAATTTTTAGGAATATACATCTTTTTGAAATCTTGTGTGTTTGAAATATATTTAATCAGGCTTCAGGATTAATAATTTGGCTTTGAACAGAATCTTGCACTAAAATAATTTTTCCTTACAATTTTGGAGAAATTGCTCTGTTAGAAACCTGTTGCATTCTTTAGAAATTTGGTGATATCTGATTTCGAAAATTTCTGCCAATGAAAGGTATTTGCTTACTTTATAATTGTGCATGTTTATGTCATTGTATTTCATCATCAACCAAAATTTTTAGTTTACCATACATAAAAAATGGATCTTAGGAACAAGATTTTCCATGAGATTCACACAATGTTTTATTTGCCATATTCATAGCCAATGTATCACAGAAATATCACAAGAGTTGAAAACATGATAATTGGCTTAAATTCCGGGCTCCAAAATTAACTAAGTAACTTTGGGCAAAGTAGCTCATTTTTCTTAGCCAGAATTTAATTTAGTCAGAGCTCAAAAATAAGCTATTTCCTAATGTAATAAGGCCTATCTTATGTTTCCACTGGGAATCTATTTTGTTTTTCAAGTTGACCTCCTAAAAAGTCAAGATTATTTTGCTGTAAAATAACATGCTTTATAACAGTTTCTATCAAGTTAATTGCATGTGTCAGAATAGAATTCTGTTCCGCAGGGATTTCAATGGCAGCTGTTTCAGAAGTAGACTGAAAGTATGAAAATATGCTCATATTTATTTCTAAATATAATTCTATTTCCCTGGTAGTCTTTATAACGCTACAGACTTTTTCTCCCTTATTTGGCAGTTAAAACCCACCTACTTTATTTTCTGAGTAGTCGTTTCAGTTTATCAGCAAAGATTAAAGACAGGTTAGCTAGTAATCCCATTATCTTTTATGACACAAGTAAATGTATCTTTGGTCACTGCTGCAAAACTCAAGGGATTTATCATGAGTGAGTATAAAATCCAGTTAATTCTCAATATTCTTAGCATCTGTGTGGATCGTTAGTTAATCTGTTTGAATGAGTGTATTTGCTACTATTTTGCCAGGACAGGTTCTAGAATTTAAAATAAATTTTGATTTAAACTGATTTTAACAGATCTTGTCAGCTCAATAGCATTTTTTGGTAGAAGAACTAACTTCTAGAGTTTCCTACTCCACCATTTTCCCTGTATATTCCACATGTAACTTGTAAATTCTCATAATTTGATTTTTGGTATCTCTTAAAACCTGTTGCCATTGAGTCAAGTCGAATTCATAGCAACCATATAGGATGGAGTGAAACCATCCGCCGCTGGAAATCTAAGTTGCTGCTGATGGATTTGTATTGTTTAACTTTTGGTTAGCAGCCATATCTCTTAACCACTACATTGCTATAGGAGGTTATCCATTTTATTAAAGGAGACACGTTGGTCTCATCATCCAAGCTTGAGCGTTCGTGTGTGTGTGTGTGTGTGTGTGTGTTTTCCTAAGACAGTGAAAATTTACACTTGAAGTGAAGAAACACATTTTTTTAAACTCTATCACAAGCCACCCTTTCCCCAATCCAGACACAAACACAATGTTGAACTTTTCTAGGGTTCTGTGAACCCCTGAAAACCAGTAATGGCTAAAATAATTCCATACCCTTTGTGTTCCCAGAAATTATTCACAGCAAAGAATTACTGCTACCTTTATAGGAACTATTTTGAAGATCAATTCTTCCCATAAGAAATAAATAATGAGTGTTGTTGTTAGGTGTCCAGTTGATTTCAACTCACAGTGACCCAATGTGACATTACAGGTAGATAAGACTCATGTACACCTCCTTTTTTATGACAAACATGCTCTTTAAATTCATACTCTTAGTGTCATACATATGACTACTGTGTAACCAGTGATCAGGCAAAGCAAAATTCCAATTAATGCTGTTCGAACAAAATTGAGTTAGACTTCTCTCTCCCTCCCAGATCCCTGAACTTTTTCTTACCCTTGAGTCTTGAAAAGCAGTGTAAGCTCTCCTCTCTAACAGCCCCTCTCAAGAATTACTGACCTCAAGGAAATCATCAAGTCTCTGATCAGATCAAATACTATCACTACAGTTATTCATTCCACTTTTCCAAGTCTAGTATATTCTAAACTTGTTTATGTTTCCAAATAAAAGAAAAGCACTTTCTGCCTGGCCATCTAGAATTTTTCAAAACTCATGATAGGATACTCTTCCTATTATAATAGTATCCCACCCTTATAGTGTTGAGGAATTTTCCTTCTATTCCTATTCACCTGAGGATTTTCAACATGAATGGGTGTCAGATTTTCTCAAACACACTTTAAGTGATTTTTGTCTATTGATTTATTTGTGTGGCTCTGCATTATTTGTTTTTCTAAAGTTGAACCATCCTTGCATCCCTATTATGAATCCTACTTGGTCATGGTGAATTATTTTTTGGATATGCTGTTATGTTGTGTAGAATTCTGCTGAGGAATTTTGCATCTAAGTTCATGAGATATAGTTGAAATTTACTTTTTTTTCATGATATCTTTACTTGGTTTTGGTGTTAAGGTTATGCTGGTTTCGTAGAATGAATTTGGGAATATATCAACCTTTTCTATGTTGTCATAGCTCTTTAGTAAAAGTGATGTTCACTATTCTCTAAAAGTTTGGTAGAATTCTCCAGTGGTGCTGTCTGGGCCAGGACTTTCTTTGAATGGGAGTTTTTAATTAAATTGACAGTCTCCTCTCTGTGATGAGTTTATTAAGTTGTTCTGTTTGTGACAGTTTTGTTGAGTAGTGTGTTTCTAGAAATTTATCCATTACTTCAAGGTTTTCAAATTTATTAGAGTACAAGTTTTCATGGTATTCTGTTATGATCCTTATAAGTTCAGTTGTGTCTGTTGTGACATTGCCCATTTCATTTCTCATCTGATTTATTTGCTTCCTTTCTTATTTTCTTCTGTCAATTCGGCCAATGGTCTGTCAATTTTGAAAACATTTTCAAAAAAACTAACTTTTGGTCTTATTAACTCTTTCGATTGTTTTTCTATTTTCCAATTCATTTAGTTCTGCTTTTATTTTTATTATCTGGTGCTTGAAGGGTTCTTTTGTTGCAGGATCAGTTCTTTCAGTTGTAGGGTTAATTCTTTGATATTGACCCTTTCTTCTTTTCGGACGTGTGTTTTTAATGAGATAAATTAACCTCTGAGTACTGCTTCTTTTCCTGAGTCCCATAGCTGCTGATAGGGTGTTTTTCCATTCTCATTTGATTTTATGAATTTCTTCATTCCATTCTTGATTTTTTCTATAATTCAGAAGTTTTTGAGCCAAAGTGTTCTTCAGTTTCCATACGTCCTATTTCTTACTTTTGCTTTTCCTGCTGTTGCTTTTGACTTTCATGGCTTTATGTTCTGAAAAGATGTTTTGCAACATTTCAGAGCTTTGGATTTTGTTAAAATTTACTTTATGGGCTATTATGTGGTATATTCTAGAGAATGCTCCATGTGCACTGAAAAAGAACTGCATTGGGGACAGGATTTGAGGAAGAGAATATCTCCCTGTCCTTTTGCAATGCCAGCTTGCAAATGAAACCTTTGGGGGGGGGGGAGGAAGAAATCGTATTTGTCTGTTCTTCATATGTCTGTGAGGTCATGACTTTCTTATTGTGGTATTTACATCTTCAGAGTCTTTATTGAGCTTCTTTCTGGATTTTTCATCCATCACCAAAAGTAGTCTGAGATCTGCTCCTATTATTGTACAGCTGTTTCGCTTTTCAATGCTGCTAGAGTTTGTTTAATGTATTTGGAAGATCTGTTGTTGGGTGAATAGGCATTTAATCCTGTTAAGTCTTCCTGAAGTGTTGTCTCTTTAATCAATATATAGTGAACTTCCTTGTCCACTATGGTGGATTTTTACGTTAAAGTCTATTTTATCTGAGATTAATATTGCCATATCTGCTCTTTTTGCATATTGTTAGCTTGGTAGATATTTTTCTATCCTTTGAGTTTCAGCCTGTATCTTTATGTATTAGGTGTGTCTCTCTTATCATAGGTGTTTTATCCATTCTTCTACTCTTTGTCTCTTGTATATGTTAATCCGTTTACACTCAATGCAGTAATTAGTAGGTATGAATTTAGTGTTGACATTTTGTTGCCTTTTTGTGTGTGTGCTTTTGTCAGTTTCTTTGTTCCATTTAGTTTTCTGTGCTGAGTAGTTCTTGAAGGGTTTTGCTTTTATCTGTTTTTTCTCCTGTTAGTTTTAGATTTGCTGAGACTTCTTGATTTTGTTTCTTGTTTTGATGTGTAAGAATGTTAATTTCCTTTCTGATTATCTTAATATTTACCCCTAATGTTCTAAGTTTAAACCACTCTTTAATCTCTGCATCACCTTGATTTCTCCATCTGAAAAACCTGTATACAATATTTTTCCCTCTTATTGGTATAATGTCATCATTTACATACTGTGATCTCTTTCCCCATTTTTAGCGTTTTAACTTCAATTTATTTTTGTGGTTTCCTTCTCTATGTTAGAAACTCTGGTAGGGTAGTGCTTAAGTGCTACATTTGCTAACCAAAAGATCACTAGTTCAAACACTCCAGGTGCTCCTTGGAAACAATGGGGGAGTTCTATTCTGACCTATATGGTCATTGTGAGTCACAAGGGACTCAGTGGCAATGGCTTTTTGGCCATCTATGTTGATATCTGGGTGCTCTGCTCTGCTTTGTACTCTTGACTATATATGTAATGTTATTGATTTTCTATTCGAAGAACTTCCTTCAGTGTTTACTGTAATTTTGGTTTGTTTTTTGAAAATTCTTTAGATTTCTGTTTATCTGTGAATGGTCTAATTTCTCTGTTGTGTCTGAAAGAAAGTTTTGTAGGAGACATATATATATGTATATATTTCCTTTCAAGTCTTGGTGTATGTCATCCCCTTGCCTCCTTGACAGCATGGTTTCTACTAAATAATCCAAGCTCAGTCTTAATGCTTCTCCTTTGTACATTGTTTCTGCTTAAGCCTAGGTGCTTTTAAAGTCTCTCCTTATCTTTAGTTTTGGTAAGTAAGTTATACTGTGTCTTGGCGTCTTTTCTTGAGTGAAGTTTCATGAGCATTTTGGATACCTGTCTTCTCCCCTTTCATGATATCAGGGAAGCTTTCTATCAAAATATCTTCAATAAGTGCCTCTTTATTTTCTGTTATCCCTCATTCTTGTAGTCCCATTACTCGTTGAGTATTCCTCTAGATAGGTCCTATGTAACTTTTAGTGATTCATTTTTTTAAAATCTCTTATCTGATTTTTCCACATACTGGTGATGTCGATTGCTTCATCTTCAGTGCCACTAATTCTGCATTCCATTGCCTATTGAATTCTACCAAATTGTCTAATTCTGTAAATTTATTGATAATCTGCTGAATTTCAGATTATTGTTGCTCAATAATTTCTTTGTCTGATCTTCTTCCCAGTATCTTGAAGAGCTCTAAATTTTACTCTTGTGTTCTATCTCCAGTAATTGCAGGAATTCTTTGTCTGGAAAATCTTTTGATTCATTGTTTGGAACATTTTCTGAAGCCGTGGTGTTCTGCTGGTCTGCTTCTTTTAGATGATTAGAAATCAATTGCTGTATCTAAATTATCAGAAAGTTGTTGCAATTTATTTATGTTTCATTATTGAAATATATATGAATATGTATACTGAAATCTCTATATGTATATATTTTTAAAAATATTTTTTAAGTATCCAAATAGTCTTGTCACTTGAACTAGTTTGAATATTGGAGCCTTAGAAATTCCAACGACTTGTAACCAAATGATTAGAGCTGTGAGTTTGCTGAGAAAGTTAGGCAGACTTCGCAGCTTAGGGGAGCCAGCAGAATTTTTTTCTCCCCTCTCCCCATTTCCCTTTCCAAATCTGCTAGAATGGCTCAGGACACACATAAGACGTCCCACTTGCAGCGTCAGAGGCCAGTGCTGGCTGCAGAGCAGAGAATGGGTGGAGGAAGTGCTAGAGAAGGGGAGGGAAATCAGCATGTAGAAAAGGTTTAAATTTGCAGAAGGTAGCAATCAACGGCACTTGGCTTGGCTTGGCCAGCAAGCACTTAGCTTTTGTCACTCAGGTAAGAGTTCTCTGCAGTTCTGTAAGTGTAATTTTCCAAAGCTCAGCTTCACTGTTGAGAAAGATGTGCTCCATTCACAGCACTGTTGCTTTGTCCAGCCACCTGCCACCACAGTACTGTCTCTCCACGTGGCTGACCGAAGTGTGTTCCTTTGCAGGGTATGCATTTTATTCTTGCCAAAGTAGCTGCTACTGGACCTGCTGTCCTCTCTCTATCACCAGTCCAATCTTTCAGCTTTCCTTTTGATATTCAGGGCTGTGAGAATGACCTATATAATCTGTTCAGTTGTTTTGTTAGAATGATCACAGAATGCCATCCTAGCTCCACCTCCTTTCCTTGAACTCTTATCAATCATTTTCTTTGTTATCACTTAGTGCTTGGACTTTATTGGAAAGAATGATGTAAAGAATTATCAGACCTGAGCTAAGAAAGATGAAGTGCTTCTAAGAGGTGCCAGCGAGCCTTGGTAGTATATTCGTTAAGACCTATGGCTACTAAATAAAAGGTTGGCAGTTTGGATCCACCAGCCAATCCTTGGCCATGGCAGTTTTACTCTGTCCTGCAGGGTCACTGTAATTCAGAATCAACTCTATGGTGACAGGCTTTTAGAGATACCAAAAATCAAATTATAGGAACTTACAAGTTATATGTGGGCTATACAGGAAAACAGTGGAGTAGGAAACTCTAGAAATCAGTTCCTCTACATAAATATATATATACATATATACATGCACACAGAGAGAGAGTCAAAATTGTGCGTTTACCTTTCGTCCGTGAGAGCCGGGGCTAGCCAGGAGCGGGAGTCAGCGAAAGAGAGGAGGTTTTTCGCTGAGTGGTATGAAGTCCCAATTAACAGCTCTGTGCCCTGTCCTGAGGTTGATTAGGTGACCAGAAGGCTCCGTTTGATTGTCAATTCAGGTCTTGGTTTCCAGAGGGATATAAGGAGATGTCTGCTTAGTCTGCCATCTTGACTCCGCTCCCCCAGAAAGTTACCTTTTGATATAGATTTTTGTCTGACTGAATCATTAGTGCTTATGTCTTGCAAGATGAAGGAGAAGAGGCTGTGACTATCAATGGTGAAAGATATTGAAACATGATAACTGATTATTTTTGGCCCCATTTGGAAGGTGTCATGGTGGCCATTTATCAGAAGTTCTTTTCTGCACATAATGCCTTCAAGTGTACTTCATAACTTGTTTTTTTATTTATTATGCACAACTTGTTTTACTCAAGGCCAAAGATAAGACTCTTTTATAGGAAGACCCTTCATTATTGAGTCATAGAAAGGAATGAAGTTCTAATGCATGCTACGTCATAGATGACCCTCAAAAACATTATGCTAATTGAAATAAACCAAATATAAAAGGTGTCATATTGTATGATTACTTTAGTATGAAATAGTCACAACAGGATATCCATAAAGACAGAAAATTAGTGTTAATCCACCAGGCATGGGACTTAGAGTCTATAAAATTAATTGGACTGGTGGCCCCTTGTAAACATTACCCAGAATAATAAACTCGCAAAATTTCCTTAACTTTGTGGAGTCATGAATTCAACAGTAAATATAAAATTAGTGTAGACAAGGTGGGGCCAAGATGGCAGACAAGATGGATGCTTCCTGTGACTGCTCTAACAACAAATACCCAAAAGAACAAATGCATCCAGTACATAGGTCATCTTGAACATCAAAGGGAGAGTACGGAAGCTGGCCTGGGAAAGGGAGAAGGAGAATAGTGGCAGAAGTACATAAATTTCCACAGACCAGAGTCAGGAAGCAAACATGTTGTGTCGTGGGCCCAGCATAGAGGTTGGAGGACATTGCACTCAGTGGAGGTAATCTTCTGGAGAATCCACTCAAATCTGTGGAGCCAGTGAGGGACAGCCTCAGACTGTTGACAGTTTAGCCATAACCTACTGTGCACAGATCTGAATCTTTCCACCTATGTGGACCTGACTTCCTTCTCCCAGCTCTCTCTACTCCCTTCTTTGAACTGTGCCTGGTGCTAGAGTCTGATTCCATTAATGGAGCTGGAAGTAGGAGTCTTCAAACCCACCCTGAGCTGTTCCCCTCTCCCTTCTTTGACTGTGCTTATCTAGGGAGTCTGACACCATTAACGGAGCCAGAAGTAGGAATTTTTAAGCTGTTCCAAAAGCCAAAAGACACATGTGGAAATGCTCATGATTATTAGCTAATAAAGAAATCTAAATGAAAAAAAACTGTGACATACTCTCACACCAATAAGATTAGCCACGATCCAAAAAACACAAAACACAAATGCTGGAGAGGCTGTGGAGAAACTGGAACTCTCCTACACTGCTGGTGGGATTGCAAAATGGTACAACCTCTTTGGAAAACAATCTGGTGCTTATTTAAAAAGCTGGAAACAGATGCACCACCTGACCCAGTAATCCCACTGCTTGTAATAGATACATGCACACGAATGTTTGTTGTAGTACAGTCTACAATAACAAAAAATGGAATCAACCAAGATGCGCAACAACAGATGAATGGATAAATAATCTGTGGCATACTCAGTGGAACACTATGCAATGATAAAGAACAATGATGATTTTTGGAAGCATCTCATAACCTGATTTCAATTGAAAGACACTATGCAGAGTGAAATATGTCAGAGGCACAAGGACAAATATTGTACAAGACCCCTACTATAAAGAATTAAAAACAGACCCATGTACAGCAGAAAAGACTTTTGACTGCTGCAAGGGAGGGGAGTAAGGTAAGAAGAGGGTTGGTTCTAGATTAGATAGTTGATACAAATTTGGTTGGGTGAAATCAGTGACAGTACATGTTAGAAAGAAGACCAATTTAACTGGACTTCAACATAACCTAAAAATTCTTTCAATCTTAACCCAATACTGCAAGGACAGAGTAGCAGGGGCGGGACTCCAGGGACCATGCTCTTGGGGGATATTGAGGCTAATTACCATAACTAGCCTGTTGTTAAAAGAGTCTTCTGCACCTAATATTGCTAAGTGGAATCTGGGGTCTTAAAAGCTAGCAAGTTGCCATCAGAGGTACACCAAATGGTCCCAACTCAGCTGGAACAGATGATCACTGAGGACAACAATGACATAAGAGAAAGAGAACCCTGAAGACAGAATTGAATGGGTGACTACATCAACATGTGACCAGAAGAACCAGATGTTGTCATGCCACCACCAATGACAGCTGTGATGCAGCTCATAATGTTGAGTCCCAGTGACAACATGAGAAAAAAAAGCAATGCACCCTGATAACTCCGCTAAAAGATCACAACTGATGGTCTGAAGGCCTGGGTTTTCCCCTGGGAGCATGGACCCTAGACCTGATGCTGCCCGTAATCATACATCATTACTGAGGTCAGATATTCGGACAGGAATGGATTGGACTTGGGGACACAGAGTGACCACGTTGTGTGTTCACTTTAGGGTTCTATGCATCTATAAGATGTGTTTCTATTGGCCTCTTTCTAGAGCAGAGCAGAGAGCGTGGAGAGGAGGGGGCAGGAGATTGTACAGAGGATATGAAATGTATAGAATGGAGGAGAAGTGTGCTGTCACTGGGCAAGGAGAGCAGAAGGAGCTGAAGATAGCTGGGCATGAAAATTTAAACTGGATTGTACACTTTCACTCAGTCAATAAAAAAAGAATACAGTAGGCACAGAAAATAAATAACTACACTTTACTGGTAAGTTGGAAATATCAGTCCATATAAAATCACTTAAAAGGGCAGATCACAATTTGTTGAGAAAGCTCTCACAACAAAGAATCAAATTTTCCAGAAGAAGAGAACTTCCTGGAATTAGTGGAGGTTGAATACAAAAGATTAATAATTAGAACTTTTCAAGAGACGAGGAAGGAGATGAGGCAAAATGAAAGAGAGCACAATGACGAATTGAATGAGCTACAAGAAAGCGTTGAGAAGCAAGAATTATAAATTCAGAAAATTATAGTAAAATTACAGATTTACACAACTCAATGGAAAGTTAAAGGAGCAGAACTGAGGCAATGAAAGACAGAATTAGTAAGACAGAAGACAAACCATGTGACATCAACATATGTGAAGAAAAGTCAGATGAAAGAATTTAGAAAGATCAAGAATTGCTAAGAATTTTGTCAGACTCTATGAAAAGGGATACTCTACAAATGATTGGAGTACAAACTGGAGGGTGATAACAGAAAATATAGAGAACTGACTAACATTTGCCGACAGAAATCTTTCCTGATATCCTGAAAGATGAGAACATATTTACCCCAAACACTTATTGAACTCTACAGAGGTATATCCCTAGATAAAGACACCAAGGAATATTTAATCAAACTTGCCAAAACTAAACATAAGGAGACACTTCTAGAAGTGGCTAGGATAAACGAAAAATAACCTACAAAGCAAAATCTTTTAAGACTAAGTTTGGGCTACTCAACAGAAGACAAGTAGGCAAGGAGGCAACAGGATGATATATACAAAGCTCAGAAGGAAAATAATTGCTGTCCAAGAATTATATATCATACAAAACTGTCTCTCAAATATGATAGTAAAAATAAGACATTTACAGATAAACTGAAGTTTAGAGATTTTACAAAACCCAACTAAAATTACAAGAAATACTAAAGGGAGTCCTTTGATTACAAAACCAGTAACACCAGGAACAACTCAAGACCAGAACACAGAGTAAGTGGATATAAACCTAAATAGGGGAATCACCAAAATAAATCATAGGCAAAACACTGAACATAGGGAAACAAAATGTCATTATATAAGCAACAAAATAAACAAGAGGGACCCAAAAGAAAATGTAGTCATAGATCTCTTATATGGAGGGGAAGTCAAGGCCATTAAAGACTGGTTTAAGTTTAGAAAAATAAGAATAAATATTAAGGTACCCCAAAATGAAACTATTAAGTATACTCATCAAAATAAAAAGCAAGGAAAACATAAAGTCTCAGCAACTGCAAAACAAACAGCATTGAGTAGATGAATAGAAAGCAAATCAAGAAAAAAGACTACATAAAATTAAATGGAACAAAGGAATTATCTACAGCACGCAAAGAAAGACATCAAAATGACCTAACCTCATACCTATTAATAATCATGCTGAATGTAAATATACTAAATGTACCAATAAAGAGATGACAAGTAGCAAATTGGATTAAAAAACAAAGATAAACAACAAAAAACCCATGACTTATCTATACTTTGCCTACAGGAGACACACTTTAGACTCAAAGACATGAATAAACTACAACTCAAAGGATAGAAAAAAAAATGTATCAGGTTACCAACATTCAAAAAGTGCAGGAGTAGCAATATTAATCTCTAATAGACTTTTCAGTAAAATCCACAATATTGAAAAGGACATAATATAATGATTGAAGGAACAATACTCTGGGAGGCTATGATCACATAAAATATCTATGCATCCAACAACAGGGCTCCAAAACATGTAAAACTAACATTAACTTCACTGAAAACAGGAATAGTGTCATACCACAGCACTCTCAGTTAAGGATAAAACATCTAGAAAAAAATTTAGTACTGACACTGAAGATGTAAATGCCACAATCAAGCAACTTGACTTTATGAATATACAGAGAATAGCACCCAACAGCAGCTGAGTATACTTTGTTTTCCAGTGAACATGGAACTTCCTCCATAACTGACCACATTTTAGGCCACAAAGCATCCTTAATAAAACTCAAAGTATTAAAATATACAAAAACATCTTTTCAGATTATGAAGTCATAAAAGTAGAAATCAATAACAGAATAAAACAAAAAAAGGAAAAAAAAATCAAGCACTTGGAAACTGAACACTTTCTCAAAAACGACTGGATTATAGAAGAAACCAAAGAAGGAATAATGAAATCCATAGAATCAAATGAGAATGAAAAGACATCCTATCAAAATCTATGTGACACAGCAAAAGAATTGCTCAGAGGTAAATTTATCTCAATAAATGCACATCTGAAAAAAAGTGCCTAAATCAAAGAATTAATTCTACTACACAAACAAGTGGAAAGTAGCAAAAAAAACATGTCAGCCATGAGAAGAATAATAAAAACTGTAGTAGAACTAAATGAAATAGAGAATAGAAAAATGATTCTAAGTGTTAATGAGTCTAAAAACTGGTTTTTTTTAAAGATCAACAAAATTGATAAACTGTTGGATAAACTGACAAAAGAAAGCAAGAGATAAACCAAGCAACGGGAATAAGAAATGTGGTGGGTGATAGTATAACAGACCAAAAGGAAATTAAAAGAATCAGAATGTTATGAAAAAGTGTACTAAGTTTGAAAACATACAGGCAATTGAAAATTTCTAGAAACATGGCACCTACCAAAACTAATTCAAACAGAATTAGAACTAAATAAACCCATTACAAAAGCAGATATCACAAGTTGTTTAAAAACCCTCAACTAAAAAAAGTCCTGGCCCTGAGTGCTTCACTGGAGAATTCTACCAATCTTACAGGAAAGAGTTGGCACCACATTACCACAGGTACTCCAGAGCATAGAAAGCAATGAGACACTCCCAAATTCATTATTTGAAACCAATGGTACAACCCTGATACCAAAACCTGGTAAAGATAGCACTGAAAAGAAAAATTACTGACTGGTATCTCTCATGAACTTAAATGCAAAAACCCTCAACAAAATTCTAGTCAACTGAATTCAACAACACATCAAAAAAGTCATTCACCATGACATAGTTTGATTCATACCAGGGATGCAGGGATGTTTCAACATTGCCAAGCCAGAAAAACAATTTATATAATCCACTGCATAAATAAAACAAAAAACAAGAATTCCTTGATTTTTATCAATTAATGCAGAGAAGGAATTGATAAATTGCAAAACCCATTCATATGAAGAATTCTCAAAATAATAAGCACAGAAGAGAAATTCCTCAACATGATAAAGTGTATGAACGCAAAGCCAGTGGTCAACATCATCCTAAGTTGGGAGAGTCTGAAGGCATTACTCTTGAGAACAGAAAACAGATAAGGTTGCTTATTGTCACCACTCTTGCTCCACATTGTCCTGGAGGTTCTAGCCAGAGCAATCAGGCAAGATAAAAAAAAAAATAAACAACATCCCCCAACCCTGAAGATCCACACACACATACAAAAAAAAAAAAGAGAGAGAGAGAGACAGGAACCTACTTTGGAAATTTGGATTTTATAGAAGAGCTTACCAAAATATTGGGATACAAGATAAACATACTTAAATCATTTGAATTTATTTACACCAACTAAGAGAGCAACAAAGAGCAAATCACCAAATCATTACCTTTTACAATTGCCCCCAAGAAGACAAAATAAATGGCTTTCTAAATATAACCCAACATTTTGAAGAACAGTGAAACAGGGACAGGTGTCTGGGGGCCACAGTCTTAGGGGACATATAAACTAATTGGCATAAGTAAGTTTTCTTTTTTTTTAATTGTGATTGAGTGAAAGTTTACAGTACAATTCAAATTTGCATGCCTACCTATCTGCAGCTCCCTCTGCTCTCCTTACCGAGTGACAGAACACTCCTCCTTTCCGTTCCATGCATGTCATATCCTCTTAACAATCTCCTGTTCTCCTCCTCACCAGCCTCTCCAATCTGCTCTAGTAAGAGGCCAGTAAGACAATATCCTGTAGATGAATAGAGCCGAAAAGTGCACACATGGTATGGTCACTTTGTGTCCACGAGTCCAATCCATTCCTGTCTGAAGAGTTGCCTCCGGTAATGATCTATGATCAGCAGCAGTATCAGGCCTAGGATCCATGCTACCAGGGGAACACCCAGGTCTTCGGACCATCAACTGTGGTCTTTTAGTGGAGTTCTCAAGGTGCACCCCCTTTTATTCTCATGTGGTCACTGGGGCTCAACATTGTGAGACCCATCACAGCTGTAAGTGGTGGTAGCTGGGCACCAACTGGTTCTTCTGGTAACATGTTGATATAGTCACCAATTCAAGTGGGGCTTTCTGTCTTCTGGGATCTTTTCCCTCATATCATTGCTGTTGTCGGTGATCATCTGTTCCAGCTGAGTTGGGACCATTTGGTGTACCTCAGATGGCAGCTTGTTAGCTTTTAAGACTCCAGACCCCACTCACCAACATTAGGTGTAGAAGACTCTCTTAGCAATCAGCTAGTTATGCCAATTAGCCTCAATGTCTCCTGAGAACATGGTCCCAAGATTCCCACCCCTGCTAATCTATCCTTGCAATATTGGGTTAAGATTGGAAGAATTTTCAGGTTATGTTGAAGTCCAGTGAAACTGATCTTCTTTTTTTTTTTTACATTTTTTATTTATTTAATGACTGAGTGAAAATGTACATTCCCATATAAATTTACATGTCCACCTATATGCAGTTTCCACTGCTTTCTCTGTCCCTTGACAGCACACTATTCCTCTCTGCTCCATACATGTCTCATTCTCCCAACAGTCTCCTTTCCCCTCCTTTCCACCCACTCTCCTTCCCCCAGCCAGAGGTCAGAAGGATGACATCCTATAGATGTATAGAACCATAAAGTGCATCCAAAATATGATCACTCTGCATCGCCAAGTCCAATCCATTCGGGTCCAAAGAGTGAACCTTCATTATGATTTATGGGCAAGGTCAGCATCAGGGCCAGGGGCCATGCTCCCAGGGAAACCCTGAAACCGCTGGACCATCAATTGAGGTCTTTTAGTGGAGATCTCAAGGTGTACCCCTTTTTATTCTTGTGTTGCCAGTGAGACTCAACTTAGTGAGCACCATCGCAGCTATCACTGGTGGTGGCCGGGCACCACCTGATTCTTCTGGTTCCAAGCTGATGTAGGCACCCACTGACGTGGGTCTCTCTATCTTCTGGGTTGTCTTTACTCCACGTCATTTTGGTCCTCAGTGGGCATCCATTCCTGCTGAGTTGGGACCATTTGCTGTGCCCTCAGATGGCAGCTTGGCAGCTTTTAAGACCCCAGACGCTACTCACCAATGTGGGGTGCAGAGAGCCCTCTCAGCAAAACACTAGTTGTGCCAATTGGCCTTGATTTCATCTAAGAGCATGGTCCTCTGCCCCTTACCCCAATCTTCATTCTAATATGTGCTGTCACTGATTTCACCCAACCAAATTTCTATCAACTATCTAATCTATAACCAACCCTCTCCCCCCATCCCTTGCAGAAATCGAAGAGTTTTTTTCTGTACATGACTCTGTTTTTAAGTCTTTATAGTAGGGGTCTCATACAATATTTGTGATGCTGACTGATTTTACTCAACATAATGTCTTCCAGTTGAAACCATGTTGTGAGATGCTTCCTAAAATCGTCATTGTTCTTTATCATTGAGTATATACATCATCGCTTGTTTATTCGTTCATCTGTTATTGGGCATCTGGATTGATTCCATCTTTTTGCTATTGTGGACTCTGCTGTAGGAAACATGTGCATGTATCTGTTCATGTGACTGCCCTTGATTCTGTAGGATGTATTACAAGCAGAGAGATTACTGGATCAAATGATCTATTTCCAGCTTTTTAAATAAGCACCAGATTGTTTTCTGAAGAGGTTGTACCATTTTGCAATCCCACCAGCACTGCTGAAGAGTTCCAATTTCTCCACAGCCTCTCCAACATTTGTTGTTTTGTGTTTTTTGGACCCTGGCCAACGTTGTTGGGGTGACATGGTACCCCATAATAGTCTTGATTTGGATTTCTTTAGTAAGCTAATGATTGTAAACATTTCTTCTTGTGTCTTTTGGCTTCCTGGGTATCCTTTTAAGAGATGTGCTTGTCCATCTCCTCTTTCAACGCGTAATTGGGTTATTTATCTTTTTCTTGTTGTAGATTAGAGATCAGACATACATTTGGCGTATAGTTGCTAAATATTTTTTCCCTTCTGTATGTGTCTCTTAATTCTTTTGATAAAGTCTTTAGATGAGCAAAAGTGGCTGATTCTTAGTAGTTCCTATTTACCTATTTGATCTTCTGTTGATCACTCTTTGTCAGATTTTGAAGTCCAAGTCGTGTACTTGAACTTCCATTGTTGATCCTATTTTTTCCCAATCTTCATTGTTTTTGGTTTCATATTTAGGTATTATCCAATCTGAGTTGGTTTTTGTGTAAGGTGTGAGATATGGGGCTTGTTTCAATTTTTTGCAGATGGATATCCAGTTTTGCCAGCTCCATTTGTTAAAGAGACTCTTTTTACCTCATTTTAGAATCTTAGGGCCTTTGTCGAAAGTATTCATAGGAGGATGGTGGCATCTCTGGGGTCTCAACTGTGTTCCATTGGTCTATATGTCTCTTTTTGTACCAGAATGTTTTGACTACTGTGAAAGTGTAATAAGTTCTCAAGTTTGGTAGTGAGAGGCCTCCTAGTGTGTTCTTCTTCAGCAGGGCTTTACTCATCAGGGGTTTCTTCCTTTTCCAGTCAAAGTTGGTGATTTTTTTTCTCCATCTCATTAAAAAAATGTCACTGGAATTTGTAATAGGATTGTACTGTGTACATAGATTGCATTGCGTAAAATAGACATTTTCACAATGTTAAGTTTTCCTATCCATGAACAGGGTAGAGTTCTCCATTTATTTAAGTCTCTCTCAGTTTCTTGCAGTAAGGTTTTGTAGTTTTCTTTTTATGGGTCTCTAGGTAGATTTCTCTAGGTAGATTTATTCCTACGTATTTTATCCTCTTGGGGGGATATAGTAAATAGTGTTGATTTGATGATTTCTTCTTTAATGATGTCTTTGTTGGTATAGAGGAGTCCTGCTGATTTATTTAGTTGGTATGAAGGAATCCTACTGACTTACTTATGTTTATCTTGTATCCTGATACTTTGGTGAACTCTTCTATTAGTTTGAGTAATTTACTTATAGATTCTTTAGGATTTTCTGAATATACAATCATTTCATCTGCAAATATGGATATTTTTACTTCTCTGCCAAGGTGGATGCCCTTTATTTCTTCATCTTGTCTAACTGCTCTGTCCAGAACCTCTAGTTCAATGTTGAATAGGAGAGGTGATAGTGGTCATCCTTGCCTAGTTTGCATTCTCAAGGAGAATTCTTTCAGTCTCTCAACATTCAGGATGGTTGACTTTGCATAGACGCCCCTTATTGCACTGAGCAATTTACCTTGTATACCTGTTTTGCTGAGAGATTTTGCTTTTGGCTATGGCTATGATTCCCTTTGCTATTCTAAGTTTAAACCCAATTTTAAATACTACAAGTCTTACTAACTTCCTCTCCATCTGGAAGGAGTATAACTACTGTAGTATATCCTTCTTTTAATGTGATGGTATCATAGCTATTATGACATGATCACTAGATCCCTTCTTTAAATATTGTAGCTTTGATTTTGTTTTGTTTTGTTTTTTTCAGCCTTCACACTTGGCTGGCTTGGCTTCCCTAACTGAGTAGGTTTCTGGAAGTTGTGTCCTTCATTGACTCCATGAGTATAAAGTTTATGGTTTATGGCTTCATTTTTCTAAATGAGAGCTTCTTTCAGTATTTCTTGTAGCTTTGGTCTCGGTTTTACAAAGTCTCTAAGTTTCTGTTTATCAGTGAATGTCTTAATGTCATCTTCGTATTTGAAAGACAGTTTTTCAGGGTATATAATTCTTGGTTGGAAACTTTTTCCTTCACAGCTTTGAATGTGTCATTCCACCACCTCTGAGCCAACACAGTTTCTGCCAAGAAGTCAGATGAAATCCTCCAGGGCTTCCCTCTGACTGCTAGCTTTGCTTTCAGTCTCACTGCCTTTAAGAGTTTTGCTGATGCTTCATTTTGTTAAGCTGGATTATATATCTTGGTGTCTCTCTCTTAGGATCTATTTTTTGTGATGTTTGATACACACCTTGGAAATCTGTGTTCTCTTCTTTCATAATTTCAGGGAAGTTTTCTCTCAGGAACTCAACAAGAACACTCTCTGTTTTCAGGTGTCCTTCCCTGTTCAGGAACTCCAATTAAATGTACATTATTCCTCTTGATAGAGTCTCACATGTTCCTGAATGTGTCTTCATTTTTCTTGTTTCTTTTCTCTGATTTCTCCTCATCAATTCTTCTGTCAGTAGCTCTGTCTTCAAGGTCAGAAAGTCTAATTTCCAGTTGTTAAATTCTGTTCTTTTGGCTTTGAATTGAATCGTCTAATTCTGTAATATTTTTATTGATCTGTCAGATTTCAGAATGCTGATGTTTCATCAGTTCAAACAGCTTGCTTAATTTTTCATTTTACTTTGCTGAATTTTGTATAATGTCTAGGAGGATTCTCTATATAATTCTTTTCTAGTCGACCTCCAAAAATTTCAGAAAGGCTTCTTCATCTGGGAAGTTCTTTAGTTCTTAATTTGGGAGTTTTCTGGAGCCATGGGTGGATTTTTCTTTAAATGTTTGGCTAGGGTTTGTTGTTTTCAGAAGTCCTGGAGTCTGTTTAGTTTCTTTGGAGTTGACTTAACAGGAGGTGAGGCACAGTTCTGAAAAGAAAGTTGATCACCAGCCACCTCTACGTACTCCAGTGATTGGGCCCAGTGGGATCTGGGGTTCTGGGATCTGGGTTCTGCCTCCTCGCTGGCAAAGACACAGCCCTACTTATGGAGTCACTGGGGGACCATCATACAACCCTATGATGTGGGTCAGTAAAAGCATGAAGAGATGCTGCACCACAGTTATTTCTTTAGACAGTCTTATTTTGAAAGGTGAAAGCTATCTGACAGCTTCCAAAGTCAGTCAGGCTGTGAGGTGTGCAAGCCCCTCCCTCTGGCTGACAGCAGAGGCACCTCTTCAGTTATCCACAGGTGCAGTGATATAGTTCAAAGTAAGGACAGGCTACTACCCTGCTTTCATCCTCTTCCAGGCTCCACCTGTAAAGCTACACTGCACTAAACACAGCTTTCCTACTGGAAAAAGGCTCCTTGGGTTGGGACTGCTTCCCAACCTGGAAATTAGCCCCTGCTGAACCCTCTAGCTAGGTAATTCAGCCTCCAAGTCAAATAAGATGACATCCCTGTCAAGTTTTCCCACCCCCCTGAAACAGTAGAATGTATGGCAGAGGTATGAAAAGAGAGTGGAAGGGCTGTGGTACTGAGTTCAGAGCCAGGTTTTCAAAATGTGGCTATTTCACTTCCTGATAATTTTAGCACCACAGTTCAGTGTAGTGTTGGTTAACCACATTCCCTGCCTGCCAGCCAATACAAAGAGAAAAAAGTTAAAAAATGCCAGTACCTTCAGTCTGAGGGAGCCAGCCAGTTCAACCAGAGCAGAGCTGAGCTAAAGACAAGCAGTTTCCCATTCAGTGCTGTGCAGTCTAAACGGACAGTCGTATGTTGTGTCCCAGGGCTCACTCTATTGAAACTCTATAATGAAACTCTATTTCATTATCAGTCCAGGCCTTAGTTTTCAGGGGGAATTACGGAGACCTGTGTCTACTCCACCATCTTGACTCCATCAGCTCCCTAAGATTTTTTTCCTATCTTAAGAAAATATTCTGCAATCCACATTGATGAGTGGTTTCTGGGGCCTTAAAAGCTAGCAAGTGGACATCAAGTAGCATTAACTTGTCACAGTCCACCCGGAGAAGAGAACAATGGACATTGAAGATGTGAAGTAAATAACAGCCCAGCAGACAGAAGATTCCACATGATCCAGAGACAACATCAGCATGAAACCAAAAGAGCTAGATGGTGCTTGGACACCATGAATGACTGCCCTGACAGGGAACACAATTTAAATTCCCTTCAGTAGTGGGAGAGAAAAGGGTGCACAGAACAAGAACTCTATTGAAATATCAGACTTGATGGTCCATCAGACTGGAAGTCCACTGAGGACATGGCCTTTGTACTCTTTTTTAACTCAGAGGTGAAGCTAGTAACAAAGCCAGGTGCTCAATGATTGGACTAGACAATAATACATAGAGAGATGCTGATGAAGATTTAGCTTCATGGCTTAAATATATACATGAGGCTGTCTAAGCAGCTTTTATCCAGAAGCAAGGTGAAATGATGGAGGGAACTGGTTGAACTCACATGGGAAGTACAAGGTGTAAAAAAGGACTGTGCTGTTATAGGAGTTTCAGGGGAGAGCAGTCAGTGTTGAGTAGTGGTGTGTGTTCAAGATTTTATGTGACAAATTGATTTGGATTGCAAAATTCTACTTGAAACAGCACCAGAATATTTTTAAAATAATATAAAATTTGTGTAAAGCAAGAAAGATAATACTAACTCTTGTGAAATGTCTTGATTTATATAACTAAAATAATTTTTCTTTTGGGAACATGCTCCATTAGATTTTAACAGACTCGAAATTATTTCACTGTGCCAATTGACTCTAACTGAATGAGAACACTAATAATAATCTATGATAATCAAAAGCAAGATAATCTAACTATAATTTATATTGTTTTGTGAATAAATCATTGGTATTTATGTTGATCTCATGGGATTTTGCACTTATATTTTTCATAATATAAAAGTAATTAAGTGGTAAAATAGAAATGTTCTATCAATATGTTTTATTCCCCAATACTTTTATGTTTAAATATGTTGCCTAGACACGTTATGTAATTCACTTTTATCTTCCTCTGTGGCATCAAAAAGAGGACAGATAATGATTCAGAGGATATAAGCCACTCTTCTCTGAGAAACATATAACAAGCTCCTTGGGTTTCTATTAATGTACTGAACCAAAAATTGTATTTCCTTGCATTGTCCTGTCCTTCATTATTTTGACATTTCACTGGTACTTTCTTCTTCATACCAATAGTGCTCCTAGATATCTTCAGCATTGTTTGAGAGATTATAACCTGGGATATAAATATTGCAAACATGTCACTTTAATAATGAACTGAAAGGGAAATTCTCAAAATTCCTACCCTGAAGCTGTTTATTCTCATTAACACTTACAAACTGAAGCTAGCTCTGCCTTTTGAGATGAATAGAATGGTATGATGGCTTATACAGTCACAGAGGATCATGGAGTCATCATGACAAGGATTTTAACACTCAGATATTTTTCATTTTAAACTGTCCAATTATATACTTTTTAAAATACATGTGGTAAAACAGGAAGGAATAATCTGAAAAGAAAATATGCACTAACTTTCCTTCATCAGGGGAGCAATAACTTACACATTGAAATCTCATTGTCCATTTTGGCAAAATTAGAGGCAACTACAGTGTTAATTGCTAAGCACTGGTATTTGCTTTCAGAGTCCATCCAAATCAAGTCCTGGGAAGACAGAAATTGTTCAAGTCACGAAGGGACTCTGAATCTGCCTTTTAGCTATCCTATTAACCTATTAACCTCTGACCTAGAAAACTTCTCTGCTTTCTCAGCCACTGGAAATGAAAATTAGCACTCTTTTATGTGTCTCCTTTTGTATTTCATACAAAAGAAATAATGAAATAAGAAATCTTATGTATTTGGATTATCTCACACATGCATGTTTTGGGGGGGACTAAAATTTCTTTTCTTCTTTTATTATGACGGAATGAAAATGTACATTCCCATATACAGCTGCATGCTCACCTATATGCAGCTCCCACTGATCTCCCTGCCTGGTGACAGCATGCTCTTCCTCTCTGCTCCATACATGTCTTATCTTCCCAACAATCTCCAATCCCCTCCTCTCCGCCTACTCCCCTTCCTCCAGTAAGAGGTCAACAGGACAACATGCTATAGATGCATAGAACCATAAAGTGTGCACATGACATGGTCACTCTGTGTCACCAAGTCCAATCCATTCCTGTCCAAAAAGTTGACCTCCATTATCATTTGTAGCCAGAGGCAGCATCAGGGCCAGGGGCCATGCTCCCCAAGGAACTCTGAGGCCCCTGGACCATCAATTGCAGTCTTTTATTGGAGGTCTCAGGGCGAACCCCTTTTTATTCTTGTGTTGCCAGTGAGACTCAACTTTGTGAGCTCCATCATGGCTATCACTGGTGGTGGCCAGGCACCACCCGATTCTTCTCATCATAAGTCAATGAGACTCACATGAGTCTGTCTGTCTTCTGAGTTCTCTTTCCTCCATGTCGTTTTGGTCCTTAGTGAGCATCTGTTCCTGCTGAGTTGGGACTGTTTGCTATACCCTCAGATGGCCACTTGTAGAATTTGTTTCTTGAAGTTAAACATTGTAGAGTGTCATGGATTGTATTGTATCCCCCTAAAATACGTGTATCAATTTGGCTAGGCCATAATTCCCGGTACGAAATTTTGTCATTTGATGTGGTTTTTCTATGTGTTAGAAGTCATGTCTCTATGACGTTAATAAGGTGAGATTAATGGAAGTTACCTTAAAGAGGCAGGACTTGACCTATAAAAAGAGATTATGTTTCAAGTCAATCTTCTTTGAGATACAGAAGAGGGAAATGAGCAGAGATACAGGGCCACCTCATACTACCAAGAAAGTATTGCCAGGAGAAAAGCATGTTCTTTGGATCCAGGGTGACTATACTGAGAAGCTACTAATCCAGAAGACTGATAATAAGGACATCCCTCCAGAACTGACAAAGAAAGACATCACCCAAAGCTGATACCCTGACTTCAAACTTCTAGCCTCCCAAGAAGCTGAACAGTGTGAAGAATAATGAGACATCAGGATTGGAGGAAGACTCATTAATAACGTGTGTTATGCAGATGACACAACCTTGCTGGCTGAAAGTGAAGGGGATTGGAAACACTGATAAAGTATGGGTTGTATCTCAATATCAAGAAAAAAAATCCTCACAACTGGACCAGCAAGCTACAACATCATCATAAATGGAGGGAGGATTGATCTTGCCAAGGATTTCATTTTACTTTGTTCCACAGTCAATGCTTATGGAAACAGCACTCAAGAAATCAAGACACATTGCTTTGAAAAAATCTGCCACAAGGAACTTCTTTATAGTATTGGAAAGGAAAGATGTCACCTTAAAGACTACAGTGTGCCTGACCCAAGCTGTGGTATTGACAATCACATCATACGCATGCGAAACCTAGAGAGTGAATAAGGAAGACAGAGGGAGAAATGATGCCTTTGAATTGTGGTGTTAGAGAAGAATATTGAACGTATCATGGACTGCCAAAAGAACAAACAGATCTGCTCTGGAAGAAGTATGACCAGAGTGATTCTTGCAAGCAAAGATAGCAAAACTGCATCTCATGTACTTTGGACATATCGTCCCTGGAGAAGACCATCATGCTTCGTAGCATGGAGGGTCAGCAAAAAAATGGAAGACCCTCAATACAATGGACTGACCCAATTGCTGCAACCATGAGCAAAAACATAAAAATGATTGTGGGTATGGTGTAGGACTCGGCAGTGTTACATTCTGTTATGCATATGGTTCTATGAGTCAGAAGTAATTTAACGACATACTGTGAAAGAATAAACTTCTATTTGTTGAAACCATCCATGTGTAATATTTCTGTTATAGCATTCCCAAATAACTAAGATAGATAGTAACAATATATTTTTTAAAAAAATCTAATAACTAATAGTGTCACGAGCTGTTAGAAAAATGTAAATACAAGATATTCCATGAAACCATAGGTAAATAAAGGCCTACACATTTATGTAATGTTTAATGAGTGTAAGACATTATTTGAATATTATTTGCTAATTAATCTAGTAATATAAGTGAAAATGACTTCACTAATTAAATTTCATCCACAGTAAATTCCACGAATTACCTGCCTTACAATTTAAAACAAATCCATAAAACAGTGTTATTTTCTCTATCTGTGTTTGTTTGTATGTATGTGTATGCACTATGACTCCAAGAAATGATGTGAGGTAACTCATATGAAAGAATCTCTTCTTCCAACCACTATAGTGATTATTCTTCTAAAGTCCCTAGTAACATCTTTGCTTAGTCAAACTAAGATTCTTTATGGATTATGCTCATTTCAAATTAGTATGCCTAGTGCTGCTCTAGCCCAAGTGAAACCAGGAAGCATCAAATCACCTCCCCATGTGGCTAGGTACTCTATTTGTGTACTATTCATTCACCCATTCATTTATTCAATCTTTAATTCCTTTGACTAGTTTTGACTAAAAGCCTTCAAGAAACATTGGTTTCACTTGTCAAGCACTTGGCAGCTAACCAAATGTTTGCAGTTTAAACCTACCAGTGGTTTGGTTTCACTGGAGAAAACAGCTAGAAAACTACAGGTTCTGGAAAGAGAGTTTTTTCAGAACACCCATACACATGAGATGTAGTCTACACTACCAAGGAAGCTGCACTTCCAACTGAATGGCTAATCATGTCAGATGACAAAACAGAGAATGAATACATCATATGCCTTTTAACATCTAATTATTTTCTCCTTTGAATTTTTTAATGATACTACATGTCCTCGTTAGTGAAACCATGCTGTGTAAAGAACAGTTCAGAATTTTTGTTACAAGTTATGGATTTTGATACCCATTGTATGCAATCACATGTATCCTGATGGATCCTGAATAATGTAAGTCTTCTTTAAATGATCCAACGATTTTTTTCCTGAAACTCTGCAAAACATGAGGTGAAACATAAAAACATAAAAATGCATGAGGACACATGCATTTTATTTTAGTCTCGTCCTTTTTATCATTTTTCATAAAACTTTTCAAACAGGGCTCAGTACATTCTTCCTTACTGTAAAAGCTGTCCTTACAACCCAAATAAATACAGCCAAGGTATTTTTTTAATCTTAGAAAAATTATCAATGCAATACATTCTTCTTTATTGCAAAAACAGTATATACAGGCCAAATAAATAAAACAAAAGTAATGTGGGGTGGTGGCAGAGTCAAGATGGTGGACTAGACACACAACTCCTTAATTTCCTCTGAAAACTAAGGCCTGGATTGATAATTAAACAGAACTTTCTGGACACCCAGTGAGCCCAGGGATATGGCCTGTGATTTTTTGTTAGACATTGTACAAAGTACAGCAGAGCAAAATGTAAAAGAAAGCAAGCTGTTCAAACTGATGGAACATCAGCATTTTGAAATCCAACAGATCAATACCAAAATTACAGAACTAGACAATTCAATTCAAAGCCCAAACAACAGAATTGAACAACTGGAAACTAGACTTACTTACTGACCTCGAAGATAGAGATACTGAAACCAGAATTTATGAGGAGAAATCAGAGAAAAGAAACCAGAAAAATGAAGAAGCATTAAGAAACATGTGGACTCTATCAAGAGGAACAATCTCTGATTAATTGGAGTTCCTGAACAGGGAAGTGTACCTGAAAACACAGAGTATTGTTGTTGAGTTGCTGACAGAAAACTTATCTGAAAATATGAAAAAAGAGAACATAGATACCCCAGATGTGTATCAAACACCACAAAAGCTAGATCCCAAAAGAAAGACACCAAGACATACTATAATTAACTTAACAAAACAAAAGCAAAAACTCTTGAAGGCAGTGAGACTCAAAGCAAAGCTAACATTCAGAGGGAAACGCTGTAGGCTTTTGTCTGACTGCTCGGCAGAAATGATGTTGGCACAGAGGCAGTGGGATGACACATTCAAAGCCTTGAAGGAGAAGAACTTTCAACCAAAAGTTATATATCCTACAAAACTGTCTTTCAAATATGAAGATGAAATCAAGACATTCACAGACAAACAGAAACTTAGAGATTTTGTAAAAGCCAAAACAAAACTACAAGAAATAATTAAAGAAGCTGTTTAGATAGAAAAACAAAACAATTAAGTGAATATTTATGGAGGCAATGCAGGACAAAACATCCAGAAGTCTGCTCAGCTAGAGAAGGCACAAAACACAATCAAAGCTATAATATTAAAAGAAGGTGATCATATCATGGAGAGAAACCATTGTACTAAAAAGATGGACATAGTGCAGAACTTATATTCCTTCCAGATGGTGAAGAAATTAATAAGATATGTAAAACTTAAAAATGGATTTAAACTTAGATTATTAGATGGGATCCAAAGGGTATCCACAAAGCACAATAAAGATACAACATATCAAAACAAGAAACATAACACAGGAGTCTGAACAAACACAAAATCAACAGTGAAAAAAATGAAAAATCAATGCATAAAGAACAACCCAGAGCAGAATATTAAGAGCAACACATAAAACACAAACACAAAAATAAGTACACCAAAATGACAGCACAAAAAAACATATCTATCAATAATTACACTGAATGTAAATAGACTGAATGCTCCAGTAGAGACAACAAGTGACATCTTGGATCAAAAGACATGACCAATTTACATGTTGCTTACAAGAACCTCACCTTAGAATTAAAGATATGAACAAACTGAAAATTAAAGGATGGATTAATATACACTAAACAAACAATATATAAAGCAGAGCAAGTGTGACAATACTAATCTCAGCTAAAATAAATTTTAATGTAAAATCCATCTTCATGGACAAGGATGGTCACTATTTGTTGCTGAAAGGTTCAATAAACAAGTAGGACTTAAGAATACTAAACATTCACCTAATGCTAGAAAATTTAATCACTGAACATTGACTACACTGAAAGATTAGATCGATCACTCCACAGTAATAACTGGCGATTTCAGCACTCCACTTTCAGTAATGGACAGATCTTCTAGAAAAAGTTCAGTAAAGACACAGAAGATTTTATTGCCACAATTAACCAATTAGACCTCATCTGAGTGTACAGAACTTTTTAATTCATCAACAGATAACTACACCTTATTCTCCAACACATGTGGAATATTTTCCAGCATAAATGATGTGTTAGGACATTGGATCCACTTGATGGCACTGCTTCAACAAAATCCAAACCAGTGAATTACTGGAAATCATCTTCTCAGACCATACAGTTGCAAAAGTTGAAATAAATAGCAGAAAAATACAGATAGAGATTGGAACTCATGGAAGCTCAATGAATCTGTTCTTAAAAAGACATGGTTTATAGAAGAAATCAAAGATGAAATACAGAAATTTGTGATTCAAATGAGAATGAAAACACTTCCTGTCAGAACCTATTGGATACAGCCAAAGCAGTGCTCAGAGGTCAATTTATCTCTATAAACGCACGCATCTGGAAGGAAGAAAGGATGCAAACCAAAGAATCAACCGAACAGCTTGAACAAATAGAGAGCAACAGAAGAAAACAGATCATAAAGATTAACACAGAATTAAATGAATTAGAGAATAGAAGAACCACTGAAAAAATTGATAAGATCAAAAAATAGTTTTCTGAGAAGATCAACAAAATTGACAAACCACTGGCTAAACTTACAAAAAAAAAAGAAAAAAAAAACATGAAAACATGAAACAAATAACCTGCATAAGAAATGAGATGGGAGATGTCACAACAGGTCCAACTAAAATCAAAATATCATAACAGAATACTATGAAAGACCGTACTCTAACACATTTGAAAACCTAGAGGAAGTGGACAAATTACTAGATTCATATCACCTACCAAAATTATCACAAGGAGAAGTAGAACAATAAACCTGTCACAAAGGAAGAGTTGAGAAAGTCATTAAAAAACTACCAACCAAAAAGTGCCCTAGCCCAGATGGCTTCTGTCTTAGGCTGGGTTTTCTAGGGAAGCAAAACCAGTAACACGTGTAGGTACAAGGAAAGATTTATAATATTTATATATAGACAGATAGATAGATACAAATACAGGAAACAGCTCACATAATCACAGAAGCTGAATGTCCCAAGCTCTGGCACAAGCCTCACATGTCCACGGAAGCTGAGGAACCCAAGGTCAGCAAGTCAGAGACCAGAGTTGCAGATCACCAGTTGTGTAGGTCAGTGGATCCCAAGCTGGTGGCGAGACGAAGTGACAGAGGTTGGCGAACCCAGGATTGGCAGGTCAGGGAGCAGGACTGGGCAGAGGCTGGTGAGCACAGGATTGGCAGGTCAGGGAGCAGGACTCTCAAGTGCCGACTGTAAGGACTGATGAGCCCAACAGCTGCTAGCTCAAGTCCCGGAACCAGATGCTGGAACAAGAGAGCAGGAGTTCTTGGCCACGTGAGCGATCAGCAGCCATAGTCCAGTGTCACAAGATGAGAGCCAAGGGGCAGGGAGCCACCACAAACCCCGCCCTGCCACTTAATACAGCAGCCAAATAGGTAGTAGCCAAGTTGACATAATCCTGACCACCACAGCTTCATTGCAGAATTCTACTGTTTTTTAAGAGAAGAGTTAACTCCAATGCTACTGAGACTATTTCACAGCATCAAAAGGGATGGAATACTCCCAAAGTGGTTCTATGAAGCCAGCATAACCCTAGTACTAATGCCAGGGAAAGACCCAACAAAAAAGGAGAATTACAGACCAATATCACTTATGAACCTAGATGCAAAAATTTTCAACAAAATCCTAGCCATAGAATTCAACAAAATATCATGGCCAACTTGGATTCATACCAGGAATGCAAGGCTAGTTCAACATCAGAAAAACAATTAACATGATCAACCACATAAATAACACAAAAGATAAGAATCACCTGATTTTGTCAACTGATGCAGAAAAGGCATTTGATCAAGTCAACCCCCATTGATGCTAAAAACTTTCAACAAGTTAGAAATAGAAGACAAATTCCTCAATGCAATTATTCATCTACACAAAACTAAATTCATCTATGCAAAGCTAACTGCCTACATCTTCTTCAGTGGAGATAGACTGAAAGAAATCCCCTAGAGAATGGGAACAAGACAAGGATGCCCACTCTCACCTCTTCTATTCAACATTGTATTAGAAGTTCTGGCCAGCACAATGAGACAAGTCAAAGAAATAAAGGGCATCCACATCAGCAGAGAAGAAGTAAAAATTTCCATATTATTGTATACACAGAGAATCCTGAAGAATCTGTAAGTAAACTACTCAAACTAATAGAAGAGTTGAGCAAAGTATCAGGATACAAATAAACACAAGTAAATTAGTAGAATTCCATTATACCAATGAAGAGATTATTAAAGGAGAAATCACCAAATCAGTACCATATACTGTAGCCCCCAAGAAGATAAAAATACCTAGAAATAAATCTAACTAGAGAAATAAGAGACTGATACAAAAAGAACCACAAGATCTTACTGCAACAAAATAAGGGAGACTTACATGTAAATAGAGAAACCTATCCTACTCATGGATAGGAAGACTTAACATTGTGAAATTGGGTAAGATCTTACCTAAAGGGAGCTACATATACAATGCAATCCCAAAACAAATTCCAGGGACATTTTTAATGAGATGGAGAAACTACTAACCAACTTTGTTTGGAAAGGGAAGAACTCTGGATAAACAAAGTGCTACTGAAGAAGAAGAATACACTAGGAGACCTCTCATTACCTGTCTTAACAACTCAAACTGAATAGAAGACCTAAATATCAAACCTACGATGACAAAGATCATGCAAGAAAAAATTGGATCAATGGTGGAAGTTTTAAACACAACTTAGACTTCAAAATCTCACAATGCATGATCAACGGAAGAGAAAATAAGTAAATGGAAACTACTAAGAATCAAACAGTTTTGCTCATTCAAAGACTTTATCAAAAGAATTAAAAGACCACCTAAAGAATGGGAAAAAGTGTTTGGCAACTATATGTCAGACGAATGTCTGATCTCCATCATCTACAATGTACTGTAAAATATCAACACAAAAAGGATAAATAACCCAATCAAGCATTGGGAAGAGGAGATGGACAGACATTTCTCTAAAGAGGATATCCAGTCAGCCAAAAGACATTTGAGGAAATCCTCACAATCACTGGCTATTAAAGAATTTCAAATCATAACTATTATTAGATATCATCTCAACAAGATTGGCCATGATCCAAAAAACATGAAACAATAAATGCTGGAGAGGCTGTGGAAAAACTAGAACTCTGCTACACTGCTGGTGGGATTACTAAATGGTACAAACTCTTTGGAAAGCAATCTGGCGCTTCCTTAAAAAGATGGAAATAGATAAACCATTTGACCCATTAATCCCACTGCTTGGAATATATCCTACAGAATCAAGGGCAGTCACACAGATACATGTACATGTATGTTTACTGTAGTACAGTCCACCGTAGAAAAAGATGGAATCAACCCAGATATCCAACAACAGATGAATGAATAAACCAAACATGGTATATATACTCAATGGAGCACACACAATGATAAAGAACAGTGATGATTTTTAGGAAGCATCTCATAACCTGGTTTCAAATGGAAGACATTATGTTGAGTGAAATCAGTCAGTGGCACAAGGACAAATATTGTATGAGACCCCTTCTATAAAGACTTTAAACCAAACTCATGTATGAGAAGTAGGGAATGAAATGGTTGGTTTTAGATTAGATAGTTGATAGAAATTTATTTGGGTGAAATCAGTGTATGAGACTTAACAAGAGAATTATCCACAGAAGAAAATGACTGTGTTGGCTGCATGGGTGGGTGGGGGGCTGAGGGTTTATCATAGATGAGATAATTGATAGATGTTAGAAATTTTAGTCTTTTACTGTAGTTAATAGTTTTCTTTTTTTTTAAAGAAAGAAGGTCAATTTAACTGTGTTTTACAAAACCTGAAAACTCTTCCAATCTTAACCCAGTATTGCTGGGTAGAATAGCAAGGGCAGGGTTCTGGGAACCATGCTCTAAGGGGACATCAAGACTGATTGGCATAACTAGCCTGTTGTTAAGAGACTCTTCTGTAACCAATATTAGTGAGTGGAGTCTGGGATCTTAAAAACTAGCAAGTTGCCATCTGAGGTACAGCAAATTGTCCCAACTCAGCTGGAAATGATTAGCAAAGACAACAATGACATGAGGGAAGAAGAGCCCAGAAGACTAAAGGACTCACATAAATGGGTTCTTATATCAACATGTGGCCAGAAGAACCAGATGGGCCTGGCCAGCACCTGTGACAGCTGTGATGGGGCTCATAAGTTCAAATCCCAGTGGCAACATGAGAAAAGTAAGGGGTACATCCTAAGAACTTTACTAAAAGACCACAATTTGGGGTCTGATGGCCTGGGGCTTTCCCGGGGATCATGGGCCGTAGACCTGATGCTATCCCTGATCATAATTACTTAGGTCAACTGTTTGGACAGGAATGGATCGAACCTGGGGACACAGAGTGACTATATCGTGTGTGTACTTTATGGTTCTATGTTGTCCTACTGGCCTCTTAGTAGAAAGGAGTAGAGAGGGTGGAGATGAAGGGACAGTAGATTGTTAAAAAATATGACAGGTATAGAATGGAAAGGAGGAGCATGGAGGCACTGGGCAAGAAGAGCAGAACAAGCTGCAGATAGGCAGTCATGAAAATTTAAATTGGATTGTGCACTTTCACTCAATCACAATAAAAAGAGAAGAATTACAACTATTGTGTATCCAGTATATGAAAAACAGTACAAACAGCTAAGAAGTAGAAACACCTGTCCTGGCATACTGCTTATAGATGTACGTTCCACCTACTACATATGGAAGCAATGAGAGACTTAGATTGAATGCAGAGTAGGAGTAACTATAAGAGTTCCTGTTCCTTGAAAACTACCACTATAATGCATCATTCCTCATCTGAAAAGCATTATTTACTGTTCAGAAGCAAGAAAAGAAGGGAGTTGGTAACATCTAGAAACAATGAATGATGTAAAGAAGAAATATCTGGGGACAGGGCCAAAATGGCAACTAGACATAAGTCTCCCCAATTCTCTCTGACAACTAAGGACTGGCATGATAACTGAATGGAGCAGTGTGGACATCCAGGGAGCCCTGGGTCTGGCACAGAGTTGTCAGATTTGAGTCAGCATCAGTAATAGAATAAACTACTTCTCTCAAAGATAGGGGCTGTACAGTGCTTCTTTTGCTGACTCACTCTTTCAGAGGACTGTAGATACTGACGCCTTCTTTGTTACTCAGGATGGAGGGGCTGGGCATGAGCCAGCAAATACACCAAACTTCAGTGCTTAAGTAAACAGTGTATAGCACAGCAGAGAGACGAGTGGGATAGCTATGTATTGAGAGTCCAGCTGCTGAAGGAGGGCATCACTGTCCCTGAGCCCTCTCTTTTCTGAGATATGCCGTAGATTCTGCTGTTTTATGGCAGGAAGGGAAGCTCAGCCAGGATGCCATCTTGGTCAGCTGGGAGGCAGAGCCTGCAAACTCAGAGAGTCCACCTGGGGCCAGTCACTAGAGTACATAGAGATGGCTTGTGACTATCTCCCCTCTTAGAACTAAGCCTCAGCTTCTGTTGTGGTAAGACTGGAGAAACTAAACAGCTTCTAAATGGAGCACAGACAGCAGCCAATTGCTAACCATTTAAAGAAGCAGTCCACCATGGCTCAGGAAAACTCTCAAAATAAAAAATCAAAAAAGTCACAGATGAAAAGCCTTTCTGAAACTATAGGAGGCTGAATAGAAAAGAATCACATAGGGAGTGTTCCTAAAGATTAAACAAAACACAGCAGAACAAAATGAAAAATTAAGTAAACTATTTGAAATGATGGAACATCAATGATCAGAAATCCAGCAGATCAATACAAACTTACAGAATTAGACAATTCAATTCAAAGCCAAAGGAGCAGAATTGAGGATATGGAAGCCAGACCTAGTGACCTGGAGGGTAGAGCAACTGACACCAGCATGTGTGAGGGGAAATCAGAGAAAAGAAATAAGAACAATGAAGAAACATTAAGAAACAAGTGGGACGGTGTCAAGAGGAATAATCTACAAATATCTGGCGTTCTTGAATAGGGAGGGATAAATGAAAATATAGAGAGCATTGGTGTAGAGTTGCTGACAGAAAAGTTCTGTTAAATTATGAAAGAAGAGCAAGTAGATATCCAAGACGTGTATCAAGTACCACAAACACCAGAGTCCAAGAAAAAGGTGCCAAGACATATTATAATCAAGCTTAATAAAATGGAACATAAAAAGAGGCTCTTAAAGGCAGCAGGCTCAAAGCAAAGCTAACATTCAGAGGCCTTCATCTGACTTCTCTGCAGAAATGATGTTGACAAGAAAGCAGTGGGATGACACATTCAAAACCCTGAAGGAGAAAAACTTCCAACCAAGAATTATACATCCTGCAAAATTGTATTTCAAATATGACACTGAAATTAAAACATTCACAAATAAACAGAAGCTTAGAGAATTTGTAAAAACCAAACTCAAACTACAAGAAACACTGAAAGAAGTTCTTTGTATAGATAAAAAAAAACCAAATTAAGTGTATAGTGAAGGCAATGCAGAACACAGCATCCAGAACCTTACTCATTAAGGGAAGGCAAAAAGCTCAATCAAAAGGACAATAATAAAAGAAGAGAAACAGTGATCAAAATGCGAAAAAAATGACATCATCATACTAAAAAGAAGGATATATTACAGTAGTTATCACACTTTCAGATGGAGAGGAAATTAAAAAGATATGCAGAAGTTAAAATCTGGTTTAAATTAAGAATACTAAGGGGGATCATAGAGTTAACTGAAAAGCAAAATAACAATGTGACATATCAAAACAAGAAGCATCATACAGGAGTCTCAAATACAAAACCAACACTGAAAAATATGAAAAGTTAACCCATAAAGAAAAATGAGCCAGAAAAAATATTAAGAGAAATATAGAAAACATCAACAACACAAAAATAAACGCACCAAAATGACAGTATTAAACACATACCTATCAATAATTACACTGAATGTAAATGGACTGCATACTCAAATAAAGAGACAGAGAGTGACATCCAGGATCAAAAGGCACTATCTGTTTATATGTTGCTTACAAGAAACACACATAAGACTCAAAGATATGAACAAAATGAAAATCAAAGGATGGAAAAATATATACCAAGCCAACAACATACAAAGAAGAGTGGGAGTGGTAATACTAATCTGAGATAAAACAGAATTTAATGTAAGATACACCATCACAGACAAGCATGGTCACTATTTATTTTGAAAGATTCAATACATAAGCAGGGTATAGCAATATTAAATACTTATGCACCCAATACCAGAGCATCTAAATACATTGAACAAATACTGACATCACCAAAAAATGAGATAGATAACTCCACAATAATAGTTGGAGACTTCAGCACTCCACTTTCAGTAATGAATATATCCAGTAAAGGTACAGAAGATCTTATTGTGACAATTAACAAACTAGACCTTATCGACATACACAAAAGCTTTTAACCATAAACAGATAAATGCACCATCTTCTCCAACGCCTATGGAACATTTTCCAGAATAGACCATATGTTAGAACATAAAGAAAATCTCAACAAAATCCAAACCAGTAAATTATTGCAAAGCATCTGCTCAAACTATAAAACCATAAAAATTGAAGTCAATAGCAGAAAAATCAAAGACATGGTAACTCAACAAAACCTAGCTCAAAAATCCATGGTTCGCAGGAGACATCAAGGACAAAATTAATAAATCAAATGAGAGTGAAAATGCATCCTATCAAAACCTATGAGACACAGCAAAAGCAGTGCTCAGAGGCCAATTTATCTCTATAAATGCACAGATCCAGAATGAAAAAAGGATCCAAATAAAAGAATTAACTCTGCAGCTTCAATAAGTACAAAGAAAACAACAGAGGAATCCCTCAGTCACCAGAAGAAAACAAATCATAAGAATTAGAGCAGAACTAAGTGAATTAAAGAATAGAAGAATAATTGAAAAGATTAACAAAATCCAAAGCTGTATTTTTGAGAAGACCAACAATACTGACAAACTACCGGCTAAACTTACAAAAGAAAAACAAGAAAGGAAACAAATAATCTGAATAAGAAATGAGAAGGGAGATGTCACAACAGACCCAAAGAAATCAACAGTATCATAATAGAATACTATGGAAGACTTTAGCAGATTTGAAAACCTAGAGGAAATAGACAAATTTCTAGATTCGTATCACCTACCAAAATTATCACAAGTAGAATAACTTAATAAACCCGTCATAAAGGAAAAGATTGAAAAAGTCATCAAAAAACTACCAACCCAAGTCATTGCCCAGATGGCTTCACTAAAGAATTCTACCAAGCTTTTACAGAAGATTCCAATACTATTGAGACTATTTCACAGCATAGAAAAGGATGGGATACTCCCAAATTCACTCTATGAAACCATCATAACCTTGATAACAAGGCCAGGGAAAAATCCTTCAAAAAAGGGAAATTACAGACCAATAACACCCACAAACCTAGATGCAAAACTCTTCAACAAAGTCATAGCCAATATAATTCAAAAACATATCGGGCGGAGTCAAGATGGCGGACTAAGTACAAGTCTCCTTATATCCCTCTGGAAACCAAGACCTGAACTGATAATCAAACGGAGCCTTCTGATCACCTAATCAGCCTCAGGACACAGGACAGAGCTATTAATTGGGACTTCATACCACTGAGCAAAAAACCTCCTCTCTTTAGCTGACTCCCGCTCCTGGCTAGCACTGGCTCTGATTGATGGAACGTAAACGCACAATTTTGAATTTTTTTTCTCTGTCTTGGCCGGTGGGCGGAGCTGGGTCTTGCCTATCGGCTAGACTCAGACACACTGCTGGGGGGATAGGTGGGCGAAATTCCCATGTTCTGAAAGCCAGGCTTAAGACTGTTAATCTAGCCACTTTGAGCCTTTCATTTTATATCTGCGTGAGCGGGGTTTGAACAGAATTATGCAGTCAGTGTCCGGGACACCATGTTGGTACCGAGATTTTAGCAGGACCTAATTCTTAGCCTGGGAGCCAGCACCTGCAAACAGGACAGCGCTTCTCCAACAGAAAAGCAGTAATTTTCCGAGTGTCACCTACGTTGCAGGCCCTGCAACAGAAGCAGAGGAATCACTACCTCTCGGCACCTTTAGCCCCTCTGTCTGCTGCCTGTGTGGAGGACGCCATCTTGGATACGGTGGCCGCAGCTGGACCTAATTCTAGGCTTGGGAGCCACAGCCTGCCCACAAGAGAGCACTTTTCTATCACAAAAGCAGTACTCGATGCAGTGTCGGCTAAGGCTAGGCCTTGTCAGCAGAGGCCAACAGGGCAGTAGCATTACTGTATTCTGAACTAGTTTGTTATCATCTGGGGTTGGATATAGTGGTGCTTACTTTGTCAGTTGAGAAAAGGGACCTCTACACCTGAAAACCTAACTGACTTGTGAAGTCGTCAGATACCTTTTGCTTTACATTTTAAGGCAGCCTAGAGAAACATCTGCAGTCCATCCTCCCAGTACCTCTTCCAGCCTCTATGTACTCACATGGGACCCAAAAAGCAACAGACAATTGTGGCATACAAGAAATCACCCATGGCTTCAGAAGGCTCCCAAACAAAGCAACTAAGGAGTTTTCCAGATGAATAAACTTTTATGAAAGCATCAGAAACTGAATACAAAATGATTATATACAGAGCCCTTCTAGACCTTATACAAAATGCAGCAGAGCAAAATGAAAAATTAAGCAAGTTGTTCGATCTGATGGAACACCAGTACTATGAAATCAAACAGGTCAAGAACAACATCAAAGACATAGAAACTTCCATGCAAAGCCAAGAAAACAGAATGGAACAAATGGAAAAAAGAGTTTCTGACTTGGAAGACAGAGCTACTGATGCCACAACAAAGAGGTATCATACCATTTCAAGAAATGTAATAAACGAGTCTCAACAACTACAAAACCACCTCTGAAAAAGGTGAAAAATCAACTCACAAGAAAGAATGTCCCAGAAGAGACTAATAAGAACAACAGAGAAAACATCAATGTAAAAATAAACATATCACAATGGCAACAGTGAACATATATCTATCAATAATTACATTGAATGTGAATGGACTGAATGCTTCAGTAAAGAGACACCAAGTGTCATCTTGGACCAAAAGACATGATCTATCCATATGCTGTCTACAAGAAACTCACTTGAGACCTAGAGATAGGAACAAACTGAACATTAAAGGATGGAAGAATATATATCAAGCTCACAATGAACAAAGAAGAGCAGGGTGGAAATTCTAGTCTCAGACAAAATCAATTTTAATGTCAAATCCACCATCGTGGACAAAGACCGACACTATTTATTGCTGAAAGGTTCAGTACACAAGGAAGACATAACTATATTAAATATTTATGCACCTAATATCAGAGCACCTAAATACGTTGAAGAAACACTAACTACGGTCAAAAGAGAGTTAGATGGCTCCACAATAATAGTGGAAGACTTTAACACTCCACTCTCATTACTAGACAGATTATCTAGAAAAAAGCTCAGTAAAGATACAGAAGACCTCATTGCCACAATTAACCAAATAAACCTCACTGATATATACTGAACTTTTCACCCACCAGCGGACAACTACACCTTCTTCTCCAGTGTACATGGATCATTCTCCAGAATTGACCGTGTGATAGGCCATAATTCAATTCTCAACAAAATCCATAACACTGAATTACTGCAAAGCATCTTCTCAGATCATAAAACCATCAAAGTTGAAATCAATACCAGAAAGAACATAGATAGAAAGTGGAACTCTTGGAAACTGAACAAAAATCAAGGATGAAATAAAGAAATTCGTGGATTCCAATGAGAACGAAAATACTACCTAACAGAACCTATGGGATACAGCCAAAGCAGTGCTCACAGGTCTGTTAATCTCCATAAATGCACACATCTGGAAGGAAGAAAGAAAACAAATCAAGGAACTAACTCTACAGCTTGAACAAGTAGAAAAAAAACAACAGAGGAACCCCTCGGGCATCAAAAGAAATGAGATCATAAAGATTAGAGCAGAGCTAAATGAATTAGAGAATAGAAAAACAATTGAAAAAATCGAAAAGACCAAAAGCTGGTTTGTAGAAAAGATCAACAGAATTGACAAACCACTGGCTAAACTTACTAAACAAAAGCAGGAAAGGAAACAAATAACCCAAATTAGAAATGAGAGGGGAGTTGTCATCACAGATGCAACAAAAATCAAAAACATCATAACAGAATACTATCAAAAATTGTACCCTAACAAATTTTAAAACCTAGTGGAAATGGACCAATTCCTTGACTCATACCACCTACCCAAATTATCACAATGTGAAGCAGAACAACTTAATAAATCCATCACAAAAGAAGTGATTGAGAATGTCATCAAAACACTGCCAACGAAAAAAAGTCCGGGCCCAGATGGCTTCACAGCAGAATTCTACCAAGTATTTAGAGAAGAGTTATCCTCAATGCTACTGAGAGTATTTCACAGTATAGAAAAGGATGGAGTACTCCCAAATTCATTCTATGAAGCCAGCGTAACCCTGATATCTAAGCCAAGGAAAGACCCAAGAAAGAAAGAGAACTACAGACTGATATCACTCATGAATCTAGATGCAAAAATCTTCAACAAAATTCTTGCCAATAGAATACAACAACATATCAAGAAAATAATCCATCATGACCAAGTGGGATTCATACCAGGGATGCAAGACTGGTTCAACATCAGAAAAACAACTAATGTGATTAACCACATAAATAACACAAAAGACAAGGATCACCTGATTTTCTCCATTGACGCTGAAAAGGCATTTGATAAAGTCCAACACCCATTCATGCTAAAAGCTCTTAGCAAAATGGACATAGACGGCAAATTCCTCAGCACAATAAGGGCCATTCATACAAAGCCAATTGCCCACATCATCCTGAATGGAGAGAGACTGAAAGACTTTCCTTTGAGATCAGGAACTAGACAAGGATGCCCACTGTCACCTCTCCTATTCAACATTGTGCTAGAAGTTCTAGCCAGAGCAATTAGACAAGACCAAGAAATAACGGGCATCTGCACTGGCGAAGAGGAAGTTAAAATCTCCCTGTTTGCACTTGATATGATTGTGTATGCAGAGAGCCCCAAGCAATCTATAAGTAAGCTATTCAAACTGACAGAAGAGTTCAGCAAAGTCTCAGGTTACAAGATAAACATAAGTAAATTAGTAGGATTCCCTTATACCAACAACGAGACTGTTAAAGAAGAAATTATCAGATCAATACCATTTATTATAGCCCCTTAGAAGATAAGGTACCTAGGAATTAATCTAACCAGAGAAATAACAGACCTTTTCAAAGAGAACTACAAGCCCTTACTACAAGAAACTAAGAGACACTTAGATAAATGGAAAAACCTATCCAATTCATGGACAGGAAGACTTAACATTCTGAAAATGTCTATTTTACCCAAAGCAATTTATTTATATAATGCAATCCCAATACCAGTTCCAGCATCATTTTTTAATGAGATGGAGAAACAAATCACCAATTTTGTTTTGGAAAGGGAAGAAGCCCTGGATAAGTAAGGTACTACTAAAGAAGAAGAACACACTGGGAAGCCTCTCATTACCCGACCTTAGAATATACTACACTACCACAGTGGTCAGAACAGCCTGGTACTGGTACAAGAACAGATAGATGGATCAATGGAACAGAACTTAGACCCCAGAGATGACACCATCTGCCTATGAACAGTTGATATTCAACAAAAGCCCTAAGACATTAAACTTGGGTATAAACAGTCTCTTCAACAAATGGTGCTGGAAAAATTTGTTATACATCTGCAATAAACTGAATCAAGATCCGTATCTTGCACCTTACACAAAAACCAACTCCAAATTTATAAAAGCCACCCATAAAAGACCTAAATATCAAATCTAAAATGATAAAACTCATAAAAGAAAAGGTAGGAACAACAATGCAAGTTTTAATACACAATGAGGACAGACTCCAAAATCTGTCAAAGAAACCACAATCATCAGAAGAGAAAATAGACAAATGGGAACTATTAAGAATCAAAGACTTTTGCTCATCCAAAGACTTTATTAGTAGAATTAAAAGAACATCCACAGAATGGGAAAAAAATATTTGGCAACTCTGTGTCAGACCGATGCATGATCTCCATAATCTTTAAGATACTACAAAATATCAATAATAAGAAGATAAACCATCCAATTAAGAGTTGGGCAAAGGAGATGGACAGACACTTCACTAAAGAGGGGATCCAGGCAGCCGAGAAACACATGCAGACATGTTCAAGATCTTTAGTTATTAAAGAAATTCAAATGAAGATGACAATGAGATACCACCTCACCCCAGCAAGATTGGCCATGATCCAGAAAACACGAAACAACAAATGCTGGAGAGGCTGTGGAGAAAGTGGAACCCTCCTACACTGTTGGTGGGATTGCAAAATGGCCCAGCCTCTTTGGAAAGCAATCTGGTGCTTCCTTAAAAAAATGGATATCGATATACCATTTGACCCAGTAATTCCACAACTTGGAATATATCCTACAGAATCAAGGCCTTTCACACCAACGGACACATGCACGATAATGTTTATCGCAGCACAGTCCACGATAGCAAAAAAATGGAATCAACCCAGATGTCCAACAACAGAAGGATGGATAGGTAAACTATGGTACATATATTCAATGCAGCACTATGCAATGATAAAGAATAACGATGATTCCAGGAAATATCTCCTAACCTAGTTTCAACTGGAAGACATTATGTTGAGTGAAAGTAGTCAGCGGCAAAGAGACAAATACTGTATGAGACCTCTACGATAAGATCTCAAAAACAGACTTTTGTATAGAAGAAAAGACTCTTTGAGAGCTGCAAGGGAGGGGATGGAGGAAGAGCGAGGGGGGAAGGTTTAGTTTAGATAGTTGCTAGAAATCTGATTTGGAGAAAGCGGTGATAGCGCACATTAGAAACATGAACAACATTAAGTGGACTTCAGCATAACTTGAGTACTCCTTCCATCCTAACCCAATATCACAAGGATAGAGTAGCTAGGGTAGGGGGCAGGGGACCATGCTCTTAGGGGAAATCAAGGCCACTTGGCACAACTAGCTTTTGCTAAGAGAGCTCTCTGCACCCCACATTGGTGAGTGGCGTCTAGGGTCTTAAAAGCTGCCAAGGTGCCATCCGAGGACACAGCAAATGGTCCCAACTCAGCAGGAACAGATGCTCACCGAGGACCAAAATGACATGCGGTAAAGACAACCTAGAAGATAGACAGACCCGCAAGAGTGGGTGCCTTCATCAACTTGGGACCAGAAGAATTGGATGGTGCCTGGCCACCACCAGTGGTAGCCATGATGGAGCTCACTAGGTTGAGTCTCACTGGCAACATAAGAATAAAAAGGGGTGCATCCTGAGATCTCCACTTAAAGACCTCAATTGATGGTCCAGCGGTTTCGGGGTTCCCCTGAGAGTATGGCCCCTGGCCCTGATGCTGCCCCTACCCATAAATTATAAAAAATGTCCACTCTTTGGACAGGAATGGATTGGACTTGGCAATGCAGAGTGACCATATATTGGTTGCAGTTTATGGTTCTATACGTCTATAGTATATCATCCTGCTGACCTCTGGCTGGAGGAAGGAGAGTGGGTGGAGAGGAGTGGAAAGGAGGCTATTGGGAAGATGAGACATGTATGGAGCAGAGTGGAATAGTGTGCTGTCACTGGGCAGGGAGAGCAGTGGAAGCTGCATATAGGTGGGCACGTAATTTTGTAAGGGAATGTACATTTTCATTCAGTCACGTTACATTAAAAAAAAAATCAAAAATTTAATTCACCTTGACCAAGTTGGATTCATACCAGTGATGCAAGGTTAATTCAACATTAGAAAAACAGTTAACTGATCAACCACATAAACAGAATAAAGGATAAGACTCACCTGATTTTTTCAACTGATACAGAAAAGGCATTTGACAAAGTCCAATACCCTTTTCTGCTACATATTCTCATCAAAATAACAACAGAGGTGAAACTTCTCAAGCAATCAGGGGCATCTCTGGAAAGCCAAATGCCTACATCATCCTGAATGGAGAAAGACTGAAAGAATTCCCCTTGAGAACAGTAACTAGACAAGGATGCCCACTCTCACCATTTCCATTCAACATTGACAAGACTAAGAAATAAAGGGCATGCACATCAACAAAGAAGAAGTAAAAATATCCATGTTTGCAGATGATATGATTGTACATGCCGAGAATCCTAAAAAATACATATGTAAACTAATGGAACTAATGGAGGAGTTCAGCAAATGATCAGTATAAAAGATGAACGTAAGTAAATCATTAGGATTCCTTTATGTCAAGAAAGAGATCATCAAAGAAGAAATTACCAAATCACTACTTTTTACTATAGCCCCCAAGAAGATAAAATACTGGGAATAAATCTAACTAGAGAAATAGGAGACCTATACAGAGAGAACTGCAAGATCTCATTGCAAGAAACCAAAACAGACTTACATAAATGGAGAAACCTACCTTGCTCACGGAGAGGAAGAGCTAGCATTGTGAAAACATCTATTTTACCCAAAGTGATCTACATATTCAATGTAATCCCAACGAAAGTGCCAGTATCATTTTTTAATGGGATGGAAGTCAATTCTCTTCGTTTGGAAGGGAAACAATCCCTAGACAAGTAAAGTACTACTGTAGAAGTGAAACACTGTGGGAGGCCTCACACTACCAATCATACAAACAATTGCACTGCCAGGGTGGTCAAAACCACCTGGTACTTGCACAAAATGAAACATACAGATCAACAGAAGAGTTAAGACCACAGAGATGCCAGCATCCTCTTATGAACAGCTGATATTCAACAAACTCCCTATGACTATAAACTGGGGTAATATCAGTCTCCAACAAATGGTATTGGTAAAATTGGATATCCATTTGCAAAAAACTGAAACAAGGCCCTTATCTCACACCTTACAGAAAAACTAATTCAAATCGGATAAATGACCCAAATAGCAAACGTAAAACGATAAAGATCATGCAAGAAAATATAAAGTCAACAGTAGAAGTTCTAATAGAAGGCTTACATGGACTTCAAAATCTGACAAAGCACGATCAAGAGAAGAGAAAATAAATAACTAGGAAATACTAAGAATCAAACACTCTTGCTCATCCAAACACTTTACCAAGAGAGTTAAAAGACCATCTACAGAATGGGAAAAGAATGTTTGGCAACAACCTGTTGGACTGAAGTCTGATCTCCATAATCTACAAGGCACTGCAAAATATCAACAAGAATCAGGAAAATACCCAGTTAAGTGATGGACGAACGATACTGACAGACACTTCACCCTCTGTGGCATCCGGGCAGCCAAAAGACACACTATGAAATGCTCACGATCCTTATCAATCAGAGAAATTGAAATTAAACTTCAATCAGATGCCATGTCACTGCAACAAGGTTGGCCATAATCCAGAAAACACAAAACAAGAAATGTTAGAAAGGCTATGGAGAGATTAGAACTCTCCTATACTGCTGGTGGGATTGCAAAATGGTACTACCTCTTTGTAAAGCAATCTGGTACTTCCTTAAAAAGCTGGAAATAGATACAGCATTTGATCTAGTTGTCCCACTGCTCAGAATTTATGCTACAGAAACATAGACTGTCACATGAACAAACACACACACACTAATTTTAATTGCAACACGGTCCACGATAACAAAATGATGGAATCAACTTAGATGCCCATTGACAGATGAATGGATAAATGAACTATGATACACATACTCTGTGGAACTATGCAGTGATTAAAAACAAGTGATGATTTTAGGAAACATCTCATAACCTGGATTCAATTGGAAGATGCTATGCTGAGTGAAATCAGTCAGTGGCAAAAGAATAATCATTGTATGAGACCCCTGATATAAGGACTTAAGAACAGACTTATGTACAGAAGAAATGACTCTTTGACGGCTTCAAAGGTTAGAAGGGAGGGCGAGGGTTAGTCATAGATTAGATAGTTGATAGAAACTTGGTTAGGTGAAACTAGTGACAGCACACAGTAGAAAGTAGATCAACTTAACTGGGTATCACCACAGATTGAAAGCTCTTCTATTCTCAACTCAGTATTGCAAGGATAGCACAGCAGGGCCAGGGTGTGGGGGACAATGCTCCTGGTGGATACTAAGGGAAATGGGCATAATCAGCTTATTTCTAAGAGAATCTTCTTCACCTCACATTGGTGAGTGGAGTCTAGGGTCTTAAAAGCTGACAAGCTGCCATCTGAGGTACACCAAATTGTCCCAACTCATCTAGAACAGAGGATCACCAAGAACACCAAAGACACAAGGAAAAAAGAGCTCAGGAGACAGAAGGACCCGGGTGATTAGGAGACTGTATCAACATGTGATTAGAAGAACCAGATGGTGCCCAGCCAGCACCAAAGACAGCCGTGATGAGACACACAATGCTGAGTCCCTGTGGCAACATGGGTGCAGCTCAAAGATTCCACTAAAAGACCACAATTGATGGTCTGAAGGCCCAGGGTATCCCCTGGGAACACGGTCCCTAGACCTGTTGCTGCCTTTGTCTGGAAAACATACTGAGGTCAACTCTTCAGACAAAAATGAACTAGACTTGGGGACACAGTGTGACCATATGGCATGTGTACTTTATGATTCAATGCTTTTATAGGGGGCTGTCTTACTGTTGTCTTTCTAGATGGGAGAGGAGGTAGTGGGGAGGAGGAGCAGGAGCTTGTTAAGAGGATAAGACAAGTATAAAATGAAAAGGAGCAACGTGCTGTCACAGGGCAAGGACAGCAGAAGTAGCTACAGATAGGGGGACATGCAAAATTGATTTGGATTGTATATTTTCATTTAATCACAATAAAAAAATAACTAAAAAAATAACTGAAATAAAAATTATCCATTGAAAACCCTAAAAAAAAGAAGAAATATCCACTGTGAGTAAATGAAGATTGGCAATAGCTTATTCTCATGATAATTACATTCTCATGAGAACATAGTAACTGAGAAAGTGAATCTTATCTTGCAGAAATAAAAGCAAATCTGTCAAAAGTTTACAAAATTCATGTAACTGAGAGGCATCACTGAATACAATGTTCAATCTGAAAAAAACAAAAAACAGGCTCTAACTCAGGGTTCTTAAGTTTCAGGCGTTTTAAGCAACTCCCCTCTTAAGGCTAAACACAATAAAATCAGGCTGTGTTGTTTCCAAAGAAGTCTAGAGGTACGAAAATTGGATGGGACACTGGGTGTTCTGTGGATCTTGAAAGGAGCATCCACCAAACTACTGAAAATCATGGCCTACCCAAGTTGACACATAACACTAATCATCACCTGTGGTAAGCAAAAGACAAATCATCATCACCTCCACACACATAAAAATAATTTTAAAAAAATATGATGACATCTCTACAAAAGTTTTATCTAAGCTGAGTATGAATTATTAAGAGAGGAGAAAACATTTAAGAAGATTTCACTTTAAGATTCACAGAAGTCCAGCTGCTTCTCTCTGGGTCAGCCCATCTCTCTGGGTTAGCCCAAGGACACTCCCCCCTGCCCTCACAGCATTTCTTGAGATAAGCCTAGCTTCTAAGGAGAAAGTAGCTTCTTTCCATATAATCTAAGGTCAGCTGCTTATCTAGTGCCTCTTTAAGCATGCTATGCCAATGAAACTGCAATATGAAAATATGCAAACCTGCTAATACCAATAAGGAGACTGTACAGAGATTTCTTTGTTTTCTTTAGAAAACGTACAAAAGGGATGTTTTGATAAGATTATCATAATACGAATATGAAGGGTAAGCATGAATTAACAGATTAATGAACAGTGGGACTGTAAAAGACTTTTAGATATAAAGAACATTGTGTGCAGTATCCAAACTGTGGGAAACAATGGTACCTATGAGATGTGCCAATAAAGTTTGCAAACTCATCCTAGGAAAAATTCTATATGCCTCATTGCTGACTATCACTATGGTCACCTTGGAAGTACTCCCCTTGGGAAGCTAGGCACCAATACCAGTGTCTAGTCCACCCTTCAAAGCAATTTTGGAGCTCATTTTCTGGAGTGGCCATCAGACGTGTCATCATGTTACTTTTGATGTCCAGAATGTCATCAGATATCTTCCTTTCAATATTTCCTTTATCTTCAGGTAAAGAAAAAAGTCAGTAGGGGCCAAATTCAGATGAATAAAAAAGGTGTTCTAATACAGTTATTTGTTTACTGGCTAAAAACTCCCTTTACAGACAACGCCATTGTGAGCTCGTATATCGATGTGTTGCAACGGCCATTGTGAAAAGTTCAGGTCATTTTCATCTAACTTTTCCAAGCAGCCTTTTCAGCACTTCCAAATAGTAAACTTGGCTATTTGTCCAGCTGGTAGAAATTCATAATGAACAATACCTCTGATATCTAAAAGTGTTAGCAACATCTTTTTGACTCTTGATTTGGACTGATAGAACCGCTTTGGTCGTGGAGAATTGAGTGACTTCCTTTGTGCACTTTGATGCTTTGCTTCAGGGTCATATTGGTACACCCATGTTTCATCACCAGTCATAACATGGACCAAAACATCACTTTGCCTCTCCAAAGTCTTGCCAAACTTCAGCTCTCCTTTAAGTTTGTCCATCAATGAGTTCCTTTAGGACCATTTTTCTACACATCTTTCTCATGCCAAGATTTTCAGTTAAGATTTTCCTAACAGTTTTTCTATCCACGTTTACTTGGTGTGCTATGCTTCTCAGTGTCAGTTGACAATTTTAACACACAATTCAATGAATTTTTGCAATGTTTTCATCATTTCTGCTTGTTACTGGCCACCCTGACCTCTCTTCATCAGTTATGCTTTCTCTCCCCTCAGAAAAACATTTAATCCATTTGTACATTGCTGTTTTCTTCATGGCACTATCTTTACAAACTTGGACTACCATATCCCTACTTTCATTCACACTCTTGCCAAGCTTAACAATAAATGTAATGTTTGTTGCACACAAAAACATGCAACAACAATAATGAACTCCGCTCAGCAAGATATCACCATACATCAACACAAACACAACTGTGACACACTGATATTCCATGGTTATAAAACATTACCAAGTAGTTTGTAGTTTGTACAGTGCTGCCAATATAAATGCACAGTGGCAAGTACATGAACCTAATTGTTAGACCTTGTATATGTTGCTGTGTGTTCCTGATTGTAATAGAGAGAAGATCAGTGTTACCATCATTTTAATTTATGCATACTTTCTGGCTATAGCATAGACAGTAAATTAGATAATAGAAATATTGAGATAAAAAAAGAAATATTGAGATCAAGGATGTTAACAGGATCAAAGAAGTGATGTGATGGTGGGCTGAACTAAGGCAGTGGTAGTGTGAAGAGGATAATAATTTAAAAAATAGCAGCTGCAATAATGTTAGAAGTAGTGGATGACTGGAGTAAAGAAATAATCAAGGAAGCAGCTCACTTATCCACATTATGGAAATGAACTGATAATGATTAATTGAGTGGAATGTGTCTGTATGCTGAGGAGTGGGTGAGAGGAAGAAATTGGAGTCAGCTTTAAACACATTGAACCTAAAGTGTTTACAATATAACTAACAGGAGATGCTGAATAACCAATTGGACAATAAAAGGACAATAAGATGATGAAACTTTCAGCAATAGTGTCCATCGTTGTCCACAATGGTGGATTTTATATTAAAATCTATTTTATCTGAGATTAGTTTTGCCACACCCACTCTTCTTTGTATATGAGTGTGGCCAAATTGTAGGTACTAGTTGAAAGCACAGGAGTTCGGCTTACCCAAGAAGAGTGTTAATTTTATTCCAGTGAATACTAAATACCAACCCAGATAAATGTTTATACAAATACATATTCAAAATTTTTACAAGAAAGTCTTCATAAATAAATTAAAATGAGGAACAAAACCCAGAAAAAAATGGTGAAAGATAGTATTGGTGTGATGGCGTCAAAAGCTAGAAACAGATCCTTGAACATCATTGGGAGATGACTATGTGAGTACGGACATATGGTCAGCCTGCTTTTCTCCATCAAATCCAAGACCCCTTTTTTATTTTATTCCTCATAAAGTGTCCACTTAAGGAAATGAACTCATAATGATTGAGTGGGGTGTGTCTGTATGTTGATGAGTGGGTGACAGGAAGCATCTTGTAAGAAGACATTATGCTGAGTGAAATCAGTCAGCAGCAAAAGGACTGATACTGCATGAGACCAACATGAGGTGCAGAAGACTGTCTTAGCAATATGCTAGTTATACCAATGGGCCTCGATGTCCCCTGAGAGCATGGCTCCCTGGCCCCCAGCCCCTGCTACTCTGTCCTAGCAATATTGGGTTAAGATTGGAGGAGTGATCATCTTATGTTAAGGTCCAGTTAAATGTCTTTATTTCATCCTTAATTTCTTCTATAGTCCATGGCTTTTTGAGCAAGATGTTGTTCAGTTTTTGTGAATTCCAATTTCTATCTGCTGTTGACTTATACTTTTATGGCTTTATGGTCTGAGAAAATGCTTTGCAGTAACTCAGTGGGGTGGGTTTTTTTGAAATTTATTTTGTGTGTCAACACATGGTCTGTTCTGGAAAATGTTCCTTGTGCGCTGGAGAAGAAGGTGTAGATATCTGCTGATGGACAAAAAGTTCTGCATATGTCTATGAGGTCTAGTTGGTTAACTGTGGCAATAAGATCTTCTGTGTCTTTATTGAGCTTTCTTCTAGAAGATCTGTTTAATGTTGAGTGTGGAGTGCTGAAGTCTCCCACTATACTGTGGAGTGATCTGTCTCATTTTCGAATGTAGCCAGTATTAATTCAACATATTTAAGGTGCATAAATGTTTAATGTTGTTAAGTCCTTCTTGTATACTGAAACTTTCAGCAGTAGTGTCCATCGTTGTCCACAATGGTGGATTTTATATTAAAATCTATTTTATCTGAGATTAATTTTGCCACACCCACTCTTCTTTGTATATTATAAGCTTGGTATATATTCTTCCACCCTTTAATTTTCAGCTTGTTCATATCTTTAAGTCTAAGGTAAGTTTCTTGCAAGCAACTCCTTACTGGAGTGTTCAGACCATTTACATTCAATGTAATCATCAATAGGTATGTGTTTTGTGCTGTCACTGTTGTGTTTATTTTTGTGTTTCTGTTTTCTCTATTGCTCTTACTGTTCTGTTCTGGGACATTTTCCTTTATGGGTTGATTTTTCACCCTTCTCAGTGTTTGCTTTGTGTTTGTTGAGACTCCTGTATTATGTTTCTTGATTTATTACATCTTCATTATGCTTTGCTGCTACCCCTGTGATCCTCCTTAATAAGCTATGTTTAAACCCAATTTTAACTTCTACATGTCTTATGAACTTCCTCTCCATCTGGAAGGACTGTAACTACTGTACTGCATCCCTCTTTTTAGTATGATGATATCATAGTTTTCATAATATGATCAGCAGATCACTTCTTTTAATATTAAAGCATTGATTGAGTTTTGTGCCTTCTGTAACTGGTGGGTTTCTGGATGATGTGTCCTGTATTTTCTCCTAAAATACAGAGTTAATGGTTCTGTTCTTGTAAGCCAAGAGCTTTTTCTAGTACTTCTTGTAGCTTTCGTTTGGTTTTTAGAAAGTCTCTGAATTTCTGTTTATCTGAGAATGTCTTACTTTCATTTTCATATTTGAAAGACAGATTTGCAGGATATATAGTTCTTGGTTGGAAGTTCTTCCCCTTCAAGGCTTTGAATGGGTATCCCATTGCCTCCATGCCAGTATCATTTGTCTTGAGAAGTCTAACTAAAGCCTACAGAGTTTCCCTCTGAATGCTAGCTTTGCTTTGAGTCTCACTGCCTCTAAGAGTTTCTGCTTATGTTTCACTTTGCTAAGATTGATTATAATGCGTCTTGGAGTCTTTTGGGGTCTAAGTTGAGTGGCATTTGATATGCATGTTGGGTATCTATGTTCTCTTCTTTCATAATTTCAGAGAAATTTTCTGTTAGCATAGCAGCTCAACAGCAATACTCTCTGTATTCTCAGGAGTCCCTCTCTGTTCGGGAACTCCAATTAATCATAGATTGTTCCTCTTGATAGAATCCCACATGCTTCCTAATGCTTCTTGTTTCATTTCTGTAATTTTTCCACATAGATGCTGGAGTGAGTAGCTCTGTCTTCCAAGTCAAAAAGTCTATTTTCCATTTGTTCAATTCTGTTTTCTTGGATTTGAATTGGAATTTCTGTTTCTTTGATCTTGTTACTGATCTGTTGGATTTCAGAATACTGGTACTCCATCTGTTTGAACAACTTCGTTAATTTTCATTTTGTTCTGCAGTGTTTTGCATAGTGTCTAGGAGGTCTCTATATGTATTCGTTTTGTGCTAAACCTCTGGTAGTTCTATAAAGGCTTCTTTGTCTGGGAAGTTCTTTAGTTCTTTCTTTTATGGGCCTTCTGGAGCCATAGGTGAATTTTTCCTTAAGTTTCTGTCTAAAGTTTGTTGCTTTTGGGGCATCTAGAGTTTGTCTACTTTCCCAGTGCTACCTCAACAGGATCTAAATCACAGTCTGACATCACTTCTATGTACTCCAGTGACTGGGCCCTGTGGAATCTCTGGAGTAGCAGCCTCTACCTCCTGGTTTGCAAAGACATAGCCCTACCTATGGAGTCACTGGGGGGCCATCAGCTGACCCAATGATGTGGGTCAGTAATGGCTGGAAGAGATGCCATCAGGATGCACTACTGTTATTTCTGTAGGTAGTCTTACATTGGAAGGTAAAAACTGTCTGACAGATTCCTAAACCAGTCAGGCTTTCAGGTGTTCAAGCCCCTCTTTCTAGCTTGCAAAGTAGGCACCTCTATATCCAATCCTAGATGCTATAAACTAGTTCAAAGTACGAAAAGGCTACTGTCCTGCTGTCATCTGCTGCTGGGCCCCACCCTTAAGGTCAGTCTGTGCTAAACACAGCTTTTCTGTTGGAAAAGTGCTCCTTGGGCTGGTACTGCCTCCCAGCCTGGGAATTAGTCCCCATTGAGGCCTATGTTTGGGTAACTCTGCCTCAAAGTTGAATAAGATACTTAAGCTCCGCTGCCTACTGAGGAAAAGCCAATTCAGTGGTGGAGATTCAGAGAGAGTAGAAGAGCCAAGGTGCACAGAGTCCAGAGTTGGGCTCTCAAAACGTGTCTATTCCACCAGTTGGTCCTGTCAGCAGTGTGGCTGAGCTGTGATGCCAGCTAGCCCAAGCCCTGCCTGCTGGCTAAGACAGAAAAAAAAAGGCAGGCGTTGCCTCCTAGCCTGGGAATTAGACCCTGGTGAGGCCTCTGTTTGTGTAACTCTGGCTCTCAGTTGAACAAGATGGTGTCCTGCACAAACTTCCCAACTCCCCCTCTCACTGTGAAATAGCCAATTCTATGGCAGAGATTCAGAGATAGTAGAGGAGCTGAGGTGCAGAGAGTCCAGAGCCAGGATCTCAAAATGTGGCTATTTTGTCTGCTGGTCCCATCAGCAGTGTGACTGAGCTTGCCACCAGTTAAGCCCAAGCCCCACCTGCTGGCTAAGACAGGGGAAAAAATGGTGGGCACCTGGCTCCTTGCCTGGGAATTAGCCCCTGCAGAGGCCTCTTTTTAGGTAACTCCACCTCCCAGTCTAACAAAATGGTGTCCTGCACAAGCTTTCCTGCCCACTTTGGAATAGCCAATTCTATGGTGATGATTCAGAGAGGGTGGAGAAGCTGAGGTGCACAGAGTCCACAAACAGGCTCTCAAAATGTGGCTATTTTGCCTGCTGGTCCCATCAGCAGTGTGGCTGAACTTTGCTGCCAGTCAAGCCCAAGCCCCACATGCTGGCTAAGGCAGAGCAAAAAAAGTTAAGAGTTACCTTCTGTCCACTAGAGCCAGCATTCAACAAGGGCGAGGGTCAGTGAAAGAGACAAAGTTTTCTGTTCAGTCACATGTAGTCCAAATTGACAGCCCCATGCTGTGTCCTAGGGCTCATTGGGTGTCCAGAAGTCTTTGTTTAATTATAAATTCATGCCTTAGTTTTCAGTCTAGTCCACCATCTTGATTCTGCCCCCCATAATTTTGATCAATTTAACTAGCCCTCCTAAGCTTCTTGTTCTTCAGCAAAGGAACAAACCAAGAATAATAACAATATCTATCTCACCAGGCTATTGTGAGAAGGAATTTAAGCATTATATTGGAAAATACCACAAACTCCAAAGAGCTCTAAAGTACCATGAAGAACTGATATTCTTAGTAACATGTACACACTGTCATTTATCACTAGTCACCTGTTTTGTGTCTTACGTTGCAGTTATTTCTTATGTCATTGCAATGTAAATATAAAGGTAGATATTTTGCTTACATTTTGAGTCCTAATTTCTCAGCAAATATCGACATGACAAGGTGACAAAGCATATGCCATACCTCTAGATAGCATCAATAATACACCAGGCTATTACTAAAGTTGTTGTATTTAAAATAGATGAGATCTCTGCCTTCCAGGCCTTTCGTCTAATTGTATCTGCAGGAAGTACAGTTGCCTGTAGCTGAGTGCTGGTGAGGCACAATAAAGAAAACAGCATTCAGATGTTGGAGGATTCCTGCAAACATCACTTGGTAAGAAAGTTAGAGGCTTCTACCAAGTTGCATGTATTCATCACTGACATAGTTCAAGCTGCCATTTTCATATATGTACCTTGCAAAGGTCTTTTCAACTGTCTCTGTCCTCAGAAAATGTATTCTCAAGCCTGTAAAACCCAATACTTTCTTTAATAACAAATATTTGTTATTCATAATTAATACTTACATAGTTATAATATAACTTGTTTATGCATATGTAATTTTAAAAGAAAAATCAATAAGATTCCCTATGTTTAAGAAGATAAAATAGTATACAAAGATTGCCAATTAGGTTAGCAAACTCATCCTAGAAAAAGTTCTGTATATCTCATTGTTGAATATCACCATGGTCACCTTTGCAGTGCTGATGCCAGTGCCTAGTCCACCCTTCAAAGCAATTTTGAAACTGCTTTTCTGGAATGACCATCAAAGCTGTCATGGTATTATCCTTGGTGTCCTGAGTGTCATCAAAATGTCTCCCTTTCAATATTTCCTTTATCTTTGGATAAATAAAAAAGTCATTGGGAGCCAGACTGGGTAAGTAGGGAGTGTGTTCCAACAGTTACTTGTTTACTGGCTAAAAACTCCCTTACAGGCAACAATACAATTAAGTCCATGAGCTTACCTCTGTACCACCACGCCATCATGCACAATGGCTATTTCAGAAAGAGTTCCAAAATTTCTTTGAAATGGACTAGGCACTGGTGTTGGTACATAGCTCCCAACAGGAAGTACTTTGAAGGTGACCATAGTGACATTCAGCAATGTTGAATGTAGCCCTTAGAACAAGTAAGTTGTCAGATGTAATTGTTAGACTTTGCGTATTTCAATATTTAAATAATTAGTCCCTGACTTACAATGAATTTTTGTTTTGATACACAGCACTTTTGATAGTCTGTTTTGTTTTTATTTCTTACTTTTTTTGGTACATCTTATTTTTAGCAACATATGTTACATGCAATGTTATAGCACGTGATTGGCTGATGTTATTCTGAAATGTTCAATTCACTTGCAGATATTCAAAGATCAAATTTATAGAGATACTGATAATAAAAGGCAATAATAATGAAAGCTAAAAAAAGGAGATTACTGAATTAAGGGTCAACAAGAGTCATTGGAGTAGAACCCCTTTCAAAGCTGAGTACCACCTACACTTAGGCACAGCTATACTTGAAGACATAAAATGGCCAAATAAATGAGATTTCATGAAACAGTGGGGAATGCTTTGTAAAGCTGTAAATATAACAGTATAAATAATCTCCATTTAATTTTACCAAGCATGTATTTAGGAAAGTTTTGACAAATTATCAAGGACTTTCTTTGTGAGTATGTATAAAGAGAGTTAAAGTTTAAACTCAAACGATTATAAACTGGCTTTAATTGAATAGGAAATGAAAGTCGTGTGTGTGGCAAATTCTACTAGCTATTGACCAAAAATTAGTTTCTCCTTCCTGGACAAATAGCTAGACCCACTCTCTATCCTCATTAGCATTCTAACCAAAGGAAGAAAGCAGAAATGAAATACGTCATTTTCAGTCTTATTTTTTTCTTTTTTTTTTATGACTGAGTGAAAATGTACATTCCCATATAAATTTACATGCCCACCTATATGAAGCTTCCATTGCTGTCCCTGCCTGGTGACAGCACACTATTCCTCTCTGCTCCATATATGTCTCATCCTCCCAACAGTCTTCTTTCCCTTCCTCTCCACCCACTCTCCTTCCTCTAGCCAGAGGTCAGCAGGATGGTATTCTATAGATGCATATATATACTCAATGGAGCACTATGCAATGATAAAGAATAATGATGATTCCAGGAAACAACTCATAACTTGGTTTCAACTGGAAGACATTATGTTGAGTGAAAGTAGTCAGCAACAGGACAAATATTGTATGAGACCCCTATGATAAGATCTCAAAAACAGACTTATGTATAGAAGAAAAGACTCATTTTCAGGCTCTAACAGTGATATTAAACATCCAGTTATTACTGGCAAATGGAGATTCTGAAAGCTTCACTCCACTCACATCATTAAGGTCAATATGTGAAAGAAACTCCCCCTTATCTTATCCTGCCCCATTCTGCCCACAAACCTATCCCCTTACCTTATCTAGCCCATTATGCTCAAGATACCCTGCTTTGCACACCATCTCTATAAAAGCCTGCTCCACTTCCCCACTGGGGCCAGTCATTGGAGGTCTGTAAGTAAGCCACTGCTGGCCAGCTAGCATTACTTCAATAAATAGCTGCTTCTTCTCTCCTAGGGTGTTGGTTGATTTCCTATAACATTTGGTTTCCTGACTGGGAAACCAACCGTATTGGCCCCTTGAGCTGTCTACCTTCCCTGGCTTGGTTGCATCTGGACCACTTGGGGCCGACAGGACTGCACCACCCATTCCCTTTTGGGGGGGTCCTTCTCCATCTCTGACTCCGGGCACTCCCAAGCATGGGAACAATGGAACCCCGTAGGGTAAAAGAACCAGACCAAAAACCCAGTAAGAAAACAGTGCCAGGTAAGATCCCGTGGCCCTTAACCCAGTCAGGGCTACCCCTACGGGTAGAAGAGTGGATTGATCACCTCGTAGATCCAGTTGGATCTCAGAATAGGGATATCCCTGTCAGAAGGAAGTCTGTTGCGTGATTCTGTTTGTGTGCAGAGTACTCAAGTTCTCACCAGGTTGGAGCTCCCGTCTCTCTTGATACTAAATGTCTGGTAAGAGGAACGTCTGCCCCACTTAAGAAGAAAGCCCACTGGGGTGAATTCTGTCTGATTGATACTCTGTAATATGGGAAATAAGGCCTCTGTTCCTTATGTCTGTGTGTGTCTCTGTGATGTCTGTGTGTGTCTCTGTGATACTCCAAGGCAATAGCCATGGAGCTTGGGTGGGCTCATAACTGTGGTTCCATGGCACGTAGAAAGGCATAACGCTGTGGGTGCTCTGTCCCTCCACCTTGCAGTTTATATGGGGACACCTTCAGCCAATACAGTGCCTTAAACTTTTGTGAGAAGGGCAGCCAGCCGAGCGCCTGAGTGACAAAGTCCTTTGTTCGTATGTGAAAACTGTTTCTATATTATTTTGGGGGGTGCCAAAGGGTAGGATTTCATAGGTTGAATTGTGTGTGACTTGGCTGTGAGTCTCAATATGGTACCATTATTCCTCCCATGTGTTGTGAATCCTACCTCTGTAAGATTGGTGGTGGAGAACGGGACAGTTCTGTTAGTGAGGCAGGTCTCAAACTACAAGCTTGTAGATTACAATAGGAGGGTCAGAATCTAAGCCCACTGTATGAGACTGCATGGTGAAAAATTTCAAGAAGGGGTACAGTGGCAATTACAGACTTAAATTGGCCTCCTGAGGGCACCCTAGATGTGACCAGGGTCAGGGCTGTGTGGAAGGTAGTCACCAGTACCCCCAGACATCCAACTTGGATGTGGTTCCACACCAATAAGCAAGATCAGCACCCACCAGAGATTCAAGGAGCCCCAGAAGAAGAACCTCCTCTGTATTTCTCACCAACCTATAGCTCCAGAACGAGCAGGGCTCCCTGTACCTGAAACTGCTCTGCCTTCAGTTTCCTAGACTTTCAGAGTCAGAGCAAGGGGTGCTCAAAACAGAAACGTCCCTCAGACCTCAGACAGAAGTTCTTGGGTGGTATTAAAAATGCCCCTTAGAGAAATCCGAGGTATGGCCCACGTAATTATTACCAACTCTTTTACAACTGTAGATTTGCTCACTTGGAAACACCACATACCCTCCTACTGGGAGAAGCCCCAGGCCACCATCAAGCTCATGGAAACCACCCACCAGTGCACATGGGATGACAAAAGACTGTGTGAGTGCTGCAGAATGTGGACACCCTTTAACCCAAAGGCCCCTGAACAGAACTGAATCTCCCCCCAGGGGGATACTGGTATTTGCTGGTAACTGTTCGGACAAGGACTGAAAAAGCCAGCAGGAAAGCTATAGGAATCAAAAGGCTGCCTGGTTCTTGTTGGGTTAAAATAATGATGGTAGGTGCAAGGGACTGACAAAGGTCACTTCTGTGACAAACTCACTCCCCTTTGTCTTCCAAGTCAGAAATTCTCTCTTCCATTTGTTCCGTTCTGTTTTCTTGGCTTTGAATTGAAGTTTCTGTGTCTTTGATTTTGTTCTTGATCTGTTGGATTTCAGAGTACTGGTGTTCCATGAGATCGAACAGCTTGCTTAATTTTTCATTTTGCTCTGCTGCATTTTGTATAATGTCTAGGAGGGCTCTATATGTGATTCTTTTGAGCTCAACCTCCAATTGTTTCAGAAAGGCTCCTTCATCTGGGAAGGTCTTTGGTTATTATGGGAGCTTTCTGGAGCCATGGTAGGATGTTTCTTTAAATGTTTTGCTGGGGTTTGTTGCTTTGGGGACATCTAGAAGCTGTTTAGTTTCTCTGGTGTTGCCTCAACAAGAACTGAGATGAAGTTCTGAAAAGGAAGTTGATCGTCAGCTACCTCTGTATACTCCAGTGTCTGGGCTCTGTGGACTCTCTGGGGTAGCAGGCTTGGCCTCCTGACTGGCAAAGACACAGCCCTACTTATGGAGTCACTGGGGGGGGCATCAATTGACCCAATGCTATGGGTCACTGAAAGCTATAAGAGATGCCATCAGGCTGAATTGAGGTTATTTCTCTAGGCAGTCTTATTTTAAAAAGGTAAAAGTTATGTGACCACTTCCAAAATCAGTCAGGCCATCACGTGTGGGGACCCCCTCTTTCCAGCTAACAATGGGTGCACCTATTCTACTGTCCCAAGATAATGTGATGTATTTCAAAGTAGAGGCAGGTTGCTGGCCTGCTGTCATCCCCTGCTGGGCCCCACTCATAAGTCTGCACTGTGCTAAACACAGATTTTCTGCTGGAAAAGCAGTCACCAGGCTGACACTGCCTCCAAGCCTGGGAATTAGTCCATGCTGAGGCCTCTGGCTGGTTAGCTCCACCTCACGGTCACTCAAGATGGTGTCCCACACAAGCTATCCCACCCACCTCAAAATAGCCAAATCTATGGCAAAGATCCATAAAGAGAGAGTGGAGAGGATGTGGTGCTCTGAGTCTGGAGCTGGGCTCTCAAAATGTGGCAATCCACCAGCTGATCATGTCAACACTATGGCTCAGCAGAGCAGCCAGTTAAGCCTACCAGATGTGTGTCTCTTGTGCCATCTTGGCTCTGCCCCTCCAAATTTAGATTTTCTTTACTACCACAATGATAAGATGAAAATTGGGTCTATAGAGATGAACCTGGAAGTTGCATGTCTCAAGTGTTTAGGCAAAGAAGAGATTAGAATTACAGTTCAGCCTTTAGAGGTGGGAGAGATTTATTTAGGGGAAAGAGTATAAAAAAGACAATGGAAGAATCAGTCAGTTGGGTTTGGAGACTGGATGTGGTAGAAAGAGAATGTTGCAGTCAAAGCTCTTCTGAGAGTGGATACTTGGTGGAATTATCAGGATGATATGGATAGTAACTAAAAAATTATTTTTGCTGAGGAAGATCAGTTCACACACCCACAGAAACAATTTAATATCCCCTTGGTCAGATACAGAAAGACAGTGAGTTAACATTGACCTGGCGTTCTAGTGAAAAGAACCCAACATATGTAATTGATTCAGACATTTACTCTCTATTCTTGAAATTGACTTTAATCATAAGTGCCATATCTTGGGCTAGTGATTCAGACTTGAAAATAACTAATTTTTTGGAATTGAGGTACTATGGAAACATCTGTACGATTATTACTATAATTTAAAACCCATTCCTTATAAATAGTTGATGACTAATATCTATTCATTGTTGAATTAGAAACTCATACTGACATTAAATGAGCTTCCCAAAGGGGAATTTGTATTCTTGTACCAGCTGAAGTTATTCAGAAAATCACAAAAGCTTATTACTGAGTTATTGTCTTAATACTCATCAAATAGCCCAGCTGTGTTTGATACTCTCTAGAAGACTGCATTAAAATGGAACAATAGCAGAAACAACAAAGATTATAAAATAATACATTCACTTTCCTGGTTGATAATATCAGATATCAAAGAAACAGTAAGCTGTAATTTAACCTAGAAAAGAAATACTAGGGATTATAATCCTACAGTTACCTTCCTCAAACTAATGAGAACTCTATCTAAATATACATTTTTCATTATTTACTACAAATTTGACCCAAATACGTAACTAAATTCAAACCTATTGAACTAGATCAGACACTATGGAAAATCATGTTCTCATTTTTTTTATCTCTTTATCAGTAAGATATAGATGACATCTAAACTTGAAGTCCTTTCTTCTGAACTGTTCTCTGATCTCACTCTATCACTTCAGGGGAGAAAAAAAGAATAATCACCTTAATGTTTTGATTGTAATTACCAGAAATGTGTAAAATAAGAAGCTTATTGAAAATTAAGTGCCCAGTATAGTGATATAAGCAATGCTTTTGAATCTGAAAATGAGTATTTAAAATCCAATGATTCCATTTACCCTGGACAATTAACAGCTTTTCACATCTTAAATTTTCTTTATCATAGCTATGCAGTAACATTATCAATCACATAGATTATTGTGAAGGGCAATGATATAATTGCTAGTGTACCTAGGTGAGAACCTTTAGTTACCACCGAGTTGTTCTTGTTGTTGTTAGGTACCATCAAGTCAGTTCTGATTCATAGTGACCCTAAGAACAACAGAATGAAACATTGCCCAGTCCTGTGCCAGGCCAACAATCATTTTTATGCTTAAACCCAGTGCTGCAGCAACTTTGTCAGTCCATCTCCTTGAAGAGCTTCCTCTTTGTTGCTGACCCAGTTTATCAAGCATGATGCCCATCCCTAGAGATTGATCCCTTCTCACAACACTGTCAAAGTATGTAAGACCCAGTTTCACCATCCATCCTCCCAAGGAGCACTCCAATTGTACTTCTTCCAGAATGGACTGTTTGCTCTTTCTGCCATCCGTAGTATGTTCAATATTCTCCAACACCATAATTCAAATGTGTCAGTTATTCTACTGTCTTCCTTACTGGCTGTCCAGTTTTTGTATGAATATAATGCAATTGAAAATATCATGGCTTGGGTCAGGCACACCTTAGTCTTCAAGGTGACATCTTTACATTGCAACACTGTAAAGAGGAATTTTACATCAGGTTTTCTTAATGAAATGTGCCTTGATTTCTTGACTGCTTCTTCCATGGGTGTTGATCGTGAAATTAAGTAAAATGAAATCCTTGACAAACTCAGTCCTTCCCCCATTTATCATTGCTGCTTACTGGTCCAGTAGTAAGGATTTCTGTTTTCTTGATGTTGAGGTGTAACCCATAATGAAGGCTGTGGTCTTTGAACTTCATCAGTAAGTGTTTCAAATCAACTTCATTCCAGGAAGCAGTGTTGTGTCATCTGTATAATGCAGGCTACTTATGAGTCTTCCTCCAATCCTGATGCTCCATTCTTCTTCATGTGGTCCAGCTTCTCAGACTACTTGCTCAGCATGCAGGTCAAAGAGATATGGTGAAAGGATGCAACCTTGTTGCACAAGTTTTCTGACAAACTGTGCAGTGTCCCCTTGTTCTGTTCTCTCAGCTACTTCTTGATCCAAATATGGATTCCTCATGAGCCCAATTAAGTGTTCTGGCATTCCCATTCTCTTCAATGTTAGCTATAATATGTTATGAGCCGCACAATCAAATGCGTTGCATAGTAACTAAAACACAGGTCAATATCCTTCTGGTATTCTCTGCTTTCAGTCGAGATGTATCTGACATCAGTAATGATATTCCTGGTTCCACAACCTCTTCTGAATCTGGCTTGAATTTCTTGTTGTTCCCTGTCAGCATACTGTTTGAATGATCTTGAGCAAAATTTTACTTGCATGTGACATTAATGATATTGTTTGATAACATCCACATTTTGATGGATCATCTTTCTTGGGAATAGGCATAAATATGGATCTCGTCCACTTGGCTGACAAGACAGCTGTCTTCCAAATTTCTTAGCATAGATGAGTGAGCACTTCCAGTGTCAAATTCATTTGTTGAAACACTTCAATTGATATGCCATCAATTTCTGCATCCTTGTTTTTCCCCAATGCCTTCAATGCAGCTTCAACTTCTTCCTCAGTACCATAAGCTCCGGATCATACACCACTTCTTGAAATGGTTGAACATCAACAAGTTCCCTCCAGTATAAAGACACTGTATATTCTTCACATCTTCTCTTGATGCTTTCTGAGTTGTTTAATATTTTTTCTTCAGCATCCTTCACTATTGCAACTCAAGGCATGAATTTTTTCTTCAGTTCTTTGATCTTGAGAAACGAGGAGGATTTTTTCCCTTTTACTTTTCTATTTCTAGCTCAATGCATATATCATTTTAAGATCTTCATCTTCTTGAGCCATCCTTGCAACTCTTCTTTCTGTTCTTCTACTTCATCACTTATTCCTTGTACTTCAGCTACTCGACACTTAAGAACAAATATCTGAGTCTCTTCTGACATCAAATTTGGTGTTTTTTTTTCCTTTACTGTCTTTTTAATGACCTCTTGCTTTCTTCATGGGTGATGACTTTGATGTCATTTCACAACTCATCTGGTCTTCTGTAATTAGTGTTTAACGTATCAACTCTGTTCTTGAGATGGTTTCCAAACTCAGATGAGTATACTCAAGGTATATCTCATACTTTGGCTCATGTGGACTTGTTCTAATTTTCTTTGGTTTAGATTTAAACTTACATATGTGCAGTTCATGGGCTTTGCCTCAGTCAGCATCTGGTCTGATTCTGACTGATTATATTGAGCTTTCTCATCATCTTTTTCCACAGGTGTAGTCAATTTGATTCCTGTGTATTCGATCTGATGAAGCCCATGTGTACAGTCACCATTTATATTGGTGAAAAAAGGTATTTGCAATGAAGAAGTTGTTGATTTTCCAAAAGTCTATCGTATAATCTCTGAAGTCATTTCTATCACCAAGGCTGTATTTTGTTACAATTGATCCTTCTTCTTTGTTTTCAACTTTTGCATTCCAATGACTGGTAATTATCACTACATCCTGATTGCATGTTTGATCAATTTAGGACTACAGAACCTGGTAAAAATTTGCAAATGTTTCATCTTTGGCCTCACTGGTTGGTGCATAAACTTCAATAATAGTCCTATTAACTGGCCTTCCTTGTAGGTGTATGGCTATCACTCCATCACTGACAGCATTGTACTACAAGATAGATCTTGAAATGTTCTTTTTGATGATAAACATAACACCATTTCTCTTTCATTTTTCATTCCCTGCGTTACAGACCATGATCTGTCATTTAATGGCCAAAGCCACTCCATTTCACTCACTAATGCCTAGGATATCAATGTTTATGCAATCCATTTCATTTTTGACAACTTTCAGTTTTCCTAGATTCACAAGTCGTACATTACATGTTCTAATTATTACTGGATATTTGGAGCTGTTTCCTTTCATCTGAATTGTGCCAATGGCAGCCAAGGAAGTTTTGAAAAGCTTTACTCCATTCATGTCATTAAGCTTGACTTTACTTTGAGAAGGCAGCCCTTTGGTAATTATTCTTTTGAGTGCCTCACAATCCAGGAGGCTCATTTTCTGGCCTATATCTGACATTATTCCACTGCTATTCATAAGGTTTTCACTGGCTAATTCTTTTCAAAACTGGACTGCTAGGTCTTTCTTCCTAGTCTGTCTTAGTCTAGAAGCTCAGCAGAAACCTGTCCACCACTGGTGACCCTGCTGGTGTTTGAATATCTACAGCATAGTTTCCAGCATCATATGCATGACAGCATCATGTTGCTATGATGCTGGAAGCAGTAATGATAGTTACTATTATTGTTATTAGTATGAGTACATCAAGTCTCATCCTCATAACCTAAGCATCTTCTCTTTCTTCCATTCCATTTTCCACAGCTTTCGTTTGCCCTTCTATCACAGTGTCTTTGAGTTCTCAACCTAGACTCCTAGCTGAGTGCCTCTTCTAATCTTGTCCAGTTTTAATTCCTAGTGAAATTGTTCTGAAACAAGATCTTATGAGAAATTTTTATAAGTATTTATACTCATACAGCACGGGTAGTGTGGTCACATTATTTCCCTTTTCATTACATGCTTGAGAGGGAAAATTTCCTGTTACTATATTAAAAAATATAGATACTAAAATTCAAAAAAATTAAACAATTTGAACACATTTTTATAATAGGTAGTAGCAGCGATTTGACAATAATAGAGCAATACTTGATAATTGACAATACAATAAAGTGTAAAAGCATGCAAGTTACTTGTAATGCATTGAATTGTGTTTCCCTGAAAAAACAATTATTTTTTTATTTAATATAACTGAGTGAAAATGTACATTCCCATATAAATTTACATGCCCACCTATATGCAGCTTCCACTGCTCTCCCTGTCCAGTGACAGCACATTATTACTCTATGCTCCATACATGTCTCATCCTCCCAACAGCCTTCTTTCACTTCCTCTCCACCCGTTCTCCTTCCTCCAGCCAGAGGTCAGCAAGATCATATCCTATAGATGTATAGAACCATAAAGTGCATCCAGTATATGGTCACTCTACATTGCCAAGTCCAATACATTCCTGTCCAAAGAGTGGAGCTTCATTATGATTTATGGGCAAGAGCAGCACAAGGGCCGGGGGCCATGCTCCCAGGGGAACACCGAAACAACTGGACCATCAATTGAGGTCTTTTAGTGGAGATCTCAGGATGCACCCCTCTTTATTCTTGTGTTGCCATTGAGACTCAACCTAGGGAGCTCCATCGTGGCTATCACTGGTGGTAGCCGGGCACTATCTGGTTCTTCCGGTGCCAAGTCGATGTAGGCACCCACTCAGGTGGATCTCTCTACCTTCTAGGTTGTCTTTACCACATGTCGTTTTGGTCTTCGGTGAGCATCCATTCCTGCTGAGTTGGGACCATTTGCTGTGTCCTCGGATGGCAGCTTGGCAGCTTTTAAGACCATAGATGCCACTCAACAATGTAGGGTGCAGAGAGCTCTCTTAGCAAAAGCTAGTTGTGCCAATTGGCCTCGTTTTCACCTACCAGCATGGTGCCCTGTCCCCTGCCCCAGCTACTCTATACGTGCAATATTGGGTTACGATGGAAAGAGTACTCAAGTTATACTGAAGACTACTTAATGTTGTTCTTGTTTCTAATGTGTGCTACCACCGATTTCTCCCAACAAGATTCCTGGCAACTATCTAATCTATGCCCTCCCACCCTCCCTCTCTCCCTCCCCTGCCTTGCAGCTGTCAAAGAGTCTTTTCTTCTATACACAAGTTTGTTTTTGAGATCTTATCATAGAGGTCTCATACAATATTTGTCCTTTTGTCGCTGACTACTTTCAGTCAACATAATGTCTTCCAGTTGAAACCAGGTTAGGAGATGTTTCCTGGAATCATTGTTATTCTTTATCATTGTGTAGTACTCCATTGAGTATACGTACCATAGTAAATCTATCCATTCTGCTGTTGCTGAGCATCTGGGTTAATTCCATCGTTTTGCTATCGTGGACTGTGCTGTGATAAACATTCTGGTGCATGTGTCCATTGGTGTGAAAGGCCTTGATTCTCTAGGATATATTCCAAGTAGTGGAATTACTGTGTCAAACGGTATATCGATATCCATTTTTTTAAGGAAGCGCCAGATTGCTTTCCAAAGAGGCTGGGCCATTTTGCAATCCCACCAACAGAGTAGGAGGGTTCCACTTTCTCCACAGCCTCTCCAGCATTTGTTGTTTTGTGTTTTCTGGATCATGGCCAATCTTGTTGGGGTGAGACGGTATCTCATTGTCGTCTTGATTTGAATTTCTTTAATAACTAAAGATCTTGAATATGTCTGCATGTGTTTTTTGGCTGCCTGGATCTCCTCTTTAGTGAAATGTTTGTCCATCTCCTTTGCCCATCACTTAATTGGATGATTTATCTTCTTTTTATTGATACTTTGTAGTATCTTATAGATTATGGAGATCAGGCATCAGTCTGACATAGAGTTGCCAGATATTTTTTCCCATTCTGTGGTTGTTCTTTTAATTCTATTAATAAAGTCTTTGGATGAGCAAAAGTGTTTGATTCTTAATAGTTCCCATTTATCTATTGTCTCTTCTGTTGCTTGTGGTTTCTTCGACAGATTTTGGTGTCTGTCCTCATTGTGAACTAAAACTGCCATTGCTGTTCCTACTTTTTCTTGGATGAGCTTTATCATTTTAGGTTTGATATTTAGGTCTTTTATCCAGGTGGAGTTGGTTTTTACATAAGGTGTAAGATATGGATCTTGATTCAGTTTATTGCAGATGGATATTCAATTTTGCCAGCACCATTTGATGAAGACAGTATTTTTACCCCAGTTTAATATCTTAGGGCCTTTGTCAAATATCAACTGTTGATAGGCAGATGGTGTCATCTCTGGGGTCTCAATTCTGTTCCATTGATCCGTCTGTCTGTTCTTGTACCAGTACCAGGCTGTTCTGACCACTGTGGCAGTGTAGTATGTTCTAAGGTCGAGTAATGAGAGCCCTCCCAGTGTGTTCTTCTTCTTTAGTAGTACCTTACTTATCCAGGGCTTCTTCCCTTTCCAAACAAAATTGGTGATTTGTTTCTCCATCTCGTTAAAAAATGTCGCTGGAACTTGTATTGGGATTGCATTATATAAATAAATTGCTTTGGGTAAAATACACATTTTCACAATGTTAAGTCTTCCTATCCATGAGCAGGGTCGGTTTTTCCATTTATCTAAGTCTCTCTTAGTTTCTTGTAGTAAGGGCTTGTAGTTCTCTTTGAAAAGGTCTGTTTTTTCCCTGGTTAGATTAATTCCTGGGTACTTTATATTCTAGGGGCTATCATAAATGCTATTGATTTGATAATTTCCTCCTTAACTGTCTTGTTGTTGATATAAAGGAATCCTACTGATTTACTTATTTTTATCTTGTATCCTGAGACTTTGCTGAACTCTTCTATCAATTTGAGTAGTTTACTTATAGATTCCTTGGGATTCTCTGCATATACAATCATATCATCTGCAAACATTGCAAACAATACAACCAAATCATCCGCTTTGCAGCTGCCCCTATGATCCTCCTTAATAAACTATATGTAAACCCAATTTGAATTACTACCAGTCTTGTCATCTTCCTCTCCATCTGGAAGGACTATAACAACTGTAGTACATCCCTCTTTTTAATATGATGACACCATAGTTTTCATGATGATCACTGGATTGCTTCTTTCCGTATCAAAGCTGTGAATGGCTTTGGAGCCTTCCATAACTGAATAGAGTTTTGAGTAGTGTGTCGTTCTAAAATATAAAGTTATTGGTTTTGTTATTCTAAGCCAGAGCCCAGAACTTCTTTCAGTATTTCTTGTAGTTTTGGTTTGGTTTTTACAAAGTCTCTGAGTTTCTGTTTGTGTGGGAATGTCTTAATTTCATTTTCGTATTTGAAATATAGTTTTGCAGGATATATAATTCTTCGCTGGAAGTTCTTCTCCTTCAAGACTTTGAATGTGTCATGCCACATGTCTGTGCCAGCATGGTTTCTGCTGAGAATTCTGAAGACAGCCTACAGGGTTTCCCTCTGAATGTTACCTTTGCTTTGAATCTTGCTGTCTTTAAAGAGTTGTTGCTTGTATTTCATTTTGTTAAGCTTGATTATGTCTTGGAGTCTTTCTTTTGAGATCTATATTGGGTGGCATACGATATGCATCTGAGATGTCTATATTCTCTTCCTTCATGATTTCTGGGAAGTTTTCTTTCAGCAGCTCAGCAACGATACTCTCTGTGTTCTCAGTTGTCTCACCCTGTTCAGGGACCCCAATTAATCAAAGGTTGTTCCTCTTAATGAAGTCCCACATGCTTCTTAATGTTCCTTCATTTTTCTTGTCTCTTTCTTCTCATTGCTGCTCATTAATGCTGGCGTCAGTAGCTCTGTCTTCCAAGTCAGAAATTCTTTTTTCCATTTGTTCCATTCTGCTTTTTGGCTTTGCATGGAAGTTTCTATGTCTTTTATTTTGTTCTTGATCTGTTGGATTTCAGAGTACTGGTGTTGCATCAGCTCAAACAGCTTGCTTAATTTTTGATTTTTTTCTGCTGCATTTTGTATAAGGTCTAGAAGTGCTCTGTATATAATCATTTTGTATTCTCTTTCTGATACTTTCATAAAAGCTTCTTAATCTGGAAAACTCCTTGGTTTCTTTGTTTGGGAGCCTTCTGAAGCCATGGCTGATTTCTTGTGTGACACAAGTGTCTGTTGCTTTTTGGGTCCCATGTGAGTATGTAGAGGCTACAAGAGCTACTGGGAGGATGGACTGCAGATGTTTCTCTAGGCTGTCTTAAAATGTAAAACAAAAGGTATCTGACCACTTCACAAGTCAGTTAGGTTTTCAGGTGTAGAGGTCCCTCTTCTCAACTGGCAAAGTAAGCACCACTATATACTACCCCAGATGATACAAACTAGTTCAGAATACATCAATGCTAGTGCCCTGTTGGCCTCTGCTGACAGGGCCTAGCCTTAGGCGACATTGCATAGAGTACTGCTTTTCTGGTAGAAAAGCGCTCTCCTGTGGGCAGGCTCTGGCTCCCAAGCTAAGAATTAGGTCCAGCTGTGGACACCATATCCAAGATGGCCCCCTCCACACAGGCACCAGACAGAGGGGCTAAAGGTGCCGAGAGGCAGTGATTCCTCTGATTCTGTTGCAGGGCCCCCAACATAGGTGGCACTGGGTAAATTACTGCTTTTCTGTTGGAGAAGCGCTGTCCTGTTTCAAGGCTCTCGCTCCTGGGCTAAGAATGAGGTCCCTCTAGAATCTCTGTATCCAACATGGAGTCCCGCACACTGACTGTGAAATTCCATACAAATGCCGCTCAGGCAGATATAATACAACAGGCTCAAAGTGGCTCGATTAACACAGACCTAAGCCTGGCTCTCAAAATTTGGGAATTTCGCCTTCCTATCCCCCCAGCAGCGTGTCTGTGTCTAGCCGCTAGGAAGACCGAGCTCCACCTGCCGGCCAAGACAGAGGAAATAAAAAGGTCAAAATGGTGTGTTTACCTTCAGTCAGTGACAGCCAGGGCTAGCCAGGCGCCAGAGTCTGTGAAAGAGAGGCGGTTTTTCGCTCAGTAGTATGAGGTCCACATTAACAGCCCTGTGCTGTGACCTGGACTTGATTAGGTGACCAGAAGGCTCTGTTTGGTTATCAATTCAGGTCTTGGTTTCCAGAGGTTTCCAGTGTGCTTAGTCCACCGTCTTGACTATGCCCCTGGCACTTCCTTAAAAAAATGGATATAGATATATCATTTGACCCAGTAATTCCACGACTTGGGATATATCCTGCAGAATCAAGGCCATTCACACCAACATGTACAAGAATGTTTATCGCAGCACAGTCCATGATAGCAAAAAGATGAAATCAACCCTGATACTCAGCAACAGAGGAATGAGTGGGTAAACTATGGTATATATACTCAGTGGAGCACTATGCAATGATAAAGAGTAATGATGATTCCAAGAAATATCTCTTAACCTGGTTTCAATTAGAAGACATTGTGTTGAATGAAAGTAGTCATGACAAAAGGAAAAATATTGTATGACACCCCTATGATAAGATCTGAAAAACAGACTTATGCATAGAAGAAAAGACTGTTTGATGGCTCCAAGGGAGGGGACAGAAGGAGGGCGAGGGAGGGGAGTTTAAATTAGATAGCTGGAAGAAATTTGGTTGGGTGAAATTGGTGAAAGTACACATTAGAAACAAGAACATTATTAAGTGGACTTCAGTGTAACTTGAATACTCCTTCCATCTTAACCCAATATCAAGGACCGAGTAGCTGGGGCAGGGGGCAGGAGACTGTGCTCTTAGGAGAAATTGAGGCCAATTGGCACAACTAGTGTTTTGCTAAGAGGGCTCTCTGCACCCCACATTGGTAAGTGGCATCTGGGGCCTTAAAAGCTGCTAAGCTGCCATCTGAGGGCACAGCAAATGGTCTCAACTCAGCAGGAACGGATGCTCACCGAGGACCAAAATGACATGGGGTAAAGATAACCAGAAGACAGAGAGACCCACATGAGTGGGTGCATACATAGACTTGGGACCGGTAGAACCGGATGGTGCCTGGCCACCACCAGTGATAGTCGTGATGGAGCTCACGAAGTTGAGTCTCACTGGCAACACAAGAATAAAAAGGGGTGCATCCTGAGATCTCCACTAAAAGACCACAACTGATGGTCCAGTCGCTTCGGGATTACCCTGGGAGCATGGCCCCTGGTCCTGATGCTGCCCTTGCCCATAAATCATAATGAAGTTCCACTCTTAAAACATGAATGGATTGGACTTGGCGATGCAGAGTGACCATATATTGGATGCACATTATGGTTCTATGCATCTATAGGATATCATCCTGCTGACCTCTGGCTGGAGGAAGGAGAGTGGGTGGAGAGGAGTGGAAAGGAGACTATTGGGAGGGTAAGACAAGGATGGAGCAGAGAGAAATAGTGTGCTGTCACCAGACAGAGAGAGCATTGGAAGCTGCATATAGGTGGGCATGTAAATTTATATGGAAATGTACATTTTCACTCAGCATAATAAAAAAAAGACTGACTCTACTTTCAAGAAGCAGTTCTCCTCCAGTCGTATTTTGAATGTCTTCTAATTTGAGGGTCTCATCTTTTGTCATTGTATCAAACAATATTTTTAAGAGGTACATTCCTCTAACATTAACATGTGTGTTTGTGTGTGTGTATGAGTGACATATATATTCAGGGAAATACCTATCAGAGTTCCAGCAGATTGCCTTAAAGATACAGGAAATATGATTATTAAATTTATATAAAAATACAGTGAATCTAGAACAGCAAAAATTTCTTATAGAATAAAAGAGTGGAGGACTACAAACAATGTTCTTCTGCTATTATAAGATTTTCACTGACCAGTTTTTTCAGAAACAGGCTTACATGTCATTCCTAGTTTGTCTTTCTGGAAGCTGTGCTGAATCCTTTCCACCAAACGTAACTCTGCTGATAGTTGAAATATTGATAGCAAAGTTTCTCATATCACAGCAGCCAGCAAGTTAGCACAGTATGACAAACTGTCAGACATGTGGTGGCAGAAATACAAATCAAATTGATGCTAGATCTTCACACCAAAAATACAAAGCAGTGCTAAAATAAAATTTTAAAGACAATAAATGGAGAAAAAATCATGTTCGTGGACTGAATGACTCAATATTGTTAAGAGGTACATTCCTCTAACATTAATGTTTGTGTGTGTGTGTGTGTGTGTGTGTGTGTGTGTGTGTGTGTACATATATATTCAGGGAAATCCCTATCAAAGTTCCAGCAGATTGTCTTAAAGATATAGGAAATATGATTATTAAATTTATATAAAAATACAGTGAATCTAGAACAGCAAAAAATTCTTATAGAATAAAAATGTGGAGGACTATGTTACCTGAATTCAAGATTTACCTTATGATCACAACCACAGAGATGATGAAGTACGTGGGTAACAACAGACAAATGGATTAATAAAATAGAGTAACAAATACAGAAATATATCTCCAAGTTCAATTTTGAGATTTCATGAAACTGAATGATTATATACATGTACATGATATATACAATAATATATACAATGATATATGCAATAATATAGACTGGTATCTCAAGCAATCAAAGTAAAAAAATATGGTGAGAAATATTTTATACTTGAATTAGGTTGGCTATCCTTTTTATTTACTTCTTCAATTTAGGTCAGTATTTTCTTGTTTGTCTTACATGACTTCATGACTGCTACCCCTACTGGAAGTATGCTCCCACTTGTTTATGATCTGTAACCATCTATGGAAACAGAATTCAGTCTCTTCTCTACCTGCTGTAGGGTACACAAATCTAAAACCAATGAGGCACTATAGCCTTTCAGGATCTGGATTCTTGTATTCTCTAGGATCATCTCCAGTCATCCCACTGCCTACTCTCTTTTACTTCAGCCATACTCAACACCTTGACATTTCTTTCTTTTTTTTTCTTTTTGGTTTTATTTAGCGTTTATTCATAATATTTAGGGATCAAAATGTGAAATTTTACAGCATAAAAATATTGAGTACAGGCTGTCACATCCAGTTATGCTGTGGCTTCTGAGGATGCTTTCAAGGTTGTATCAGTCTGTTCTACCAGTAAAGGAATTTATATTGTGGAACGTTTTTGTCTTATTTATGCATATTGCATTGTTTGTGCTGCTGAATTGCAATAGCTGTTATTTACTCTGTGGTAATTTGTATTTTTAGGCCCTCTTTTTAAAGAAATCTCTGTTTTTGATATAATGTGAGACTTCTGTTTATTATTGACTTCATGTGGACAAGAAGAAGCAAAGATGCAGCATTTTTACTTGGTTTGCCTTCATGGCTGGTTTAAACAAACATACAATATTTTTATGTGGTTTGCCTTCACAAGTTTAGTTTCTTCAACAGGCTCTTGTTTCCAAGTATGCATGGGGTGGAGGATGGAAGCTGAAGGAGAATGATAATGGGATGCAATTTATTCTGGTCCCCTTTTACTTAGAGTTTCAGAGAGCTCTTTCCTAATGGCAAAAAATTGGCTCAGCCATAAAACTTTCAGCAGCATTTTTAATCAAGATCCATCTTTCCTAAGAAATTACATCCCACACGTACTTAGAAGTAGGGGAAGAAACATTTGGGCAAATTAAACAGGTATCTCCTCTCTTTACACACACAAGTAATGTGTAATTTGAGAATCTGTTCCATATGTACCATTTAACAGATGGGATTGGGTCATATATCCCTCAGGAATGTTCCGAAAAGGAGTGGAAGAGTTTGAGACCCTATGTCCTAGGGAGCCTACTATTTTTCACACCTTGACATTTCTGGAGGGGCAGAGTCAAGACGGTGGACTAAATGCACGTCTCCCTAAGTCCCTCTGAAAACCAAGACCTGATATGATAGTTAAATTGAGCGTTTGGGACACCTACTGAGCTCTGGGATGCAGCATAGGGCTGTTAATTTGGACTTATACCACTGAACACAAAACCTCCTCTTTTTCTCTGACTGTTCTCCGCGAGCACAGGCTTATGGTAGCTCACCATTTCTATTTTTTTTCCACTGTCTTGGCCGGTGGGCAGAACTGGGACTTGACTAGCTGGTGGTCTCAGATGCACTGCTGGTGGGACTGGCAAGCATAATTTCCAAGCTCTGACAGCCTGGCCTTGGACTCTGTACACCTCGGCTCCTCTGACCTATTCAGAAACGGAGAAGCCCAGGCAGAGGCCGTGGCCGGACTTGGTTCTTAGGCTGGGAGGTGGCTCCTGCCAGGGGGAGAGCACTTTTCTAGCAGGGATGCAGTGTTTTGCACAGTGTCACCTGGGGCCGGGGCCCAGCAGTGGAGACTGTGGACTCTGGGCATTCCAGCACTCTTGGCTGGCTGGTGAGCTTACACAGGATGCTATCTTGTTTTGCTGGGAGATGGGGTCATCAATACAAAAGCCTCAGCTGGACCTAATTCCTGGGTTGAGAGGCAGTTCCTACCCAGAAGAGACAGAATTCTACACAAGGTCACCTACCACTGGGGCCCGACAGCAGAAGCCAGCAGGCCAATAGCCTTTCTGTATTTTGAGCTAGTTTATAACACTGGGTGTTCAATAGAGAGGTGCTTACTTCGTCACCTGGGAAGAGAGATGTAGTCACCTGAAAACCTGACTGACTTTGGAAGGTGCCAAATAATTTTTACTTCTCAAGACGGCCTAGAGAAACAACTGTGGTACATCTTCACAGCATCTCTCCCAGCCTCTATTGAACCACATGATGCCCAAAAAGCAGCAGACGTTGGCGAGGACGGTAACCCGGAAGTCAGCAATGGCATCAGAAGGCTCCCAAGAGAAACCACTTCAGAACTTCCCAGATGAAGAAGCTTTTCTGACACTATCCCTCCTAGACCTTATACAAAATGCAGCAGAGCAAAACGAAAAGTTAAGCAAGCTGTTCAATCTGATGGAACACCAGTACTCTGAAATCCAACAGATCAAGAACAAAATCAAAGACATAGAAACTTCCATTTAAAGCCAAGAAAACAGAATAGAACAAATGGAAGAGAGAATTTCTGATATGAAAGACAGAGCCACTGACTCCAGCATCTATAAGGAGAAATCAGAAAAAAGATACAAGAATAACAATCTATGATTAATTGGAGTTCCTGAACAGGGTGACACACCTGAGAACACCGAGAGTATTATGGCTGAGTTGCTGACAGAAAACTTCCCAGAAATACGGAAAGAAGAGAATATAGCTATCCAAGATATGTATCGAACACCACTCATTATAGATCTCAATAGAAAAACTCCAAGACATATCATAATCAAGCTCAACAAAATGAAACATAAGCAGCAACTCTTAAAGGCAGCAAGACTCAAAGCAAAGCTAACATTCAGAGGGAAATCTTGTAGGCTTTCTTTGGATTTCTCTGCAGAAACTATGCTGGCACGGAGACAGTGGCATGACACATTCAAAGCCTTGAAGGAGAAGAACTTCCAACCAAGAATTACATATCCTGCAAAACTATCTGTTAAATATGAAAATGAAATTAAGACATTCGCAGATAAACAGAAAAACAGACTTTGTAAAAACCAAACCAAAACTACAAGAAATACAGAAAGAATCTCTTGGTTTGGAAGAACAAAACTGCTAAGTTTGTAGTTTAGAAGGACACATTATCCAGAATCCTACTCATTTAGGGAAGACTCCAAACACAATCAAAGCTATAATAGTGAAAGAAACAATCCAGTGATCATATCATGTAAACTATGATGCCAAGCCAGCCAAGTGCTGTTGAGTCGGATCCGACTCATGGCGACTCATGATATCAGCATATTAAAAATATGGTTGTACTACAGTCGTTATAGTCCTTCCAGATGGAGAGTAAGTTGACAAGACTGGTAGCAATCAAAACTGGGGTTATATATAGTTTATTAAGTAGGATAATATGGGCAGCTGTAAAGCATAATAAAGAAGCAACATACTATATCAAGAAATGTAAAACAGGAGTTTCAACAACCACAAAACCAACCCTGAGAAAGGTGAAGAGTCAACTCGCAAAGAAGAAGGTCACAGGACATTTCTGATACACTCTGTGCTGTCTCACTCCTCCCAATCTGCTTATTTTATTTTTACATTTTTCCTCTAGCACGGTGCCCAGTACTTACTTTCTGAATTAATGTACTCTGTACATTAATTTATCTAGAGTTCTAGACAAACTCTGATGTGATTGTCACCTATGAATTCTTCCTTCCCTCTTGCCCTACTGTGTTACCAGTAATCCAGTTGCTGCTGAGTCAGTGCTAACTCTTGGAGACCCAAGGGTGTGTTTATCAGTAAAACTGTACTTTATGGAATTCACATTTCAAGTAGCAATTGATTATGTTAACAATTTGCACCACCCATGGGCTAAATTATTGCAATTAAGTCAATTATGACTCATGGCAATATGGATACACAACTCAGCTGATCAGATTCAGGTTGTCACCTGCCCAGTTCTTATTATCTTAATAATTCTGAGGCAATATAGGGGTCGGTGTGCTAGTTGATATAGCAACTAGTTGATACACTACTATTGATATTCCACTGTTTTCCATAACATTTTACTTATTTCTCAGCTTCTCTCCTTATTAGGCATGGTCTGAAAACTGGCTCTTAGGATAAAATGTATCAAGCAAACAGGTCAGGAGCAAAAGAGTGAAATAAGGACTCCTACAAAAGTTATAATTATAGAAAAGTGTGAAGACACGGCATAAACTTTGACAGCATAAGATCTAATGCCTTGGTCTTTATAAAGCTTTTCACTTAGAACTTTTGCACAATCTCCAAAGAAATTTTATTTTCTAGTCATACCAAAATATTAGTAATATAATTCAAGTTATTGTTGATATTTGACACTTTGTTTGGGGTCCTTCCATCTGCCAGAAAATCTCTCACTAAATTTTAGTTTTTACTTTATGTTGTCTCAGCTGAGTTGCTTCTCCTTTTGGGAAGCCTTCTTTGATTTTCCAAGATAAGATTACTATCAAGAAGTCAAAAGTCAAAGTCACTGCTGTGGAGTGTATTCCAACTCACTAGAATACACTCATAGGTCAGAGCAGAGTTTCCAAAGAGCAGCCTAGCAAAATCTGAACTGCTGACCTTTACAGACAGAGCACTTAACCACTAGTCCATCAGGTTACCTAGATTAACATAAACCCAAACCAAATCTCTTGCTGTTGAGTTGATTCCCATAGTGACCCTGAAGGACAGAGTAGAACTGCCACATAGGGTTTATAAGGCGCGCTTGACACATTCCAACTGCTGACCTTTTGGCTAGCAGATGTATCATTTAACCACTGCTCCACAAGGGTTTCCAGACCGCTATAGTTATATACAAATAACATGCACATTCCATGGTAGCTTACCTACCACACTCACCCCCACAAAGTATTTATGCATTACTGAAAAATGAAATAATAAGTTAGCACACTTAAAATATCTTGCAGGGTGAAGGAGATGTTGGCAACAAGTGTAGAATGCACTTCATGTGAGTGAAAATGTAACTGTTGCTCTAAATTAATAGAAAAAAACCAAACCTACAGAAACTGAGCCCAATCAGATACATGTTGATCCCACATGTTTCGGAGTATAGCTGTTCAATATAGATTTTGTATATTGTACTTTAAATGAAGATTTATAGACCAAACTAATTTCTCCTTAAAATACTTTCTGTTTTATGACATTGGTTATCAACCCTGTGACACATCAACACTCTCTCGAACTTTGGTTCCCTTTTACCAGCTTTCCTGTTCCTTCATTCCTTCTCATCCTTGTACCAGGACAGGGATCTCATTTTGTTTTACAGGCCTGTTTAATCTTTGGATAAAAGGGGAAACTTAGGAGTAACTTTATTACTGAGTTAAAAAGTGTCTGGGAGTCACATTCTTAGGGTTGCTGCTATTCTGTATCTTTCTCTGGTTTTGTCCAGGTCCCTCTATTTTGATCCCTGTCAGAGTAGTCAATGATGGTGGCCAGGAAGCATTTAGATGTGCTAAACTCAGTATGCTGGTGGTTATGATAGCTGTGGTCCATTAGTCCTTTGGACTAAACTTTCCCTTGTATCTTTAGTTTTCTTTGTTCTTCTTGGCTCCCAAATGTGTGAGACCAGTGGAATATCTTAGATGGTTATTCACAAGCATTTTTGATCCAAAACACTACTCACCAAAGTAGAACACAGAACATTTTCTTTATAAACTGTTATACCAGTTAAGTTAGATGTTCCATGAGAACACGATCCTTAATAGACATCGGTCCAGCAATTCAGTCCCTCAGAGAGTTTGGATGTATGTACAGAGAGCTTGTACAACCACTCTTTGTACAAGCTGTCCTGGTTCCCATAGTATTGTACACTGTCTTACTTTTCACCCAAATTACCAACTTCTAGTGTCAGTTTGGTGTTTTTCCTTCCTCAGCCCCCCCATTCCTTGTCATCAACAAAGATTGTTTCTTTTTGGGTATAAACCTTTTCATGAGTTCTTATACTAGTGGTCCTATACACTATTTTTCCTTAAGTATAATTGACTTATTTCACTCAGTGTGATGTCCTCTAGATTCACCCATGTTGTGGCACGCTTTGCACAGTCACCCCTGTTTTATATTACTGCGTAGTATTCCATTGTATGTTATGTACCATATGATGGATATCTAGCTTGTTTCCAACTTTTTGATGTTGTGAACAATTCTTCAATGAACATGGGTATACATATGCTTACTCATGTGATGGCTCTTATTTCTCTAGAACATATTCCTAGAAGTAGTATTGCTGTGTCATACAGTATTTCTATTTCTAGTTTTTTTAGGGAAGGGCTATATAGTGTTCCAAAATGATTGTATCATTTTGCATTCTCACCAGTAATATAAGAGTTGTAATTTATTTTCTGTTTTATTTTCTTTTTTTAATAAAACCTGGGTGAGATGATATCTCACCGTGGTTTTGATTTGCATTTCTCTAATGGTCAGTGATTGCAAGCATTTCATCATGTGTCTGATAATTTCCTTTGCTCATTTTTTAATTGGACTATTTGTCTCTTTGTTGTAGAGGTGTTGGATTTTCCTGCAGATTTTAGAGATTAGATCATTATCCAATTTGTCATAGCGAAACACTTTTTCCCAGTTTGTAAATTGGCTTTGCACTCTTTTGGTAAAGTCTTTTGATCAGCCTAAGTGTTTAATTTTTAGAAGTTCCTAGGTAGCTAGCTTATCTTCTGGAATTTGTGTGTTGTTAATTATGGTTCATATCCTAACTGATGCTGTATATTAGAGCTTGTAGTGTTAATCTTATTTTTTTTATCTATGGTCTTAATAGTTATTGGCTTTATATTAAGATCTCTGATCCATTTTGAATTAGTTTTTGTATATGAGGGTTGCCATGAGTCGGATCTGACTCAACGGCACTTGGCTTGGCATAAGGTATGGGGACTGTTTCAGTTTTTGCAGACAGATGTCCATTTGCCAGCACCATCTGTTAAAAAGACTGTCTTTTCTTCCCATTTGGTGTACTCTGTGCCCTTGTCTAAGATTGGGTAACCATAAGCCAAACTAAACCCACTGCCATCAAGTAAACGACAACTCATAGTGACCCTGTAGGACAGAATGAAACTGCTTCACAGAGTTTCCAAGGAGTGTCTGGCAGATCTATGAGCTGCCAGTGTTTTGGTTAGCAGATGTAGCAATTAACCACTACACCACCATGGATTTATATCTGGATTCTCAATTCTGTTTAATGGTCAGTGTATGTGTCTTTGTACCAGTACGAGGCTGTTTTGACTACTCTGGGGGCATAGTAGGTACTGAGGTCAAGAAACCCTGGCGGCATAGTGGCTAAGTGCAACAACAGCTGCTATTCAAAAGATCAGCAGTTCAAATCCTCCAGGTGCTCCATGGAAACTCTATGATACAGTTCTACTTTGTCATATAGGGTAGCTATGTGCCGTCATCAACTTGATGGCATGTATTTGTGGGTTCTGCAGGTAAGGTACTGTGAGTCCTCCTACTTTATTCTTTTTCTTCAATAGTGCCAGACATGTATGGAGCAAAGAGGAATATTGTGCTGTCACCAGGCAGGGAGAGCAGTGGAAGCTGCATATAGGTGGGCGTGTAAATTTATACGGGAATGTACTTTTTCACTTAGTCATAATAAAAAATAAAAATAAAAAAATAGTGCCTGACTTATCTGGAGACTCTTCCCTTTCTATATTAAGTTAGTGCTTAATTTTTCAAATTCTTTAAAGAATGCTCTACGTATTTGGGTTGTTTTGAATAGAATTGTCATTTTGAGTCTCGGTATCCAATATTATGGTATATTTTTCCACTCCTGTAGACTTCTTGTGGTTTATTGAAATAGGGTTTTGTGTTTTCTTTGTATGGGTGTTTTACGTCCCTGATTAGATATATACCTAATTAGATATATACCTAATATGTTGTTTGGGGGCAAGCTAATATAAACTGTCCTTGGAAACTCTATTGAAAAGTTTTACTTTGTCCTGTAGGGTCCCTATGAGTCAGGATCAATGAGATGGCAATGGGTTTGGGTTTATTGTAATTGATATAGTTTTCCTGAGTTCCTTTTCATTGGTATATAGGAATCCAATGGATTGTTTTTATTTATTTGTTTTGTTTTTAATGTTTGTCTTGCATTCTTCTAATCTGCTGAATCTATTAATTTTTTCTCATAGGGTTTCTAGGTATTTTTAGCATAGTATCTGCAAATAGAAACAGTTTTACTTCTTTTTTTAACAATTTAGCCCATAGCCATTGAGTCAGTTCTGACTCACAGGGACCCTATAGACCATAGTAGAATTGCCCCATACATTTTCCAAGGAATATCTGTTGAATTTGAACTCCCAACTAGAAGCACTTAACCACTGTGGTGCCAGTCTCTTCCTCCATTAACAAAGTTGTTGGTTTTTTATGGATGCCCTTCTTGGCTGGCTTTATTAGCTTGAGATATTTTCATTTTGTACATATTTTACTGAAACTTTTTACCAGGATTAGGTGTTGGACATTGTTAAATGCCTTTTCCACTGTGATTGAGATAATCATGTGATTCTTTGCATTTATGTGGTAGATTACATTGACGGATTTTCTAGTGTTAAAACATTCTTGCACAGCCTACCTGGTGATGGTGTAATATTTTCTTTCATTATGATGTTGTATTCTATTGGCTAGAATTTTGCTGAGAATTTTTGATTTGTGATTTTCTTCTTTGTGTGTGATGTTTTTGACTAATTTTGATATCAAGGTTATGCTGGTTTCATAGGATGAATTTGCAAGTAGACCTTCATTTTCTAAGTTCTGAAATACTTTTGTAGTGCTGATGTAAACTCTTATCTGAATGTATGGTATAATTTTCCAATGGCGCTATCTCGGTCATGGTTTGTTTGTTGTTTTCCTGTTCAACCTGTTGCTGTGAGTCTATTCAGATTTTCAACATCATTTTGTGTTAGTTAGGGTAGCTCGTATGTTTAGTGTTAGTTAGGGTATGTTTAGTTAGCATGTTTAGTGTTAGGGTAGCTAATATGTTTCTAGAAATTTGTCCATTTCCTCTAGGTTTTTAAATTTGTTGAAGTATGGTATTTCATAATGCTCTGTTATGATCCTTTGTATTTAAGTTGAATCTGTCATAATGTCCTCCATTTTGCTGCTTATTTTGATGATTTGTGTCAGCTCTCGTTTTTCTTCCATCAATTTGACAAGTGGTTTGTTGATTTTGTTGATCCTTCAGAGGACTAATTTGCTTTTTATCTATTTCTTTAATTTCAGTTTATCTGGAAGTGTGTTAAGTTTACCATCTTATCTGATGAGACTTTTATGGAATATATTATTCTTGGAACTTTTATTCCTTGCAAGGTTTTGTGTATGTCATCCCATTGCTGGATCTTTTTGTTTTTAATCCATTCTGTTTTTTATAGGTTCATTTAGGGCACTTACATTCAGTATAATGATTAATAGTTATGAATGGTTTCTGCTGAGCAATCAGAGCTTAGTCTTACTGCTTTCCTTCTGAATGCTACTTTTAGTCTTTATCTATTGTCAGGATTATTTCTTTGTTTGGGGTGTTAGAGTGTGTGATTATAATATATGTTGGTGATTTTCTTTAGAAGTCTACGTCATATGGGGTTCATCTAGATTCTAGGAGGCCAGCTTTTCATCTTTCTTGCTGTTAGGAGAGTTTACTGTCAACAGTGCTTCAATTATTTTTTTTTTGTTGTTGTTTTATCCCCTTTTGTGGAACTCTGACCACTTGCTAATGTTTGCTTTTGATTGTATCCCACAACATTCTTAGAGTTTCTTGATTTTAATTCATTCCTTCTTCTGATTTTTCCTTAAACAAATTTGGCTCAAGTGTTTGTCTTCAATTTCACTTACTATGTGTTCAATGGTTTCAAATCTGCCCCTCAGTACTTCTATGACACTGTTCATTTCTGAAATGCTTTTCTTTATCTTTTGGATTTTCAACTGTTGTGTGTATGATTTTCAACTGTTGTGTGTGTGCATGTGATTGATTTTGACTTTTTTCTATTATTTTCCTGAATGGCTCTATTTTTTTTTTTTTTTTGGTATTTTCTATGACTTTTTTTTTTTTTATGAGTTTGTCTATTTTTTCTCATTTTTCCACATTTTGCTTCAACTCTCGGAAAACTCTGAGTATTAGAGATTTGAATTCCCTGTAAGGTAGTTCTAGTGCCTTTTCTTCTACTGGAAAATTGTCCGAGAGTTTTCTTTTAAATGACTACTGCAGCTATTCTGTGCTCTTTTTTATGTTTCTATGTTGTCTGCAATCTCTGGGGCATTCAATAATTACATTCTTCATTTATTAGTTTAGATTTCTTTGGTCCTGATTTTTATTTTGGGCTATGTTGGAAGAGGTGGGATGTGCGTTCTTCATTGTTTGCTCATTCATGTGTGCAGTAGTTCTCATCTCCTTGTTCAATTTACAGGGACAGTTGCTCAGCTGTTGTACAGCAAGACAGGCTCATCTGAAGACAGAGACTGGTCTGGCTTGTTTGTGGCACATACTGGGAGCAGGCAGGCCAGGTGAGGGGTCGATGGGGAGTGTGAAAGCCGATATTTCTGGGAGATCTGTGAAACTACTTTCCTGTGTTCCCTGCCGGCTGATCTCTGATATGAGTCCAAGATGGTGCATCTGCCCTTCATTAGCTGATAAGGCACATCTGCTCATATCTCTCCTCACTCTCTGTTTTCTCTGTTTCTTTTTTTCTTCAGTGCTTAGTTGATTTCCTTTTTCTCTTGATTTAATGCTAAGGTTCCAGGACTGACATTTCTCTATGCTTTACTTAGTTGTTTTGGATCTTTGCTATGGAGTGACAGTGTGATGTTTCCATCTACAGTACCATGTTGACTCTGTCTGTGAACAACTAGATTTTCAGAAGTAGGTCAAGAGGCACTTCTTCTGAGGTGCCCATGATTCGACTCCAACTTAAACTTTCACTTAGAAACTGAACATGCTAACCATTCATACTTCCCAGTGACTCTTTCCTCTGTACCACACTTATGATATACCATGGAACCCATTTGATTTGAATTACACACTTCCCTGTCTTCCCTATTACTATGAGAAGTCTTTCAGGAGAGAGGATTCTGTCCTCTTTATTTCTGTATTTATCTGCCTACTACAGGTCCTGATGCATAGCTTTCCCTCAATAACATTTTTGATAGCACTAATTTGTGACTGTGATGGATATGATATATCTGATTGGTTATTGAACGAAATGTTCAAGGGGTCATCATTGACCTGCTTAACACTTAGGACAGAGAAAGATTTTACCAGACAGACACACACATACAGAGAAATTTTTGCAGAAAATTATTATTTTTTTACTTGTAAGTATTCAGCATTATTCCACAGATCAACTCATATGTATTTCTAATTAGGATGCCTAACAAAAACTTAGGCTTTTTTGAGCTTTTGCTCTTATTTCTCCATAAGTTGCTACAATATCTTGTTTTGAGACATCTTTCTTCTTTTTTATTTTGATTAAGTGAAAGTTTACAATCCACATTAATTTTGCATTCCCACCCATCTACACTTCCTTCTATTCTCCTTGCCCAGTGACAGCACACTCCTCCTTTTCATTTTATACTTGTCGTATACTCTTAACAAGCTCCTGTTTCTTCCTCTCCATGCTCATCTCTCTCATCCAGAAACAGACCAGTAGGACAGCCGCAATAAATGCATGCCACCATAAAGTATACACATACAATATAGTCACATTGTGTACCCAGGTCTAAACCATTTTTGTCCAAAGAGTTGACCTTAGTGGTGTTTTCTGGAAGGGGGAAGAACAGGAATAGGAATCATGCTCCCAGGGCATCCCCCAGGCCATCAGACCATCAACTGTGGTCTTTTACTAGAGTCCTTGAGGTGTACTCCTTGTTTTCTTGTGTTGCCACAGGAAGTCAACATTGTGTGCCCCATCACAGCTGACTGGTGGTGGCTAGGCACCATCTGGTCCTTCTGGTCACTTGTTAATACAGCTTCCCATTCACATGGGTCCTTCTGACTCCTGAGCTCTTTTTTCCTCAGATCTTTGTGATCATCTGTTCCAGATGGGTTGGGAACACTTGGTGTACCTCAGATGGCAACTTGCAAGATTTTAAAACCCCAGATGCCACTCACCAATATGGGTTGCAGAAGACTCACTTACAATAGGCTAGTTATGTCAGTTGGTCCCAAGACTCTGCCCTGTCACTCTATCCTTGAAATATTGGGTTGAGATTGGAAACGCTTTCAATTTACAGTGAAGTTCAGTTAAGGGGATCTACTTTCTACTGTGTGTTATCACTGCTTTCACCTAACTAAATTTCTATCAACTATCTAATCTATGATCAACCATTTTCCTCCCCACCCCCCCACCCGTGTAGCCATCAAAGAGTCTTTTCTTCTGTACAAAAGTCTATTTTTAGGTTCTTCTAGCAGGGATCTTAGACAGTATTTGTCCTTTTGCTGCTGACTGATTTCACTCAGCAAAATGTTTTCCCATTGAAATCAGACTATAAGACACTTCCTAAAATCTTCATTGTTCTTTATCATTGCATACTGTTCCATTGAGTATATATATCACAGTTTGTTTATCCATTCATCTGTCGTTGGTCATTTGTGTTGATTCCATCTTTTTGATGTTGTGGACTGTGCTGCAATGAACATTTGTGTGCATTTATCTATTCATGTGACAGATTTTGTTTCTGTAAGATGTCTTCCAAACAGGAGAATTACTGGATCCACTGGCATATTTATTTCCAGATTTTTCTTTGTTATGATTCAGTGAAAATGTATACTCCCATATACATTTGCATGCCCACCTATATGCAGCTCCCACTGCTCTCCCTGTGCTGTGACAGTAAACTCTTCCTGTCTACTCCATCCATGTCTTATCCTCCCAACAGTCTCTTATCACCTCCTCTCAACCCACTCCCCTACCTCCAGTAAGAGATAAGCAGGACAACATCCTATAGATGCATAGAACCATAAAGTGCGCACATGATATGTCACTGTTTATCACCAAGTCCAATCTGTTCCTGTCTGAAGAGTTGACCTCTATTATGATGTATGGACAGGGACAATGTAAGTGCCAGGGCCCATGCTCCCAGGGGAACACTGAGTCCCATGGACAATCAATTGTGGTGTTTTAGTGGAGATCTCAAGGTGAACCCTTTTTTATTCTTGTGTTGCCAGTGAGACTCAACTTTGTGAGCTCCATCACAGCTATCACTGGTGGTGGCCAGGCACCATCCAGTTCTTCTGCTCACAAGCCTATGTATTCACCCACTCATGTGGGTCTCTTTGTCTTCCAGGTTCTCTTTACCTCATGTCATTTTGGTCCTTGTTGATCAACCATTCCTACTGAGCTAAGACCATTTGGTGCACCTCAATAGCAGCTTGGCAGCTTTTAAGACCCCAGATGCCACTCACCAATGTGGGATGCAGAAGACTATCTTAGCAAAACGCTAGATGTGCCAATTGGCCAAGATTTCCCCTAAGAACATTGTCCCTGGCCCTCTGCCCCAGCTACTCTGTCCTTACAATATTGGGTTAAGATGGGAAAACATGTTATGTTGAAGTCTGGTTAATATTAATCTTTCTAATGTGTGTTGTCACAGATTTCACTCAACCAAATTTCTGTCAACTATCTAATCTAAACCTTCCCTCACTTGTTCTCCCTCCTTCCCCACCCTTGCAGCCATCAAAGGGTATTTTCTGCAATGCATGAGTCTGTTTTTCAGTTCCTTTGTAGGGGTCTCATACAATAATCGTCTTTTTATCGTTGATTACTTTCACTCAACATAAGATCCTCCAATGGAAACCAGGTTATAGGATGTTTCCTGAAATCTTCATTGTTCTTTATCATTGCATAGTGTCCCATTGAGTATATATACCATAGTTTACCTGTCCATTCCTCTGTTGTTGAGTATCTGGGATGATTCCATTTTTTTAATTTATTTTTTATTTTTTTATTTTTTATTTTTATTTAACATAACTGAGTGAAGATGTACATTCACATGTAAATTTACATGCCCCCCTATATGCAGCTTCCGCTGCTCTCCCTGTCCGGTGACTGCACACTATTCCTCTCTGCTCCATACATGTCTCATCCTCCCAACAGTCTCCTTTCGCCTCCTCTCCTTCCACTCCCCTTCCTCCAGCCATAGGTCAGCAAGATGTTATCCTATAGATGTATAGAACCATAAAGTGCTTCCAACATATGGTTACTCTGCATTGCCATGTCCCTTCCATTCCTGTCCAAAGAGTGGACCTTTGTTATAATTTATGGGAACGGGCAGCATCAGGGCCGGGGGCCATGCTCTCAGAGAAACCCCAGAACCGCTGGACCATCAATTGAGGTCTTTTAGTGGAGATCTCGTGATACACCTCTTTTTATTCTTGTGTTGCCGGTGAGGCTCCTCTCTGTGAGCTCCGTCATGGCTATTACTGGTCGTGGCCGGGCACCATCCGGTTCTTCCAGTCGCAGGTCCATGTAAGTACCCACTCTTGTGGGTCTCTCTGTCTTCTCGGTTGTCTTTACTGCATGCCATTTTGGCTCTCGGTGAGCATCCGTTCCTGCTGAGTTGGGACCATTTGCTGTCTCCTCGGATGGCAGCTTGGCAGCTTTTAAGACCCCAGATACCACTCACCAATGTGGGGTGCAGAGAGCTCTCTTAGCAAAACACTAGTTGTGCCAATTGGCCTGGAATTCGCCTAAGAGCATGGTCCCCCGCCCCCCGCTCCAGCTACTCTATCCTTGCAGTATTGAGTCAAGATGGAAGGAGTACTCAAGTTATGCTGAAGTCCACTTAATGTTGTTCTTTTTCCTAATGTGTGCTGTCACCGCTTTCTCCCAACTAGATTTCTAGTAACTACCTAAACTAAATCCTCCCCTCATCGACCTCCCTCCCTCCCTCCCCTCCCTTGTAGCTGTCAAAGAGTCTTTTCTTCTATACATGAGTCTGTTTTTGAGATCTTATCGTAGACGTCTCATACAGTATTTGTCCTTTTGTCGCTGACTACTCTCACTCAACGTAATGTCTTCCAGTTGAAACCAGGTTAGGAGATGTTTCCTGGAATCATCGTTATTCTTTATCATTGCGTAGTGCTCCATTGAGTATATATACCACAGTTTACCTATCCATTCTTCTATTGTTGGGCATCTGGGTGGATTCCACCTTTTTGCTATTGTGGACTGTGCCGCGATAAACATTCTGGTGAATGTGTCCGTTGGTGTGAAAGGCCTTGAATCTGTAGGATATATTCCAAGTAGTGGAATTACTGGGTCAAATGGTATATAGATATCCATTTTTTTAAGGAAGCGCCAGATTGCTTTCCAAAGAGGCTAGACCATTTTGCAACCCCACCAACAGTGTAGGAGAGTTCTACTTTCTCCACAGCCTCTCCAGCATTTGTTGTTTTGTGTTTTCTGGATCATGGCCAATCTTGTTGGGGTGAGATGGTATCTCATTGTTGTCTTGATTTGAATTTCTTTAATAGCTAAAGATTGTGAACATGTCTGCATGTGTTTTTTGGCTGCCTTGATCTCCTCTTTAGTGAAGTATCTGTCCATCTCCTTTGCCCATCGCTTAATTGGATGGTTTATCTTCTTCTTATTGATATTTTGTAGTATCTTATAGATTATGGAGATCAGGCGTCGATCTGACATAGAGTTGCCAAATATTTTTTCCCACTCTGTGGGTGTTCTTTTAATTCTATTAATAAAGTCTTTGGATGAGCAAAAGTGTTTGATTCTTAATAGTTCCCATTTATCTACTTTCTCTTCTGTTGATTGAGATTTCTTTGACAGATTTTGGAGTCTGTCCTCATTGTGTATTAAAACTTCCATTGTTGTTCCTACCTTTTCTTGGATGAGCTTTATCGTTTTAGGTTTGATATTTAGATGTTTTATCCAGTTGGAGTTGGTTTTTGTATAAGGTGTAAGATATGGATCTTGATTCAGTTTATTGCAGGTGGATAATCAATTTTGCCAGCACCATTTTTGAAGATACTGTTTTTACCCCAGTTTAATGTCTTAGGGCCTTTGTCGAATATCAACTGTTCACAGGCAGATGGTGTCATCTCTGGGGTCTCAATTCTGTTCCATTCATCAGTCTGTCTGTTCTTGTACCAGTACCAGGCTGTTCTGACCACTGTGGCAGTGTAGTATGTTCTAAGGTCGAGTAATGAGAGCCCTCCCAGTGTGTTCTTCTTCTTTAGTAGCACCTTACTTATCCGGGGCTTCTTCCCTTTCCAAACAAAATTGGTGATTTGTTTCTCCATCTCATTAAAAAATGATGCTGGAACTTGTATTGGGATTGCATTATATAAATAAATTGCTTTGGGTAAAATAGACATTTTCACAATGTTAAGTCTTCCTATCCATGAGCAGGGTCGGTTTTTCCATTTATATAAGTCTCTCTTAGTTTCTTGCAGTAAGGGCTTGTAGTTCTCTTTGTAAAGGTCTGTTGTTTCTCTCGTTAGATTAATTCCTAGGTACTTTATCTTCTTAGGGGCTATCACAAACGGTATAGATTTGATAATTTCCTCCTTAACAGTCTCGTTGTTGGTATAAAGGAATCCTACTGATTTACTTATGTTTATCTTGTATCCTGAGACTTTGCTGAACTCTTCTATCAGTTTGAGTAACTTACTTATAGATTCCTTGGGGTTCTCTGCATATACAATCATATCATCTGCGAACAGGGAGATTTTAACTTCCTCTTTGCCGATGCAGATGCCCTTTATTTGTTCCTCTTGTCTAATTGCTCTGGCTAAACTTCTAGCACAATGTTGAATAGGAGAGGAGACAGTGGGCATCCTTGTCTAGTTTCTGATCTCAGGGGAAAGTCTTTCAGTCTCTCTCCATTCAGGATGACGTGGGCAATTGGCTTTGTATAAATGGCCCTTATTGTGGTGAGGAATTTGCCGTCTATGCCCATTTTGCTAAGAGTTTTTAGCATGAATGGGTGTTGGACTTTATCAAATGCCTTTTCGGCATCAATGGACAAAATCAGGTGATCTTTGTCTTTTGTGTTATTTATGTGGTTAATCACATTAATTGTTTTCCTGATGTTGAACCAGCCTTGCATCCCTGGTATGAATCCCACTTGGTCATGATGGATTATTTTCTTGATATGTTGCTGTATTCTGTAACCAAGAATTTTGTTGAAGATTTTAGCATCTGAATTCATGAGTGATATCGGTCTGTAGTTCTCTGTCTTTGTTGGATCTTTCCCGGGCTTAGGTATCAGGGTTATGCTGGCTTCATAGAATGAGTTTGGGAGTACTTCATCCCTTTCTATACTGTGAAAAAGTTTCAATAGTATTGGGGATAATTCTTCTCTAAATGCTTGGTAGAATTCTGGGCCTGGACTTTTTTGGATTGGCAGGGTTTTCATGACCTTTTCAATCTCTTCCTTTGTGATGGGTTTATTAAGTTGTTCTGCTTCACGTTGTGACAATTTGGGTAGGTGGTATGAGTCAAGGAATTTGTCCATTTCCCCTAGGTTTTCAAATTTGTTAGAGTACAGTCTTTCATAGTATTCTGTTATGATGTTTTTGATTTCTGTTGCATTTGTGGTGACAACTCCCTTCTCATTTCTAATTTGGGTTATTTCTTTCCTTTCCTGCTTTTCTTTAGTAAGTTTAGCCAGTGGTTTATCAATTTTGTTGATTTTTTCAAAAAACCAGCTTTTGGTCTTTTCAATTTTTTCAATTGTTTTTCTATTCTCTAATTCATTTAGCTCTGCTCTAATCTTTATGATCTCCTTTCTTCCGGTGCCCGAGGGGTTCCTCTGTTGTTCTCTTTCTACTTGTTCAAGCTGTAGAGTTAGTTCCTTGATTTAGTTTCTTTCTTCCTTCCAGATGTGTGCATTTATGGAAATAAACAGACCTCTGAGCACTGCTTTGGCTGTATCCCATAGGTTCTGGTAGGAAGTGTTTTCATTCTCATTGGAATCCATGAATTTCTTTAATTGATCCCTGATTTCCTCTATAACCCATGTTATTTTGAGCAAGATGTTGTTCAGTTTCCAATAGTTCCACTTTCTATCTCTGTTTTTTCTGCTATTGATTTCAACTTTGATGGCTGTATGATCTGAGAAGATGCTTTGCAGTAATTCAATGGTGTGGATTTTGTTGAGCATTGCATTATGGCCTATCATGTGGTCAATTCTGGAGAATGTTCCATGTGCACTGGAGAAGAAGGTGTAGTTGTCTGCTGATGGGTGGAAAGTTCTGTATATATCAATGAGGTTTAGTTAGTTAATTGTGTCAATGAGGTCTTCTGTATCTTTACTGAGCTTTTTTCTAGATGATCTGTCTAGTAATGAGAGTGGAGTGTTAAAGTCTCCCACTATTATTGTGGAGTCATCTAACTCTCTTTTGAGCATAGTCAGTGTTTCTCCTACATATTTAGCTGCTCTGACATTAGGTGCATAAATGTTTAGTATAGTTAAGTCTTGCTTGTGTACTGCACTTTTCAGCAATAAATAGTGTCCATCTTTGTCCACAATTGTGGATTTGACATTAAAGTTGATTTTGTCTGAGATTAGAATTGCCACCCCTGCTCTTCTTTGTTCATTGTTAGCTTGATATATATTCTTCCATCCTTTAATTTTCAGTTTGTTTCTGTCTTTAGGTCTCAAGTGAGTTTCTTGTAGACAACATATGGATGGGTCATGTCTTTTGATCCAAGATGACACTCGATGTCTCTTTACTGGAGCATTCAGTCCATTCACATTCAATGTAATTATTGATAGGTATGTGTTCACTGCTGCCATTGTGATATGTTTATTTTTATGTTGATGTTTTCTCTGTTGTTCTTATTAGTCTGTTCTGAGACACTCTTTTTTGTGAGTTGATTTTTCACTTTTTTCAGAACTGGTTTTATAGTTGTTGAGACTCGTGTGTTAGATTTCTTGAAATGGTATGATACATCTTTGTTGTGCTTTACAGCTGCCCCTATGAACCCCCTTAAGAAACTATTTATAAACCCAATTTTAATTACTACCAGTCTGGTCATCTTCCTCTCCATCTGGAAGAACTATAACGACTGTAGTACATCCCTCTTTTATTATGATGACACCATAGTTTTCATGATGATCACTGGATGGCTTCTTTCCCAATCAAAGCTGTGATTTACTTTGGAGCCTTCCCTAAATGAGTATTGAGTAGTGTGTCGTTCTAAAATATAAAGTTAGTGGTTTCGTTCTTCTAAGCCAAAGCCAAGAACTTCTTTCAGTATTTCTTGTAGTTTGGGTTTGGTTTTTACAAAGTCTCTGAGTTTCTGTTTATCTGGAAATGTCTTAATTTCATTTTCATGTTTGAAAGACAGTTTTGCATGATAAATAATTCTTGGTTGGAAGTTCTTCTCCTTCAAGACTTTGAATGTGTCTTGCCACTGTCTCCGTGCCAGCATGGTTTCTGCTGAGAAATCTGATGAGAGCCTAGAGGGTTTCCCTGTGAATGTTAGCTTTGCCTTGAGTCTTGCTGCCTTTAAGAGTTGCTGCTTATGTTTCATTTTGTTAAGCTTGATTATAGTATGTCTTGGAGTCTTTCTTTTGAGATCGATATTGGGTGGCGTACGATATGCTTCTGAGATGTCTATATTCTCTTCCTTCATGATTTCTGGAAAGTTTTCTTTCAGCAGCTCAGCAACAATACTCTCTGTGTTCTCAGATGTCTCACCCTGTTCAGGGACTCCAATTAATCAAAGATTGTTCCTCTTAATAGAGTCCCACATGCTTCTTAATGTTTATTTTTCTTGTTTCTTTTTTCTGATTTCTGCTCATAGACACTGGCATCAGTAGCTCTGTCTTCCAAGTCAGAAATTCTTTTTTCCATTTGTTCCATTCTGTTTTCTTGGCTTTGCATGGAAGTTTCTATGTCTTTGATTTTCTTCTTGATCTGTTGGATTTCAGAGTACTGGTGTTCCATCAGTTCGAACAACTTGCTTAATTTTTCATTTTGTTCTGCTGCATTTTGTATAAGGTCTAGAAGCGCTCTGTATATAATCAATTTGTATTCACTTCCTGATGCTTTCATAAAAGTTTCTTCTTCTGGAACACTCCTTGGTTGCTTTGTTTGGGAGCCTTCTGAAGCCATGAGTGATTGCTTGTATGCCACAATTGTCTGTTGCTTTTTGGGTCCCATGTGAGTATATAGAGGCTGGAAGAGGTACTGTGAGGATGGATTGCAAATGTTTCTCTAGGCTGTCTTCAAATGTAAAGCAAAAGGTATCTGACCAGTTCACAAGTCAGTTAGGTTTTCAGGTGTAGAGGTCCCTCTTCCCATCTGACAAAGTAAGTGCCACTGTATCCAACCCCAGATGATAACAAACTAGTTCAGAATACAGCACTGCTAGTGCCCTGGTGACCTCTGCTGACAGGGCCTAGCCTTATCCAACACTGCGTCCAGTACTGGTTTTGTGATAGAAAAGCGCTCTCTTGTGGGCAGGGTCTGGCTCCCAAGCTAAGAATTAGGTCCAGCTGCGGCCACCGTACCCAAGATGGCGTCCTCCACACAGGCAGCAGACAGGGGGACTAAAGGTGCGCAGAGGCAGCGATTCCTCTGCTTCTGTTGCAGGGCCCCCAATGCAGGCAGCACTATGCAAAACCACTACTTTTCTGAGGGAGAAGCGCTGTCCCATTTGCAGGCGCTGGCTCCCAGGCTAAGAACGAGGTCCCGCTGAAATCTCGGTACCAACATGGCGTCCCGCACCCTGACCACGGAGTTCCGCACAAACCCCACTGAGGCGGCTACAAAACGAAAGGCTCAAAGTGTCTAGATTCACAGAGTCCCGAGCCTGGCTCTCAGAACATGGGAATTTCGCCTGCCTATCCCCCCAGCAGTGCGTCTGAGTCCAGCCGCAGTGCAAGGCCCAGCTCCGCCCGCCAGCCGAGACCGAGGAAAAAAAAGTCACAATGGTGCGTTTACCTTCCGTCCGTGAGAGCCGGGGCTAGCCACGAGCGGGAGTCAGAGAAAGAGAGGAGATTTTTCGCTGAATGGTATAAAGTCCCAATTAACAGCTCTGTGTCGTGTCCTGAGGCTGATTAGGTGATCAGAAGGCTCTCTTTGATTGTCAATTCAGGTCTTGGTTTCCAGAGGGATAGAAGGAGACGTGGGCTTAGTCTGCCATCTTGACTCCGCCCCCGATGATTCCATTTTTTTACTGTTGTGGACTGTGCTGTGATAAACATTCGTGTGCATGTATCATTTGGTGTCAATGGCCTTGATTCTGCAGGGTATGTTCCGAGCGGTGGAATTACTGTGTCAAATGGTATATCTAGATCCAGCTTTTTAAGAAAGTGCCAGATCTCTTTCCAAAGAGACTGCACCATTTTGAAATCCCACCAACAGTGTAGGAGAGTTCCAATTTCTCCACATCCTCTCCGGCATTTGTTGTTTTGCATTTTTTGGATCATGGCCAACCTTGTTGGGGTGAGATGTTATCTCATTGTTGTTATGATTTGAATTTCTTTAATAGCTAATGATCATGAGCTTGTCTGCACTTGTGTTTTGGCTGCCTGGATCTCCTCTTTAGAGAAGTGTCTGTCCATCTCATTTGCCCATCACTTCATTGGGTTATTTACTTTTTCTTATTGATATTTTGTAGTACCTTATAGATTATGGAGATCAAGTATCAGTCTGACATACAGTTGCCAAATATTTTTCCCCATTCTATAGGTGGCTTTTTAATTCTATTAATAAAGTCTTTGGATGAGCCAAAGTGTTTGAATCTTAATGGTTGTTTGTGGTTTGTTTGACAGATTTTGAAGTCTGTCTATGTTGGGTATTAAAACTTTCTTTGTTGTTCCTACTTTTCCTTGTATGAGTTTTATTGTTTTCAATTCGATATTAGGTCTTTTATCCAGTTTGAGTAAGCTTTTGTAAAAGGTGTAAGATACGAGTCTTGTTTCAGTTTATTGCATGTGGATATCCAATTTTGCCAGTACCATTTGTTGAAAAGATTGTTTCTATCCCAGCTTAAAGTCTTAGGGCCATTGTAGAATAACAGCTGTTCATAGGTAGATGGTGTCATCTCTCTGGTCTCAATTCTGTTCCAGTGATAGATAGCTGTTCCGGCTAGGTAGCTGTCTCTTTTTGTACCAGTACCAGGCTGTTTTGACTACTCTGGAAGTGTAATAGGTTCTAAAGTCCAGTAGTGAGAGGCCTCCCAGTGTGGGCTTCTTCAGTAGTGCTTTACTTATCGGAGGCTTCTTCCCTTTCCAGACAAAGTTGGTGATTTGTTTCTCCATTTCATTCAAAAATGTCACTGGAATTTTTATTGGGATTGCATTATATAGGTAGATTTCTTTGAGCAAAATAGACATTTTCACAATGTTAAGTCTTCCTATCCATATACAGGGTAGTTTCTCCATTTATGCAAGCGTCTCTTAGTTTCTTGTAGTGAGAACTTGTAGTTCTCTTTGTAAAGGTCTGTTATTTCTCTGGTTAAATTTGCTCTTAGGTAATTTATCTTCTTAGGGGCTATAGTAAATGGTATTAATTTTGTGATTTCTTCATTAATAGTCTCTTTGTTGGTATAAAGGAATCCTACTGATTTACTTATGTATCCTGAGACTTCGCTGAACTCTCCTATCACTTTGAGTAGTTTACTTAATGGATTTCTGGTTTACTTAATGGATTTATAGTTTATTTACTATGTATACAGTCATATCATCTGCAAATAGGGAGATTTTTACTGCTTCTTTGCCAGTGCAGATGCCCTTTATTTCTTGGTCTTGTCTAACTGCTCTGGGTAGAACTTCTATTACAATGTTGAATAGGAGAGGTGAGAGTGGACATCCTTGTCTAGTTCTCATTCTCAGGGAAAAGTGTTTCAGTCTCTCTCCATTCAGGATGACGTAGAAAGTTGGCTTTGTATAAATGACCCTTATAGTATTGAGGAATTTGCCATCTATTCCCATTTTTCTCACAGTTTTTAGCATGAATGGGTGTTGGACTTTAACAAATACCTTTTCTGCATCAATTGACAAAATCAGGTGATCTTTGTCTTTTATGTTATTTGTGTGGTCGATCACATTAGTTGTTTTTCTGATGTGGAACCACCCTTGCATCCCTGGTATGAATCCGACTTGATGATGACACATTATTTTTTTAATATGTTGTTGTATTCTGTTGGCAAGAATTTTGTTGAAGATTTTTGCATCTAGATTCATGAGTGATATCGGTCTTTGTTGGGTCTTTCCCTGGCTTTGTTATCAGGGTTATGCTGGCTTCATAGAATGAGTTTGGAGTACTCCATCCCTTTCTATACTGTGATTTTCAGTCTCTTCCTTTGTGATGGGTTTATTAAGTTGTAATGCTTTAGCTTGTGATAATCTAGGTAGATGATATGAATCAAGGAATTTGTCCATTTCCTCTAGGTTTTCAAATTTTTTACAGTCTTTCATCGTATTCTGTTATGATATTTTTTTATTTCTGTTCGATCTGTTATAACAATTCCCCTCTCATTTCTTATCTGGTTTATTTGTTTCTTTTCCTGTTTTTCTTTAGTAAGTTTAGCCAGTGGTTTGTCAATTTGGTTGATCTTTTCAAAAAACCAGCTTTTGGTCTTTTCAATTTTTCATTTAGTTCTGCTCTAATCTTTATGACCTGTTTTCTTCTGGTGCCTGAAAGTTTCCTCTGTTGTTCTCTCTCTACCTGTTCAAGCTGTAGGGTTAGTTCTTTGACTTGGATTCTTTCTTCCTTCCAGGTGTGTGCATTCATGGATGTCAACTGACTTCTGAGCACTGCTTTGGCTGTATGCCATAGGTTCTGGCAGGAAGTGTTTTCATTTTCACTGGAATCCATAAATTTCTTTAATTCATCCTTGATTTCTTCTATAACCCACAGATTTTTAAGCCAGATGTTGTTCAGCTTCCCTGAATTTCACTTTCTATCTATGTTTTTTCTGCTATTGATTTCAACTTTTATGGCTTTATGATCTGAGAAGGTACTTTGCATTAATTCAAAGTTACGGGTTTTGTTGAAAATTGCTTTATGTCCTAACATGTGGTGTGTTCTGGAGAATGTTGCGTGTGCACCGGAGAAGAAGGTGTAGTTGTCTGCTGTATGTGTTCTGTATATGTCGATGAGGTCTAATTGGTTCATTATGGCGATAAGGTCGTCTGTGTCTGTATTTAGCTTTCTTTCTAGATGATCTGTCCACTACTGAGAGTGGAGTGTTGAAGTCTCCCACTGCTATTGTGGAGTAATCTGTCTCATTTTCGAGTGAAATCAGTGTTTCTTCAATGTATTTAGGTGCTCTAATATTAGTTGGATAAATAAACAATAAATAATATTGTTAAGACCTGCTTGTGTGTTGAACCTTTCAGGAATAAATAGTGTCCATCCTTGCCACGATGGTAGATTTTACATGAAAATCTATTTCATCTGCAATTTGAATTGCCACACCTGCTCTTCTCTGTGTATTGTTAGCTTTATACATATTCTTCCATCCTGTAATTTTCAGTTTGTTCATATCTTTAAATCTAAGGTGTATTTTGTAGGCAACATATGGGTGTGTCATGTCTTTTGATCCAAAAGGTCACCCGATGTCTCTTTACTGGACCTTTCAGTCTATTCGCATTCAGTGTGATTATGGATAGGGATGTGTTCAGTGCTGCCATTGTGGTGTGCTTATTTTTGTGTTGGTGTTTTCTCTGTTGTTATTATTAATCTGTTCTGAGAAATTCTTCTTTGTGAGTTGATTTTTCACCATTTTCTGGGTTGGTTTTGTGGTTGTTGAGAATCCTGTACTACATTTCTTGATTTGATATGTTGCATATTTATTGTGCTTTATGGCTGCCCCTATGATCCCCTTAATAAACTATGCATAAATCCAATTTTAATGACTGCTGGTCTTATTAACTTCCCCTCTATCTGGAAGGACTATAACGACTATAGTACATCCCTGTTTTTAATATGATGACATCATAGTTTTCATGATATGATCACAGGATTATTTGACTATTACAGCTCTGATTGAGTTTGGAGCCTTCCCTGAGTAGGTTTCTGGGTGATGTGTCCTGTATTTGCTTCCGAAATATAAAGTTAGTGGTTTTGTTCTTCTAAGCCAAGATATTCTTTCAGTACTTCTGGTATCTTGCCTTATTTTTCACAAAGCTCTGAGTTTCTGTTTACCTGTAAATGTCTTCACTTTCATATTTGAAAGATAGTTTTGTAGGACATATAATCCTTGGTTGGAAGTTCTTCCCCTTCAAGGCTTTGAATGTCATACCACTGCTTCTGTGCCAGCATTGTTTCTGCAGAGAAATCCAACAAAAGCCTACAAAGTTTCCCTCTGAATGTTAGCTTTGCTTTGAGTCTTGCTGCCTTCAAGAGTTTTTGCTTACGTTTCATTTTGTTAAGCTTGATTAGGATATGTCCTGGAGTCTTTTTTTGAGATCTACATTGAGTGGTGTTCGATATGCATCTTGGATGTCTATATTCTCTTCATTCATAATTTCTGGGAAGTTTTCTGTCAGCAGCTCAGCAACAATACTCTATGTTCTCAGATGTCTCACCCTGTTCAGGAACTCCAATTAATCATAGATTGTGTCTCTTAAGAGTCCCATATGCTTCTTCATTTTTCTTGTTTCTTTTTTTCTGATTTCTCCTCATAGATGCTAGAGTCAGTAGCTCTGCCTTCCAAGTCAGAAAGTCTATTTTCCATTTGTTCCATTCTGTTTTCTTGGCTTTGAATTGAAGTTTCTATGTCTTTGATTTTGTTCTTGATCTGTTGGATTTCAGAGTACTGGTGTTCCATCAAATCAAAAAACTTGCTTAATTTTTCATTTTGCTCTGTTGCATTTTGTATAAAGTCTAGGATGACTTTCTATATAACTGTTTTGTATTCACCTTCCAGCAGTTTTAGAAAGGTTTCATCATCTGGGCAGTTCTGAGGTGCTTTCTTTTGGGTGCTTTCTGAAGCCATGGGTGATTACTTGGTTATGGTTTTCCCCAGATTTTGTTTTGGGGGGACATCCTGTGAGTCAATAGAAGTTGGGAAAGATGCTGTGAGGGTGGACCACAGTTGTTTCTCTAGACCATCTTAAAATGAAAGGTAAAATGTGTCTGACAACTTCCAAAGTCAATCATGTTTTCATGTGTACAGGTCCCTCTTCCCAGCTGGCAAAGTAAGCACCTCTGTATCAAACCCCAGATGTTATAAACTAGTTCAAAATACAGAAAGGCTACTGTCCTGCTGGCCTCTGCTGTTGGACACCAGCCATAGGTAACATTGTGTAGAATGTTGCTTTTCTGCTGGAAAAGCACTCCCCTCAGAAAGGTGCTGCCTCCCGCCTAGGATTTAGATCCCACTGAGGCCTCAATATGGGTATATCCACCTTCCAGTGGAATAAGATGGTATCTTGCACAAGCTCACTGTCTGCCACTGTAGAGGCTACTCTGACGGAGGCGGGAAAAGAGGCTAAAATTGCTGAGATGCACAGCAATTTCGCCTGTGGATCCCACTAGCAATGCGTCTAAGATTAGCTACCACTCAAGTCTCAGCTCCACTTGCCAGTTAAGACAGAGGAAACAAAGTTAAAATGTTGAGTTACCTTCAGTGCACGAAACCCAGCACTTGTTAAGGGCAGGGGTCAGCAAAAGAGAGGAGGTTTTTTGTTCAGTGATATGAAGTCCAAATTAATAGCCCTATGCCACGTCCTAGGGCTCACTAGGTGTCCAGAAGCCTCCATTTAATTATCGTTTCAGGTCTTGATTTCCAGAGGGATTTAGGAAAACATGTGTTTAGTCTGTCATCTTGACTCTGCCCCGAATTTCCAGCTTTTTAAAGAAATACCAAATGGCTTTCCAAAGAGGTTTATCGTTTTGCAATCCCACCAGCAGTGTAAGAGAGTTCTTATCACTCTATAGTTTCTCCAGTGTCTGCTTTTGTTTGTTTGTTTGTTTGTTTTTTGGATTATGGCCAACCTTGTTGAGGTGACATAGTATCTCATTGCAGGTTTGATTTGGATTTCTCTGATAGCCAATTATATGAGCATTTCTTCATGTGTCCTTTGGCTGTCTGGATGTCTTCTTTAGAGAAGTGTCTGTCCATCTCCTTTACCCTTTACTTAATTGGGCTATTTACCTTTCTCTTGTTGATATTTTGCAGTACCTTGTAGATTATGGAGATCACAAGTTGGTCTGACATGTAGTTGCAAAATATTTTTTCCCATTCTGTAGGTGGTCTTTTAACTCTTTTAATAAAGTCTTTGGAAGAGCAAAATTGGAGTTCTTTCTGTGTAGGTCTCTTATTTCTCTAGTTAGATTTATTCTTTGGTTTTTTATCTACTTGGGGGCTTAGTAAATGATATTGACATGGGGATTTCTTCTTTGATGATCTGTGTTGGTGTAAAGCAATCCTACTGATCCACTTACATTTATAGTCTAATACTTTGCCTAACTCTTCTATTAGTTTGAATCATTTACTTATGGATTCTTTAAGATTCTCTGAATATACAATCATATCATTCTCAAATAGGGAGATTTTTACTTCTTTACTAATGCAGATACCGTTTTTTTTCTTTGTCTTGACTAATTGTTCCAGCTAGAACCTCTAGTACAATGTCAAATAGAAGTGGTGAGAGTGGACATTCTTGTCCAGTTCCCATTCTTAAGGGGAACTCTTTCAGTCTCTATCTATTCAGGATGACATAGGTGATGGCTTTGAATAAAAAACCACCCAGCGATATTGAATTGGGTCCAACTCACATAGATGCCCCTTACTGCATTGAGGAATTTCCTATCTCTTTGTATTTTGCTAAGAGTTTTCATCATGAACTTGTGCTGGATTTTGTTAAATGCCTTTTCCGCATCAACTGACAAAATCAGATGACTTATCCTTTGTGTTATTTATGTGATTGATGACCTTGATTGTTTTTCTGATATTGAAACAGGCTTACATTCTTGGTGTGAATCCAACTTGGTCATGATGAGTTATTTTTTTGACACGCTGTTGAATTCTATTGGACAGAATTTTGTTGTAGATCTTTTCTTCTCAGTTCATGACTGATATTTGCCTGGATTTTCTTTTTTTGTGGGATCTTTCCCTGGCTTTGAATGACTTCTTAGAATGAGTTTGGGAGTATTCTGTCCCTTTCTATGTTGTGAAATAGTCTCAGTAGTATGGGAGCTAACTCTTCTCTGAACATTTGATAGAATTCTCCAGTGAATATATCTGGGCCAGTACTTTATTTGGTATACAGTTTTTTGATGATTTTGCAATCTCTTTCTTTGCGATGGGTTTATTAAGTTGTTCTTCTTCTCCTTGTGATAATTTTGGTGAATGATATGAATCTAGAAATTTGTCTGTTTCCTCTAGGTTTTCAAATCTGGTAGAATACAGTCTTTCTGTTGTGATACTTTTGATTTTAGTTGGGTCCATTGTGCCATCTCCCATCTCATTTCTTATTCAGGTTATTTGTGTCTGCTGCTGTTTTCATTTTGTAAGTTTAGCCAGTGGCTTGTCAATTTTGTTGATCTTTTCAAAGAAACAGCTTTTGATTTTGTTAATGTTTTCAATTCTTCTATCTTCTGATTTATTTAGTTCTGCTCTAATCCTTATTACTTGTTTTCTTCTGGTGCCTGAGGAGTGTCTATGTTGCTCACTTTCCACTTGTTCAAGCTGTACAGTTAATTCTTTGGATTGGGTCCATTCTTCCTTCTGGATGTTCATTTATAGAAATAAATTGACCTTTGAGCACTGCTTTGCCTGTATCCCATGAGTTCCGGTAGGATGTGTTTTCATTCTCATCAGATTCCATAAACTTCTTTATTTCATCCTTGATTTCTTTTATAACCCACAGCTTTTTGAACAAAGTGTTGCTCAATTTGCATGAACTCAAATTTCTACTTATGTTTTTTCTACTGTTAGTTTCAACTTTTATGGTTTTATGGTCTGAGAGGTGGCTTTGCAATAATTCACTGGTTTGGTTTTGGTTGAGTACTCCTTTATGTCTTAACAATAGTCTATTCTGGAAATGTTTCATGTGCATTGGAAAATAAGGCGTATTTCTCTCTTGCTGGATAAAGAGTTTTGTATATGTCAATATGGTTTAGTTGGTTAAGTGTCACACAGGATCTTCTGTATCTTTACTGAGCTTTCTTCTGGATGATCTGTCCATTACTGAAAGTGACTGTTGAAGTCTTCTACTACTATTGTGAAGTAATCTGTCTCATTTTTCAATGTTGTCAGTTTTGTTTGACGTATTTAGATTCTCTGGTATGGGATGCACAAATATTTAATGTTGTGAATTCTTGTTTGTGTATTGAATCTTTCAGCAATGTATAGTTACCATCCTTGTCCATGATGGTAGCTTTTACAATAAAATCTATTTTATCTGAGATTAGTATTGCCACACCTGTTCTTCTTTGAATGTTGTTAGCTCCATATGTTATTCCATGCTTTAATTTTCATTTCTTTCATATATTTGAGACTACGATGTGTTTCTTGTAAGCAACATATAGACAGATTGTGTCTCAATCTAGGCTGTCACTTGTATCTTTATTGGAGTTTTCAGTCCATTTACATTCAGTGTAATTATTGACAGATATGTGTTTAGTGCTGTATTTTGATGTATTTATTTCTGTGTTGGTGTTTTTTACATTGTTCTTAATATACTGTTCTGAGTCCATCTTCTTTATGGGTTGACTTTTCATCTTTTTCAGGGTTGATTTTGTGTTTTTTGAGACTCCTGCATTACTTTTCTTGTTTTGACATGATACATTTTTACTGTGTTTTGCAGCTACCCCTATGATCCCTCTTAGTATTCTATTTAAATCCAGTTTTAACATCTTTTTATCTTTCTCTTCATCAGAAAGAACTGTAACTACTGTAGAGTATCCCTCTTTTTAGTATAATAATGTCATAATTTTCATGATATGATCACTTGTTTCCTTCTTTTAATATTGTAGCTTTTATTGAGTTTTGTGACTTCTGTAACTTAGTTGGATTCTGGGTGCTGTGTCCTATGTTGCCTTCTTAAATATACACTTAATGGTTTTGTTTGTCTAAGCAAAGAGCTTCTTTCACTATTTTCTGTAGTTTCAATTTTTTTAGAAAGTCTCTAAGCTTCTGTTTATCTGAAAATGTCTTTTTTTTAAAATTATGACTGAGTGAAAATGTACATTCCCATATAAATTTACATGCCCACCAATGTGCATCTTCCACTGCTCTCCCTGCCTGGTGACAGCACACTATTCCTCTCTGCTCTGTGTCTGTCTCATCCTCCCAACAGTCTCATTTCCCCTCCTTTCCACCCACTCTTTGATATCTCCACTGAAAATGTCTTAATTTCACCTTCATATTTGACAGACAGTTTTGCAGGATATGTAATTCTTGGTTCAAAGGTTTTCTCCTTCAAGGCCTTGAATGTGTCATCCCGTTGCCTGCTTGCCACCATCATTTCTGCCAAGAAGTCAGACAAAAGCCCATAGTGCTTCCCTCTGTATGCTAGCTTTGCTTTGAGCCTTACTTTCTTTAAAAGGATCTGTTTATGTTTCATTCTATTAAGCTTGATTATGCTACATCTTGGTGTCTTTCTTTTGGGGTCTGGTTTTTCTGGCATTCAATACACTTCTTGGACATCTATATGTTTCCTTCTTTCATAATTTCAGGGAAGTTCTCTGTCAGCAACTTAGGAATACTGTCTGTGTTTTCAGCTATCCCTCCGTGTTCAGAAACTCCAGTTAATCTTGGATTATTCCTTTTAATAGCATTCCACATATTTCTTAATTCTTCTGCATTTTTATTTCTTTTCCCTGATTTCTCCTCATAAATGCTGGTGTCAGTTGCTGCATCCTCAAAGTCTCTAAGTCTGACTTTCATCTACTCAATTCTGATCTATTGGCTTTGTATTGAATTGTCTAATTGTGTCCTTTTCTTATTGATCTGCTGGATTTCAGATCATTTTTGTTGCATCGGTTCAGATAGCTTGCTTAGTTTTTCATTTTGTTCTGCTGCATTTTGTTTAATCTCTAGGATGGCTCTCTATATAATTCTTTTGTACTCAACCTCCAATAGTTTCAGAAAGGCTTCTTTATCTGGGAAGTCTTTTGGTTCTTTCTTTTGGGAGTTTCTTGGTTCATGGTAGACCATTTCTTTAAGTGTTTAGGAATGGTTTGTTGCCTTAGGGCCATCTAGAGGCTCTGGTGTTACCTCTACAGGAACTGAGGCATAGCTCTGAGATGGAAGTTGGTCACCAGCCATCTCTGTGTACTCCAGTGACTGGCCACAGTGGACTCCCTTGGTTGGCAGGTTCCACCTCCTGGCTGGCAAAGACAATTCCCTACTATGATTTCACTGGGGGCTGTCAACTGACTGTATGTTTTACTTCAGTAAAGGCTGGAAGAGATGCTGCCAGGCTGCTCAGCAGTGATTTCTTGAGGCAGCCTTATTTTAAGAAGCTGGGAGCTGCCTGACAGCTGCTGAATTCAGTCAGGCCATCAGGTATGGCAGTCCCCTCCTTCTGGCTGACAACAGAAGCACCTCTTCAGCCATCCCCAGACGGTATGATGTATTTCAGTGAGGGAGAGGTTATGGCCTTGTTGCAATCTTCAGCCAGGTTGCTCCCATAAGTTAACACTGTCCTACACAACCTTTCTGCTGGAAACTGTTTTTATGGAGGAGCACGGCTTCTCAGCTTGGAAATTAGTCCCTGATGCAGCCTCCAGTTGGGTGACTCCACCTCCCAGCTGACCAAGAAGACATCCCAGATGAGTTGCCCTTCCCACCATGAAATCAAAGAATCTATGGTGCAGCTCAGAAAAGAGAGGCTGGAGGGGCAGTGGTGCCCTCAGTCAACAACTGGGTTCTCAAAATGTGGCTATCCCACATACAATCTTTGTGCTGTGCTAAACACTGTTTACTTTAGCATTGCAGTTCAGCATATTTGCTGGTTCATGTATATCTCCTGCTTCCTGGATAACAAAGATGGTGTCAGTACCTGCAGTCTACCCAAGCGGTAAGTCAGTAGAAGTGGGGTTCAGCAGGTACTGCCCTGTGAGACAGAGGTAGTTTCCTGTTTAGTGGTGCTTAGTCCAATCTGACAGCCCTATGCCACACCCTAGGGCTTCCCAGGTGTTCAGAATGCTCCATTCAATTATTAGTTCAGGCCTTAGTTCTTATAGGGAATTGAGGAGATGTGTGTGTAGTCTGCCATCTTGGCCCTGTCCCCCTTTTGAAATCTTAGTTCATTCATCTCTACAATGGTGGTGATAATACAGATTTTTGCTTTTTTCTGTGGAGAGCAAATAAAATACAAAGGGCTAAGCACATAGTAAACGATGAACAATTGGCAACTGTTGTGAATACTGCTTTGAGTAAGCTTTCTGAAGTTAATGTTTCTTTATTTTATGTCCTGAGATCGTTTTATCCGTTATGGGGACTAGAATTTTCAAACTTGGTCACTGTCCAGATTGACCATTTTATTTTACTATTAAAAAAACTGGTACATAGGGATTGCCATGGATCTCTCAACATCTGCTTTATGCCATAGCCCACCTGCTTCATCATGCATTCAGCAGTCATGCCTATCTAGCTACTTCTAAACTTTTTCATGTCTGAATACTAGTTAAAACACCACAGCTTTTTCCATCTGACAGCTTCACCTCTGCATATGCTTTTTGTCAGGATTCTTACTTTCTTTCTCTCTCTCTCTCTCTTTTTTTTTTTTTTTTTTTTTGCAGAATTTTGATCCTAATTATCATTGGCTGTAAAATAATTAACCTCTTTAGGTCTCTCCCAGGAGGTTAAAATGCTTGGCAACCAGGGCAAAAGCAGCACAGCAGGTGGGAATACGTGATAATGAAGCACAGTGATTCACAGCATGCAACCATTTCCTCATAGTTGCCTTGCTGAGTTAACAAAAACAAACAAAACAAGGGATTAAATGTTGCTATTGTTTTAACTTTGTGCAAGAGTCTAGTTTCTAGTCAGCATAAACTTCAAATTAATAGAATAAATTAATTAATTAGTGGTATATAAGCATACATAAAAGAATGCGAAATCAAGTCATCAACTTACAGCTAATTTTTTCATGTTGTTCACCAGTTAAAAGAGCTTTGCTGGGTTCTGGGTTCTTAGTGTAAGATGTGGATTCAAAGAAATAAAGGATGGCATACATCTTCAAGGAACATGAATTGTAGTTCATAGAAAAAGAAAATCATTTTATACATACGCACACACACACACATACACACACACACACCCTGATTGCACGGTGGCTAAACGCTGTAGCTGCTAACCAGAAGGTTGGCAGTTTGAGTCCACCAAGTGCTCCTTTACATCTCTGTGATGCAGTTCTATTCTGTCACATAGAGTCACTACAAGTCAGAATCAGCTTGATGGCAGTGGGTCTGGTTTTACATATACATGTATTTTAAAATTTGGATTTGTCCTCTGCTAGTTACTTTGAGAAAGAGACTGTTTCTTACCAACATTGTTTATCTCCTGTGACTGCCATTGGAATTGTTCTGTAAGAGGTACTTGAGTTGTCACATGGTTGAAAAGTTTTCTCACCATTGTATATAAAATATTAACTTCAAGGCTATTACAATGTATATTTCAGGACAAAAATCCAAAAGAAAAGGATCTGGCTATATTTCATTCTTTGATGACAGGTGATAATAATTATTAAATTATTAATAATTTTTAATTCTCAATGTCCATATTTACAGCAAAAATATGTCTGTTCTTGTCCCTTTCTTATCCTAGACGAATGTAGAAATTGATAGAATTATTTATAGTGTTCCTACCTCTTAGTAGTGAAATCCCTGAGTGGCATAAATGGTTAAGTGTTCAATTACTTGGTTAAGGATTGATGGCTCCAACCCACACAGAGATGCCTTGGAAGACTGGCTTTTAGAATCTCACAGTCTTAAAAACTCCTTAGAGTAGTTAAGTTTTACTTTGCAGTCATATGGTTGCAACAAGTTGGAATCAACTAGAAGGCAATGTGTATCTATGTGTGTGTGTACACAACGGTTAAGTGCAGAGTTACTAACTAAAAGGTCAGCAGTTCAAACCCACTAGCATCTCTGAGGGATAAAACACCTTGCAATGTACTCCCATAAAAAATACGGACTAGTAAACCACATAGGGTAGTTCCATTCTGTGATAAAGGGCTGCTATGAGTCAGAATTTATTCAACAGCATGCAACAACACCAACATTATCATATATTTTCATACACCATTGGAAGTTATGCAAGCCCCTAAGCAGAACCAGTTATTTATCATTTATTTTCAGTGTTTGTCTGTAACTACTTAATAAACATGGATCAAGTTTCATATCAGTACTGACTCTGTTGCCATAAAGCACAGATTCATGCCAACCTGCCACAAAGCTTATACTGAAACAAGGATGAGGTGAGTGACCTTCTATACCAATACACAAGAGATAGAGGGGAGTCAAGTCCTCCAAAGCCTGTCTAACTTCTTCATTCAGGACTGAGGGTTTTTACTGAGTAGCTAAGAGTGGACAAAGGTGGGTAGCTGCATGTAAACATTTAGGTAGGAGGAATAGTAACCACGGAAAAATGTAGGTAACTGATGGAGGAGGTCTAGAGATGGCCTTTGGAGCCTGAAGGGCATCTGTCTAGAGCTCTTCCAGCTGTTCTTTGGTGGTGGTTATCTGGACAAGGGATAAATGACTGGTGCCTCTCCCTGTTCAGTGATCTGGAGAGAACCTGAAACAAGAGAGCTGCAAAGATTTTATTATAGCCTTCCCTGATGCATCACCTCCCCTCCTCATAGTTTTGGTTGCCTATAGGTTAATGTTTATCTCCCTGGGGCTTGGTAAGGCAAGGAAGCTAGGACTTTGATATAAACATATATACACTGAAAAAAAATGGAGTAAGTCCTTTTCAGTTCATCAGTCAACGTAGTTCAGTCCTACACTGCTTACTTTGACTCTACTATGTGTCTTCAAATCAAAATTTCCCAAACTATTATTTCCAACAACAAAGTTTTCTTAGTGTAGGTGAATATGTTACAAAAATAAGACTTGCAAGTGAATTTGAGACGTACTGGATTAGACAAATTTAAACAGGTCTGCTTTCTGGTAGACTGCTCATAGGCTTTAATCTGATTGTTGCCATTTTGAAACCTCCAAAAAGGTATCATACGCTATGGTATACAAACTTGTTTGACCAGTACTCTTACTGTTTGCACACCTAAGAACAGAATTTTCTAAAGAATACTATAGCCTGGGGAAAGATTTCTCAAATATCCCTACCACTTTTGGCATATTTGAAGCTAAATTGATTTTGTTCACCTTCCGTTTGCGTTGTTTACTTAAGGAGACGATATTCTCTGCCCTCTATATCATGAACATGTTGGAACTGAACCCACTCCTTATTTAAAGGTGTCTTACTGAAAATGCCTGTATTCTTGGGTAAAGCTTATGATACACACTTTACCTGTAACTTCAATAAACTGTATAACTTCCTAGAGTTCCTATTGTTAGTTTTCTCTTTTCCCAGCAAGAAGAGTGAAGACACCAGAGAATGACATATCCTCATCAACAGCATAGCTTCCCTGTGTCTGTACTCATGCAATTGTGAAATAACTTTAGCAACCTGTTCCTTTCACTCTAAGCTCTGTATGCAATGTCTTTGTTTTTCGCTGACTAAAAATTTGAAAATTTTGAAATGTGCTTCTTTATGTTCTTGTTGTTAGGTTCTGTTAAGTCGATATAGACTCATAGCAACATAATGTGACAGAATAGAATTGCCCAATAGGCTTTTCTAGGCTGTAGACCTGTCTGGGGAAACTCTGGTGGCCTAGTGGCTAAGTGCTATAGCTGCTAACCTAAATGTTTGAAGTTCAAATCTGCCAGGTGCTCCTTGGAAATCCTGTGGGGCAATTCTACTATTGACTTGATGGCACTAGAGCTGCTAGGTGCGTTTTGATCACCAACCTTTAGCTTAGGAGTCCAGCATTTAACCACTGTGTGACTAGGGTTCCATTGTTTTCTAGTAGAGGTCACTTTTCAATTAAAGAGCCTTGAAACTAGTAATTGTGTTGACAGAAACACAAAAGTCAATAACCTCACTAAATACAAAGTTGTTTCTCTAGCAAAAATGTTTAAGCATTCTTTATCCTGTTTCATAATCACATAGTTGTCTCATTTAAAATATGTATGTGTCATGCTGAAAAGGACATATATTTTCTGAGTCAGTAAATTAGTATACATTAATTTTTAAGTATACTATAATTTAAAACTATGCAAAAGACAATCCTGGTTTTAGTCAACAAATACTGTCAAATATAATATTGCTTTATTGTTTTTAGTTATATAGATAATGTAAAGTGTTGCAAGAATTGAATAAGTAAGCCAAGTGCCGTCGAGTAAAGCCATCACAAATATTGCTTCAGTTAAAAAAATTGTTCTATTCCACAAACATATATTAAAACACAAATCGTTTTTAGAGCTTTATTGTTTAGTTTGTGTTTCTTGGTTGGATGAGTGCTTCTTTTATTCCCCTCCTTTCCTAAACTATTTGCTTAGTAAGCTCTTTTGTATGTAAAATGTTAAAAGAAAGCTCAGCCTGTCCTAAAACTTGATTTATCCTGATCCTGAAAAGGAAAGTATTTGTTCGTGTTGTGCTCATCAAAAAAGGATAATTGTGTCTCTGAGAAAATAGTGTGTCAACATATTTTTCAAAATGAATACAGTAACTTTACAAGAAATAGTTACCCCTCATTTTGTGAAGTAGTTTCCAAGGATTTCAGAGACAAAGCGCAGTTTTACTAAACAGTATGCTGTATCCAAGAAAAGTCTAAAAAAATTTTCTCCCAACTGCCCTTTGTCCATACTATTTAAAGAGAACTTACCAAGTTGTGCTGCAAGTATTTGTTTCACATTTTTCTGATCCGAGATGGCCAGAAGACAGAGACTGGCAAGAATAATAAATCCTTAGTAAAAGTTTGTGGAATGACTATTGAAATAAGTGCATAATGCTTTAACCTGAATTTGTGGCTGAAGATCTTAGCGAGAGTAGGTGTATCTGTCATTATGAAAAAAAAAGAAAGAAAGTCAGTTCAGGAGCATTCCCTAGCTGAGTTTTGCATATATTTTATGCTCCCATTTTTTTTTCCAAAATAATTATGCTTTTTAGAAATACTTTTTCAAAAAAAGGAATTTTGTATTTGTAGGCAATCTGCTACTATAATTAATATTAATAATATAAAGTAAAAAATAAACACAACATGACCAGATGATCCAAATGAAGAATACCTCCATCATAAATATATGGGGAACCAGACTGCTAAGCCAGCCAAGTATTTGAAACATAATAGACATTTAATAGGCATCAACTAAATCTGAAGAGACACATTCAGAAGCTATTTTCATATATTTCTCTGGCTCTGCTTGTATATCTATCTACCTATCTATCTATCATCACTATCTATCTTTAAATGGTATATATTCAGTATATATACAGCTATATGTGTGTACATATTTGGTTTATGCATATGGGGAGACATACCTAGAGACAGAGATGGAGATGGAGATGAAGATGGAGATAGAGATACGGATAGAAGAATGAGAATTCCAAAACACTTAATAGGTCTTGTGAGGAAGCTGTACATAGACAAACAAGTAGCCACTCAAACAGAACAAGGAGCTACCATTTAGTTCAAAGTTAAGAAAAGGTACGTATCAGGGTGGTATCCTTTATCCTTCTTATTCAGTTGTATGCTGAACAAATAATACAAGAAACTGGACTACATGAATCATGCGGCATCAGGAGTTTATATATATTTTAGATTATATTACCTGTGAGTCGGATCCGACTCGACGGCACTTGACTGGCTTTGGTCTGTCTGTCTGTCTATCGTCCTTTCTTAGTCATCTAGTACTGCTATAACAGAAATACCACAAGTGTTTGTCTTTATCAAACAGAAGTTATTTGCTTCAACAGCTCTGGAGGAATGTCCTTGTATCAATCTAGAAGTTTCTCCATGCAGGGACTTCAGGTCCAAGGGACATATTCTGCTCCTGGAACTACTTCAATGGTGATATTCATTGTCTCTATGTCTCTGCCTGCTTCTTTCTTCTATATCTTAAAAGAGATTGACTCCTAATACAACCTAATATTGTAGATTGAGTCCTGCCTCATTAATATAACTGTGGCTAATCTTACTTCATTAATATCATAGATTTATATCATACCTTAACGTACATAACATGTACTACCACACATAACAACACATAGAAAAAAATCACATCAGGTGACAAAATAATGAACAATTACACAATACTAGGTAAGATGCCACACATTTAGAGAACACACAATTCAACTCTGTAGGAATCTCTGATGGTTCAGCTGTTAAGAGTTCAACTGCTAACTGACAGGTAAACATTTTAAACTTATCAACTGATCCAAGGAATAAAGATGTGGCATTGTTCTTCAGCAGACTACAACCTTGGGAACCCTATGGGGCAGTTCTACTCTGTTCCTTAGGGTTGCTATGAGTCCGAATTGACACAACACGATGATTATTGATTTTGTTTCTTTCGAGAACCTGGACTGATAAAATGTAATTTTTTTAAGCATATGACATAAGTGAATCATTAAAACATTAGAGTTTACATAGTTATGTGGGAACCATATGAAATCACAGATATTCAAACATATCTAAATAAAATTGATAATTCCATATGGTTCAGCTCAATATTTAGCTGCCAATAAATTTAAAAAATAATTCAAAAAATTTCATTTGAAGAAGACAGAGGAAGAACATTGATTAAAATCCAAAGAAGAACAAATTGGAGAAACCAGGAGAAGAGATAATATAATCATCAAGGGAATGATATAGTCCATTTATGTTGTGATTATTGGTTTGTCAGTTGTGGTTTTTTCTTTTTAACATGATTTTTATGCTTGTATAATGATTAAATGGAATAATACAATGGACATTATGCTTGCAGATAACTTAAAACCAACGCCTGCAGCCACCACTTTATCTACAGACCTATGTGTATCTTTTGTGTGTTCTTCAGTTTTTCACCTCTTGTAAGACAGCCCACATGATGCAGTAGTTAAGAGCACTGTTGCTAACAAAAAGGTCAGCAATTCAAATCCACCTACCATTCCTTGGAAAACCTGTGTGGCAGTTCTTCTGTGCTATATTGTCACTATGAGTCAGAAATGACCTGATGGTTGGTAATGGATTTTCTGAATATTTTATTGTACTTTAAGTGAAAGTTACCCCACTACCCCTGATGTGATAGCACACTCCTCCTTTACACGTCTTGTTTTCTGTACCCATTCAATTAATTCATGTATCCCTACATCCTCTCTTCTCACCTCTGGACAGGAGCTGCTCAGACAGCATCATGTATATATTTAAACCAAGGAGCACATTCTTAACCAGCATCACTCTTTGTCTCATTGTCCAGTCCAATCTTTGTCTAAACAGTTGGTTTTTGTACAGCTTTCAGCTCCACGTCCTCAGGAGACCCTCCAGTCTGCTGAACTATCAGATATAGTCCATTAATAAAGATTTATTTCTGCACAACCATTTTGTATCCTGCTCCATCAAGGACTTCATGTTGTATTCACTACAAGGGCAGTTATTGATGGTGGCTGGGCACCATCTAATCCTTGTGGTCTCATGATGATATGATGTAGTCTCTGGATCATATGGCATCTTCCATCTGCTGGACTTGTATTTTCCTCATATTGTTGACGTTCTTTGTTCTCCCCTGCTCCAGGTAGGCTAGGAAAAATTGATGCTACTTAGATGGCAGCTTTCTGGCTTTTAAGACCTCAGTAGCCACTCACAAAAGTGCTATGCAGGATATTTTCTTAAAAAAATATTAGTTGTACCAATTAGCCTAGATGTCCCCTGAAACCATGGTCACCATATGCTTGTCCCTGTTACACCATCCATCAAAAATGTTTATATTGTTATATTTAAAAAGAACTTTTCAGCTTTTGGTGTAGCCTCATTGTGCTAACCTCCCTACTATCACTTACTATCATTCCTTAACCCAATTCATTTCCTACTGGAATCTACTATGTTATCAGTCACATGGCATGCATGCAAAAGCTGGACAAGAAATAAGGAAGACAGAAGAAGAATTGATGCTTTTGAATTGTGGTGCTAGAGAAACATATTGAATGCACCTTGGATTGCCAAAAGAACAAACAGATCTGTTCTGGAAGAAGTACAACTACAGTGCTTCTTAGAAGGAAAGATAGCAAGACTGTATCTCATATATTTTGGACATGTTGTCGGGAGAGGTCAATCCCTGGAGAAGGACATTGTTCTTGGTAGAGTGGAAGATCAGTGAAAACCAAGAAGACTCTCAGCAAGATGCATAACATTGATTGTGGGCATGATGCAGGACCAGGCAATTTTTCGTTCTGTTGTGCATGCAGCTGCCGTGAATTGGAACCAACCTGACTGCACCTAACAACAACAACAATCTACTCTATGAATACCTATCTCCCTCCGTCCCCCTGCTCCTACTGCAACCATCAAAGGTATTTCTCTTCTGTACTTACCTCTTTCTTTTAAGTCCTTTTAATAGTGGTCTTATACAATATTTTATACTATACAATATTTGCAGCTGACTAATTTTCCCCAAAATAAAGTCTTCCAGATGACATCATGCTATGAGATGTTTCCTAAGTTCATTGTAGTTCATTATCATTGCATAATATTCCATTGTGTGAATATCCACTAATCTGTTGATGGGCACCTAGGCTGATTCTGTCTTTTTGCTGTTGTGGACAGTGCTATAATAAACATTGGTGTGCATGTATCTGTTTATGTGACAGCACTTATTTCTCAAGGACATATTTCAAAAAGTAGGATTGCCGAATCAAATGATGTTTCTATTCCTAGCTTTTTATGGAAGTACTAAATTGACTTTCAAAGTGGTTGTACCATGTTATGTTCCAATTTGTGGTGCATAACAGTGCCAGTCTCTCCACTACTTCTCCAATGTTTTTTGTGTTTTTTGAATTAATGCCAACCTTGTTGGGGTTGAGCCAGCCAGCCAAGTGCCGTCGAGTCGGATCCGACTCATGGCGACCCTACGGGTTAGATGGTATATTATTGTAATTTTGAATTGTATTTCTCTAATGGCTAATGCCCCTACTTGTCAGTCAGTTTGTCTTACTGTAGGGGCTTGCATGTTGCTGTGATGCTGAAAGCTAACCCATTGGTGTTGGGACACAAGCAGAGTCACCCACAGTGGACAGGTTTCTGCTAGCTTCCAGAATAAGACAGACAAGGAAGAACTTCCCAGCAGTCTACTTCTGAAAAGAATTATCCACTGAAAAGTTGATAAATTGCAGTGGAACACTGTTAGATATAGTTACAGAAAATGAGCCCCACAGTTTGGAAGACACTCAAAAGACAGCTGGAGAATTTCTGCCTCCTTAAAATAGCGTTTACCTCAATGATGTAATGGAATAAAGCCTACAGGACCTTCATTTACTGATGTGGCATGACTCAAAATAAGAAGAAACAGCTGCAAACATTCATTAATAATCAGAATGTGGACTATAGAAAGTATGAATCTAGAAATATTGGAAATAGTAAAAAATGAAATAGAATGAATAAATGTCAATGTCTCAGACATTATTAGTGAGGTGAAATGGACTGGTAGCGGTCATTTTGAATCAGACAATCATATGGTCTACTATGCAAGGAATGAAAACTTGAAGAAGGATGGTGATGTTTTCATCAAATAAATAAATAAATTCAATTTCTATTCTGAAGTACAATGCTGTGAGTAAAAGGATAATATCCATACACTTATAAGAAGGCCAGTTTATATGAACGATATTCAAATTTATGCACCTATCACTAAGGCCAAAGATGAAGAAATTGAAGATTTTCACCTGCTTCTGCACTCTGAAATTGACTGACCCTGTAATTAAGATGCACTGATAATTACTGGGGATTAGAATGCAAAAGCTGGAAACAAAGAAGAAAGATAGGTAGTCAGAAAACAAGGCTTTGGTGACAGAAATGATGTCAGAGATCAAGTACAAAAGAATTATATAGAGAGCCATCCTAGAGATTAAACAAAATGCAGCAGAACAAGATGAAAAATTAAGCAAGTTGTTTGAACTGATGCAACAAAAATGATCTGAAATCCCACAGATTATTAAGAATACAATTAAACAATTCAATTCAAAGCCAAAAGAGCAGAATTGAGGAGATAAAAGTCAGACTTAGTGACCTTGAGGATAGAACAACTGACACCAGCATTTATAAAGAGAAATCCAAGAAAAGAAATAAGAAAAATGAAGAAGCATTAAGAAACATGTGGGATGCTATTAAGAGGAATAATCTACAATTAACTGGAGCTTCTGAATAGGGAGGGATAGCTGAAAACATAGAGACTATTGTTGAGTTGCTGACAGAAAACTTCACTGAAATTATGAAAGAGAGCATAGATATCCAAGACATGTATTGAACACCGTGAAAACTAGAACCAAAAGAAAGACACCAAGACATAGTACAAAAAGCTTAATAAAATGAAACATAACGAGATCCTCTTAAAGACAGTGAGGCTCCAAGCAAAGCTAACATTCAGAGGGAAATCCCTGTAGGCTTCCATCAGACTTCTTGGCAGAAGTGACATTGGCAAGGAGGCAGTGGGATAACACATTCAAAGCCTTGAAGGAGAAAAGCTTCCAACCAAGAATTATGTATTCTGCAAATTGTCTCTCAAGTATGAGGATGAAATTAAGACACTTCCAGATAAACAGAAGCTTAGAGACTTTTAAAAACACAAACCAAAACTATAAAAAAATACTTAAAGAAGCTCTTTGCTTAGAAAAACAAAACCATTAAGTATATTTTTAAAGAGGTAATGCAGGACACAGCATCCAGAGAAGAAATTAAAAAGATATGCAGAAGTTAAAATTGGCTTTAAACTTAGAACATTAAGGGAAGCTGAAAAGACAATAACAATGCAACATATCAAAACAAGAAATGTAATACAGGAGTCTCAATAAACACAAACCAACACTGAAAAAGGTGAAAAGTTGACCCATGAAGAAGATGGATCCAGAATAGTATATTAAGAGCAACACAGAAAACACCAATACAAAAATAAATCAAAGTACAACACTAAACACATACCTATCAATAATTACACAGAATGTAAATGGACTGAAAGATCCAATAAAGAGACAAGTGACATCCTGGATCAAAAGACATGATCAGCCTATATGTTGTTTGTAAGAAACACATCTTTGACTCAATGATATGAACAAACTGAAAACTAAAGGATGGAAGAACAAAAATAGCAAGCTAACAATATACAAAGAAGAGCAGGTGTGGCATATTAATCTCAGATAAAATAGAATTTAATGTAAAATCCACCATCTTGAGCAATGATGGTCACTATTTATTGCTGAAAGGTTCAGTACACAAGCAGGATTTAACATTAAATATTTATGCACCCAATACCAAAGCATCTAAACACATTGAACAAACACTGACAATATTGAAAAATGCAATAGACCATTCCACAATAATAGTGGCAGACTTGAACACTCCACTTTCAGTAATGGACAGATCATCCAGGATAAAAGCTCAGTAAAGATACAGAAGATCTTATTGTGACAATTAACCAATTAGACCTTATTGGCATTTTCACCCTTTAACTCATCTCCAATACACATGGAACATATTCCAGAGTAGACCATGTGTTAGGACATAAAGCAAGTCTGAAAAGAATCCAAACCACTGAATTATTGCAAAGCATCTTCTTGGATCATAAAGCCATAAAAGTCAAAATCAATAGCAGAAAAAAAGAAAGACAGAAATTTGAATTAATGCAAACTGAACAACACCTTACTCAAAAAAGTAATGGGTCATAGAAGAAATCATGAATGAAATAAAGAAATTTATGGAATCAAATGGGAATGAAAACACCCCCTACCAGAACCTATGGCACACAGCAAAAACAGTACTAAGAGGTCAATTTATCTCTATAAGTGCACACATCCAGAAGGAAGAAAGGCTGAGAAAGAAGAATTAACCCCACAGCTTGAATGAGTACAGCAACAGAGGAAGCCATCAGGCACCAGAAGAAAACAGATAATTAAGATTAAATCAGAACTATAAGAATTAGAGAATAGAACAACAATTGAATAAATTAATAAAACCCAAAGCTGTTTTTCTGAAAAGATCAAAAAAATTGATAAACCACTGCTAAATTTACAAAAGAAAAATAAGAGAAGAAACAAATAACCTGGACAAGAAAAGAGGTGGGAAATGTCACAACAGACCCCATGGAAACAAAAGTGTTATGACAAGATACTATGAAAGAGTGTACTCTAATGGATTCGAAAACCTAGAGGAAATAAACAAATTTCTAGATTTGTATCACGTACCCAAATTATCACATGAAGAAGTACAACAACCTAATAAACTCATCACAAAGGAAGAGATTGAAAAATTCATCAAAAAACTACCGACCAAAACAAACCAAAAAAAGCACTGGTCCAGATGGCTTCACCAGGGAACTCCAACAAACTTTTAAAGAGTTAACTACAATATTACTTAGATGATTTCAGATCTTAGAAATCATGGGATATTCCCAGATTCATTATATGAAGCCAGCATAACCCTGATACCAAAGAGACTATTTCACCTCTTAGAAAAGCATGGAATACTCTCAAATTCATTCCATGAAGCCAGCGTAACCCTGATACCAAACCTAGGGAAATTGCAGACCAATATTACTCATGAACCTAAATGCAAAAATCTTCAACAAAATCCTTTTCAATAGAATTCAACACTACTATCAAAAAAATAATTCATCATGGCCAAGACGGATACATACCAGGGATGCAAGACTGGTTAAACATCAGAAAAACAATTACTTTGATCAACCACATAAACAATACAAGAGATAAGAATCACCTGATACTGTTAATTGATACAGAAAAGGCATTTGATAATGTCCAGCACCCATTCATGCTAAAAATTTTGAGCAAAAGAGGCATAGAAGGGAAATTCCTCAACACAGTAAGGGCCTTCTATGCAAAGCCAACCACCTACATCATCCTGAATTGAGAGAGACTGAAAGCATTTCCCTTGAGTATGTGAACTAGACAAGGACGCCCATTCTCACCTCTCCTATTCGACATTGTAACAGAAGTTCTGGCCAGAGCAATTAGACAAAACAAAGAAATAAAGGGCATTCACACTGGCACAAAAGAAGTAAAAGTCTCCCTATTTGCAGTTGATATGATTGTACACACAGAGAATCCTAACAAATCCATAAATAAACTACTCGAGCTAGCAGAAGAGTTCAGCAAAGTATCAGGATATAAAATAAATGTAAGTAAATCAGTAGAATTCCTTTATACCAACAGAGAGATCGACAAAGAAGAAATCACCAAATCAATACTATTTACTATAACTTCCAAGATGATAAAGTACCTAGGAATAAATCTAACTGGAGAAAACAGAGACCTATACAAACAAAACTGCAATTCTGCAAGAAACCAAGAGAGACCTACATAAATGGAGAAACCTACCGTGCTCATGGATAGGAAGACTTAACATTGTGAAAAGTTTTATTTTACCCAAAGCAATCTACATATGTGATGCAAATCCCATGACATTTTTTAATAAGATGTAGAAACAAATTGCCAACTTTGTTTAGAAAGTACTCTGCATATGCAAAGTACTACTGGAGAAGAGGAAAACAGTGGGAGGCCTCACACAACCTGACCTTAGAATCTATTACTCTACCACAGTGATCAAAAGAGCCTGGTAATGGTACAAAAAGAGGCATATAAAGCAATGGAACACAGCTGAGGTCTCAGAGATGCCACCATCCTCCTATGAACAGCTGATCTTTGACAAAGGCTCTGATTGTAAACTGGGGTAAAAACAGTCTCTTTAACAAATGGTACTGGCAAAATTGGATAGCCACCTGCAAGAAATTTAAAGAAGACCAATCTCTTACCCCTTACATAAAACCTAACTAAAACTGGATAAAAGGCCTAAATAACAAACCTAAAATAATCAAGATCATGCAAGAAAAAATAGGGTCAACAATGGAAGTTTTAATGCAAAACTTAGACTTCAAAATCTGACAGACAAAGCACATCAGTCAGAAGAGAAAATAGATAAATGGAAACCACTAAGAATCAAAAACGTTTGCACATCCAAAGACTTCATCAAAAGAACTAAAAGAACACCTACAGAATGGGAAAAAACATTTGGCAACTACATGTTAGACTGATGTCTAATCTCCATAATCTACAAGGTACTACAAAATAGCAAGAAGAAAAATGTAAATAATCTAAGTAAGTGATGGGCAAAGGAGATGGATAATCACTTCACCAAAGAAAACATCTAGGCAGCCAAAAGACACAAGACAAATTGCTCATGGTCATTAGCTTTCAGTTAAATCTAAATCCAATCTACAATAACATACCGTCTCACCCCACCAAAGTTGGCCATGATCACGAAAACACGAAACAACAAATGCTGGTGAGGCTGTGGAGAGAATATGGAGAGACTGGAACTCTCCTACACTGCTGTTGGGAATGCAAAATGGTACTACCTCTGTGGAATGCAATTTGGGGCTTCCTTCAAGAACTGGAAATACATATACCATTTGATCCAGTAATCTTAACTCCTCAGAATATATCCTACATAATGAAGGGCAGTCATACAGACAGCTAAATGCACACGAATATTTGTTGCAGCGCAGTCCACAATAGCATACAGATGGAATCCCAGATACCCAACAACAGATGAATGAATAAACAAACTGTGGTACATATACTCAGTGGAACACTATGGAAAAATAAAGAACAGTGATTATTTTAGTAAGTATCTCATAACCTTGTTTCAATTGGAAAACATGTTGAGTGAAATCAGACAGCATCAAAAGGACAAATATTGTATGAAAAGAACTTAAAAATAGACTCATGTACAGAAGAAAAGACTCTCATGGATGCAAGGCTGGGGAGGGAGGGGGAAGGGTGGTCATAGATAAGATAGTTGAAAACAATTTGGTTGGGTCAATGCAGTGACATCACAAAGTAGAAAGAAGATCAATCTAACTGGATTTCAACATAAACTGAAAACTCTTCTAATCCTAGCCTGATATTGCAAGGATAGAGTAGCAGAGGTGAGGGGCCGAGGACCATGGTTTCAGGGGACATCTAATCCAATTGGCATAACTAGCCTATTGGTAAGAGAGTCTTCTGTAACCCAGATTGGTGAGTGGTGTCTGGGGTCTTAAAGGCTAGCACGCTTCCATCTGAGGTACACCAAATAGTCCTGGCTCATCTAGAACAGATAATCACCAAGAACAACAAAGACAAGAGGAAAAAAAAAACAGCCCAGGAGACAGAAGGATCATGTGAAAGGGTGACTGTATCAACATGTGACCAGAAGAACCAGATGGTGCCCAGCCACCACCAAAGACAGCCATGAGGGGGCACACAATGTTGTGTTCCACTGGCTACTCAAGTAAAAAAGGGGTGCATCTCAAGAACTCTGGCAGCCTGGGGTTTCCCCTGGGAGCATGGCCTCTAGTCTTGCTGCTTCACTTTACCAGAAAATGTTATTGAGGTCAACTGTTCATACAGGAGTGAACTGGACACAGGGACATAATGTGACCATAAGGTGCATATACTTTATGTTTCTATGCATCTATAGGATGCCTTCCTACTGGCCTCTTACTAGAATGGAGCACAGAAGGTGGAGAGGATGGGACAAGAGATTGTTCAGAGGATACAACATATATAGAATGAAAAGGAGGCTTGTGCCATCACCAGGCAAGAAGAGCAGAAGAAGCTGCAGATAGGCAGGCATGCAAATTTAATTTGGATTGTATACTTTCACTCAATCACAATAAAATATTTTTAAAAAAAGAAACATTATACAGGAGTCTCAACAAACACAAAAGCAACACTGAAAATGATGAAAAGTAAACCCATAAAGAATGACTTAGAACAGAATATTAAGAGAAACTAAGAAGCCATCAACAACACAAAAATAAAGGCATCAAGATGACATCACTGAACACATACCTGTCAACAATTACACCAAATGTAAACAGACTGAATGCTCCATAAAGAAACAGAGAGTGACAGCCTGGATCAAAAGACACGATCTGTCCATAGGTTGCTTACAAGAAACACACCTTAGACTCCAAGATATGAACAAACGGAAAAATCAAAGGATGGAAGAATATGTACCAAGCTAGCAACACACAAAGAAGAGCAGAAGTGGCAATATTAATCTCAGATAAAACAGATTTTAATGTAAGGTCCACTATCGTGGACAAAGATAGTCAGCATTTATTACTGAAAGTTTCAATACATTCTTTGTCTGGGTTGATCTCTGGTTGTTCTGCCCTGTTTTCTAGTCTTCCCATTTTTCTCTACAATGACTATGCAGTGTTGTTCACGTGACTAAAACCTGTATCTACCTGGCTTAAAATTTTCTATTCACATATTATCTGTTAAAAGAGTGCTTCTTGACTGCTTCACTGTGCTGGAAAAGCAAAAGAACAAGGAAAAGTTAGTTGGAAGTTTCAAGAGTAAACTTAATTGATCCCAGTACTTGAGAAATGGATGGTACAACATGCAGACCTTTCTTCATCTCATTGATATGTGAAGCTTTGGTAATATAAGTCATAAAACTACAAGATTTTATAATAAGCAGATGCTTTTCACAAAAAAATGAAATCTTGATTTTGAAACTAAAATTAAACAACTAGTATTTTACTCTTTATGACTTCAGATAATGTGTTTTTCAACAGTGGGAATTTATTTGCATAACTTACATGTGTATATTCTGAACTTTATCTTTCCCCAGAATTTGTTTGCTGTGTAGATGTATCTACAAACCTGGATCTTAATGAATCATTTAACAAGCCATTAACATATAGAGAAGTATCTTGTATTTTTTGTGTTCTTTCCATCAAAGTTTGCACACATTTACTCGTTTTAATAACAATAGAAAAGGTGTGAGAAAAGGCAAAGTATTTAGGAAAAATGCATCAACTCACCATTACAATTTATATGGCACGATCTGAAATACCTTCACAATATGCTTGTATAGAAAAGCATAAAAATGAACAACTGGGCAGAATTCATTACAGAGTAAGATTTAAATGAAAGTTGACTTTTCTACTAAACAAAGACACTGAAAAAAATGTAGAAAATTTGGAAACATTACAGACTCATAAGTTAATGTCTGTGACTAACACAGGCCTTAAGTCTAAGCTGCATGAAGACAGATGACCTAGACAAATAGCTTTGGGATTATGGTATCATTATTCATGAATTATGCCAATGAAGACACTAGTTTCAACATTTGAGTCTCAAGTAACTTATTCTCAGAAAGGAAATAGTATTAACCAGAGATTGAATCATGGATCTGAGAAGTGAGGACTGTAGTACAGTTTCTTAGAGTAGTTGGTATAGCACTAAGGCTATTTAAATTGTTATCATCATCATTATCTAGTACTAAGGCAGTGATCAAATTACTTGTCAGTCAGAATACCATGACAGTCTGAGAATTCCTGCTGAAATAATATCAATGATCAGTTACAATAGGTCAAATACTTGAATTTATGATAATCCAGTGTGTCTATTTTTCTGTAAACAACAAAAAACCGAACTCATTACTATCGAGTTGATTCTGACTCACAGCAACCCTATAAGACAGGGATCTGTCTTTAGAATTTCTGCCTGAGCAGACATTGATGGATTCATACTGCCAAAATTTTAGTTAGAAGCGAAGCTTTTAACCACTGTGCCACCCTGGCTTCTAACTATCTATACATTTGTTTATTTAGATTATTGAATAAAACAAGTGTGCACACACTGCATTTTCCAGGTCCTAGAAAAAATTAACAACACTCTATAACTTGTCAAAGTAGGTCCATTTCCCAATACTTCTTTTCAACAGGGGCTCAATGAAAATCTCATATAGAAGAGTGATTAGAAAGTTTGTAAATTAAATGGGAATTTGGAGTGGAGGAGATTTTCTAATTGGTCTTCAGTACATTTTTTGTTTTTGATTGGCTGCAAAGAAGCAACAGGAAGTTTGTAGATGCTTCAAAAATGAAGAATTATTCAATTCTGACTCACAGCAACCTTATAAGACAGAGTAGGGCTCCCTCATAGATTTTTACAGAGGTGCCTGGGGGATTTGAACTGCTAACCAAAAGGTTAGCAGCCATAACTTTTAATCCCTATACCAACAAGGTTTCCTATTCAAGGTTGGGGGCAATGTTTTGGTATTCCATGGCCAGTCATTTTCTGAAAAATGTTGGGATTGATGGGGAACTTTTTGTAGTCAAACTGTCGTGATAGTATTTATGGGGTGACAGTACCATGTCACACAGTTTCTCACCACACAGTTATGTGCTTTGGGCAATAGCCAAGATCTGACTACCTTTTGTGAATTTCCTTTTAGCATTTTGGAGGTTGTGCTGAATAGAACCGTCAGTATGGTACAATAACCAGGTTTTCATGCTCACAATTCACATACCAGGAAAGTGACATCTACATAGTCGGGAAAATGGAAGGCAAATTCTGAATCAGTGTATTTGCTCCAAAACTTGAGCTCATCTCTTTTCACAGGTCGTTTCCTTCTCTCCAAATCACAGAAGAATGGCATATTAGGAATCTCTGAGCCAGAAAATTTCATCCCTACATTTCAGTTCAAAAATATTTGACCCAAAAGCAAAAGTAGACTTTTTAAAAACCATACAGATAATTAATGACAGACCGCATTGTTAATCATGGTAGCAATTAATGCTGGGATTCTATTACTTTCAGGCTCCTATGCTGCTCTGTTTTGGGTTGTATGACTTCAGTTTTGATTGTGAATGAGGTGGCCTACATGCCATATTATATTGCTTTAACTTTACCAGTTAAAATGTGGTATAAAAGGGAAATACTGTCTTCTCATCAGGTTCTTATTGTAAAGATTAAATTAAAAATTAATATAGGTGACATTCTTGTCACAGCATCTGTGACTACAATGAGAAGCAGCATGGAACTGACCAAGGAAAAAGTTGGACAGCAATGCTTAAGTGTTCCGACATGGGGTCATCGAGCAGATGCCTCAGCATTTCCTAGTTATGGCATCTGATTGGGTGCCTGACACACCGTGATGCACCAGAAGCATATACACTCCCAGAAAATCTCTTTCAACCACCCAGTGCCTCTATCCTGCTTTCCTTTGGATATGCAGAGCATCTGGAAAAATCTAAAGTTGCAACATAGTAATTTCTGTCTTGCAGGGAATTCCTCTTTGGGTTTCCACTTAGACATGAAAAGCCAATGAGTTTCTAAGCTGGGATTTGGCTGTGTTCAGCCTGTGAGCTAGTTTTACTGGAGACCAATGATCCTATTTATTTAAATCAATATGCACTGATTTATAGCTCATTTATAGCTCTTTATATATTATATGCTTCTGGAAGAGTACCTCCACTTTATTGCCTGAATTTACTGGGTTGCCCCAAAATCGCATAAACTCCTTTCAAATATATGCTGACTTCAAGGAAAGTTCTGATTTAACTCACAGAGCAATTCACGTTTAATACTAAACTTGAAAGCTTCATCTCTATAGTCAGCTTTCTAATTGAACGTGTTCCAGTATGGAAAAGCCTGCTATTAACCAAAAGGTTGCATGATTGAGTTCATCCTGAGGCATTTGAGAAGAAAGGTCTGTAGATCTACTTCTGAAAAATTGGCCATTGAAAACATTACAGAACACAGTCTTATTCTGACACATACGGAGCTGCCATGAGTTGGGGTTGCTGTGATTTGGAGTTTACTTGAGGACAACTGATTACAGTATTTAGTGTACAGTAAGTTCATTTTCCCTTGCTAAGAAATGGCAGAAGGGCCTTTTTGCCTGAAGCAGGTGGAGAATGGTCACCAGTGGACTCTATCAAAACCCAAACTTGAAAAACCTCTTGAGATTCTTCCTTTGATAGAAGCCATGTCATTCTCCAGCAACATCTCTTAGCACTGAGAGCAGAAAAAAATATATGAGAAAGTGCTTTGAAAGTCAACCTGCTGAATAAGTCACAGCTATTATTTTGAATGGATAGCTAAGCCTATTATGGCCCACTTAGTTTTCCAAGTCCTCTATCCTGCTGGATTTCACGGGACTGTATAGTGGTTAATACACTGAGGCTTTGTGTCTCTTCCTCCATCATCCTCTGCCTCCTTATATCTTGTTTCAGCTTTTGCTCATCTTGGTGTACCTACCATTCATTACGCCTCAGTCAGGGTTTGCTTCTGCTACCATTTTTCTAGGCAACAAGATGATCACAAGGCTGATGAAACCAAGAAGCCAAAAAGAAATTTCCTCCTTAATCCTTTCCGAAATTATGACTTCAGTCCCTACTTCTTTGAAGAAGGGGACTCATATTTATTAGACTCTCTTCTTGTCCCTGCTGTACCATACTGTTCTGTTGGTTTCTGTGTTCTTCCCTCCTGCTCTTAATGGCCATCACCTCATCACCCTTCCAGAGTTAGCTAAGATCTGGCTGCAATCAGCACTGCTTCAGAGGCAGGACCAAATTAAATCACATGAGGGCCATAACATGATAATCCGTGGTTGCTCCTCCTTTGTTCAATCACGTATCTGAGCATTTGAATGGGTTACGATACATATATATGTATATGAGGTCTGACCATTAAGTCTGCTAACTTAATTGTCCTAAATGCTACATACCTCAGTGGTGAATATCACTGCATTCACCTTGGAAATACTCGTTTTGGGAAGCTATGCACTATGTAGCACTTAGTACATCCTGGTGGCATACAGGATAAGTGCTATAAGTGCTAACCAACGGTCAGCAGTTCAAGTCTGCCATGCACTCCTTGGAAACTCTATGGGGAAGTTCTACAGTGTCGCTGTGAGTGGGCATCGACTCGACGGCACTGGGTTTAGTGTTTTCATTTTCTGGAACGGCCATCAGAGCAGTTGTTGTATTACCCTTGATGTCCTGAATGCCATTACAATGTCTTCCTTTCAATATTTCCTTTATCTTCTGGTAAAGAAAAAAGTCACTGGGTGCAGGTCTGGTGAGTAGGTAGGGTGTTCCAATATGGTTACTTGTTTACTATCTAAAAAGCTCCCTCACAGACAACTATACAACTAAGTTCGAGAACTTGCCAATGTGGCACTATGCACAATGGTCATTCCAGATCAGTTCCAAAATTGCTCTGAAGGGTGGACTTGGCACTGACATCAGTGCATAGCTTCCCAAAGGGAATGCTTCAAAGGTGACCGTAATGATACTCATCAATGAGATAAGCAGCACTTAGAACAATTAAATTTGTGAACTTAATTGTTGGACCTCATACACGTGAATATACACGTGTGTGTGCGTGAGCGCACATCCTAGCTATTCATAATGTAATTTCTTTTTAAATGTGCTTCTTGTGTTAGCATTGGAAACCTTGGTGACAGTGGTTGAGAGCTATGGCTGCTAACCAACAAGTCGGCAGTTCAAATCCACCAGGTGCTTCTTGGAAACCACATGGGGCAGTTCTAGTCTGTCCTACAGAGTTGTTACGAGTTAGAATTCATTCGACAGAAACTTAAAAAAAAAAGTTAACAACAGAAAGCAAAAGCAGCATACCCCATTCTAGTGGAATGAGATAAATTAGATTATAATTTGTTTTTAATTAGGTGGCTGGTACCACAGAAAGAAATTTCTACATATTCAGTTGATCTTCAACAACCCATGTAAAATTCTGTTGATCTGTTGATCTTTACAATGAAACACTCACTTTCTGCTTTAAACAGGTCACACTTCAATTTTGATGCTTGATTTGTAATGAATATTGTAATTATAAATGAACAAATATAAAGATGTCATAAAATAAAATTTAATGAAAACAAATATTACAAGCTATTATATTTTATTGTTAGATAAATCTTTCTTTCATCTATAATATCTATGATTTAAAACATTTGTTTTTGTGTTAGTACAAATTCTTGAATGATTTCATCACAATTAAGCTGCCAAACAATATCTGCTTTCCACACATAATAAGCATAATGAATCGAGTCTTTCTTGAATAATTGTCCTGTGTTCAGGGTTTTTTTTTTTAGTCTCTTTAGAGATGAAAATGATCATTTAATTGTGCAGTTTACCGTTACTAAACTGAGGAGCATATGATAAAGCAATATTGAGATGTATGCAGTGTATTTCATCTTCTATTATGGAAACACATATGCTTATAAGTGTCAATTTGTCTTTCTTAAATCTGTAAACTAAGTCGAATGGCAGAGTGAAATTGTCCTGCTTCTGTGTAAAAGTTTTTATTGAAGTCATGGGTACAAGCCTGCACTCATTTTTTGAATGCTTTCATGCATTCTTTACCAGGTATTGTTTAAGAAAGATAATTTATTTGAAAGAATTTAATTCATTTTTGCTCTCCTTTTCATGAAAAATTAAAGTAATTCAATATTGTTTTATATATAGTATGTGGTCTCTGGTGCTCGATTATATTCTGAAGCACTTCAGTCATACTTGGTTCTTTGTAGTGCTTCTCCAGTATTTGCTTTGTTGTGTTTTCCAAATCTTCCCTTAAAGTATGTAAATACCATACTAATTGCCAGCATAAATCAGTGCAGGTCTTTAAATTTAATTCTAAATCTTGGACAGTTTGTCTTATCTAATGAAATTTCTGCAATATATTATTCCACATAACCAACATAAATACATAGCCTAGTGTTTCATTTTGTTGACAGTGTTTGCAGCTTCTCTTTTAATATCTCTCTTTTGTACCTGGTATTCAGCAACACTTTCTAAATTAATCTGAATGTAGGATTCCAGAACAGCACTCGTTGATAGAGCATGCACTTCCCAACAGATGTTAGAAAGATGTTCTAATACTCAACTACTGTTTAACTACATTTCAAGAACTGTCTGTTGGTATGTAGCCAGTCAAGCCGTAGATGCATAAAAAACGTGTGGAGTAATTGCGTAGTAGAACAAATTAATTGCTACTGGACAGTAATCTGCTACTGCTCGACACCTGCAAAACTAAATGAATGTGCAGCACATCGTATGAAAATGGCATATTCATTGCAGTCTAAAATTATATGTTGTATGCCTGACATGTTGGCAATATTCTCGTGAGTGTCCTCTTAGAACATACATTTTGCAAACTTCATGTAAACAGTAAAATACTTGACCTGTAATTTTTTAGCAGTATTACTTTTTAAGCTAGTAAATGTGATAAACTGTTCAGCAAGTTTTCCACCTGTTAGAGATACATATCTTAAAATAATATTTAGCTGATCTCTGTGAAAAAGATCAGGAATAGAATCTAACACAAACCAAAGCGTTGAACTATACTTATTGCACTGAAATAATTGATCTAACTTTATCACTTATTAGTTTTATTAATTATTTATGTTGTTTAAACATGTACATGTGACCTGGTAAAAATGGATCAAAATTAAGGAAGAAGTTCAAGAATACTCCCAATTTTTCATTTTATGTGGACCTAAACTCTGCATTTCTTCCTTGAAAAGATATTCTGAATTCGTTAATGGTTACAATGACAGCAACAAAGCATTGCAAAATGCCTTTCCATTACTGATGTCCTTTAATTTATGATTCAAGTTCATGAGTTAAGCCAAAACTGTGTCTTTGGTTTAAATGTGACAACATAAAATCTCTGTTAACTGGACTGTTTTCATGCTTTTCAGTCTTATTCAAGTTGCACCAGTTGCTGAATCCATGCACAGCAAATCAAAACTTAAGTGACTTAGAAGTGAGTATTTGCAAACAAAAAGATATAGAGCCAACTGATGGAGAATAGAGGATCCATTTGCTCTTATGATTTTTACCATTCAATTTGCTCCTGAAAAATATAACCTGGCTGCAGAATCTTTTTGTTTATTATCCAGAAATTTTCTGCACAGACTTCCAAATGGTCCACTGTGAAGTTGACAATAACTTGTCTTTCTAACTTTTACTACCTAACACTATCCATAAAAAATTATTTCACGAAGCATGGTCTGTATTTATGTCATTTACAGGGACCACAGATGTGATGATTTCAGATGCTAAAATAGTTTCACTTTACACATCTTTATTATTGTTATTTTAACTACAGCAAATAATAGATGCAAAACTCGGAAAAAAAGATCTTTGTAATGCTTTTAGTAATTTTAGTACTAGAGGTATTAGTGCAGTGACTCGCACCTGTTAAACTCAAGCAGTCAAATGGAAGAATTATCATCTGGTTCATTAGATGTTATAAAGGAACTTACGTTTTGACTTTTCTTTAGAAATTCACAAATCCTTTTCATCTTTGAGTTTATGTTTTTGTGCCATGATTAGTATCAACCTAGTATCATCCTACCTGGATACAAAATTATGTCATTATTAAAAATTTGGCTCCACCATAGTAAATAAATTTGAACAATTGAAAATAAGTAAAATGTATAAAACGAGTAAAGTTTATAAAATAAAATTTACATTGGAATTAGAATGTTAGCACAAAATTTAATGTTTGACAATTAGTAAGTAAAGAAAATGATTTTGAGCATACAAGTTTCTCCTTCCAGGTATGAGACAAAAAAAAAAAAATTGTACTTTTTAAGTACAATCATAAATATGAGGTCTGGCAATTAAGATCATGAACTTACCCTAGAAAAAGTCCTACATACCTTATTGCTGAATATCACTATGGTCACCTTTGAAATGCTTTCTTTGGGAAGCTCTGCACTGATGTAAGTGCATAGCCCACCCTTCAAAACAATTTTGGAACTCTTGTTCTGGAATGAACATCAGAGCTGTTGTTATTACCCTTGACATCCTGAATGTCATCAAAATGTCTTCCTTTCAATAATTCCTTTAACCTCAGGTAAAAAACTGAGTTATCAGGGGCCATATTAGGTGAGTAGGGAGGGTGTTCCAATACAGTTATTTACTTACTGGCTAAAAACTCCCTCACAGACAGTGCAGTATGAGCTGGTACATTGTCACAATACAAGAACCGTGAGTTGCTGGTGAAAAATTTAGGTAATTCTTGTCCACCTTTTACACACAGCCTTTTCAGCACTTCCAAATAGTAAACTTGGTTAACTGTTTCCCAGTTGGTACAAATTCATAATGAACAATCCCTCTGATATAAAACAAAGTTTAGCAGCATCATTTTGACTCTCAATTTGGATTAATGGAAACTTTTTGGTCATGGAGAATTGGCTGACTTCCGTTGTGTACTTTGATGCTTGGCTTCAGGGTTGTATTAATACACCTATATTTTGTCACAAGTGATAATATGTCCTAAAACATTGTCTTGCATCTACAGAAGGTCTTGGCAAGCTTCCCCTCTCCTTAGCTTTTGTTCCTTCAGTGAGTTGCTTTGGGACCATCTTTGTACACACCTTTTTCATGCCAAAATTTTCAGTTAAGATTTTCCTAACTGTTTCTCTAATGATGTTTACTTGGTCTGCTATTCTTCTCACAGTCATATCATTATTTTGATACACAGTTTGACAAATTTTCACAAGTTTTCATCAGTTGTGCTTATTACTGGCAAACCTGACCTCTCTTCATCAGTGACACTTTCTTTCCCCTCAGAAAAACAATCCATTTGCACAATGCCATTTTCTTTATGACATTATCCCCATAAACTTGGACTAACATGTCCACGATTTCACTTCCACTCTTGCCAAGTTTAACAAGAAGTTAAAATTCTGACATTCTTGTGATGACACAGAAAAACATGCAACAGCAATAATGCCACTCAGCAAGGCACCACCACATGGTAACACAAATATAGCTGCGAGACACTGATATAGCAAGGTTATGAAACCTTACCAAGTTGTTTGTATAGTGCTCTCAATGAAAGTACATGGTGGAAAGTTCATGAACTTAATTGTCAGACCTTATAATTTTGTTCATGTGTCACATGACGTTTGCTGACAAGCACTTTCACAGATCTCTACTGTGTTGTTTGTCTTGAAAATAATGCTTAAAAACTTATGCATTTACTTTTTACCTTTTGACATTAAATCTTCACAGTTCATCAGACTACTGCTGATATCTCACTGGGTCAAAGGCAATAGAAATGAGCTGGTGCAAACACAGGAGTGTGTTTGAGCTGATGCACTTTGTGACTCACATTCTGAAGAATCATATATGTCACAGTCATGTAATTATAGTGCTGCTGGCACATTTTTATGTGGTTGACAAAAGAGAACTGAACATATGGTTATACATAATTGATCTGAAATAAAAAGGAGAATATACTTATGATCATAAGCAAAACTTATTAAATGGTATCAGTTTCATTTAATTTCTTCTCAGTTTGCTTCCACTACCATGCTAGTTTTTCCTTGATTCCTGTCTACTTGTCATCTATGTATCTTTGCTTTGGACAACCGGTGTCCCTGTTTTGTTGATGCTCTAAGCACATGTTACCTTGCTTATTGGGTAATCCATCCTTCTTCAGAGGGGTCTGTATCTGACACTTTTTATCTGAATAAATCATCTCAGTGATCTCCTTATCATATAATTGTCTTTACCTGTTGATGGTAAGATGGTTTAAAGACATAGATTATATCCTTCATCATTGTTTTAATGAGTCTGATAAACAGTGGATATAAAGAAAACGTCTATTGACTAGTTGACTCTGTTCCTACTGCCAGAAGAAAAAGTTGTTACAAACTACACCAGGATTGATAATGTTTTGTTCATCCTTATTATTTCTAGTAAGAAAAAGAGCCTTGAATAAATAAAGGAATTAGTAAGACCACAGTTTCACTAGAAGCATCTTTTGTTTTAGCAGAAACCAAACATATCTTAAATGTTCAGCCAATGATGTCCCTTACCAAAAGAAATTTTATTCTTAATGCATATATTGGTGTTTGGTATTCTGTTTATTACCACTGCCATTCCTACTCATGATTGCGCTGCATCTCTTGGTCCCATTTCCTACCACTACTGAAAACAGAGGCCTGAGAGACACTGTTTCAGATCCACTACCCCAACAGCCATAGAAAATGTAACATTCACATTCCACAAGGCCCAAATGGTGACGGTGAGACAGGGGAGCTTTCAACTTCAGAGACACCATTGTGAATTTAGAAATTCCATTATTGGTAATGAATAACACCTCCTGTCTTGGTAACTAGGCTCTAGCCAGTGATTAATGACTTAAGCAAGAGATCAGGGAGGACATGACAAATGACTTGTTTTGACCATCTTCTTTCATATTGTTGGTCAAGTGGTGCCTAGCACCAACTCTATTGCCATGATGAACAGTAACAGCCTGTGACATTCCTGGCCACATGGCACCTGGAATTGGTCTCACAGAATGGATGACCAAGATAAATCAAAGGATTAAAGAAATCCATGCCTGCTTTCAAGACTCTCTCCCCAAGTGCCTTTGAACTCATCAAGATCTCCCTACACCTGCACTAACATGTAGCTTCACCCTTTGAAAACCCCTTCTCAAGAACAACAGGAAAGCAGATTTTGGAGGAAGAGCATTCCCTTTTGTCCCCTGTGTTGCTGACACACAAATAAACCTTTGATTATTATACTCAACTATTGGTCTCAGAGATTGGTTTTGCAGCAGTTTGTCCAGTAGCACTGCCACCAATATTCCTCAGCTCTACTCCAACTATTGGCAATCCCAGGTGCATCAGGGTAGCACTGTGTTCCCTAAAGCTTCAGTGGCTGATTTTTCTAAAGTGGATCACTAGGCCTTTCTTATGAGGTATCTCTAGGTGTACTTGAACCTCTAAACTTTTGGTTAGCCATCAAATTCTTCAATAGGGACTCCTTTTCCTCCACTTAACTGTTAAATCTGCACATCTAGGTGTGTCTATGTGGCTCGCTTTCCTCCTTCTTCTTTTTTTCTGACTTTTTTATTTCTCCATTCCCTCATCTTATTTTTGCAATGTGTTTTTTTAAACATTTAAAATAAACTCAGAAAAATCACTACTCCACAACATTCACTGAACGCTTAACTATGTGGCAGGCACTGAGCTGAGCATTGGAGAGACAGAATTAATTAAGACAGAGTTCCATCAGGCGGGAGCTCACAGATAAGGAAAAACAAAAAGAAAGAAAGGAAGGGAAGGGGGAGGGAAGAAGGGAGAGGGGAGAAAAGTAGGAAGGGAAGGAGAAAGAGGTGGAGGGAGGGGGAGAGAGAAAGAGAAGGAAGAAAGGACGCAAGCAAGGAAGGAAGAAAGCAAGTAAGGAGGGAAGGGAGAGAGAGAGAGAAATAGAGAAAGGAAGGGAGGAAGGAAAGAGAGAGTGAGAAAATGGAGAAAGGAAGGAAGGAAGAAAGAGAGAGAGAGAAAGAAAGACTACGCAGAATTGAAGCAGTCAAATTTCGTATGATTTTTAACATGACAGATCCATTACTAACAAACCATTGTGATTTAAAGTTAATTACAAAAACTGTTTATTTCCTTCTTAGTTTTACATTTTCTTATCTTTCTCAACTTGGCAGTAGCTGTCAGTTCTTTTCCTCAGTTAATGCACATATAGGAGCCCTGGGAACACAGTGTTTTAAGTGCTTAGCTGTTAGCCAAAAAATGAGTGGCTTGAATCCACCATCTGCTCTGCAGGAGAAACATGTGGCAATCTGCTTTTCTGAAGATTTACAGCCTTGAAAACTCTACCGGGTGTTCTACTCCATCCTGTACACTTACAATGAGTAGGAATCAACTCAATCGCAGTGTATTTTCTGATGTACAGAGGTCCTTGATGATGAATGTGTTTCAGTGAGGTACATCGTAGTGGTAAGGGCTTTATATTTTGAATTAAAAGGTATTTGAAATGCATGAATTTGAACTACTTAAATCTCAGTTTTCTCATTTATAAAATAATGTATACTTATAAAATTGCCTTCATATCATTTGGAACTTATTTATTGATTGCTTAGTCTTGTGCCTGGGAATAAAAATATAACAATCTGCTCTCTTAAAGTATATATTCTAGAGGTCAGAGATTCACAGTAAAACAGGATCAGATATTAAATGAAATCAGGCAGGAGGAGTGTCTTGCAAAGAGTGGAGTGGGATGGAAGCTGTGAGTTATTGTCTCTGCTGGGATACACTAAAGCAGGGGGAAAGCAAGCATGCTGACTTAGTTCCCCTCTGCTCACAATGTAGTGTGGAGATCAAAAGACCACAGTCTCCTGACAGTGCTGAAAATAATGAATCTGCCTGTGACAGACCACAGAGTGAATGAAAAGCGCATTAAAGAGTGACAAACTGGTATACGTGGTCAACTTATAATTTACTTCTAAACAGAACATTTCTTTTAACCTCTTTATTTTAATATATACAAAAACCCTAATTTACCTACAGAATAGAGGGCCCTGGTGGAACAGTGGTTAAGTGTGCTACACTACTACGTTTAATGATTTTAATTATTTCTCAATCCATAATACAATTTAACTTTTATTTTTGTGTAGATTCGTTTTTCTTTCCTTCCCTTCCCTCAAAGATGCTATGCCATTTAAACTGATGTTATAGTTATTAAAACTTTAAGTCTAGGACTAGGAAAGGCAGACACTGACAGCATTGCAGAATGTCTTCATGGTAAGTCGGCTTAGCTGTGGAATATGAAGTATGTCAAGGAATGAGTGGACAGATACACTAGCGTAATTACTTGGTACACTCACATGGGTGACCATACAAAAGAATCAAGGAAAATCATGAAGACTTCAGTACCATTAGGTAAGATGCAGAACTGGTCCAGACTTCTTGATTTTCTAGTGCCACTAAGCCCATATTTTAACTTGGATAAGCAGTAACTCTATTTGTTCAAGAATGTTAGCCTTTGTTCTGAGACACTAAATGTGTAAAACTGACAACAACTGACAATATATAAAGACAGAACTGTGACCACACCTATCACATTCATCCTGTGAAGTCTAACTACTGTCTGCAGCCACCAGGTCAGGAAGCCAAACAGCAATCTCTGTACCAACAGACCCCAAATGGACAAGATTTGATCAACAACCAACAGTTTACTTAATTTGTGTCCCTGATTCTAACTTGGATTATGTAGAGAAAGCCAAATATCCCACCAAGCAATGATATGATATACCTTGATTCTAGTTAACTCACCTCTAGCATTTCCATAATGCATAGCCTCAAATCAGGGTATACTTGAAACATTCCATTTTTGTCATTCTGAACATTCCCACTCTTGGTCTTAACACTGAGTCTCTGTGAAATTCAAGTGATGGTGATGGACTCACTTGCTATACAGAAAGCTCTGAAAAGGCATTAGTGCACACATTTGGGTATTCTTTATTTCCACATTTCTCAGCCATTCTTCCCTATGTTCCCCTCATTCCCCTCAAAGCTGGGTTTTCAACATTCCTCTTTCATCCATAATTTTTCAGTTGTATTGTATTTTTGCCACTCATTTCTATGTCTGTCTAGTGTAAAATTTGATTTTGTTATTTTAGAGATACTTGAATATTATTGGTGTTGAGCTCTCTCTATAACGATTCTCATGTCTTAGTGTGAATATACTGTTTCTGCATGATTTTGATAAATTCATCTTCTGTTCCATGCAGTTTAGTCTTAGATATGACTACTAGGCTTCCATGTCTTTAGAAGGCAAAACCAACTGTCCTGCTCTACACTATCGGTAAACACTGGAATCCTGTCTTGGACCATAAGTTTGAATTCAAGCATTTCTAAAGGCATGATCCATAGAGTATTTGCCTCATGGAGTGTTAATATGTACAATAGAAAAATAGGGAAACCCTGGTGACATAGTATTCAAGTGCTATGGCTACTAACCAAAAGGTCAGCTGTTTAAATCTGTTACACACTCCTTGGAAACTCTATGGGGGAAGTTCTACTCTGTCCTGTAGGGTTGCTGTGAGTTGGAATTGACTAAACAGCACTGTCTTATTTATATACTGTATAGGCACTTTTTACTTAAAAATATTGCTGAAAGATTGTTAACAAAGCTAACACATCTTGGATACTGGATCTCCTAGATATTGTATTTTTAAAATATTAAATTAGGAAAGAGTGAAAAGGTTAACTCTATATATTTCCTTGTACTTTGTTGTAGTTAGGTGCTGGCGAGGCAGTTCTGACAGTCCACTGAGCCCAGTCACAAGAGAACAAAGAGGTGACTGGTGACCAACATCCTACTCGGAACTATGACTCAGCTCCTGCTAAGGCAACACCAGAGAAACTAAACACCCTTTAGATGTCCTCAAAGCAACAGTCCATTGACTCGCATTTATAGAAATATCATAACATAGACCCAGAAAACCCCCAAAATACAGACACAAAAGCTTCCCAGATGAAAAAACCTTTGTGAAACTGTCGCAGGTGGTGTACAAAAAATTTATATATAGAACCCTCCTAGAAATGAAACAAAATGAAGAATTCAGCAAGGTATTCAAACTCATGGAACATCAACATTCCAAAAACTGACAAATAAATTACAAAATTTCCAGTTCAATACAGAGCCAAAAGATCAGACTTGATAAAGACAAGTGATATTTTAGATCAAAACATTTATATCAAATGACCCATCCATGTATTGCTTACAAGAAACACATATCAGACTTAAAGATATGAACAAATTGAAAATTGAAGGATGGAACAATATATACCAAGCCAACAATGTACAAAGAAGAGCAGATGTGGCAATATTAATCTCAGATAACATAGATTTTAACATCAAATCCACCATTAGGGACAAGGATGGTCACTATTTATTGCTGAAAGCTTCAATATACAAGCAAGATTTAACAATATTAAATATTTATGTACCCAGGACCAGAGCATCTAAATACACTGAACAAACATTGACTACATTGAAATATGAAACAGATCACACCACAATAGTAGTTTGATACTTCAACATTCCTCCTTCAATAGTGGACAGATCATCGAGAAAAAAGCTCAGTAAAGACACAGAAGATCTCACTGTGACAATCAACCAACTAGACCTCATTGACCTATACAGAAATTTTTATCCATCAACAGATAACCACACCTTGCTCTCCTAAGCACATAGAACATTTCCAGAACAGACCATGTGTTAGGACATAAAGCAAGCCTCAACAAAATCCAAACAATTGAATTATTGCAAAGCATCTTCTCATACCATAAATCCATACAAGTTGAAATCAATAGCACAAAAAAACTTTGATAGAAACTGGAACTCATGGAAACTGAACAACCCTTTGCTAAAAAAGACATGGGTTATAGAAGAAATCAAGGATGAAATAAAGAAATACACGGATTCAAATGAGAATGAAAACACTTCCTAACAGAACCTATGGGATACAGCCAAAGCAGTGAACAGAGAGTTTATAAATGCTCATATCAGGGACAAAGAAAGCACTGAAACCAAAGAATTAACCCTACAGTTTGAACAAATAGGAGAGCAATAGAAGAACCCTTCAGACACAAGAAGAAAACAGATCATAAATGTTAGAGTAGAACTAATGAATTAGAGAATAAAATAACAATTAAAAAAAAAACCTGATGAAACCAAAAGCTGGTTTTCTGAAAAGATCAACAGACTTGACAAACCACTGGCTAAGCTTATTAAAGAAAAACAGGAGAGGAAACAAATAACCTGAATCAGAAATGAGAAGATAGAACTCTCAACAGATCCAACAGAAATCAAAAGTATCACAGCAGAATACTATGAAAGACTGTACTCAAACAGATTTGAAAACCTAGAGGAAATGGACAAATTCCTAGATTTGTATCATCTCCAAAATTATCACAAGGAAAAGTAGAACAACTTACTAAGCCCATCACAAAGTAAGAGATTGAAAAAGCACCAAAAAATTACCAACCAAGAAAAGCCCTGGCACAAATAGCTTCACCTAGGGATTCTGCCGATTTTTCAGAGAAGAGTTAGCTCCAATACTATTGAGTCTATTTCACAGCATAGGAAGAGATGGAATACTCCAAATATTCATCCTATGAAGCCAGGATAACCCTGATACCAAAGCCAGGGAAAGAGTCCACAAAAAAAGGAAAACTACAGACCAGTATCACTCATGAACCTAGATGCAAAAATCTTCAACAGAATCCTAGTCAATAGAATTCAACAACATATCAAAAAAATAATTCATCATGACCAAGTTTGATTCATACCTGGGATGCAAGTCTGTTTCAACATCAGAGAAACAATTAATGTGATCAACCACATAAATAACAAAAGACAGAAATCATCTGATTTGGTTAATTGATGCAGAAAAGTCATTTGATAAAATCCAAAATGCATTCGTGCCAAAAACTCTCAGCAAAATAGGAATAGAAGGGAAATTTCTCGAAGCAATAAGAGCTGTCTACACAAAGCCGACCGCCTACATCATCTTTAATGTAGAGAGGCTGAAAGAATTCCCCTTGACAACGGGAACTAGAAGAGGATGCTCACTCTCACCACTTTCATTCAACATTGTACTAGAAGTTCTGGCCAGAGCAATTAGACAAGACAAAGAAATAAATGGTATCTGCACTGGCAAAGAAGAAGTAAAAATCCCCCTATTTTCAGATAATATGATTGTATATGCAGACATTCCTAAAGAATCAATAAGTAAACTACTCAAACTAATAGAAACATTCAGGAAAGAATCAGGTTATGTAATAAAGATAATGAAATGAGTAGGATTCCTTTATACTAACAGAGACCATTAAAGAAGAAATCACCAAGTCAATACCATTTACTACAGCCTCCAAGAAGATAAAACACCTAGCAATAAATCAAACGAGAAATAAGAGACTTGTACAAAGAGAACTACAAGAGTTTACTGCTAGAAACTAAGAGACACATAAATGGAGAAAGCTAATTTGCTCATGGATAGGAAGATTTAACGTTGTGAAAATTTTTATTTTACCCAAAGCCATCTACACATACAATGCAATCCCAATGCAAATTCCGGTGACATTCTTTAATGAGATGGAGAAACAAATCACCAACTTTATTCAGAAAGAGAAGAAATCTGAGATAAGCAAAGCACTAGTAAAGAAGAACACACTGGGAGGCCTCTTACTACCAGACTTTAGAACATATTACACTGTCACTGTAGTCAAAACAGCCTGGTACTGATACAAAAATTAGGCATATAGACCAATGGAAGGGAGCTGTGACCCCAGAGATGTCAATACCCTCCTATGAAGAGTTAATGTTTGACAAAGGCCCTAAGACTCTAAACTGGGGTAAAAACAGTTGCTTTAACAAATAGTGTTGACAAAGTTGATTATCTATCTTTTGCTAACCAAATTGAAACAAGACCTTTCTGTCACACCTTGCACAAAAAGCAACTCAAATTGGATAAAAGACCTAAATATCAAACCTAAAACACAAAGACTATGCAAAAAAAAAAAAAAATCGGGTCAACCACGGAAGGTTTAATACACAATTTAGACAGACTTCAAAATCTGACAAAGCTAGATCAACAAAAGAGAAAATAGATACATGGGAACTAAGTATCAAATACCTTTGTTCATACAAAAACTTTATCAAAAGAATTAAAAGACCACCCACAGAATGGGATAAGCATGTTTGGCAACTATATGTCAGATCGACATCTGATCTTCATAATCTACAAGGTACTGCAAAGTATCAGCAAGGAAAAGGTAAATAACTCAATTAAGTGATGGGCAAAAGTGATGGACAACACTTCACTAAAGAAGACATTCAGACAGCCAAAGGACACGTGTGGAAATGCTCACAATCATTAGCTATTGAAGAAATCCAAATGAAAACTACAATGAGATAGCATCTCATTCCAACAAGTTGACCATAATCCAAAAAACACAAAATAACAAATGCTAGAGAGGCTGTGAAGAGACTGGAACTCTTCTACACTGCTGGTGGGATTGCAAAATGGTACAACCTCTTTGGAAATCAATCTGGCACTTCCTTAAAACATGAAAACAGATATACCATTGTATCCAGTAATCCCACTGCTTGGAATATACCTTGTAGAACTAAGGGCAATCACACGAACAGATACATGCATGCTAATGTTTACTGCAGCACAGTCCAAGATTGCAAAAGGATAGAATCAACCCAGATGCCCAACAACAGATAAATGGATAAGTAAACTTTGGCACACATACTCAATGGAACACTATGCAATGACAAAGAAAAATGATTTCAGAAAGCATCTCATAACCTGGTTTCAACTGGAAGATACTATGTTGAGTGAACTCAGTCAGCAGCACAAGGACAAACATTGTATGAGACCCTTACTATATCGACTTAAAGACAGACTCACGTGCAGAAGAAAAGACTCTTTGACAGCTACAAGGGAGGAAAGGGAGAAGGATGCATACAGACTAGACAGACTAGAAATTTGTTTGGGTGAAAGCAGTGACACCACACACCAGAAAGTGGACTTCAACGTAAGCTGAAAACTTTTCTATTCCTAGCCTAATATCACAAGCATAGAGTAGCAGGGGTAGGGGTTCGGGAACCATGCTCTCGGGGGACATCAAGGTTAATTGGCATGACTAGCTTATTGCTAAGAGAGTCTTCTGCACCCCATATTAGTGAGTAGTGTCTGTGGTCTTAAAAGCTAGCAAGCTGCCATCTGAGGAACACCAAATGATCCCATCTCAGCAGAATCAAATGATCACCAAGGACAACAAACACAGAAGGCAGACAGAGCCCAGAGGACAGAAAAACCCCCATGTATGGATGTCTGTATCAACATGTGTTCAGAAGAACCAGACGGTCCCCAGCCTCCACCGAAGCCATAAGGGGGTCCACAACATTGGGTCCCAGTGACTACACACAAAAAAGAGGGGTACACCCCAAAAACTCCACTATAAGACCACAATTGATAGTCCAGTGGCCCGGAACTTCCCCTGGGAGCATGGCCCCTTGACCTGCTGCTGCCCCTGATCAATCTTCATCACTGAAGTTAACTCTTTGGACAGGAGTGGATTGGACTCAGGGACATAAGGTGACCATATGGTGTGTCCACTTTATGGTTCTAGTATCTACAGGATGCTGTTCTACTGGCTTCTTACTAGAAGGGAGAGGAGAAGGTGGAAAGGAGGTGATAGGAGATTGTTAACAGGATATGAGATGTATAGAACAAAAAGGAAGAGGCTGCTGTCAGTGGGCAAGGAAACCAGAGAGAACTGGAGATAGGCAGGTATGTAAATTTTACTTGGATTGTATACTATTTTCACTCAATTGCAATAAAAAGTATACATAAAAAAAATAAATTCCACGCAGTCTTCTTAAAACCCAAGAATAATAGTTTAACTTTTAAGGAATGTTTGTCATGAGAACTGTGCTGTTTTAAAAATCTATTTATATGGAATAAAATAGACAAGAGCTACCGAAAGTTTAGGTAACAAACTTAGGGAACCATCAATTTATGTTAATGGAAGAACAACTCAAAAAGAAAAAGAAAGATGAGTATGCTTGTACAACTCAAAGACTACAATCAATGTTGTGCTGTGTATATTTTCATTTCAATGGAGTTAGAATTTGTTTCATGTATTTTAGAGCCCCACTTTTGGGTATGTAAATATTTAATATATATGTATATTCTCCAGAAGTACTGACCCTTTGATCATTATATACACCAATATGGTATATTTTGCTTTAATGTCTGTTTTATCAGAAATTAATATTACCACTTGTTATGGATTAAATTGTGTCCCCTCCCAAAAGGAATGTGTGACAAAATGGCTAAGCCATGATTCTTGGTATTTTGTGATGTTCTTATATTCTGTGATGTTCCTATATCCAACCCTGTGTCTGTGATGTTAATGAGGCAGAATGGGAAGCAGTTGTGTTGATGGGGCTGGACTGAATGTGTAAGATTGTATTAATGCCTTGGGGCAATCTCTTAAGATATAAAGCAAAGGAAAACAGAGATTTGCTTTCCTCTTACCACCAAGAAGCAATGCTGGGAGTAGAGTGTGTCCTCTGAAAAAGACCCTGGGTCCTTGTGACTTAGAACCTTCCAAATCCAGGGAAAGAGTGACAAGGACACTCTTTCATAGCCAATGGACAGAGTCTTTCTCTGTAGCTGATGCCCTGAATTTGGACTTACAGCACATTGGACTGTAACACAACAAAATTTCTCAGTTTGAAGCCATCTACTTGTGCTATTTCTGTTAAATCAGTACAAGATGACTAAAACACTACTCCTGCTCTTCTTTTTGAATCTTGTTAGCTTGATGTATACATATTTTTATGCTTTGAGTTTTAATTTGCGTCTTCAGTCTAAGGTGTGTGTTTTCTAGGCAGCAAATAGATGGATCGTGTTTTGTTTGTTTTAATCACAGTCTGCCACTTTGCTTCTATTTAATCAGTGCATCTAATCCATTTACATGTACCTCAGTTATTTGCAGGTATAAATTTAGTGCTGTCATTTTAATGCCCTTTGTGTGTTGAAGACAATTCCGTTGTTCTACTTAATTTTCTGTCCTGAATCATTTTTCCTCAAGTGTTTTCTTTTCATGATTCTCACTGTTGTTGATTTATTTTAAGGGACTTCACTTTTTTTTTATGTATAGAATTGTTAATTTTCTTTGTAGTTACCATTATATTTACCCCTGTTTTTCTAAATTTAAACCAGTCTTTAATTTCTTTGTATCCCCTTGACTTTATTTCCATATTAAAGATATTTAAATTTTTTTAATTACTGTAAAAGAATAAAATTTCTAACATCTATACATTATCTCATCTATGATAAACCCTCAGCCCCCCACCCACCCATGTAGCCAACACAGTCATTTTCTTCTGTGGATAATTCTCTTCTTAAGTCCTTATAACAGGGGTCTCATACAAAATTTGTACTTTTGACATTGATTGATTTCACTCAGTATGATCTCTTCCAAATGAGATCATGTTATGAGATGTTTTCTAAAATTGTCATTGTTTTTTACCATAACATAGTGTCCCATTGGTTATATGTACCATAGTTTGCTTGCCCATTCATCTGTTGATGGGCATAGGGGTTGATTCCAAGTTTTGGCTATTGTGGACTGTGCTTCAACAAACATTTCTGTACAAGTGTCTGTCACTGGAGGCCAGTCACTGTCTGGTTCTTCTGGCCACATGTTGATGTAGTCACACATCCATGTGGGTCTTTCTATCTTCTGGGTTCTCTTTCCCCATATAGTTTTGTCCTTGGTGACCATTTTTTTCTGCTGAGTTCGGAACATTTGGGGTACCTCAGATAGCAGATTCTTAGCTTTTAAAACCCCAGATGCCACCCAGCAATATGGGATTCAGAAGACTCTTTTAGCAATAGGCTAATAATGCCAGTTGGCCTAGATGTTCCCTCCTAACATGGTCCCCAGATCCCTGCCCAGCTACTCTGTCCTTGCCATCTTGCAATACTGGGTTAAGACTGGAAGAGTTTTCAGACTATGTTGAAGTTCAGTTAAATGGATTTTCTTTCTAATGTGTGCTGTCATTGATTTCACCCAACCAAATTTCTATCAACTATCTAATCTATAACCAGCCCTCTCCCTCCCTCACCTCCCTTGCAGCCATCGAAGAGTCTTTTCTTCTGTACATGAAAACATGTCTGTTTTCAAGTCTTTGTAGTAGGAATCTCATACAATATTTGTCCTTGTGTCACTGAATAATTTCACTCAACATAATGTCTTCCAGTTGGAAACAGGTTATGCGATGCTTCCTAAAATAGTCATTGTTCTTTATCATTCTATGTTATTTCATTGAGTATATGTGCCATAGTTTGCTTATCCGTCCGTCTGTTGTTGGGTGTCTGGGTTGATACCATATTTTTGCTACTGTGGACTGCTTTGTGGTAAACATTCATATGCGTGTATCTGTTCATGTGACTGCTCTTGCATCTGTAGGATATATTCTGAGCAGTGGGATTACTGGGTCAAGTGGTATGTCTATTTCTAGCTTTTTAAGGAAGTGCCAGATTGCTTTCCAAAGAGGTTGTACCATTTTGCAACCCTACCAGCAGTGTAGGAGAGTTCCAGTTTCTCTGCAGCCACTCCAACATTTGTTGTTCTGTGTTCTTTGGATCATGACCAATCTTGTTGGGGTGAGATGATGTCTCACCATTGTTTTGATCTGAATTTTGTTAACAGCTAATGGTCATAAGCATTTCTGCATGTGTCTTTTGGTGACTTGTTTCTCCATCTCCTTAAAAAAGCTGTCACTGGTATGTGTATTGGGATTGCATTGTATACATAGATGGCTTTGGGTAAAATAGACATTTTGACAATGTTAAGTCTTTCAATCCACGTGCCAGGTAGATATCTCCATTTATGAGGGTCTCAGTTTCTTGTAATAGTGTCTTATAGTTCTCTTTGTAAGCATCTCTTATTCCTCTAGTTAGATTTATTCCTATGTATTTTATTTGGGGGGGGCATAATAGATGGTATTGATTTGGTAATTTCTTCTTTAATGATCTCTTTACTGGATTAAAGGAATCCTACTGATTTACTTATATTTATCTTGTATTCTGATACCTTACTGAACTTTTGTATCAGTTTGAGTAGTTTCCTTATGGATTCACCATGAGTCGGATCCGACTTGACGGCACTTGCCTTGACTGGCTTAGGATTCTCTGCGCGCACAATCACATCATCAAAAGCTGGGTTTTTGAAAAGATCAGCAAACTGACAAACCATTAGCTAAACTTACTAAAGAAAAGAAAAACAGGAAAGGAAACAACCAGAATAAAAAAAATGAGATGGGAGATGTCACAACAGATCCAACAGAAATCAAAGATATCATAATAGAATACTGTGCAAGACTATAACAGGTCTGAAAAACTATAGGAAACAGACAAATTCTTAGATTCATGTCACCTACCAAAATTTTCATAAGGAGAAGTAGGACAGCTTTATACGCCCACCACAAAGGAAGAGATGGAACAAGTCATCTAAAACCTACCAACTAAAAAATCCCGGGCCCAGATGGCTTCACTGCAGAATTCTACAAAGCTTTCAGGGAAGAGTTAACTCCAATACTACTGAGACTATTTCCCAGCATATAAAGAGATGGAATACTCTCAAATTCATTCTATGAAGTCATCATAACCCTGATACCAAAGCCAGGGAAAGATTCAATATAAAAGGAAAACTACAGATCAATATCAACTCGTGAAACTAGATGCAAAATCTTCAACAAAATCCTTAGCAGTAGAATTAAAAAATGTAACAAAAAAAAATAAAATAACTCATCAGGATCAAGTTGGATTCATACCATGGATGCAAGTCTAGTTCAACATCAGAGAACCAATTAATGTAATCAGCCACATAAACAATGCAAAAGATAAGAGTCACTTGATTTTGTTAATTGATGCAGAGAACGAATTTGACAAAGCCCAACACCCATTCGTGCTAAAAACTCTCAGCAAAATAGGAATAGAGGGAAAATTCCTCAATGTAGTAAGGGCCATCTATACAAAAGCAACTGCCTACTTCATTCCTGAGTGGAGAGAGACTGAAACAGTTTCCCTTGAGAACAGGAACTAAACAAGGATGTCCACTCTCACCTCTCTTATTCCGCATTGTAGTAGAAGTTCTCACCAAAGCAATTAGACAAGGCAAAGAAATAAAGGGAATTCTCATAGGCAAAAAAGAAGTGAAAATCTCCCTATTAGCAGATGATGTGATTGTATATACAGAGAAACCTAAAGAGTCTGTAAATAAACTCTTCAAACTAATAGAAAAGTTCAACAAAGTATCAGGATCCAAGATGAACATAGGTAAATCAGTAGGATTTCTTATACCAACAGAGAAATTATTAAAGAAGAAATCACCAAATCACCATCATCAACAATAGCTTCCTAGAAGATTAAATACCTACAGATAAACCTAACCAGAGAAATTGGAGACCTATACAAAGAGAACTACAAGACTTTACTGCAGGAAACCAAGAGGCACTTACATAAATAGGGAAACCTAGCCTGCTCTTGTATAGAAAGACTTAATATTGTGAAAATGTCTATTTTACCAAAGGTATCTACATATACAATGCAATTCCAATACAAATTCCAGTGACATTTTTTAATGAGATGGAGAAACAGATCACGAACTTTGTTTGGAAAGGGAAGAAACCTGGATAAGCAAAGCACTACTGAAGAATAAGAACACACCAGGAGACTTCTCACTACTCAACTTTAGAACCCATTACCCTGTCACAGTAGTTCAGCCTGGTACTCATACAAAAAGAGACATATAGACCAATGGACCAGAGTTGAGAGCTCTGAGATGCCACCATCCTCTTATGAACAGTTGATATTTGATAAAGTCCTTAAGATTGTAAATAGGGTAAAAGCAGTCTCTATATTGGACTGAATGGCACTTGGCTTGGTGTGGCTTGGTCTACAGAAAACTGAAATGAGACCCGTATCTCATTCCTTACACAAAAACTAACTCAAAGTGGGTCAAAGACCTAAATATCAAACCTAAAACAGTAAATATCATGCAAAAAAAAAGTACAGTCAACAATAGAAGTTCTACTACACGGCCTAGACAGACTTCCAAGTCCGACAAACAAAGTACGATCAACAGAAGTAAATAGACAAATGAGAACTACTAAGCATCAAACACTTTTGCTCACACAAAGACTTTATCAAAAGTTAAAAGACCACCCACAGAATGGGAAAAAAATATTTGGCAGCTACATTTCAGACCAATGTCTGATCTTCATAATCTACAAGGTACTGCAACATATTAACAAGAAAAAGATAAATAACCCAATTAAGCAATGGGAAAAAGAGACGGACAGACCCTTCGCCTAAGAGGATATCCAGTCAGCCAAAAGACGCATGAGGAAATGCTCACATTCATTAGCTATCAGAGAAATCCAAATCAAAACTACAATCAGATATCATCTCACTCCTACAAAGGTGGCCATAATCTAAAAAACACAAAACAACAAACGCTGGAAATGCTGTGGAGAGATTGGAACTCTCTTCCGCTGCTGGTGGGATTGCAAAACAGTACAAACTCTTCAGAAAGCAATATGGCACTTCCTTATAAAGCTGAAAATAGATACACCATTTGATCCAGTAATACTACTGTTCACAATATATCTTTCAATAACAAAGGCTGTCACACTAACAGTTACCTGCACATGAATGTTTACTGAAGCACAGTCCACAGTAGCAAAAATGTGGAATTAACTCAGATGCCCATTAACAGACAAATGTATGAACAAACTACAGTACCTGTACTTGGTGGAATACTAACAATGATAAAAAAAAAATGAGGATTTTAGGAAGCATCTCATAACCTGGTTTCGACTGGAAGACAGTATGCTGAGTGAAATCAGTCAGTGGGGAAAGGACAAATATTGTATGAGATCCCTACTATAAGGACTTAGAAATAGACTAGGTACAGAAGAAAAGACTCAACAGTTACAAGAGTGGGGAGGGAGGGAAAGGGTTAGTCATAGATTAGGCAGTTGATAGCAGCTGTGTTGGGTGAAAGCAGTGACAGCACACAGTACAAAGTAGATCAACTTAACTGGACTTAACCATGAACTGAAAACACTTCTAATCTCTACCAATACTTCAAGGATAGATTAGCAGGGACAGGTCCTGGGGGCCATGCTCTAGGGAGACATTGAGTTCAACTGGCATAGTTAGCCTATTGCTAAGAGAGTCTTCTGCACCCCACATTCATGAGTGGTGTCTGAGGTTTTAAAAGCTAGCAAGCTGGCACCTGAGGTACACCAAATAGTCTCAACTCATCTGAAACAGATAATGACCAAGAACAACAAAGACAGGAGGTAAAAAGAGCTCAGCATACAGAAGGACCCATGTGAATGGAAGGCTATACCAATATGCAACCAGAAGAATCAGGTGGTGCCTGGCCACCAACAAAGACAGCTGTGATGGGGTACGTAATGTTGAGTCCCTGTGGCAAAAGAGAGAAAGAGGGATGCAGCTCAAGAATTCTACTAGAAGACCACAACTGATGGTCTGACAGCCTGGGGGATCATCTGAGAGCATGACCCCTAAACCTGCTGCTGCCCCTGAGCAGAAAACACTACTGAGGTCAACTCTTGGGACAAAAATGGACGGAATTTGGGGATACAATGTGACAATGTAGCCTGCGTACTTTCTGACTGTGTGCATTTATAGGACGCTGTCCTTTTGGTCTCTTTCCAGATGGGAGAAAAGAGGGTAGAGAGAAGGGGACAGGAGACTGTTGGTAGGATACAAATATAGCATGAAAGGGAGGAGTGTTCTGTCACTGGGCAAGGAAAGCAGAAGGAGACCCAGATAGGCAGGCATGCAAAATTAATCTGGGTTGTATACTTTCACTTAATCATAATAACAGGAGAGTCTGGAATTTGTTCTTTAATGTAGCTAAAGAGAAATAAAGAAATGAAGGAAAGTGATAACTGAACATTTGTTTTCCAAGGGCATCTCAGGAAGATGAACTAAGCTATTACAATACAATGTGCAAAGACCTGAAGTTAGAAAACCAAAAAGGAATAATATGTTTGGCATTTGTTCAAAATGAAAGAACTGGAAAATAAAATAAAACTTGAGCTGCAATTTCAAAGCATTCTATTGGGAAAATACTAAATGACTCAGGAATCATCAAAAGAAGGTAGAAGTAATACAGAGAATCATCTTACCGAAAGAAATGAGTGATCTTCAAATATTTCAAGAGCCAGCATATGATCAAGAACTGATGATATTGAAGGAGGAAGTTTAAGATGCAATGAAGACTTGACCAAAAACTAGGCTCCAGGAATTGATAGAAAACCATTTGAGACGTTTCAGCAAACAGATAAAGCACTGGAGGTGCATACTGGTCTATTCCAAAAAATTTAGAAGGCGTTACTTGGCCTACTCACTGGAAGAGATCTATATTTGTGTCCATTCCAAAGAAAGATTGTTCAAAAGAATGAGGAAATTATCACAGTATCATTACTATCACATGCAAGTAAATTTTTTTTCTTGTAATTGAGTGGAAGTATACAATCCAATTTAAATTTGCATGCCCGCCTATCTGCAGCTCCTTCTGCTCTCCTTGCTCAATGTCAGGACATTCTTCCTTAGCGTTCTGTACATGTCATAACCTCTTAACAATCTCCCGTCACCTCCTCTCCACCCTTTCCATTCTCCTCTAATAAGAGGCCAGTAGGAAGGTATCCTATAGACATGTAGAACTATAAAGTGCGCACACGATATGGTCACTCTATATCCCCGAGTCCAACACATTCCTGTCTGGAGAGTTGACCTCAGTAACGATTTATGATCCGGGGCAGCATCAGGTCTAGGGGCCGTGCTCCTAGGGGAACCCCCAGCCTTCAGACCATCAGTTACTGTCTTTTAATGGAGTTTTTAGGGTCCACCCCCTTTTTTTCCCAGTGTTGCCACTGGGACTCAACTTTGTAGGCCCCATCACAGCTGTCGTTGGTGGTGGGAGCCACTATCCGGTTCTTCGGGTCACATGTTGATATAGTGACTCATTCACAGGTGTCTTTTTGTCTTGTGGGTTCTTTTTACCTCATGTTGTTGTTGTCCTTGGTGATCATCTATTCCAGCTGAGTTGGGACCATTTGGTGTACCTCAGATAGTAGCTTAGTGGCTAGCTTTTAAAACCCCAGATGCCACTCACCAATATGGGATTCAGAAAACTCTCTTAGAAATAGGCTAACTGTGCCAGTTGGCCTTGATGTCCCCTGAGAGCATGGTCCTCGGACACCTGCCCCCGTTACTTTGTCCTTTCCATAGTGGGTTAAGATTGGAAGAGTTTTAAGGTTATCTGGAAGTCCATTTAAATGGATCTTCTTTCTAATGTGCTGTCACTGATTTTACCCAACCAAATTTCTATCAACTATCTAATCTGTAACCAGCCCTCTCTCTCCCTCCCTTGTCTCCCTTGCAGCCATCAAAGTATCTTTTCTTATGTACATGAGTGTGTTTTGAAGTCCTTATAGTAGGGGTCTCATGCAATATTTGTCCTTGTGACTGATTTCACTCAACATAATGTCATCCAGTTGGAAACAGGTTATGCAATGCTTCTTAAAATCGTTTTTCTTTATCAGTGTGTTTATCCATTCATCTGTTTCTGGGCATCTGGGTTGATTCCATCATTTTCCTATCGTGGACTGTGCTTCAGTAAACATTTGTGTGCATGTATCTGTTCATGTAATTGCCCTTAGTTCTGTAGGACATATTCCAAGCAATGAGATTACTGGGTCAAATGGCATATCTGTTTCCAGCTTTTTAAGGAAGTGCCAGATTGCTTTCTAAAGAGGTTGTACCATTTTGCAATCCTACCAGTAGTGTAGGAGAGTTCCAATTTCTCCAAAGCTTCTCCAGCATTTGTTGTTTTGGCCAGCCTTGTTGGGGTGAGATGTTATCTTATTATCATTTTTATCTGGATTTTTTTAACAGCTAATGATTATGAGCATTTCCACAATCATGCAAGTAAACTTTTGACGAAGATTGTTCAAAAGTGGTTGCAGCAATACTTAGACAAGGAACCAAAAGTTTAAGACAGATTTAGAAAAGGACAAGGAATGAGGGTTGTCAATCTACAAGATTGGGTTGTGTTTTAAGTTATTCTCTTTGGTGATATGAAAGAGAGAAGCCACCAGAAAGACACAGAAAACAGTACATCCTTCAGACTCTGGGCCCCTGCACTGATAAGCTCCTCAACCAGGGAAGACTTATTACAAGGAACTTTACCCACACTGACGTAGAGAGAAAGCCTTTCCCGGGAGTTGGCCTCCAACTAGACTGTGAGAGAATGATTTTCTTTCTGTTATAGTCATCCAGAGTGATATTCCTGTCATAGCAGCACAATATAACTAAGGAAATCATGGACTGCCAAAAGAATGAACAAATTTGTCTTGAAAGAAATACAGTCAGAATGTTCATCATATGCAAGGATGGTGAGACTTAGGATCACATACTTTGGACATATTATCAGGAGAGATCACTACCTGAAAAGACATGTCATCTTTGGTAGATTAGAGGGTCATCAATAAAGAGGAAGACCCTCAGTGACATGGATTGACACAGTAGTTTCAGAAATGGGTTGAAGCATAACAATGATTGTGAGGATGGTATAAATCTGGACAGTGTTTCATTGTTGTTGTACATAGGCTCACTATGAGCCCAAACTAATTTTACAGCAAACATGCTATATTTTTACCTTTTGATGGAGAATATTTTAAGTAGATAATGACTAACAAAGTATTCCATTTTACTCTTTAAGAATAGCAGATAAAATGCAAAAGTGTAAAAATAAATTAAAAATTCTTTTAGTCTGGGCTTAATTTATATTTTTCTACTTATTAGCATTTTCAGTTAGAACAAGTTCTGTAAACACTTTTAGCTGGCTTCCTCATCAGTAAAACTTGCAAACTAATGTCTACTTTTACAGTAAATGTGATGCTTTAGTGAGACTACACAATGACAATAAGATTGATGACATACATGAATAAAGTGATAAAACTGGAATTTTATCATGCATTATGTTACTATGATATATTTCATGAGTACATTTTTGTATACAAACTCATTCATGTTTCTAGGATGAACACCACTTGGTCATTGTTTTTATATGTTACTGGATTCAATATTCTAGTAGTTTGTTGAGAATTTTTACATCTGTGTTCATAAGGGATATTGGCCTTATATTATCCTTTTTGTAATACCTTTGTCTGGTTTTGGTATCAGGGTGATAACACTGCCCTTGTGGAGTCTTATTTTTTGGAAGCATTTGCAAAGGATTAGTACTAAGTCTTATTTAAATATTTGATAGAATTTGCCAGTAAAACCATCTGAACCTGGATTTTGTTTGTGTGTGGAGGAGGAGAGGGAAGAGGTTTCTTTTGATTAGTTATTCAGATATCACAATCTTGCTTTCTGGGAATGAAGAGGATTTGAAACATTTGTTGATGAAGATAGAAGACCACAACCTTCAGTATGGATTGTAACTTAACAACAAGAGAAGAAATATTCTCACAACTGGACCAGTAATCAACATCATTATAGATGAAGAAAGGATTGAGGTTGTTAAAGATTTCATTTTACTTGGGTTCACAATTAACACCCATGGAAGTAGCAGTCAAGAAAACAAAAGATGCTTTGGTTTGGGAAATCTGCTATAAAGGACCTCTTTAAACTATTGAAAAGTAAAGATGTCTCCTTGAACACCAAGGTGAGCCTGACCAAAGCCATGGTATTTTCAGTCCCATCATATGCATGTGAAAGCTGGGTAATGAACAAGGAAGACAGAAGAAGAATTGATGTCTTTGAATTGTGGTGTTGGAGAAAAACATTTAATGTGCCATGGACTGCCAAAAGAACAAGCTGATCTGTTACAGAAGAAGTACAACCAGCGTTCTCCTTGGAAGCAAAGATGACGAGACTGCATCGTATATCCTTTGGACATGCTGCCAGGAGAGATCAGTCCCTGGAGAAAGACACCATGCTTGGTAGAGTGGAGAGTCAGCAAAAAAGAGGAGGACCCTCAATGAGATGGATTGACACAGTGGCTGCAAAAATGTGGCTTAAGTATAAAAATGACTGTGGACATGATGCAAAACCAAGCAATGTTTTATTCTGTTGTACATAGGGCTGCTACACCTTGGAACCAACTCAGTAGCCCCTAATAGCAACAGCAACAACAAACTATGTCTTTACTTTTTCAGAAATATATTCACATTTTCTATTTCCTGTTGGATCAGTTTCGGTAGTGTGTCTTTGGGAGAATTCATTTATTTCATTTGTTTGCAAACAGTTGTTCATAGTTTTGCTTTATAATCCATTTTTTTCCTATAAGATTGGTAACAATGTCACCTCTGTAATTCATAATTTTAGTAATTTCAATATACTCTCTTTCATGATTGGTGCAGCAAAAATGCTGTCAGTTTTGTTATCTTTTCCAAGAATCAACCTTTGGTTTCCTTGATTTTCTTTATTGTCTTTTCTTTTCAGTGTTTATTTACCAGGAAGTCCTAGTGGCATGGTGGTTAAGAGCCAAATCTGCTATTCAAAAGGCCATCAGTTCAAATCCAACTGGTAAACCCACTGCCATGAATCAATTGTGACTCATAATGACCCTATGGTGCTCTTTAGGGTCGCTGTGAGTGGGAATCATTGTGGCAGAAGAGAATGCTCTGTTTATTTTATTTGTACTCTATCTGAGTACTCTATTTGAGTTTCTTTTATTGGCTGCTTATTTGACTCGTTTACTCTTCTTTCCTAGATTTTTTGAAGTGTAAGTTTAGGTTTTTGATTTTTAGATATATAGATTTTAATATAAACATTTATAGCCATGGATTCTCCCACTTTAGTTGCATGCTATAAGATGTGGAGTGTTGTGTTTTTGTTTCTATTCTTTGCAATGTATTTTCTAATGGCTTTTGTAATTTTCCTTCATTCATTTGCTATTTGGAAGCATGTAGTTTAATTTGCCTGTATTTGTAAACTTCCTTCTCAGTGTTTTCTAATTTTACTTCACACACACAAAAATACTTTGTATGCTTTAAATACTTTAAAAATTATTGACACTTGTCTTACATGGTTTGCTATGGATAATGTTTCATGTTCAATTAAGGAGAATGTATATTCTGCTATTGTTGGGTGGAGGGTTCCATATATGTCTGCTAGCTCTAAGTTGATTTATAGCATTATTCAAGTCTTCTGTTTTCTTGTTGATCATCTGCCATATTCTTACAATCTTAGAAAAGTGATATGGGAGCTTCAGTGATTATTACTGAATAGTCTGCTTCTCCTTTCAGTGTCTATTTCTCTCTTTCTGTATTTAGCTCACATACTTGGGAGCTCTGTTTTCAGTTGAAATACATACTTAAGATGATTATATCTTCTTGATGAACTGACTCTTTTAAAGATTGAGAAATAGTTTCTTTAGATCTTGTAGCCATTTTTGTTTTAAAATATGCTATATGCATTGTTTTATATCAATATAGCCATTCCAGTTCTTTTTTGGTTAATTTTGTACAGTGTATTTTTTAAAATTATTTTACTTTCAATCTATCATTTTTAATCTGAATTTTGTTTCTTGACTTGGCTACAGAACATATACTTGAAACATGATTTATCTTTAATTATTTTATTCATTCCTGTCTTTTAATTGAAGTGTTTAAGCCATCTATAATTAATGTAATTACTGATAAGCTAAAGTATATGTTTTATATTTTGCTATTTGTTTTCTGTCTTTTTGTTACATACCTCTAATTCTCCATCATTGCTTTCTTTTGTGTTAAGTAGGTATTACATACTGTGTCATTTTAACCTCATTGTTGCTCTTTTACTATATTGTATTGTTATTTTATAAGTAATTGCCTTGAGATTTTAACTAAGCTTAATTTATAACCAACTAACTTGATTAAAAACAACATAATTGCAATAGAAACATAACATATAGCTTCATTTCTTCCTATTTTTTGTAACTGTTACAGTTCTACAGATCACATCTTTGTGCAATTGCGTGTCCACCAAAATAGGAGTGTAGTTATTGATGTATACGGTTCTCTTTTAAACAAAATAACAAAATGTTTAAAAACAAAATTTTGTTTCTATTATATGTTAATCTTTGTAATTAGCTTTTCTGGTGTATTTTTTTTCCTTCATGTTGATCCAAATTACTGCCTAACATTTCTTACTTCTTCCTGAAGTCTCCCAGTATTTCGTAAGAGGAAGCTATGCTATGACAAATTCTCTCGGTATTTATTTACCTAGGAATACTTTAATTTATCCTTCAGTTTTTTAAGAACTGGTTTTCTGAATATAGAATTTTTATTATGATGATGATGATTGAATGAAAATGTACATTCCCATATAAGTTGCATACCCACATATGTGCAGCTATCACTGCTCTCCCTGCCCAGTGGCAGCATACTCTTCCTCTCTACTGCATACCTGTCTTATCCTTCTGACAATCTCCTATCCCCTCCTCTCCACCCACTCTCCTTCCTCCAGTAAGAGGTCAGCAGGATGACATCCTATAGATGCACAGAAACATAAAGTGGACACATGATATGGTCAATCTGTGTTGCCAAGTCCAATCCGTTGCTGCCCTAGAGTTGATCTCCATTACGATTTATGGGCAGGGGCAGCATCACGACCAAGGGCCATGCTCCCAGGGGAATCCCTAGGTCCATGGACCATCAATTGTGGTATTTTAATGGAGCTCTCACAGTGTGCCCCTTTTTATTCTTGTGTTGCCAATGAGACTCAGCTTTGTGGGCTCCGTCATGGCTATCACTGGTGGTGGCTGGGCACCACCCGGTTCTTCCGGTCACAAGTTGATGTAGTCACCCACTCACGTGGGTCTCCTGTCCTCTGGATTCTCTTTCCCCGATGTCGTTTTGTGCCTTGCTGATTCATGCTAAGTTGGGAACATTTGCTGTACGTTCAGATGGCAGCTTGGTAGCTTTTAAGATCCCAGACGCCACTCACCAATGTGGGATACAGAAGGCTCTCACAGCAAAATGTTAGTTGTGCCAATTGGCCTTGGCTTCCCCTGACAGCATAGTCCCCGACCTCCCACCCCAGCTACTCTGTCCTTGTAATATTGGATTAAGAGGGGAGGAGTAATCACGTTATGTTGAAGTCCAGCTAATATTCATCTTCTTTCTAATTTGTGCTGTCACGTATTTTACCCAGATAAGTTTCTATCAACTATCTAATCTAAACTCTCCCCTCCTGGCCCTCCCTCCCATTTTCGCCACCCTTGTACCTGTCAAAGAGTCTTCTTCCCTGCATATGAGTCTGTTTTTAAGTTCTTATCCTAGGGGTCTCATACAATATTTGTCCTTTTGTTGCTGGCTACTTTCGGTCAACATAATGTCCTCCAATTGAAACCAGGTTATGAAATGTTTACTAAAATCATCGTTGTTCTTTATCATTGCATAGTGTTCCACTGAGCATATACACCATAGTTTACCTATCCATCCCTTGACAAAGGGCCTTTGGGTTGGTTCCATCTTTTTGCTATTGTGGACTGTGTTTCAATAAACATTCATGTGCATGTATCAGTTGATGTGAATGGCCTTGACTCTGTAGGATATATTCCAAGCAGTGGAATTACTTGGTCAAATCATATGTCTAGATCCAGCTTATTAAAGAAGCATCAGATTGCTTTCCAAAGAGGTTGCACCATTTTGCAATCCCACCAATAGTGGGAGAGTTCCAATTTCTCCACATCCTCTTCAGCATTTGTTGTTTTGCATTTTTTGGATGATGGCCAACGTTGTTGGACTGAGATGGTATCTCATCATCCTTTTGATTTGAATTTTTTTAGCAGCTAAAGATTGTGAGGATGCCCACAAGTGTTTTTTAGCTGCTTGGATCTCCTTTTTAGAGACGTGTCTTTCCATCTCCTTTGCCTATCACTTAATTGAATGATTTATCTTATTCTTGTTGCTATTTTGTAGTGTCTTATAGACTACGGAGATCAGGCATCAGCCTGACATTAGTTGCCAAATATTTTTTCCCATTCTGTAGATGGCCTTTTAATTCTATTAATAAAGTCTTTGAATGAGCAAAAGTGTTTGATTCTTAGTAGTTCCCATTTACCTACCTTCTCTTTTCCTGTTTGTGGTTGGTTTGACAGATTTCGAAGTCTGTCTATATTGTGTATTAAAAATTCCATTGTTGTTTCTACTTTTTCTTGGGTAAGTTTTATTGTTTTAGATTTGATATTTGGATCTTTTATCCAGTTTGAGTTGGTTTTTTGTATGAGGTGTAAGATATGAGTCTTGTTTCAATTTTTTTGCAGATGGATATCCAATTATGCCAGCACCATTTGTCGAAGAGATTGTTTTTACCCCAGTTTAACGTTTTAGGGCCTTTGTCGCATATCAGCTGTTCATAGGAAAACGGTGTCATCTCTGGGTCTCAGTTCTGTTCTGTTGATCTATCTGTCTCTTTTTGTATCAGTACCACACTGTTTTGACTACTGTGGCAGTGTAACACGTTCTAAAGTCAGGCAGTGAGAGGCTTCAGTAGTGCTTTACTTATCTGGGGTTACTTCCCATTCCAAAAAAATTGGCAATTTGTTTCTCTGTCTTGTTAAAAAATGTCACTGGAATTTGTACTGGGATTGCATTATATAAGTAGATTGCTTTGGGTAAAATAGACATTTTCACCATGTTAAGTCTTCCTAACCATGAGCAGTATAGCTTTCTCCATTTATGTAAGTCTTTCTTAGTTTCTTGTAATAAGGACTTGTAGTTGTCTTTATGAAGGTCTGTTGTTTCTCTGGTTAGATTTATTCCTAGATACTTTATTTTCTTAGGAGCTATAGTAAATGGTATTGATTTGATGATTTCTTCCTTAGTAATCTCGTTGTTGGCATAAAGGAGTCCCACTGATTTACTTATGTTTACCTTGTATCCTGAGGCTTTGCTGAACTCCTCTATCAGTTTGAGTAGTTTACTTAGGGATTCTTTGGGATTCTCTGCATATACAATCATATCATCTGCAAATAGGGATATGTTTACTTCTTCTTTGCCGATGCAGATGACCTTTTTTCATGGTCTTGTCTGATTGCTCTGGCTAGAACTTCTAGTACAATGTTGAATAGGAGACATGAGAGTAGGCATTCTTGTCTAGTTCCTGTTCTCAAGGGAAACTGTTTCAGTCTCCCTCCATTCAGGATGATGTAGACAGTTGGCTTTCTTTAAATAGCCCTTGTTACATTGAGGAATTTGCTGTGTATCCCTATTTTGCTGAGAGTCTTTAACACGATTGGGTGTTGGATTTTTATCAAATGTCTCTTCTGCATCAGTAGACAAAATCAGGTGATTCTTGTCTTTTGTGTTATTTATGTGGTTGATCACATTAATTGTTTTTCTGATGCTGAACCAGCCTTGCATCCCTAGTATGAATCCAACTTGGTGATGATAGATTATTTTTTTTTTTATATTGTTGTATTCTATTGGCAAGAATTTTGTTGAGGATTTTTACATCTAGATTCACGAGTGACCTCGGTCTGTAGTTCTCCTTTCGATTGGATCTTTCCCTAGCTTTGGTACCAGGGTTATGCTGGCTTCATAGAATGAATTGGGGAGTGTTCCATCCCTTTCTATACTGTGAAATAGTCCCAGTAGTATTGGAGATAACTCTTCTCTAAAAGCTTGGTAGAATTCTACAGTGAAGCCATCTAGGCACAGGCTTTTTTTCATTGTTAGCTTTTTGATGACTTTTTCAATGTCTTCCTTTGTGATGAGTTTATTAAGTTGTTCTGCTTCACCTAGTGATAATTTCTGTGGATGATATGAATCAAGGAATGTGTCCATTTCCTCTAGGTTTTCAAATTTGCTACAGTACAGTCTTCCGTAGTGTTCTGTTATGATATTATTGATTTCTGTTGGATTTGTTGTGACAAGTCCCCTCTCATTTCTTGTTTGGGTTGTTTCCTTTTCTGTTTCTCTTTAGTAAGTTTAGTCAGTGGTTTGCCAATTTGGTTCATCTTTTCAAAGAATCAAATTTTGGTTTTGTTAATTTTTTTCAATTGTTCTACTATTCTCTAATTCATTTAGTTCTGCTCTAATCTTTATGATCTGTTTTCTTCTGGCGACTGATGGGTTCTTCTGTTGTTCTCTCTCTACTTGTTTAAGCTGTAGGGTTAGTTCTTTGACTTGGTTTCTTTCTTCCTTCCAGATGTGTGCATTTATAGAGATAAACTGACCTCTGAGCACTGCTTTGGCTGTATCCCATAGGTTCTCTTAAGAAGTGTTTTCATTCTTACTGGAATCCATAAATTTCTTTTTTTTTAATTATGACTGAGTGAAAATGTGCATTCCCATATAAATTTGCATGCCCACCTATGTGCAGCTTCCACTGCTCTCCCTGCTCGGTGACAGCGCATTATTCCTTCCTGCTCCATACATGTCTCATCCTCCCAGCAGTCTCTTTTCTCCTCCTCTCCACCCACTCCCTTTCCTCCAGCCAGAGGTCAGCAGGATGATATCCTATAGATGCATAGAATCATAAAGTACATCTAATATGTGGTCACTCTGCATCACCAAGTCCAATCCATTCCTGTCCAAAGAGTAGGCCTTCATTATGATTTATGGGCAAGGAAAGCATAAGGGCCAGGCGCTATGCTCCCAGGGGAATACTGAAGGCACTGGACCATCAGTTGTAGTCTTTTAGTGGAGAGCTCAGGGTGCACCCTTCCTTCAATAACCCATGTGTTTTTGAGCAAGATGTTGCTCTGTTTCTGTGAGTTCCACTTTCTATCTATGTTTTTCCTGATATAGATTTGGACTTTTACGGCTTTATGATCTCAGAAGATACTTTGCATGAATTCAGTGGTATGGATTTTGTTGAGAATTGCGTTATGCCCTCACACATGATGTATGCTGGAGAAGTTCCATGTGCACTGCAGAAGAAGGCGTAGTTGTCCACTGATGGATAGAAAATTCTGTCTATGTCGATAAGCTCTAGTTGTTTAATTGTGGCAATAAGGTCTTTTGTGTCTTTATTGAGCTTTTCTCTAGATGATCTGTCCAATATTGAGTGTTAAGTGTTGAAGTCTTCCACTATTATTGCAGAGTGATCAATCTCTTTTTTCAGTGTAGTCAGTGTTTCCTCAATGTATTTAGGTGCTCTAATATTAGGTGCATAAACATTTAGTATTGTTAAGTCCTGTTTGTGTGTTGAACCTTTTAGCAACAAATAGTGTCCATCTTTGTCCATGATGGTAGATTTTACATTAAAATCTATTTTATCTGAGATTAGAATTGCTGCACCTGCTCTTCTTTGTTTTTTGTTAGCTTGATATATATTCTTCCAACCTTTAATTTTCAGTTTGTTCCTATCTTTAAGTCTAAGGTGAGTTTCTTGTAGGCAACATATGGATGGGTCATGTCTTTTGATCCAGGATGTCACTCGATGACTGTTTACTGGAGCATTCAGTCCATTCACATTCAGTATAATTATTGATGCCAAAGGTATGTGTTTAGTGCTGCTATTGCGATATGTTTATTTTTGTGTTGGTGTTTTCTCTGTTGTTCTTATTAATCTGTTCTGGGATATTCTTTGTGAGTGGATTTTTCACCTTTTTCAGGGTTGGTTTTATGGTTGTTGAGAATCCTGTATTATGTTTCTTGATTTTATATGTTGCATCTTTATTGTGCTTTACTGCTTCCCCTGTGATCCCGCTATGTATAAATCCAATTTTAATTGCTATCAGTCTTGTCAGCTTCCTCTCCATCTGGAAGGACTATAACAATTACAGTACATCCCTCTTTTTAATATGGCAACATCATAGTTTTCATGATATGATCACTGGATCATTCTTCCACTATTATAGCTTTGAGTGATTTTGGAGCCTTTCCTGAGTCAGATACTGGATGATGTGTCCTAAAATTTAAAGTTAGTGGTTTTATTCTTCTAAGCCAAGAGATTCTTTCAATATTTCTTGTAGCTTTGGTTTGGTTTTTACAAAGTCTCTGAGTTTCTGTTTATCTGCGAATGTCTCCATTTCATTTTCATATTTGAAAGATGGTTTCGTAGGATATATACTTCTTGGTTGGAAGTTCTTTTCCTTCAAGGCTTTGAATGTGTCATGCCACTGTCTCTGTGCCAGCATTATTTCTGCAGAGAAATCGGACAAAAGCCCAGAAAGTTTCCCTCTGAATGTTAACTTTGCTTTGAGTCTTGCTGCTTTTAAGAGTTTCTGCTATGTTTTATTTTGTTAAACTTGTTTTAACAAAAATGATTTCAGGTCTATATTGAGTGGTGTTTGATATATATCTTGCATATGTATATTCTCTTGTTTCCTAATTTCTGGGAAGTTTTCTGTCAGCAGCTCAGCAGCAATACTTTCTGTTTTCTCAGGTGTCTTGCCCTGTTCAGGAACTCCAATTAATCATAGACTGTGCCTCTTAAGAGTCCCACATCATGCTTCTTCATTTTTCTTGTTTCTTTTTTCTGATTTCTCCTCATAGATCCTAGAGTCAGTGGCTCTGTCTTCCAAGTCAGAAAGTCTTTTTTCCATTTGTTCCATTCTGTTTTCTTGGATTTCAATTGAAGTTTCTATGTCTTTGATTTTATTCTTGCTCTGTTGAATTTCAGAGTACGGGTGTTCCATCAGATCGAACAGCTTGCTTAGTTTTTTGTTTTGCTCTGCTGCATTTTGTATAAGCTCTAGAAGGGATCTCTATACAATCCTTTTGTATATACCTTCTGATAGTTTCCAAAAAGTTTCTTTGTCTGGGAAGTTCTGAGGTGGTTTCTTTTGGGGGCCTCTGATGCCATGGGTGATTTCCTGGCCATGATTTTCTCCAGAGTTTGTTGCTTTTAGGGCTTCATGTGGGTCAACAGAGGCTGGCAGAGATGCTGTGAGGATGGACCACAGTTGTTTCTCTAGACCCTCTTAAAATAAGAAGTAAAAAGTATTTTTCAACTTCCAAAGTCAGTCAGGTTTTCAGGTGTATAGGTCCCTCTTCCCAGCTGGCCAAATAAGCACCTCGATATCAAACCCCAGGTGTTATAAACTAGCTAAAATACAGAACAGCTACAGCCTGCTGGCCTCTGCTACCTAGCCTCAGCTGTAGGTGATACTGTGTAGAATACTGCTTTTTGCGGGAAAAGCGGTCTTTTCTGGGCAGGCACTGCCTCTCATCCCAGGAATTAGGTCTAGTTGAAGCTTCTATCTGGATATCCTGGCCTTCCAGTGGAACAAGATGGAGTCCTGCACAAGCTCACCACCCAGCTGAGACCAGGCTACTGGCAGAAAAAGAGGCCAAAAGTACTGAGATGCCCAGAGTCCACAGCCTTCATTGCTGGGCTGCAGCCTCAGGCGACACTGTATGTAACACCGCCTCTCTGCCAGAAAAGCACTCTCCCTACTGCAGGTTCCACCTCTCAGCCTAGGAACCAAGTCCAGTCGGGGCCTCCACCTGGGCATCTCTGTCTCCCAATGGATCAAGATGGCCTCACAAGCTCACCACCACATCCATATGGCTACCACATGGCCGAGGTATAAAAATAGGCCAAAGGAACTGAGATGCACAGAGTCCAAAGCTGGGCTCTCAGAACGTGGCAGTTGCGCTTGTTGATCTCACCAGCAGTGTGTCGGAGACCAGCAGTTAGTCAAGTCCCAGCTTCACCCACTGAACAATACAGAGAAAAAAAAATCAAAATAGTGAGTTACCTTTGGTCTGTGCAAGCCCACGCTCACTGAGAGCGGGGTCAGCGTTCAGTGGTATGAAGTCCAAATTAACAGCCCTGTGCCACTTTCTAGGGCTCACTAGGTGTCCAGAAGGCTCTGTTTCATTATCAGCTCAGGTCTTGGTTTCCAGAGGGATTTAGGGAAACGTGTGTTTGGTCCTCCATCTTGACTCCACCCCCTGGGTATAGAAATTTTGGTTGACTTTTTTTTCTTTTCTTTCAGCACTTTGAATACGTCTTCCTAAGACCCTCAACTAGATGGATTGACACAGTACCTGCAACAATGGACTTAAGTATTAAAACGATTGTGGACATGGTACAAGATCAGGCAGTGTTTCATTCTGTTGTGTATAGGGTCGTTACGAGTCAGAAACCACTCAACAGCATCTAACAACAACTGCCTTCAAGGTTACATGTTTTTTCATGAAAGGTTATCAATCTTCTTAAAAATTGTTTGATCATTTGCCTCTCTCATGCTGTTTTCAAGATTTTTTGTTTACCTTTGGATTGCAAATACAGTATATCTAGGTATGGAACATTTGTGAATGTAACTGCTAGAGTAATGTTTACCTTCAAATTTATGAAATTTTTATCCATTATTTCCTCTAATATTCTTCCTGTTTCTTTCTCTCCTCACCTTCTGAGACTCCTATACTGTGTATGCTGTTGCACTTGATGATATTGGCACGGCACTGAGGTTTTGTTCATTAATTTTTGTCTTATGTTCCTTAGACTGAATAATTTCAATATGACCTCTCTTCAAGTTTTTTGATTCCCTTTTCTGTCCACTTAAATCTATTGAGTCTCTCTAGGGATTGTTTTATTTCTACTATTTTACTTTTTTGCCTCTAGAATTTTGACTTCTTTCAATAAATATGTAACTGCAATCTCATTGTTGATATTTCTTATTTTGAGAGTTTTTGTTCTCATACTTTCAGTTCTTCATTTATTTATTATTTATTTATTCATTGTGTTTTAACTCAAAGTTTAGAATTAGAGTCAGTTTCTCATACAAAAACTTACACACACTGTTATATGATGCTTGCTACTCTCCCCACACTGTGATCACACACTCTTCTGTTTCATTCTGTATTTCCCATGTCTTAACCCAGTTCCTGTCCTCTTTTGTCTTACCATCTTGCCTCTAGACAGAAGGGACCCAGTTAGTCTCCCAGCTCTACTTAAGCCAAAAAGCACACTCTTTGCCAGTATCGCTGTATATTTTATATAACAATTCAATCTATGTCTGAGGAATTAGTCTAGGAATATTTTTAGCCTGGGGCTAATGGAGACTCCATGGGCTGTGTCTTCCAGTGACCCTCCAGTCTGTCAGAGCACTAGGTGTGGTCTTCTTTAGCAGAGTTTAATTTCTTCACCTCTACTTTTCCTGTTCCACCAGATAGTCTTTGTTGAGTTACCTGTAAGAGAAATCACTGGTAATTGTGGGGCACCACCTAATTTGCCCAAAGTCATGATAGTATAGGCTCTAGTTTATGTTACCTTTTCTGTCTCTTGAACTCATGTTTTCTTTATGTCTTAGGTATTCTTCATTCTCCTTCTCTCCAAGTGGATCGAGACCACTTGATGCACTACAAGGCTGTTTGTTAGATTTTAAGACACTGAATACCATTCACCAAAATGTAATGAAGAATATTTTCTTAATAAAATTCATTACGCCTATTGATCTAGATGTCCTCCAAAATCATAGTCTCCAGAATCCTGCCCCTGCTACTCTATCCCTTAAAGTGTTTGGTTGAATTTAGAAAACTTTTGAGCTTTTGTTGTATTCCAGTTGTTATGACTACTGGGTGTTGTCTTTCTCGTCACCTAAAATATTCCTGACTATTATCTGCTTAGTGAATACCCCTCTCACTCCCTTCCCACCCTCAAAACCATCAAAGACTCTGTATTTAAACCTTTTCCTGAATCCTTACACTAGTGGTCTAACACTATAACTCCTTTTGTAACTGGCTAATTTCACTCAAAACAATGCCTTCCATATACCTCCATGACATTGTTCTTTATTAGTGTATAATAGTCTATCATGTGAATGCATCATAGTTTGTTTTTCCATTCATCCACCAATGGACATCTATGTCCATTTCATCTTTTTGCTATTGTGGACAGTGTTGCGAGAAACATTGGTGTGTGTGTGTATCTTCTCATGTGACGGTCTCTGTTTCTCTAGGATATATTACAAGAAGTAAGATTGCTGGATCCTATAGTATTTCTATTCACAGCTTTTTTTTTTCTCTGTACTATATTTTTTTAAATTGTGATTAAGTAAAAGTATACAATTAAATTCGCATGTCCAATCTCCAGCTCCTTCTGCTCTCCTTGCCCAGTGACAGCACATTCCTCCTTTTCAGTCTGTATATGTCATATCATCTTAACAATTTTCTGTCCCCTTCTCTTCACCTTTTTCTCTCCCTTCTAGTAAGAGGCCAGTAGGACAGCATCCTATAGATGCATAGAACCATAAAGCACACACCATATGGTGACATGGTGTCCCTGTGTCCTGTCAATTACGGTCCAAAAAGTTGCCCTCAGTAATGTTTTCTGGTCAGGGGCAGGAACAGGTCTAGTGTTCCATTGAGCATACACACCATAGATTGTTTATCTGTTCATCTGATGTTGGATATCTGGGTTGATTCTATCTTTTTGTTGTGATGCACTGTGCTGCAGTAAACATTCATGTGCGTGTATCTGTTTGTGTGACAACCTTTGATTCTGTAGGATATATTCCAAGCAGTGGGATTACTGGATCAAGAGGTATATCTATTTCCAGCTTTGTAAGGAAGCACCAGATTGCTTTCCACAGAGGTTGTACCATTTTGCAATCCCACCAGCAGTGTAGGAGAACTCCAATATCCCCACAGCCTCTCCAGCATTTGTTGTTTTGTGTTTTTTGGATCATGGCCAACCTTTGTTGGGGTGAGATGATATCTCATTGTGGTTTTGATTTGGATTTCTCTAACAGCTAATGATCATGAGCATTTCTGCATGTGTCTTTTGACTGCCTGGGTGTCCTCTTTGATGACGTTTCTGTCCATCTCCTTTGCCCATCACTTACTTGGGTTATTTACCTTTTTCATGTTGATATTTTGCAGTACCTTGTAGATTATGGAGATCAGATGTTGGTCCAACATACAGTAGCCAAATATTTTTTCCCATTCTGTAGGTGGTCTTTAATTCTTTTGATGAAGTCTTTGGATGAGTAAAGTTTTTGATTCTTAGTTGTTTCCAATTTTTCTGTTTTCTCTTCTGTTGATCATATTTTGTCAGTTTTGGAGTTCATCTGAGTATTGGAACTTTCATTGTTGCCCCTATATTTTCAAGCAAGATCTTTATTGTTTTAAGTTTGATGTTTAGGTCTTTTATCCAGTTTGAGTTACTTGATGTCTAAAGGACGAGATACAGGTCTAGTTTCAATTTTTTGCAAATGGATATCCAATTTTGCCAGCACTGTTTGCTAAAGAGACTGTTTTTACCCCAGTTTACAATCTTAGGGCCTTTGACAAATATCAACTGTTCATAGAGGATGGTGGTTTCTCTGGGGTCTCAACTCTCTTTCATTGGTTTATGTGACTCCTTTTGTTCCGATACCAAGCTGTTTTGACTACTATGGTAGTGCAGTAGGTTCTAAGGTAGGGTAGTGTGAGGCCTCCCACTGTGTTCCTCTTCTTCAATAGTGCTTTATTTTCTAGGTTTCTTCCCTTTAAAAAACCAAGTTGGTGATTTGTTCTCCATGTCATTATAAAACGACACTGGAGTTTGCATTGGTGTTGCATTGTAGATGTAGATCTCTTTGGGTAAAATAGACATTTTCACAATGTTAAGTCTTCCTGTCCGTGAGCAGGAAAGGTTTCTCCATTTATATAAGTCTCTTGGTTTCTTGCAGTAAAGTCTTGTAGTTCCCTCTGTATAGGTCTCTTGTTTCTCTAGTTAGATACATTCCTAGGTATTTTATCTTCTTGGGGGCTGCACTAAGTGGTATTGATTTGGTGATTTCTACTTTGATGATCTCTCTGTTGGTATAAAGGAATCCTACTGATTTACTTATGTTTATCTTATATCCTGAAACTTTACTGAATTTTTCTGTTAGTTCCAGTTTACTTATGGATTATTTAGGATTCTCGGCATGTACAATCATATGATCTGCAAATAGGGAGATTTTTACTTCTTCTTTCCAGATGCAAATGCCCTTTATTTCTTGTCTTGACTAATTGCTCTGGATAGAACCTCCAGTACAATGTTGAACAGAAGTGGTGAGAGTGGGCATCCTTGTCTAGTTCACATTCTCAGGGGTAATTCTTTCAATCTGTCTCCACTCAGGATGATGTAGGCAGTTGACTTTGCATAGATGCCCCTTATCGTGTTGAGGAATTTCCCCTCTATTCCTGTTTTGCTGAGAATTTTTAGCACGAATGATAGGTATTAGACTTTGTCCAATGCCTTTTCTGCATCAATTGGTAAATTCAGGTGACTTTCATCCTTTGAGTTATTTATGTGGTTGATCACATTAATTGTTTTTCTGATGTTGAGCCAGCCTTGCCTCCCTGGTATGAATCTTTTTGTGTGTGATAAATAATCTTTTTGATATGTTCTTGAATTCTATTGTCCAGGAATTTGTTGAGAACTTTGGCATCCAGGTTTGTGAGCGATATTGTTCTGTAATTTTCTTGGAGCTTTCCCTGGCTTTGGTATCAGGCTTAGACTGGCTTCATAGAATGAATGTGGAAGTATTTCATCCCTTTCTGTGCTGTGACATAGTCTCAGTGGTATGAGTTAATTCTTCCTCAAGTTTGGTAGAATTCTCCAGTGAAGCCACTTGGCCAGAACTTTTTTGCATTGGAAGTCTTTGATGATTTCTTCAATCTCTTCCTTCGTGATAGGTTATTAAGTTGTACTTCTCTTTGTGATAATTTTGGTAGGTGATATGAATCTAGAAATTTGTCCATTTCCTCTAAGTTTTCAAATCTGTTAGAGCAAAGTCTTTTGTACTATTCTGCTATACTTTTGATTTCAGTTGGGTCTGTTTAGACATCTACCATCTTATTTATTACTGTTTCCTCTCCTGTTTTTCTTTTGTTAGCTTAGTCAACAGTTTATCAATTTGGTTGAATTTTTCAAAAAAAGAAACAGCGTTTGGTTTTGTTATTCTTTTTTCAAGTTTTCTATTTTCGAATTCATTCAGTTCTGCTCTAATCTTTATTATCTGTTTCCTTCTGGTGCCTTTAGGATATCTCTTTTGCTCTCTTTCTACTTATTCAAGGTGTAGGGTTAATTCTTTGGTTTGAGTCTTTTCTTCATTCTGGATGTGTGCATTTATAGAGATAAATTGACCTCTGAGCACCGCTTTTGGTGTATTCCATAGGCTCTAGCAGGACGTGTTTTCATTGTCATTTGATTCCATAAATTTCTTTATTTCCTCCTTCATTTCTTCTAGAACCCATGGCTTTTTGAGCAAAGTGTTGTTCAATTTCCATGGGTTCCAATTTATACCTATGTTTTCTCTGCCATTGATTTCAATTTTGATGGCTTTATAATAAGAGGAGAAGCTTTTCAGTAATTCAGTGGTTTGGATCTTGTTGAGACTTGCTTTATATTCTAAAACGTGACCTTTTCTGGAAAATGCTCCATCTGCATTGGAGAAGAAGGTGTACTTATCTGGTGATAGGTAAAAAGTTCTGTATATGTTGATGTGGTCTAGTTGGTTAACTGTTGCAAAAAAAATCTTTTGTGTCTTTTCTGAGCTTTTTTTCTGGATGATGTGCCCATTATGAAAGTGGAGTGTTGAAATTTCCATCTATTACTGTGGAGTGATCTATCTCATTTTTCAGTGTAGTCAGTGTCTGTTTGATGTATTTAGATGCTCTGGTATTGGTTGCATAAGTGTTTAATATTAGGTCCTGTTTGTGTATAGGGTCGCCATGAGTCAGATCCAACTTGACAGCAGTTGGCTGGCTTAGCGATGTATTGAACCTTTCACCAATAAATAGTGACTGCCCTTGCCCACAATGGTGGATTTTACGTTAAAATCTATTTTCCCTGTGATTAGTACTGCCACACCTGCTGTTCTTTGTATATTGTTAGCTTAGTATATTATCCCATCCTTTAATTTTCAGTTTGTTCATATCTTTGTGTCTAAGATGTATTCCTTTTAAGCATCATATAGATGGGTTGTGTCTTTTGATCTGCAATGTCACTTGCTGTCTCTTTGTTGAAGCATTCAGTCCATTTACATTCAGTGCATTTATTTTTAGGTATGCGTTTAGTGCTGTCATTTTGATGTATTTATTTTTGAGTTGATGTATGTTTGTCTTAATATTCTGTTCTGGGTCATTCTTTTCGGTTGACTTTTCATCTTTGTAAGTGTTGGTTTTATGTTTGTTGAGACTCCTGTATTACATGTTTTGTTTTGATATGTTGCACTGTTATTGTGCTTGTGCTTTGCAGCTACATTTATGATTCCCCTTAGTATTCTAAGTTTAAAACCCAATTTCAACTTCTGTGTATCTTTTCAACTTTCTCTCTACTTGAAAGGCTATTACTGCTGTAGTATATCCCTCTTTTTAGTGTGGTGGTGTCATAGTTTTTGTGATGTTTTCCCTGATTCTCTTCTTTTAATATTGTAGCTTTTGTTGAATTTTGGGACTTTCCAAAGTGAGTAGGTTTCTGGATGCTGTGTCCTGCATTGCCTCCTTAAATATACATTTAATGGTTTTGTTTTTCTAAGCAAAGAGCTTCTTTCAGTATTTCTCATAGTTTGGGTTTGATTTTTACAAAGTTTGCAAGCTTCTGTTTGTCTGTGAATGTCTTAATCTCATCTTCATATGTGAGAGACAATTTTGCAGGATATAAAATTCTTGGTTGAAAGTTTTTGCCTTCAAGGCTTTGAAAGTGCCATGCCACTACTTCCATGCTAACACAGTTTCTGCTGAGAAGTCAGAAGGAAGCCTACAGCACTTCCCTCTGAATGTCAGCTTTGCTTTGAGCATTGCTGTCTTTAAGAGCCACTATTTATGTTTTATTTAGGTTGATTATACTATTCTTGTTGTCTTTCTTTTGGGGTCTACTTTGCGGTGTTTGATATGTGTCTTGGAACTCTATATTGTCTTCTTTCATAATTTCAGGGAAGTTTTCTCTCAGCGACTCAATAACAATACTCTCCATGTTTTCAGCCATCCCTCCCTGTTCAGGAACACTATTTGTAGATTATTCCTTTTAATAGAGTCCCACATGTTTCTTCATTTTTCTTATTTCTTTTCTCCAATTTCTCCTCATAAATGCTTGTATCAGTTGCTCTGTCCTCAAGGTCACTAAGTCTGACTTCCATCTTGTTGATTCTGCTCTTTTGGTTTTGGAATGAATTATCTAATTCTGTAATTGTGTTATTGATCTGCTGGATTTCAGATCATCGATTTTCTGTAAGTTCAAATAGTTTGCTTTATTTTTCATTTTGTTTGGCTTCATTTTCTTTAATCTCTAGAAATGCTTTCTATATAATTCTTTTGTACTTGACCTCTGATAGCTTCAGAAAGACTTCTTTATCCAGGATGTTTTTCACTTCTTTATTTTGGGAGATTATCAAAGCATGGTGGAATGTTTCTTTACATGGTTAATAATGATTTGCTGCCTTTGATTTATCTAGAGACTGTTGAGCTTTTCTGGTGCTAGCTCAACAGGAGTTCATACGTAGTTCTCAGAAGAGAATTGGTCACCAACCACCTTTGTGTTCTCTGTTGACTGGCCCCAGTGGACCCTCTGGGGTGGCAGATTCTGCCTTATGTCTGGCAAAGATGGTGCCCCACTTATTACTCACTGGGGGGCTGTCAGCTGACCCTATGACATGGGTCAGGGAAGAGTGTAGGAGATCTCATCAGGCTGCTCAGCAGCTTTTTATCCAGGTAGTCTTATTTTAAAAAGCTGAGTACTGTCCAACAGCTGCTGAAATCAGCAAGGCCATCAGATGTGGCAGGCTCCACCTTCCAGAGAATAATGGGAGCACTTCTTCAGCCATACACAGATGCTATGATGTAGTTCAAAGTAGGCAGCAGTTATGGCCTTGCTGCCATTTTCAGATGGACCTCACCCATAGGGTAACACAGTCCTAAATACAGCCTTTCTGCTGGAAAAGTAATTTCTAGACTGGTACTGCTTCTCAGCTTTGGAACTGGTCCCTGCTAAGATCTCCAGTTGGGTAAACTTGCCTCCCAGCTGACCAAGATGATGTCATGACCAAGCTGCCCCTCCTGCTGCAATACAGCAAAATCTATGGTGCAGCTCGGAAAAGACAGGTTGGAGGCGCAGTGGTGCCCTCAGTCAGCATCCATCTCTCAAAATGTGGCTATATCACACACTGTGTCTCTGCTGCACTATACACTGTTTTAACAGTACACTTCAGCATATTTGCTGGATCATATCTGTCTCTTGCGTCCCTGACAACAAAGAAGGCATCAGTACCTGCAGTCCACCCAATCAGTGAGTCAGCAGGAGCAGGGCTCACTGTGTGGTGGATCATGTTAGAGAGAAGAAGTTTCCCATTTAGTGGCACGTAGTCCAATCTGAGAGCCCTATGATGTGTCCTAGGACTTCCTAGGTATCCAGAGTGGTCCATTCAATTATCATTCCAGGCCTTAGGTCTCAGAGGGAATTAAGGAGATGTGTGTCTGGTCTGCAATCTTGGTCCTGCCTCTGTTTACAGCTTTTTGATAAAGTTTCAAATCAGTTTCCAAAATGTAACATTTTACATTTCCACCAGCAGGGCAGAAGTGTTCCAGGCTCTCCAACATTTATTATTTTGTATTGTTTAGATGAATGCTGATCTTGTTGGTGTACCATAGCATCTCATTTCTGTTTTCATTGGGATTTTTCTACTGGCTAGTGATCATGAACATTTCCTCAGGTATCTGTTAGAATTTTGAATGTTTTCTTTGGGGAAATGACTGTTCATATCATTTGTCCACTTGTTTCTATTATGATTAAGTGAAAGTACACAATCCAAGTCAGTTTTGCATATCTGCTTCTCTACAACTCTATCTGTTCTTCTCAGCCTGTGACAACGCATTCTTCCTTTGCACTTTTTACATTTAGTATCCTCTTAATAAACAGCTGTCCCTTTTTGTCCACATTCTCCTCTCCCCTTTCAAAGAAACCAGTGGAACAGCTTCCTACAAATGTATAAAACAATAAAGTATACACACCACATGTTCACTCTGTGTCCCTGCATCCAGTTCATTCTTTGTCCGAAGTTTTGACATCAGTACTGGTTTCAGGTTTGAACAGTAACAAGTGTGGGAGCCATGTTTCCAGAGGATACTTCAGCTTGTTAGACGATCATTTCTACTCTTTTAGTAGAATTCTTCATCTGCACACATGTTTTTCTCATACTATGTCAGAGACTCTACACTATGTCTCTTATCAAGGCTGTCTGGTGGTAGCCAGTCACCATCTGGTTCTCCTGGTCTCATACTGATATACTCTCCCATTAACATGGGTCCTTCTGTTTCTTAGGCTCTTTTTTTCCTCCTGTCTTTGATGTTCTTGGTCACCTGTTCCAGATGAGTTGGGGACAAATGACAGTCTGCTGGCTTTTATGACCCCAGACACCACTCACCAATAAGGAGTGCAGAAGACTCTCTTAGAGAAAGACTAGTTATGCCATTTGAGCTCAATATTGCTAAACACGTGTTCCACAGGCCCCATTCCTGCTACTCTGTACTTTGAACTGTTGGGTTGAATTTATAAATCCTTCTAGTTTATGGTGTAGTCCAGTTATGGTGACCTTCTACAGCATGCTGTCACTTCCTTCACTTTACTGAATTCCTATCAAATCTCTAATGTATAAACAACCCTCTCTTTCCCACTCCACCCTTGTAGTCAGCAAAAGGTTTCTTTTTTCTGTGCATAAGTCATTTTTTTTAAAACTTTATAATAGTGGACTCATACAATACCTGTCATTTTCAGCAGACTGATTGCATTCAACATAATGTCTTTTGGTTGATACCAGGTTATGAGACGCTTCCTGAAATCACCATTGTTCTTTATCACTGCGTAGTGTTCCACTCAGTATATGTACCATAGTTTGTTTATCCATTCATCTGTTGTTGGGTGTCTGGGTTGATTCCATCTTTTTAAAATTGTGGACTGTGCTGCAATAAATATTCATGTGTAGGTAACTGTTCTTGTGACAACCCTTATTTCTGTAGGATGAATTTCAAGAAGTGGAATTGCTGGATCATACGGTATTTCAATTTATAGTTTTTCGAGAAAGTACCAAATTGCTACCCAAAGATGTTGGATCATTTTGCATTCTCAACAGTGATGTAGGAGAATTCTAATTTCCCCACAAACTATCCAGCGTTTATTGGTTAGTGGTTTTTGGATTATTGCCAACCTCACTGAGGTGAGATTTTATTTCATTGTAATTTGGATTTGGATTTCTCTAATAGCTGTTGATCTTGAGCATTTTCTCATGTGTCTTTTGGCTGCCTATGGATATCATCTTCAGAGAAGAGTCTGTTCATATCCTTTGCCCATTTTTTTTTTAACTGGGTTCTTTGTCTTTTTCTTGTTGATATTTTGCAGTACTTTGTAGGTTATGAAAATTAGATGTTGATCCAATATGCAAGTGCCAAATATTTTCACCCATTGTGTAGGCAGTCTTCTAAATCTCTTGATAAAGTCTATGGATGAGTAAAAGTGTTTGATTTTTATTAGTTCCCACTTATCTATTTTCTCTTCTATTGTTTGTGCATTTTTGGTAAAGTTTGCAGTTTAAGTTATGTATTAGAACTTCCATTGTTGTCCCAATTTTTCTCCCATAATCTTTATCATTTTAGGTTTCATATTTAGGTCTTTGATCCATTGTGAGTTAGCTTTTGTGTGTGGTGTGAGATGTGAGTCTTGTTTCATTTTTTTTTGCACATGGATGATATCCAAATTTGCCAACACCATTTCTTAAAGAGATTGTTTTTACCCCAGTTTACAACCATTGGGCCTTTACCAAATATTGACTGTTCATAGGAGAATGTTAATATATGTGGATTCTCTCTTCTGCTCCATTAGCCTATGCATCTGTTTTTGTACTAGTTCCAGGCTATTTGACTACTGTGGCAGTGTAATATGTTCAAAGGTTGGGTAGTGTGAGGCTTTCCATGGTGTTCCTCTTCTTCAGTAGTGTAATATTTATCTGGGGTTTATTCTCTTTCCAAAGTTGGTGATTTGTTTCTCCAATTCATTAAAAATGACACTGGAACTTGTATTGAGATTGCATTGTATATGTAGATCACTTTGTGTAGAATAGAAATTTTCACAATGTTAAATATTACTATCTTTGAGCAAGGTTGGTTTTTCCACTTATGTAAGTCTCTTAAGGTCTCTTGCAGTAGGGTCTTATAATTATCTCTGTATTGGTTTCTTACATCTCTAGTTAGATTTATTCCTAGGTATTTTATCTTCTTAGGGGCTATTGTAAATGATACTAATTTTTTTATTTCCTATTTGGTAATCTCTTTGTTGGTGTTAAGGAATCGTACCAATTTATTTATGTTTAGCTTATACCTTGATGCTTTGCTGAACTCTTCTATTAGTTCCGGTAGTTTATGGATTCCTTGGAGTTTTCTAGGTATACCATCATATCATCCTCAAATAGAGACGCTTTCACTACTTCTTCACTGGTACAGACGCCTTTAATTTCTTTGTCTTGCTGATTGCTCTGGCCAGAACCTCTAGTACAATGTTGAATAGAGGTGGTAATAGTGGGCATTCTTGTCTAGTTTTCAGTCTCAGGGAGAATTCTTTCAGTCTCTCTCCATTCAGAAAGATGTTGGTAAAGATACTCCTTTTTGCGCTGAGGAATATTCCTTCTATTCCTAATTCACTGAGAGGTTTTAACATGAATGGATTTTGGACTTTGTCAAATGCCTCTTTTGTATCAATTGATGAAATCAGTGATTCTTATCCTCTGTGCTATTTATGTGGTTGAACACATTAATTGTTTTTCTAACGCTGAACCAGACCTGTGTCCCTGGTATGAGTCCTACTTGGTCATGATGATGTGGCAGAATTTCATTGGCTAGGATTTTGCTGAAAGTTTGTGTATCTGGGTTCTTAAATGATATTGGCTTGTAATTTTCTTTTTTTTTTCTGGGATCTTTGCGTAGTTTGGGTATCAGAGATGCGCTGGCTTCATAGAATGAATTTTGGAATATTTCATCTCTATCTGTGTACCTTGAGTAGTATTGGAATTATCACCTCTCTAAAAGTTTGGGTAGAGTTTTCCAGTGAAGGAGTCTGTGCCAGGACTTTCTTTTTGGCTGGCAGTTTTTTTTTATTACTTTTGTGCTGTGTCTGGAACCCCAGTCACCTGCACTGGAAAGGGTCTGAGACTGAGGGAGACAGGAAAGGGGATGGAAAAACTCACTTACACAAGATAAAGTTGAGGCCATGTGGGAACATGGTCTCTGATGGAGAACAACGGCCACCGATCCTCTTTTACAAGCTTTATTTATATGCTTAACAGGTAGGAAGACACGAGGGTGGCACACACTGCCAAAAATGGTCATGATCTTTGTAGGACGTTTTTGCATTTGTTATAGAGCTCCTGGAGGTCTTGTCTTCAAAAAAGGGCAGAAACAAGGAAATAGTTTAGCCTGAGCTTATTATTCTGCAAATAGTTTCAAGGTGCCAAACATGGGGAGAAGAAGGAGAGGGCAAGGGTGCTAGGACACATTAGCTCGAGCCCACAGCACTTTTGTAAGCGCTTCTTTTGTGATGGGTTTTCTAAGTTTTTGTATTTCTCTTTGTGATAATTTTAGTAGATGACATACATCTAGAAACTTACCCATTTCTTCCAGGTTTTAAAATGTGATAGAGTTTTTCATAGTATTCTGTTATGATACTTTTAGTTTAGGGGTTTTTTTTTTTTTTTGGTTTGTTTGTTTTTTTGGGGGGGGGGTGACATCTCCTACCCCATGTTTCCTTTGATTATTTGTTCTGTCTCCTGTATTTCTTTTGTGAGTTCACACAAAGGTTTATTAATTTCGTTGATCTTTTCAAAAAAATCAGCTTTTAGTTTTGTTGATTCTTTCAATTGTTTTTCTATTCTCTAATCTGTTTACTTCTGCACTAATTTTTATTATCTATTTTCTCATGGTGCCCAGGGGTTCTCTTGTTCTTTTTCTGTTTGTTCAAGTTGTAGGCTTAATTTTTGGTTTAGGCCCTTTCTTCATTCTGGTTGTATGCATTTAGAGATAAACTGACCCCTCAGTGCGGCTTTGCTGTATTCCGCAGGGTCTTCTTGTAGTGTCTGTTTTCATTCTCATTTCATTCCACGAATTTCTTGATTTTTTGTGTGTGATTAAGTGGAAGTATACAATCCAAATAAATTTTGCATTCCTGGCTATCTGCAACTCTGTCTGTTCTTCTCACCCAGTGACAGAATAATCCTCCTTTCACTCTATATTTCTAATATCTTCTTAACTAACAGCTGTCCTCTCTTCTCCACCATCATCTCTTCTACCTAGAAAGCAACCAGTAGGACAGCCTCCTGTAAGTGTATACACCCATAAAGTACACACACCATATGGTCACACTGTGTTTCTGAGTCCAGTCAACTGTTGTCTGAAGAGTTGACCACAGTACTGGTTTCCCGTCAGGGCCAGCAGCAGGTCTGGGGGCCATATTCTTACGGGAAGCGCCAGGCTGCTAGATGATCAGTTTTGGTCTTTTAGAAGAGTCCTTGAGCTGCACCCCTCCTTAATCATGTTGCTTCAGGTACTTTACATTGTGTCCACCATGACGGCTGCCTTTGGTGGTGGTCAGGCACCATCTAGTTCTTCTGGTCTCATTTTGAAACAGTTTACCATTCAAATTGTTGCTTCTGTCTCCTGAGCTCTTTTTAACTTGTGTCTTTGTTTTTCTCAGTCATCGTCTGTTCCACGTAAGTTGGGACTATCTGGTGTACACTAGGTAGCAGCTTGCTAGCTTTTAAGACTCCAGACAACACTCACCAATGTGGGGTGCCAAAGACTCTCTTTGCAAAAGACTAGTTGTGCCAACTGTCCGTGTTGTACCCTACAAACATGGTCTCCAGACCCCCACCCTTGCTACTCTATCCTTTGAAATATTGAGTTGAATATAGGAAATGTTTCAGTTTAAGCTATAGTCCAGTTATGCTCACCTGCTGACTACTGCTTCTGTCACTACTTTCACCTAACCAAATTCCTATCTACTGTCTAATTCTATGATCTATCCTCCCCTCCCCCCCACCCTTGTAGCTTCCAGAGTCTTTTCTTCCGTACACAAATCTATTTTCTAGTCCTTCTAGAAGAGATCCCTTACAATGCTTGTCCTTTTGCAGGTGACTGATTTCACATAGTATGATATCTACTAGTTGAAACCAGGTTATGAGATGCTTCCTGAAATCATCATTGTTCTTTGTCATTGCATACTGCTCCATTGAGTGTATCTACCATAGCTTGTTTATGCATTCATCTGTTGATGGGCACATAGGTTTTTTGCTATTCTGGGCAGTGTTGCAATAAACATACATGTGCAAGAATCTGTTCATGTGATGACCTTTGTTTTTGTAGGATGTATTCCAAGCAGTGGGATTGCTGGGTCATATGTTATTTCTTTCTTTCTTTTATTTTTACTTGTGATTAAGTGAAAATATAAAATACAACTTAAAGGTGCACACTTGTCTATCTGCAGCTCCTTCTGCTCTCCTTGCCTGATGACAGCACACACTGCCTTTTCATTCTACACATGTTGTATCCTCTTAACACCCTTTGTCCCCTCCTCTCCATCCTCTCCTCCCCCATTTAGAAAGGGACCAGTAGGACAGCATCTTATAAATTCACAGAACCATAAAGTACACAGACCATGTGGTCACATTGTGTCCCTGAGCCCAGTAGATTTTTGTCCAAACAGTTGACCTCAGTTGTATTCTCCAGACAGGGGCAGTAGCAGGTCTAGGGGCCAGGCTCCCAGGGGAACCCTCAGGCCACTGGGCCATCAATTGTTGTCTTTTGGTAGAGTTCTTGAGCAGCACCACTCTTTTTCTCCTGTTGCCACAGGGACTCAAAAATTGTTTGGCCCATCATGGCTGTCTATGATGGTGGCTGGGCAGCATCTGGTTCTTCTGATTACATGTTGATACAGTCACCCATTCACGTGGGTCCTACCATCTAGTGAGCTCTTTTTTCCTCATGTCTTTGCTGTTCTTGGTCACTATCTGTTTTAGGTGAGTTGGGACCATTTGGTGTACCTCAGATGTCAGCTTGCTAGCTTTCAAGACCCCAGACACCATTCACAAATGTGGGGTACTGAAGACTCTCTTAGCAATAGGCTAGTTACACCAGTTAGCTTCAGTGTCCCCTGAGAGCATGGTCCCCAGCCCCTGTCCTTGCTGCTCCCTTTTTGCAATATTGGGTTAAAATTGGAGGAGTAATCATGTTAAGGTACAGTAAATGGTCCCAACTTAGCAGGAACGGATGATCACCAATGTCCATAATGACATGGGGGAAAGAGAATCCAGAAGACAGAGAGACCCACATGAGAGGATGTCTATGTCGACTTGTGACTGGAAGAACCAGATAGTGCCCAGCCACCACCAGTGATAGCCACGACGGAACTCACAAAGTTGAGTCTCACTGGCAACACAAATATAAATAAGGGGTACACCCTGAGGTCTCCACTGAAAGACCACAGTTGATTGTCCAGGGACTTTGGGGTTCTCCTGGGAGCATGGCCCCTGGCCCTGATAGTGCCCCTGTCCATGCATCATAGTGAAGGTCAACTTTTCAGAGAGCAATGGATTGGACTTGGTGATGCAGAGGGACCATGGTGTGGGCACTTTATGGTTCTAGGCATCTATAGGAGGTCATTCTGTTGACCTCATACTGGAGGAAGGGGAATGGGGGGAAAGGAGAAAATAGGAGACTGTTGGGAAGATAAGACATGCATGGAGCAGAGAGGATGAGTGTGCTGTCACCGTGCCTGGAGAGCAGTGGAAGCTGCATATAGGTCAGCATGAAAATTTGTATGGAAATGTACATTTTCATTCAATCATAATAAAAAAAGAAGAAGAAAGTCCAGTTAAGTTGATCTACTTTCTACTGTGTGCTGTCACTGCTTTTACTCAACTAAATTTCTCTCAACTATCTAATCTATGAACAGCCCTCTCCCTCACTCCTCACCCTTGTACCCATCAAAGAGTCTTTTCTTCTGTACGTAAGCCTTTTATAGTAGGGGTCTCATAGGATATCTGTCCTGCTGCTGCTGTCTGATTTCACTCAGCATAATGTCTTCCAACTGAAACAAGGTGAGATGCTTCCGAAAATCCTCCTTATTCTTTACCATTGGATCGTTGTTCCATTGAGTGTATCTACCACAGTTTGTTTATCCATTCATCTGTCTGTGGATATCCGAGTTGTTTTAGTTTTTTTTTTTTTTGCTATTGTGCGCTGTGCTACAACAAACATTCATGTGCATGTATATGTTTGTGTAACCACTTTAATTTAGTGATATTTCTGGGGTCTCTGTTCTCTTCTATTGCCCTATATGTCTCTTTTTGTACCAGTACCATGCAGTTTTGAGTACCATGGCAGTGCAGTAGGTTCTAATGTCAGGTTCTGAGGTCTCCCACAGTGTTCCTCTTCTTTAGTTGTGTTTTACTTATCTGGGGTTTCTTCACTTTCAAAACAAAGTTGGTGACTTTTTTCTATATCTCTTTAAAAAAATGACATTAGAATTTATACCGGGATTTCATTGTATATATAGATCACCTTGGGTACAATTTTCACAATGTTGAGTCTTCCTACCCATGAGCAAGGTAGGTTTCTCTACTTACATAAATCTCTTTTGGTTTCTCATATTAAGGTCTTGTAATTTTCTCTGTAGAGGTCTCTTATTTCACTGGTTAGATTCATTCCTAGGTATTTCACATTCTTGGGGCAATAGCAAATGCTACTGATTTGATAATTTCCTCTTTGATATTCTCTGTTGGCATAAATGAATTCTACTGATTTACTTATGTTTATCTTATATCCTGATGCTTTGCTGAACTCCTCTATCAGGCTCTATTAGTTTCAGCAGTTTATTTACAGATTTTTAAGGGTTCTCTGTGTACAATATCATATCATCTGCGGATAGGGGTATTTTTAATTCTCCTTTAGTGATGCAAATGCTGCTTGTTTCCTTGTTGTGTCTGATTGCTCTGGCTAGAACCTGTAACACAATGTTGAATAGAAGTAGTGACAGTGGGTATCTTTGTCTAATTCCCGTTCTCAGGGTGAAGTCTTTCAATCTCTCTCCATTCAGGGTGATGTAGGAGGTCGGCCTTGCTTAGATATCCTTTATTGCATTGAGGAATTTGCCTTCTATTCCTATTTTGTTGAGAGTTTTTTTTTTTGTTTTAACATGAATGGGTATTGGACTTTATCAAATGGCTTTACAGCATCAATTGACAAAATCATATTGTTCTCATCTTTTGTGTTATTTGTGTGGTTTATTATATTAATTTTTTTTCTGATGTTGAACCAACCTTGGACTCCTGGTATGAATCTAACTTGGTCATGATGAATTTTTTTTTTTTTTTTTTTTTGGTATCTTGTTGAATTCTGTTAGCTAGTATAGTTTTGCAGATTTTTACATCAATGTTCATGAATGATGTCAGTCTGTAATTTTCTTTTTTGTGTGTTCTTTTCCTGGTTTTGATATCAGGGTCGTATTGGATTCATAGAATGAATCTGGGAGTATTCATTCCTTTTCTATACTGTGAAAGAACCTCAGTAGTATCGAAATTAACTTCTTCAGGATGCAGGGGACCATGCTCTTACGCAAAATCAAGGCCAGTTGGCATAACTAGTGTTTTGCTAAGAGGGCTCTCTGCACCCTACATTGGTGAGTGGCACCTGGGGTCTTAAAAGCTGCCAAGCTGCCATCCGTGGGCACAGCAAATGGTCCCAACTCAGCAGGAACGGATGCTCACTGAGGACCAAAATGACATGGGGTAAAGACAACCCAGAAGGTAGAGAGACCCACGTGAGTGGGTGCATACATAGACTTGGGACAGGAAGAACCAGATGGTGCCCAGCCACCACCCGTGATAGTTGTGATGGAGCCCACTAAGTTGAGTCACACTGGCAACACAAGAATAAAAAGGGGTGCACAATGAGATCCCTACTAAAAGACCTCAATTGATGGTCCAGCGGTTTCAGGGTTCCCCTGGGAGCATGGCCCCTGGCCCTGATGCTGCCCTTGACCATAAATCATAACAAAGGTCCACTCTTCGGACACGAATGGATTGGACTTGGCAATGCAGAGTGACCATATATTGTATGCACTTTATGATTCTATGCATCTATAGGATATCATCCTGCTGACCTCTGGCTGGAGGAAGGAGAGTGGGTGGAGAGGAAGGTAAAGGAGACTGTTGGGAGGGTGAGACATGTATGGAGCAGAGAGGAATAGTGTGCTGTCCCTGGGCAAGGAGAGCAGTGGAAGCTGCATATAGATGGGCATGTAAATTTATATGGGAATGCACATTTTCACTCAGTCATAATAAAAAAAAAAAAAAAAAAAAGGAAAAAAAGTAATTAACTTCTCTCCAAAAGTTTGGTAGAATTCTCTGGTAAAGCAGCCTGGGCCAAGACTTTTTTGGTTGGTAGTTTTTTCGTTACTTTTTAAATGCTTCTTTTGTGGTGGCTTTATTAAGTTGTTCTACTCCTTGTAATAATTTTGGTAGATAAGATGAATCTAGAAATCTATCCATTTTCCCTAGGCTTTCAAGTGTTTTAGAATACTGGTGTTTTTTTTTTTTTGGTTGTTGTTGTTCTATTCTTTTATGATACTTTTGATTTAGATTGAATCTTTTTGACATCTCCAGTCATATTTCTTATTCAGGTTATTTGTTTCCTCTCCTGTTTTTTTCTCTTGTAAGTTTAGCTAGTGGTTTATGCATTTTGTTGATCTTAAAGAATCAGGTTTTGGTTTTGTTAATTCTTTCAATTGTTTTTCTATTCTCTGATTCATTTAATTCTGCTCTAATTTTTATTATCTGTTTACTTCTGGTGGCAAGGGGTTGTTTTGTTGCTCTTTCTGCTTGTTCAAGTTGTAGGGTTTGTTCTTTCGTCTGAGCCCTTTATTCATTTTTGATGTGTGCATTTATAGAGATAAATTGACCTCTGAGTGCTGCTTTCTTGTATTCCATAGATTCTGGTAAGATATGATTTCATTCTCATGTGAGGAATCAATAAATTGCTTTATTGTGTCTTTGATTACTTCTATAACTTGTGGATTTTTGAGCAAGATGTTGTTCAGTTTCTGTGCAATCAAATTTCTCCCTATTTCTTTCTTTTTGCTTTTGAGTTCAATTTTTATGGCTCATTGGTCTGAGAAGATGCTTTGCAATAATTCAGTGGTTTCGATTTTGTTGAGACTTCCTTTATGACCTAGTACATGGTCTGTTCTGAGGAATGTTCCATATGCATTGGAAAAGAAGGTAAATTTATCTCTTGTTGGTAAAAAGTTTTGCATATGTCTATGAGGTCTGGTCAGTTGATTGTAGCAATAAGATCTTCCCTTTCTTTACTGAGTTTCATTCTGGATGATCTGTCCATACTGAAAGTGAAATGTTGAAGTTAATATTGTGGAGTGATCTATCTCATTTTTCATTGTTGTCAGTATTTGTTTGATGTATTTAGCTGTTCTAATATTGTGTGCATAGTTAGTATTGTTATATCATACATGTCTAATCTTTCAGCAATAAATGATGGCAATTTTTTGTACAAGATGGTAGATTTTACTTTAAAATCCTTTTTATATGAGATCAGCATTGCCATTTCTGCTTTTCTCTGTATGTCCTTAGCTTGGTATATATTTTCCCATCCTTTGATTTTTCAGTTTGTTTATATCTTCGAGTCTAAATTGTGTTTCATGTAAGCAACATATAGACAGATTGTGTTTATTGATCCAAGCTGTTGCTGTCTGCATTTTTAAGGCAGTATTCAATCTATTTATGTTCAATGTAATTACTGGTAGGTATGTGTTTGGTGCTGTCATTTTGGTGCCCATACTTTTGTGTTGTTGACATTTTCTTTGTTCCTCTAATATTCTGTTCTGGGTTGTTTTGCTTTGTGGGTTTATTTTTTGTCTTTTTCATTATTTGTTCTGTTGCAGTTTGTTTAATGTCCATCCTAAACTCCAGATGGGCTCTACACATAGTTCTTTTCTTAAAAAATTATTTACTTATTTATTAGAGTAAATGAATAAAATTTCTAACATCTATCAGCTATCTCATCCATGATAAACTCTAACCCACCAACCTTGTAATCATAGAAGTTATTTTCTGCTCTAAATAATTCTATTTTTAAGTCCTTATAACAGGGGACTCGTACAACATTCGTCTTTTTGACACTGACTGACTTCACTCAGCATAATATCTTCCAATTTAAACCATATTATAAGATGTTTTCTAAAATCTAAATTGTTTTTTATCATAGCATAGTGTTCCATTGAACACTATGTTCCACTGAACACAGTTTTATGGAGCCATGGTGGTCTGCTTATTTAAATGGTTAGATACTGTTTGTTGTCTTTGAGCCATCAAAAAGCTGTTCAGCTTCCCTGGTGTCACACCAGCAGAAACTATGGTGTAGCTCAGAGAAGGGAGTGGAAGGTGCTCCTGCAGTCAGTCCCCAACAGCTCCTGCATTCTCTAGGTGTGACTGTCTTAAGTACAACTTCTCTGCTGAGAGAGATACTGTCCAGTCAGGTAGCACTGCTCAGCTTGGCAGATGGCCCCAGCTGGGCCCTCAGGTGTGGCAGACTTTGCCTCCTGGCTGACAAAGATGGTGACCTACTTGTGCAGACTGCCGAGAGTAATGACAGCAGATACTACAGTGTAGCGCGGAGAAGAGAGAAGGGAAGGGCACCTCTGTACTCAGCTGCCAACCGCTGCTGTGTTCTCTAGGTGTGGCTGTCTTAAGAACAGTTTCTCTATTTAGAGAATTGCTGTTCAACCAGTAGATGCTATGGTGTGGATCTCTAGACATGACTGTCTTAAGTATAGCCTCTCTACTAAGAGAGATGCTGTCCACTCAGCCACTGCTGCTCATCGTGGTGGCCTGCCCAGCCAGGCTCTCAGGCACAGCAGCCCCACTCCAAGTCTCCCAGTTGACAAAGATGGCATCCATGCTTGTAAGTCTCTCTGCTCCCATGCAGAAACAGGACACTTTGCACTGCCAACTCACCTCCCACAAAGGTAGTTTTCCCTTTCCTCTTGCTGAGCCTGATCTCACAACTTTCTACCTGATCTTGGGGCTCCTAAAATGTCCACTCTCTTCTGTTCATATGTTTTTCTAGGCCTTAGTTCTTAGAAGGAATCAAAGAGACATGTGACTAGTCTGCTGTCTTGGCCCCACCTTTTGTCCACTTTTTAATTGTGTTATTCTCTTTCTGTTGTTGAGGTCTGCAGTATCTTACATATTTCAGAGATTAGATGCTGATTAGATTTATAGTAGCCAGAATTTTTTCCCAGTCAGTAAGCTGTCTTCTTTTTCTTTTTGTTAAGTTTTTGGATGCATGTAAGTGTTTGATTTTTAAGAGTTTCCAGTTATCTGTTTACTTTTCCATTGTTGGTGTATTATTAGTAATGTTTTGTAATTTAGGTATGCCTTGTGTTAAGGTTCCCATTTGTTTGTATTTTTTTCGTTTGTGATATTTATCATTTTACAGTTTATATTTAGGTCTTTTTCCATTTTTGAGTTAGTTTTTGTGCATGGTGAGAGATATAGGTGTTGTTTCAATTTTGGGGAGATGGATATCCAGTTAAGCCCATACCATTAATTAAAGAGATGGCCTTTTCCCAATTTACAGATGGAATCTTTGTCAGATATTGTTTTAGTCAGCTAGTGCTGCTCTAACAGAAATACCATGATGTGGATGGCTTTAGCAAAGAAAAATTTATTCTTATACAGTCCAGTAGGCTACAAGTCCAAATTCAGGATGTCCACTCTAGGGAAATGCTTCTCCTTTGTTGGCTTTGGAGAAAAGTCCTTGTGTTCCGTCAGTCTTTGTTCAAGGAGCATCTTGGGGCAGGCATTTCAGGTCTGATGGATGCCTTCTCCCATTGCTGTTTTCTTGATGGTGTCGGGTTCCCAGTTTTCTGCTTGTTTCCCTTTCTTTTTATCTCCCATAGCATGAAAGGATAAAAGGTGATATAAACCACACTCCAGGAAAACTCCCTTAGCAAAGGTGTGGCAGTCTCACGTTAATCCTCTTTTAACACAATCATCCTATTTATTAGCCACAGGCAGAGATTAGGATTTACAGTATCAGAAAATCACAGAATGGAAGGGAATCACAGAATACAGGGGATCCTGGCCCTGCCAATTTACTACATATTTTGGGGTTGCACAATTCAATCCTTTCAGATATCAACTCTTCATGGGTTAATAATTTTATACCTGGATTCTCAATTCTGTTTTGTTGATCTGTATATCTCTTGTCATACCAGTACCAGGTTGTTTTAACTAACATGGTGGTGTAATAGGTTCTGAAGTTATGAAGTGTGAGGCCTCCTACTTTGTTCTACTTCTTTAGTAACACATCTCTTATCTGGCATCTCTTCATCTTCTGTGTGTAGTTAGTGATTTGTTTCTCCATTTCATTAAAAAATGCCATTGGAATTTAGATAAAGATTGTGCTGTGTCTATAGATTACTTTGGGTGGAGTTGACAATTAATTTTGATTCTTCCCCTGTGTTTAGCTGGTTTTGTCATCTGGTGCTGCTGTAACAGAGATATCATGAGTAGATGGCTTTAAAAAAAAAAGAGAGGTTTATTCTTACACATCCAGTAGGCTAAAAGTTCGAATTCAGGGTGTCTGAATTCAGCCTAAAGGAGAAGCCTTTCCCTCTGTCAGCTTTGGAGGAAAGTCCTTGTGTTATATCAATCTTTGTTTAGTCAGGGTGCATCTTGGCACAGGAAACTCAGGTCTGAAGGACATGTTGTACTGCCATTGCTACTTTCTTTATGGTGTGAGTTTCCCCATTTTCTGTTTGCTTCCCTTTCCTTTCATCTCTTACAAGATAAAGGGATGAAGGATGGTGCAAGCCAGACTTCAGGGAAACTCCTTTGGCAAGGGTACTGCAGTCCCTGACTAATTCTCTTTTAACATAATCATCCTTTTAACAACAGGCAGAGATTAGTATTTATAACTTTGGAAAATCACAAAATTGTGGACAATCAGAAAAATTTTGGAATGATGGCCCAGCCAAATAGCTACATACAGTTCAGTCCTTGACATTGGCCAAGGTATGTTTTTCCACTTATGTGGGTCTCTTTTGGTTCCTTGCAATGGTGTCTTATAGATTTGATTCTATGGGTCTTTTTTCCTATGATCAGATTTAATCTGAATTATTTCATCTTGTAGGTTGCTGTAAATAGTATTGACTTGCTGATTTCCTCTCTGATGTTCTCTTTGTTGATGTAGAGGAATCCAACTGATTTTTGTATGTTTAGCTAGTATCCTGGTAATTTGCTGAGCTCTTCTACTAATTCCATTATTTTCTATTGGGAGCTGTCTTTTTTTTCCCTATATAAGATCATTATCATTTGCAAATGGAGATACTTTTCTTTGACTGGTTCCAGTTCTCTAGGTGACTGCTTTTAGACTCTCCCCATTTTGAAATCATTGCCTGTTGGCTTTGTATAAAAGTCTTTAATATGTTGAGGAATTTTCCTTCTGTTGCTACCTTGCTGAGAGTTTATAACATGAATAGGTGTTGGACTTTATCAAATGTTTTTACTGCATCATTTGATAAAATCTTGTGGTTCTTGTCTTTTGTTGTATTTATATGACAGATTTTCATTGATTGATTTTCTAATATTTAACTACCAGCTGCATACTTAGTATACGTCTCTTTTGAAATGTTGTAAAATTTGGTGAAGATTTTTGCATCTAAATTCACAAGATGTATTGGTCTGTATTTACATTTCTTTGGTGTGTCTTTACCTGGTTTTGGTATAGAGTTATGCTGGCTTCACAGAATAAGGTTAGGAATATTCTTTTCTATGCTCTGAAATACCTTTAGTATTAGTGGTGCTACCTGTTCTTTGAAAGTATGGAGGAATTCTCCAAAGGTGTTAAGGCCCGGCCTTTTGGGGGGATTTTTAAAATTATCTTTTCAATCTTTTCTTTTGTGATTGGTTTATTAAGCTGTTCTACTCCTGTTTGTGTTAGTTTACATAGGTCCTGGTCCTAGAAAATGTCCATTTCTTTTAGGTTTTCAAATTTGACAGAATACAATCTTTCACAGTATTCTGTGATTTTTCAAGTTTCAGTTGGATCTGTTGTAACGTCTCCCATTTCAGTTCTTATTCAGGTTATTTGCTTTCTCCCTTCTTTTTCTTTTGTCAGTTTCACTCATCGTTTATTGATTTTGTCGATCTTTTCAAAGAACCACCTTTAGGTCTTGTTAACTTGTTTAATCACTTTTCTATTCTCTCATTTAGTGCTGCTCTACTTTTTATTATTTTCTTTTTTCTGGTGTCTGTGGGGTTCATGTACTGCTTTCTTACTACTTGCTCAAGTTGTAAGTTTAATGCTTTTGCTTGGATCCCTTCTTCTTTTTGGATGTATGTGTTTACTGAATTAAATTGACCTCTGAGGACTATTTTTAATATTTCCAAAAGGAAATAGTAGGATGTGATTTCATTCTCACTTGACTCTGAATTTATTCAGTCCTCAAATTCTTCTCTAAACTAGTAAAAAAAATTTTAATGTGATTAAGTGAAAGCACACAATACAAGTAAATTTTGCATGCCTGGTCGGATCCGACTCGACAGCACTTGGCTCTTGGCTGGCTAACTGCAGCTCCATCTGCTCTACACACCAAGTCACAGCATACTCCTCCTTTCAACTCTTCACCCTCTTCTCCTCTCTAGAAAGAAACCAAGACAGCCTCCTATAAAGGTACAAGATCATAAAGTGCACACATCATATGATCACACTGTATTTGTGAGATGAGTCTATTCTTTTCTGAAGAGTTGACCTCAGTACTGGTTTCTGGTCAAGACAGCAGCAGTTTTAGGGTCCATATTCCCAGGGGACACATCAGGCTGTTGGACCATCATTTGTGGTCTTTCACTTGAGACCTTGAGCTGCACTCCTCTTTTTCTCATGTTGTCTCAGGGACTCGCCTGCCTTCGGTGGTGGCCAGGCACTATCTGGTTCTTCTGGTCTCAGGTTGAAACAGTCTCCCATTCAATATGGGTCTTTCTGCCTTCTGGGCTCTTTTTACTTCCAATCTCTGTTGGTCTCATTCATCATCTGTTCCAGATGAGGTGAGACCATTTGGTCTACCTCGTATAACCACTTGTTAGCTTTTAAGGCTCCCAGTGCTGCTCACCAATATGGATTGTAGAAGACTCACTTAGTAAAAGATTAGCTATCTGAATTGTCCTTGATGTCCCCTAAAAACATGGTCTCCAGACCCCTGTCCCTGCTATTCTATCCTTTGAGATATTGGACTGAATTTAGAAAGCCTTTCAGTTTATGGCGCAGTCCAGTTACGTTGATCTGTTCTCTAACGTGAGCCATCACTGCTTTCACCTAGCCAAATGCCTATCTACTGTCTAATCTATGACCAATCCTCCCATCCCTCCCCACCCTTGTAGCCACCAAAGTGTCTTTTCTTTTGTATGTGTCGGTTTTTCAGTCCTTCTAACAAAGTTCTCTTACAATATTGTTCTTTTGCTGCTGACTGATTTTCCTTAAAACAATGTCTTCTAGTTGAAACTGGCTTATGAATGTTTCCTAAAATCATCATTGTTCTTATTGCTACATAGTGTTTCACTGAGTATATGTACCATACTTTGTTTATCCATTCATCTGTTGAAGGGCAACTAGGTTGTTTCCATCTTTTTGTTACTGTGGATAGTGCTGCAATAAACATTTGTGTGCAAGTATCTGTTTGTGTGATCACCTCTGTTTCTGTAGCATATATTCCAAGCAGTGGGATTGCTGGATCATACGGTATTTCTATTTCTAGCTTTTCAAGGAAGTGCCAAATTGCTTTCCAAAATGCTTGTACCATTTTGCATTCCCACCAGCAGTGTGCAGAGTTCCAATCTCTCTGCAGCCTCTCCAGCATTTGTTATTTTGTGTTTTTTTGGATTATTGCCAACTTTGTTGGGGTGAAATGGTATTTCATTGCAGTTTTCATTCAGATTTCTCTAATAGCTAATTATCATGAGCATTTCCTGATGTCTTTTGGCTGCCTGGATGTCTTTTATGGTGAAGCATCTGTCCATTTCTTTTGCCCATTGCTTAATTGGGTTATTACCTTTTTATTGTTGACATTTTGTAGTACCACATAGATTATGGAAATCAGATGTCTATCCTAAACGTAGTTGCCAAATATTTGTTGCCATTCAGTAGTTAATCTTTTAATTCTCTTGATAAAGTCTTTGGATGAACATAAGTGTTTGATCTTAGCAGTTCCCATTTATCTATTTTCTCTTCTACTTTTTGTGCAGTGTTTGTCAGATTTTGTAGAATTTCTAAGGCATGTATCAGAATTTGCATTGCTGACTCTTTTTGTTTCTCATGATCTTTATAGTTTAAGTTGATCCATTTTAAATCAGTTTTTGTGTAAAATGTGAGATGAGGTCTTGTGTCAGTTTTTTGCAGATGGATGTCCAAATTTGCCAACAGTGTTTCTTAAAGAGACGGTTTTTAGCCCAGTTTACAACATTTGGGGCTTTTGCCAAGTATCAACTGTGCGTAAGAGGGTGTTGATATTTCTGGGAACTCAGTTCCACTCCATTGGCTTATATGTCTCTTTTTGTGCTATTACCAGGCAGTTTTGACTACTGTGGCAGTGTAACAGTTTCTAAGGTTAGGTAGCATGAGGCCTCCTACTGTGGTAACAGTACAAAAAGAGACATATAGACCAATGGAGTGGAACTGAGTTCCCAGAAATATCAACACCCTCTTATGCAAAGTTGATATTTGGCAAAAGTAGTGCTTTACTACTCCTCAGTACTGCTTTACTTATGCAGGATTTCTACCTTTTGCAAGCAAATTTTGTGATTTGTTTCCCCATCTCATTAAAAAATGACCCTGGAGGTTGTATTGAGATTACATTATAGATGTAGATCATTTTGGGTAAAATAAACATTTTCACAATGTTAAGTCTTCCTATCCACGAGCAAGGTACGTTTCTCCACTTACGGAAGTCCCTTTTGGTTTCTTTCAGTAAGGTCTTGAAGTGTTCTCCATATAGGTTTCTTATTTCTCTGGTTATATTTATTCCTAGGTATTTTATCTTCTTGGGGCTGTCATAAATGGTATTGATTTGATGATTTCCTCTTGCATGATCTCCTCTCTGATAATCTCTTTGTTGGTGTAAAGAAATCCTACTGATTTGCTTATCTTTATCTTGTATCCTGAGACTTTGCTGAACTCTTTGATTAGATCTAGTAGTTTATTTATAGATTCTTTAACATACTCTGTTCACGCGATCATATCATCTGGAAATAGGGAGATTTTTGTTTCTTCTTCGCTGATGCCGACGTCCTTTATTTCTTTGCCTTTCCTAATTGTTCTGGCTATAACCTCTAGCACAATTTTAAATAGAAGTGGCAACAGTGGATATCCTTGTCTAGTTTCTGTTTTCAGGGGGCAGTTTTTCAGTATCTTTCTATTCAGGATGATGTAGGTGTTGACACTATGTAGATGACCCTCATTGTGTTGAAGAATTTTCCTTCTATTCCTATTTTGCTGACAGTTTTAAGCAGGTATTGGTGTTGGGCTTTATCAAATGCCTTTCTGCTTCATTTGACAAAATCGGGTGACTTTTATCTTTTGAGTTATTTATGTGGTTGACGACATTAATTATTTTTATTATATTGAACAACTCTTGCATCTCCCATATGAATCCAACTTGATCATGATGAATTATTTTTTTTGATATGTTGTTGAATTCTGTTGGATAGGATGCATTCAAGCTTTCTGAATCTAGGTTCACAAGTGATACCAGTCTGTAATTTTGCTTGTTTCTGGGATTTTTCCCTGACTTTTTTATCAGGGTTATGCTGGCTTCATAGAATTAATTTGGGAGTATTCTACCCCTTTATTTATGCTGTGAAATAACCTCAGTAGTATTGGAGTTAACTTCTCTCTAAAAGTTTGGTAGAATTCTCTGGTGAAGCTGTCTGGACCAGGACTTTTTTTGGTTCATAGTTTCCTGATTACTTTTTCAATTTCTTTTGTGATGGGTTTATTCAGTTGTTCTGCTTCTCCTTATGATAATTTCGAAGGTGGTGTGAATCTAGAAATTTGTCTATTTCCACTAGGTTTTCAAATTTGCTAGAGTGCAGTCTTTTGTAGTATTGTGTTATGATACCTTTTGATTTCAGTTGATTCTTTTGTGACACCTCCCATCTCATTTCTTATTCAGGTTATTTGTTTCCTCTCCTGTTTTTCTTTTGTAAGCTTAGCCAGTGGTTTATCAATTTGGTTGATCTTTTCAAAGAACCAGATTTTGGTTATGTTAATCTTTTTCAATTGTTCTTCTATTCTCTAATTCATTGAGTTGTGCTCTAATCTTTACGATCTGTTTTCTTCTGCTGCCTAAGGGGTCCTCCATTGCTCTCTTTCTACTTCTTCAAGCTGTAGGGTTAATTCATTAGTTCAGGGCCCTTCTTCTTTCCAGATGTGTGCATTTATAGAGATAAATTGACCTCTGAGCATTACTTTGCTCTATTCTGTAGGTCCCTACGTAGACTGCATTTTCATTCTCAGTTGAGTCTATAAGTTTCTTTATGGTGTCTTCGATTTCTTCTATAACTCAACGATTTTTGAGCAAGGTGTTGTTCAGTTGCCATGAGTTCAAATTTCTACCTATGTTTTCTTCTGCTGTTGATTTCTACTTTTGTGTCTTTATGTTTTATGTTTGGATTTTGTTAAAACTTGCTTTATGCTTTAATATGTGGTCTATTCTGAAGCACATTCCACTTGGATTGGAAACAAATTAACTGTTGTTGGGTAAAACGTTCTACATATGTCAGTGAGGTCTAGTTCGTTGTACGTCACAATAAAGTCCTCTGGATGTTTACTGAGCTAATTTCTGGGTGATCTATCTATTACTGAAAGTGGAGTATTGAAGTCTCCTACTATTATTGTGGAGTAACCTGTCTCATTTTGCAAAGTTGTCAGCATTTGTTTGATGTATTTAGATGCTGTTGTATGGGATGTGTAAATATTTAGTATTGTATCTTGGTTATTTATTGAAAATTCATCAATAAATAGTGACATTTCTTGTCCATGATGGTAGATTTTACATTAAAACCTGTCTGAGATAGATATTGCCACTCCTACTCTTCTTTGTATGCTGTTGGCTTGGTATATATTCTTCCATCCTTTGATTTTCAGTTTGTTCAAATCTTTAAGTTTGTGGTGTGCTTCTTGTAAGTAAGATATAGATGGATCGTGTGTTTTGATCCCAGCCATTACTCCCTGCCTCCTGAATGGAGCATTCAATCCACTTGTATTCAGTGTAATTATTGGTCATTTTGATGCTGTGTGTGTGTGTGTGTGTGTGTGTGTGTTGTTGATGTTTTCTTTATTCCTCTTAATATTCTATTCCGGGTCATATTTCTTTATGGGTTCACTTTTCATCTTTTGCAGTGTTGATTTGTGTTTGCTGAGATTCGTTTATCATATTCCTTGTTTACATATGTTGCATTGTTAATTTTCTTTGTGGCTACCTGTATATTCTGCCTTAGTGTTCTAAATTTAAACCAATCTTTAACTTCTGTATATGTTCTTAATTTCCTCTGCATCTGAAAGGGTTATATCTAGTGTAACATGTCTCTCAGTATAGTGTGATGATGTCATAGTTTTCATATAAATTTCAGTTCTCTACTTTCAGTATTTTGGCTTTGATTAAGCTTAGTGACTTCTCTAACTGAATAAACCTCTGAATTCTGTGTCCTATGTCACATCCTTAAGTGTACATTTGATGTTGTTTACTAAACATAGATCTTCTTTTAGTGTTTTATTTTCAGTTTTGGTTTGAGAAATATTTTTGCAGGATACATAATTTTTAGCTTTAAGGTTTCTCCTTCAAGACTTTTTATGTATCATCCGCTGTCTTCTTGCCAACATGGTTTCTGCCAAGAAGTCAGATGAAAGGTACAGGGCTTCCTTTTTATGTTAGTTTTGCTTTACATTTTACTGCCTTTAGGAGCCTCTCTTTATGTTTCATTTTATTAAACCTGCTTATAACATTTCTTGGTGTTGGAGGTCTGGTTTTTGTGGTGTTCTATGCCAGCCAAGTGCCGTTGGTGTTCTATATGCATTCTAAATATCTGTATTCTTTCATGATTTGAGGGAACTTTTCTGTCACCAACTCTTCAACACTCTCTCTGTATTTTCTGCTATTCTTCCCTGTTCAGGAACTCCAATTATGTGTAGATTATTCCTCTTGATAGAGTCCCACATGCTTCTTAAGCATCTTTATTTTTCCTTTTTTTAAAATCTGATTTCTCCTCAGAAATGCTAGTGTCAGTTGCTTTACCTTCAGGCTCACTATTTTTGTATTCCATTTCCTCCATGTTGCTCTTTTGCCTTTGCACTGTATTGTCTAATTCTGTAATTTTGTTAACAATCTGCTGGATTTCAAACCATCAGTGTTCTAGCAGTTTGCATAGCTGACTCATTCATTTTGTTCTGCTGAATTTTGCATAATCTCTAGAAGAGCTGCATACATATTTCTTCTACATCCAATAATTTTATGAAAGAGTCTTCATCTGGGAAGTTTTTTGATTGTTTATTTTGGGAGTTTCCCAGAACCATGGTGGTCTGTTTCTTTAAATGGTTAGATATTGATTCTTGCCTTCACACTATCAAGAAACTGTTCAGTTTCTCTGGTGTTACACCAATGGTAGCAGTGGCATAGTTTTAAGAAGGGAGTGGATAAGGGCACTGCTAGATTTGGTCACCAGCCCCATCTGCAGTCTCTAGGTGCAGTTAACTTATGTATAGCTACTCTGGCAACATAGTCACTGTCAAGTCCTGGATGTTGCTCACAATAGCTGGCCCCAGCTGGGCCCTCAGGGGTAGCTGGCACTGCATCCTGGCTACTAAAGGTGACAAGTTACTTGTGCTGACTCTCTGTTGTCATGCCAGTTGAGAGTATGTTGTAGATCAGGTAAGGGAGGAGCAAAGGATACCACCACACTCGACTGCCAAGGACTGTAGGTGCATTTGTTGAAAAAACTGCTTTTCTGCTGAAAGCAGTGCTGTCCAGTGGACACCAAAAGTAGTCTTGCCCTCAGAGGTGGCAGGCCCCACCTCCTGGCTGGCAAAGATGATGCCCAACTATGGAGTCTCTGAGGGAGCTGTCGGCCAATGCTCTGAAGTGGTTTAGTGAAGGGCGTTGGAAATGGCACCACTATACTCAGCCGCCAGTCACTGCTGCATTTTCTAGCTGCTCTTAATGTAAAAGCTGCCTTTATACTGAGAGAGGAATTGACCAGCAGCAGCTAAAAGCAGCCAGGCCCTCAGAGGTGGCGGGCCCCACCTCCTGGCTGACAGAGATGGTCCTTTGTAGGCTGTCCTCAGATGGTGTGACATGGCTTACAGATGGGAAGAGTAAGGGTACTTCTGTTCTCAGCTGACTGCCCCCACTATGATCCCAAGGTACAATTGTCTTAAAATTATCTTTTCTGCTGGGAGAAGCACTATACACACATGCACCATTACTCAGTATGGAAATTAGCCCCAAGTGAGACCCCAGGTATGGCCGACTCTGCTCGTCAGCTGACCAAAATGGTGACCCACCTGATCTGCCTTTCCTGCACTGACTCAGCCGTGTCTCTGGTGCAGCTCAGAGAAGGCAGTAGAGGGGGTGCTATAGCACCTTCAATCAGTAGCCAAAGCCGGATTCTCTAGATGTGGCTGTCCAAAGTACAGTCTCTCTGCTGCAGGATGTACTGTTTACTTAAGCACTGCAGTTCAGCATAATAGCAAGCTTGTGCCAGTCTCACAGGCTTGGCAGCCTGAGTCCCTGTTTCCTGGTTAACAAAGAAAGCATCTGTACCTGCAATCTTCTCAAATAATGAGAAAGCAGAAGCAGGACTCAGTGTGCCACTGCTTTGTCTCCAGCAGAGGTAGCTTCCCCTAGTCTTCCCCTTCCTGTCACCCAGTCCAATCTCACAACTCTGCACCAGATCTTAGGTCTCCCCAAATGTTCACAGGCTTTATTTTTCAGAGGCAGAAGAGGAGACATGTCTGTAGTCTAACATTTTGGCCCCCTCCATTCTCTAACCTAGTAATTTTTGAGCAAGGTGTTGTTCAGTTTCCATACATTTCATATTTTTCCCTTGTTCTTTTGTTATTAAGTTTTACTTTTATGGATTTGTGGTCAGAAATGATGCTTGGTAAGACTTCAGTGTTTTGCATTCTGTTAAGGCCTGCTGTTTGGCCTAATACGTAACCTATACTTGAGAATGTTCCATTTGCATTTGAAATGAAAAGGAACTTGGATGCTGTTGGATGGCATTTTCTGCTTATGTCTACAAGGTTAAGCTGGTTGATTGTGGCATTTCAGCTCTTCCATGTATCTGTTTAGATTCTTTCTGGATGTTCTGTCCTTCAACCAATGTGGTGTGTTAAAGTTTTGTACTATTACTGTGGGGCTGTGTATTTCTCTTTTCAATACTGTTAGACTTTGTTTTATATTTTTAAGAGGGTTGCCATGAGTAGGATTCAACTCAATGGCACTTGGCTTTGGTGATCGTTGAATGTGTAAATAATTAATATGTTAAGTTCTCATGACAAATTAAGTATCTAATCGTTTTATGATGTCCTTCCTTATTCACTGTGATGAATTTTACTTTGATGTCTATTTTTTCAGTAATTAATATTACCACATTTGTTGTTTTTTAAATGTTATTCGCATGATTTTTTTATGCATTGTGTTTTAGTCTTTTAATCTAATGTATGTCTTTTTTAGACAGCATATGTGTGCATCATGTTTTTTAATCCAGAGTGTCATTCTCTATCAACATCTTCATTCCATTTATATTCAGCATAATTATTGATAGATAAGAGTTTAGTGCTACCAGTTTGATGTGTTCTTGACAGTTTCTTAGTTCCACTTAATTTTATGTGCTGAGTGATATCTTTACATATTTCCTTTATATCTTTTTCATTGTTGCTTTTCATTGGTTTTATTTCTGCTGAGAGTTCATGTTTTTCTTCTTTTTTATTTTGCTGTGTAAAATTGTGGATTTCTTTTGTGGTTATCTTAATATTTACTCCTATTTTTCTAAGTTTAACCCAGTCTTATTTCTTCATATCACCTTGACTTGCTTTCCATATAAAATCACAAAGATGTTTATTAATGTCATGTTTTACATATTGATGTCTCTGTTTCATTATTTTCAGGGTTTTAGCTTTGATCTATTTTTGCTGCTTCTCAATTTTGGTTGATATCTGCTCTGTTCTGAGTTCCAGTCTTGGGTTGTTATTTGATGTTACTGACATTCTAACCAAAGGAGGCTGTTTAGTATTTCTTGCAGTTCTGGTTTGATTTTTGCAATTTTCTTAAATTTCTTTTGCTGTTGAAATACCCTAATTTTACTATCATATTTAAAAGACAGTTTTTCTGATGTGTGATTCTTACCATATATTTTTTCTTGACATTTTTGTAATCATCATCCCATTGCCTTCTTGTCTGTATAGTTTCTGTTGAGTTCTGTTGAGCTTAGTTTCTGAGAAGTAGTCTGAGCTTAATTTTATTGAGTCCCTTTTATAAATTATTTTTCATTTAACCCTAGCTGCTTTTAAAATATCTCTTTATCTTTAGTTTTGTCAAGTTTGATTATGTGTTGGTGTCTCTCCTTTAAGATCTGCCTAGTGTGGAGTTCAATAGCCACGTTGCATAGGTATCTTCTCATTTTTCATAATATCAAGGAAGTTTTCTGTCAATATATCTTCAACAATTCTCTTTGTATATTCTGTTTTACCCTCTCTTCCAATACTGGTACTCCCTCACATATAGTTTATTCCTCTTGACAGAGTCTCACATAATTCTTATTGTTTTTTGATATTTTAAAATTCTTTTGTCTGATTTCTCAAATTTCTTGGTGTCAGGTGCGTTAACTTTAGTCTCATTAATTCTGACTTCATTGCCCAAATTTTAGCCCTTTGATTTTCTACTGAGTTATCTAATTCTTTAATTTTATGATTAATCTTCTGAATTTATACATAGGTTCTCTCTATGGATTCTCATGACATTTTCAATTTGTCATTACATTCTCTTGTGTTTTGATTGATCTCTTTCTTGATAAACTGAAGAGTTCTAAATATTTTATATTCTACCTCTGCTAATTCCAGAAGGAGCTCTTCGTCTGGAAAATTTCTTGATCCTTTGTTTTAGGAGATTTCTGAAGCCACTGTAGTTTGCCTGTTTATGATTTGGTGTTGATTCTTGTTTTCAAGCCACCAGTAAGTTGCTGTGCTTATTTATGTGTGCTTATCATATCCTAACTCCTTGTCTTGTTCTGTTTTGAAATACCCAGATAGGCTGGTTGTGTAAGCTGGTTTGATTATTGCCACTTTTTAAAGTCTAATGTCCTTTCACAAGTTGGTTAGAGCTCTTATTAGGCATGTGATCCCAGAGGTCCATTTACATTTCTTGTATGTATTCATGTTCAGGTTTCTAGGCAGATGGTCACCAAATATGTGACGTAGGCTCTCTTCTACACTTTTGGATGTGCAGGGGTGATGTACATAGGCAGACATGTCTGGCTGCATGTGTTGAGGAAGATAAGGATTTGACAGTCACTCATTAGTGTCTGAGAGGAAAGTGTGTCCCTATTCCTTGAAGTACATAGTTGTATAGATTTTTCTGTAGGGCTATGGGTGCTTGATTCTGTATGTGGAACTGAGAAGCATCAAGGTCTGTGGGCTACTTATGTCTATGCTTAAGCAAATGAACTGGTTCTGCCCTGAGTTCCTAGCTTAGGGAAGTTGGCAGATTATTTTTCTTCCTCCTGTTTGTTAAATTGTTCTCTCACCCTGTATGAGAAAAATGGCTCAGTGTGTGTACAAAGAGTCCTACTTCCTGAACAAGGGATATGTCATTTTCTGGAGCTAATGCCATGCAGAGAAAGGGGTGGGAAGCACTGGTAGAAAGAAGAGGGTTTTATCCTGAAGAAAATGTTTAGACCTGCCAGTAGTAGGTTAGACGCAAGCTCCTTAGCTGTTTAAGATTGAATACTGTTTTTCTCTGAGTCTGGAAGTATGAATGGGCTCTCCACTACTCTGTCTCTGTCACAGTGGAAAAATTTTCTCAAATGCCACAATCACTGTGCCTTATCTGTATTTGGGGTGCCAATTCCTGTTATGTTAGGTCTGGCCAGTCCTAGGTACTTCTGGATATAGTCTACTTTCCCTGTTGTTCAGTATGATTTCACAACTTTCCCTTTGATGTTATATAATTGATGCATTTGTATTTTGGGGTCTTTGTAGTTAGACGGAGTACAGAAAGCACCTGATGACTGCCATCTTAGCCTCATCACCCTGTTTCAATATTTTTAAAATAACTGTCATACAATCTTTTTCTAATGATTCCTGTGTTTGGACTTTCTCACGGTGAGTTTGTTTGGGATCCAGATCCCCTGCACTAAGAAGATCCTAAACCACAGGAAGATAGATAACAAGGTCCTTCACACAGAGCCAAGAGAGAAAATCTTCCCTTGGAGCTGAATTTGGACTTCTAGTCTCCCAATTTGTGAACGATTAAATTTCTGTTTGTTAAGACCACCCACTCATATTATTCCAGTTATATAAACACTAGGTAATGAAAACAGAGGTGGTGTTTGCATATTAGAGTATGTCTTAGGCATTCAGTTAGTGGTAACTCTCCCTTACAGCATTCACTTACTGCTTTCTCAGAGTCTCTGTGTAGGCAGAAGGGGGTGCTTAGGATCTTCTTACCTATTCCTGATGATGTCCATAACTCATGACATGTTCACAGTTCTGTTTGTGAACATCATCTTTTAAATACCCTAAGAATATGTCAGACCTTTTAAAGGTATACTATGGGCGTCTCTTTTTACAGCATCTGCTTTTAAAATTTTGGGGTATCCTATTGCTTGCCCAAGGGGTTATTCAGTAGCTCAGGAGCCACAGTGTTAACCAAATTCCATTTTTGAAAAATCTCCCAGAGGAAAAAGTTGTTCTGACTATGGGAACTATAACTCAGAACACATAAAGACAGTTTCCAGGGTAGAGACTTTCAGAAAACCACCACACAAGATAAAACAAAATAAAACAGAACAAATATCATTGCCATCACTCAATTCTGACTCATGGTAACCCTATAAGACAGAATAGATCTCTGCCATCATGTTTCCAAGGAGTGCCTGGTGAATTCAAACTACTGACCTTTTGGTTAGTAGCTGTAGCACTTAGTCACTATGCCATCAGGGTTTCAATACAGGACTCATAATGACAACACTCTGCAAATGGACTTTAAAAGAGCACCAACCTTATTCTTCCATTTCCAGTGGCTCCCTGCCTACTGGTTTTTACCATTATTGTGGGCTATGGGTTTTAAGGAAACTCTACTGGCATAGTGGTTAAGTGATACAGCTGCTAATAAAAAACCTGGCAGTTCAAATCCACCAGATGCTCCCTAGAAACTCCATAGTGCAGTTATAGCTATCATAGAACTGGGAGGGTAGCATGAGAGTAGAGCTAGTTATAACACCACACATGCCTCTGATGATACTGAGTTTCAGTCATTTTTTCAAAGTAATCACCAGGTTGCAGCAAGTCTTTTAGAAAAGTTATTCTGACAGTTTTGCCATGTTTTTTTTTATTTGTCTTGATGGAAGAGAGTAATTTTTTCAGATACTTATTCTACCATCACTGCTGACATCCCCCAGGTTTTGAGTTTTTAAAATACCGTATTTTTTGGTAACTTTATACAGATATCATGAGAGAGTATAAAAGCAAGGAAATCCAACATCTTATCAAACTGAATTCTCTATTAGTCGTTTCTCTAATACCCTAACCTTATGTAACAGACATATCAACCCATTTTTAGTCTTTCTTACGTACCATAAGCTTTGCAACTCTTAACACTTTCTCAGCTCAAATATCCTGTGCTTTCTCCTGTCTGTTGCCTGGGAAACTTCTACACATCATTTAGAATTCTGATTAAGCATCACCTCATCTAGGAATCGTTAATTAACCCTTCTCAACTAGACTAAATCAGTATTTAACGTAAACCTAAGGATGCTAAATAAAGTTGTTCTGACAAGAAAACAGGAAGTTTTGGTGTAAACGAGATAAACAGCTTTGACTCTCTGTTTTAACACCTTTCATCATGCAAGTTTCAGTGCAATGTATTACACTGTCCTTCTTCTTTATTGTGATTTGGAAATGGCCTGTAAGGTACCCATGAAAGCATCAACTAGTACATTCCTATCTTGCGTGACAAATAAGCACACCTAAACTTCAGTCTAGATTCTTGTGATCTTAATTTTTCAGTCTTTGTAGTTCTTTAATGACCAAAAAACCAAAGCCACTGCCATTGGTTAGATTCTGATTCATTGAAACTCTTTATTTCAGAGTAGAACTGCTCAATAAAGTTTCCAAGGAGCTCCTGGCAGATTTGAACTGCCAGTCATTTTTGGTTAGTAGATGTAGCATTTAACCACTATGCCACCAGGGCTTCCTTAATGCCTGAAGCCTTCATCAGCTGAGACTGATTTGGCGTTTTTAAGATGTCTTTTGCTAAATTCCAGCACCTCTGACTCCTACTTCATAATCCAAACCAGGTTGACTCATGTATAGAACTTACATTGCATTGTCTTGTGTGTTCCTTTTATCTTTGACTAGATCTTCATAACGAAGGAATCATGAGGATTACCAGCTCAGAGCTCAATTTCAAATATGTCCCTGTATTAGACACTTCTCTTCAGATATCATTTGTCCAGTTCTTCTATAGTCTGAGAATCTGGGGTAGCCTTCTTCTGTGCTATGCAGTGCCATCAGTCTAGCTCCTGTACTTCTACTTTTGAGGAAATAGAGACAACAATCTTCAGTCTTCAGAATATGCTATCCTAACTATTCTAATTTCTGAAGGTTGTCATTTCCAGGACATAATATCTTCAACACTTTCTTTGTGAAAGATCTTACTGAATGTAGTGATGGAAGATGCACAAGACTGGTTGCAAATTGGTACAACTTCTTTGGAAATCAATCTAGCGCTTCCTTAAAAAGTTGGAAATAGGTATACAATTTGATCCACTAATTCCACTGCTTGGAATTTATCCTTTAGAAACAAAGGCTGTCACATGAACTGACACATGTACACAAATATTTATTGCAGCACCATCCACAATAGCTAAAAGATGGAATCAATCCAGATGTCCATTAACAGATGAATGGATAAACTATGGTATGTATATTCAATACAACACTATGCTATGATAAAAAACAGTGAAGATTTTAGAAAACATATCATAAGGTTGTTTCAGTTGGAAGATATTATGCTGAGTTAAATCAGTCAGTGTCAAAAGGACAAATATTGTATGAGACTTTTGTTATAAGAACTTAAAAACAGGATTATCCACAGAACAATAAAACTTTGATGGCTACCAGGGAAGGGGTGTGGGGGGGTAAGGGTTTAATCAGAGATGAGATAGTTGACAGATGTTAGAAATTTTATCCATTTACTGCAGTAAATAAAATTAAAAAATAAAAATATACAAAATAAATAATAATTGTAAAATTAAGGAGTAATATCATAAAACATTAAGGAGTAATATCATAAAAACAAAGAGCTCATATTCCAATAGGAAATATAGGCATACACAAAAATCACAATAATTCAGAGCAATACATAGCACAAAATTGGTAACTGGGTAATTAGAGTCCAGATTAAAGAAGGAACATATGTAGACTGCAATGGCTTTGTTTAAAAATAATTTCAGTAATACTTCACTTTAGAAATGATTCTGTAAAATGTTTTTCAGCACTTAAGATAAAAAAGTGCTCTTTGAAACTTTAATTTAGGTGGAGTAGTTAAATAATAGTGGATTATGGCTATGCAAAGCTCTTCTGTAGCTTTTCACAGTGCAGGATGGTACTAACTTGCTACAGCTGAGAAGGCCTTCAGACACCTGGCCCTGCCTTTCTCCCCATCTTTTCCTCTCTTCTGATGCCATCCTCAGTCTGTGGGGTCTGAGGTGCAAGGAGACTTTTGTTTTTCACCAAATGCAGCATTCTTTCTCTTGCCTCCATGACCCAACACATGATTCTTTGTGTTCAGAAGTATTGTTCCTGGTTCTTACTCCTTGTTGCTTTTCTGGACTTCAAACTCAGCTCAGGCATTTCTAGAAGATAGGAATTTTTCTAAAGGAAAATCTTTCAGATTTGTTACATGTCCCTTCCTTGCACTCCTAGGTCTTCCTTTGCTTATTTTTTATTCTAATATAATCATGAAGTATCTTGACTGTTTTTTACTTCCATCTTCCCTGCCTGAAAGCTGGCTCCTTGAAAATATTCCTAGCTGTCCCTTTCCAAGTGCCTAGCATAGGATGACACTACATCAACAAAATTTTTTGAAAGTATTATGAGAATTCATACACACACATTCACACATGTGGAAACATGTATTTCTTAACGATGTTTAACTATGGTGAAGAATCTACAGTTAACTAAAACGATTATGTGATACTCTCACTCCAGAGGTTTTGTTTCATTCCTAACTCAGGTTAAGTTTCAAACCTGCTAGCCCAGTGTCTTCTGTTCCTTGTATCCTGTGGGCAGATTCGAGGCTCAAAGAAAAGCTGAAAAATGATGCAGAGCACAAATGAATGATATCTATGCAGAAGAGCTATCACAGTTAAAAATGCACCTTAAATGGCAGGGATGTGATGGATTCGCCTCTCCTGCTTGTGCTTGAGAATCACTAGGGCACTCATATTGAGTAATAATTGCTGTACTTTGCTTGAAGGCATAATACTTGCAATATAGGACATTGATTTATTTGGATCTTGTGTCCAGTTCAGCCCCAGGGCATTCCTCACTGTTGAAAATGGCACAGAACAGGAAGAGATAAATGTATAGATGCAGTAGCTTGAGAGAGCTCTGAGACTGATATTGATGAGGTAGCAGTCTTTGCTGTTTGTGCTTCTTTCCCACAGGCAGATGGGATCCCTGATGACAAGTGAAAGTACTGTGACTACAACACATTGGAAATCACTGTTACATCACTTCAGATGAAAATAGGACCACTAGGAACTGCCACAGCTAGCAGATGAGAGAACTGGTAGAAATAAAAACAGCAAAGGTGACTTCTTGTTCCAGGATCCAAGTGCTCAGAGACATTTTCAGTATTTAAAAAGTTAGTCCACTTATGTCCTAACTGTGCAATCCTAACTTCTTGAAAACTCTTTTAACAGTTCACAGATAACTGGAATCAAGATACTTTCCTGCTCCTATACTAAATAATTAAGAGATCAAGAACTTTTTTCTGTTGTTATTACAATCACCAAAAGAAGTGAAAAACAACTTGGCTACTTATTCCATGAAATACTTGCTCCTAGAAGATAAAACTGTGCTCAAATTAACACAGTTTATTCATTAAGACTAACATCTTGTTCATTAATACTCATGTTTACACTCTCTTCTTGTGTCCACAATTCAAAACTCTTACATAACTTTGTCCAGTCTCAATTTCCAGCCTTGCAAGTCATGCCTTAAAAATCACTCAGAACCTAAAATCCTGTGCATATATTTCCCTGACATCCCTTTTGGAGATATACTAAGACTCTGACAAAATTGAATTCTCTCCCATTATTGTAAATTTAATCTTCTACTCTCAGTTTTGGGGAGTTTAGGAGCCAGTACTACCAATTTATCCCTATATAACCTAAAGCTGTTTGTGGTATTGTTTCTATCTCATTTCTCCCAACTCCCCAACACCTTGAAAAACAACCCAGTCCCCCAGCACCTGACCCTCTGCATATTTCTGCGAACACTCTTGTATTCTTTTCTGAGTTTCTCTGCCAAAGCAGGGCTCCTTTTCTACTTATTGTTCTGACTCTTTTCTTTCCTCTAGTCATTTCCCTGCTAGCTTTTTCCAGATGGTTGTTTGGACTGTCTCTTCTGAGTCCTCTTTACTCTTGATCTCAGTGGTAAGATTCAGTTCTAAGCTTCAGTATTCTTACAGATGGCTCATTAACTTACATCTTTTTCTATACTTCCCACTGTGTTCCAGTAGCTAGTTGGATGTTCCATCAGGACTGGGATCAAAGTGCTTTCCACTGCTAAAGATTTCAAGGAGGCTGCTATTTGAATCATTGTGTATATGTGTATACACATACACACACACACATCTTAGTTATCTAGCACTGTTTTAAAAAAATTATTTGTTACAGTCTAGTAAGCTAGAAGTTCAAATTTGGGGTATCAACTCCAGGGGAAGGCTTTCTCTGATGGTTCTGGAAGAAGGTCCTTGTCATCAAGCTTCCTCTGGACTGGAAACTTTTGAGGCACAGGGACACCAGCCCTTTCTAAAGGATGCACTCTGCTCCCAGCACTGCTTTCTTTCTTAGTGGTAAGTGTTCTCCAACTCTCCAATTACTTCCCTTTCATTATTTCCCAAGAAGCTGCCGTAACACACAATACAATCCCTCACATTGAATCCTGCCCCACCATCTGAACTGCTACCAATCCTCCTTCATTAACATCACATAGGCAGGGTTTACAACATAAGGAATATCACATGATACCAAGAATCATCATTCAGCAAATGGCCACACATGTTTTTTGGAGAACACTGTTCAATTAATGATTATATAAATAGTATTTTTACACAAATGACATCCAGCTTCTACATTTGTTTGTCAGCTGCTCCCTCCTGTTTTCATACTAGCACTGTGCTAACTTTTTACAGCATCAGTTAAAAAACAGTAATGTGGCATTGTTCATGATAAAAGTATATATACAGTAGACAGTTGTCATTGAGTTCATTCTAACTCATGGCATGTTTGCAGAGCATACTCCTCTGTAGGCTTTTCAAACCTGTGACCATTGGGAAGCAGATCACTGCGTCTGTCTTCAGAGGTTCCTCTGGGTGGGTTTGAGCTGCCAATCTTAATATTAGCAATCTAGTGCTTAACTCTTTGCACCACTCATGGTCTTCTACACACAGACACACGTGTAAATGTATATACACTTATTCTGCCACTGGTCTCAATGCCACTCCATCAGTTTATGATAACTTGGAAGTTTCTATGATGTTATGATTCTATAAATTATGTTACAAATATTTAAACACTAGCAAGGTCGCCATAAGGGATAAATTTTTAAGATGATTCCAGACTAAGATAACTAGGAAGACAGGTCTGGTGATTTATTTCTGAAATTTAGTCAACGGAAACTTTATAGAACACAACAAAACTCTATGATTTGCTTCCTTTCAACATGTCACCATGCATAGATTAATCTTTGGAGTGGGAATTCATATTGGTGAAGGAGAGGAATAACAAGGGTATGGGAGTCCCTCTGTTATATGGGTTTGCACAATAGCTGCAACAATGGACTTAAGCATGGCAATAACCATGTCAGTACCGTAGGATTGGGAAACACTTGTTCCTTGTATATAAGATCATCATGAAACAGTTGGCTTAATGATAATTATATATTGACAGTTGTTCTCAAATGATCATTAATTCTTTTTTTAATTTTTATTTTTATTTAACATAACTGAGTGAAAATGTACATTGACATATAAATTTACATGCCCACTTATATGCAGCTTCCACTGCTCTCCCTGTCCGGTGACGGCACACTATTCCTCTCACCTCCATACATGTCTGATCCTCCCAACAGCCTCCTTTCCCCACCTCTCTGTCCACTCCCCTTCCTCCAGCCAGAGGTCAGCAAGATGATATCCTATAGATGTATAGGACAATAAACTGCAACCAATATATAGTCACTCTGCATTGCCAAGTCCAATCCATTCCTGTCCAAAGAGTGGAGCTTTGTTATAACTTATGGGAAAGGGCAGCATCAGGGCCGGGGCCATGCTCTCAGAGGAACCCCAAAACCGCTGGACCATCAATTGAGGTGTTTTAGTGGAGATCTCATGATGGACCTCTTTTTATTCTTCTGCTGCCAGTGAGACTCCACTCTGTGAGCTCCATCGTGGCTATTGCTGGTGGTGGCCAGGCATCATCCGGTTCTTCCGGTCCCAAGTCGATGTAGGCACCCACTCTTGTGGGTCTCTCTGTCTTCTCGGTTGGCTTTATCGCATGTCATTTTGGTCCTCGGTGAGCATCCGTTCCTGCTGAGTTGGGACCATTTGCAGTGTCCTCGGATGGCAGCTTGGCAGATTTTAAGACCCCAGACACCACTCACCAATTTGGGGTGCAGAGAGCTCTCGTAGCAAAATGCTAGTTGTGCCAATTGGCCTGGAATTCGCCTAAGAGCATGGTCCCCCATCCCCCGCCCCAGCTACTCTATCCTTGCAGTATTGAGTTAAGATGGAAGAAGCACTCAAGTTATGCTGAAGTCCACTTAATGTTGTTCTTGTTCCTAATGTGTACTATCACCGCTTTCTCCCAAATAGACTTCTAGTAACTATCTAAAATAAACCCTCCACCCCACCTCCTCCCTCCCCTCCCTTGCAGCTGTCAAAGAATCTTTTCTTCTATACACAAGTCTGTTTTTGAGATCTTATCATAGAGGTCTCATAAAGTATTTGTCCCTTTGTCACTGACTACTTTCACTCAACATAATGTCTTCCAGTTGAAATCAGGTTAGGAGATGTTTCCTGGAATCATCGTTATTCCTTATCATTGCGTAGTGCTCCATTGAGTATATGTACCATAGTTTACATATCCATTCTTCTATTGTTGGGCATCTGGGTTGATTCCATCTTTCTGCTATCGTGGACTGTGCTGCGATGCATGTGTCCGTTGGTGTGAAAGGCCTTGATTCTGTGGGATATATTCCAAGTAGTGGAATTACTGGGTCAAATGGTATATCGATATCTATTTTTTTAAGGAAGCGCCAGATTGCCTTCCAAAGAGGATGGACCATTTTGCAACCCCACCAACAGCATAGGAGGGTTCCACTTTCTCCGCAGCCTCTCCAGCATTTGTTTTGTGTTTTCTGGATCATGGCTAATCTTTTTGGGGTGAAATGGTATCTCATTGTTGTCTTGATTTGAATTTCTTTAATAACTAAAGATCGTGAACATGTCTGCAAGTGTTTTTTGGCTGCCTGGATCTCCTCTTTAGTGAAGTGTCTGTCCATCTCCTTTGCCCATCGCTTAATTGGATGGTTTATCTTCTTCTTATTGATATTTTGTAGTATCTCATAGATTGTGGAGATCAGGCGTCGGTCTGACATAGAGTTGCCAAATATTTTTCCCCATTCTGTGGATGCTCTTTTAATTCTATTAATAAAGTCTTTGAATGAGCAAACGTGTTTGATTCTTAATAGTTTCAATTTATCTATTTTCTCTTCTGTTGATTGAGGTTTCTTGACCGATTTTGGAATCTGTTCTCATTGTGTATTAAAACTTTCTTTGTTGTTCCTACCTTTTCTTGGATGAGCTTTATAGTTTTAAGTTTGATATTTAGGTCTTTTATCCAGTTGGAGTTGGTTTTTGTATGCCAAGCCAAGCCAAGCGCCGTCAAGATATGGATCTTGTTTCACTTTACTAGAGATGGATAACCAATTTTGCCAGCACCATTTGTTGAAGATACTGTTTTCACCCCAGTTTAATGTCTTACGGCCTTTGTCGAATACCAACTGATCATAGGCAGATGGTGTCATCTCTGGGGTCTCAATTCTGATCCATCTGTCTGTTCTTGTACCAGTACCAGGCTGCTTTGACCACTGTGGCAGTGTAGTATGTTCTAAGGTCGGGTAATGAGAGGTCTCCCAGTGTGTTCTTCTTCTTCAGTAGTACCTTACTTATCCGGGGTTTCTTCCCTTTCCAAACAAAATTGGTGATTTGTTTCTCCATCTCATTAAAAAATGATGCTGGAACTTGTATTGGGATTGCATTATATAAATAAATTGCTTTGGGTAAAATACACATTTTCACAATGTTAAGCCTTCCTATCCATGAGTAGGGTAAGTTTTTCCATTTAGCTAAGTCTCTCTTAGTTTCTTGCAGTAAGGGCTTGTAGTTCTCTTTGTAAAGGTCTGTTATTTCTCTGGTTAGATTAATTCCTAGGTACTTTATCTTCTCAGGGGCTATCGTAAATGGTATTGATTTGATAATTTCCTCCTTAACAGTCTCGTTGTTGGTATAAAGGAATCCTACTGATTTACTTATGTTTATCTCGTATCCTCACACTTTGCTGAACACTTCTATCAGTTTGAGTAGCTTACTTATAGATTCCTTGGGGTTCTCTGCATATACAATCATATGATCTGCAAACAGGGAGATTTTAACTTCCTCTTTGCTGATGTGGATGCCCTTTATTTCTTCGTCTTGTCTAATTGCTCTGGCTAGAACTTCGAGCACAATGTTGAATAGGAGAGGTGACAGTGGGCATCCTTGTCTAGTTCCTGATCTCAAAGGAAAGTCTTTCAGTCTCTTTCCATTCAAGATGATGTGGGCAATTGGCTTTGTATAAATGGCCCTTATTGTGTTGAGGAATTTGCCATCTATGCCCATTTTGCTAAGAGTTTTTAGCATGAATTGGTGTTGGACTTTATCAAACGCCTTTTCTGCATCAATGGACAAAATCAGGTGATCTTTGTCTTTGTATTATTTATGTGGTTAATCACATTAACTGTTTTCCTGATGTTGAATCAGCCTTGCATCCCTGGTATGAATCCCATTTGGTCATGATGGATTATTTTCTTGAAATGTTGTTGTATTCTGTTGGCAAGAATTTTGTTGAAGATTTTTGCATCTAGGTTCATGAGTGATATCGTTCTGTAGTTCTCTGTCTTTGCTGGATCTTTCCCTAGCTTAGGTATCAGGGTTATACTGGCTTCATAGAATGAGTTTGGGAGTACTCCTTCCTTTCTATACTGTCAAATAGTCTCATTAGTATTGGGGATAACTCTTCTCTAAATGCTTGGTAGAATTCTGCTGCGAAGCCATCTGGGCCCGTACTTTTTTTTTTGGTTGGCAGTGTTTTGATGACCTTTTCAATCTCTTCCTTTGTGATGAGTTTATTAAGTTGTTCTGCTTCATGTTGTGATAATTTGGGTAGGTGGTATGAGTCAAGGAATTGGTCCATTTCCCCTAGGTTTTCAAATTTTTTACAGTACAGTCTTTCATGGTATTCTGTTATGATACTTTTGATTTCTGTTGCATCTGTGGTTATAACTCCCCTCTCATTTCTAATTTGGGTTATTTGTTTCCTTTACTGCTTTTCTTTACTAAGTTTAGCCAGTGGTTTATCAATTTTGTTGATCTTTTCAAAGAACCAGCTTTTGATCTTTTCAATTTTTTCGATTAATTTTCTATTCTCTAATTCATTTAGCTCTGCTCTAATCTTTATGATCTCATTTCTTCCAGTGTCTGAGGGGTTCCTCTTTCTACTTGTTCAAGCTGTAGAGGTAGTTCCTTGATTAGGTTTCTTTCTTCCTTCCAGATGTGTGCATTTATGGAGATAAACAGATCTCTGAGCACTGCTTTGGCTGTACCCCATAGGTTCTGGTAGGAAGTGTTTTCGTTCTCATTGGAATCCGTGAATTTCTTTAATTCATCCCTGATTTCCTCTATAACCCATGTTTTTTTGAGCAAGATGTTGCTCAGTTCCCAAGAGCTCCACTTTCTATCTATGTTTTTTCTGCTCTTGATTTCAACTTTGATGGCTTTATGATCTGAGAAGATGCTTTGCAGCAAATCAATGGTATCGATTTTGTTGAGCATTGCATTGTGGCCTATCACGTGGTCAATTCTGGAGAATGTTCCATGTGCACTGGAGAAGAAGGTGTAGTTGTCTGCTGATGGGTGTAAAGTTCTGTATATATCAATGAGGTTTAGTTGGTTAATTGTGTCAATGAGGTCTTCTGTATCTTTACTGAGCTTTTTTCTAGATGATCTGTCTAGTGATAAGAGTGGAGTGTTAAATGCTGCCACTATTATTGTGGAGTCATCTAACTCTCTTTTGAGTGTAGTCAGTGTTTCTTTGACATATTTAGGTGCTCTGACATTAGGGGCATAAATATTTAATATATTTAAGTCTTGCTTGTGTACTGAACCTTTCAGCAATAAATAGTGTCCATCTTTGTCCACAGTGGTGGATTTGACATTAAAATTGATTTTGTCTGAGATTAGAATTGTGTCTTAGGCTGGGTTTTCTAGGGAAGCAAAACCAGTAACACGTGTAAGTACAAGGAAAGATTTAGAATATATATATATATAGACAGATAGATAGATACAAATATAGGAAACAGCTCACATAATCACAGAAGCTGAATGTCCCAAGCTCTGGCACAAGCCTCATGTGTCCACGGAAGCTGAGGAACCCAAGGTCAGCAAGTCAGAGGCCAGAGTTGCAGATCACCTGTTGTTTAGGTCAGTGGATCCGAAGCTGGTGGTGAGACGAAGCAACAGAGGCTGGAGGTCGGTGGATCCCAAGCTGGTGGCGAGACAAAGTGACAGAGGCTGGCGAACCCAGGATCGCCAGGTCAGGGAGCAGGACTGGGCAGAGGCTGGCGAGCGTAGGATTGGCAGGTTGGGGAGCAGGACACTCAAGTGCCGACTGTAAGGACTGATGAGCCCAACAGCTGCTAGCTCAAGTCTCGGAACCAGATGCTGGAACAAGAGAGCAGGAGCTCCTGGACACGTGAGCGATCAGCAGCCATAGTCCAGTGTCACGAGATGAGAGCCGAGGTGCAGGGAGCCACCACAAACCCCACCCTGCAACTTAATACAGCAGGCAAAAAGGTAGTAGCCAAGTTGACATAATCCTGACCACCACAAATTGCCATCCCTGCTCTTCTTTGTTCATTGTTAGCTTGATATATATTCTTCCATCCTTTAATTTTCAGTTTGTTCCTGTCCTTAGGTCTCAAGTGAGTTTCTTGCAGACAACATATGCATGGGTCGTGTCTTTTGATCCAAGATGACATTCAGTGTCTCTTTACTGGAGCATTCAGTCCATTCACATTCAATATAATTATTGATAGGTATGTGTTCACTGCTGCCATTGTGATATGTTTATTTTTATGTTGATGTTTTCTCTGTTGTTCTTATTAGTCTGTTCTGGGACACGCTTTTTTCTGAGTTGATTTTTCACCTTTTTCAGAGCTGGTTTTATAGTTGTTGAAACTCGTGTGTTAGATTTCTTGAAATGGTATGATACATCTTTGTTGTGCTTTACAGCTGTCCCTATCATCCCCCTTAATAAACTATTTATAAACCCAACTTTAATTACTACCAGTCTTGTCATCTTCCTCTCCATCTGGAAGTACTATAACGACTGTAGTACATCCCTCTTTTTATTATGATGACACCCTAGTTTTCATGATGATCACCGGATTGCTTCTTTCTAAATCAAAGCTGTGATTTACTTTGGAGCATTCCCTAAATGCGTAGAGTATTGAGTAATGTGTCGTTCTAAAATATAGTTAGTGGTTTTGTTCTTCTAAGCCAAAGCCAAGAACTTCTTTCAGTATTTCTTGTAGTTTGGGTTTTGTTTTTACAAAGTCTCTGAGTTTCTCTTTATCTGGGAATGTCTTAATCTCATTTTTGTATTTGAAAGATAGTTTTGCAGGATATGTAATTCTTTGTTGGAAGTTCTTCTCCTTCAAGACTTTGAATGTGTCATATCACTGTCTCCGTGCCAGCATGGTTTCAGCTGAGAAATCTGACGGGAGCCTACAGGGTTTCCCTCTGAATGTTAGCTTTGCCTTGAGTCTTGCTACCTTTAAGAGTTGCTGCTTATGTTTCATTTTGTTAAGCTTGATTATAATATGTCTTGGAGTCTTTCTTTTGAGATCTAAATTGGGTGGCATACGATATGTATATTAGATGTCTATATTCTCTCCCTTCATGATTTCTGGGAAGTTTTCTTTCAGCAGCTCAGCAACAATACTCTCTTTGTTCTCAGATGTCTCTCCCTGTTCAGGGACTCCAATCAATTGAAGGTTGTTCCTCTTAATAGAGTCCCACATTATGGGACTTCATTATGTTTCTTCATGTTTCTCCTTTTTTCTGATTTCTGCTCATAGACGCTGGCATCAGTAGCTCTGTCTTACAAGTCAGAAATTCTGTTTTCCATTTGTTCCATTCTGTTTTCTTGGCTTTGCATGGAACTTTCTATGTCTTTGATTTTCTTCTTGATCTGTTGGATTTCAGAGTACTGGTATGCCATCAGATCAAACAACTTGCTTAATTTTTCATTTTGTTCTGCTGCATTTTGTATAAGGTCTAGAAGGGCTCTGTATATAATCAATTTGTATTCACTTCCTGATGCTTTCATAAAAGTTTCTTCATCTGGAAAACTCCTTGGTTGCTTTGTTTGGGAGCCTTCCAAAGCCATGAGTGATTGCTTGTATGCCACAATTGTCTGTTGCGTTTTGGGTTCCATGTGAGTATATAGAGGCTGGAAGAGGTACTGTGAGGATGGATTGTAAATGTTTCTCTAGGCTGTCTTCAAATGTAAAGCAAAAGGTATCTGACCAGTTCACAAGTCAGTTAGGTTTTCAGGTGTAGAGGTCCCTCTTCGCATCTGACAAAGTAAGTGCCACTATATCCAACCCCATATGATAACAAACTAGTTCAGAATACAGCAACGCTACTGCCCTGTTGGCCTCTGCTGACAGGGCCTAGCCTTAGTGGACACTGCGTAGAGTACTGCTTTTCTGATAGAAAAGCTCTCTCCTGTGGGCAGGCTCTGGCTCCCAAGCTAAGAATTAGGTCCAGCTGAGGCCACCATATCCAAGATGGAGTCCTCCACACAGGCAGCAGACAGGGGCCAAAGGTGCCGAGAGGTAGTGATTCCTCTGCTTCTGTTGCAGGTCCCCCATCGTAGGCAGCACTGTGCAAAGTCATTACTTTTCTGTCGGAGAAGCGCTATCACGGTTGCAGGTGCTGGCTCCCAGGCTAAGAACGAGGTCCCACTAAAATCTCGGTACCAACATGGCGTCCTGCATACTGACCGCGAAGCTCTGCACAAACCCCGCTTAGGCAGCTACAAAACGAAAGGCTCAAAATGGCTCGATTAACAGAGTCCTGAGCCTGTCTCTCAGAATATGGGAATTTCGCCTGCCTATCCCCCCAGCAGCTCGTCTGAGTCCAGCTGCCAGGCAAGACCCAGCTCCGCCCGCCAGCTGAGACAGAGTTAAAAAAAGGTCAAACTGGTGTGCTTACCTTCTGTACGTGAGAGCCAGGGTTAGCCAGGAGTGGGAGTCAGCAAAAGAGGTTTTTCACTGAACAGTATGAAGTCCTAATAAACAGCTCTGTGTTGTGTCCTGAGGCTGATTAAGTCATCAGAAGGCTCTATTTGATTGTCAATTCAGGTCTTGGTTTCCAGAGGTATATAAGGAGATGTGTGCTTAGTTCACCATCTTGACTCCGCCCCGATCATTAATTCTTAATCAATATCCTGTACATTCTCTGTGCCTCACTCAAATAACCAAATTGTATGTGTCCTCTTCTGATGCTGGTGACACAGTGGTTAGGAATTATTGGGACCAGGCCTGGGCCCAAGATGGCAGATTAGTTAGATACTTTCTGTGATCCTACTTACTCCAAGGACCACCCCCAATCAAATAAAAAAGCAATTGAATCTATTATACATGACATTCTAGGAGTCCCAGTGATCAAGGACTGAGTTGAGAAATTGGACTGACACGCAGGAGGAGAGAAATTTCAGAAGCAGAGAGACGTTACTAGACCTGACTCAGCAGGAATCAATAACCCACAGGCTTGATTCAATGGTGAGAATGCAGTGATGCAAACAGTGGCATTTGAAACACATTTTCCACATCAGGAGACACTTTTTGGCAGAAAGTACACTATCCCAGATTCAATGAAAAACGTCACTAGATTGTCAAAAGGTAAGTAACTTGGCTCTAACTTGTCAAAATGCAAGTAACTTGATCCTTACTACTGCATCAGGTAAGGAGGGTAATAACATTAAGTGATTAGGCTTTCTTGTTGCTGTGATGCAGGAAGATATGCCACTGGTATTCAGGTACCAGCATAGTTACCCATGGTAGACAAGTTTCAGCTGAGCTTCCAGACTAAGACAGACTAGGAAGAAGGACACAGTAGTTTTATTCTGAAAGGAATTAGCAGGTAAAACCTTAAGAATAGCAGCCGGACATTGTCAGGTGTGGAGCTGGAAAGTGAGCACCACCTCCCCCCCCCCCCGATTGGAAGGCACTAGGAAGATGGCTGAGGAAGAGCGGCCTCCTCAAAATAGAGTCAACCTTAATGATGTGGCGGGAGTAAGACCCCCAGGATCTTCATTCACTGATGGGGCACGATTCAAAATGAGAATAAACAGCTGCAAACATCCATTAATAATTGGGACATGGAACGTACAAAGTATGAATCTAGGAAAATTGGAAATCATCAAAAATGAATTGGAATGCATAAACATTGATATCCTAAGCATTGGTAAGCTGATATGGACTGGTTCTGGCCCTTTTTAATTTGATAGCCACATGGTCTACTCTACTGGGAATGAAAACTTGAAGAGGAACTGTGTTGTGTTCATTACCAAAAAGAACATTTCAAGATCCAATCTGAAGTACAGTGATGTCGGTGATAGGATAATATCCATATGCCTACAGGGAAAGCCAGTTAATATGACCACTATTCAAATTTATGCACCAACAACTAAGGGCAAAGATGAAGAGGTTGAAGTTTTTTACCAGCTTCTGCAGTGTGACACTGACTGAATATGTAACCATGAGGCACTGATAATTCCTGGTGACTGGAATGCAACAGTTGGAAACAAAGAAGAAGGATCAGTAGTTGGAAAATACCATCTTTGTAATAGAAATAAAGCTGGAGATCGCATGATAGTATTTTGCAAGACTAACGACTTCTTCATCCCAAGCACATTTTTTACCCCAAACAAATGGCAGCTGTACACATGGACCTCACCAGATAGAATACACTGGAACCAAATCAACTACATCTGTGGAAAGATGATGGAAAAACTCCATATCAGCAGTCAGAATAAGACCAGGTGCTAACTGTGGCACAGATTATCAATTTCTGATATGCAAATTCAAATTGAAATTGAAGAAAATTAGAACAAGTCCACGAGAGCCAAAGGATGACCTTAACTATATCCCTCCTGAGTTTAAAGACCATCTCAAGAACAGATTTGATGTATTGACCACTAATGATCGAAGACCAGATTGTGGAATGACATTGAAGACATCATCCATGAAGAGAACCAGATGTTATTAAAAAGACAGGAAAGAAAGAAAAGACCAAATTGGATGTCAAAAGAGACTCCGAAACTTGTTCTCAAATGCTGAGCAGCTAAAGCAAAAGAATGGTGAATTAAAACACATAAACAGAAGATTTTGAATAGCAGATTGAGAAGACAAAAGAAAGTATAATAAGATGTGAGAAGAGCTGGAAATGGAAAATCAGAAGGGAAAAACACATTCTGCATTTCTCAAGCTGAAAGAATCAAACAAAGTTCAAGCCTTGAGTTGCAATCACGAAGGATTCTATACGGAAACTATTAAACGACTGAGGTAGCAACAAAAGAAGGTGAAAGAAATACATGGTCATTATGCCAGGAAGAAATGGTCAACGTTTAGCCATTTGAAGAGGTAGCATACAACAAGGAAAGAGTGATGCTGAAGGAGGAAGTTGAAGCTGCAATGAAGGAGCTAGCAGAAAACAAGGCTCCAGGAATTGATGCAATATCAATTGAGATATTTCAACAAACATATGCAGCACTGGAAAAGCTCACTCATCTGTGGCCAGCTACCTGGCCAACTGACCGGAAGACATCTATATTTATGCTCACTCCAAAGAAAGATGATCCAAATGAGTGTGGAAATTACCGAACAATATCACTGATTTCACACGCAAGTAAAATTTTGTTCAAGATCATTCAAAAGCTCCCAGGGGAACCTCGAAACCACTGGACCATCCATTGAGGTCTTTTAGTGGAGATCTCAGGATGCACCCCTTTTTATTCTTGTGACGGCACTTGGCTGGCTTTGGTCCTTGGTGAGCATCCATTCCTGCTGAGTTGGGACCATTTGCTGTGCCCACAGATGGCAGCTTGGCAGCTTTTAAGCTACTGCAACAGTGTATTGACAAGGAACTGCCAGAAATTCAAGCTGGATTCAGAAGAGAATGTGGGACCAGGAATATCATTTCTGATGTCAGATGGATCTCAGCTGAAAGCAGAGAATACCAGAAAGATGACTATGCAAAGGCTTTTTACTGTGTGGCTCATAATAAATTATGACTAATGTTGTGGAGAATGGAAATTCCAGAACACCTAATTGTGTTATTAGGGAATCTGTATATGGATCAAGAGGCAGTTGTGTGAACAGAACAAGGGCACACTGCACAGTTTAAAGTCGGGAAAGGTGTGTGTCAGGGTTGTATCCTTTCATCATACCTTTTAGAATATATGCCAAGCAAGTAGTCAAGAAACTGGATTCTACAAAGAAGAACAAGGTACCAGGATTGGAAGACAACTCATTAACAACCTGCATTATGCAGACAGCACCATCTTACTTGCTGGAAGTGAAGATTTGAAACACTTACTGATTAAGATCAAGGATCACAGCCGTCAGTGTGGATTGCACATCAACATCAAGAAAACAAAAATCCTCACAACTGGACCAGCAAGCAACATTGTTGTAAATAGAGAAAGGACTGAGGTTATCAAGGATTTCATTTTACTTGGGTTCAACATCAGTGCCCATGGAAGAGCAGTCAAGAAATCAAAAGACACATTGCATTGGGAAAATCTGCTACGAAGGATCTCTTTAAAGTATTCAAAAGTAAAGATATCACCTTGAAGACTAAGGTGTACCTGACCCAAGCCATGGTATTTTCAGTTGCATCATATGATTTCAAAAGCTGAGCAGTGAACAAAGAAGACAGAAGAAGAATTGCTGCCTTTGAATTGTGGTGTTGGAGAACAGTGTTGAATGTACAGTGGACTGTCAAAAGAACAGACTGATCTGTTCTGGAAGAATTATAACCAGAGTGCTCTTTGTAAGAAGAGATAGCAATGCTGTGTCTTACATACTTTGGACATTTTGTCAGGAAGGATCAGTCCCTGGAGAAAGACATCACACTTGGTAGAGTGGAGGGTCAGTGAAAAAGAGGAAGACCCTTGGTGAGATGGATTGACACAGTGGCTGCAACAATGGGCTTAAGCATAAAAATGATTGTGGACATGGCCCAAGACTGGGCAGTGTTTTGTTCTGTTGTTCGTAGGGTTGCTATGAGTCAAAACCAAATCGATGGCACCTAACAACAACAACAACTTACTGCACATGGATTTAAAAACTCTTGTTTGAAATGAATATTTATCTCTTTTACCTACCTTTCTTCCTGCTTTCAGTGGACTTAAATAAACCTGCTGGAGGGACTACTGCATCTACTGGGGTGGAAGTAGGATCCTTTGCCTGCCCTGATTCATTCTCTCAGCCTTGGAGTGGGAAAAAAAATAACAAACAGGGAAAACATAAACTGCCACCTCACCTAAGCCAGGAACTCAGGACAGAAACAGTTCATTTGACTAGGCATAAACATAAAGGGTCCCCAGTGTTTGCTTTTTAGCCCTTAATGTACCTGTATGGACCAACTGTGAAAGTGTAAGTTAACAGAGTGCAAAAAGATTCATACCTAAACACTAATTTTTTAAAAAATATTTTATTGTACTTTAAATGAACGTTTACAATCCAAGTCAATTTGCCATACCTCTGTGCAACTCTAGCTTCTCTCCTCACCCTACGACAGCACACTCTTCCTTTCCAACTTTGCATATTCACTCAACTAACTCCTGTCCCCTCCTCTCCAACTTCCATCTCACCTCTCCACAGAAGTTGCTCTGACAGCCTCAGGAATATACTTAAGCCAAGAAGGACACACTTCACTGGTATCACTCCATGTCTTACACTCCAGTACAATTTTTGTCTGGAGAGTAGATTTCAGTGCTGAATTCAGCTCTGGGTTATTAGCAAGTCTGGGGCCATGTTCTCAAAGGGTGCTCCAGGGTATCATACCATCAAATCTGGTCTTTTAATTGAGTTCTAAATCTGCACCCTCATATTTCTCCCACACATCAAGGACTCTACATTGTGTTCTCTGTCAGGAAAGTCATTGGTAGTAGCTGGGTACCATCTAGTTGTTCCAATCTTATGATGATGTAGTCTTCCAAATATTCAGCCTCTCTGTCTCCTGGTTTGTTTGTTTTTTATGTTTTTGAAGTCCTTCATTCTTCTCTATTCCAGGAGAATTTAGACCAAATGATTTTTCCTAGATGGTAGCCTGCTAGCTTTTAAGACACAAGATACCACTCTCAAATAATGGAATGCAGAACATCTTGAAAAAAAGATAGTTTTAAGGTTTACTTTTTAAGGCTGAGAGCTTTGTATTTCTCCCTGCAAACTGTGTATTGAAAAACCTCTTTTCTCTCATTCACATTATAAGATTGGCTGACAGCCACCAGTTTCTCCATAAACAGAGCAGCCTCTTTGCTACCCAATAAGCAAAGTCTTCCACCCTTGAGAGTCCACCTGGGGCAAATCACTAGAGTAATAGAGACAGATGGTGACAAACAGTTCTCTTAGATTCATTATCAGAGAAATCAAATGGCATCTAGATGGCACACAGGCAACAGACCATAATTAATCATTTAAAAAATTGTCGTCAAATGCTCCAGAAAATTCCTTAAATAAAGATTCAAAAAAATTCCCAGATGAAGAAGCCTTTCTGAATCTAACAGAGGTCAAATACAAAAGAGTTATATATAATGTTCTCCTAGAGATTAAACAAAATGCAATGGAACAAAATGAAAAATTTGGTAAATGATTTGAAATGTTAGAACATCAATGATCTGAAATACATCAGATTAATCACAAAATTACAGAATTGGATAATTCTATCCAAAGCCAAAAGTGTAGGATTGAAGAGATGGAAGTTAGAATCAGTGACCTAGAAGACAAAGTAACTAACGCCAAAATTTGTGAGGTAAAATCAGAGAAAAGAATAAGAAAAATGAAGAAACATATGGGACTCCATGAAGAGGAATAATTTATGTCTAATTGGAGTTCCTGAACAAGGGAGGATTAATGACAACATAGAGAGTATTGCTGTAGAGATGCTGACAGAAAACTTTCCTGAGAATATGAACAAAGAGAACACAGGTATGCAAGATGTTTATCGAACACCACAAAAGTTAGATCCAAAACGAAGAATGCTAAGGCATATTATAATTAAGCTTAATAAGCTAAAACACAAAGAGATGCTTCTGAAGACAGCAAAGCTCAAATCAAAACTAACATTCTGAGGGAAACCCTGTAGACTTTCATCTGACTTTTCTGCCAAAACAATGCTGGCTAGAAAACAATGAGCAGACACATTCAAAGCCCTAAATGAGAAAAACTTCCATCCTAAAATTATTTATCCTGCAAAATTGTCTGTCAAATATAATGGTGAAATTGAGACTTTTGAAAACAAAGAGAAATTTAAAGACTTTATAAAAACTAAACAAAAATTACATGAAATATTGAAAGAAGCTCTTCTCTAAATGTATGTTTTAGGTGATAATTTAAGGCACTTCATCCAAATTTCTAACCAGTTAAGGAAGGCACAAAACTTCACCAAACCAAGCCAAAAGCTACAATATTATAATAAGGGAATCCATAATCATATCATGACAACTATAATATCATCACATTAAAAGAGGGATACACTACAACAGTTACAGTTGGTTTTGATGCAGCAAAAGATTCTGACTTCTGAAATAGTTAAAATTGATGTCAATAATTATATGTTAAGGGGGATTAGGTATGTAGCCATAGAACAGACTAACAATAGATCATTTGAAATTAAAAATCACAATACAGGAGTCTCAACAATTATAAAATCAAAACTCATACCATCCATAAAGAAGAATGTCCCAGACCAGATTAATAAGAACAAAGGAGAAATCATCAACATGAAAGTAAACATATCACAATGACACCACTAAACATATACCTATCAATAATCACATTGAATGTTAATGGACTGAATGCTCCAGTAAAGAGACAGCGAGTGATATCCTGGCTCAAAAGACATGACCCATCTATATGTTGCTTACAAGAAACACATCTTAGACTTAAAGATAAGAACAGGTTGAGAATTAAAGGTTGGAATAATATAAATCAAGCTAATAATACATGAAAAAGAGCAGGTGTGGCAATATTAATCTCTGATAAAACAGATCTTAATGTAAAATCCACTATTGTGGACAAGGCTGGTCACTATTTGTTGTTGAAAGATTCAGTACTCAAGACTTAACAATATTAAATATTTGCACACCCAATAACATTGAACAAATACTGACAACATTGAAAAATGAGATTGATCATTCCACAGTAATACTTGGGTACTTTAACACTCCCCTTTCAGTTAAGGATAGATCATCCAGAAAAAAGCTCAGTAAAGATACAGAAGATCTTCTTACAACAATCAACCAACTTGACCTTATAGACATATACAGATCTTTTCATGCATCAGCAGATAAACACACCTTCTTCTCCAAAGCACAAGGAACATTCTCCAGAATAGACCATAAGTTAGTTCTTAAGACAATTCTCCATAAAATCCAAACCACTTACTTATTGCAAAGTACCTTCTCAGATCACAGAGCTATAAAAGTTGAAATCAATAACAGAAAATTCATAGGTAAAAATTCAAACTTATGGAAACTGAACAACACTTTACTCATAAAGCCTTGGGTTATAAAAGAAATTAAAGACACATTAAAGAAATGTATGGATTCAAGTGAAAATGAAACACATCCTACCAGAATTTATCGGATACAGCAAAAACAGTGCTCAGAGGTCAGTTTATCTAGATAAATGCACACTTCCTGAAAGAAGAAAGAGTAGAAATTAAAGAATTACCTCACAACTTGAACAAGTAGAAAGAGAGCAACAAAGAAACTCCTCAGGCACCAGAAGGAAACAGATTATAAAGACTAGAGCAGAACTAAATGAAATAGAGAATAGAAAAACAATTGAATAAATTAACAAAACCAAAAGCGGGTTCTTCAAAAAGATCAACAAAATTGATAAGCCACTGGCTAAACTTACGAAAGAAAAACAACAGAAAATACAAATAACCCAATTAAGAAATGAGTTGGGGGGGCGGAGTCAAGAAGGCCGACTAAGCACACATCTCCTTATATCCCTCTGGAAACCAAGACATGAACTGACAATCAAACAGAGCCTTCTGATCACCTAATCAGCCTAAGAACATGGCACAGAGCTGTTAATTGGGACCTCATACCACTCAGCGAAAAACCTCCTCTCTTTCACTGACTCCTGCTCCTGGCTAGCCCTGGCTCTGAGAGACGGAAGGTAAACGCACCATTTTGACTCTTTTTTTCCCTCTGTCTCAGCTGGTGGGCGGAGCTGGGTCTTGCCTGGCGGCTGGACTCAGACACGCTGCTGGGGGAATAAGCACGTGAAATTCCCATATTCTGAGAGCCAGGCTCGGGACTCTGTTAATCCAGCCATTTTGAGCCTTTCGTTTTGTAGCTGCCCCAGCGGGGATTGTGCGGAGCTTCACAGTCAGTGTGTGGGATGCCGTGTTGGTACTGAGATTTCAGCAGGACCTCGTTCTTAGCCTGGGAGCCAGCACCTGGAAACAGGACAGCGCTTCTCCAACAGAAAAGTAGTGATTTTGCACAATGCTGCCTACGTTGGGGGCCCTGCAACGGAAGCAGAGGAATCACTACCTCTCGGCACCTTTAGCCCCTCTGTGTGCTGCCTGTGTGGAGGACGCCATCTTGGATACGGTGGCCGCAGCTGGACCTAATTCTTAGCTTGGGAGCCAGGGCCTGCTCACAGGAGAGCGCTTTTCTATCACGCAGTGTTGGCTAAGGCTAAGCCTTGTCAGCAGAGGCCAATAGGGCAGTAGCATTGCTGTATTCTGAACTAGTTTGTTATCATCTGGGGTTGAATATAATGGCGATTAATTTGTCAGATGAGAAGAGGGACCTCTACACCTGAAAACCTAACTGACTTGTGAACTGGTCAGACAACTTTTGCTTTACATTTGAAGACAGCCTAGAGAAACATTTACAATCCATCCTCACAGTACCTCTTCCAGCCTCTATATACTCACATGGAACCCAAAAAGCAACAGACAATTGTGGCATACAAGCAATCACTCATGGCTTCAGAAGGCTCCCAAACAAAGCAACCAAGGAGTTTTCCAGATGAAGAAACTTTTATGAAAGCATCAGGAAGTGAATACAAATTGATTATATACAGAACGCTTCTAGACTTTATACAAAATGCAGCAGAACAAAATGAAAAATTAAGCAAGTTGTTTGATCTGATGGAACACCAGTACTCTGAAATCCAACAGATCAAGAAGAATATCAAAGACATAGAAAGTTCCATGCAAAGCCAAGAAAACAGAATGGAACAAATGGAAAACAGAATTTCTGACTTGTAAGACAGAGCTACTGATGCCAGCTTCTATGAGCAGAAATCAGAAAAAAGAAACAAGAAAAATGAAGAAACATTAAGAAGCATGTGGGACTCTATTAAGAGGAACAACCTTCAATTAATTGGAGTCCCTGAACAGGGTGAGACATCTGAGAACACAGACAGTATCGGTGCTGAGCTGCTGAAAGAAAATTTCCCAGAAATCATGAAGAGAATATAGACATCTAAGATGCACATCATACGCAACCCAATACAGATCTCAAAAGAAAGACTCCAAGACATATTATAATCAAGCTTAACAAAATGAAACATAAGCAGCAACTCTTAAAGGCAGCAAGACTCAAGGCAAAGCTAACATTCAGAAGGAAACCCTGTAAGCTCTCGTCAGATTTCTCAGCTGAAACCATGCTGGCATGGAGACAGTGGCACGACACATTCAAAGTATTGAAGGAGAAGAACTTCCAACGAAGAATTACGTATCCTGCAAAACTATCTTTCAAATACGAAAATGAGATTAAGACATTCCCAGATAAAGAGAAACTCAGAGACTTTGTAAAAACAAAACCCAAACTACAAGAAATACTGAAAGAAATTCCTGGCTTTGGCTTAGAAGAACGAAACCACTAACTTTATATTTTAGAATGACACACTACTCATTTAGGGAAGGCTCCAAAGTAAATCACAGCTTTGATATGGAAAGAAGCAATCCAGTGATCTTCAGGAAAACTATGGTGTCAACATATTATTATGTTATTGTTTTTATAAAGAGGGATGTACTACAGTCGTTATACTCCTTCCAAATGGAGAGGAAGATGACAAGAATGGTAGTAATTCAAATTGAGTTTATAAATAGTTTATTAAGGGGGTTCATAGTGGCAGCTGTAAGCACAACAAAGATGTATTATACATTTCAAGAAATCTAACACACGAGTCTCAACAACTATAAAACCAGCTCTGAAAAAGGTGAAAAATCAACTCACATAAAAGAGTGTCTAAGAACAGACTAATAAGAACAACAGAGAAAACATCAGCATAAAAATAAACATTTCACAATGGCAGCAGTGAATACACACCTATCAATAATTACATTGAATGAGAATGGACTGAATGCTCCAGTAAAGAGACACCGAGTGTCATCTTGGATCAAAAGACACAACCCATCCATATGTTGTCTACAAGAAACTCACTTGAGACCTAAAGACAGGAACAAACTGAAAATTAAAGGATGGAAGAATATATATCAAGCTAACAATGAACAAAGAAGAGCAGGGGTGGCAATTCTAATCTCAGACAAAATCAATTTTAATGTCAAATCCACCATTGTGGACAAAGAGGAACACTATTTATTGCTGAAAGGTTCAGTACACAAGCAAGACTTAAATATATTAAATATTTATGCACCTAATTTCAGAGCACCTAAATATGTCGAAGAAACACTGACTACGCTCAAAAGATAGTTAGATGACTCCACAATAATAGTGGGAGACTTTAACACTCCATTCTCATTACTAGACAGATCATCTAGAAAAAAGCTCAGTAAAGATACAGAAGACCCCATTGACACAATTAACCAATTAACCTCATTGATATATATAGAATTTCCGTCCATCGCCAGACAACTACACCTTCTTCTCCAGTGCACATGGAACATTCTCCAGAATTGACCACGTGATAGGCCATAATGCAATGCTCAACAAAATCCATACCATTGAATTACTGCAAAGCATCTTCTCAGATTATAAAGTCATCAAAGTTGAAATCAAGAGCAGAAAAAACAGAGATAGAAATTGGAGCTCTTGGAAACTGAACAACATCTTGCTCAAAAAAAAAATGGGTTATAGAGGAAATCAAGGATGAATTAAAGAAATTCATGGATTCCAATGAGAACGAAAACACTTCCTACCAGAACCTATGGGATACAGCCAAAGCAGTGCTCAGAGGTCTGTTTATCTCCATAAATGCACACCTCTGGAAGGAAGAAAGAAACCAAATCAAGGAACTAACCCTACAGCTTGAACAAGTAGAAAGAGAACAATAGAGGAAGCCCTCGGGTACCAAAAGAAATGAGATAATAAAGATTAGAACAGAGCTAAATGAATTAGAGAATAGAAAAACAATTGAAAAGATTGTAAAGATCAAATGCTGGTTTTTTGAAAGATCAACAAAATTGATAAACCACTGTCCAAACTTACTGAAGAATAACAGGAAAGGAATCAAATAACCCAAATTAGAAATGAGAGGGAAGTTATCAGCACCGATGCAAGAGAAATCAAAAATATCATAACAGAATACTATGAAAGACTGTACTGTAGCAAATTTCAAAACCTAGGGGAAATGGACCAATTCCTTGACTCATACCACCTACCCAAATTATCACAGCGTGAAGCAGAACAACTTAATAAACCCATCACAAAGGAAGAGATTGAAAAGATCATCAAAACACTGCCAACCAAAAAAAAGTCCGGGCCCAGATGGCTTCATGGCAGAATTCTACCAAGCATTTAGAGAAGAGTTATCCCCAATACAACTGAGACTATTTCACAGTATAGAAAGGGATGGAGTAGTCCCAAACTCATTCTATGAAGCCAGTATAACCCTGATATCTAAGCCAGGGAAAGATCCAACAAAGACAGAGAACTACAGACTGGTATCACTCATGAACCTAGATGCAAAAATCTTCAACAAAATTCTTCCCAGCAGACTACAACAACATATCATGAAAACAATCCATCATGACCAAGTGGTATTCATACCAGGGATGCAAGGCTGGTTCAACATCAGGAAAATAATTAATGTGATTAACCACATAAATAACACAAAAGACAAAGATCACCTGATTTTGTCCATTGATGCAGAAAAGGCATTTGATAAAGTCCAACAACCATTCATGCTAAAAACTCTTAGTAAAATGGGCATAGATGGCAAATTCCTCAACACAATAAGGGCCATTTATACAAAGCCAATTGCCCGCATCATTCTGAATGGAGAGAGACTGAAAGACTTTCGCCTGAGATCAGGAACTAGACAAGGATGCCCACTGTCACCCCTTTTATTCAACATTGTGCTCGAAGTTCTAGCCCGAGCAATTAGACAAGATGAAGAAATAAAGGGCATCTGCATCGGCAAAGCGGAAGTTAAAATCTCCCTGTTCACAGATGATATGATTGTATATGCAGAGAACCCCAAGGAGTCTATAACTAAGCTACTCAAACTGATAAAAGTGTTCAGCAAAGTGTGAGGATACAAGATAAACATAAGTAAATCAGTAGGATTCCTTTATACCAACAACGAGACTGTTAAGGAGGAAATTATCAAATCAATAACATTTACGATAGCCCCTAAGAAGATAAAGTACCTAGGAATTAATCTAACCAGAGAAATAACAGACCTTTACAAAGAGAACTACAAGCCCTTACTGCAAGAAACTAAGAGAGAATTACCTAAATGGAAAAACTTACCCTACTCATGGATAGGAAGACTTAACATTGTGAAAATGTCTATTTTACCCAAAGCAATTTATTTATATAATGCAATCCCAATACAAATACAGCATCATTTTTTAATGAGATGGAGAAACAAATCACCAATTTTGTTTGGAAAGGGAAGAAACCCTGGATAAGTAAGGTACTACTAAAGAAGAAGAACACACTGGGAGGCCTCTCATTACCCGACCCTAGAACATACCACACTGACACAGTGGTCCAAACAGCCTGGTACTGGTACAAGAACAGACAGATGGATCAGAATTGAGACCCCAGAGATGACACCATCTGCCTATGAACAGTTGATATTTGACAAAGGCCCTAAGACATTAAACTCGGGTCAAAACAGTATCTTCAACAAATGGTGCTGGCAAAATTGGTTATCCATCTCTAATAAAGTGAAACAAGATCCATATCTTGACGGCGCTTGGCTTGGCTTGGCATACAAAAACCAACTCCAACTGGATAAAAGACCTAAATATCAAACCTAAAATGATAAAGCTCATCCAAGAAAAGTTTTAATACACAATGAGGACAGATTCCAAAATCTGTCAAAGAAACCTCAATCAACAGAAGAGAAAATAGATAAATGGGAGCTATTAAGAATCAAACACTTTTGCTCATCCAAAGACTTTATTAATAGAATTAAAAGAACACCCACAGAATGAGAAAAAATATTTAGCAACTCTATGTCAGACCGACGCCTGATCTCCATAATCTATAAGATACTACAAAATATCAATAAGAAGAAGATAAACCATCCAATTAAGCAATGGACAAAGGAGATGGAAAGACACTTCACTAAAGAGGAGATCCTGGCAGCCAAAAACCACATGTGGACATGTTCACGATCTTTAGTTATTAAAGAAATTGAAATCAAGACAAGAATGAGATACCATTTCACCCAACAAGACTGGCCATGGTCCAGAAAACACAAAACAAATGCTGGAGAGGCTGTGGAGAAAGTGGAACCCTCCTACACTGTTGGTGGGGTTGCAAAATGGTCCAGCCTCTTTGGAAGGCAATCTGGCGCTTCCTTAAAAAAATGGATATTGATATACCATTTGACCCAGTAATTCCACTACTTGGAATATATCCTACAGAATCAATGCCTTTCACACCAACAGACACATACACCAGAATGTTTACCGCAGCACAGTCCACACTAGCAAAAAGAAGGAATCAACCCACATGCCCAACAATAGAAGAATGGATAGGTAAACTATGGTACATATACTCAAGGGAGCAGTACGCAATGATAAAGAATAATGATGATTCCATGAAACATCTCCTAACCTGGTTTCAACTGGAAGACATTACGTTGAGTGAAAGTAGTCAGCGACAAAGGGACAAATACTGTATGAGACCTCTAGGATAAGATCTCAAAAACAGACTTGTGTATAGAAAAAAAGACACTTTGACAGCTGCAAGGGAGGGGAGGGAAGGAGGGGGAGTGGGAGGGTTTATTTTAGATAGTTACTGGAAATCTAGTTGGGAGAAAGCAGTGATAGCACACATTTGAAACAAGAACAACTTTAAGTGGACTTCAGCATAACTTGACTACTCCTTCCATCTTAACTCAATACTGCAAGGATAGAGTAGCTGGGCCGGGGGGCGGGGGACCATGCTGTTAGGTGAGTTCCAGGCCAATTGGCACAACCAGCGTTTCACTAAGAGAGCTCTCTGCACCCCACATTGGTGAGTGGTGTCTGGGGTCTTAAAAGCTGCCAAGCTGCCATCCGAGGACACAGCAAATGATCCCAACTCAGCAGCAACGGATGCTCACCGAGGACCAAAATGACATGCGGTAAAGACAACCGAGAAGACAGAGAGACCTACAAGAGTGGATGCCTACTTTGACTCGGGACTGGAAGAACCGGATGGTGCCCGGCCACCACCAGTGATAGCCACGATGGAGTTCGCAGAGAGGTGTCTCACTGGCAACACAGGAATAAAAAGGGGTACATCATGAGATCTCCACTAAAAGACCTCAATTGATGGTCCAGCAGTTTTGGGGTTCCTCTGAGAGCAAGGCCCCCAGCCCTGATGCTGCCCTTTCCCATAAAGTATAACAAAGGTCCACTCTTTGGACAGTAATGGATTGGACTTGGCAATGCAGAGTGACCATACATTTGAAGCACTTTATGGTTCTATACATCTATAGGATATCATCTTGCTGACCTCTGGCTGGAGGAAGGGGAGTGGATAGAGAGGAGGGGAAAGGAGGCTGTTGGGAGAATGAGACAGGTATGGAGCAGAGAGGAACAGTGTGCAGTCACTGAACAGGGAGAGCAGTGGAAGCTGCATATAGGTGGGCATGTAAATTTATACCTGAATGTACATTTTCACTCAGTCATGTTAAATAAAAAAGAAAAAATGAGTTGAGAGATGTTACAACAGATCCAGCTGAAATGAAAAATATCATAACAGAATACTATGAAAAGCTATACTGTAACAGGTTTGAAAAGCTAGGGGAAATGGACAAATTTCTAGAGTCATATGACTCACCAAGAGTATAACAAGGAGAAATAAAGCAACTTAATAAATCTATCACAAAGGAAGAGGTTGAAAAAATCATCAAAATTCTACCAACCAAAAAACGTCCTGGCCTGGTCAGCTTCATTGGAGAATTCTACCAAACTTTTAGAGAAGAATTAATTGCAATACTATTGAGACTATTTCACACCATAGAAAGAGATGAGATACTTTCTAATTCATTCTATGAAGCCAGCATAACTCTGATACCAAACTCAGGGAAAGATCTCACAAATAAAATTACAGACCAATATCACTCATGAATCTAGATGCAAAAATCTTCAACAAAATTCTAGCCAGTAGAATTCAACAGCATATGAAAAAAATAATTCATCAGGATTAAGTTGCTTTCATTCTAGTGATGCAAGGCTGGTTCAACATCAGAAAAACCATTAGTGTAATCAACCACATTAATAACACAAAAGATAAAAACCACCCGATTTTGTCAATTGATGCAGAAAAGGCGTTTGACAAAGTTCAACACCAACTCATGCTTTAAACTCTCAGAAAAATAGGAATAAAGGGGAAATTCCTCAATATAATCAGTAGCATCTATGCAAAGCCAAATGCTTTCATCATCCTGAATGGTGAAAGACTGAAAGAATTCCCTTTGAGAATGGGAACTAGACAAAGATGCCCGCTTTCACCACTGTTATTCAACATTGTGCTGGAAGTTCTAGCCAGAGCAAGTAGACAACTCAAAGAAATAAAAGACATCCGTATTGGAATGAAGAAGTAAAGATTTCCCTCTTTGCAGATGATACGATTGTTTATACAGAAAATCCAAAGAAACCTGTAAGTAAACAATCAGAGCTAATAGAAGAATTCAGCAAAGTATTGGGATACAAGATAAACATAACTAAATCAATAGAATTCTTTTATACCAGCAGTGAAATTATTAAAGAAGAAATCACCAAATCCATTCCATTTAATATAGCCCTCAAGAAGATAAAATACCTAGGAATAAATCTAACTAGAGAAGTAAGAGATCTTTGCAGAGAAAACTCTAAGACATTACTACAAAAAACTAGGAGAAGTTTATATACATAGAGTAATCTGCCCTGTTCATGGACAGGAAAACTCAATATTGTGAAAATGTCTACTTTGCCCAAAGCAATCTACTTATATAATGCAATCCCAATACAAATTCCAGTGGCATTTTTTAATGAGATGGAGAAACAAATTATCAGCTTTATTTGGAAAGGGAAGAAGCCCCGAATAAGTAAAGCACTACTGAAAAAGAAGAACACGCTGGGAGGTCTCTCACTACTTGACTTTGAAACCTATTACACTGCCACAGTAATCAAAACAGCCTGGTATTGGTACAAAAAGAGACATATAGACCAATGGAACAAAGTACAGCCCCCAGGGATGCCACCATCCTGTTATGAACAGCTGATATTTGACAAAGGTCCTAAGATTTTGAACTGGGGTAAGAACAGTCTCTTTAACAAATGGTGCTGGCATAATTGGATATCCATCTGCAAGAAAAAAAATTGAAATAAGACCCATATCTCACACCTTATACAAAGATCAACCCAAATTGGATAAAACACCTAAATATAGAAGCTAAAATGATAAAGCTCATCCAAGATAAAACAGAGTCAACAGTGGATGTTTTAATACACAATATAGACAGACTTCAAAACCTGACAAACAAAACAATTCATCAGAAGAGAAAATAGATAAATGGGAATTAATAAGAATTGAACACTTGTGCTCATCCAAAGACTTCATCAAAAGAATTAAAAGATCACCTGCAGAATGGGAAAAAAATATTTGGCAACTCTATGTCAGACTGACGCCTGATCTCCGTAATCTATAAGGTTCTACAAAGTATCAATAAGAAAAAGACAAATCATCTGATTAAGCGACGGGCAAAGGAGATGGACAGACACTTCTCTAAAGAGGAGATCCAGGCAACCAAAAAAACACATGCGGACATGCTCCCGATCATTAATTATTAAAGAAATTCAAATCAAAACACAAGAATAAAAAGGGGTGCACCCTGAGATCTCCACTAAAAGACCTCAGTTGACAGTCCAGTAGTTTCGGGGTTCCCCTGGGAGCATGGCCCCTGGCCCTGATGCTGCCCTTGCCCATAAATCATAACAAAGTTCCACTCTTAGGACACGAATGGATTGGACTTGGCAATGCAGAGTGAGCATATATTGGATGCACTTTATGGTTCTATGCATCTATAGGATATCATCCTGCTGACCTCTGGCTGGAGGAAAGAGAGTGGATGGAGAGGAGGGGAAAGGAGACTGTTGGGAGGATGAAACATGTATGGAGCAGAGAGGAATAGTGTGCTGTCACCGGACAGGGAGAGCAGTGGAGGCTGCATATAGGTGGACATGTAAATTTATACAGAAATGTACATTTTCACTCAGTCGTAATAAATATATATTTTTTTTAAAAAATGACAGTGAGATACCATCTCACCCCAACAAGATTGGCCATGATCCATAAAACACAAAACAATAAATGCTGGAGAAGACGTGGAGAAATTGGAACTCTCCTACACTTGTTAGTGCAATTGCAGAATGGTGTAACTTCTTTGGAAAGCAATTTGGCGTTACCTTAAAATAATGGATACAGGTATACCATTTGACCCAGTAATTCCTCTGCTTGGAATATATCCTACAGAATCAAGGCCATTCACACCAACTGATGCATGCACACAAGTGTTCATTGCAGCACAGTCCACAATAGCAAAATGTTGGAATCAATCCAGATGCCCAACAACAGAAGAATGGATGGGTAAACTTTGATATATGTACTCAGTGGAGTACTGTACATTGATAAAGGACAACGATGATAGCAGGAAACATCTCTAAACTTGCTATCAACTGGAGGACGTTATGTTGAGTGAAACTAGTCAGCAACAGAAGGACAATTATTATACGAGACCCCTACGATAAAAATTTAAAAGCATACTCATACATAACAGAAAAGACTCTTTGATGGCTACAAGGGTCGGAGGGTTGGAGGGCAGGAGGGTGAGGGGCAAGGGTTTAGATTAGACAGTTGTTAGAAACTGGGTTGGGTGAAATTGGTGACAATATACATTAGTAAGAAGACCAATATTAATGGGACTTCGACACAACTTGTGTACTCCTCCTATCTTAACCCAATATTGTAAGCACAGAGTATCTACACTTTCCTTTTTTATTTAATAATAAAAAAAAGGTTATGACAACTGACCTAGATGTCCCATGAAACAGTGGTTTCCAGCCCCCTCTGCTACTCTGACCTTCAATGTGTTGACCTATATTTAGAAAACCTCTAAACATTTGACATAGTCTAGAGGCATCAATGTCTTCTACTGCATGCTGTCACTCCCTTCTCTTATTCCAGACCCTGTCCACTATCTAATCTATAAAAGCTTGTCTCCTTTCCACCCTCCTCTTGTAACCACCAAAGATTCTTTTCATCAGTGCTTAAACCTCTTCTTGAGTCCTTGTAAGAGTGGTCTCATACAATGTTTTTCTCTTCGCAACTAGTTTCACTCAGCATAATATCATCTAGGTGGCGCCATGTTATCATATGATTTCCAAGATTATAGTTGTTCTTTATCATTGCATACTAATACTCTGTGTGAATATACCAGAATTTGTTTATCCATTCGTCTGCTGATGGGCACCCAGGTTGATTCCATCTTTTTCCTTTGTGAACAGTGCTGCAATAAACATTGATGCTCATGTGACAATCTTTATTTTTCCAGGATATATTTCAAGCAGTGGGTTCACTACTTCTAGCTTTTCAAGAAAGTGCCAAATCAGTTTCTAAGTGGTTGTAACATTTTATATTCCCACCAGCGGAGTAGAAGAGATCCATTCTTTCCACAGTCTCTACACATGCATACTTTTCGTGTTTTTCGTGTTAGTGCCAGCTTGTTGGAGTGAGATGCTATCTTGTCGTAGTTTTGATTTCCATTTGTCAGATGGCTAATGACCATTAGCATTCCCTCAAGTATCTGTTATATTCCTAAATTTCTTCTTCAGTGAAGTGACTGTTCAAATACTTTGCCAATTTTTTATTGGGCTTTGCAGTACTTTGTAGATTATGGAGATCAAATACAGATCAGCTTCATGGTTATCAGTTTTTTTTTCCCATTCTATAAATAGTCTTTTTGTTCTTTTTTTTTAATTGTGATTGAGTGGAAGTGTACAATCCAGTTTAAATTTGCATGCCAGCCTATCTGCAACTCCTTCTGTTCTCCTTGCCTGTGACAGCACATTCCTCCTTTCCATTCTATACGTGTCATAACCTCTTAATAATCTCCTGTCTCCTCCTCTCCACCCTCTCTACTCCCCTTTTGAAAGAGGCCAGGAGAATGACTTCCTATAGATGCATAGAACTGTCAAGCACACACACGATATGGTCACTCTGTGTCCTGAGTCCGGTCCACTCTTGTCTAAGGAGTTGATCTCAGTAATGATTTATGATTAAGGTCACCAGTAGGTCTAGAAGCCATGCTCCCAGAGGAACCTCCAGGCCTTCGGACCATCATTTGTGGTCTTTTAGTGGAGTTCTCAGGTTAAACCCCTTTTTCTTTCTTGTATTGCCAGTCAGACATAACATTGTGAGCCAAATCATGGCTGTCATTGGTGATGGCCAGGTACCATCTGATTCTTCTGGTCACATGTTGATGTAGTCACCCATTCATGTGGGTCTTTCTGTCTTCTGGGTTCTCTTTTTTTTTGTTGTTTTTTCCTTGGTTAGCATCCATTCCAGCTGAGTTGGGAACGTTTGGTGTACCTCAGATGGTAGCTTGCTAACTTTTAAGACCCAAATGCTACTAACCAACATGGGGTGCAGAAGACTCTCTTAACAACAGGCTGGTTATTCCAGTTGACCTCCACGTCCCCTGAGAGTGTAGTCCCTGGATCCACTCCCCTGCTACTCTGCCCTTGCCATATTGGGTTAAGGTTGGAAAAGTTTTCAGATTATCTCGAAGTCCGGTTAAATTGGTCTTCTTTCTAATGTGTGTGGTCACTGATTTCACCCAACCAAATTTCTATCAACTATCTAATCTATAAGCAACCCTCACTCCATCCCCTTGCTTGCAGCTGTCAAAAAGTCCTTTCTTCTGTACATGAGTCTGTCTTTAAGCCCTTATAGTAGCAGTCTTATATTAATACTTGTCCTTGTGCCACTGGCTAATTTCACTCAACACAAAGTTTTCAATTTAGACCAGGTTATGAGATGCTTCCTAAAATGATCTTTGTTCTTTATCACTGCATACTGCTCCATTGAGTATATATACCATAGTCTATTTATCCATGCATATGTTGTTGGGCATCTGGGTTGATTCCACATTTTTGCTATTGCAGACTGGGCCACAATAAGCATTTGTGTTCATGTATTTGTTCATGCGACTACCCTTGCTCCTGTAGGATGTATTCCAAACAGTGGGAGTACTGGGTCAAATGGTGTATCGATTTCCAGTTTTTTAAGGAAGTGTAAGATTGCATTCCAAAGAGGTTATACCATTTTGCAATCCCACCAGCAGTGTAGGAGAGCTCCAGTGACTCCACAGCCTCTCCAGCATTTGTTGTTTTCTGCTTTTTGGATGATGGCTAACGTTGTTGGGGTGAGATGGTGTCTCATCATTGTTTTGATTTGGATTTCTTTAACAGCTAATGATCATGAGCATTTCAGCATATGTCTTTTGGCTGCCTGGATCTAGTCTTTAGAGAAGTGTCTGTCCATCTCCTTTTCCCAGCACTTAACTGGGTTATGTTTCTTTTTCTTACTGATATTTTGTAGTACTTTGTAGATTATGGAGATCAGACATCGGTCTGACATATAGTTGCCAAATATTTTTTCCCAGTCTGAAGGCAGTCTTTTAACTCTTTTGACAGTCTTTGGATGAGCAAAAGTGTTTGATTCTTAGTAGTTACTCTTTATCTATTTTCTCTCCTGTTGAATGTGCTTTGTTTGTCAGAGTTTGAAGTCTGTCTGAGTTGTGTTTTAGAGCTGCCATTGTTGATTCTATGTTTTCTTACATGATCTTTATCGTTTTAGGCTTGATACTTAGATCTTTTATCTACTTTAATTTAGTTGTTGTGTAAGCTTTGAGATATGGGTTTTGTTTCAATTTTTTAAGACAGATATACAATTTTGCTGGTACCATTTGTTAAACAGACTGTTTTGACCCCAGTCTACATCTTAGGGCCTTTGTCGAATATCAGCTTTTCATAACAGGATGTTGGCATCTCTGGGGTCTCAACTCTATTCCATTGGTCTATATGTCTCTTTTTGTACCAGTACCAGGCTGTTTTGACTACTGTAGCCGTGTAATAGATTCAAAAGTCAGGTAGTGAGAGGACTTCTAGTGTCTTCTTCTTTAGTAGTGCTTTGTTTATCCAGGGTTTCTTCCCTTTCCAAACAAATTTGGTGATTTGTTTCACCATCTTATTGAAAAATGTAGCTGGAATTTGTATTGAGATTTCATTATATACGTAGATCGTTTTGGGTACAATAGACATTTTCACAATGTTAAGTCTTCCTATCCAAGAATAGGGTAGGTTTCTCTATTTATGTAAGTCTCAGTTTGTTGCAGTACATTATTGTTGTTCTGTTTGTGTAGATCTCTTATTTCTCTAGTTAGATTTATTCCTAGGTATTTTATCTTCTTGGGGGTTTTAGTAAGTGGTGTTGATTTGGTTATTTCTTCTTGACTGGTCTCTTTGTTGGTATAAAGGAATCCTACTGATTTACTTACATTTATCTTGTATCCTGATACTTTGCTGAACTCTTCTATTAGTCTGAGTAGTTTATTTATGGATTCTTTAGGATTCTCTGCATATACAATCATATTATATGAAAATAGGGAAATTTTTACTTCTTCTTTGCCAATGCAGACGTCCTTTATTTCTTGGTCTCATCTAATTGCTCTGGCCAGAACTTCTAGTACAGTGTTGAATAACAGAGGTGAGAGTGGGCATTTTTGTCTTGTTCCCATTCTCAATGGGAGCTTTTTAATTTTCTCTCCATTCAGGGTGATGTAGTCAATTGGCTTTGCATCGATGGCCCTTGTTGCATTGAGGAATTTGCCTTCTATTCCTATTTTGCTGAAAGTTTTCAGCATGAATGGGTGTTGGATTTTGTCAAATGCCTTCTCTGCATCAGTTGACAAAATCAGGTGATTCTTATCCTTTGTGTTATTTTGTAACTGATCACCTTAATTGTTTTTCTGATGTTGAACCAGGCTTACATCCCAGGTATGAATCCAGCTTGATTGTGATGAGCTATTGTTTTGGTATGTTGTTGAATTCTATTGGCAAGGATTTTGTTGAAAATTTTTGCATCTTGGTTCATCAGTGATATTGGTATGTAATTCTCCTTTATTGTTGGGTCCTTCCTTGGTTTTGGTACCATTAGTAACAGGCTAGTTATGCCGATTGTCCTCCATGCCCCCTGAGAGCACAGCCCCCATCCTCCAGCCCCTGCTACTCTGTTCTTGAAACATTGGGTTAAGATCGGGAGAGTTTCTGCTGGCTTCGTAGAATGAATTTCAGAGTAATCCACCCCTTTCCACCTCTAATCCACCCTAATCCACCCCTGTGGAATAGTTTCAGTAGTATTGGGGTTAACTTTTCTGTAAAAGCTTGCTAGAATTTGGCAGTGAAGCCATCTGGGCCAGGAATTTTTTTGGTTGGTTAGTTGCTTTTTGATGACTTTTTCAATCTCTTCCTTTGTGATGGGTTTATTAAGTTGTTCTACTTCTCCTTGTGATAAATTTCGGTAGGTGATATGAATCTAGGAATTTGCCCATTTCCCCCAGGTTTTCAAATCTGTTAGAGTACTGTTTTTTGTAGTATGCTGTTATGATGCTTTTGATTTCTATTGGATATGTTGTGACATCTCCCACCTCATTTATTATTCATGTTGTTTCCTCTCCTGCTTTTCTTTAGTAAGTTTAGCCAATGCTTTGTCAATTTTGACCTTTTCAAAAAAAACAACTTTTAGTCTTATCAATTTTTTCTCAATTGTTCTTTCTTGTGGTGTCTGAGGGGCTCCTCTGTTGCTCTTTTCCTACTTATTAAAGCTGTAGGGTTGTTTCTTTGTTTTGAGTCCTTTTTTCCTTCCAGATGTGTGCATTAATAGAGATAAATTGACCTCTGAGGACTGCTTTGGCTGTATTATATAGATTCTGGTAAGAAATGTTTTCAGTTTCATTGAAAACCATAAATTTCTTTATTTCATCCTTGATTTCCTCCATAACCCATGGCTTTTTGAGCAAGATGATGTTCAGTTTCCATGAGTTCTCTTTCTATCTATGTTTATTCTGCTATTGGTTTCAAGTTTTATGACTTTAGTTTTATTTGCAAAGAAGATGCTTTGTAATAATTCAATGGTTTGGACTTTGTTGAGATTTGCTTTATGTCCTAACACGTGGTCAATTCTGAAAAATGTTCCATGTGCACTACAGAAGGTGTAGTTATCTGTTGATGGATAAAAAGTTTTGGATATGTCGATGAGGTCTAATTGTTTAATTGTGGCAATAAGACCTACTGTGTCATTATTGTGCTTTTTTCTAGAAGATCTGTCTAATACTGAAAGTGAATTGTTGAAGTCTCCCACTATTATTGAGGAGTGATCTGTTTCATTTTTCACTGTAGTCAGTGTTTCTCCAATGTATTTAGATGCTCTAGTATTGAGTGCATGAATATTTAATATTGTTAAGTCCTGCTTGCATATTGAATCTTTTAGCAGTAAATAGTGACAATTATTGTCCACGTTGGTGGATTTTACACTGAAATCTATTTTATCTGAAGCTAGCATTGCCACATCTGTTCCTTTGTTTATATTGTTTGCTTGGTGTAAATTATTCCATCCTTTAATTTTCAGTTGCTTCCTGTCTTTTAGTCTAAGATGAGTTTCTTGTGGACAACATATAGACAGGTTGTGTCTTTTGATCCAAGATTTTACTCATTGTCTCTTTACTGGAGCATTCTGTCGGTTTCAATTATTGATAGGTATGTGTTTAGTGCTGTCATTTGAATGCATTTATTTTTGTGCTGGTGTATTCTCTATTGATCTTAATCTTCTGTTCCGTGTCATTCGTCTTTATTGGTTGATTCTTTGTCCTTTTCAGTGCTGGTTTTATGTTTGTTGAGACTCTTGTGTTACATTTCTTGTTTTGATATGCTGCATCTTCATTGTGCTTTGCAGCTACCCCTGTGGTCCCATTTACTGATCTAAGTTTAAACCCAATTTTAAGTTCTACATATTTTATTAACTTCCTCTCCATCTGAAAGGACTATAACTGCTGTAATGTATTCCCCTTTTTGACCTGATGGTATCTTAGTTTTTGTGACATGATCACTTAGTTTTTGTGATATGATCTTTTAATATTATGGCTTTGATTGAGTTTTGTACCTTCTCTGAGTACATTTCTGGATATGATGTCTTGCATTGCCCCCTTAAACATACACTTAATGGTTTTGTTTTTCTGAGCCAGGAGCTTCTTTCCATATTTGTTGTAGCTTTGGGGTTTTTTTATTTTTATTTTTTTTTTTATTATGACTGAGTGAAAATGTACATTCCTATATAAATTTACATGCCTACCTATATGCAGCTTCCACTGCTCTCCCTGCCAGGTGACAGCACACTATTCCTCTCTACTCCATACATGTCTCATTCTCCCAGCAGTCTCCTTTCCCTTCCTCTCCACCCACTCCATCAGGATGATGTCCTATAGATACATAGAACCATAAAGTGCATCCAATATATGGTCACACCGCATCACCAAGTCCAATCCATTCGTGTCCGACGAGTGGACCTTCATTATGATTTATGGGCAAGGGGTGCCTACATAGCTTTGGTTTCGTTTTTACAAAGTCTCTATTTTTCTGTTTATCTTCAAATGTCTTAATTTCATTTTCATATTTGAAAGACAGTTTTGAGGATATACAATTCTTGGTCGAAAGTTTTACTCCTTCAGGGCTTTGAATATGTCATCCCACTGCATCTGTGCCAAAATGATTTCTGCTGAGAAGTCAGATGAAAGCCTACAGGGCTGAATGTTAGCTTTGCTTTGAGTGTTGCTTCCTTTAAGAGCTTTTGCTTATGTTTCGTTTTGTTAAGCTTGATTATAATTTGTCCTGCTATCTTTCTTTTGGGGTCAAATTTATACAGCATTCGATACACATCTTGCATATCTGTGTTCTCTTCTTTAATAAGGGAAATTTTCTGTCAACAACTCAGCAAAAATACTCTGTGTTTTCAGGTATTCCTCCTGGTTCAGGAACTCCAATTAACCATAGATTGTTCCTCTTGATAGAGTCCCACATGTTTCTAAATACTTCTTCATTTTTATTGTTTCTTTTCTCTGATACCTCCTCATATATGCTGGTGCCAGTAGCTCTGTCTCCAAAGTTAGAAAGTCTGTTTCTAGTTGTTCAGTTCTGCTCTTGTGGCTTTGAATTGAATTGTCCAGTTCTGTAATTTTGTTACTGATCTCTTGGATTTCAGAATACTGATGTTCCATCAGATTGAACAGCTTGCTTAATTTTTCGTTTTGCTCTGCTGCATTTTGTATAATGTGTAGGAAGGCTCTCTATATAATTCTTTTGTATTCAACCTCCAATAGTTTCAGAAAGACTTCTTCATCTAGGAAGTTCTTTGATTACTTTGGGAGTTTTCTGGAGCCATGGATGATTTTTTTTTTTTAATATTTCATTAGTCTCTGTTGCTCTCTGGACATCTAGAGGCTGTTTGTTTTCTCTGGTGTTTCCTTAACAGGAGCTAAGGAACAGTTCTGAGAAGGAAGTTGATACTAGCCACTTCTATGTACTCCAGTGAGTGGGCTCAGTAGAATCTCTGGGGTAGCAGCCTTGCCTCCTGGTTGGTGAAGACACAGCCTTACTTATAGAGTCACTGGAGGGCTGTCAAGTGACCCCATAATGGGGGTCAGTAAAGGCTGGAAGAGATGCCATCAGGCTGTACTTCTGTTATTTTTCTAAACAACCTTATTTTGAAAAGGCAAAAGCTGTCTGACCACTTCCAAAATTGATCACATTGTCAGGTGTGGTAAGCCCCTCCTTGGGCTGACAACAGAGAGGCATTGTCAGCTGTTCCCAGATGCTGTGATATAGTTTAAAGTAGGACAGGCTACTGGTCTGCTGTTATCCCCTTCTGAGACCCTCCCATAAGGCTACACTTCACTAAACACAACTTCTCTGCTGGCAAAGCACTCTCCAGACTGAGACTTCCTCCCAGCCTGGGAATTAGCCCCTGCTGAGGCCTCTGGTTGGGTATTTCTGCCTCCCAGTCAAACAAGGTAGCATCCCAGTCAATCTGTCCTACCCCTGTAAAACAGCAGAGTCTATGGCATAGGCCTGAAAAGAGATGGTAGAGGGGCTGTGGTGCTCTCAGTCCAGTGCTGGGCTCTCAAAATGTGGCTATGATTTTTTAGGAATTCCCATTTATCCATTTTGTCCTCTAGTTTGTATATTGTTAGTAATATTTTGTATACTGTTTGTGGTGTGCATTAAGGCTCCCAAGGTTGTCCTTATTTTTTCTTTCATGATCTTTATTGTTTTAGTTATTATGTTTAGGTCTTTGATAGATTTTGAGTTAGTTTTCATACATGGTGTGAGATACGGTCCTTGTTTAATTTTTTTCTTCTTTTTTTACACATGGATATCCAGCTTTTTCAATACCATTTGAGAAATGTTTTCTTCAGTTCATGAATTTTGGGCCTTTCACAAGTATGAGGTGGATAGTGTTATATCTGGATCTTCTATTCTGTCCCATCAGTCCACATATGTTTTTGTTTTTGTTTTCACATTTGTGTTTTTGTACCAGTACCTGACTGTTTTGAGTACTGTATTTCTGAAGTCAGGTAATGGGAAGTCTGCTACATTGTTCTTCAGTACAGTTTTACTTATCCAGGAATTCTCCACTTTCCATATGAAGTTGGTGATTTGTTTCTCCACCTCATTAAAAAATTACATTGAAGTTTGTAGAGGGATTGCATTTAATCTATATATCACTTTGTGAAGAACAGACATTTTCATGATGTTAATTCTCCCTATCCATGTATAGTTTTCTCCACAGGCACTTCAATGAAGAAGACATCCAGTATACTAAAAGATATGCAAGGGAATACTCATGATCATAAGTCATCAGAGAAATGCAAACCAAAATTTCCTCGAGATGCCATCTCACTCCAACAAGGCTGGCATTAATCCAAAAAACACAAAATAATAGATGTTCCAGAGGTTGTGGAGAGATTGGAAGTCTTCTACACTGCTGGTGGGAATACAAAATGTTTTAAGCTAAGTAGAAATCCATTTGGTGCTTTCTTGAAAAGCTAGAACTAGCAATACTGTATATTTATCAATCCCACTGCTTGAAGCATATCCTAGAGAGATAAAGTCTGTCACAAGAACAGGTAGATGCACATGAATGTTTATTGCAGCACTATCCACAACAGAAAAAAGTTGGAATCAACTTGGGTACTCATCCACCAATGGATGGATAAATGAACGATGGTATATCCACACAATGGAATACCATGCAATGATAAAGAACCATGATTTTAGGAAATATCTAATCACGTAGAATCATCTGGAATACACTATGCTGAGTGAAATTATTCAGATTCAAAAGCACGAATATTGTTTGAGACCATTATTATAAGGACTTAAGACAAGGTTTAAGCACACAAGAAAATAATCTTTGATGGTTTCAAGGGTAGGGAATGAGAGAGAGGGTTAGTCATAGATTAGATAGTAGATAGGAACTAGGATATGTGAAGGACATACTATCACACAGTAGAATGGAGGTTAGCACAACTGGGCTATATCAAAATAGAAAAGGTTTCCTAAATAAAACCCAACATTTTGTAGGACAGAGTATCAAGGACAGGGGTCTGGGGACCACAGTTTCAAGAGCCATCTAGGTCAAATGGCGTAACTATGTTTTTTTGTTTGTTTGTTTTTAAGAAAATGTTCTGCATACCACTTTTGTAAGTGATGTCTTGGGTCATAAAAGCTAGCAAACAGCACTCTAAGCAGCATCAACTGCTCCCAAACTACTTCAGCAGAGGACAATGAAGGGTAACAAAGACATAAGGAAAATATGAGACCAGAAAACAGAAGGGACCATATGATAGAGAGACTACATCAATATGGGACCAGAAGAACTAGACAATGCCAAACTACCACCAATGACTGCCATGAGAGGGAACACAATGTAAAGTCCCTGATGTAACTGGAGAAAAATGGGTGTGCAGAATTAGCACTCTATGAAAAGACTATATTTAGTGGTCCATCAGACTGGAGATTCTTCTGAGGACATGGTCCCTGGACTTTCTGTTAGCCCAGAGTTGAAACCAGTACCGAAGCCAAATCTTCAAAGATCGGACTGGACTGTAGGACATAGATTAATGCTGGTGAAGAACATGCTTCTTGGATTAAATATATACATGAGGATGTTTGAGCAGCTCCTCTCTACAGGCAAGGTGAGAGGGTAGGGGTGGACAAGAGATGGCCGGATGGCTGTGGGAAACGAAGTGTGGAAAGGAGGAGTGTGATATCATGGGATAGCCGTGGGGGACCATTAGAGTTGCATAAGGGTTTTATATAGCAGATTGATTTGGATTGTAAACTTCTACTTAAAGCCCCATCAATTAGTTAAAAAATAAAATAAAATAGAAAGATAAACACTGTATGAGACCAATAATATAAGAATTCAAGAAAATGTTTAAACTCAAGAAAATACATTCTTTGATGGTTATGAAGACAGGGAGGGAGAGGGGCATTCACTAACTAGATGGTAGACAAGAATCATTTTAGGTGAAGAGAACAAGAAACAATATAGAAAAAGTCAGCACAAATAGACTAAACCAAAAAGCTAAGAAGTTTCTTCAATACAACAAAACACTCTGAGAGACAGAGTACCAGAGGAGGAGGTTTGGGAAGTATGGTTTCAGGGGACAGCTAGGTCAACAGACAGAACAAAGCTTATTAACAAAATGTTTTGCACCACACTTTGGTGAGTGGTTTCTGAGGTCACGCAAGCTAGCAAGAAGCATCAATTTGTACCCACCCACCTACAGTGAAGGACAGTGAGGAAGATCAAAGACACAGGGAAAACACGGACCTGAAAGGCAGCAAGGGCAAAATGAATCAGAGGTCACATCAGCCTGAGACCTTAAGGACTAGATCCAGCTACCACCAATGACTTCCCTGACAGGGAACTTAACAAAGTGTCCCTGACATAGTAAGAGAGAAATGGAGTGCAGAACTCAAATTCTAGTAAAAAGGACAGATACAATAATCTGACAGATTGGAGAGTCCTCAGAAGACATGACATCAGGACTGCCTGGCAGCCGGAGCTGAAACCATTCCTGAAGTCAAATTTTCAGACAAAGATTGAGACTGAACTGGACTATAAGACATAAAATGATACTGGTGAAGAGTGTCCTTCTTGGCTTAAGTACATGCATGAACCTAATTGGACAGTTCCTGCCCAAAGGCAAGATAAGAAGGTAGAGGACAGAAGCTAGTTGAATGGAGATGGGAAACACAGGGTGCTGTCACAGTGTGTAGAGAGCAATTAGGTTCACATGATAAAGTGTATGTATGTTTTTGTATGACAAACTGACTTGAATTGTAAACTTTTACTTAAAGCATAACAAAATATTAAGAAAAAAGAGGTTTTGGCAGCTATGGCTGTTAACCAAAAAGATGATAATTCAAATCTACCAGAGGTTCCTTGGAAACCCTATTGGACTGCTCTCGGTTTTATAGGGTTACTGTTCATTGGAATAGAATCGATAGCAATATTTTTTTTTTTTTTTGGTGCTGACTATGTTTCGTGCCCTTTCTCCTGCTCTTTCTGCCACATGGTCTGCTTTTCTCTACCTCAGACCTCCACCTGTCAGAACCCTACCAAATACATTCTCAGATAAGATAAATTAGAAGCAAGAAATTTTAAGCTGTCTTTGGAAAGGGTTGGATTTCATCATCATTATCATCATCATTGCTGCTCTGTCTGTGTCTCTCTGTCTGACACACACATGCACACACACATGCACTCCATTTATTTATACACTTACGGTAAAATAAATGGATAAAAAAGAGGCTGAAAAATGCAAAGCAACCTGCAAACATAGTAAATTGTGAGAAGAGACTCCAGGTGAAGAAATCATATTTGGGAGATGATCAAGAGTGGCATTTATGGGATTAGCTCAATAGATGATATAGGCCTCTCATATTTGGAAGCTGCTTGCTTCAAATTATGTCATACATTTGTAGGTATAAAGTAAATAACCATATTGTCTGACTTGTTCTACCCAGACTAATGTGAAGCAGGAAGAAAGACCTGGTAATTTATTTCTGAAAACAAGCCAATGAAAAACATGGAGAACACAACAGTCTGATCCACAACTTATCATAAGGATAGCAGGACTGGACAGCGTGTATAGGGTCTCCATGGGTTGAAGTTTGAATCAGCAACAACTACAACACGCCCTTAGTATGAGTCATGCAGTTGCTGTTTACTAGAATCTCTGAATTTAAAAGTTCTGTTCTCATACTTTAGTGAATCCTAACCTTATTACGATTTAAACTGAAGTACTAATAATACTAACAGCAGTACTACTAATAAGCAGCAAAGGCTACCAGAATGAAATTTTAAGGTTTCCAATCATAACCCATGACTGTTTTGTTAACAACTTATTTTTGTTTTTTAGTATCTACAAAATAAAAAAATAGACTCTGTAGCAGACATATCCTGCCAATGTCCCTTCCCAGTATTAACCAGTAATTAAGAACTGTGGCTGCTAAACTGTGCAGTTCAAACTCACCAGCCACTGTTTGAAAATCCTGTAGAGCAGTTCTGCTCTATCCTATAAGTTCCCTAAGAATGGGCAAGGAGTTGTTTTTTTTTTTTTTTTTCTGTTCTTGTACTTCTGAATATAATACAACATTTAATACATATATACTTTCTGTCTAGGTATTTCAAGATAAGTCCACTGAGTGCTGCAGATGGGTAAGCACTCAGCAACTAACTGAAACATTGGTGGTTCAAATATCCTCAGAAGAGCTTCAGAAAAAAAGCCTAGCTATTTACTTACAGAGGGTCATAGCCACTGAAAACCTGATCTGCTCTAAAACAGAATTGGAGTTGACTTGATGACAACAAATTTTTTCTGGTTTATTTTAATACAAATTTCCCTATTCTTCGAAACCCTACTTTATACCATAAATGCCAACCCCTTGGTTCACCTAACTGGGAACTCCTAGTTCACTGGAATGCCATTCATGCAGAATACAACTGCTATCTATGGTTTTCCAAGACTGTGACCTTGAAGCAGATCACTGGGCCTGTTTTTCAAATTGCCAGGGCTTGGTTTTGAACCATCAGACTTTCAGCTAGTAGTCAAGCTCTGAACTCTGTGAACCATCCGGTCACTGTAAGTCGGATTTGACTTGTCTGATGGTCAACAACAGTTCCCAGTTACTACTCAGAACCCTGGTGGCACAGTGGTTAAGAACCAACTGCAAACCAAAAGGTGGCAGTTCAAATTCACCAGCTGCTCCTTGGAAACCCTATATGGAAGTTCTACTTTGTCTGATAGATTTGCTAACATGTCAAAGTGTATTCAATGGCAACAGGTTTTGTTTTGGTTTTACCCTATGAGATGTGACTACAGTGTCTCTGATGCATTTTCTGATTACACAATCAGCATTATGTAAATGTTAAAGATATTGAAATTATTAGTTTGGAATGAGATTTTTTTTTAGGAGGCATTGAATTGTTTCATATGCATGTACATGTACAAACCATATGAAGCATTGCCTGGTCCTGCACCATCTGCAAAATCATTGTTGTGTTTGAGTCTGTTGTTGAAGCCACTGAGTCAATCCATCTCTCCAGAGGCCTTTTTATATTTCACTGACTGTCTGCCTCACAAAGCTTGATGTCCTTCTCAGAGACTAGTCTCTCCTGTTAACATGCTCAAAGTACCTGAGACAAAGTCTCACCTTTCTTGCTTCCAAGGACCAATGTGCACCTCTTTCAAGATTTTTTGTTCTTCTGGCAATCTACAGTATGTTGAATTGTCTTTGCTAACATCATAACTTAAGAGCATCAACTTTTGTTCAGTCATCCTTATTCATTGTCCAGATTGCGCATGCACATAAGATAGTTGAAAATATCATTGCTTGGGTGAGATGTACCTTAGCTGTCAAAGTGAAGTCTTTGCTTTTCAACATTTTAGATCTTTTGCAACAGATTTGCACCAATGCAATACGAAGTTTGAAAAAATGAGATTGGAAGTAATTATTTTATGAAGAACAAATGGAAAGAGAAAACAAGAGGCAGAGCGAATGTGATTAGAATTTTGGTCTGAGAAGTAACAGTAGAAATAAAAACAAATGGAAATACAGAGATGATTATGGGAAGGATGTTGATGTACTAGTTTAGCAGTGGATGTTTCCATCAAGTCAATTCCAACTTACAACCCTGTAGGACAAAATAGAACTGCTCCATAGAGTTTCCTAGGAGTGCTGGATGGATTTTAACTACTGACCTTTTGTATAGCAGCTGTAGCACTTAGCCACTATGCCACCATAGTTTCGTAGTAGTGAATATGGAGAGTAAAACAAATGAACCATTAATCACAGATACTGCTTGAATGGAATTTGGAAAATTATGTGTGAATACCAAGGTAGGGAGAATTTACTGAATTCATTTAAGACATAGTGAGTTTAACATGATGGCAAATCTGGAAATTTAGTAGCATTAAAATGACTTTGGGTCTAATATAGACAGTGAATAAGAAATACCAGCAATTCTATGTTTATTCAGAATGTAGTGTTCTATGAAGAAATTCCTCTAGAGATGAAGAAGCAGAGATCAAGTAAGCATTAATTATTTGCCTGTAGCCTGGGAGTAACTGGCAGAGCTACCGAGAAAACCAGTTTTGTCAATCTCTGAAACCATTTTGGTTTTCTGTTTTTGAGTACAGTTGGATCTGCTGAAAGAACTGAAATTCCATCAACTGTTTTACTGGATATTTTTGAACCCATCTGTCACTTAAGGTGTTTTCTTCCTTTGAGAATAAGACGGCCTTTCTGATAGAAGCAAAATTGTGCCCTTTTAGAACTCATTTCCTGCTGAGACTTTATGAAATGCTGCAGTCTTGGGCAATGATATTTGAACATTGCTCTTGTCTATTTTTTCTTTGTTTCATTTTTGATGCAATATCAATAAGAAAAATAAAAATTCTTCTAGGCAATTAGTCATTGTCAAGATAAGATGATAAAACTTCATCTTGCCTAGCTGTGAATACTGCGTATTTAAGCAGATCTTCATTTAGTCCTCACTTTTAAATGTTTCATTCAATTTGAATTAATGTTTAATTCTCTTCTTTATCATATACTTTCTGTGAAATAAAATGCCCCATACCTTTCCTGTTTCCACAAGTCAGTACTCAAAGCACATCAAACTGATACTTCTTTAGGGATAAATTCTTACGGTTTTCCAGGAACAAGATTGTATTAAGAGACTTTCTAATATTTATTTTCTCAAGCTCAAGTGTTTTTTCATAAAGAAATCAAGTCGAGGAGCATAGTTACCTCTTGGCATGTAGGAGTGTATAACATGCAAAATGAAAATGCTGTTCTTTTGGTCACTGCTGTCTGCAGCATGAGATTATTGTGTGAGCTTGAATATTGGCTTAGCACAAAAAAGTAGCCTGGTTTCTATTCATTCATCAGTAGGAGAAGGTGGCATAAGGTGTTGGAGTTTCATCTGCTTCCGAGGGTCTAGCTGTCATGTATTTCCTATTGAGATGACTCAATTCAATAATTAGATAGCTAACAGGGCCAGAAGAAGATCACTCACGTGGGTAAGAACTCCATGCCTCAGAATAAAGGAGAAAGGAATATAGGATTTTACATAATGACTTCTCTCAATTTGGCTTCTCTCCCTTCCTTCCCCTCCTCCTCTATCTTCCCCTTTCTTTTTCAGTTCCTTTATTTTCCCTTCTTTCCTCTCTTTATTTCCTAATTTACTAGTTTCCTAAACTTGTAAATACTTAATAAAGGTACCAAAGGTAAATTATGATTCAAATTATTTAAGTGAAGTAAATAAATAAACACATAAAAGTTTAGAAATGTCACAATTCTGGAACTAAAATCATAGTTTACTTCAGATATGGGAAAAGCCATAGGTTCTTATGTGGAAGTTATATCCACGTAGGCTATCTTGATGTCTACAGAGGCAAGAATCTTGGATTTTGGTCAAACTGGGGGATTTATTTCTCTTTCCCTGTCTGTGTGTCTCTGTCAAGTTAATTCCAACTTATGGCAATCCCATGTGTGTCAGAGTAGAACTACAATCCATAGTGTTTCAATTACTGATTTTTTGGAAGTAGGTTACCTGGCGTTTCCTCCAAGGTGTCCATCTGGATGAAATCGGACACCCAATTGCCAGGAGCCAGCCTCAGCAGGGCCTGGGATCACGGAGGGATGGGTGGCATCAGCGAAGAAGAAATGAGACTGAGACAACCAGGAATCTGGGGATCGGCAGCCTGTCAGGGTCTGCCTTTCTTTATTTTTTATCAGTGAGGTGACGTGATTTCACCCTGGTCTTTGGCCACGTAAGCTGTTGGTTAGTAAGGAATTGATACCTCATGGTCTCTTTTCATGTTAATCATTAGGACCCTCTCTGTTGGCTAGCAAAGAACCGATACACTGTGGTCTTTTTTCATGTTAATCATTAGGGCCTTTTAGGTAATGGCCCAAGACAAATATATTGTGATTATAATCAACAGTGAAAATAAAGCTATACCTTGAGCTCAATCAGCTCTATCCTCGAGGTCAAAGGTGCAGGAAGAAAGGATAGACTCATCTTAAAAGTTGATCTGACTGTCTCTATTTGTTCCTTCTTTGCTCTTGTTTATCTCTTCCTGTGGGGACAGTAAGCGCCCACCATCCCCCACTCTAAGCCTCTCTTAAGCTGTTCTAAGAAGGGTATTTCTTCAGTATTTGTCTATTTTCCATACCAAATATAATAAACTTGGAAGCCTATCTGTCTTCCTGATGTAGGGAGTGGAATGTCTATTTATAAGAGCTGTGTAGGGGGTCGTCCCTGGGGAGCTTCCCAGGGCCTTCCTGCAATCTTGTATTTCCATGTGGAGGGGGAAGTGCAGTTGGGGGAAGCCAGTGGAGCCAGGCCGGCCTTAGTATTCCTGGGCTGGGCATGCTGTGTTGGAATTCATTAAGCCAAGGGGGTTGTAAAACCCTTCTTCTTTGATCCTTGTGCTGGGAGATAAGAGGGTATTTTTGAGGAAAGTTTAATTAGGTTGCAAAATATCATCAGGGAGAGCAAGGCCAAAAAAATATCCCAAGGGTGAAATGCGTCCTTCCGCCATCACATAGGCATGAGACTTTGCTTACAGAGGCTTCTGTGGGTGATGGGCCTCAGCACCCAACCTTAAGACTAGTAGTCAAGGATATTAACTACTCACCACCCAGGAGATCTCTCTTACCCTCTCTCTCCCTATGTATATATTATTGTTTAGTGCCATCAAGCCAATTCCAACACATAAGGACCTTACATAAATAGCAAAAACTTTGCCCAGTTCTGTCTCATCCTCACAATTACTGTTATATTTGAGCCTCATTATTGCATGCACTGTGTCAGTCCCTCATCGGAAGGCTTCTTTTGCTGACCTTATACTTTACCATGCATGATGTAAAAAGAGCATCATACTCACTGTTTATACGAATGTATGTGTATACACATATATGCATGCATATATGTGGTGAAATCAATATGGTGAATATGTCACTCTAAATTTTTCAAGGCAAAAGACTTTAGTTAATCTATGGGACAACTAAGGTGTTCAAAGGGCCAGAACATAAACACATAGAATTAAAATATTCTGTGAATCTGTGTGAACTTTAGCATAACTTTTCTGAGTTTTAGTTTTGTGTTATTAAAAGAAGATAACAGTATTTCCCTTTCCCACCTTAAAGTGTTCTTTTACTGATAAATCAGAATTATATTTGTCAAATCCTTTGGAACACTATCCAAACTCTAAGAAAAGAAGCAAGAGAAGTTTTCAAAAAGTATTACAGAATCTTGATATTTAACACCTGAGTAGTACAGAATTGTATAAGTCAAGGATAAGTTTGAAATTTCTCAGATCTAAAGTCATTTCCCAAGATTAGAAATGAGGTGGAGTAGAAATTTTGAAGTAGAGTAATGTAATATTTGAATATTTGTTTCATTGAGTTTGAAGTACTGGGGACATCTGAGTGGAAATACCTGATAGGAAAATGGAAGTCAGAATCTGATGTTTATAGGACACATCATGTCAAAGGCAAAATCAAGGGAGAGATAATTTTAAAAGTGGTAACAGGAGCAATGGCCATATATTAAATGAAAAAGGAAGAACATGCAAAGTATTGGCCTTTTACCTTGTCTGCACATCTGAATAATCTACAATCCACTGCCATCAAGTCCATTACAATTCATAATGACCCTATGGAACAGAGTAGAACTGTTGCATAGAGTTTACAAGGAACACCTAATAGATTTGAATTACCAACATTTTGTTAGCAGTTGTAGCATTTAACCACTATGCCACCAAGTTTTCCAGTAACCTACAAAGCTATTTGAAACTCAGAAGCTTCTATATTTATTTAAATTTTTCATCCAATATTTCCTCTTGTGTCTTGGAAATTCCATTCATTTAATTAGATCTATAATCTTATGATATTACTTCATGAATGTGATGTGACAACAAAATCCATGAAAGAATTTAGGTTTCAAGGCACAAAAGTGTGGTCATGAGAAGAAAAAGCCCAGGACACCTCCTGGCATTCTGGCTTTATGGTTAACACTTATAATTTTCTTTTCCTTTTTTTATTATGATTAACTGAAAGCATACAATCCAAATCAATTTTGTATACATGCCTCTCTACAACACTATCTGCTCTCCCACCCTGTGACAGCACACTCCTCCTTTTTATTCTTTATTCTCAGCAAACACCTGTCTGTACTTTCCTTCCCACTCTCTCTTCTTCCCTCTAGAAAGAAACCAGTAGGACAGCCTTCTGTTGTGTATAAAACCATAAAGTACACACACCACATGCTCACGCTGTGTCCCCAAGTCCAGTCCGTTCTTGTCTGAAGTGTTGTCCTCAGTACTGGTTTTAGGTCTGGGCAGGAAGTCTAGAAGCCATGTTCCCAGTGGACTCTTCAGGTGGTCAGGCCATCAGTTCTGGTCTTTAGTAGAGTTCTTAATCTGCACACCTCTCTTTCTTACATTACTTCAGGGTCTCTACATTGTGTCCCCTATCAAGGCTGTTTTCGGTGATGGCCAGGCACCATCCTCTTCTTCTGGTCTCCTCCAATCACATGAGTCCTTCTGCCACCTGGCTCCTTTTCCCTCATCTCTGTGATGTTGTTGGTCATCATCTGTTCCAGGTGGATTGGGACCAATTGATGTTTCTCAGATGGCAGCTTACTACCTTTTAAGACCCTTGATGCCACTCACCAATAGGAGATACTGATGACTCTCTTAGAAAAAGTTAGTTATGCCCATTAACTTTGATGTCCCCTGAAAACATGATCCCCAGACACCTCTGTCCCTGCTACTCTATCTTTTGAAATCTTGGGATGAATTTAGAAAATCTTTCAGCTTATGGTGTAGTCCATATATGCTGATCAACCTTCTACTGAGTGCTGTCACACACTTCACCTAATCAAATTCCTTTTGACTAATCTATGAACAGCCCTCTCCCTCTGTCCCCACCCTTGTAACCATCACAGAGTCTTTCTTCTGTGCGTAAGTCCATTTTTAAGTCCTTACAACAGTGGTCTCATACAATACTTGTCCTTTCACAGCTGATGGATTTCATTCAGCATGGTATCTTTTAGTTGATACCAGATTATGGGATGCTTTCTAAAATCATCATTGTTCTTTATCATTGCATAGTGTTCCATTGTATATATACACCACAGTTCGTTTATCCACTCATTTGTTAATGGGCATCTAGGTTGATTCCATATTTTTGCTACTATGTACAGTGCTGCAATAAACATTTGTGTGCTTGTATCTGTTCTTGTGACAGCCCTTATTTCTGTAGGGTATATTCTAAGCAGTGGGATTACTGGATCATACGGTATTTTGATTTCTAGCTTTAAAAAGCACCAAATTGCTTTCTGAAGTAGTTGCACAATTTTTTGCTCCCACCAGCAGTATAGGAGAGTTTCAGTCTCTCCACAGCCTCTCCAGCCTTTGTTGTTTTGTGCTTTTTGGATTATTGCCAGTTTCACTGGGGTGAAATGGAATCTTACTGTAATTCTGATTTGGATCTCTCTGATAGCTAATGATCGTAAGCATTTCCTAATGTGCCTTTTGGCTATCTGGATGTCTTCTTTGGTGAAGAGTCTGTCCATCTGCTTTGTCCGTTGTTCAGTCAGGCTATTTGCTTTTTTCTTATTGATATTTTGCTACCTTGTAGACTATGGAAACTAGATATCAATCTGATACATAGTTGCCAAATATTTTTTCCCACTCTGTAGGTAGTCTATTAACTTTCTTGATAGTCTTTGGATGAGAGTAAGTATTTAATTTTTAGTAGTCCCATTTATCTACTTTCTCTTCTGTTGTCTGTTCATTGTTGGTAAGGTTTGTAGTCTAAGCCATGTGTTAGAATTTCCATTGTTGTCCCTATTTTTTCATCTATAGTCTTTACTGTTTTAGGTTGATATTTAGATCTTTGATACATTCTGATTTAGTTTTAGTGTAGGGTGTGAGCTATGGTCTTGTTTCAGTTTTTTGCAGATGGATATCCAGTTTTTGCCAACACCTTTTGTTAACTGTACTGTTTTTACCACAGTTTGCAACATTTGGGCCTTCATCAAATATCAACTGTTCATAGGCCAATAGGAGGTTGGTTATATTTCTGGATTCTCTATCTGGTTCACTGGTCTACATATCTGTTTTTGTACCAGTACCATGTTGTTTTGACTACATGGCAGTGTACTAGGTTCTAAGGTCAGTAGTGTGAGATTTCCCATGGTGTTCCTCTTCTTCAGTAGTATTTTACTTATCTGAAGTTTCTTCCCTTTCCAAACAAAGTTGTTGTTGTGTTTCTCCATCTCATTAAAGAATGACACTGGAATTCGTATTGAGATTGCATTGTATATGTAGATCACTTTGAGTAGAGTGTTAAGGCTTCCTATCCATGAGCAAGGTAGGTTTTTCCACTTATGTCAATCTTTTGTGGTAGAGTCTTTTAATTTTCTCTGCATCTCTGGTTATATTTATTCCTAGGTGTTTTATCTACTTGGAGGCTACAGTAAATGGTATTGATTTGGTGATTTCTTCTTCAACAATTTTTTTTTTTAGTAATTTCCATTTTCAAGCAAAAATTCAGCCAAATAATTCAGTTACAGGTCCTTCTCTGCTTTTCTAAAATTTTGTTTTTAATATTTCTTTGCTGCCTTTAGAATAAAATCTACATTCTTTAGAATACCATTTTATACTTTCAGTTTTTTTACCTTAAACTGCTGTAATTGAGTGGAAAAGGAGGAAATTAAATTCAATACTCCATGAAGAAGAAGAGAAGGAAGAATAGGAAGAGGAGGAAGAAAAATAAGAAGAGAAAGAGGAGGAAAAAGAAGAGGAGCAGGTGGAAGAAGAAAAGGAGGAGGAGAAGGAAAAGGAAGAAGACACAGCAAATTGTAGAGACTGTAAGACAAAATGGACTTTCACATGTCTCTCCCTTGCAGCAGCTAGTGAGTTCGAGTGGCCGACATTTTAACTTCTCTATTAACAGCTGAGCACTTAACCACTATACTAAAAGGGATCTTTTGACTCCATCAGACTGTTGTGAAAGAATCTATGGGAGATGTTTCCTGAATAGAAAGTTATTTGTTTTTTGTTTTTTTGCCTGTGTTTCAATAAAACTTTATTTGTGGACACTTATATTTGAATTTCACACAGTTCATGTAACACAGAACAGTATTATTTCAATTTTTAAGCATTTTGAAATGTAAAAATCATTCTTAGATCATAGGCTTTACAAAATAGGCAGACTGCAATAGGTTTTTGGGATGTAGTTTGCAACCTCAGGTCCAATTAGTAATCATAACAGCAAAAATGGTAGTAACGACTCTTTTTTTTTTTGCTGAATCTCTACTATGCAGTAAAAATTATATGGCTTTTATCACTCATTGATCAAATGAGGAAGCAAACACTGAGAGAAGTTAATTTGGTTAACATCACAAAGTAGAATAACTGAGAATCAAACTCAGTCTTGATATTAGAAGATCTGCTCCTCATCATTATGCCGTATTGTCTTTGTATTTTAAGTAAACAGTTTCAGAGAGTCCCTTTACTAATAAAATTGTGGACTTTGATGGAGAGAACATTCTACTTGGAATTAAGAGTCCTGTGTCTTGGTACCAGCCCCTCCAAATGCTCCCCATGCAATCTTGGGCAAAACTCTTGTTTTTGGTACTTTAGTTTCCTCACACGTAAGACAGAGATTAGACTAGACAGTGGTTCTCGCTGGAGATGATTTTATCTCACAAGGACATTTGGCAATATCTGGAGAACCATTTGGTTGCCATGAATGTAAGGACAGCTTGTTCTACCGACATCTATAGGTAGAGACCAGGGATGCTGCTAAATACTCTGCAGTGCTCAGGTCATATTTCCATAACAAAGAATTATCTAGCCCAAAATGTCAAGGGTGCTGAGACCGAGAAGCCCTGGCATAGAGGACCAATATTGCTCTTTACATTTCTGACAATCTGACTTTATGTGAATAGAAAGTTTTAAAAGATGAAATCTTGAGACTAAATGGGAAGAAAGAATATCAAAAATTACAAAAACATTAGTGTATTTAGCATATTTTCTTGAGTTTTATAAACTGTTTGACAACTGAGTAAAAATTTAAAGGAAATGAAGTAGAAATGTAAAAAAACAAAAAAATTGTCTAGTGTGATTTTAAATTTATGTAGAAAAAGTACTTAAGACAATTGTAAATTGTACAGAGTAAAGGGACATAATGAGAGGTAAAGTGTCTGCATTTCATTTGACAAATAAATACCAATAAAGTGTAATATATGTTTATTAATAATTTAGAAACCACTAAAAAGCTATACAAAGAGATATACTCAATAATATTGATACATTAAAGTAAACTTCTATAAAAAGTTAAAATAACACACAGAGAATGAAGAAAAAGAAGAGAAACAGAACAGACAGCCAACAAACTAAAATACCAAACTTAACTAACATGTTAATAATTATGTTCACTATAAATTGTCTAAACACACTACTTAAAAGATGCATATTGCTTGACTGGTTAAATAACATAAAAAAGTTAGAAGTGTATACACCACATGTAAGTTCTGTAAAACACATGAAGTAAAATCTGATAGAACTGTATGAAAAAGAAAAATCCACAATCACAGCTAGAGATTTCAACTTAGTTTTTCAATAATTGATAACACAATTACATATAAGATTATTAGTAATATACACAGAACAAGGTCAACCAACAGAAACACATTTTTTTTAGCACACCTGGAACACATATCAAGATAGACCATATTTCAGGCCTTTAAAAAAAATTAAGAAATTTTGAAATTTTGAAATCATACAATATGTGTTTTTTGATTACAAGGAAATCAAACCAAGATCAGTTAACAGAGATAAGTCAATAATATCTGCAAATACTTGGAAACTAAACAACACACTTCATAACAATAGATGGCTCAAAGATGAAGTAAAATACATATACATATATATAATATGTTGAATGTAAAGTCAAAAGTAAAAATATATCAAAATCTGTAGGACATAGCAAAAGCAATGCAGAGACAGAAATTTGAAGTACTAAATCCTAACATTAAGAAAGGTATTTTAAAAAGTCTACATTCATTAAGAACAAATAAAAGACAAGAAAATTGATTAAAAACCTATAAAATGATAAAAATATGGAAAAATGCAAATCAATGAAATTGGAAACAAATAAAAGTCAGTGTAACAGAGTTGGGTTTTTTTGAAAAAATCAATAAAATTGACAAACCTCTAGAAAGATGGAAAAATTAAAAATAAAACAAACTGGTTACTTAAATCAGAAATAAAAGGCACCAAAAAGACAAAGAAAACAGCTACTGAATAGAATTGAATAGTAACTAAATAGAAATTGATCAAACATGCAATCAAGATACATTGATAATTACTAGTGATTAGAATGCTAATGCTAGAAATCAGCATCAATCCTTGGAAAATATAGCTCTGGTAAAAGTAATGACTCTGGAGAATAGATGATAGAATTTGCAAGATCAATGATATTATGATATCATCAGTTGAAACAAGGCCAGAAACCAATTATGGAATAGGCTATCAATTGCTCATATGGAAGATCAAGTTGAAGTTGAAGAAAATTAAAACAATTCCATAAAAACCAAAGGAGGACCTTAAGTATATCCCACTTGAATTTAAAAACCAATTTAAGAATAGATTTGATTGATTCAACAGTGATTACAAAAGACTAGATGAGTTGTGGGATAACAACAAGGTGTTATACGTAAAGAAAGCAAAAGGTCTTTGAATTATGATCTTAATGAAGAAAAGTGATTACATCATGGACTGCCAGAAGAATTAAGAAATCTGTCTTGGAAGAAGTTCAGTTAGAAGGGATACTATGTTCTTTGGATGTGTTAGCAGGAGACAAAAGTCTCTTTACAAAGTGAGGGTCTTCAGAAAAGAGCAAGACCCTCAACAAGATGGATTGATACACTGGACGCAACAATGAGCTCAAACATAGCAACACGTGTGAGTAAAGTCAAGGACCTGGCAGTGTTTCATTCTGCTTTGCATACGATCTCCATTAGTTAGAATGGACTCAATAAGACCTAACAACAATAAAGCAAAAACAATTCTACACGTACAAATTTGACAGCATTGATAAAATAGACTAATTCCCCCAAAAATGTGAACTACCAAACTCATTCAATATGAAATAGATGTTTACAATAACTCTATAACTATAGATTGATAATAAGTAATGTGAAATTGTAATTTTACAAATCTTCTCTCCCTCAAAAAATCTGTATGCATAGACGATTTTACTGTTGAAATTTTTGCAAGAAAGAAAAGAGGATGGAATACTTGTCTATTCTATTTAATGAGCATTACTGTATCACTGATGACATTGCTGATATTATCCTGGGTAATGCAGGACCTGGCACTATTTTGTTCTGCTGTACATAGGATCACTATGAGGTCGAATTGACCAGTCATCACCTAACAATACAATGATGGTATTATTCTGATACTAAACCAGACAAAGATGAGAGCAAAAAATAAAATAAAATTTAGAGACAAGTGTTCTTTATGAGTACATATGAAAAAATCCTAATAAGTATTATGAAATAGAATTACATAAAAATAATTATATAAACCATGACCTAAAAAAAGATGTGTTCACTATTCTGAAGTCAATGAATGTAATCTAGCATATTAACAGTCTAAAGAAGAAAAATTACTTGATCATATCAATTAATGCTCAAAAAGCATTTGTGATGAGTCAATAACTCTTCATGATAAAAAAATTCAGAAATATGTGAATAGAGTACTCCCCCAACTTAATAAACAGTGCCCATTAAAAAGAAAGAAAGAAAAAAAAAACTACAGTTAACCTTATGCTTCATGTTTAAGACTTAATATTCCTAACCCCTCTATGCTTGTGAACAAGGACAGGATATCTGCTGTCACCTCTCACAATCAACATATTACTTACTGTAAGTTATAACTTGTAATACAAGACATACATATTGAACTGGAAGCAGAATAAGTCTTTAAACCTCCCAACAACAAAAACCTGGAGAAGAAATAACACCAAATCTACTCAGACTTTTCCAAATCATAGAAGAGGATGGAATATTCACTTTCTCTTTCTATGAAGCCAGCATTACCTTGATATGGAAACTAGATAAAGACATCACAAGGAAAAAAAAAACTAATAAAACTCATATATATAGATTTAAAACACCAACAAAATTCAGAAAAAAGAATCTAACAACATATTAAGAGAATCACATACTGTGATCAAGTGGTGTTTGTTCCAGGAATGCAAGGATGGTTCAACATGAGAAAATGAATGTTACACATTATATTAACAAAACAATGGGGTGGGATCAGATGACCATCTCAATAGGTACAAAAAGAGCACCTGATGAAATACAACACCAACATCTAATAAAAAACTCTCAGCAAAATAAGAATAGAGGGGAAATCCTTTAATATTACTGAAGGCCTCCATGAAAAGCCAAGAGTTAATATTATACTTAAGTCAAAGCAGACCAAAAGCCTTCCCAAGAAAACAAGAATGAGACTAGGATGTCCACTACCACTACTTTTATTCAATATAATGCTGGAACTCTTAGTTAGAGCAACAAGAAAGAAAAACATAAGCAGAATTCAAACTGGAAAGGATAAATTAAAATATCTGTATTTGAAAATAATGTAGAACCTATACACACAAAATCCCAAAGAATCCACAAAAATCTGCTGATCTTATGGAAGAATTCAGCAAAGTTTTAGGGTACAAGATCAGTATGCAAAATCAGCTGGGTTTCTAAACACCAACAAGGAGGAATCCAATAAGGTTATCAAGAAAATAATACCATTTATAATGTCATTGTTGTTGTTTTGTTCTATCAAGTCAATTTTGAGTCATAGCAACACTATAGAACAGACTATAACTATCCTATAGGTTTTCCTTGGCTGTAAATTGTTATGGGAGCAGATCGCCAGGTCTTTTCTCTCATAGAGTGGCCGAACTTTGAGTTAGCAGCTCACTGCTTTAACTATTGTGCCATCAGAGTTTCCTCTGTTTACTGTATCATCTAAAATAATAAATTGAAAAGATAAATTTGAATAAACCTAACCAGGATGTAAAGAACTTATACACTGAAAATTATAAAATATTGCTGTAAGTAGTCAAGATAAACGTATGCAAATTCAAAGACATTCTGTACTTGAGAATTCAAAGACTTAATATTGGAAAAATGTCAGTGCTACCTAATGTGAAGGGACAATGTTAAAGGATGCAGGATGTACCAAAAAGAGATGGAAGGTATACACAGAGTCATTATACCCTAAAGAAATGGTCAACATTCAAATAATTTTAAGAGGTAGCATGTGGTTAGAAACCAAGGACACTGGAGGAAGGAGTCCAAACTGCATTGAAGGCATTGACAAAACAAGTCTCCAAGAACTGATGGAACATCAACTGAGATGTTTCAACACATGGATGTGGCACTGAAAGTGTCCATTCATCTATGAGAAGAAATCTGAAGACAGCTATTTGGCCAACTGGCTGGAAGAGATCCATATTTATGCCTAGTCCTAAGAAAGTGATCCAACCCAAATGAAGAAATTATAGAACAATGTTATTAATACCCTACTCAAGTAAAGTTTTGCCAAAGTTCATTTAAAAGAGACTATAGCAGTATACTGACAGAAAACTACTGGAAGTTCAGGCCAGCTTAAGAAGAGTAAGTGGAACCAGGAAGGTCACTGCTGTTGTCAGATGGATCTTGGCTGAAAGTAGAGAATATCAGAAAGATGCTTACTTATGTTTTATTGACTATGAAAAAATTCAACTGTGTGGATCATAGCAAATTATGGCTAATATTGCAAAGAAAGGGATACCAGAACATTGAATTGTGCTCATGAGGAATTTGTACATGGACCAAGAGGCAGTTGAGAGATCAAAACAAGGAGACACCATGTGGTTTAAAGTAAGGATAGACGTGCATCGTGTTTGTGTTGTTTTAACATACCTATTTAATCTGTGTGTTGAGCAAATAATCTGAGAAATTGGACTACATGAAGAAGAAAGGGGCATTAGGATTTCTGAAAAACTCATTAACATCTGGAGATAAGCAGATAACATAGCCTTGCTTGCTGAATGTGAACAGGGCTGGAAACACTACTAATGAAGGTCAAAAACCACAGCTTTCAATATCGGTTATACCTCAACAACAAGAAAACAAAAATTCTCAACAAATGAACAAATGAGCAACATCAGAATAAATGGAGAAAGTTTGAGTTTTTCAAGGATCTCATTTTACTTGGTTCCACAATCAACGCCCATGGAAGCAGCAGTCAAGAAATTAAAACACTTTGCTTTGGAAAAATCTGCTGCAAAAGACTCCTGTAAAGGAGTTGAGAAGCAAAGATGTCACCTTGAAAATTAGGGCATGCTCGAGCCAAGCCATGGTATTTTCAATCTCATTTTATGTGTGTGAAAGCTGGTTAGTGAATAAAGAAAACATAAGAAGAATTGATTCCTCTGAATTGTGGTGTTGGAGAAGAATATGGAATATGCTATGGACTGTTAAAATAATAAACATTTATCTTGGAGGAAGCCCAACCGTAATTCTCCTTAGAAGCAAGGATGGTGAGACTAAGTCCTACATATTTTGGATGCGTTTTCAAGACAGATTAGTTCTGGAGAAGAATGTAATGTTTGGCAAAGTAAAGGGTTAGCAAAAATGAGGAAGATATTTAACAAGATGGATTGACATGGTTGCTGCCACTATGGGCTTAAGCATAACAATGATTGTGGACATGGTCCAGGACCAGGTAATTATTCAGTCAGTTGTTCATAGTGTTGCTATGAGTCAGAATTGACTCAATGACACCTAACAAAAGTAATAACCACAACCTGAAGTGATCTATATATTCAATGTAATCCCTATCAAAATTCTAATGGCACTCTTTACTGAAAGGAGACTGCAAATACCCAAAGCAATTTTGAAAAAGAACAAAGCAGGAAGCCTTACACCTCTCTATTTCTAAACATGTTTACATTGACTGTAACCAAAACGTCCTTGTACTTTACAAAAAAAAAAAATATTAGAGATGTGAACAGTAGACTAAAGAAGCTAAACACTATCTTGCTAACAGCAGAGGTAAGACTCTAGGAAAAATGTAAGCCAGATTCCAGATCTTAGGCTTCAGGCCATATGCAGAACTTCTGCTCTACCCTTATGCTTCCTCAGCCGTCCCCAGCCACAACTAAATCTAAGCTCCAGCAGTGTGTAGTTAGTAATTACAGGGAGAGCAATGTCTAGGACCCGTAAAGGGTCCTGAGTACACTCACTATTTTATGTGACATTGTAGTTCTAAAGATTAAACTAAAATTAATTTATTTAGTCTAAGTTATCATTTCCACAGCAACCCAAATTCACAAGCTATAAGTCCTCCATTTTGTGATTTTCTTATGCTGTAAATCCCAGTCTCTGCTGTGGTTAACAGATTGGAATGTGTTAAAGAGGATTAGGGTGGGATTGTAACACCCTTCCCAAGGGCTCCTTCCTGCTCCAATATAAAGAAAGTTTCCCTGGAATGTGGCTTGGACCAACTTTTAGGCTTTTATCCTATAAGAGATTAAAAGAAAGGGAAGCAAGCAGAGAGTTGGGGGAGCTTCATACTATCAATAAAGCAGCACTAAGAGCAGAATGCATTTCTTTGGACCTGAGGTTCCTGTGCCGAGATGCTCTCAAACCAAAGAAAGACTGATGCAACACAAGGACTTCCCTTCAGAGCCAACAGAGTGTGCTTTCCGGGAGCCAGCCCCTGAATTTGGAATTTCTTCGACAGCACTTGCTTGGCTTGGCAGCCTATTCTTATTATATAAGAATAAACTTTTCTTTGCTAAATCTATCCAGTTGTGATACTCTGTTACAGCAGTTCCAAATGACTGTGTCAATGCTCATCATTTATATAACTTTACATGACCTAACAACAATAACACACACAGCCCATGGTCTATAGAGATGGCAGTGTGCAATAAACGGTCCTGATCCGGCCACCGGTACTAACAGGATACTGCAATTATTCAAGGGTCTCTCTCGATTTGCAGAGATGCTGATAACGAAATCTCCTTTTCCATGTAATAGAGCTTCTGAGAGCCTATTCAAAGCTCTGGTTCTGTACTAAATGAAAGATGGACATTGGAGTAAAAGACGTTTAGGAATCTAAACCAAAATCTGTGAAACCTCAGCTGGTTACAGATGTGCAATCAAATGGTATTTGAGGGTTTATGTATGTGTGTTAGTTTAGATATATAGATTAGTAAACCCTCTTGTCTAATGTTTACTTGATGACAGAAACCCAAAAGCCTTATGGAGTCCCTTTATTATTTTTGTCCTCATAAGAACCCAATGTATTCATTTTAATATTTTAAATAAAACTAACAATACTATTTTGAATGAAACAATTTTGAAGATCACTGTTGCTATTAGGTGCCCTTGCGTCAGTTTCCACTCATAGTAACCCTGTTCACAAAAGAATGAAACACTGCCCAGCCCTGCACCATGCCCACAATAATTTTTATGCTTAAACCGTTGTTGCAGCCAGTGTCAACTCATCTTGTTAAGGGCCTTCCTCTTTTTCTCTGACCTTATGCTTTACCACACATGATGTCCTTCTCCAGGGATTTATCCCTCCTAACAAAACATTCAAAGTATGTAACATGAAATCTCACCATCCTTGCTTCCAAGGAATACTCTGGTTGTACTTCTTCCAGGACAGATCTGTTTGTCCTTTTTTCAGTCCATGGTGTATTCAATGTTCTCCTCCAATACCACAACTTGAAGGGGTCAATTCTTCTTCTGCCTTTCTTATTTACTGTCCAGCATTCATACACATATGATGCAATTGAAAATACTGTGACTTCAGCAAATGGTCCCAACTCAGCAGGAATGGATGTTCACCGAGGACCAAAACGACATGGGGGAAAGACAACCAGAAGACAGAGAGACCCACATGAGTGGGTGCCTACATTGATTTGGGACTGGAAGAACCAGATGGTGCCTGGCCACCACCAGTGATAGCCGCGATGGAGCTCACAAAGTTGAGTCTCACTGGCAACACAAGAATAAAAAGTGTTGCACCCTGACATCTCGACTAAAAGACTGCGGCTGATGGTCCAGCAGCTTCAGGGTCCCTCTGGGAGCATGGCCCCTGGCCCTGATGCTGCCCTGTCTGTAAATCATAACGAAGGTCCACTCTTCGGATACGAATGGATTGGACTTGGTGACACAGAGTGACCGTATATTGGATGCACTTTATTGTTCTACGCATCTATAGGATATCATCCTGCTGACCTCTGGCTGGAGGAAGGGGAGTGGGTGGAGAGGAGGTGAAAAGAGACTGTTGGGAGGATGAGACATGTATGAAGCAGAGAGGAATAGTGTGCTGTCACCGGGCAGGGAGAGCAGTGGAAGCTGCATATAGGTGGGCACGTAAATTTATATGCGAATGTACATTTTCACTCAGTCATAATAAAAAAAAAAAATACTGTGACTTGGCTCAGGTGCATGTTAGTCTTCAAGATGACATATTTACCTCTCAGCACTTTAAAGAGATTTTTTTTGCAGCTGCAGCAGCAGCAGGTTTTCCCAATGCAATGTGTCCTTTGATTTCTTGGATAGTGCTTCCATGGACCTTGATTATGGAACCAAGTAAAATGAAGTCCTGTACAACCTCAATCTTTTCTCCCTTTTTCATAATGTTGCTTACTGGTCAAGTTGTGAGGATTTCTGCTTTCTTGATATTGAGGTACAATCCGTACTGATGGCTGAGATCTTTGATCTTCATCGCTAAGTGGTTTACGTCCTTGTCACTTTCAACAAGTAAATTGTCTCATTTGCATAGTGCAGGTTGTTGAGAAGCCTTCCTTCAATCATGATGCATCATTGAATATTAGTGACAGAAATAATAGTGGCAAGCAGTCAACATTCACTCTATATTTGCATTTATCAGTATTTTGTGCCATAAAACACTGTGAATTGAATAGTAAAACTTTTTGTATTTTAAAGTGAAGAAATTCAGTTTCAGAGATTATAAAAGATTACCCAAGTCAGTCAAAGTAGTGGTAAATCTCAATTCAGATCTGATTCAAGAAAACAAGATTTAATATTTTGCCTCCTAGGGTGGATTTTCTCTTTGCTTCATTTCTTCAAGATCACTTTCCTTAAGTTTTCTTCCATTCAAAAAGCAGAAAAGGGCAGATGCATGTGAGCACAGGGAGGTAGACCTTTTCTTTGTTCATTGGAGAATAGTTGCCTCTCCTGCTCCCACCAGGCCTCTTTTCCTGAACCTACTCCAGGACAGATGGAAGGGCATCTGTCATGGATTGAATTGTGTTTCCTAAAAATATTATACAGAAATTTAACTGGGATATGATTACCAGTATTTGTGGTTGCCTTCCATTTTGTGATTTTCCTATACTGTAATGTTAAAGAAGATTCAGGTAGGACTGTAAATCCCTTCCTGAAGTCACCTCCTCTGCGTTGTAAAGAGTTTCCCCACAGTGTAGCTTGCATCACTTTTTACCCTATAAAAGATAAAAAGAAAGAGAAGTAAGCAGAGACTTGGGGACCTCACATCATGAAGAAAGCAGCAGTAAGAACAGAGAGCATCCTTCAAACCTGAGGTACCTGTGCTGAGACTCTCACTGGCCAAAGACCAAAGCAACATAAGAACTTTCCTGCAGAGCTGACAGAGGAAAAGCCTTCTGCTATAGAGGACATCCCGAATCTGGACTTGTAACCTACTGGACTGTGTAAGAATAAAATTTCTTTCTTGCTGAAGCCATCCACTTTGTGGTATTTCTGCTAGAGCAGCACTAGACTACTGAAACAGAATTCCAGATTGTTTGCACTGCCCAGTCATGTATCAGGGAAGAAAGTGAAAAAAGGCAAAAGCTCCGAACTCTTTCTCCCATATGAAAGAGACTTCTTCCACCTCCACTCCAATCAACCAGCACCAATCTGTCGTCTGTAAGTATGGCAGCACTGGAAATCTTCATCCCTAGGAGCTAAGTGAGACACCAATCCTGAGTTCTCCACAGGAATACCATGGTTTCTGGTTTGGAGAAAAGTTTCTCCATTTGCCAAAATGGATGCCGCCGTGGGCCTCAGTCCCTGCGTGATAGTCCAACAGTGACACAAAGGAAGAGAAGGATATCACATCCATGCCCTGTCATCCCACATCACACAAGAGGATCCACATATCCTTTCTCAGATAATGATGTCATTTCTATGATGCTGTAGGACAAGAAGTCTTCAGACACTCATTTATTAAAGTACAGTGCCTTCCTGTGTTGCCCAAAGCGTTATATGAATGTTTCCACGTTTCAAGTAACAGAGTAATCTATTTCCTTTCTAGTTTCACAGTGCTTTTAGATAAGATTTTTATATCTTCTCTGTTGTAAAGTCCTCAGTGCTTTTATTATGTAACAAGGCTCTGAAAGTCAGGAAGCTCCTTTTGTCATAAATGTTAGGGGAATCACTGATTTTTTTAAGATTCAGATTTTTTCTTCCATCTTCATTACATATTTTCTATTTAAGAGAAAAAGTCTCAATGAGCTTTGCACTTCTGGGAATGCTGAAATCCTATAAAAGAATACAAAAAGGTCAAAGGAGTTGGCTGTCTTGAGTTGTTCAACATGGACATTTGAGAAGCAACTGAAATTCAGAAATGGAAGAAAGATACATCATCTCAATGCCTGTGGTATTCTTCCTCAAACCTTTTTCTGTATGGTCTACTTTTTATATTGATTTGTGAATACACTTTGTAAAATACAAATTCATCAGTCATTGACTGAGGCTCAGTAAACACTGCAACCCTGATCACGACATTTAAGGCTCTTTGCCTCCTGGATCCTGCCATCTTTCACATTCATTATTCAAGACTTCTCTCTTTTAACACCATCCATCTCTCTCAATCCCAACTATAAGCCCTAACAAAGTAGATCACTTAATAATTATGTCTGTACACCTTTGCTCTTGTGATGATATTTTCCTGAAATTTCTCAACTCTACTTCGTATCTCCCCAATGGTGATTGAACCTACTTTCGTTTTGGTCTCCTCTGTGCTCTCCCTTATAGACCTTTAGAAGCAAACAAACAAACCCATTGCCATTATTGTTATAAAGTCAGTTTCAGCTCATGGCAACCCCCTAATACAGAGGAGTATTTCCCCACAGGGTTTCCAAGGAGGATTCAAACATGGATTCAAACTGCTGACCTTTGGTTAGCAACTGAGCTCTTAACCAATGAGCTACCAGGGCTACTCTTAAGATCACTGGACTTAGTTTGTGAGGTTGTCTACATTTCAGGGTAGACAGTTAGTGGCTGAGTTTGGCTGCCTTTATCCCAGTCTCAGGCTATTAGCATTATTTAGACCTCTGTGCAATCCCTAAGTAGTTCAAATATTCAGTGCACTCAGCCAAAAGGTTGTCAATTTGAGTCCATCCAGAGGTGCCTCAGAAGAAAGACCTGATGATCTACTCAGCCTTTGTTACCCTATGGACTACAATTTTATTCTGACACACATGAAGTCAACATGACTTGGAATTGACTTGATGCCAGCTAGTGTTGGTGTGATACAGAGTTTTACTCAGAATTAGTATGAATTGATAACAATTGGCTTGCATGCTGCAGATTTTTTAAATTGTGCCTTAAGTTAAAGTTTACGGTTGAAGTCTGTTTATCATTCAAAAACATACACACACATTGTTATGTGATGCTTGTTACCCACCTTCCAAAGTGACAGTACACTACTTCTCTTTATCCCATATTTACCATGTCCATCCAACCAGTTCCTGTCCCCTTCTCCATTCTCCTATCATGTTAGGACAGGAAATGGTCATTTAGTCTCATGTACTACTTGAGCCGAGAAGAATGTTCTGTATCAGTATCATTTTATGTCTCCACTCCAATATTCGTCTCAAGCATTGGCTTCAGAAACGGTGTTAGTTCTGAACTAACAGACAGTCCAGGGGACATGTACTCCAGGGATCTTCCAGACCTTCAAATACGGTCTTTTTCGTGTAGTTCCAGTTCTGCAGTCTAGTTTCCCCCAGTCCTCCAGAGACTCTCTGTTGTGTTTGTTGTCATAGTGGACATTGCTGGTAGCTATGCGCCATCTAGTTGTTCCAGTCTCAGGCCGATGTAGTCTCTGCTTTATGAGTCCCTTTCTGTCTTCAGCTCATATTTTCCTTATGTTTTCGGTGGTCTTCATTCTCATTTGCTCCAGGTAGGTTGGGAAAAGTTGATACTTCTTAGGTGACTGCTTGATAGCTGTTAAGACCCCAGACATCAGTCACAAAAGTATAAAGAAAAATTTTTAAATAAACTGTGTTATGGAAATTGACCTAGATATTCCATTGAAACCATGGTCCCCAGACTTCTGCCCCTTCTACTCTGTCCTTCAAAGTGTCTTGTTTGTATTCTGGAAACTTCTTAGCTTATAGTTTAGTCTAGCTGTGCTGTCTTCTTCTGTATTGCATTGTTCTTCACTTCGTCTAAAATAATAGCCAAGGTAATAACAAGTAATAATAGACAGGTTCAAACCTAGAAAGCTAAGATTAATTTTCAAGATAACCACAAAGAAAGTTAATAAAGCTACTCATCAAAATGAAGAAGGAAAATATAAAGTCTTAATAGATTTTTTTAAAAAAAAAAAAACAAGGCAAAGGAAATACACAAACCAAAGGAGTTCAGCAGAGAAGGATAAGAGGAAGAAAATATAAGCACCAAAAAAAAAAAAGAAAACCTAAACAAAAAACTACAAAATGACAGCTATGAACTCATGTCTATCAACAGCTGCACTGAATGTAAATGTGCTAAATGTACCAATAAAAAAACAGGGTGCGACAGAATGGATTAAAAAAAAAAACCGGAACCAACACATGCTGTTTATAAGAGACACATCTTATAAACAAAGATGCCTGGTTCCAGTCCAATGACAGACACATTGACCATTGGAACAGAATTGAGAATCCAAATGTAAGTTCATCCAGCTGTGGCCACATGATCTGCAATGAGAGCCCAAAGTCCATCAAATGGAAAAAAGAGAGTCATTATTAGCAGATATTGCTGAAGAAACCATACGTCATCTCATAACTTGGAGGAAACTGGGGGACATCGTAATAATTGAAATAAGTCAACTGAAGAGGGACAGGTCATGTGTGAGACTACTACTTTCAAAGCTCATGAAACGGTTTGCACATAAAGAGGAATACACTGATAATTACTAGGAGGGGAGGGTTGGGAAAGAAAATAGAATAAAAATTCTAATAAACAAATAAAATATTTCTTGTCTGTTAGCTAGTTAGTGAATACCCCTCTCCTTCCCTTCCCAATCTTGTAACCACCAAACAATGTTTTCTCCTTTGCTTACACATTTTTTGAATTCTTATAATAGTGGCCTAATACAATACCTGTACTTCTGCAACTAATTTAACTCAACAGAATGCTTTCCAGATTTCTCCATATTATGAGATGTTTCACAGGTTCATTGTTTTTATCCTCATACAGAATTCCACTGTGTGGATATATTATAATATGTTTATTCATTCATCCACTGCTAGGCACTTGGGTTGTAATTTCCTTTTTGCTATTGTGAACAATACTTGAGTAAACAAGTATGCGTGTGTAACAGCTCTCATTACATTTCAAGTAGTAGGATTGCTGAATCATAAAGTATTTCTATTTCAAGCTTTTTAAGGAAGTGCCAAATTGATTTCCAAGGTGGTTATACCATTTTATATTTCTACCAGCAGTGTACAAGTGTTCTAATCTCTCTACAACCTCTCCAATATGTATTATTTTGTATTTTGGGGTTAATACTAGCCTTATTTGGGTGAGATATTTCTCATTGTAGTTTTGATTTGCATTTCTTTAATGGCTAATGAACACGCTTATTTCCTTACAGGTCTGTTAGCCACATAAACGTCTTCTTTGGCAAAAATGCCTGTTGATATCCTTTGCCCATTTTATTTTTAAATCTGGGTACTTGGCTTTTTGTTGTTGAGGCTGTGCAGTATTTTCTAGATTTTAGAGATTAGACAGTAATCAGATTTGTTACTTCCAATTATTTTTACCCAATCTGTAAGCTATCTTTCTACTGTTTTGGTGAAGACTTTGAATGAGAAAAAGTTTGATTTTTAGTAGTTTCCAGTTTTCTATTTTATCTTCTGCTGTTTGTTCATTGTTAGTAATGTTCTGTATTCTGTTTATATCATGTATTAGGGCTCCTAGCATTGTACCTATTTTTTATTTCATGATCTTCATTATATTAAATTTTATATTTAGGCATGTTATTCATTTCGAGTTAATTTTTGTGCATGGTGTGTGTTACAGATCTTGTTTCTTTCTTTGTTTTTGTCAATGGATATCAAGTTATACCAACACCGTTTGTTAAAAAGACTGTCTTTTCCCCAGTTTGTGAACTTTGGGCCTTTGTCAAATATCAGCTACTCATAGGTGGATGGTTTTGCATTTGGATTGTTAGCTGTGTTTCATCAGTCTATGTGTCTGCTGTTGTACCAGTAACAGCATGCTTTGACTGTTGTAGTGGTGTTATAGGTTCTGAAGTCAGATAGTGTGAAGCTTCTCACTTTTTCTTATTTCCGGGGTAATTCTTTGATTATCTAGAGCCTCTTCTTTTTCCATATGAAATTATTGATTTTTTTTCTCCATCTCGTTAAAAAAGTGCTGCTAGAATTTGTATTGGAATTGCAGCATATGTTTTGGTAGAACAGATCTTTTCACAAGATTGAGTCTTCGTATCTGTCGTGGATTGCATTGTGTCGTCCCCCAACATGCATGCGTTGATTTGACTAAGCTATGAGCTCCAATATGGTGAGATTCCTCCATGTATTGTGAATTCTGTCTCTCTGATGAGGGAGAATGGGCAGCAGTTGTGTTGGTGAGGAAGGACTTAAGCTACCAGCTTGTGAGATATAAGTGAGAGAAGTGAAAAGAGTAAATTGGGGACTTTACACCACCAAGAAATCAGCACTGAGAGCAGAGCAGTGCAGAGCATGTCCTTTGGACCTACGGTTCCTGTGAGGAGAAGCTCACATTAAATTTGGACTCATCCTGTCGGACTGTGATAATTTCTCCTATTGAATGGACTTGTAACTCATGAATGGTTCTGTGGCTTACCAGATGGTGACAATAAAATTTCTCTTCATGAAGCCTTCCGCTCATGGTATTTTCTGTTAGAGCAGTGTCAGGTAACATTTCTATGAGAAATGTAAGTTTTTCTGATGGAGTTGTCTTTTGGTTTCTTACACTAGTGTTTTGCAGTTTTCTTTCTATGTGACTTCTACATCTTGGATTTATTTCTAAGTACTTTTTATCATCTTATGGGCTATTGTAAATAGTACTGATTCAGTGACTTCCTCTTGAGCTTTCTATTTGTTGGTGTAGAAGAATCCAACTGATTTTTGTATTTTTTATCTTGTATCCTGATATTTTGCTGAAATCCTCTATTAGTTTCAATAGTTTTCTTGTGGATTCTTTAGGATTTTCTGTTGGTAAGATTATGTCATCTGCCAATAGAAACACTATTAATATTTTGGAGTTTTCTATTTCTTTTCTCAATGCTATTAGAGTGAGTGTGCTGTGTATACTTACAAGCTCTGTTGTGGGTACATAAATATTTGATATGGTTATGTTTTTCTGGCATATTGACCCTTTAATCATTATATTGTGGCCTTCCTTATCCATCAAATTTTACTTCCAAGTATATTTTGACAAAAATTAATATTGCCACTCCTGCTCTTTTTGAATGTTATTTACTTGATTTATATTCTTTTCCATTATTTGAGTTTTAGATGTTTGTGTCTTTAAGGTTTATCTCTAGTAAGCAGCATGTAGACTAATGGCCTCTTTTTTTAGTCCAATCACTTTCAGTCTCTATTAGTATATTTAACCTATTTACATTCAGTGTAATTACTGATAAGTGTGTTGTCATTTTGACATCTTTTTTAATGCATTATTCACAGTTTCTTTGTTCCACTTCATTTTCTGTGCTGAATTTTTTTTTTTAACGTACATCATTTTCATCTTTTTCATTGGTTTTGGTTTTGCATTTGCTGAGTCTATGTTTCTCTGCTTTGTTATTTTAATGTGTAGGATTGTTAGTTTCCTTTATGGTTATCTTCATAATTACCCTTATTTTTCTAAGTTTAAACCAATCTTTTATTTCCTTAACTGTTTCACCATATGAAAGATCTAGTATTACATTTTTTAACCTTTTTCGTTATGATATTGTGGCCATTTATATAATGACATCTCTGTTTCCCTATGTTCAGTGTTTTACTGTTGGTTTATTTTTGTTACTTCTCTATCTGAGTTATTATCTGGTTGTTCTGTCCTATGACCTAGTCTGGGGTTGTTATCTGGTGTTACTGGTTTTCTAACCAAAGGACTTCTTTAGTATTTCTTGTAATTTTTATTTCATTTTTTGAAAATTCCCTGAACTTCATTTTAGCTGGAAATACCCTAAATTTGACATCATATTTGAGACACAGTTTTGCTGGATATATAATTCTTGGATGATATTTTCTTTTTTTTTCAACATTTTATAAATGTTGCCTTAGTCATCTAGTGCAGCTATAATAGAAATGCCATTAAATGGATGGCTTTAAAAAGAGACTTTTTTGTTAATGTCACAGTCCAGCAGGCTAAATGTCCAAATTCAGGATGTGAGCTCCAGGACAAGGCTTCCTCTGTGATGAGTTTATCAAGTTGTTCTGCTTCAGGTTGTGATAATTTGGGTAGGTGGTATGAGTCAAGGAATTTATCCATTTCCTCTAGGTTTTCAAATTTGTTAGAGTACAGTCTTTCATAGTATTTTGTTATGACATTTTTGATTTCTTTTGGATTTGTGGTGACAATTCCCCTCTGATTTCTAATTTGGGTTGTTTCTTTTCCTGTTTTTCTTTAGTAAGTTTAGCCAGTGGTTTGTAAATTTTGTTGATCTTTTCAAAAAACCAGCTTTTGGTCTTTTCAATTTTTTCGATTGTTTTTCTATTCTCCAATTCATTTTGCTCTGCTCTAATCTTTATGATCTGTTTTCTTCTGGTGCCTGAGGGGTTCCTCTGTTGTTCTCTCTCTATTTATTCAAGCTGTAGGGTTGGTTCCTTGATTTGGTTTCTTTCTTCCTTCCCAATGTGTGCATTTATGGAGATAAACAGACCTCTGAGCACTGCTTTGCTTGTATCCCACAGGTTCTGGTAGGAAGTGTTTTCGTTCTTTAGAATCCATGAATTTCTTTATTTCATCCTTGATTTCCTCTATAACCCATGTTTTTTTTGAGCAAGATGTTGTTCAGTTTCCAAGAGTTCCACTTTCTTTCTATGTTTTGTCTGCTATGGATTTCAACTTTTATGGCTTTATGATCTGAGAAGATGTTTCACAATAATTCCACGGTATGGATTTTGTTGAGAATTGCACTATGTCCTAACACATGGTCAATTCTGGAGAATGTTCCATGTGCACTGGAGAAGAAGGTGTAGTTGTCTGCTGATGGGTGGAAAGTTCTGTATAAATCAATGAGGTTTAGTTGGTTAATTGTGGCAATGAGGTCTTCTGCAACTCTATTGAGCTTTTTTCTAGATGATCTGTCCAGTGTTGAAGTCTCCCACTATTATTGTGGAGCCATCTAATTCTTTTTTGAGTGTAGCCAGTGTTTCTTTGACGTATTTAGGTGCCCTGATATTAGGTGCATAAATATTTAATATAGTTAAGTCTTGCTTGTGTACTGAACCTTTCAGCAATAAATCGTGTCCATCTTTGTCCACGATGGTGGATTTGACATTAAAATCAATTTTGTCTGAGATTAGAATTGCCACACCTGCTCTTCTTTGTTCATTGTTAGCTTGATATACATTCTTCCACCCTTTAATTTTCAGTTTGTTCCTATCTTTAGGTCTCAAGTGAGTTTCTTGTAGACAACATATGGATGGGTCATGTCTTTTGATCCAAGATGTCATTAGATGTCTCTTTACTGGAGTATTGAGTCCATTCACATTCAATGTAATTATTGATAGCTATGTGTTCACTGCTGCCATTTGATATGTTCATTTTTGTGTTGATGTTTTCTCTGTTGTTCTTATTAGTCTGTTCTGGACATTCTTTTTTGTGAGTTGATTTTTCACCATTTTCAGAGTTGGTTTTGTAGTTGTTGAGACTCCTGTGTTACATTTCTTGAAATGGCATGATACTTCTTTGTTGTGCTTTACAGCTGCCCCTATCATCCCCCTTAATAAACTATATTTAAACCCAATTTTAATTACTACCAGTCTTGGTATCTTCCTCTCCATCTGGAAGGACTATAACAACTGTAATACACCCCTCTTTTTAATATGATGACACCATAGTTTTCATGATGATCACTGGATTGCCTCTTTCCATATCAAAGCTGTGATTGACTTTGGAGCCTTCCCTAACCGAGTAGAGTTTTGAGAAGTGTGTCGTTCTAAAATATAAAGTTAGTGGTTTCATTCTTCTAAGCCAGAGCCAAGAACTTCTTTCAGTACTTCTTGCAGTTTTGGTTTGGTTTTTACAAAGTCTCTGAGTTTCTGTTTATCTGGGAATGTTTTAATTTCATTTTCGTATTTGAAAGATAGTTTTGCAGGATATATAATTCTTGGTTGGAAGTTCTTCTCCTTCAAGGCTTTGAATGTGTCATGCCACTGTTTCCGTGACAAGATCGTTTCTGCTGAGAAATCTGAAGGCAGCCTACAGAGTTTCCCCTGAATGTTAGCTTTGCTTTGAGTCTTGCTGCCTTGAAAGGTTGCTGCTTATGTTTCACTTTGTTAAGCTTGATTATAATATGTCTTGGAGTCTTTCTTTTGAGATCTATATTAAGTGGTGTTTGATATGTATCTTGGATATCTATATTCTCTTCCTTCATGATTTCTGGGAAGTTTTCTATCAGCAGCTCAGCAGGAATACTCTTTGTGTTTTCAGATGTCTCACACTGTTCAGGGACTCCAAGTAATCAAAGGTTGCTCCTCTTACTAGAGTCCCACATGCTTCTTCATTTTTCTTGTTTCTTTTTTCTGATTTCTGCTCATAGATGCTGGCATCAGTAGCTCTGTCTTCCAAATCAGAAATTCTTTTTTCCATTTGTTTCATTCTATTTCCTTGGTTTTGCATTGAAGTTTCTACGTCTTTGATTTTGTTCTTGATCTGTTGGATTTCAGAGTACAGGTGTTCCATCATATCGAACAGCTTGTTTAATTTCTCCTTTTTTTTCTGCTGCATTTTGTATAAGGTCTAGAAGGGCTCTGTATATAATCAATTTGCATTCACTTCCTGATGCTTTCATAAAAGTTTCTTCATCTGGAAAACTCCTTTGTTGTTTTGTCTGGGAGCCTTCTGAAGCCATGGGTGATTTCTTGTATGCCACAGTGTCTGTTGCTTTTTGGGTCCCATGTGAGTATGTAGAGGCTGGAAGAGATACTGTGAGGATGGACTGCAGATGTTTCTTTAGGGTATCTTAAAATGTAAAGCAAAAGGTATCTGACCACTTCCCAAGTCAGTCAGGTTTTCAGGTGTAGAGTTCCGTCTTCCCAGCTGTGAAAGTAAGCACCTCTATATCTAACCCCAGATGACACAAACTGGTTCAGAACACAGCAATGCTACTACCCTGTTGGCATCTGCTGACAGGGCCCAGCCTTAGGCGACACTGTGTAAAGTACTGCTTTTCTGATAGAAAAGCACTCTTCTGTGAGTAGGCTCTGGCTCCCAAGCTAAGAAGTAGATCCAGCTGTGGCCACCGTATCCAAGATGGCACCCTCCAAACAGGCAGCAGATAAAAGGGCTAAAGGTGCTGAGAGGTAGTGATTCCTCTGCTTCTGTTGCAGGGCCCCCACCGTACACGGCACTGTGTAAATTATTGCTTTTCTGTTAGAGAAGCACTGTCCTGTTTGCAGGTGCTGGCTCCCAGGCTAAGAATTAGGTCCCGCTGAAATCTCCGTATCCATCATGGCGTCCCGCACAGTGACAGTGCAATTCCATACAAACTCTGCTGTGGCAGAGATAAAAAGACAGGCCCAAATTGGCTAGATTAACAGAGTCCTAAGGCTGGCTCTCAAAATATGAGAATTTTGCCTGCCTATCCCCCCAGCAGCGTGTCTGAGTCTAGCTCCTAGGCAAGGCCCAGCTCTGCCCACTGGCCAAGACAGAGGAAAAAAAAGTCAAAATGGTGCATTTACCTTCAGTCTGTGAGAGCCAGGGCTAGCCAGGAGCGGGAATCAGTGAAAGAGAGGAGGTTTTTTGCTCAGTAGTATGAAGTCCAAAGTAACAGCCCTGTGCCATATCCTCAGGCTGATTAGGTGATCAGAAGACTCCATTTGATTATCAATTCAGGTCTTGGTTTCCAGAGGGATATAAAGAGACTTGTGCTTAGTCTGCCATCTTGACTCCCCCCCCCCACATATTTCTTAGTTTTCCTGTTTCTCAAATTTTTATTTGATTTGTCCTCAAATAATTTGGTATCAAGTGTTTAGTCTTCAATCTCACTAATTCCAACTTCCATTGCCTCAGTTCTGCTCCTTTGACTTTCTTTTGAGTTGTCTAATTCTGAAATTTTCTTGTTAATTTACTGAATTTCTTTTTGCTGTCTCTGAGTTCTTTCGGTCTGTTCACTTTGTCATTGTTGTCTGCTCTAAACTTCTTGAGTTCCTCAGTTGCTGTGTCTATGTTTGTCATGTTTTAAAATGTGTTTTAGGAATGCCTGTGGTGGTTCAGCTGTGTCATGATTCCCAGGATTGTGTGATATTCTTTTATGTTATTAAGCCTTCCTCTATGTTGAAGGGAGGATGGGAGGCAGTTATATTGGTAGGGCAGTACTCTACTTGCAAGTCTGTTTTGTGCCTTAAGGGAGTCTCTTTAGATGTAAAGGAGAGAAGCTAGCAGAGAGATTTTGGTACCTCATACCACCAAGAAAGCAGTGCAGTGAGCTGAGTGCATCCTGTGGAAAGGGTGGTGTGCCTGCATCTCAGAAGTTTGCATTTCAAGGGAAGATTGATGATATGGAATCATCAATCAATGACTGATGATCAATCATCAGATCGAATAGCTTGTTTAATTTCTCCTTTTGTTCTGCTGCGTTTTGTATAAGGTCTATAAGGGCTCTATATATAATCATTTTGTATTCACTTTCTGATGCTTTCATAAAAGTTTCTTCATCTGGAAAACTCCTTGGTTGCTTTGTTTGGGAGCCTTCTGAAGCCATGGGTGATTTCTTGTATGCCACAAGTGTCTGTTGCTTTTTGGCAGCCAGCAGAGAAAGCCTTCTCCTCAAGATGGCACTCTGAATTTGGACTTTTATGTTACCGGCCTATGACAAAATAATACTTTTCTTTATACAGCTGTCAACTTGTGTTATTTCTATTATAGCAGCATTAGATGACTAAGACAGAGTCTTTCTTGACTGGTTCCATGTTTTGCCTGGTCTTAAAGAGTTATTCGTATTCTACATCCAATAATTTCAGGAAGTTCTCTTCACTGGGAAAATGTCTTGATTCTTTGACTTGGACACTTGCTGAAGCCATCACAGTGTGTTTCTTTTTGTGATTTCACACTGACTGTGGTCTCTGAACCATCAAAAAATTATTGCATTCATTTGTTTATGTTTGCTTGCTGTATCCTATCTTCTTAGTTTGCTTTGATATGCCCATGTAGGCTGGTTATGTGCTCTAGTTTGATTATTGTGACATTTGAAGCTCTAACATCTTGTCATCTGATGTTTAGAACTCTTGCTAGATCTGTGATCCCAGGAATTCACTTACTTTTCTTGCATGTATTCAAGTATTCCTTCAGTCACCAGGTGTGTGATGTAGGCTCTTACCTACAGTTCTAGACAGGCAATGGTAGTTTATGTAGTCACATGTACATACATTGCTGCTATAAGGTTTCATATGATGATCAGAGCAGGGAGTTGACAGCCACCCTTAGATGTATGTGAGGAAAGTGTGTTCCTGTTCCTTAAGGTGAATAGGTGAGTGGTCTTTCCAGCTGGGCTGAGTGCTCAGTGCTATTGGCTGAGAGAACTGGGTGGCACCACTCATTCTTCGATCCATGTTATAAATGAGTAAGTGTCATGGATCAAGCCACTTGTCCTCAAACCCCTCATGTGGGTAGTTGAGGACACTGCTTGATAGGCAGATTGATATCAAATATCATCAAATTGTCTCTCCAACAAAAGCCGAAACAGTTGACATTAGACTTCAGGTATAAATCTTGTTGCACTGTGTTAATGAGGGCCTACGCTGTTGAAATGATCTCACAGAAGTCTACGCAGGGATAAAATGCACTTAAAATCTATGGGCCTCTTATGCCTCTGTCTAGGCAAAGAGACTATTACTGCACTGTCTTCTCAGTTTAGGGGAACCAGCAGATTATTTTTTCCTGTTTGTTATTTTGTTCCCTCTCCAAGACCATGAAAATGGTTTAGGGGGTATGTGGGTCCTACTTCTGTCCTAAAGGTTATGTCAATTTCTGAAACAGGCTCAGACTCAGTGTAAAGCAGACAGGAGGCATGAAAATGAGAGAGTGGTTTTTCTCCAAAGGGTATTTTGATCTGCCCATTGGGATTGATGAGCATTATTTACCTTTTGTCAATCAAGTACCACTTTTCAACTAATCCTGGAGGTGTGAGTTGGGCTCTCTGCTGCATAGTATTTCCCAATGTGGGATACAAGTTCCAAGTGACACTGCCTGTGTCACTGAGCTCATACCAGTGAATCCTCCTGTGTGATACCAGTTACCACTATGATAAGTTTAACAACTTCTTGATGCTTCTGAAGCATCTCCCCCTCCCTTGCTTCTCTGTTTGATTCTTCAGCTTTGTTTTTGATGTTCGTGGTTCTAGATTGCCATATATAGTCAATGCTCTTGGGTTTTTGGGGGGGGGGAGATTTGTTGTAAGAGGGACTGTAAGAAGTGTCTGGCTACTCTTCCATCTGGGCCCTGCCTCCCTCAGCATGCTGGAGATTTTAACCTAACTTGAAAACTCTGATTCTGTGTCAAGTAACAAATAAAGTAAGAGGACTGACAATTAAGTCTGTGAACTTAATTGTCCCAAATGCTACATACATCATTGTTGAATAACATTACTGTCACCTTCGAAGGACTCCCTTTGGGAAGCTATGAATTGACGATAGTGCCTAGTCCTCCTTTCAAAAAAATTTTAGAACTCTTTCTGGAATTGCCATTGCAGATGGTGGCATAGTGGTGAATGCACAAACTTAGTTGTATAATTGTCCGTAAAGGAGATTTTAGCCAGTAAACAAATGTATTGGAATGCCCTTCCCCTCCTGATCTGGCCCCCCATGACTTTTTTATTTAAGCCAGCCAAACGCCATCGAGTTAGATCCTACTCATTTTCTTTACCCAAAGATAAAAGAAATATTGATTTTATCTGAGATTAGAATTGCCACAGCTGCTCTTCTTTGTTCACTGTTAGCTTGGTATATATTCTTCCATCCTTTGATTTTCAATTTGTTCACATCTTTAAGTCTAAAGTGAGTTTCTTGTAGGCAGCATATAGATGGGTTATGTCTTTTGATCCAGGATGTTACTCAATGTCTCTTTACTGCAGCATTCAGTCCATTGACATTCCATGTAATTATTGATATGTATGTGTTCAGTGCTGCCATTGTGATATGTGTATTTTTGTGTTAATATTTTATCTGTTGTTCTTATTAATTTGTTCTGAGACATTCTTCTTTGTGAGTTGATTTTTCACCTTTATCAGGGTTGTTTTTGTGGTTGTTGAGACTCCTGTATTACATTTCTTGATATGGTATGTTACTTCTTTATTGTGCTTTACAGCTGCCCCTATGATTCCACTTAATAAACTATATATAAACCCAATTTTGATTGCTACCAGTCTTGTCAACTTCCTCTCCATCTGGAAGGACTACAATGACTGTAGCACATCCCTCTTTTTAATATAATGATATCATAGTTTACATAATATGATCACTAAATCATTTTTTTCACTATTACAGCTTTCATTGCGTTTGGAGCCTTCCCTAACTGAGTAGGATTTTGGATAATGTGTCCTTCTAAAATACAAAGTTAGCAGTTTTGTTATTTACAAAGTCTCTGAGTTTCTGTTTATCTGTGAACGTCTTAATTTGATTTTCACATTTGAAAGGTAGTTTTGCAGGATATCTAATTCTTGGTTGGAAGTTCTTCTCCTTCAAGGCTTTGAATGTGTCATGCCACTGTCTCCGTGCCAGCATTGTTTCTGCTGAGAAATCCTACAAAAGCCTACAGGGTTTCCCTCTGAATGTTAGCTTTGCTTTGAGTCCTGCTGCCTTTAAGAGTTTCTGCTTATGTTGCATTTTGTTGAGCTTGATTATAATATGTCTTGGAGTCTTTCTATTGAAATCTATATTGAGTGGTGTTCGATATGTATCTTGGATATCTATATTCTCTTCTTTCATAATTTCTGGGAAGTTTTCTGTCAGCAGCTCAGCAACAATACTCTTTGTTCTCAGGTGTGTCGCCCTGTTCAGGAACTCCACTTAGTTGTAGATTGTTCTTCTTAATAGAGTCCCACATGCTTCTTAATGCTTCTTCATTTTTCTTGTTTCTTTTTCAATTTCTCCTCATAGATTCTGGAATCAGTAGCTATGTCTTCCAAATCGGGAATTCTCTGTTCCATTTGTTCCATTTTGTTTTCTTGGCTTTCAGTTGAAGTTTCTACGTCTTTGATTTTGTTCTTGATCTGTTGGATTTCCGAGTACTGATGTTCCATCAGATCGAACAGCTTGCTTAATTTTTCATTTTGCTGTGCTGTATTTTGTATAAGGTCTAGGAGGGCTCTCTATATAGTCCTTCTGTATTCACCTTCTGATAGTTTCAGAAAAGCTTCTTCATCTGGGAAGTTCTGAGGTGGTTTCTTTTGGGGGCCTTCTGATGCCATGGGTGAATTCTGGGTTATGATCTTCCCCAACATTTGTTGTTTTGGGGGCTTCATGTGGGTCAATAGACGCTGGGAGAGATGCTGTGAATATGGACCACAGTTGTTTCTCTAGGCCGTCTTAAAATGAGAAGTAAAAGGTATTTGACAACTTTCAAAGTCAGTCAGGTTTTCAGGTGTATACGTCCCGTTCCCCAGCTGGCAGAGTAAGTACCTCTATATTGAACGCCAGATGTTATAAACTAGCTCAAAATACAGAAAGGCTACTGGCCTGCTGGTCTCTGCTATCGGGCCCCCAGCTATAGGCCATACTGTGTATAATTTTGCTTTTCTGTTGGTAAAGGAATCTCTTCTAGGTAGGCACTGCCTCCCAGCCCAGGAATTAGGTCCAGCTCAGGCTTCTATATAGGTGAAATTGCCTCCCAGCAAAACAAGATGGCATCCTGTGCAAACTTGCCAGTTGGTTGAGACCAGGCTCCCTGAAGAAAGAGAGGCCAAGACTGCCAAAATGCTCAAAGTCCACACCCTCTGCCACTGGGCCCCAGCCCCAGGAGACACTGTGCAAAATACCACCTCCTTACCAGAAAATCACTCTCCGCCTGGCAGGAGCCACCTCCCAACCTAAGAACCAAGTCTGGCCGGGGCCTCAGCCTGGGCTTCTCCATTTCCCAATAGGCCAGAGGAGCTGAGGTGTATAGCATCCAAAGCTAGGGTCTCAGAATGCGGCAATTATGCTTGCTGGTCCCACCAGCAGTGCGTCCGAGACCAGCAGCTAGTCAAGTCCCAGTTCTGCCTGCTGGCCAAGACAGAGGAAAAAAAAAAATGAAATGGTGAGTTACTTTCAGTCTGTGTAAGCCTCTGCTTGCCGAGAGTGGGGTTAGTGAAAGAGGGGAGGTTTTGAGTTCAGTGGTATGAAGTCCAAATTAACAGCCCTATGCCACCTCCTGGGGCTCACTAGGTGTCCATAAGTCTCTGTTTAATTATCATTTCAGGTCTTGGTTTCCAGAGGGATTTAGGGAGATGTGCATTTAGTCCGCCATCTTACCTCCACCTCTGAGTTGATAAAATAAATATTGAAAGCAAGGCATTTGTATGACATTCCGGACACTGAGGGTAGTACAATGACATTTCTGATGGCCTATCCAGAAAGAGTTCCAAAATTGCTTTGAAGATTAAACTAGACACTGGCATCAGTCCTTAGCTTCCTGGGGTGGGGTGAGGGTCTTCAAAAGTGACTGTAGTGATATTGAGCACTTCTTCTTGGATGAGTTCATGAACTTAATTGTCAGTCTTTGTACGTATCTTCCAAAACACTTAAAAAGCCATAGGAAGTACACAGACACACAGAAACACAGATATATATGAAAGCTGCTCTAAGCAGTTTCAGTCAGACCAGCACTAAAAACCAAACTCACTGCCATCAAGTCAATTCCAACTCAAAGTAACCCTATAGGACAGAGTAGAAAGGCCCCCTTAGGGTTTGCAAGGCTGCAAACCTTTTACATAAGCAAACTATCACATTTCTTCGAAGGTGAAAATAAGCAAGCAAATAATGCAAATTTAATAATACAGTGTAATACTGTAAATACAAAGTATACGGTCTATGAATTATAAAACATAGACCTTGAACATAGGAGATTTCATTGACCCCTCACAATCACCAGAAAATTACTACAAAACTTGATCTAAGGTTCTCTCTAAAGGGCCTTACTAACTTCCTCTTACCTTCTAAACAGTCCCTGTTTCTAACCTATATTCCTTTTCCAGTTTAAATCATTCCCTTGGGTTACTACTTTTAGAATCTAAATTATGACAGGCAAAAAGGTCATAAAGACTCTGTGAAAGTTCAGCAAAAGGCTGAAGTTTGAGAGCAGGCAGAAAGCAATTATATTACTCGCCAGGTACTAGCTGGTAGGGCCAGCATCTCCACACCCCTTGACAGCACCTCCCCTAAACATTTAATAATGACTGATTATAATATTGTTATTTTCAGGTCTAATTTCCATTCATGTGGTATTCTCGATAGTGATAAAAAATTATAATAAGAATATCTTCTAATCATCTCCTTCAGCTAATTTAAAAGTAAACATTCTAATATTACTTTTACATCTTCTTATGTCTGCATTAGATGTCATTATCTACTCCTGGTATTGGCCCATTATTTGAAATCAGGCCTTGATTACTGTATTGATATGTGTTCTGCTTTGCTTTGTTTTCTCTTTTCCCCAGACACATAGCTGGTAAATTTTTATTTAGTAAAAGTGATTCTGGAGCTAAACAGTGCCATTTCTTAGCAAAATTTTCTATATTATGCTTTTGCTTCTATATCCTACCCAGTCTATCTTTTCTATGTGCTTCTTTCTTGCTTGAGACCCCTATCCTAAAAGCTGACATTCATGCATTCCAGAGCCTCCTGTTTTCTTCAGCCAATCCAGCCATCACAGGTATTCCACTCTGTCATTAGATATTTACTATACGCACTCAGATTCTTGACAAAGACTGTAGAAAGGAGGAAAATATAGAATATGAACTGGACAATGCAAAAGCTTAGTAAACGTAGAAAATATGACCAAGCAGCTTCAGAATGGCAAATTTAAAAGTCTCCATCTATCTCAAAAGTTGAACTGCTTAAATTACAACTAAATGGAAAAGAAAAGCCACTTTCTGTACTGTATGTTTTGTACAAGAAGTTGAAATATGATAAAAGACTACTTTGTTTAATTGTAAGTACTTTGCAGCAATGTACACTTTACAAAAATAAGTGGAAGGAGAAGCCTGCAAAGAGAGATAATTTATTAAATGCATACAGAACAGTGGTTGTTCATCATCATGTACATAGTTTTTGGTGTTTAATTTCAGCCTACCTCTCTCTAGGTGAGTTTTTGGAATAAAAGAGCTGGAACGCTAAACTATATATGATTGCTTTTGTTTGTTTTTGAGCTACACCTACAAATTTGATTTAGACTTGCTCAGTTTTCCCTTATTCATATTGTAACATATTTGCCTTGTAGAACGAGCCTCCTTATGGAGCAATATCCCAAATTCAGTTATGCCTTGATTATAAAATGTCATGATTACAGTGGATGCAGCAGCTCCCTTGACAGCTGAGTTTCTGTGGTGTGGTTTGAGACTAATGTTTAGAAAATCAACCTACAGAGCATTTTTAACCCTTGTAGTCTGCTACGAGTCCAAATGACTCAGTGGTCTTGATTTTTGAAGTCTGCTGTAAGCAAGGACATATTATATAATATATTCCTCCCAATTTAAATTTGATGTTGTTGTTAATTACCACTGAGTTGGTTCTTACTCATACCATCCCTATGGGTCAGAGTAAAATTGCCCCATAGACTTTCCAAGGAGCACCTGGTAGTTTGAACTGCCAATCTCTTGGTTAACAGCCACAGCACTTCACCACTACACCACCATCAGCAAAAGCATAATCCAGAAAATTTCACTAAGAAATGGTACTGGTTAGCTCCAGAGTCACTTTTACTAAATGAAAAAGATACCAGCTGTGCATCTGGGGAAAAGAGAAAACATCAAATTAGTGGAATACAATTTGTCCTTTGTAACTGTTGTTTTTACAGAATAGTCTTCAATCTATTTTTGTTGTTGTTGTTAATTATTATTAATACTTGCAAGCTCTTGTATAATAAAAGCAAGTAAAAAACACAAAATTAACAATCATTGGTTATAAATTATTTGGTTTCTCTTGGGGGAGAATTTTCAGTCTAAAAATGACCTCCTAATGGCAAAAGTCAGTTATGTAATACATAGCTCACTACTAGAAAAATGCCTTTAATCTAATAAATCATTACTTAGGCTCTCTTCATATCAATTTATGAGTTAATTATTTAATTGATAACTAAAATAATCTAAGTGCTGGACAATCAGTATGTTATACTGTGGAGGCTTTCACATTGCAGGGATGCTGGAAGTTATGCCACCAACATTCAAGTAACAACAGGTTCACCCATAGTGGACAGGTTTCAGTTGAGCTTCCAGACTAAGGCAGGCTAGGAAGAAGGACCTGACAGCCTACTTCTGAAGAGAATTAGCCATAGAAAGCTCATGAATAGCAGCGGAACAACATAGAGTGTCAGCAAATGGGCCATCCTAGGCTGAAAATCTCTCAAAAGATGACTGGATGATGTCAGTTCCTTGTCAATATACTGTTATAGTCCACTTTGAATGATCTTGAGCAAAATTTTACTTGTCTATGATATTAATGATATTGTTCAGTAATTTCTGAATTCAGTAGAGTCTCCTTTCTTTGGAATGGGCATAAATATGGATCTCTCCCAGTCAGTTGGCCAAACAGCTGTCCTCCAAATTTCTTGGTACAGACAAGTGAGCACTTCCAGCACTGCATCTGTTTGCTGATGTTCCATCAATTCCTGGAGACTTGTTTTATCCTAGTGCTTTCAGTGCAGCTTCAACTTCTTCCTTCAGCACTGCTGCATCCTGATCACATGCTACCTCTTTAAATGGCTGAACATCAACCAGTTCTTTCTGGTGTAATGACTCTGTGTATTCCTTCTATCTAACGTATATTAAATAAATCACAAACTATGTTTAAAAAAAGAATAAACAGCTCTAAACATCCATTGATAATTGGAATGTAGAATGTATGAAGTGTGAATCTAGGGAAATTGTAGATTGTCAAAGATGAAACGGAATGCATAAACATCACTAATCTGAGCTGAAATTGATGGGTACTGGCCATTTTGAATCAGACAGTCATATGGTCTCCTATGCCAGGAATAAGTCTGAAGAGGAATGGTGTTACCATCGTCATCAAAAAGATCATTTCAAGGCTCCTTGGACACGAATGGATAGGACTTGGCGATGCAGAGTGACCATATATTGGATACACTTCATGGTTCTATGCATCTATTGGATATAATCCTGCTGACCTCTGGCTGGAGGAAGGAGAGTGGGTAGAGAGTAGGGGAAAGGAGACTGTTGGGAGGATGAGACATATATGGGGCAGAGAGGAATAGTGTGCTATCACCAGGCAGGGAGAGCAGTAGAAGTTGCATATTAGGTGGGCATGTAAATTTATATGGGAATGTACATTTTCACTCAGTCATAATAAAAAAAAAATGTCTTGATGTACAATACTGTCACTAATAGGATAATATCCATACACCGACAAGGAAAGTCAGTTATTATGACAGTTATTCAAATTTATGCACCAATCATGGAGGTCAAAGATGCAGAAATGGAAGATTTTTACCAGCATCTACAGTGTGAAATTGATCAAATGTGAAAGGAGGTACTGATAATTACTGGTGAATGGAATACAAAATTTGCAAACAAATTAAAAGGGTCGCTAGCTGGAGAATATGGTCTTGATGATAGAAATGATGCCAAAGATCACACGATAGAATTTTGCAAGACAAATGACTCTTCATTGCAAACACTTTTTTTTTTTTTCACCAACAGAAACAGCAACTATAGATATGGAAGAAACCCTAGTGTCACAGTGTTTATGTGTTATGTCTGCTAACCAAAAGGTGAGCAGTTCAAATATACCAGATGCTCTTTGGAAACTCTATAGGGAAGTTCTACTCTGATATCTAGGGCACTGCAAGTCAGAATAAACTTGATGGTAATGGGTTTTGGTTATACACATGGAATACAGAGCAATAAAATCAACTACATCTGTGGAAAGAGATAATGAAAAACCTCAGCATCATCAGAACAAGAACAAGACTGTGGCAGGAACACCAACTGTTCATACACAAGTTCAAATTGAATCTGAAGAGAATTAAAAGAAGCCTAGGAGAGCCATAGTATGAACTTGAGTGTATCCCATCTGAATTTAGATACCATCTCAAGAACAGATTTGATACACTGAACACTAATGACTGCAGGCCAGATGAGTTGTGCAATGACATCATGGATATTATACATGAAAAAAGCAAAAGATCATCAAAAAAGACAAGAAAGAGGAGGTGTGGCCAATATGGCAGACTAGACCCCTGTCTCCTCAATTCCGTCTGGGAACTAAAGCCAGGAATGATAACTGAATGGAGAAGCGGACATCCAGGGAGCCCTAGGACGTGGCATTGTATTGTCAGATTTGATTAGGGGCCTGTAATGGACTAAACTAACCCCCTCAAAGATGAGCCAGTGGCCACTGACCCCCACTTCTGCTGACTCACTGTATTGGGGGACCACAGGTACCAGTGCCTTCTTTGTTACCTGGGAGTTGGTGAGTCCACAAATATGCTGAACTGTAATGCTTAAGTAAACAAAGTATAGCGTAGCAGAGAGACGGTCCATGGGATAATCACATATTGAGAGCCTGGCTGCTGACAGAGGCCACCACTGCACCTTCACCCTGTTTCCTGAACTGCACCCCATCTTGGTTGGCTAGGAGGTAGAATCACCCAGCTGGGTGATTCCTGTGGCTGATTCTCAAGCACAGCAGCAGCCAACCTGGCAAATGCTTCTCCAGCAGGAAAATGTCATTTGAGACAATTCGTGTCTAGATTCGTGGGTGGGCCCTGGCAGAGGACCACAGAAACGCCTTAACATCTCCCTACTTTGCACCATGATGTAACATCTGGGGAGAACCTATGAGGTACTTTTATTGTCAGCCAGAAGGCGGGGCCTGCGACACCTGAGGCCTGAGTGTTTGGGGAAGCATTTAGACAGCTCCCTGCTTAGAAGTATGTTGTTGTTGTTAGGTACCATCGAGTCAGTTCCGACTCATAAAGACACTATGAACAGAAGAACGAAACACTGCCAGGTCTTGCATCATGTCCACAATCTTTCTATGTGTAAGTCCATTGTTGCAGCCACTGTGTCAATCCATCTCATCAAGGGTCTTCCTCTTTTTCACTGGCACTCCACTCTACCAAGCATGATGTCCTACTCCAGGGACTGATCTTTCTTCACAACATTTCCAAAGTTTGGAAGATGCAGTCTTGCCATCTTTACTTCTAAGGAGCACTCTGGCTGTACTTCATCCAGAATGGATCTGTTCTTTCGGCAGTCCATGGTACATTCAACATTCTTCTCCAACACCACAGTTCAAAGGCATCAATTCTTCTGTCTTCTTTGTTTATGGTCCAGCCTTCGCATGCATATGATGTGATTAAAAATACTATGGCTTGGGTCATTCGAATTTTAGTCTTGAAGGTGATATCCTTACTTTTGAATACTTTGAGGAGGTCCTTTGCAGCAGATTTCCCAACGCAATGCATCTTTTGATTTCTTGACTGCTGCTTCCAAGAGTGTTGATTGTGGACACAAGTGAAATGAAATCCTTGACAACCTCAATCTTTACTGGTCCAGTTGTGAAGATTTTTGTTTTCCTGATGTTGAGGTGCAATACATACTAAAGGCTGTGGTCCTTGATCTTCATCAGTAGGTGTCTCAAATCTTCACATTCAGCAAGTAAAGTGGTGTCGTCTGCATAACACAGATAGTTAAAGTCATCCTCCAATCCTGATGCCTTATTGTTTGTATAATCCAGCTTCTTGGATTATTTCCTCTGCATACAGATTAAAAAGGTGTGGTGAAAGGATATAACCCTGACACACACCTTTCCTGACTTTAAAACATGCAGTGTCCCCTTGTTCTGTTCACACAATTGCCTCTTGATCCATATACAGATTCCTTAAGATCACAATTCGGTTTTCTAGAATTCCCACTCTATGCAACATTAGCCATAATTTAGTATGATCCACACAGCAGAATGCTTTTGCATAGTCAATGAAACAGAAGTAAGCATCTTGCTGGCATTCTTCGCTTTCAGCCAACATCCGTCTGACATCGATGATATCCCTGGTTCCATGTCCTATTCTGAATCCAGCTTGAATTTCTGGCAGTGCCTTGTCAGTATGTTGTTGTAGTCACTTTTGAAAGAAAGATCTTGAGCAGGATTTTACTTGTGTGTGATATCAACGATGTTGTTCAGGGATTTCCACACTTGGTTGGATCACCTTTCTTTGGAATGGGCATAAATATGTATCTCTTCCAGTCGGTTGGCCAGGTAGCTATCCTCGAAATTTCTTGGCATAGACAAGAGAACACTTTCAGCAGTGCATTGATTTCTTGTAATATCTCAACTGATATTCCATTGACTCCTACAGACTTGTTTTTCACCAATGCCTTCAATGCAGCTTCAACTTCTTCCCTCAGTACCACTGATTCCTAATTGTATGCTACCTCTGCAGATAGTTGAACATTGACCAGTTCTTTTGGGTATAATTACTGTGTATTCCTTCCATCTTATTTTGGTGCTCTCTGGGTCATTTAACAGTTTCTCTGCTTAGAAGTATAGCCAATAGTACCCTTTTAAATAAGACCTGGAGATCTGACTGTTGAGAAGCCTGGGCAGCTACTCCTTCACCCTTCACTGACCCACATCATAGGGTCAGCTGACAGCCTTCAGTGATTCCGTAAGTAGGGTGCCATCTTGGCCAGCCAAGAGACAGAGGCTGCCACCCCAGAGAGTCTACCTGGGGCCATTCTTAGAACTACACCTCTTAGAACAATACCTCATCTCCTGTTGAAATAAGAGCAGAGAAATCAAACAGTTTCTAGATGGCATGCAGAAAACAGGCCATAGGTAACCATTTAAAAAAGTGGTCCACCGTGGCTCCAGAAAACTTCCAAAATAAAGAATCAAAACACTTCCCAGATGAAGACAACTTTCTGAAACTATTGGAGGTTGAGCGCAGAAGAATTATATACAGTGCCCTCCTAGGTATTAAACAAAATGCAGCAGAATAAATGAAAAATTAAGCAAGCTATTTGAACTGATGGAACATCAATAATCTGAGATCCAGCAGATCAATAACAAAATTACAGAATTAGACAACTTGATCCAAAGTGAAAAGAGCTGAATTGAGGACATGAAAATCAGACTTAGTGATCTTGAGGACAGAGCAACTGACACCAGCATTTATGAGGATAAATCAGAGAAAAGAACTAAGAAAAATGAAGAAACATGTGGGATTCTATTAAGAGGCATAATCTATGAAAAATGGGAGTTCCTAAACAAGGAGGGGTAGATGAGAATACAGACAGCATTGCTGTAGAGTTGTTGACAGAAACCTTCCCTGAAGTTATGAAAAAGGAGAACATAGATTTCTAATAAGTGTATCGAATGACATAAAAACTAAACCTCAAAAGAAATACATGAAGACATATCAAAATCAAGTTCAGTACAATGAAATGTAAGCAGATGCTTTGAAAGGCAATGAGGCTCAAAGCAATACTAGTATTCAGAGGGAAGCCCTGTAGCCTTTTGTCTCACTTCACTGCAGAAATTACGTTGGCAAGGGGGCAGTGGAAGGACACATTCAAAGCTTTGAAGGAGAAAAACTTCCAACCAAGAATTATATGTCCTGCAAAACTGTCTCTTGAATATGATAGTAAAATTAAGGAATTTTCAGATAAACAGAAGCTTACAGACTTTGTAAATACCAAACCACAACTATAAGAAATACTGATTCTTTGCTTAGATAAGCACAAAGATTGTGGACTCTGCTGCAATAAACATTTGTGTGCATGTATCTGTTCATGTGACTGCCCTTAATTCTGTAGGATATATTCCAAGCAGTGAGATTATTTGGTCAAACAGTACATCTATTTCCAGGTTTTAAGGAAGTGCCAGATTGCTTTCCAAAGAGGCTGTACCATTTTCCAATCCCACCAGCAGTGTAGCAGAGTTCCAGTTTCTCCATAGCCACTCCAGCATTCATTGTTTTGTGTTTTTTGGGTTGTGGTCAACCTGGTGGTGAGATCATATCTCATCATAGTTTTGATTTGGATTTCTTTAATAGCTAATGATCATGAGCATTTCTGCATGTGTCTTTTTGTTGCCTGGATATCCTCTTTAGAGAAGTGTCTGTCCATCTCCTTTACCCAGTAATTAACTGGGTTATTTATATTTTTTTTGTTGATATCTTGCAGTATCTCGTAGATTACTGAGACAAGACATCAGTCTGATATATAGTTGCCAAATATTTGTTCCCATTCTGTGTGTTGTCTTTTAAATATTTTGAAAAAGTCTTTGGATGAACAGAAGTGTTTCATTCTTAGTAGTTTCTATTTATCTGTTTTCTCTTCTGTTGATTACGCTTTATTTGTCAGATTTTGAAGCTTGCCTAAGTTGTATATTAAGATTTCAATTGTTGATCCTACTTTTTCTTCCGTGGTTTGTACCATTTTAGGTTTGATATTTAGGTCTTTTATCCAATTAGAGTTGGTTTTTGTGTAAGGTGTGAGATATGGGTCTTGTTTCCATTTTTTGCAGATGGATTTCCAATTTGGCCAACACCATTTGTTAAACAGAATACTGAGAGTGTTTGCTTAGACAAGCACAAACATTGTTGACATTGGAATTTGTGTTGGTATAATGTTGTATATGTAGATCACTTTGGGTACAATACACAGTTTCACAATGTTAAGTCTTTCTCTCTATGAGCAGGGTAGGTTTCTTCATTTATGTACGTCTCCCTTAGTTTCTTGCAGGAAGGTCTTGTAGTTCTCTTTGTATGTGTCCCTTATTTCTCTAGTTAAATTTATTCCTAGGTACTCTATCTTCTTGGGAGCTCTAGTAAATGGTATTGATTTGGTGATTTTTTTTTCTTTTATTTTTTATTAATTACAATAAAAGAACAAAATTTCTAACATCTATCAATTAACTCACCCACAATAATCCCCCAGCCCCCACCCACCCGTGTAACCAACACAGTCATTTTCTCCTATGGATAATTCTCCTGTTCAGTCCTTATAACATGAGTCTTATGCAAAATTTGTCCTTTTGACACTGACTGATTTCACTCAGCATGATCTCTTCCAAGTGAGACCATGTTATCAGATGTTTTCTAAAACTGTCATTGTTTTGCATCATAGCATAGTGTTTCACTGAGTATATGTACCATAGTTTGCTCATCCATTCATCTGTTGATGAACATCGGGATTGATTCCAACTTTTTGCTATTGTGGACTGTGCTGCAACAAACATTCTTGTACATGTGTCTGTTCATGTGACAACCTTTGTTTCTGAAGGATAAATTCCTAGCAGTGGAATTACATGATCAAATGGTATATCTATCAATATCTTTTTAAGGAAGCTTCAGACTTTTCCAAAGAGATTGTACTATTTTACAATCCCACCAGCAGTGTAGGAGAGTTCCAATTTCTCCACAGCCTGTCCAGAATTTGTTGTTTTGTGTTTTTTGGATCATGGCCAACCTTGTTGGATGATATCTCATTGTAGTTTCGATTTGAATTTATTTAATAGCTAATGACCGTGAGCAATTCTGCATGTGTCATCCAGCTGTCAGGATATCCTCTTTAGAGAAATGTCTGTCCATAGCTTTGCCCATTGCTTAATTAGATTATTTATGCTTTTCTTGTTGATATTTTGTAATACTTCATAGCTTATGGAGATCAGACTTTGGTCTGACACAGAGTTGCCAAATATTCTTTAGGATTCTCTGCATATACAATCATATCATCTGCAAATAGGGAGCTTTTTACTTCTTCTTTGCCTATGCAGATGTCATTTACTTCTTTGTCCTGTCTAATTGCTCTGGCCAGGACTTCTAGTAAAATGTTGACTAGGAGAGTTGAGAGTGGATGTCCTTGTCTACTTCCCATTCTCAAGGGGAATTCTGAATAACACAAACATTAAGTTTATACTTAAGGAGGCAATGTAGGATGCAGCGTCCAGAATCCTACTCACTTAGGGAAGTCAATAAGCTCAGTCAAAGCTACATTATTAAATGCAGGAATCCAGTGATAATAACATGAAAACTATGACATCATCACATTAAAAAAAAGGCTATATTACAATAGTCATAACCCTTTCAGATGGAGAGGAAATTAAACATATATGCAGAAGTTAAAATCTGATTTAGATTTAGAATAGTAAGGGAGGTCTTAGGGATAGCAGCAAAACAAAATAACAATGTGACATATCAAAACAAGAAGCATAATACAGGAGTCTCAACAAACACAAAACCAACCCTGAAAAAGATGATAAGTCAACCCATAGTAACAATGACCCAGAACAGAATAATAAGAAAAACATAGAAACATGAACAACACAAAATAAAAGCACCAAAATGACAACACTAAACACATACCTCTCAATAATTACACCCAATGTAAATGGACTGAATGCTCCAGTAAAGAGACAGTAAGTGACATTGTGTATCAAAAGACATGACCTGGCTAGTGTTTGCTTACAAGTAACACACCTAAACTCAAAGATTTGAACAAATTGAAAATGGAAGGGTAGAAAAAATATACATCAAACCAAAAACATACAAAGAAGAGCAGGAGTGCCATTACTAGTCTCAGATAAAATACACTTTAAAGTAAGATCCACCATTGGACAAAGACGGTCACTATTTATTGTTAAAAGTTTCAACTCATGAGAAAGATAATAATATTAAACATCTATGCACCCAATACCAGATCATGTAAATACATAGAAGAAACACTGACAACACTGAAAAATGAGATAGATCACTCCATGATAATTAGTTAGAGACTTCAACACTCCACTTTCAGTAATGTACAGATCATCCAGAGAAAGCTCAGTAAAGATGCAGAAGATCTCATTGCAACAATCAATGAACTAGACGTTATCAACACGTAGAGAAGTTTTCACCCATCAGTAGACAAATACACCTTCTCCAATGCACATGGAACATTTTCCAAAATAGACTGTGTTAGGACATAAAGCAAGTCTCAACAAAACACAAATAATTAAATTATTGTAAGACATCTTATGCAAATGATCTTGAAATCGTTGAATTATTGTAAAACATCTGCTGATGATCTTGAAATCATTAGCAAAAAAATCATAGACAGAAATTGGAACTCATGGAAACTGAGCAACACCTTGCTCAAAAAGTCATGGGTTACAGAGGAAATCAATGGTGAACTAAAGAAATTTATGAAATCAAACGAGAACGAAAACATATCTTACCAGAACCTATAGGACACAACAACAGCAGTGTTCAGAAGTCAGGTTATCGCTATAAATGCACACATCTGGAAGGAAGAAAGGGCCTAAACTAAAGAATTAACCCTACAGCTTGAACAAGTAGAAAGAGAGCAACAAAGGAACCCTTCTGGCACCAGAAGAAAAGAGATAATAAATATTAGAGCAGAATGAAATAAATTAGAGACTAGAAGAACAATTGAAAAAATTAACAAAACCAAAAGCTGGTTCTTTGGAAAGAGCAACAAAATTGATAAACCACTGGCTAAACTTACAAAAGAAAACAAGAGAGAAACACACATAACCTGAATAAGAAATGTGATGATAGATGTCACAACACCCCCGCCAAAAAAAAAACCAGTGTTGTCATGATAGACCCAAATGAAATCAAAAGTATCTTAACAGTATTCTACAAAAGACTATACTCTTAACAGATTTGAAAACCTAGAGGAAAGGGACAAATTTCTAGATTGATATCACCTTCCAAAATTATCACAAGGAGTAGTAAAACAACTTCATAACCCCATCACAAATGAAGAGATTAAAAAAGTCTTCAAAAAACTGCTGTCATAGGTTGAATTGCATCCCCCCCAAAATACATGTAGCCATGTGGCTGGGATATGATTCCCAGTATCTTGTGACTGTCCCCCATTTTGTGGTTTCCCTAAACTGTATGTTAAAGGATTAGGGTGGGCTGTAAATTCCTGCATAGGATTATTTTCCTGCTCTGCTGTAGGGGGAGTTTCTCTGGAGTATGGCTTGCCCCACACTTAATACTTTCAGCCTGCAAGAGACAAAAGGAAAGAGAAACAAGGAGAATTAAGAACCTTGCACCATCAAGAAATCTGCACTGGGAGAAGAGCGCATCCTTCAGACCTGAGGTTCCCGCACCAAGACGCTCCCTGGACAAAGACTGATGTAATACCAGACTTTCCTCCAGAGCCGACAAGGGAAAAGCCTTTCTGTGGAGTGGACACCCTGAATATGGACTCGCAACCTACCGGACTGTGTAAGAATAAACCTTCCTTTGTTAAAGCTATCCACTCTGTGGTATTTCTGTTAGAGCAGCCCTAGCTGACTAAAACAGCTACCAACCAAAAAAAAAGTCATGGCCCAGATGGCTTCACCAGAGAATGCTACCAACCTTTTAGAGAAGAGTTAACTCCAATACTAATCAGACTATTTCATTCCATAGAAAGGGATAGAATACTCCCAAATTCATTCTATGTAGCCAGCACAACCCTGATACCAACACCAGGGAAAGATCCCACAAAAAAAAGAAAATGACAGATCAATAACACTCATGAATCTGACGCAAAAATCTTCAACAAAATCCTAGCCAAAAGATTCAACAGTATATCAAAAAAATAACTTACCACTACTTGTTCAAATATGTTAGAGTACAGTCTTTTGTAGAAAACTGTTAGGATACTTTTGATTTCATTTGGGTCTATCGTGACATCTACGAGTTGGAATCGGCTTGACAGCACTGGGCTTTTTGGGCAGGGGTATTGTGACATCTACCAAGTTGGACTCATACCAGGGATTCAAGGTTAACTCAACATCAGAAAAACTATTAATGTGATCGGCCGCAGAAGTAGCAAAAAGGATAAGTATTACTTGATTTTTTCAATTGATGCAGGAGAGGCGTTCATCAAAGCCCAATGGTCATTCATGCTAAAAACTCTCTGAAAAAATAGAAATAGAGGGGGAAATTCCTCAATGCAATGAGAAACACCTAAGCAATACCAACCACATACATCACACTGAAAGGAGAGAGACTGAAAGAATTTCTCTTGAGGATGGGAACTAGACTAGGATGCGCACTGTCACCACTTCTGTTCACTCAACATTGTACTAGAGGTTCTAGCCAGAGCAGTCAGAAAAGACAAAGAAATAAAGGGCATCCACATCAGCAAAGTAATAAAAATCTCCCTATTTGCAGAAGATATGACTGCATACCCAGAGAATCCTAAAGAATCCATAAGTAGACCACTCATACCAATAGAAGAGTTTAGCAAAGTATCAGAATACAAGATAAACATAAGTAAATCAGTAGGATTCCTTTATACCAACAAAGACATCATTGAAGAAGAAATCACCAAATCAATACCATTTACTAGAGCTCCCAAGAAGATAAAGTACCTAGGAATAAATCTAACTTGAGAGATAGGAAACCTATACAAAGAGAACTACAAGACCTTACTGCAAAAAACTAAGAGAGCCTTTCATAAATGGAGAAACCTACCCTGCCTGTGGAGAGGAAGACTTAACATTGTGAAAATGTCTATTGTACCGAAAGCAATCTACATGTACAGTCCAATCCTAATACAAATTCCAGTGTCATTTTTTAATGAGATGGAGAAACAAATTACCAACTTTGTCTGGAAAGGGAAGAAACCTTGGATAAGTAAAGCACTACTGAAGAAGAGGAACACCATGGGAGGCCTCACACTGCCTGAACTTAGAATCTATTACACTGCCACAGTAGTCAAAACAGCCTTACATTGGTACAAAAAGAAACATATAGACCAATAGAATAGAGTTGACACCCAGAGATGCCACCATCCTTTTATGAACAGTTGATGTTCAACAAAGACCCTAAGATTTTATACTAGAGTAAAAACAGTCTCTTTAACAAATGGTGCTGGCAAAATTGGATATCCAGCTATAAAAAACCAAAATAAGACCCATATCTCACAACTTACACAAAAACTAACTCAAAATGCATTGAAGACCTGAATACCAAACTTGAAACAATAAAGATCACGTAAGAAAAAATAGGGCCGATAATGGAAGTTTTAATACACAGCTTAGACAGACTTCAAAATCTCACAAACCAAGCCCAATCAACAGAAAATAGACAAATGGTAGCTACTAGGACTCAAACACTGTTGCACATCCAAAGACTTTATCTAAAGAGTTAAAAGACTACTTAGAGAATGGGTAAAATATTTGGCAACTACACTTTGGACCAATGTCTGATCTCCATAATCTTCAGGGTACTGCAAAATATCAACAAGAAAAATGTAAATAACTCAGTTAAACGATGGACAAAGGAGATGGGCAGACGCCTCACTAAAGAAGACATCCATGCAGCCAAATGACACATGAGGAAATGCTCAGAATCATTAGATGTCAGAGAAATCCAAATCAAAACTACAATGAGATACCACCTCACCCCAAAGAGATTGTCTATAATCCAAAAAAGGCAAAACAACAAATGCTGGAGAGGCTGTAGAGGGATTGAAACTCTACTACACTGCTGGTGGAATTTCCCAATGGTACAGCATTTTTGGAAAACAATCTGGCACTTCCTCAAAAACCTGGAAATAGATACACCATTTGATCCAGTAATCCTACTTCCTGGAATTTATGCTACAGAAAAAAAAGGCTGCCACATGAACAGTCACATGCACACAAACGTTTATTGCAGCACAATCCACAACAGCAAAAAGATGGAATCATCCTAGATGCCCATCAACAGAAGAATGGATAAATAAACTACGGTACATACATTCAGTGGAACACTGTGCAATGATAAAAAAAAAAAAAAAAAAAAACAATGATTTTAGCAAACATCTTGTTTCAATTGGAATACACTATGCTGAGTGAAATCAGTCAGGAGCAAAGGGACAAATATCGTACGGGACACCTGCTGTAAGTACTTAAAATTAGACTTTTGTACAAAAGAAAAGACACTTTGATGGCTACAAGGGCATGGCAAGAGTTGATCATAGATTAGATAGTTGATAGAAATTTGGTTAGGGGAAGCAGTGACAGAGCACAGTAGAAAGCAGATCAACTTAACTGGACATTGCCATAAACTGAAAGCTCTTCTAACCTCAATCCAATATTGCAAGGATAGAGCATCAGGGGTGGGGTCTGGGAACAGTTTTCTCAGGAGACACGGAGGTCAACTGGCATAATTAGCCTATTGCTAAGAGAGTCACCTGCACCCCACATTGGTGAGTGATGTCTAGTGTCTTAAAACCTAGCAAGCTGCCATCTGAAGTACACCAGATGGTCTCAACTCAGCCAAAACAGATGATCACTAAGAGCACCAAAGACATGAGGAAAAAAGAGCCCAGAAGACAGAAGGACCCATGTAATGGGACACTATATCAACATGTGACCATAAAATCCAAATGGTTCCCAGCCCCCACCAACGACAGCAACGATGAGGCACACGATGTTGAGTCCTGTAGTGACATGAGAAAAAGAGGGGTGCAGCTCAAAACTCTACTAAAAGACCACAAGTGATGATCTGATGGCCCAGGGATACCCTGGGAGTGTGGCCCCTAGAACTGCTGCTGCCCCTGTCTAGAAAACACCACTGGGGTCAACTCTTTGGATAAAAATAGACTAGACTCGGAGACACAATGTGACCATATGGTGGGTGTACTTTATGGTTCTATGCCTTTATAGGATGCTGTCCTACTTGTCTCTTTCTAGATGGGAGGGAAGTGAATGGAGCGGAGAAGGAAGGAGATTGTTAAGGGGATACAACAAGTATAAAATGAAAACAAGAAGCCGAAGAGATATAGATAGTTGGGCATGCAAAATTGATTTGGACAGTACCCTGTCACAATAAAAAAAAAAGAGAAGTAATAAAAGGGCAAGTTAGATGTGTGAAGATACTCTAAAACTTGCTCTTGAACTTTGAGTAGCTAAAACAAAAGGAAGAAGTAATGCAGAATACATAATCATTATATCAGAAAGGACTGGTTCAACTTTAACCACTTCAAGAGGTAGCGTATGATCTGAAATTAATGGTACTGAAGGAAGTAGTAAAGCTGCACTGAAGCCATTGGTGAGAAAAATGTTTCCAGGAACAGATGGAATATCAATTGAGATTTTTCAACAGACAGATGCAGTGCTGGAAGTGCTAACTCATCTATGCCAAGAAATTTGGATGATAGCCACCTGACCAACTGACTAGAAGAAATCCGTATTTGTGCCTATTCCTAAAATGGTGATCCAGCCTAATGTGGAAATTATAGAACAATATCATTAGTATCACATACAAGTAAGATTTCTGCTCAAGATCATTCAAAATTCGCTACAGCCATATATTGACAAGAAACTTCAGAAATGCAAGCCAGATTCAGATGAGGATAGGAAACCAGGATATCATTGCCGACGTCAGATTGATCTTGACTGAAAGCAGAGGATACTAGAAAGATGTTTACCTGTTTTTCAGTGACTATGCAAAGACTGCGTTATGCAGATGACACCACCTTACTTGCTGGAAATGAAGAGGATCTGAGACATCTATTGAAGAAAATCAAGCACCACAGCCTTCAGTATGGATTGCAACTCAACATTAGGATAACAAAAATCCTACAAGTGAACCAGTAAGCAACATTATCATAAATGGAGAAAAGATTGAGGCTGTCAAGGATTTCATTTTACTTGGGTCCACAACCAATGCTCATGGAAACAGCAGTCAAGAAATCAAAAGACACATTTCTTTGTGAATCAGCTGCAAAAGACCCCTTCAAAGTATTCAAAAGCAAGGATGCCACCTTGAAGACTAAAACGTGCCTGACCCAAGCCATGGTATTTTCAGTTGCATCACATGCATGCAAAAGCCATGAACAAAGAAGACAGAAGAAGAATTGATGCCTTTGAACTGTGGTGTTGAAGAGGAATGTTGAATGTACCATGGACTGCCAAAAGAACAAACACATCTGTTCCGGAAGAACTACAATCAGAGCGCTCCTTAGAAGTAAAGATGGCAAGACTGCATCTTACATACTTTGGACATGTTGTGAAGAAAGATCAGTCCATGGAGTAGGACATCATTCTTGGTAGAGTGGAGTGTCAGTGAAAAAGAGGAAGACCCTTGATGAGATGGATTGACACAGTGGCTGCAACAATGGACTTAAGCACAAAAACAATTGTGGACATGATGCAAGAACTGGCAGTGTTTTGTTCGGTTGTTCATAGGGTCTCTATACACTGGAACCAAATTGATGGCACCTAACAACAATGTGAAAAGGTATTTGACTTAATACGGATCATAACAAGTTATGGATAACACTGAAGAGCCAGGAAATTCCAGAACACATAACTGTGCTCATCAGGAAGTTAAGTGTTAAGTGGTCAAGGGGCAATCTTAAAAATAGAACAAGGGGACACTGCATGTTTGAAATCAGGAAAGTGTGTTTAAGGATTGTATCCTTTCACCACACCTTTTCAGTTTGTATGCAGAACAAGTAATCAATCCATTTCATTGAGCATCTTCCTCAATTTTGCTGCTACTTTGCCAAGCATAATGTCTTTCTCCAGGGACATCAAGAAATGCTTCAAGTCCTCTTCACATTCAGCAACCAATACTGTGCTATCTGCATGAAGTAGGTTGCCAATGAATCTTCCTCCAACCGTGGTGTCATATTCTTCTTCATATAGTCAGTCTACTTAGATTATTTACACAGTGTAAAATTTTAAGGTGTATTGCAGAAGGATACAGCCCTGATGTACACCTTTCCTTACTTTCATGGCGCATTATTGCCTTATTCTGTTCAAAGGACTGCCTGTTAATATATGCGCATGTTCCTCATGAGAATAGTTAAATGTTTTGGAAATCACATTCTTTGCAATGTCATCTGTAATTTTTTATGACTCACACAAACACCTTTGCATGGTCAATGAACCACAAATAAACATCTTTCTAATATTCTTTGTTTTTAGCCAAGATCCATCCGACATCAGCAATGATATCTCGGTTCCCCATTGTTTTCTGAATCTGGCTTGAATTTCTGGCAGTTCCTGCTGCTCTGTTGGGCTGCCTTGATGCTTTGCTGCGGCTTCACTTGGCTGGCAGAAGTGGGCTCCCCTGCAGGTGCAGATTTGCTTCTTGCTGAGGTAGCTGTTTCTCATCCCCCCCTCCTTGTCACCCAGTCTGCTCTCAACTTTTCTCCTGATATTCAGAACTCCTAGAATGTATTATATAGTCCATTCAGTTGTTTCTCTGGTTCTTTGTTGTTAGAAGAATCAGAAAAATAGCATGGCTACTCTACCATCTTAGCCCCATCTCTCAGAATAAATTCTTAGTAGTTAGCCTTTGTATATTAATTTTCAAAACTACAAGTTATTTTCCTTTATAAAAATTAGAAAACCTAGTAGCATAAATGGTTTAGTGCTACAGCTGCTAACCAAAAGATCTGCAATTCAAATCCACCAGGCATTTCTTGGAAACTCTATGAGCTCATTCTAATTCTTTCCTATAAGGTCACTGTGAGTCAGAATTAAAATGCTGACAATGAGTCTGGCTTTTTTTAAAATAAAATAAAATAAAATTTTGTTAGTCTTTGATAGCGTTCCTGTTAACTGGAAAGGCTAGATGTTCTCAGTTAATCTGTAGTTTTTCCTGTCTCAGCCATTTCTCAAAGGAGTCTTGGTTTCTTTTAGCAGGAAATGACATTTATAACTACAGATTATGTGGTGGATATGACTTTTTTTTTTTGGCCAACTTGTAATTTCTCCTCAGACTTTACCAGTATAAAAGCTAGAATATGTGGATTTCTAGTCAGAGCTAAAACATATCACAAGTTAACACAAGTTCGTGCTAGTGTTTCCAATTCAGATTCAGGACTGCACGCTACTTACTTAGCTTTGGTTACATTACCTCTGACCTTATTGTTCCTAATGAGGAAATTACTCATTCTTTTAGCACATACTACATAGCAAGTAGCCTCAGAGAAAATAATATCAGCATTGTCTTCAACAATATCCAACTCATAATGGCCCTAAAGGACTAGGTAGAACTGCCCCCTGGTGTTTCCAATAAGAAAGGAGTGGCTGATGGGTTTGAACTGACTACAGTTTGGTTAGCAGCTGAGTTCTTACACATTGTGACATCTTTGACAGGTGACTAATAAATTAGTTAAAATTGTATTTTGTTTTGTATTGCAATTCACATTTTTCTTATGATATACTAGAGTAACATTAAAATATTCCTATTGCAGACACTTTGAAATAATTCTTCTTGGTTCAGTTGTGCTCCCAACATGATACATAGATGTATTTGTTTCATTTGCCTACTTTTTGGAATATTGTCTTGTTTCATAATTATAAAAACAACACATACTTTCAAAGTTTAATGTATTACCGCAAATTCCAAAGACTCTAGCTTCTATTCTCATCCTCTTCCTCTTTTCCATTTCCTCCCCACAATGGTAGCTGTCTGTTTCATCTTATGGGTTATTCTTTCATTCATTTTCTTGTAAATATATGCAAAATGTTGAGTATGTTCACATGCACAGTTTTTTTATAAACAAAGTTAAATTATGTTTTTAATCCACATATTGAATTCAGATCATTACTCACAGCAGCATGTGCTGATACCCCCATTTTTTTTAAAAGCTACCTATAATCTTCTGTATAGATCTATCAGAGGTTTTTCAATCAGTCCCCTATCAATGAACATTTGGATTGTTTCCATTCTCTCCTATTAAAAAAAATCAGTTTATAGTGAGTGGTATCATACATATGTCCTTGAAATAGATTCCTAGAATTGGATTATTTGAATCAAAGGAAAAATTCACATGTAGATTTAGTATATATTGGTGCATTCCTCATTTTGCATTTCCACTGCTAATAATTTTTCATAGTCTAAATGACAAAGTATGTTGTCAAATTTGAATTTCGCCAATATATTAGGTAAGTAATGACATATCACTATATTTAAAATTTTCAGTTGTCTCATCAGGACTACATTTGAGGATTATTTTACACAGTGAAGGGTTATGGACATTATTTTATTCTGTTACATATATGTTCATATTCCTATCCCATTTTCCATAAAGTTTTTTATTTTATTATATTCTTGTCTCTAGAAAATTATTTTCCTATATTAGGTACGTCAGTCTTTTGTCAGTGGTGTGTTATAAATCAGAGTAAGACCTCATTGCCACATTTAAATCTTCAGTATCAATGCTACTGAGAAGAAAGACAAACATTCATGAAAATTAATTTTCCAGAACAAAAGTGAAGAAGTGCAAATATAAGCCTTAAAGCTGATGGTTGCTTAAATTTATAAAACAAGACATATGAGTCTGCAAGGTAGGAAAATTGAAATTCCCCTACCAAAGAGAAGACCCAAATTCCTGCAACTTAGATTTTATGGGTGTTTTAAAGAAGAAGAGATGGTGTATCACTTCATTTTTCTTTCCATTGAAAGACATAATGATGAAGGTAACCAGAAAGGAGACTATAAAGTGCTCATATGAACAGAAAACACTGAAAAATCACAAAATATTTATAAGTCTGCCAATGACTTTCTGTAACTGCAATGTAGAAAAAAAGAACTCCTCAAGCAAGCAGGTGCAAATACACTTGAAGTTTTCAACCTCATTAATACAAGAAGGCTTTTTAAAAGTCAGACAGGGATTTTTGAGTGAAAATTGTGAAGACAAAGTCCCATTAGTTTTATAATTTTGGTTCTGATAGGAGCTTGATTTTATTGATAATACTATTTAATAAACTTTTTAATTTTTTTGTTTTATCAAAATTAAAGAAAATCATAATCTGGATTACCTGAGGAAATATCACTAAATGTTGTTGTTAGCCTTGATAATATTAAAGATTGAATTAAAATTCTGTTTTGAATTAGAGATGTATGCTTTATTCCAAATGTAATGTGACTTTTAGTTAAATTTTATTTCACTTTCTGATAGGACGAAAGTCAGATATTCCTATGACCTTCAAGTTGCATTTTGCTGTAAAGTCTAGATGTTGCAATATGCTAATACATAAAGAATGTAAGTTAGAGAAGCATAGACCTTGTATTTCTTCTAAGTCGGAGTGTCCTACTCAACCCCCTAATTGCAATATATGAATGAATGTCAGTTACATTATAAGGCCATACACACAGTGCTATATATTAGAATAATTTAGTTCTCTCAGTTTCAGAATATTGTGATTTTTCTCATGTAATAAGTTGCTCCTTTTGAAAAATTTCCAATGAAAATCTGAAAATAAACTCCTAAATGTCACCCTTTGTTACAGTAAGTCAGATAGTATTAGTAAATTTTGTGTAGATGATCAATGATTTTGTACTCACTCCCTCTTAATAATACAAGTTCTTACATTTTAACGATGAAGCCCAGATGAATATTAGTGACTATAAATTGCTAGAATTAGAAGTAAAAACCCAAGCCTGACCAACTCTAGTGCTCCCCCTAGCTATCATCTCTTTATTATGTATAATACAATTAACTCTTTATTTTTCTAATCTCGGAACTCAAGGGCAGCAGATGAAAGGATATGACTCAAAGGTGATAATTATAAAAGCAATAAGAACTCTCTGGCCAAAGAAACTCTACAATTGGACAATCTGATATGAGTCGCTTATATTAGTACCCACAGAGGTCCTTTATTCATTTGTGTTCATTAAAGCCAAGTGCCGTCGAGTCGGAGCCGACTCATGGCGTTAGTGGTTCTTAATATATCAAAAGAAAGTAAAGAACAGCCACAGTTAACATAAAAGACAGATTGAAACACAAGCATCTCAATGGTCAAGGTTGCAAAGTATCATTTTGATGGCCTAAGAGCACCACTGTGTGCAGGTGACATATGCATCTGAAGTTGTTCCCTCAACATTGCATATGTTTTTGGTCCAACATTACACATTACAATGTGCTCTTCATGATAATTAATGAGGGTCGGACCAAGTTCTGAAACAGCACAAAACTGAATGGGTCTCTGGACCCTAATATCCATAGCTTTACATTGTCATCAATGGAGTTCTAATCCCAATGGTAACAAATCAACAAAATAACTTTTTAGATGAAATGATTTAAAATCAAAAGTTGAATTCTAACTTTAATGTTGTGTGCAGCTGCTGTCTCTTTCATAAAGTATTTTCAGTACAGTGAGTGGAAATATAGTATCATGATTGAACGGTTCAATTTGATTTCAATAGTGGTAAACTTTTTAGAAAGGTTTTATGTACTCCTTATGCTGAACGGGAAATTGTAAAGCAGTGAGAGGTGCACTGGGACTGGAGTCACGAAAACCTTACTAAAAGTAGGGGCTCCCTTAGACCTCAGAGAGTTGATTTCATCTCCTAGAACTTCATTTTCCTTATTTCTAGAATTGATGTTGTCTCCTCTTCTTAGTACTGCTTTCACCTTTACTTTCATTTGCCTCAAATCCTTTCGTTGTCCAGTCATATGTCCTGGTACTAAGAAGGTGTTCCCAATTTTCATTTTTAAAATGACATTTTGATTTTCTTTCCCTGTTTCCTTAAATATAGCATTTATATTTCACTTGTATGTTGTATATTTCTCTGACTGAAATGTAGGTTGTTTGAAGAAAATGACCATTGTCCATTTTTTTAATTGCCTTCTCTTCTGCATCTAAAATAGCCCATGCTACACAGCAGCTGTTGTGGACTGTGCTGCGATGAACATTCATGTGCCTGTATCAGTTGATGTGAATGACCTTGATTCTGTAGGATATATTCCAGCAGTGGAATTACTGTGTCACTTGTATATCTGTATCCATTATTTTAAGGTTGCTTTCCAAAGAGGTTGCACCATTTTGCGATCCCACTAACAGTTTAGGAGAGTTCCAATCTCTCCACAGCCTCTCCAGAATTTAGCGTTTTGTGTTTTGGAGATCATGGCCAACCTTGGTGGGGTGTGATGGTATCTCACTGTACTTTTTATTTCAGTTTCTTTAATAGCTAACGATCGTGAGCATGTCTGCATGTGTTTTTTGGCTGCCTGGATCTCGTCTTTAGAGAAGTGTCTGTCCATTTCCTCTGCCCATCACTTAATTGGATGATTTATCTTTTTCTTATTGATATTTTGTAGTACCTTATAGATTATGGAGATCAGGTGTCGGTCTGACATAGAGTTGCCAAATATTTCTTCCCATTCTGTAGGTGGCCTTTTAATTCTATTAATAAGGTCTTTGCATGAGCAAAAGTGTTTGATTCTTAGTAGTTCCCATTTATCTATTTTCTGTTCTTTGTGGTTTGACAGATTTTGAAGTCTGTCTACATTGTATATTAAACCTTCCATTGTTCCTACTTTTTCTTGGATGAGCTTTATTGTTTTAGACTTGATATTTAGGGCTTTTATCCAGTTTGGGTTGGTTTTTGTATAAGGTGTAAGATATGAGTCTTGCTTCAATTTATTGCATACAGATACCCAATTTTGACAGCATCATTTGTTGAAGATACGGTTGTGACCCCAGTTTAATGTCTTAGGGCCTTCGTAGAATACCAGCTGTTCATAGGCAGATGGTGTCATCTCAGGGATCTCAATTCTGTTCCAGTGATCTATCTGTCTGTTCTTGTACCAGTACCAGGCTGCTTTGACTAATAGGTTCTAAGGTCGGGTAATGAGAGGCCTCCCAGTGTGTTTTTCTTCTTTAGCAGTGCTTTACTTACCAGGGCTTCTTCCCTTTCCAGACAAAGTTGGTAATTTGTTTCTCCATCTCATTAAAAAATGTCACTGGAACTTGTATCAGGATTGCATTATATTAAGTAGATTGTTTGGGGTGAAATATGCTTTTTCACAATGTTAATTCTTCCTATCCATGAGCAGGGTAGGTTTCTCCATTTATGTAAGTTTCTCTTAGTTTCTGGCTGTAAGGTCTTGTAGTTCTCTTTGTATAGGTCTGCTATTTCTCTTGTTAGATTTATTTCTAGGTACCCTTTTTTTTGGTTTTATGATTTTTTTATTATGATTGAGTGAAAATGTATATTCCCATATAAATCTACCTGCCCCCATATATGCAGCTTCCACTGCTCTCCCTGTCAAGTGACAGAACACTATTCCTCTCTGCTCTATATATGTCTCATCCTCTCCTTTCCCTTAAGCTCCACCCACTCCCCTTCCCCCAGCAAGAGGAAAGCAGGATGATATCCTATAGATGCATAGAACCATAAAGTGCATCCAGTATATGGTCACTCTGTATCTCCAAGTCCAATCCATTCATACCAAAAGAGTGGACCTTCGTTATGATTTATGGGCAAGGGCAGCATCAGGGCCAGAGGCCATGCTCCAAGGGGAACCCCGAAGCTGCTGCACCATCAACCATGGTCTTTTACTGGAGATCTCAGGGTGCACCCCTTTTTATTCTTGTGTTGCCAGTGAGACTCAACTTTGTGAGTTCCATCGTGGCTATCACTGGTGGTGGCTAGGCACCATCAGGTTCTCCCGGTCCCAAGTCTATGTAGGTATCCACTCACGTGGGTCTCTCTATCTTCTGGGGTGTCTTTACCACATGTCATTTTGGTCCTCAGTGAGCATCCATTCCTGCTGAATTGGGACCATTTGCTGTGCCCTCGGATGGCAGCTTAGCAGCTTTTAAGACCCCAGACACCACTCACCAATGTGGGTGCATAGATATTCCTAGGTACGTTATCTTCTTAGGGGCTATAGTAAATGGTATTGAGTTCTTGATTGTTCTTCAATGATGTCTTCATTGGTATAAAGGAATCCTACTGATTTACTTATGTTTATCTTGTATCCTGGGACTTTGCTGAGCTCTTCTATCAGTCTGAGTAGTTTCCTTACGAATTCTTTGGGATTCTCGGCATATACAATCATATCATCTTCAAATAGGGAGATGTTTGCTTCTTGTTTGCTGATGTAGATGCCCTTTATTTCTTGGTCTTGACTAACTGCTCTGGCTGGTACTTCTAGTACAATGTTGAAGGTGAGAATAGGCATCCTTCTCTAGTTCCTGTTCTCAAGATAAACTGTTTCAGCTTCTCTCCATTCAGGGTGACATAGACTGTTCGCTTTGTATAAATGCCCCTTATTGCATTGAGAAATTTGCTGTCTATTCTTATTCTTCTGAGAGTTTTTAGCATGAATGGGTGTTGGGCTTTGTCAAATGCCTTTTCTGCATCAATATACAAGATCGGGTGATTCTTGTCTTTTGCGTTACTTATGTGGTTTATCACATTAATTGTTTTTCTGATGTTCAGTGAGCCTTGTATCCCTGGTATGAATCCAACTTGATGACGGTAGATTATTTTTTGGATATGGTGCTGTATTCTCTTGGCAAGAATTTTTTAGAAGATTTTTCATCTAGATTCATGAGTGATACCAGTCTGTAGTTCTCCTTTTTGGTTGGGTCTTTCCCTGGCTTTGGTATCAGGGGTATGCTGGCTTTATAGTATGAACCTGGGAGTATTCCATCCCTTTCTATACTGTGAAATAGTCTCCGTATTATTGGGGATAACTCTTCTGTAAAAGCTTGGTAGAATTCTTTAGTGAAGACTTCTGGGCCAGGGCTTTTTTAGGTTCAGTTTTTGGATGACCTTTTTAATCTCTTTATTTGTGATGGGTTTATTAAATTTTTCTGCTTCCTTGTGGTAATTTTGGTAGGTGAAATGAATCAAGGAATTTGTCCATTTTCTCTAGGTTTTCAAATTTATTAGAGTACAGTCTTTCATAGTCTTTCATACTTTTTATCTCTGTTGAATCTGTTATGACAACTCCCCTCTCATTTATTATTTGGGTTATTTGTTTCCTTTCCTGTTTTTCTTTAGTAAGTTTAGTCAATGGTTTGTCAGTTTTGTTGATTCTTTCAAAAAACCAGCTTTTGGTCTTTTCAATTTTTTAAATCGTTCTTCTATCCTGTAATTTGTTTAGTTTTGCTCTGATCTTTATGATCTGTTTTCTTCTGATGCCTGACGAGTTTCTCTGTTGTTCTCTCTCTACTTGTTCAAGCTGTAGGGCTAGTTTGTGGACTCGGTTTCTTTCTTCCTTCCAGATGTGTGCATTTTTGGAGATAAACAGACCTCTGAACACTATTTTGGCTGTATCTCATAGGTTCTGGTAGGAAGTGTTTTCCTTCACATTGGAATCCATAAATTTCTTTATTTCATCCTTAACCCATGGCTTTTTGTGCAAGATGTTGTTCAGTTTCCGTGAGTTCCACTTTCTATCTATGTTTTTTCTGCTATTAATTTCGACTTTTATGGCTTTATCATCTGAGAAGATGCTTAGCATTAATTTAATGCGATGGATTCTGTTGAGAATTGCTTTATGTCCTAACATATACTCTATTCTGGAGAATATTCAATGTATACTGGAGAAGAAGGTGTAGTTATCTGCTGATGGTTAGAAAGTTCTGTATATGTCGATAAGTTCTAGTTGTTTAATTGTGGCCATCAGGTCTTCTGTGTCTTTATTGAGCTTTTTTTCTAGATGATCTGGCCAATATGGAGTGTTGAAGTCTCCTACTATTATCGTGGAGTGGACTAGCTCCTTTTTGAGTGTGGTCAGTGTTTCTTCAACTTATTTAGGTGCTCTAATATTAGGTGCATAAATATTTAATATTGTTAAGTCCTGCTTGTGTATTGAAACTTTGAACAGTAAATAGTGTCCATCCTTGTCCGCGATGGTGAATTTTACATTAAAATCGATTTCATCTGAGATTAGAATTGCCACTCCTGCTCTTCTTTGTTCATTGTTAGCTTGATGTATGCTCTTCTTTCCTTTAATTTTGAGTTTGTTCATATCTTGAAGTCTAAGATGAGTTTCTTGTAGGCAATATATGAATGGGTCATGTCTTTTAATCCAAGATGTCACTCGATGTCTCTTTACTGGAGCATTCAGTCCATTCACATTCAACGTAATTATTGATACGTATGTGTTCAGTGCTACTATTGTGATTTGTTTATTTTTGTGTTCATGTTTTCTCTGTTGTTCTTATTAATCTATTCTGAGACATTCTTCTCTATGAGTGGATTTTTCACCTTTTTCAGGGTTGGTTTTGTGGTTGTTGAGACTTCTGTATTATGTTTCTTGATATCGTATGTTGCATCTTTATTGTGCTTAATGGCTGTCCCTATGATCCGGCTCAATAAACTATGTATAAACTCAATTGTAATTACTACCAGTCTCGTCAACTTCCTCTCCATCTAGAAGGACTGTAATGAAGGTAGTAAATTCCTCTTTTTAATATGATGACATCATGTTTCTCATGATATGATCACTGAATTATTTCTTTCACTATTATAGCTTTGATTGAGTTTCGAGCCTTCCCTGAGTCAGATTCTAGATCATGTGCCCTTTTACAATATAAAGTTAGTGGTTTTGTTCTTCTAAGCCAAAGCCAAGAGATTTTTTTCACTATTTCTTGTACCTTTGGTTTGGTTTTTACGAAGTCTCTCAGTTTCTGTTTATCTGTGAATGTCTTAATTTCATATTTGAAAGATAGTTTTTCAGGCTATATGATTCTTATTTGGAAGTTCTTCTCCTTTAAGGCTTTGAATGTGTCATGCTACAGTCTCCGTGCCAGTATTGTTTCTGCTGAGAAATTCGAAAAAGCCTACGGGGTTTCCCTGTGAATGTTAGCGTTAGCTTTGAGTCTTGCTACATTTGAGAGTTTCTGCTTATGTTTCATTTTGTTAAGCTTGATTGTAATATATCTTGGGGTCTTTGTTTTGAGATCTATATTGAGTGGCATTCATTATGTATCTTGGATATCTATATTTTCTTCCTTCAAGAGTCCTGGAAAGTTCTCTGTCAGCAGCTCAGCAATGATACTCTGTGTTCTCAGGTGTCTTGTCTTGTTCAGGGACTCCAGTTAATCACAAGATGTTCCTCTTAATAGAGTCCCACATGCTTCTTAATGCTTCTTCAGTTTTCTTCTTTCTTTTTTTCTAATATTTCCTCATAGATGCTGGAGTCAGTAGTTCTGTCTTCCAAGCCAGAAAGTCTGTTTTCCATTTGTTCCATTCTGTTTTCTTGGCCTTGGATTGAAGTTTCTGTCTTTGATTTTGCTCTTGATTTGTTGGATTTCAGAGTACTAGTGTTCCATGAGATCAAACAGCTTGCTTAATTTTTCATTTGGCTCCGCTGCGTTTTCCATAAGGTCTAGGAGAGCTCTCTATACAATCCTTTTGTATTCACCTCCTGATAATTTCAGAAACATTTCTTCTTCTGGAAAGCTCTTTGTTTGTTTCATTTGGGGGCCTTCTGAAGCCATGAATTATTTTCTGATTACTGCTTTCTCCAAAGTCTGTTGCTTTTTGGGCTTCATGCAATTCAATAAAGTCTGGGAGAGATGCTGTGAGGCTGAACTGCAGTTGTTTCTCTAAGTCATCTTAAAATGAAAAGTGAAAGGTATCTGACCACTTCCTAGGTCAGTCAGGTTTTCAGGTGTAGAGGTCTCTCTTCCCAACTGACAAAGTAAGCACCTCTATATGCAACCCCAGATGTTATGAACTAATTCAAAATGCAGCAAGGCTACTGACCTGTTGGCCTCTGCTGACAGGCCCCAGCCATAGGCAACACTTTGTAAAATACTGCTTTTCTGCTGGCAAAGCACTCTCCTGCAGGCAAGCACTAGCTCTGAACCCAGGAATTAGGTCTCACGGAGGATTCCGTACTCAAGATGGTGTCCTGCACAAGATCTCCGCCTGGCATCTCCATACAAACTGCCCCATGGCAGAGGTGGAAAGTGAGGCCAGGGGTGCCAAGATGCACAGAGTCTACCTTCTCTGTTGCCAGGCCCCAGCCATAAGCAATACTGTGTAAACTAAAAGCACTCTCCTATGGGCAGGTACTGCCTCCCAGGCTAAGAATTAGGTCCAGTCTAGGCCTCCATATCCAAGGTGGCATCCTGTACAAGCTTGCTGTCCAGCATCTCCATGTAAACTGCACTGTGGCAGAAGGTGGAAAGAGAGGTCAAAGGTGACGAGACGCACAGAGCTCCAAGCCAGGCCCGCAAAATATGGCAATTTCACCTGCCGATCCCACTAGCAGAGCATCCAAGACTAGCTGCTAGTCAAGACCCAGCTCCACCGGCTGGCCAGGACAGAGAAATAAAAAGTCAAAATGATGAGTTACCTTCGGTCCATGAAAGCAAGGACTGGCCAGAAGCAGGAGTCAGCTGAAGAGAGGAGGTATTCCATTCAGTGGTATGAAGTCCAAATTAAGAGCCCTGTGCTGTGTCCTAGGGCTCACTAGGTTACCAGAAGGCTCCGTTTAATTATCACTTCAGGTCCTGGTTTCCAGAGGGATTTAGGGAGACATGTGCTTAGTCCACCAGCTTGACTCCAAAAAATATTTTATTGTGGTTAAATGGAAGTATACAATCCAAGCTAATTTGTATGCCTACCTATCTATAGCTCCTTCTGCTCTCCTTGCCAAGTGACAGCACAATCCTCCTTTTTGTCTATACATGTTGTATCCTCTTAATAATCTCCTGTCCCCTTCTCTCCAACCTCTCTTCTTTCTAGTAAAAGGCCAATAGGACAGCATCCTACAGATGTTGTCCTGTGTTGCCTTTGGGACTCGATATTGTGTGCCCCATCACAGTTATCTTTGGTGGTGGCTCGGCACCATCTGGTTCTTTTGGTCACATGTTGATACAGTCATCCATTCACATGGGTCCTCTGTCTCCTGGGATCCTTTTCCTTCATGTCCTTGTTGCTCTTGGTGATCATCTTTTCCAGCTGAGATGGGACCATTTGGTATATACCTCAGATGGCACCTTGCTGTCTTTTAATACCCCTGATGCCACTCCCCAATAAGGGGTATATAAGACTCCCTTACCAATAGGCTAGTTATGCCAGTTGGCCTGGATGTCCCCTGAGAGCATGGTCCCTGGACCCCCACTCCTGCTACTCTATCCTTGCAATATTGGATTAAGATTAGAAGAGATTATGTTCAAGTTTATGTTCAGTTTATGTTCAAGTCTAGTTAAGTTGATCTTTTTACTGTGTGCTGTCACTGCTTTCACCTAACCAAATTTCTATCCACTATCTAATCTATGACCAGCTCTCTTCTTCCCTCTCCCCACCTTTGCAGCTGTCAAAAAGTCTTTCCTTCTGTACATAAGTCTACTTTATATCCTTATAGTAGGGGTCTCATATAATATTTGTCCTTGTAGTGCTATCTGATTTCACTCACCATGATGTTTTCCAATTGATACCAAGTTATACTTCCTGAAATCATCATTGTTTTTAATCATTGCATAATGTGCCAATGAGTATATATGTATCATAGTTTGTTGATCTATTCATGTGTGGTTGGGCATCTGGATTGATTTCATATGTTTGCTATTGTGGACTGTGCTGCAGTAAACATTTGTGTACATGTATCTGTTTGTGTGACTGCCCTTGATTCTGTAGGATCTATTCTGAGTGGTGGGATTAGTGGATCAAATGGCATATCTACTTCCAGCTTTCCTAAGAGGTTGTACCATTATGCAATCCCACCAGCATTTCCAATCTTTCCACAGTCTCTCCAGTATTTGTTGTTTTGTGTTTTTTTGGATTATGGTCAACCTTGCTGGGTTGAGAGGGTATCTCACTGTAGTTTTGATTTGGATGTCTCTAATAGCTAATGATGGTGAGCATTTCCTCAAGTGTCTTTTGGCTGCCTGGATATACTCTTTGCCCATTGCTTAATTGGGTTATTTCCCTTTTTCTTGTTGATATTTAGTAGTACCTTATGGATTATGGAGATCAGATGTTGGACAAACAGGCAGTTGTCAAATATTTTTCCCATTCTGCAGATGGTCTTCTAATTCTTTTGACTAAAGTCTTTGGACGAGCAAGTGTATAGTAGTTGCCATTTGTCTATTTTCTCTTCTGTTCATCGTGCTTTGTCAGATTTTGTGTATTATAACTTTCATTGTCGACTCTATGTTTTCAAGCATGATCTTTATAGTTTTAGGTTTGATATTTAGGTGTTTTATCCAATTTCAGTTATTTTTTCCTGTAAAGTGTAAGATATGGGTCTTGTTTCAATTTTTTGCCTATCGATATCCAATTTTGCTAGCACTATTTGCTAAAGAAGCTGTTTTTACCCCAGTTTACAATCTTAGTGCTTTTGTCAAATATAACTATTCATAAGAGGATGATGGTATCTCTGGCGTCTCATCTCTGTTCCTTTGGTCTATATGTCTCTTTTTGTACCAGTACCAGGTTGTTTTGACTACTGTGGCAGTGTAATAGATTCTAAGGTTGGGTAATGTGAGACCTCCACTGTGTTCCTCTTCTTCAGTAGTGCTTTGCTACTTCAGAGTATCTTCCCTTTCCAAACAAACTTGGTATTTTGCTTCTCCATCTCATTAAAAAATGTCACTGGAATTTGTTTTGGTGTTGCACTGTATCATGTACAATGCTTTGGGTAAAACAGATGTTTTTACAGTGTTAAGTCTTCCTATTCACGAGCAGGGTAGGTTTCTCCATTTACCTAAGTCTCTGTTAATATCTTACAGTAAGGTCTTATAGTTCTCTTTGTATAGGTCTCATTTCTCTGGTTAGATTTATTCCTAGGTATTTTATCTTCTTGCAGGCTGTAGTAAATGCTGCTGATTTGGTGATTTCTTCTTTGATGATCTCTTTCTTAGTATAAAAAAATCTTACTGATTTGCTTATGTTTATCTTATATTCTGATACTTTGCTTAACTTTTCTGCTAGTTTTAGTAGTTTACTAATAGATTCTTTAGGATTCTCAATGTATACAATCATAGTATCTGCAAATAGGGACATTTTTACTTCTTTGCAGATGCAGATGCCCTTCATTTATCATCTTATCTAATTGTGCTGGCTAGAACTTCCAGTACAATGTTGAATAGAAGTGGTGAGAGTAAACATCCTTGTCTAGTCCTGTTCTCAAGTGGTTGGCCTTGCACAGATGCCTCTTACTGTGTTAAGGAATTTCCCTTTATGCATGTTTTGCTGAGAGTTTTTCATATGAATGGATGTTGAACTTTGTTGAATTTTTCTGCACCAATAGTCAAAATCAGGCAGTTCTTATCTTTTGTGTTATTTATGTGGTTGATCACATTAATTGTTTTCTGACATTGAACCAGCCTTGCATCCCTAATGTGAATACAACTTTGTCATGATGAATTATTTTCTTGAAATGTTGTTAAATTGTACTGGCAAGGATTTTGTTGAAGAGCTTTGTGTCTAGGTTCACGAATAATATCGGTCTGTAATTTTCATTTTTAGTGGCATCTTCTCCTGACTTTTCCTGGCTTTGATGCTGGCTTCATGAAATGAATTTGGGTATATTCCATCACTTTCTATGCTGTGAAGTAAGTTCAGTAGTACTGGAGTTATTTCTTCTCCAAAAGTTCAGTACAATTCTCTGGTTAAGTCATCTGGGCTAAGACTTTCTTTGGTTGGTAGTTTTCTGATTACTTTTTCTATCTTTTTGTTTTTGATGGATTTATTAAGTTGTTCTACTCCTTGTGATAATTTTGGCAGGTGATTGGAATCTAGAAATTTGTCCATTTCCTCTAGATTGTAAAATCTGTTAGAGTATAGTTTTTCATGGTACTCTGTTATGATACATTGATTTCAGCTGTGTCTGTTGTATCATCTCCCATCTCATTTGTTATTCAGGTTATTTGCTTCCTCTCCTGTTTTTCTTTTGTTAGTTTAGCCAGCGGCTTCTTAGTTTTGTAGATCTTTTCAAAAAACCAGCTTTTGGTTTTGTTAATTTTTTCGTTTTTAATTAAATAAAAAAACGAAAGCTTACATACTCTGTGCTTACAATACTGGGTTAAGAGAGGAGTACACAAGTTGTGTTGAAGTCCCATTAATATTGATCTTCTTACTAATGTGTATTGTCACCAATTTCACCCAACCAAATTTCTAACAACTATCTAATCTAAACCTTCGCCCCTTGCCTTCCAACCCTCCCACCCTCCCTACCCTTGTAGCCATCAAAGAGTCTTTTCTATTATGTATGAGTATGCTTTTAAGTTTTTATCGTAGGGGTCTCATATAATAATTGTCCTTCTGTCACTGACTAGTTTCACACAACTTAATGTCCTCCAGTTAACAACAAATTGAGAGATGTTTCCTGCTATCATCGTTGTTCTTTACTCTCTGTATTTTCAGCTATCCCTCCCTATTAAGGAACTCCAATTAATAATACATTATTGCTCTTAATACAATCCCACTTGTTTCTTCATTTTTCTTGTTTCTTTTTTCCGATTTCTCTTCATAAATGCTAGTGTTAGGTGCTCTGTCCTCAATGACACTGTTTGATTTTCATGTCTTCAATTCTGCTCTTTTGGCTTTGGATTGAATTGTCTAATTCTGTAATTTTGCTATTGTTCTGCTGGATTTCTGACTCGATGGCACTTGGCTTGGCTCTGCTGGATTTCAGATTGTTGTTGTTCCATCAGTTCAAATGCTTGCTTAATTTTTCATTTTGCTGTGCTGAATTTTGTTTAATCTGTAGGAGGGCTCTATAAATAGTTTTTTTGTACTCTAGCTCTGATGGTTTCAGAAAGTCTTCTTCATCTGGGAATTTTTTTTGTTTCTTTCTTTATTTTGGGAGTTTTCCAGAGCCATGGTGGACTGCTTCTTTGAATGGTTAGGAATATTTTGTTCCCTTCTGGCATGTAAAGACTTTAGTTTCTCTGGTGTTACTTCAACAGGAGCTGAGGCAAGGTTCTGAGAAGGAAGCTGATCACCAACCGTGTCTGTGCACTCTAGTAACTGGCGCCAGTGGATTCCTTGGGGTGGTAGGCTCTACCTCCTGCCTGGCAAGATGGCTTCCTACTTATGAATTCACTGGGGGTCCATGAACTGACCCTATTATGTGAGTCAGCAAAGACTGAAAGAGAAGCTGCTGGGCCACTCAGCAGTTATTTCTCCATGCAGTCTTATTTTATGAAGCTAGGAGTTGACTGACAGCTGCCGAAATCAGTCAAGCCATCAGGTATGGCAGGCCCCACCTTCTGGTTGATGACCGAAGCACCTCTTCAGTTGTCCCCAGATAACAAGATGTAGTGAATTAGGGAGGGTTTATGGCCTTGCTGCCATCCTTAGCCAGACCACTCCCATAAGTTAATGCAGTCCTACACAGCCTTTCTGCTGGAAAAGCTCTTTCCAGACTGGCACTGCTTCTCATCTTGGGAATTAGCCCCTGCTGAAGCCTGATTGGGTGACTTCACCCACCAACTGACGCAGATGGCATGCCGGCCAAGCTGCCTGCCTGCCTGCCGTGACACCACATAATCTATGGTGTAGCTCAGAAAAGACGGTGGTGCCCTCAGTCAATAGATGGGCTCTCAAGATGTGGCTATCCCATGTATCATCTCTCTGCTGTGCTATATGCTGTTTAACACTGCACTTCAGTATATTTACCTCACCACACCCCCTCCAGATAACAAAGACAGTGTCAGTACCTGCAGTCCATCCAAGCATGAGTCAGCATGAGTGGGGCTCAGCATGTGCTGCCTCATCAGGGAGAGGTAGTTTCCCTTTTAGTGGTATGTAGTGCTATGAATCAGATCCGACTCAAAGGCACTTGGCTCGTTACTTGGCTCAGTGCAATCTGACAGCCATGCCATATCTTAGAGCTTCCTGGTTGTCCAGAGTGCTCCATTCAAGTATTAATTCAGGCTTTAGTTCTCAAAAGGAACTGAGGAGACCTGTGTGTGTAGTCTGCCATCTTGTCCCCATCCCACCCAAAGTCCTTTGTTTAACAATGATAGAGGTGCTAAGTCTAGCTCACTTCTCATCAAGGAACTGCAACTATCCATTTCAGATTTCACTCCATTTGTACGACAGTCAGGTGTATAGAATCCTTGTTTCACAAGCAAAATATATATTTCTAAGGCAATGACACACCCATGTCATATACAACACAATTATATACATGTGAGTGTATATATGAAGCATACTAGGGAATCTTTTAACCATCTCTTAATTAAAATGTAAGTTTTAAGTTTGTGTTGTTGTTTTTACATTTTGTTTTAAAATGGATCTACTTACATAAACTGATAATTATAAAAAACTTCAAAAGTTAAGAACAGTAGCAGGAAGAAAAATATTTTTCATAATTCTATTTTTTTCTCTGATCTCTGAATCAAAACTAATGGTTTAAGAGAATGGTAAATATGACCAACAAAGTTTTTTAGTTGGAAAGAGAAAATAAAAACAAAAAGAAAATGCAGTAATACCGAAGACTGAGCTTTATTTATAGCTAAATGAGAAAATACTTTGTGGACTATTTACTGGAAGTAATAAATAGGTTCCTAGTAGATTTAAGTTGAGGAACAAAGTGACACAGTGGTTAATCACTGGCTGCTAAGCAAAAGTTAACAGCTGGAACTCACCAGCTACTCCACAAGAGAAAGATGTAGTGATCTGTGGGCACCTGGTGGATTCAAACTGTTGACCTATTGATTAGTACACCTAGCACTTGCTCACTATGCAACCAGGGTTTCCTCTGTATGGATTGCAGTCTTGAAAACCCTGTGTGGCAGGTCTGCCCTGCAGGCTTCTATGAGTTAGAATCAACTTGAAGGCAATTGGTTTGGTTTGGGGAGATATAAGTTGATACATGTATAAAGTGAAGATTACATTATGACTTGGAACTCCACACATTTCACCAAAAGTAGGGCAAGTTTACATTAAAACAGGCCACTGGCATTTACACTGCAAAATTGTTTTTTTGGTAGTTTAATAAAGTCAAGTAAAATGATAGTGTCTAACTTAATCTTTAAGTGAAAACTACATTTAGTAGGTTTCCAAAAAATACCATTTTATATCATATGTTCTAAAAAAGCTTTCTGAGATTTAGTCCATCAATATTCTTTAGAGCATCATTTTCTTCTCCCTTTTACTAACAATCACCATGGGGTGGATCTGGATTATGAATTCAGACTGCAGAACATTGGACCTGAATCCCAAGCTCCACTATGACACCTAGTCATTCTACGACCTTAAGGAAATTGTTTAACTTCTTTCAAATCATTTATTTTTTCTATCCTATAGCACTAATATTTAAGAATTCAATAAATTATTGTTTATACTTTTCTGTTAACTAAATATTTTCTGATGTGGTCTACTTTATGAGAATAAAAAGATTGGTCAATTGTGTGGCATTATCTTTTATGCATGAACTTACCTCTGTGAACAACTACATAGAACTTACCTTCTTGCTCACAAGTAAAAGATTTTGAATATCTGGCTAAAAGACAGAAGTTGAACTTGAAGGTCAATATACAGCAGTGACAGAAAAATAATACCCATCACATTCCTATTTAACGTACCTTATTTGTTAAATCTAACATAAAACAAACAAAATCTGTTTCTATAAAAAGTTGATTCTGACTCATGGAAACCCCGTGTGTGACAGAGTAGAATTTCTTTATAGGTTTCCTTGGTTGTAATCTTTGTGGAAGATTATCAGGCCAAGGTGTTGCTTGATACATTTGAACCACCAACTTTTAGGTTAGAAGTGAAGTACAAACATTTTACAACATTGTTCATCTTACAAATTAAAGGTTTGTATTTTTTTTGTTATTTGGAAACTGAGAGGAAGGTAACACATTAATGATATAAGAGATAATCTGGGTGACCCCAGAGTCAGGACTCAATCCCAACAAACATCAGTAGTCAAAAGAATCTATAAATCTCCCTGGATAGAGGTCTTAGCAAGAAGACAGGCAGTACAATAGGTACAATTTTATTCACCCAGTTACCTTATATCTTGAGAGTACCAACAGACTAAGAGGAGAGCATCAACAAGTAAGGCAAAAGGTGCTGAATTCTTGAAGAGATATCTAAGAAGGGTGTTATTTAGTCAGCTAGTGCTGCTTGAACAGAAATACCCTAGAGTGGATGGCTTTAAAAAGGAAAGCCTATTCTTACATAGCCCAGTAGGCTACATGTTCAAAATCAGGTTTGCACTCCAAGGGAAGTCTTTCCCTCTGTCGGCTCTGGAGGAAAGTTTTTGTGTTGCATCAGTCTTTTTTCAGGAAGCATCTTAGAACAGGAACCACATGTCTCTGTGCTGCTTTCTTGATGGTGTGAGATTCCCAATTCCCTCTTGTTTCCCTTTCCTTTTATCTCTTGTAGGACAAAAAGATAAAGTGTAGTGCAAGCCGTACTCCCAGAAAACTCCCTTTACAGTGGAGCAGAGAGGTGATCTTATGAAGGGATTACTGTCCCACTGTCACCCTCTAACATAGAGCATAGGAAAATCACAAAATGAAGGACTACCATAAAATATTGAGAATCATGGACCAGCAACATGGCTACACACATTTTTTGGTGGACTTAGTTCAACCCATGATGGTATTATGGATTGAATTGTGTCTCTCCAAAACGTGTTAAAAATCCAAATCTTTATGCCTTTGGTTACAATACCATTTAGGAATTTTTGTTACGCTAATGAGGTAAGACTAGTACAGGGCAAATCTTCTATTAATTTCTTTCATGATACAAAGTAGATTAAACAAGCAAGCTAAGAAGTAGAGATGGAGAAAGAGAGATGTCAAATCACAGGAAGACTGCACAGGAGCAGAAGCTCAGAAGAGAAAATGACCTTCTTCTAAGAGTCAGCAAGGAAAGAGAGAATCCCCCTGAAGTCAGCACCATGAATTTATACTTCTTGCCTTGTAAAACAATGAGAAAACAAATTTCTGTTTTTAAAGCCATCCATTTGTATTATTTCAGTTACAGCATTATATATTACTAAGACAGAATTAGAAACCCTGGTAGTGTGGCAATTAAGTGCTGCAGCTGCTAATCTAAAGGTCAGTCATTCAAATCTGCAAGGTTCTCCTTGGAAATTCTATGGGGCAGTTCTACTCTGACCTATATGGTCACTGTGAGTCGACATCGACTCAGTGGTACTGAGCTTAAGACAGAATTGTACCAGAATAGTGGGGGAAGTGGGGCTGCTCTAACAGATATCTGAGATGCGGAAGTGGTTTGGGAATTGAGTGATGAGTAAAGGCTGGAATTATTTTAATGTGCATAATAGCAAAGCCTACATTTTCTAGAAGAGATTATTAATAGAAATGTGGATATCAAGGCAATTCTCGTTGGAGCTCAGAAGGAAATGAAATGAGCTGTATATAAAGTCTATTGCCTTAGGGAACACATATGGTACCAGCAACAGAAAGTGGGCATTAAATGCACTTTTAGTGACTTTTGAAGAAAAGGATAGACATATGATTAGTCAATGAATAAAGGATAATGCTTTTTATACTGTGGCAAAGAACTAGTCTGAATTATGTTTAAATGTTTCGTGGAAGGTGAATCTTACAAAGGATGAACTTCGATATTTGGTTGATGAGATTTCTAAACATGATCTTAAGGGGGCACTGTGGTTTCTTCTTGCTGCTTATAGTAAAATGTGAGAGGAAGATGAACTTAAAACTGAATTGTGCAAAGTGAAATCAGAACTTAAAGTTTTGGAATATTCTGTTGTACAAAATAGTGACACACACCCTAGAATGTGTTTTAAGGATGTGTCTACACAAACTTTTGTTAAAGAAATTAAGCCTGTGACTGATGTATCTAACCAACAACCACAAAAGAAAACCTATCAGCTTAGACTAAGGAGAATAAAGAACAAACAAACAGAATGAGTATTGCCCAACTCTTGGAATTCTACACACAGAAGATAAGCCAAAGCAGTTAATTACTTTTTCCCCCAAGAACAGAAAACGACCATCTGTGAAGCAGCTTAGAGATCAACAGTACTGTTGAAGGTAGAAAAGGAAGCATATACTACTCTGTTTCAAAGGGTGGAGCTACAGTCTCCAGAATTTAAAAAAGTCAGATCTTCATCAACTCTATTAAGGAGTCTAGAGCTGCCATTGAAGTGTGCCTCAGGGATGAGGCCACCACCCAAAGCTGAGAGATGGAGCTGTCACAACCAAAAGATAGAATAAGAAGCCTGTTGATATAAACATGTTGGGGTTGTCACTCTGACTGGCTAGGAGAATGGGGTTATTCAAAACCAAAGGAATATCATTGCTTTTCTAGTGGGATTGGAAGGTAAAAGCAAAGATTAGGGCTGAGAGACAGGACTCCACCCAGAATAGAGAGAGCATGGCCAACACCGAGAATCTGGAAGGCAACCCATTGCCTAGATGGTCTCAGAGAAAAGAAGATTCTTGTCAAGTCTTGAGAGCTAAAGTAATTTGTTCAGTCGGACACTGGGTTTGCTTGGTGCGTGTTATTCCTTATTTTCCTCCAGTTTCTCACATTTGGAATAGAAATATCTAGCTTGTGCTTGTTCTAGTATAGTTCTTTGGAAGTAGATAATTTATACTCCATTTTTCACAGATTCACAGAGGAAGAAGGTTTTTTTTTTCCCCAGGATGGAATACTCCAAAAATCTCACTTATATTTGATTTAGATACTTCAGATGATGAGATTTTGGGTTTGGGACTGATTTAACATATTTGGAATGGATGTGAAGAAATAAACACATTTTGTGTGTAGCAAAGACAAGACTGTTTAAAGGGCAAAGTGTGAAAATATTATGCATTGAATTGTTTACCCCCAAAATATGTGCTATAAATACTAACTTCTATACCTACAGTTATGTGTGACGTTAATGAGGCAGGATAAGTGGAAGATATGTCTTGAGTTAATTTCTTTTGAGAGATAAAGGATATTTAATAAGAAAGTTAGGAAGAGAAGATGGAGAAAGAGAGAGGCCAAGCCAGATGATAATAACCCAGGAACAGAGGTTCAGAGGAGAAAAAGATATTCCTCCAGAGCTGACAGAGAAAGAAAGCCTTCTTCTAGAGCTGGCACCTTGAATTTAGATTTCTAGATTTTGAAAATGAGAGAAAATAAAGTTTCATTTTTAAAGCCATCCATATGTGATATTTCCATTATAACAGTACTAGACAACTAAGTAATAGTGTTTACTTAAGGTTGCAAAGATTAGGGATGATGGCCCGGAGGCTCTGGGTCTGGGATTCCAGCAGGAAACAGAGGATCTCTAGAGGTAGCGATGAGGGAAAACAGTATTCTAGCGACCAAACTTGATGATGTACAGATGTTCTAATGGCTTTATTCCAGTAGCATTTCACAAATAGCGCTATTTCCCTGAACTTAGTGCTTAGGGGAATAGCAGGAGGTACAGGATATAGCAGATACAGCAGGAATAGCAGTTTTGGCAGTTTGGAACTGGACTGTGGAGGGTATACATGCTGGGAACATACATGTACTTACTCCTATAGAGAATGGACAGCTGTTGAAGAATTTTGAGCTAAAGAAAACAACATGGGAATGGGTATATGTGGTAATTTGATCAGATTTACTGAATGTGCTTCCCAGCTTCAGATACAAGCTGTGGAACCAAGTTCAGGAGCTGTGGGGGTTTTCCTGTTGTTGTTGTTTTAAATTTCTCATATGTTACATATTGGAAGTAGACTACAGGCATACTTCAGAAACATTGAGGACTCAATTCCTGACCACTACTATCAAGCAAATATCTCAGTAAAATGAGCCACAAAAATATTTTGAATTTCCAGTGCATGCAAAAGTTATGTTTAATACTCAGTGGAAAACTATGCAACAATAAAGAGCAATGGTGATTTCAGGAAGCATCTCATAACCTGGTTTCGACTGGAAGACCTTATGTTCAGTGAAATCAGTCAGCAGCACAAAGTCTAATATTGTATGAGACCCTTACTATAAAGACTTAAAAACAGACTCACATTCAGAAAAAAAAAAAAAATGACTCTTTGACAGCTACAAGAGATGGAAGGGAGGGAGGGAGAGGGATGCATATAGATTAGATGGCCGATAGAAATTTGGTTGGGTGAAAGCAGTGACAGCATACACTAGAAAGATGATCATCTTAACTGGACTTAAACATAAACTTAAAACTCTTTTATTCCTAGCTTAATGTTGGAAGGATAGAGTAGTAGGGGCAGGGGTCTAGGGACCATGCTCTCAGGGGACATTGAGACCAATTGGCAGAATTAGCCTATTGCTAAGAGAGTTTTCTGCACCCCATATTGGTGAGTAGTGTCTGCTGTCTTAAAAGCTAGCAAGCTGCCATCTGAGGTACACCAAATGGTCCCATCTCAGCTGAATCAGATGATCACCAAGGTCAACAAAGACATAAGAGAAAAAGAGCCCAGGGGACAGAAGGACCCACTTGTGTGGATGACTATATGAACATGTGATTAGACGAACCAGATGGCGTTTAGCCACCACCAATGTCAGCGGTAATGGGGCACAGAATGTTGGGTCCCAAAGGCAACACAAATAAAAAGAGGGGTACACCTCCAGAACTCCACTAAAAGACTGTAACTGATGGTCCAATGCCCTGGGACTTCCCCTGGGAGCATGGCAGCATGGCCCCTGGACGTGCTGCTGCCCCAGATCATTATTCATTACTGAGGTCAGCTCTTTGGACAGGAACGGATTGGACTCAGGGACATAGGGTGAACATATGATGTGTTCACCTTAAGGTTTTATGTATCTACAAGATGTCGTCCTACTGGCCTTTTGCCAGAAGGCAGAGGAAAGGGTGGAGGGAGGGGATAGGAGATTCTTAGCAAGATATGACATGTATAGAATGGAAAAGTATGCTGTCACCAGGCAAGGAGATGAGAGGGAACTGCAGATAGGCAAGTCCACAAAATTAACTTGGATAGTATAATGTTTCCACTCAATCACAGTAAAAACAAAGTTATGTTTACACATAATGTGGCCTGTTAAGTGTGCAGGAGCATTATGCCTAAAAAAAGTACGTACCTAAGTTAAGAAAACAAAAACTTTTTACTGAGAAATGCTAACCACCGTCTGAGCCTTTAGTGAGTCATATTCTTTTATTTTTTAATTATAATTGAGTGAAAATGTACAATTCCATATAAATTTACATGCCCACCTATATGCCTCTTCCACTGCTCTCCCTGCCCGGTGACATCACATTATTCCTCTCTGCTCCATACATGTCTCATCTTCCCAACAGTTTCCTTTTCCCTCCTCTCCACCCACACTCCTTATGCCAGAGGTCCACAGGATGATTTCCTATGGATACATAGAACCATAAAGTGCATCCAATATGTGGTCTCTCTGCATCACCAAGTCCAATCCATTCATGTTCGAAGAGTGGAACTTCATAATGATTTATGGGCAAGGGCAGCATCAGGGCTAGGGGCCATGCTCCCAGGGGAACCCCGAAGGCGCTGGACAATCAACTGTGGTCTTACAGTGGAGATCTCAGGTACACCCCTTTTCATTCTTGTGTTGCCGGTGAAACTCAACATTGTGAGCTCCATCGCGGCTGTCACTGGTGGTGGCCGGGAACCATCTGGTTCTTCTGGCCATAAGTCAGTGTAGGCACCCACACATGTGGGTCTCTCTGTCTTCTGGGTTGCCTTTCCCCCATGTCGTTTTTGCCCTCAGAGAGCATCTGTTCCTGCTGAGTTGGGACCATTTGGTGTACCTCAGATGGCAGCTTGCCAGCTTTTAAGATAGCAGTAAATTTAGCCAGTGATTTGTCAATTTTGTTGATCTTTTCAAAAAACCAGCTTATGATCTTTTCAATTTTTTTTCTATTCTCTAATTCATTTAGTTCTTCTCTGATATTTATGATCTGTTTTCTTCTAGTGCCTGAAGGGTTCCTCTGTTGTTCTCTCTCTACTTGTTCAAGTGGTAGGGTTGATTCCTTGATTTGGTTTCTTTCTTCCTTCCAGATGTGTGCATTTATGGAGATAAACAGACCTCTGAGCACTGCGTTGACTGTATCCCATAGGTTCTGGTAGGATGCCTTTTCATTCTCATTGGAATCCATGAATTACTTTATCTGATCCTTGATTTATTCTATAACCCATGTTTTTTTGAGCAAGATGTTGTTCAGTTTCCAAGAATTCCACTTTCTGTGTTTTTTCTGCTATTGATTTAGACTTTTATGGCTTTATGATGTGAGAAGATATTTTGCATTAATTCAGTGGTATGGATTTTGTTGAGGACTGCATTATGTCTTAACACGTGGTCAATTCTGGAGAATATTCCATGTGCACTGGAGAAGAAGGTGTAGTTGTCTGCTGATGGGTGGAAAGTTCTGTATAAATCAATGAGGTTTAGTTGGTCAATTGTGACAATGAGGTCTTCTGCATCTTTACTGAGCTTTTTTCTAGATGATCTGTCTAGTAATGAGAGTGGAGTGTTGAAGTCTCCCACTATTATTGTGGCGTGATTTATCTCTTTTTTGAGTGCAGTCAGTGTTTCTTCAACATATTTAAGTGCTCTGATATTAAATGCATAGATATTTAATATAGTTAAGTCTTCATTGTGTACTGAACCTTTCAGAGGTAATAGTGTCCATCTTTGTCCACAATGGTGGATTTTTCATTAAAATTGATTTTGTCTGAGATTAAAATTGCCACCCCTGCTCTTCTTTGTTCATTGTTAGTTTGATATATATTCTTCTATCCTTTAATTTTCAGTTTGTTCCTATCTTCAGGTCTCAAGTGAGTTTCTTGTAGACAACATATAGATGGGTCATGTCTTTTGATCCAAGATGTCACTCGAAGTCTCTTTACTGGAGCTTTCAGTCCATTCACATTCAATGTAATTATTGATAGGTATGTGTTCACTGCTGCCATTGTGATATGTTTATTTTTGTGTTGATGTTTTCTCTGTTGTTCTTATTAGTCTGTTCTGGGACATTCTTTTTTGTGAGTTGATTTTTCACCTTTTTCAGAGCTGGTTTTGTACTTGTTGAGACTCCTATATTATATTCCTTGCTATGATATGTTACATCTTTGTTGTCCTTTATGGCTGCCCCTAAGATCCCCCTTAATAAAATATATATAAACCCCACTTTAATTACTACCAGTCTTGTCAACTTCCTCTCCATCTGAAAGGACTATAACAACTGTAGTACAGCCTTCTTTTTAATATGATGGCACCATATTTTTCATGATACTCACTGGATTGTTTCTTTCAGTATTAAAGCTGTGATTGAGTTCGGAGCCTTCCCTACCTGAGTAGAATTCTGGATGATGTGTCGTTCTAAAATATAAAGTTATTGGTTTTATTCTTCTAAGCCAAAGCCAAGAACTTCTTTCAGTATTTCTTGTAGTTTGGGTTTGGTTTTTATAAAGTATCTGAGTTTCCGTTTATCTGGGAATGTCTTAATTTCATTTTCATATTTGAAAGATAGTTTTGCAGGATATATAATTCTTGGTTGGAAGTTCTTCTCCTTCAAGGCTTTGAATGTATCATGCCACTGTCTCCGTGTCAGCATAGTCTCTGCTGAGAAATCTGACAAAAGCCTATAGGGTTTCCCTCTGAATGTTAGCTTTGCTTTGAGTCTTGCTGCCTTTAAGAGTTGCTGCTTATGTTTCATTTTGTTAAGCTTGATTATAATATGTCTCGAAGTCTTTCTTTTGAGATCTGTATTGGATGGTGTACGGCATGCATCTGGGATATCTATATTCTCTTCCTTTATAATTTCTGGGAAGTTTTCTTTCAGCAGCTCAGCAACGATACTCTTTGTGTTGTTAGGTGTCTCATCCTGTTCAGGGACTCAAATTAATCGAAGGTTGTTCCTCTTAATAGAGTCCCACATGACTCTTAATTCTTCTTCATTTTTCTTGTTTCTTTTTTCTGATTTTCCTCATAGATGCTGGCATCAGTAGTTCTGTCTTTCAAGTCAGAGATTTTTTTTTTCCATTTGTTCCATTCTGTTTTCTTGGCTTTGAATGAAAGTTTCCATGTCTTTTATTTTATTCTTGATCTGTTGGACTTCAGAATACTTGTGTTCCATGAGATCAAACAGCTTGCTAATTTTTCATTTTGTTGTACTACACTTAGTATCAGGTCTAGAAGGGCTCTGTATGTAAACCTTTTACAGTCATCTTCCAGTGATTTCAGAAAAGTTTCTTCATCTGGAAAACTCCTTGGTTGTTCTGTTTGTGAGCCTTCTGAAGCCATGGGTGATTTCTTATTTGCTTTTTGGGTCCCATGTGAGTAAGTACAGGCTGGGAGAGATACTGTGAAGATGGACTGCTGATGTTTCTCTAGGCTGTCTTAAAATGTAAAACAAAAGATGTCTGACCACTTCCCATGTCTGTCAGGTTTTCAGGTGTAGAAGTCCCTCTTCCCAACTACCAAAGTAAGCACCTCTATATCCAACCCCAGATGATACAAACTAGTTCAGAATACAGCAATACTACTGCCCTGTTGGCCTATGCTGACAGGCCCAGCCTTACGTGACACTGTGTCAACTACTGCTTTTCTGGTAGAAAAGTGCTCTCCTGTGGGCAGGCTCTGGCTCCCAAGCTAAGAATTAGGTCCAGCTGTGGCCACTGTATCTAAGAAGGCTCCCTCCACACGTTCCGCAGATAGAGGGGCTGAAGGTGCTGAGAGGTAGTGAGTCCTCCGCCTCTGTTGCTGGGCCCCCATCCTAGATGACACTTCATAAAATACTGCTTTTCTGTCAGAGAAGCGCTGTCCTGTGTGCAGGCGCTGGCTCCCAGGCTGATAATTACGTCCCACTAAAGTCTCTGTATCCAACATGGCGTCCTACACACAGGCACTGTGATTCTTTATTAACCATGCTGTAGCAGAGATAAAAACACAGTCCCAAAGTGGCTAAATGAACAGAGTCCAAAGCCTGGTTCTCAAAATATGGGAATTTCACCTGCCTATCCCACCAGCCGTGCATCTGCGTCTAGCCGCTAGGCAAGACCCTGCTCTGCCAGCCAGCCAAGACAGAGGAAAAAAAGTCAACGTGGTGTGCTTACCTTCAGTCCGTGATAGCCAGGACTAGCTGGGAGTGGGACTCAGCGAAAGAAAGGAGGTTTTTCGTTCAGTGGTATGAAGTACAATTTAACAGCCCTGTGCCATGTCCTGGGGTTCACTAGGTGACTAGAAGGCTCCATTTGATGATCAATTTAGGTCTTGGTTTCCAGAGGGATATAAGAAGATGTGTGCTTAGTCTGCCATCTTGACTCCACCTCCTCATAGTCTTTTCAGTGGTGAAGGACATAACCTCAAAGTTGGTGACTGCTAAGTGGTCAAGGTGCTGGTTGCTGAACTCAGGGTGGCTATGGCAATTTATTAAAATAAGAAAACAGTGATATTTGTGACATTGATTCTTCTTTAACAAAAGATTTCTCTGTAGCATGTGATGCTATTTAACTGCATTTTACCTACAGAGGAACTTGTTTCAGAATTGGAGTGAATCATCTCAATCCTTGCCACTGCTTTACCTACTAACTTTATCTGGTATTCCAAACCCTTTCTACTAAATTAAACAATATTTGTAGTATCTCCAACAGGATTAAATTCTGTTTCAAGAAGCTACCTTTTTCACTCATCCATAAGAAGCAAATCCTAATCCATCAAAGTTGTATAATAAAATTTCTACAATTCAGCAACATGTTCAGGCTTCACTTCTTATTCCAGTTCTTTTGTTATTTCTTTTTTTTATTATTTAACATAACTGAGTGACAATGTACATTCACGTATAAATTTACATGCCCACCTATATGCAGCTTCCACTGCTCTCCCTGTCCGGTGACTGCACACTATTCCTCTCTGCTCCATACATGTCTCATCCTCCCAACAGCCTCCTTTCCCCCCCCCTCCATCCACTCCCCTTCCTCCAGCCAGAGGTCAGCAAGATGATATCCTATAGACGTATAGAACCATAAAGTGCTTCCAATATATGGTCACTCTGCATTGCAAAGTCCAATCCATTCATAACAATCCAATCATAACAAAGAGTGGACCTTTGTTATAATTTATGGGAAAGGGCAGCATCAGGGCCGGGGCCCATGCTCTCAGAGGAACCCCAAAACCGCTAGACCATCAATTGAGGTCTTTTATTCTGCACCCCTTTTTATTCTTGTGTTGCCAGTGAGACTCCTCTATGTGAGCTCCATCATGGCTATCACTGGTGGTGGCCGGGCACCATCCAGTTCTTCTGGTCCAAAGTTGATGTGGGCACCCACTCTTGTGGGTCTCTCTGTCTTCTGGGTTGATTTTACCCCATGTAATTTTGGTCCTCGGTGAGGATCTGTTCTGGCTGAGTTGGGACAATTTGCTGTGCCCTCGGATGGCAGCTTTTAAGACTCCAGGTGCCACTCACCAATGTGGGGTGCAGAGAGTTCTCTTAGCAAAATGTTAGTTGTGCCAACTGGCCTCGATTTCGCCTAAGAGCATGGTCTCGTGAGCCCTGCCCCAGCTACTCTTTCTTTGCAATATCGACTTGAGATGGAAGGAGTACGCATTATGCTGAAGTCCACTTAATGTTGTTCTTGTTTCTAATGTGTGCTATCACTGCTTTCTCCCAACCAGATTTCTAGTAACTATCTAATCTAAACCCTCCCCACTTTGCCCTTCCTCCCTCCCCTCCCTTGCAGCTGTCAAAGAGTCTTTTCTTCTATACACAAGTCTGGTTTTGAGATCTTATCATAGAGGTCTCGTACAGTATTTGTCCTTTTGTCGCTGACTACTTTCACTCAACATAATGTCTTCCAGTTGAAACCAGGTTGTTTCCTGGAATCATCGTTATTCTTTATCATTGTGCAGTGCTCCATTGAATATATGTATCATAGTTTACCCATCCATTCCTCTGTTGTTGGGTATCTGGGTTGATTCCATCTTTTTGCTATCATGGACTGTGCTGCGATAAACATTCTGGTGCATGTGTCCGTTGATGTGAAAGGCCTTGATTCCATAGGATATATTCCAAGTAGTGGAATTACTGGGTCAAATGGTATATTGATATCCATTTTTTTAAGGAAGCACCAGATTGCCTTCAAAAGAGGCTGGACCATTTTGCAATCCCACCAACACCGTAGGAGGGTTCCACTTTCTCTACAGCCTCTCCAGCATTTGTGTTTTGTGTTTTTTGGATCATGGCCAATGTTGTTACGGTGAGATGGTATCTCATTGTTGTCTTGATTTGAATTTCTTTCACAACTAAAGATCGTGAACATGTCCGCATGTGTTTTGGCTGCCTGGATCTCCTCTTTAGTGAAGTGTCAGTCCATCTTCTTTGCCCATCGCTCAATTGGATGGTTTATCTTCTTCTTATTGATATTTTGTAGTATCTTATAGATTATGGAGATCAGGCGTCGGTCTGACATAGAGTTGCCAAATATTTTTTCCCATTCTGTGGGTGTTCTTTTAATTCTATTAATAAAGTCTTTGGATGAGCAAAAGTGTTTGATTCTTAATAGTTCCCATTTATCTATTTTCTCTTCTGTTGATTGAGGTTTCTTTGACAGATTTTGGAGTCTGTCCTTATTGTGTATTAAAACTTCCATTGTTGTTCCTACCTTTTCTTGGATGAGCTTTATCGTTTTAGGTTTGATATTTAGGTCTTTTATCCAGTTGGAGTTGGTTTTTGTATAAGGTATAAGACATGGGTCTTGATTCAGTTTATTGCAGATGGATACCCAATTTTGCCAGCACCATTTGTTGAAGATACTGTTTTGACCCCAGTTTAATGTCTTAGGGCCTTTGTCAAATATCATCTGTTCATAGGCAGATGGTGTCATCTCTGTGGTCTCAATTCTGTTCCATTGATCCATCTGTCTGTTGTTGTACCTGTACCAGGCTGTTTTGACCACTGTGGCAGTGTAGTATGTTCTAAGGTCGGGTAATGAGAGGCCTCCCAGTGTGTTCTTCTTCTTTAGTAGTACCTTACTTATCCGGGGCTTCTTCCCTTTCCAAACAAAATTGGTGATTTGTTTCTCCATCTCATTAAAAAATGATGCTGAAACTTGTATTGGGATTGCATTATATAAATAAACTGCTTTGGGTAAAATAGACGTTTTCACAATGTTAATCTTCCTATCCATGAGCAGGGTAGGTTTTTCCATTTATCTAAGTCTCTCTTAGTTTCTTGTAGTAAGGGCTTGTAGTTGTCTTTGTAAAGGTCTGTTGTTTCTCTGGTTAGATTAATTCCTAGGTACTTTATCTTCTTAAGGGCTATAGTAAATGGTATTGATTTGATAATTTCTTCCTTAATAGTCTCATTGTTGGTATAAAGGAATCCTACTGAAAGGGAAAGTCTTTCAGTCTCTCTCCATTCAGGATGATGTGGGCAATTGCCTTTGTATAAATGGCCCTTATTGTGTTGAGGAATTTGCCGTCTATGCCCATTTTGCTAAGAGTTTTTAGCATGAATGGGTATTGGACTTTATCAAATGCCTTTTCGGCATCAATGGACAAAATCAGGTGATCCTTGTCCTTTGTGTTATTTATGTAGTTAATCACATTAATTGTTTTCCTGATGTTGAACCAGCATTGCATCCCTGGTATGAAACTCATTTGGTCATGATGGATTATTTTCTTGATATGTTGTTGTATTCTGTTGGCAAGAATTTTGTTGAAGATTTTTGCATCTACAGACTGAGTGATATCAGTCTGTAGTTCTCTGTCTTTTTTGGATCTTTCCCTGGCTTAGGTATCAGGGTTATGCTGGCTTCATAGAATGAGTTTGGGAGTACTCCATCCCTTTCTATACTGTCAAATAGCCTCAGTAGTATTGGGGACAACTCTTCTCTAAATGCTTGGTAGAATTCTGCCGTGAAGCCATCTGGGCCCGGACTTTTTTTGGTTGGCAGTCTTTTGATGACCTTTTCAATCTCTTCCTTTGTGATGGGTTTATTAAGTTGTTCTGCTTCACGTTGTGATAACTTGGGTAGGTGGTATGAGTCTAGTAATTGGTCCATTGCCCCTAGGTTTTCAAATATGTTAGATTACAGTCATTCATAGAATTCTGTTATGATATTTTTGATTTCTGTTGCATCTGTAGTGACAACTCCCATCTCATTTCTAATTTGGGTTATTTGTTTCCTTTCCTGCTTTTCTTTAGTAAGTTTAGCCAGCGATTTGTGAATTTTGTTGATCTTTTCAAAAAACCAGCTTATGGTCTTTTCAATTTTTTCAATTGTTTTTCTATTCTTTAATTCATTTAGCTCTGCTCTAATCTTTATGGTCTCATTTCTTCTGGTGCCCACGGGGTTCCTGTGTTGTTCCCTTTCTACTTGTTCAAGCTGTAGAGTTAGTTCCTTGATTTGGTTTCTTTCTTCCTTCCAGATGTGTGCATTTATGGAGATAAACAGATCTCTGAGCACTGCTTTGGCTGTATCTCATAGGTTCTGGTAGGAAGTGTTTTCGTTCTCATTGGAATCCATGAATTTCTTTAATTCATCCTTGATTTCCTCTATAACCCATGTTATTTTGAGCAAGATGTTGTTCAGTTTCCAAGAGTTCCACTTTCTATCTCTGTTTTTTCTGCTATTGATTTCAACTTTTATGGCTTTATCATCTGAGAAGGTGCTTTGCAGTAATTCAATGGTATGGATTTTGTTTAGCATTGCATTATGGCCTATCACGTGGTCAATTCTGGAGAATGTTCCATGTGCACTGAAGAAGAAGGTGTAGTTGTCTGCTCATGGGTGGAAAGTTCTGTACATATCAATGAGTTTTAGTTGGTTAATTGTGTCAATGAGGTCTTCTGTATCTTTACTGAGCTTTTTTCTAGATGATCTGTCTAGTAATGAGAGTGGAGTGTTAAAGTCTCCCACTATTATTGTGGAGTCATCTAACTCTCTTTTGAGTGTAGTCAGTGTTTCTTTGACATATTTAGGTGCTCTGACATTAGGTGCATAAATATTTAATATAGTTAAGTCTTGCTTGTGTACTGAACCTTTCAGCAATAAATAGTGTCCGTCTTTGTCCACGATGGTGTATTTGACATTAAAATTGATTTTGTCTGAGATTAGAATTGCCACCCCTGCTCTTCTTTGTTCATTGTTAGCTTGATATATATTCTTCCATCTTTTAATTTTCAGTTTGTTCCTGTCTTTAGGTCTCACGTGAGTTTCTTGTAGACAACATATGGATGGGTCGTGTCTTTTGATCCAAGATGACACTCGCTGTCTCTTTACTGGAGCATTCAGTCCATTCACATTCAATGTAATTATTGATAGGTATGTGTTCACTGCTGCCATTGTGATGTGTTTATTTTTGTGTTGATGTTTTCTCTGTTGTTCTTATTAATCTGTTCTGGGACACTCTTTTTTGTCAGTTGATTTTTCACCTTTTTCAGAGCTGGTTTTATAGTTGTTGAGACTCGTGTGTTAGATTTCTTGAAGTGGTATGATACATCTTTGTTGTGCTTTAATAGCTGCCCCTATGAACCCCTTTAATAAACTATTTATAAACCCAACTTTAATTACTACCAGTCTGGTCATCCTCCTCTCCATCTGGAAGGACTATAACGACTGTAGTACATCCCTCTTTTTATTATGATGACACCATAGTTTTCATGATGATCACTGGATTGCTTTCCGTATCAAAGCCGTGATTTACATTGGAGCCTTCCCTAAATGAGTAGAATATTGAGTAGTTTGTAGTTCTAAAATATAAACTTAGTGGTTTCGTTCTTCTAAGCCAAAGCCAAGAACTTCTTTCAGTATTTCTTGTAGTTTGGGTTTGGTTTTTACAAATTCTGTGAGTTTCTGCTTGTCTGGGAATGTCTTAATTTCATTTTCGTATTTGAAAGATAGTTTTGTAGGATATACAATTCTTGATTGGAAGTTCTTCTTCTTCAAGTCTTTGAATGTATCATGCCACTGTCTCCATGCCAACATGGTTTCTTTTGACAAATCTGATGAGAGCCTACAGGGTTTCCCACTGAATGTTAGCTTTGCCTTGAATGTTGCTACCTTTAAGAGTTGCTGCTTATGTTTCATTTTGTTAAGCTTGATTAAAATATGTCTTGGAGTCTTTGTTTTGAGATATATAGTGGGTGGCGTATGATATGCATCTGAGATGTCTATATTCTCTTCCTTCACGATTTCTGGGAAGTTTTCTTTCAGCAGCTCAGCAACAATATTCTCTGTGTTCTCAGATGTCTCACCTTGTTCAGGGACTCCAATTAATCGAAGGTTGTTCCTCTTAATACAGTCCCACATGCTTCTTAATGTTTCTTCATTTTTCTTGTTTCTTTTTTCTGATTTCTGCTCATAGAAGCTGGCATCAGTAGCTCTGTCTTACAAGTCAGAAATTCTGTTTTCCATTTGTTCCATTCTGTTTTCTTGGCTTTGCATGGAAGTTTCTATGTCTTTGATTTTCTTCTTGATCTGTTGGATTTCAGAGTACTGGTGTTCCATCAGATCAAACAACTTGCTTAATTTTTCATTTTGTTCTGCTGCATTTTGTATAAGGTCTAGAAGCGCTCTGTATATAATCAATTTGTATTCACTTCCTGATGCTTTCATAAAAGTTTCTTCATCTGGAAAACTCCTTGGTTGCTTTGTTTGGGAGCCTTCTGAAGCCATGAGTGATTGCTTGTATGCCACAATTGTCTGTTGCTGTTTGGGTCCCATGTGAGTATATAGAGGCTGGAAGAGGTACTGTGAGGATGGATTGCAAATGTTTCTCTAGGCTATCTTCAAATGTAAAGCAAAAGGTATCTGACCAGTTCACAAGTCAGTTAGGTTTTCTGGTATAGAGGTCCTTCTTCTCATCTGACAAAATAAGCGCCACTATATCCCACCCCAGATGATAACAAACTAGTTGAGAATACAACAATGCTATTGCCCTGTGGGCATCTGCTGACAGAGGCTAGCCTTAGCAAACACTCTGTCGAGTACTGGTTTTGTGATAGAAAAGTGCTCCCTTGTGGTTAGTCTCTGGCTCCCAAGCTAAGAATTAGGTCCAGCTGCAGCCACTGTATCCAAGATGGCGTCCTCTACACAGGCAGAAGACCGAGGGGCTAAAGGTGCCAAGAGGTAGTGATTCCTCTGCTTCTGTTGCAGGGTCGCCAACGTAGGCAGCACTGTGCAATATCACTACTTTTCTGTCGGAGAAGCGCTGTCTCATTTGCAGGCGCCGGCTCCCAGGCTAAGAACGAGGTCCCGCTAAAATCTCGGTACCAACATAGCGTCCCACACACTGACTGCGAAGCTCGGCACAAACCCCGCTGAGGCAGCTACAAAACGAAAGGCTCAAATTGGCTAGATTAACAGAGTCCCGAGCCTGGCTCTCAGAATATGGGAATTTCGCCTGCCTATCCCCTCAGCAGCGCGTTTGAGTCCAGCAGCCAGGCAGGACCCAGCTCCACCCGCCGGACCAGGGGGAAAAAAAAGTCAAAATAGTGCGTTTACCTTCCGTCCGTGAGAGCTGGGGCTAGCCAGGAGTGGGAGTCAGCGAAAGAGAGGAGGTTGTCGCTGAGTGTTATGAAGTCCCAATTAACAGCTCTGTGCCGTGTCCTGAGGCTGATTAGGTGATCAGAAGGCTCTCTGTTTGATTGTCAATTCAGGTCTTGGTTTCTAGAGGGATATAGGAGACGTGTGCTTAGTCCACCATCTTTACTCCAGCCCCACTTTTGTTATTTCTACTACATCCCAATTACTTCCTTCACTAAATCTTGAACTCCTCAACGTTATCATGAGGCTTGGAATCAACTTCTTCGAAACTCCAGTTAATTTTAATATTTTGATCTCCTTTCACAAATCAAAAATGCTCTTAATGGCATCTACAATGTTCAATCCTTTCCAGAATGTTTTCAATGTACTTTTCCCAGATTCATCAGAGGAATCATTATTTGTAGCAGCTGTAGACTTACAAAATGTGTTTCTTAAATAATCAGACCCATCACTTAATTGGATGATTTGTCTTCTTCGTATTGATATTTTGTAGTATCTTATAGATTATGGAGATCAGGCATCAGTCTGACATAGAGTTGCCAAATATTTTTTCCCATTCTGTGGGTGTTACTTTCCCTTGAGAACAGGAACTAGACAAGGATGCCCACTGTCACCTCTCCTATTCAATACTGTACTAGAAGTTCCAGCCAGAGCAATTAGACAAGACCAAGAAATAAAGGGCATCTGCATCAGCAAAGAAGAAGTTAAAATCTCCCTGTTTGCAGATCATAAGATTGTATATGCACAGAATCCCAAGGAATCTACAAGTAACCTACTCAAACTGATAGAAGAGTTCAGCAAAGTGTGAGGATACAAGATAAACATAAGTAAATCGGTAGGATTCCTTTATACCAACACCGAGACTGTTAAGGAAGAAATTATCAAATCAATACCATTTATGATAACCCTTAAGAAGATAAAGTACCTAGGAATTAATCTAACCAGAAAAATAACAGACCTTTACAAAGAGAACTAACTTATGATCTTAAGACAGAAAAACTGTAATTTGGTTATTTCCTTTTATCTGAGATGCAGTACTTAAAACAGTCTCCTTTGTCATTGTTCACACTGTCATTCATAATTACTGTAATAAAAAAACCCATATCTGTTTATTTGCAGGGGTCATACTTCTGTTGTACCACCTCATTTACACCTGCTTCACTCCCACCTCTACTCAAAGGATGGTAGAGTGGACAAAGATCCATGGATCATTGAGATCCATATTTGGTGTTTTATTCTAGAATTAGAATTGAAGGAAAGTGAAGATGGCCAGGATCAATGGTCTGCCAAACTGTGTGATTTTGTATTTATATCTACCAGTACCAAACAAGCCTCTGTTTAAGTTACTTTGAATAGAATGTTTCTACAATAAATATGACATTGCCCTGTCTTCATGAACATATTTTACTCCCTTTATTAAACAGTTCACTTTCTTAATGCGTATCTGTTATTTTTTTCTGTGTTGCATACTGACAAACATTCAAGGACGTTTGCCTCAGATTAACTAGTACAGTAATAATGTGCTTCTGGAGTCCCTGGGTCTGTGGTCTCTCTCTCTTCCTTCCTTTCTCCTTGCCCCTTCCCCAACTCCTAGATTTTTGGGTGTTTACCTTTCTTGCTTCTTTTCCAGATTACCAATAAGCATTCCTGTTTACCCCACAATTCCAACTTATGTTATTGTTGTTGGTGGTGTTAGTTGCTGTTGAATTAGTTGTGACTCTTAATGACCCTATGCACAGCAGAACAAAACACTGCCCCATCCTACGCCATGTCCACATTTTTATGCTTAAGCACATTGTTGTAGCCACTGTGCCAATTCATCTTGTTGGGGGTCTTTCTATTTTTTGCTGCTGCTCTATTTTATCAAGCATGAAGTCCTTCTCCAAGGATTGATCTCACCTGCCAACATGTCTAAAGTATGTGAAACATAGTTTCATCATCTTTGCTTCCAAGGAGCACTCTGTTTGTACTTCTTGCAGGATAGATCTGTTTGTTCTCTTGGAAATCTATGGTATATTTGACATTGTTCTCCAACACCATGATTCAAAGGCATCGATTCTTCTGTCTTCCTTACAGGCTATCAAGCTTTCCCTTGCATGTGACACAACTAAAACTACCATGGCTCAGGTCAGGTGAACTGTGGTGGTCAAGGTTGTGTCAATTTAGCAACTCCATGTTTGGCTGCTGTGTCAAGTGGCAGGGGTGTGGCCCATGGTGGCTTCCATCCTCTCAGATCTCATCACTCCACCTTTCACCATTTACTTCCTGTTTATTCAGGTTGCCAGCAGCTCCTGCTCTCTTTTGTACTGATTCCTGGATCTGAACTACCTAAGCTGTTGGATTCATCAACTCTTACAGCCAGTGAGTGAGAGTCTTGTTTCCTGACCTGCCGAACCTGGGTTTACCAGCCACTGAAGCTCCACAAGTCAGCAACAGAAACAAACCTCACAGTCTCACTGCTAGCTTGGTATCCCCCGACCAATACAGCCAGTGATCTAGAACTCTGGTCTCTGACCTGCTGAACTTGGGTTCACCAGTTGCCACAGCCACGTGAGGCTAGTGCCAGGAGTTGGGATATTCAGCTTCTGGAATTGTATGAGCCTTTTCTTTTATATAGAAATCTTTCCTTGTACATATATGTGTTACTGGTTTTGCTTTCCTAGAACACCCAACCTAAGACATGAACGTTACTATTCAAGGTAACATCTTTACTTTTGAACACTTTAAAGAGGTGTTTTAAAGCAGACTTGTCCAACACAACGCTGACTGTAGCTTCCATGGATTTTGATTATGGAACTAAGTAAAATAAAATCCGTGGCAACTTCGAAGTTTTCTCCATTTATCATGATGTTGCTTACTCATCCAATTGTGAGGATTTTTGTGTTCTCAATGTTGACGTGTAATCCATACTGAAAGCTGTAGTCTTTAATCTTTATCAGTCAGTGTTTCAAATCGTCTTCACTTTCAGCAGGCAAGGTTTTTTCATCTACATGATGCAAGGTGTTAGTAAATCTTCCTCCAATCCTGACGCCTCATTCTTCTTCATGTATTCTAGCTACTGGGATTATTTGCTTGGCATAGACCTTAAAAAGTTATTCCTCTAAAAATTTATTCTGTGAGCTGGGAAACATAGCACCAAACTTATGAGAATCCTATCAGATGGGAAAAATTTATTGTGTTGCTGGCTTATGTGGTGCTATGATGCTGGGAGTTATGCTTCTAGTATTTAAAACACCAGCAGGTTCATCATTCTTTGACAAGTCTCAGTGGAGAATCCAGACCAAGGAAGGCTAGGAAGAAGGGCCTGGTGATCTTCTTCAGAATATTACCCAGTGAAAATTTTGTGGATTATGATAGAATATTTTTTATGTTCCAACAAAAGATGAGGCCCCTAGGTTAGAAAGAACTACGTAGTAGCTGCCCCAATAGACTCAAACATACCACCAGTTATGAAAGTATGAAGGTGGTTTATAACGAGATAGCATGCTTTGCATTATACATTCAGCTGCTGTGAGTCAGAGCTGACTAGATGACAGATAAAAACAAGAACAAATAAAGGTTTTGATAGTTCTTTTCTGAAATATATAAAATTTATTTTTTCGTACTAACCTCGGTGATTCAATTTTTATTTCCAAACTGGACCATCGCAATTATCTTCCATCTAGTCTTCCCACCTTTCTTGCTACTCCCCAGTTCTTTATCATAAGGCTGAAAATGCAGATATGACCATGTCACTTTCCTATTAAAAATCCTTTGGTCATTTTGCACTGGCAGATGATAAAATCCGAGCTCTCTTACATGTAACCTAAGAGTTTGTATGTTCTTACTATCTCCTATTTTGCAGGCTAATATCTACCTCCCCTACCTTACAGCTTACATTTGAGATGTTAGGAGGTGCTTGTTTTTCTTAACCTAATGAAGTTTGCCTAATCTCTAAACTTTAAACCTACCATCTTATCTTCCTGGAATATCCTACTTTCTCATTCTATTTTCATAGTATCTGCTTATCTTTGAGAACAAAGCAGAAGAACTCCAGACTGGTTATGTGGACCTTCACAAAATCCTCATTACAAATTGTGATATATATGAACACCTACATGGGTTAAGATTTGCCACCAGGCCATTTCCCCAAGAGCTTTCATAGTGTTCTAATTAGCAATGTCTTTCTTTGCTTTTCAGTTCAGCTTTTTTACCTACATGATTTCCATCCTTGTGCCTCTAACAGTTATTTAAATTGTTCGTGAGTCTATCTCTCACTTCTAGACAAACACTTGCAGTTGTGTGTGCACCCGCACATGTGTGTGTGTCTTAGCCTAGTACAGGGCCTAAAAGATAATTTTATTCTAAATATTGTGTTACATGAAAAAATATACATTGAAATTCATTCTTCCTGGAGTATGATTGTTCTTTTTATTCCTTTTGGGTTTCCTGTTGTTGACTGGTGGTTCCCTGAAAGAAGTATTAAAAAATTGGAGATTATTTTGTAAACACTCTGGATCAGTACTTCTCACACATTAATGTGTGTAGGAATCTCATTAAGATTCACATTCAGTATGTCTGGGGATGTGGCCTTGAAAGAATTCCATAATCTTAAGAATATCCCCAGGTGATTCATAAAGAGAGGTCACCATATCTATAAGTAATTTCTATTTGTATTTTGAGCAAACTGTCACATTTAGTCATCTCGTGACAGGCCTCCTCTCAGCTCCCTCACGACAGGCCTCTCTGCCCTTGGGTAATCTGTCATCAGCTTCTCCAGTGATGAGTGTTCTAGCTCACAGTCAGTTTCACAGTTTTGTTCAGCTCTCTTACCTTCATTTCCAGCAGCAGGTTTCTGCTGTCCCCACCAACTCAGCCTGTAGGTGTCTTCAGTGTTACAGCCCTCAGTCCATGTCACAGCTCTGTTAGGAGGTTTCTTGTCCCCTGTCTCTCTGCTGCTTCTCTTTTCTTTCTTCCTTCTATATCTACCTGTCAGTCTCTGTGGGGGTGGCTGTGTATATAAGCAAATTCTTCCTTCATTTCTAAGCATGACCCTGTGCCAAGAACCATGAACTGACCAAGTCCCTCTCAGTAGACTACAGACACTTCATTTGCATAATCCACAGTCACTCTACTTGCATAGTATATTGAACAATTCCTTCAAGGCATGCACCAGTCACAGAGTAGGCAAAAGGCCAGACAAAAAGTATCAAACCACAAGCTACTTATAGCTTTCCCAGACAGTGTGAATTAACCTGGACAAAAGTGACAAACCCTCTTGGGTAGAAATTAGGTAAGGCAAGGTAACTGCTCAAATTTTAGGAGAAAAACATCCTGTTAGCTATTTTTCTGAAGAACAAAGACAAAAGACCATATAAAGGAACTCACATGACCACATACTGCATACTTATTACTTGTTTCACCCCTTTCAGAAACAGTAATTCAACTTTTCTATCACTTCTTCTATTACTGAGTCTGTATAGAAAACTGTACTTATCACTGTACTTTAGAAGTAAAACAGAGACTCATTATGCTTAATTGTCTAGTTTACAATTACTGTAGTGATCACTTTGTTTTGAGTCAAAATGTTTCAGAATGGTACATCATTAGACTGGGGCCCTGATCTTGAGGAAAATGATCTGTCTCTCTGTATGCTCATTCCATTCCTGGGGTGATTTCTATTCCCTGATTCTTATTTGCAGCATTTTCAGTCTGGCTTAAGAGAAAAAAAGAAAGATACTAACAAAAAAAATCTCAGGGTATCCAAGTTTTTATTCAACAATAAAATCACAATCGTAAAATTGACATTTAGTGGTTATTTTATCAACCATCACGATCTGCATCTTGCCTCTGATAAAGCTCTCTAGAATTTTCAAAATGTATTTATCTGGAAAACTGTTGTCTAAGCAGTTCAATATTTCTTACAATAGAAATAATTTACAGTTCTATGCATCCATAGGATATCATCCTGCTGACCTCTGGCTGGAGGAAGGAGCGTGGGTGGAGAGGAGAGGAAAGGAGACTGTTAGGAGGATGAGACATGTATGGAGCAGAGTGTAATAGTGTGCTATCATCGAGCAGGGAGAGCAGTAGAAGTTGCATATAGGTGGTCATGTAAATTTATATGGGAATGTACATTTTCACTCAGTCATAATAAAAATAAATAAATAATTTTTAACTAACACTACATCAAAAACTCCTAATGAGCATTGAGATTGCTAGTCAAATTGGTTTCATAACAAATAGAATGAAATAATCCGACATAATTTTTTTTTCCATTTCATGCATATGTGAATTCTGAGTAACCATTGTGTATTTTATATTGTTACTCATCACACCACACGTTTTAACTCAGGAAAATTTTGCTGCAAACTGTTTAGATATCAATCTACGTTTGTATTAAAATTAAATGAGATAATTATACAAAGCAGAACAATATTTGGAATATAGTAAGCACTCTGTAAATAGTAGAATATGATGTCCCTGAGTAGCACAAATGGGTAACATGCTTGACTGCTATCCAGACAATGTAGTTTGAGTTCACTCAGAGCTGTCTCAAAAGAAAAACCTGGTGATATACACCCAAAAATCAGTCACTGAAATGCCCATAGAACACAGTTTTACATTGACACACATTAGTTTGTCATGAGATGTAGTTAATAACAACTTGAAAATCAATTATTAAAGTTATTATTTGCCCTTTAATACCATTATTTGGGACACAATAATAGTATTCTCTCTACTGTGTGTAGAAACATTGAGAATTTTATTAACTACTGCATAAAAGTGGCAGGAAATTTTATAGGCAAATCTAACATTGAAAGGTTTCAAGTATGGGAGAAAATAGCTTAGAACACACTAAATAAAATTTAGTGTAAGTATGTAAAATGATAGTTCCCAGCCAGCACTTCAAGGAAGGAAGCAGAAACGGAACAGGTGGGAACCTCATGAGTAAGCACTGTTCTAGAGATTTTCTCACTGCCATTTTGCGTAGTCATTGAATTAGGAAATTTTTTCCTATTTTTACGAATGCTAAACCTGAAGTTCAGATATAATGGGAAAAAAACACACAACTAGTAAGAGTTTAAGCTAAGAATCAAACACATCCTTCTCATGTCTAAATTTAGCCCCAAACTACAATTTAGTGCTATTGTTGGAGCTCACTCTAGAAAGTGTAAAATCTAGGCAATGTGTTTCCTCAGATCAGCTCTAGAAGGCCGCTTGATCTGTCTTCCTGCACAGCAAAACTAGCATGGGGTCCTGCTGTTAATCTACAATGGTACATTAATCACTGTATAATCTAAAATAATGCCCACAGAATATTAAGTACAAATCATTGATAGTGGTGATTCCACTCTAAGACAGATTAGCAGGTAGATAAAATGGCAGGCCACAGTTTTCAGCTATGCAGAGAGTTTTTTGATTGAGTAGCCAGATATCACCTTGGAACAACCTTCAGGATTATAGATCGTTAGGCTGAATGGTTAAAATGATACCATAGTCACCCATGTTAAATTCTCTCATCTCTCAGTTACCGACCTGTCTACATCACCTTACACTGTATTATGTCCTATGATACACTGGTTTTTGTTGAAATAGGAGAGCTTGGGCTTGCAAAATTAAATGTGTCTTTATAAGACTTGTTATTGTCCTTATTAAGAACTAAGCATAATGTGTTGCAACTTTCAAACTTTTTGTGCAAGAAACACCTGTTAAACATTGTTTGAGAACTTATGTTCTCTGACCAAAGGTAAGAAAATCTTCCTGCAAAATTTAATGTAAGTTATTAAGGAAGAAATGTTTGTGTATTTGTTGTCACATTTTGATAGTCACCTTTTTTATAGGTGATTTTGTTTTAAGAGTAGAGACACCTTCCATCTCATTGCTCCACCATGCCTAAGACCTTAGAAGGATTTTCGCATAGTTAGTAGAAAGAGGGAGCCCTAGTAGTTCAGGATTTAAGAGCTATGGCTGTTAACCAACAGGTCAGCAGTTGGAATCTACCAGTCACTCCTTGGAAACCATACCAGAAAGATGTACTGTGCCCTATAGGATTGCTGTGAGTCAGAGTTGACTCAACAGCAATAGGTTAATGGGAAAACAGAGTGATAGTAAAAAAGACATGCCAGCTTCTTACAAATCTGTGATAAGAAATAATAAGCACACTGTTATAGTTAAGACTGTGTGTCAACTTGGCTGGACCAATGTTTTGGCAGATGTATACAGTGGCAGGGGTGGGACTATGACAGCTCACTGCTCACCCCAAGTCTTCATCTCTCCAGCTTCCACTGCCTCCTTCTGTCTGCTCATATTGCCAGCAGCTCCTGCTCTCTTTGTTTCTGATGTTTGGTTCTTGGGACTGGAATTAGCAGCTGTTGATTATCGACCCTTAGAGCCTGCAAGTAAGAGCTTTGTTCCCTGACCCACCATTCCTGGATTTGCCAGCCACTTCAGCTCTGTGAATCAACAGAAACCTTGCATTCTTGCCTGCCATCTTGGGATCCACAGACCTACACAGCCTGTGATCTGGAACTCTGATTTCTGACCTGCTGACTTTGGGTTTATTGGATTTCATGGCTCCGATCCAGGACTTGGGACATTTCAGCTTCTACAATTGCATGAGCTGTATCCTTATTACAATTTTTTCTCTATACATATTATACATGTTACTGGTTTTGTTTCTCTAGAGAACCCAGCCTAAGACACACACCAACAGTAAAAATGCCTGGAAAATGTAATCCTGGAATGTGAGCTGTCTCTCAGTGACTACTTCATACAATGGATTGAGAGGATTGACTTTTTTATGAATAGCAAGTTGCTTCTATTACAGCCACTGCTATAACACTTGGGTCAAAAGATTCCTAAGTGTTCTCTTCATGCACAGAGAGAGGATTGAATGAGGTGGACCAGGGGTCCCAACAAAGTTGGAATTTCTTATGTTAGTATAAAAGATACCTATGCTCACTTAAACAGCTTGCTATTTAAGTTATGTCACCTCACTGCTGAGCAGAGATCAGGACAACTGAGAAACTAATATTAAAAAAGTACATCATAGTAGATACATTAAATCAGTGTACTGAAAAGATATGGATTATTAAATTATTCCTGCTTTAATCAAACAAGGATTTTTATAAAAATAAGAATGATTTAGTGAGCTCAAAAAAAAAGTGAAAAATACGACAAACGTAGAAAACAAAATTTCTTGGAGTAACAAAAACATGGAAGTCACTTTTCATTATAAGAGTATATCCTAATGTCTTAACATGCAACTGAGAAAAATAAAGAGAAAATCAGAAACCCTCCTGAGGTATATATTTCCATAGGAAGATGGGATTCTAGAAAAATTATACACTCACCTAGAAGTGAAAAAGAAATTTCCGTGCATGTAGATCAGCGAATAAAGAAAGAAAGAAATACAAGAAACATGAATTTTAACTATCGTCACACTGTGGATTACTGGTCCCGCTGAGAGGATTTTTATTTTCTTGATATTGAGCTTCAATCTATACTGAAGGCTGTGGTCTTTGAAGTTCATCAGTAAGTGTTTCAAATACCCTTCACTTTCTGCAAGCAATGTTGTGTCGTGTGCATAATACAGGTTGTAAATGAATCTTCCTCCACTCTCTCCTCATTCTTCCTGCTTCTTGGGTTAGTATTAGTAAAAGATCTATATGACTCCGAAAATTGCATATTTTCTAGTTTGGGAGTGCAATGTATGTGTTAATCAGACAAAATTGCTAATCCTGTTAAAAATCGAAGATGTCATGTGGAGAACTAAAGTGCACCTGATGCAAGCCACAGTATTTTTCTCACAAGCAAAATTAAGTGTTCTGGAATTCCTATTCTTTGCAGTTGTATCCGTATTTTCTTAAGATACATGCAGTCTAATACCTTTTCATAGTTAATAAAATACAGATAAACATCTTTCTAGTATTCTCAGCTTTTGTCTGCGATTCGTCTGACTTTAGCAATGATCTCCTTCATTCTACATCCTCTTCTGAATCGAGTTTAAATTTCTGGAAGTTCACTGTCAATATACTGCTGTAACTACTTTTGAATTAGCTTCAGCAAAATTTTACTTGCGTGTGATACTAATGACATTGATAACTTCTATTTTGTGTTGGACCGCCTTCCTCTGGAAGGGACAAAAATATAGATCTCTTCCAGTCAGTTGGCCAGGTATCTGTCTTATAAATTTCCTGGCATAGATGAATGAGCATTCCCAGTGCTACATCTGTTTGTTGAAACATCTTAGTTGGCATTCAGTCAATTCTGGAGACTTTTTTCGTTTTTCCAATAGCTTCAATGCAGTTTGTACTTCTTTCTTCATTACCATCAGTTCTTGATTATATTCTACCTCCTGTAAGTGGTCGAATACTGATCAATACTTTCTGGTACAGTGATTCTATATATATTCACTTATAGTGTACATACATTGACATTCATTTGTGTTTTCATTCTGTTAACAATATTTTTCGCAGATCACAAGTTTTTAATTTTAATGTAGTTCCACATATTAATTTGTCCTTTTATGCACTGTGATTTTGGTATTGCATCTAAGATAGTACCATCAAATCCAAGACTAGCTAGATTTTCTCCTGTTATTTTTAGAAGTTGTGTAGTTTTGCATCTTACTCTTAGCTGTACGTTCCATTTTGCATTTGTTTCCTTTTCTATTGTGCCATCAGATAAAAACTCTTTCTAGCTCCTTTTTGTTGTTATTGCTTTGTTTTGCATTTGAATGTCCAGTTGTCCCAGCACCTTTGTTGCAAAGATTATTTTTTTTCTTCCTGAGTCGCCTTTGTTCCTTTGTCACAAAGTTCGGTTGACTGTATTTGTGTGAGTCTGTTTCTGAGCTCTCAGTTCTGTTCAGCTAAGCTATTTATTCTGTTGCCTAATACACACTGGGTTATCACTACAACGTTCTCATCGTTCTTCAAGTTGAGTAGTGTCAGTGCTCCAGATCTATTTCTCTCCAGTATTTTATTAGCTATTCCGGGTTACTAACTTTTCTTAAAATCTTCAAAATCAATGTGTTGGTATCTACGAAACACCTTGCTAGAATTCTGGTCAGGTTCAGATCTACAGATTAGTTTCGAAGAATTGACAATTTAATACCATTAAGTCTTCCTGTCTGTGAATAAGGGGGCTTTTGTGGCTCAATGATAGAATTTTCACCTTCCATGCAGGAGACCTGGATTTGATTCCTGGCCAGTGCACCTCAGGGCAGCTATCACCCAACAGTCAGCAGAGGCTTGCATGTTGATTTTGATGCTGAAGTTATTTCATTCAGCACAGCTTGCTGATTAAGATAGACTATGAAGGTCTGTGGTCTACTTTCCAAATCAGCTTATGATAACCCTATGTATCACAAGTGTCTGATCTGCAATCCATCATGGTGATGGTGCAGAACCAGGTAGTGTTTCATTTCTTTGGGCATAGGGTCACCATAACTCAGGGTCTGATTTGATAGTATCTAACAACAATCCATTAATGTAGAATATCTCTCCATTTATTTAGATCTTATTTGATTTATTTCACGAGTTTTCTCATATAGCCAGCCTGCCAAATGCCATCGAGTCAGATATAGATCATGCATATATTTTGTTGGATTTATACCTAAGTGTTCCTCTCATTTTGGGGTGCTAATATATACGATGTAGTTTTAATTTGGGGTTTTCCACATAGACACTCATGTCAACTGAAACAAAAAAAAATAGTTTTACTTCTTCCTTCTGAATCTTAAAAGATATAGAGCTTTCCCTGTCTTAGTGCATTAGCGAAGACTTGTAGAATAATGTCAAGGAGGTTAAGTTAGAGAGGCTTTAGTTATCTTGTTTCTTATCTCAGGGGGAAAACATCTAGTTTTCTACTATTAAGTATGACATTAAGCTGTCTTCTGTACATATTTTTTAATAAGTTGAGGAAGTTATCCTCTTTGTACTTCACTGAGAAATATGATCATGAAAGGGTATTATTATATTTTGTTAAATGATTTTTCTGATGCTATTAATATAACTACATGATTTTTTTCTTCATTAATTAAAGTTAATTACTTTAATTGGAGAAGCCCTGGTAGCACAGAGGCTAAGCACTTGGCTGCTATTCAAACCAACCAGCCGCTGAATAGGGTTGCATAGTTAGAGTTTATTACACTTAGTCCTGATGAATATTTTCATGCATCATTGAATTAAATTGTTAATATTTTGTTGAGTATTTTTCATCTATATTCATGAGAGACATTGGTCTGTGGTTTGCCACTCTTCTAATATCTTTACCTAATTTTGTTTTTAAGATGATGCTGGCCAAAAGATAAAGTTTTAAAGCATTCTCACTGCTTCTACTCTCTCAAGGAAATTGTAGTAAATTCCTACTCCTTCTTTCTTCAGTGTGTAGTAAACTTTACCAGGGAAATCTGAGCCTGGTGCCTTCTATTAAAAAGGATAGTATGATTGATATGTTTTTTTTAATTATGATTGAGTGAAAATTTACATTCCCATATAAGTTTGCACACCACTGCTCTCCCTGCCTGGTGACAGCATAGTCTTCCTCTCTGCTAGGTACATGTCTTATCCTCCAACAATCTCCTATCCCCTCCTCTACACCCACTCCCCCGCCTCCAGTAAGAGGTCAGCAGGACAACATCCCATAGATGCACAGAACCATAAAGTGCATAAATTACATGGCCACTCTGTGTCACCAAGTACAATTCATTCCTGTAAGAAGAGTTGGCCTCCATTATAATTTATGGACAGGGGCAGCATCAGGGCCAACAACCATGCTCTCAGGGGAACTTGCGATCTTTTAGTGGAGATCTCAGGGTGTACCCCTTTTTATTCTTGTGTTGCCAGTGAGAATCAACTTTGTGAGCTCCATCACGACTATCACTGGTGGTGGCCAGGCACCATTCAGTTCTTCCCGTCACGAGTAGATGTAGTCACCCACTCATGTGGGTCTCTCCATCTTGTGGGTTCTCTTTCCCTCATGTCATTTTGGTCCTTGGTGATCATCTGTTCCTGTTGAGTTGGGACAATTTGCTGTACCCTCAGATGGCAGCTTGGCAGTTTTTAAGAATCCAGACACCACTCACCAATGTGGGATACAGAAGGCTCTCTTAGCAAAATGCTAGTTGTGCCAATTGGCTCGATTTCTCCTGAGAGCAGGGTCCCTAGCCCCCAGCCGCAGTCACTCTGTCCTTGCAATATTGGGTTAAGATGGGAAGAGTAATCATGTTATGTTGAAGTCTGGTTAACACTGATCTTCTTTCTGATGTGTGCTGTCACAGATTTCATCCAACCAAAGTTTTATCAACTATCTAATCTAAACCCTCCCCCCCACGATCTCTCCCTCCCTACCCTTGCAGCCGTCAAATAATCTTTTCTTCTGTGCATGAGTGTGTTTTTAAGTTCTTACCATAGAGGTCTCATACAATATTTGTCCTTTTGTTTCTGACCACTTTCATGCAGCATTTAAGATCCTCCAATTGAAACCAGGTTATGAGATGTTCCTTAAAATCATCATTGTTCTTTTATCATTGGAGAAGAATGTGTAGTTGTCTGCTGATGAAAGTTCTGTATTTGTCGATGAGGTCTAGTTGGTTAACTGCGGCAATAAGATCTTCTGTTTCTTTATTGAGCTTTTTTCTAGATGATCTGTCCAAAATTGAGAGTGGAGTGTTGAAGTCTCACTCTATTATTGTGGAGTGATCTATCTCATTTTTGAGTGTAGTCAGTGTTTCTTCAATGTATTTAGGTGCCCTAGTATTAGGTGCATAAATATTTAATGTTAAGTCCTGGTTGTGTATTAAATCTTTCAGCAGTAGTGTCCATCCTTGTCCACGATGGTAGATTTTACATTAAAATCTATTTTATCTGAGATTAGAATTACCACATCTGCTCTTCCTTGTGTATTGCTAGCTTGATATATATTCTTCCATCCTTTAATTTTCAGTTTGTTCATATCTGTAAGTCTGAGGTGAGTTTCTTGTAGACATCATATGGATGGGTCATGTCTTTTGATCTAGGATGTCACTCAATGTCTTTTTACTGGAGTGTTCAGTCCATTCACACTCAATGTGATTATTGGTAGATATGTGTTTAGTGCTGTCATTGTGATATGTTTATTTTTGTGTTGATGTTTTCTCTGTGATTATTCTGTTCTTGGACATTCTTCTTTGTGAGTTGATTTTTCACCTTTTTCAGGGTAGTTTTTGTGGTTGCTGAGACTTCTGTATTACGTTTCTAGATCTGATATGTTGCATCTTTATTGTGCTTTACAGCTGCCCCTATGATCCCTCTTAATAAACTATATATGAACCTGATTTTAATTACTACGAGTCCTTGACTCTACCCCTCCAATGTCATTTTTAATGAGACAGAGAAACAAATCAATGACTTGTTTGTAAAGGGAAGAAACCCTGCAGAAGTAAAGCACTACTAAAGAAGAGGAACACAGTGGAAGACATTACACTACTCAACCTTAGAAACTACCATAGTGCCATAGTAGTCAAAACATCCTGGTACTGGTACAGAAACAGATACATAGACCAATGTAACAGAATAAAGAACCCAGAAATATTACCATCTTCCTATGAACAGCTGATATTTGCTAAAGGCCCAAAGGTTCTAAACTGGAGTAAAAACAGTGTCTTTAACATTTGTTAAAGAAGATTTTGTTAAAGAAGATCCATGTCTTATACCTTACATAAACACTAGCTTAAAATGAACCAAGATCTAAATACCAAACCTAAAATGAAGAATATGAAGAAAAAACAGGGACAACAGTGGAAGTTCTAATATATGACTTAGACTACAAAGTCTGATGAACAATACTCAAATAACAGAAGAGAGAATAAGTACATGGAAACTATTAAAATCAGGCACTTATGCTCATCCAAAGACTTTATCAAGAGAGTCCAGAGACTGCCTAAAGAATGGGAAAATGTATTTGCAACTACTTATCAGATTGACATCTAATTTCCATAATCTACAAGACATTGCAAAATATCAACAAGAAAAAGACAACACAATTAAACAATGGGCAAAGGAGGTGGACACTCTTCACCAAAGAAGACATTCATGCAGCCAAAAGACACGAGGAAATGCTCACAATCGTTAGCTATTAGAGAAATCCAAATCAAAACTACAATGAGATAGCATCTCACCCCAACAAGGTTGACAATAATCAAAAAAACATGAAATAACAAATTCTGGAAAGGCTTCGGGTAGACTGAAACTCTCCTGCACTGCTGGTAGGAATGCAACATGTTATAAGCTCTTTGGAAAGCAATTTGGCACTTTCTTAAAAAGCTAGAAATTGAAACACCATATGATTCAACCAACTCACTGCTTGGAATATATCTTACAGAAATAAGGGCTGTCACAAGAATAGATACATGCAGACAAATGTTTATTGCAGCACTGTCCACGACAGCAAAAAGATGGAATCAACCTAAGCAACTATCAACGGATGAATGGATAAACAATCTATGGTGGATATACACAATGAAACAGTATTCAAGGATAAAGAACAATGATGATTTTAGGAAGCATCTCATAACTTGGTATCAACTAGAAGACATTATTCTGAGTGAAATCCGTCAGCTTCAAAAGGAAATATTGTATGAGACCAGTATTATAAGGATTTAAAAAAGAACCTATTATGCACAGAAGGAATGACTCCGACATCTACAAGTGTGGGGAGGGATGAAGAGTGTTGTTACAGATTAGACAGTCAATAAGAATTTGTTTAGATGAAGGAAGTGACAGGATTCAGTAGAAGGCAGATCAGCATAAATGGACTATGCCACACAGACTATAAGGTTTTCTAAATTTAACCTAAGATTTCAAAGAACAGCAGGAACAGAGGTCAGGGGACCATGTTTTCAGGGAACATCAAGGTCAACTGGCATAACTAGTCTTTTGCTAAAAGAGTCTTCTGCACTCCATATTGGCGTGTGGTGTCTGGGGTCTTCAAAGCCAGTAAGCTGCCATCTGAGCAACATCAATTGGTTCCAACCCACCGGAAACAAGTAATAACTGAGAACATCAAAGATATGAGGACAAATGAAACCAGGAGGCAGCAGGACCCTTATGATTGGAAGAGTACATCAGCATGAGACCAGAAGAACCGGATGGTGCCTGGACGTGACCAAACACAACCTTGATAGGGGACACAATGTGGACTCCTGAAGTAGCAGAAGAAAAAGAGGTGTATAGATCTAGAACTCTACTAAAAGACCAGAACTGATGGTCAGACAACCTGAAAGGTCTCCTTGGAACTTGATCTAGACTTGCTGCTGCCCAGACCTCAAACCAGTACTTAGGTCTGTTCTTCAGACAAAGAATGAACTGAACTTGGGGACAAAGTGTGAGCAAGCAATGCACATACTTTGTGGTTTTATACATTTATAGGAGGCTGTCTTATTGGTTTCTTTCTAGAGGGGAGAGGAGAGGATGGGACAGGTGTTAGTTAAGAAGATACCAGAAAAGCACGAGAAGGAGAACTATGCTGTCACAGGGCAAGGAGATTAGATAGAGTTGCAAACAAGTAGGCATGAAAAATTGTTTTGGATTGTATATTTTCACTTAATCATCACAATAATAAGAAGAAAAAACTTAGTTATGCCAGTTGACTTGGATTTTCCATAAAACCATGGTCCCCACACTCTTGCCCTGCTACTCTGTCCTTTAAAATGTTACACTGTGTTTAGGAAACCTCTTGCTTCTGGTACAGTCCAGCAGTATTAATCTTCTCTCTACAGTAAACTGTCACTCCCTTCCCTAACCCAGCATGTGTCTGCTATCCGTGAATACACTTCTCTCTCCCTCTCACTCATTGTAACCATCAATTATTATTTTCTTCTGTATTTAAACCTTTTCTTGAGTACTTATAATAATGGTCTCATACAATATTTGTTCTTCTACATGAGGCTGATTTCACTCAGCACATGACTCCACGTTATGAGGCATTTCCTAAGATCATTGCTGTTTATCATTGCATAGTCTTCCATTGTGTGAATATATCACTGTTTATCCACTCATCTGATAGGCACATAGGTTGCTTCCACATTTTTGCTATTGTGGACAGTGCTGCAATAAATATTGGTGTGGGTGTATCTGTTGGTGCTTTACATTTTTGGCAGAGGGATATCCAGATTTGCCAACGCCATTTGTTAAAGAGATTGTCTTTTCCCTAGGCCACTGTAGGCCTTTCACTGTGTGTGTATGATGTTACACGTGGATTTTCTGTTCTGTTTAATCAGTCTGTGTGTCTGTTTTCTATACATACTAGGCTGTATAGCCTACCATGACAGTGTAACAAGTTCTAAAGTGTGAGGCAATATGAGGCCTCCCACTTTGTTGTTCTTCTTCAGTAATTCTTTACTTATCTGATTCTGTTTCCCCTTCCACATGAAGTTGGTGAGCTGTTTCTCCATCTCATTAAAGAATGCCATTGGAATTTGCATTGAGATGGTATTGTTTCTATAGATGACTTTGGGTAAAATATACATTTTACAATGTTACATCTTGCTATTCATGAGCAAGGTAGGTTTTTCCACTTATGTAGATCTCTTTTGGTTTCTTGAAGCAGAGTTTTGTGATTTTCTTGGTTTAGGTCTTTTCCATCTCTGGTTAGATTTATTCCTAAGTATTTTATCTTCTTGGGGGCCATTGTAAATGGTATTGATTGGGTGGATTTCCTCTTGGGTGATCTTTGTACGTGTAAAGCAGTGCAACTGACTTATGTATGTTTGTCTTGTCTCCTGATACTTTGCTGAATTCTGTTATTAGTTCCAGTAATTTTTTGTGAATTTTTTTTTCAGTTTTCTGTGTATAAGATTGTATCATCTGCAAATAGACATACTTTTAGTTTTTCCTTATCAATTTTGATACCCTTCTTTTTTTTTTTTTTAACCTTGCCTGATGCTACGGCTAAAACCTCCAGCACAATGTTAAATATAAATGGTGACAATGGGCATCTTGTTTGGCTCCCCTTCTCCAAGGAATGCTATCAAATTCTCTCCATTTAGCTTAATGTTAGCTTTGGGCTTTGCATATGTTACAATGCTGAGGAATTTCCTTTTTTATTTTACTGAGTTTTTACCATGAATGGGTGTTGGACTTTGTCATATGTCCTTTCTGCATGAATTGATAGGTTTCAATGATCTCTATCTTTTATTTATGTGGTTGACTAATTAACTGCTTTTCTAAAGTTGAACCATCCCTGTAACACTAGTATAAATTCTGCTTTGGCATGGTGAATTACTTTTCTGATACGTTACTGAATTCTCTTGTCTACGATTTTCTTCAGGATTTTGTGAATAAGTTCATGAGGGATACCCTTCTGTAATTTTCCTTTTTCATACTGTCTTTACCTGGTTTTAATATCAGGATTATCCTGGCTTCTTAGAATGAGTTTGGGAGTATTCCCTCCTTTTCTAGGCTTTGAAATGCCTTTAGTAATATTGGTGTGAAGTCTTCTCTAAACTTTGATAGAATTATCTAATTAAACATTCAAGGCCAGGATTTTTTTTTGGTTGGGAGTTTTTAAATTACATTTTCAAGCTCTTCTTTTATGGTGGGTTTATTTAGCTGTTCTACTTCTGTTTCTGTTGAAGTAGATAGTGTGCTTTTAGAAATTTGTCCATTATTTTTCATAGTATTCCGTCATGATTCTTTTAATTTCAGTTAGGTCTATTGAGAAAATGCCCATCTCATTTCTTATGTGAGTTATTTGCTTCCTGTCCTTTTATTCTTTTTTTTATTTTTTTATTTAATATGACTGAGTGAAAATGTACATTCCTGTATAAATTTACATGCCCACCTCTATGCAGCTTCCACTAGCCTCCCTATCCAGTGACAGCACACTATTCCTCTCTGCTCCATACATGTCTCATCCTCCCAACAGTCTCCTTCCCTTCCTCTCCACCCACTCTCCTTCCTCCAACCAGAGGTCAGCAGGATGATATCCTATAGATGTACAGAACCCTAAAGTGCATCCAATATATGGTCACTCTGCATCACCAAGTCCAATCCATTCATGCCCAAAGAGTGGAACTTCATTATGATTTATGGTCAAGGGCAGCATCAGGGCCAGGGGCCATGCTCTCAGGGGAACCCCGAAACTGCTGGACCATCAGTTGAGGTCTTTTAGTGGAGATCTCAGAGAACTTTTAAACTTTTAAACACTTTTGCTCATCCAAAGACTTTATTAGTAGAATTAAAAGAACACCTACAGAATGGGAAAAAAAAATTTGGCAACTCTATGTCAGACCGATGCCTGAGATCTCCATAATCTGTGAGATACTACAAGGTATCAATAAGAAGAAAATAAATCATCCAATTAAGCAATGGGCAAAGGAGATGGACAGACATTTCACTAAAGAGGAGATCCAGGCAGGTGAAAAGCACATGCTGACGTGTCCTTTTATTCTTTTGTCAGTGGTTTATTGATTTTGTTGAACTTTTCAAAAAAACACCTTTTGGTCTTAGTAACTTCTTCAATCATTTTTCTCTTCTCTAGTTCACGTAGTTCTACTCTATTTTTTATTATTTGCTTTCTTCTTGTGTCTGAGGGATTGTTTTGCTGCTGTCTTTCTACTTTTGTGAGTTATAAGGCTTTTTCTTCTTTTAGGGTCCTTTCTTTTTTTTGATTGAGTACATTTAATGAGGTGAGCTGACCACTCAGTACTGCTTATGCTGTGTTCCAGAGGTTCTCATAGGATATGTTTTTGTTCTCATCTGATTCTATGAATTTGTTTATTCCATCCTTGACTTCTTCTATAACCCAGAAGTTTTTGAGCAAGTCGTTGTTCAGTTTCTATGTGTTTGTTTTTTTCCCTTGCCTTTTCTTGTATTGATTTCAACTTTTATTGCTTTGTTGTCTGAAAAAATGCTTTGTGTTATTTCAGCGCTTTGGATTTTGTTAAGACTTTATAGCCTATCATGTGGTCTATTTTTGAGAATGTATCATGTGCATTGGAAAAGAAGGTATACTTATCTGCTATTGGGTTGAGTGTCTCTGAGGTCAAGTTCCTTGACTGTAGCATTCAGGTCTTCTGTGTCTTTAATGAGCTCCTTTCTGGATGTTCCGTCAATCACTGAAAATGGTGTTTTGACATCTACTGTTATTGTGGTGCTGTCTATTTCTCTTTTCAGTGTTGTTAGAGTTAGTTTGATGTACTTAGAAGAAGTGTCATTGGTTATGTAAGTATTTAATATGGTTATATCCTCCTGATATATTGACCCTTTAATCGGTATACAGTGACTTTCCTAGCCTACTATGGTTGGTTTTATTTTAAAGTCTATTTTATCCAAAAATATTATTGTCACTCCTGCCCATGTTTGAGCATTGTTTTCTTGGTGTGATGTGTAACTTGGCTGGACCTTAATTCTCAGTGTTTTATAAAGTGTCAGTGGTGGAGTCTGTGGTGGCTCACCACTCCCTCAGCCTTCATTTTTCTGCCATCTGCCACCTACTTCTTGTCTGCTCAGTTTGCTAAGATTTTGGCTTGTTACAGATACATCAGTTGTCACTTTTTGTCTTCTTATGTCCAGCTCAGGGGATTTGAAATAACCATTTTTGGGATTCATCTGTCTTCACAGCCTGCAAGTAAGAGTCCTGTTTTTCTGACTTGCAGATCATGGGTTTGCCAGCCCCTGCAGCTACACGAATCAGCAGAAACCTTCCAGTTTGACCTGCCCTACTGGGATTCATCAACCTTCACAGCCTATGAGCTGGAACTCTGATTTCTGACCTGCCAACCTTGGGTTTTCCAGTTTTCATGGCAACCTGAAGCAAGTATTCCAATCCATGACTTTGACGTTTCAGTCTCTACAGTTATGCTAGCTGTTTCCTTGATACTAATATTTTTCTATATATATTTATATACGTTATGATTTCACTTCCCTTCAGAACCCAGCCTAAGGCAATTTTGTACCAAGAGAGTGGGGTGTTGCTCTGACAGATACCTAAAATTTGAAAGTGGTTTAGAAACTGTGAATGGATGGAAGGCTCAGAAGACAATGAGGAGAACTGTTTAATGCCAAAGAAGTATCAAATGCTGAGGAAAAAGCAGCAGGTGACTAGCAGCAGTTGCAGCAGCAGCGGAAAAGCAGCAGAAGAACCAAACCAACAGGACCAACAGCACTGGAGCTCAGCCACAGAGAGAGACACCTGACGGCCTGTGTGTAGGTTTCCTGGCTAAGGTAGTGGGATGGCTCCAGGCACTTAAATCAGTGGAGCTACATAGCTTTGGAGCACTTGCCACAGCAAAGAAGATGCGGGCCTGAGATCCAGAGGCCACAGGAAACAGAAGCCGAAGTGACAAAGAACATGACAAACTGTGCTGCCTTAGTCTCAAAAGGTATAGCCACAAACTCAGCAGTCTAAGGGTGGATCCATGGCCCCTGGTGTTTCTAAAGGTGGAGTCATCACTCAGATGGGCTAGGAAAATGGTGCACCTGAAGCACAGGGAAATAGAGTTGCTATCCCAGTAGGCCTGAAAGGTGAAGCTGTAGCATAGGGCCAAATGTTCTCCACTCAGAGTCTGGAGAAAGTGACTAATACCTAGAGTCTGAAGGGCAAGACCATAGTGTAAAATGTTTCAGAGAACAGAAGATTATTGAGGGCTAATGTTACATGTTTTGCTGACCAGCTTGTTGCCTGTTTTGCTTTTTTCCTCCCATTTGTAATGGACGTGTCTAACTTGTGCCTGCCTGTTTTGCCACTGTATTTTGGAAGAAGACTATTTGTGTTCTAGATTTCACAGCTGAAGGGGAATTTTTGGATTTTGGACTTGGACTTAAGACTTTTGCTATCATGGTGTGAATATGTTTTTGCGTGTTGAAAGGATGTGATTTTTTTTTTTTTAAGCAACAAATGTGGAATGTCATGGATTGAATTGTGTTCCCTACAAATTTGTGTAGAAATTTGGCTAGGCTGTGATTCCTGGTATTGTGTGTGCTGTAAACCCTGCCTCTGTGATGTTAATGATGGAGGATGGGCTGCAGTTGATTTGGTGGGGTAGGACCCAATGTGTAGGACTGTTTTGTGCTTTGATGCAAAGGAAGGAAGCTAGCAGAGAGATTTGAGGACCCTATACCACCGAGAAAGCAGTACCAAGAGCACAGTGTGTCCCTTGGAAAGGACATGGGTCCCTGAATCTCAGAAGTTCCCAGTCCAGGGGAAGATCGATGACAACAATCTTCCTTCGGAGTCAGCAGAGAAAAACTTCCCCTGGATTGACACACTTAATTTGGGCTTCCAGCCTACTGGACTGTGACAAAATAAAATTTCTCTTTTTAAAGCCATCCACTTGTGGCATTTCTTTAAAAGCAATACTAGGTGACTAAGACACTTGATAGATATTTTTCCATCCTTTGAATTTCAGGGTTTGTTTTCTTTTGGTATCCTTAAGTCTAAGGTGTGTCTCTGGTAGGCAGTATATTGAAAGATTCTGTTTTTTAATCCATTTTACTACTCTATGTCTCTTTATTGGTTGCTTAACCCATTTACATCCAATATAATTGTTGATAAGTTTGAATCTAGTGCTGTCATTTTGGTGTCTTTTTTGTGTATAGTTGACAGTTTCTTTTTTCTGCTTAAATACCTGTGCTGAGTCATTTTTCTATATAGGTTTTATTTCAATCATTTTTTTACGGTTGTTTTTTTGTTTGCTGAGACTTCTTGATTTTGTTTCTTATTTTGATGTGTATTATTGTTACTTTCCCTTATTATTACCTTAATACTTATCACTAGTGTTCTACATTTAAAATAATCTTTCATTTTTTTGGTATCACCTTGATGTCTTCTCCATGTGAAAGACCTATGCATACAAGGCCCAACAATTAAGTCTGGGAATTTAATTGTTCTACATGTTACATACCTCATTGCTGAATATCATTATAGTCACTTTTAAAGTACTCCCTTTAGGAAGCTATGCACTAATGTCAGTGCCTAGTCCTTCCTTCAAAGCAATTTTGGAAGTCTTTCTGGAATGACCTTTTCAAGCATTGGCCCAGTAGCAAGTTTGCAAATTTAATTATATAGTTGTCTGTTAGGGAGGTTTTTTTTTTCCTTTTTCTTTTTTTTTATTATGATTGAGTGAAAATGTATATTCCCTTATAAATTTACATGCCAAACAAATAACTGTACTGGAATGCCCTACTATTCACCTGATCTGGCCCCCAATGACTTTGTCTTTACCCAGAGATAAAGAAAATATTGAAAGGAAGACATTTTGGTGACATTCAGGACATCGAGGTAATGTGATAACAGTTCTGATAGCCATTCCAGAAAGAGTTCCAAAATTGCTTTGAAGGGTGGACAAGGCACTGGAGTCAGTGCATAACTTCCCTGGAGGAGTACTTTGAAGGTGACCATAGTGATATTCAACAATGAGATATGTAGCACTTTTTCTAGGATGAGTTTATGAACTTAATTGGCAGTATTCATAAATTATTTCCTCTTCTTGATAAAATGGCACTTGGCTGGCTTGGCTCTTGATCAAATGTCATCATTTAAATACTTCCCTGTTTTTAGGGTTTGGCTTTGACTTATTTTTGTTTTTTCACTACTGTGTTGATTTCTCATTGCTCTGCTCTGCATTGTATATTTGGGTATATATCCAATGTTATTTATTTTCTAATCAAAGAATTTCCTTCAGTTTTTCTTACAGTTTTGGTTTGGTTTGGTTTTTGCAAATGCTCTAAAACTTCTATTTATGTGGGAATGTCCTAATTTCACCATCATATTTGAAAGTTTTTGGGGATATATAAAGTACGGCTGGTAGTTTTTGCTTGTTTGTTTTTTCCTTCAAGGTTTGAATATGTCATCCCATTGTCTTCTAGCCAGTGTGGTTTCTTCTGAACAGCCAGTCTTATTGTCTCTCTTTTGCATGCTATTTTGTCTTTAACCTTAGCTGTCTTTAAAACCATCTCCTAGTCTTTAAGTTTGATTATAATATGTCTTGGTGTCTTTCCTTTGTGATCCACATTGTGTGGGGTTCTATGAACATTTTGGATAAATATCTTCTCATTTTTCATGATATCAAGAAAGAGCTCTGTCGACATACCTTCAACAATTCTCTCTGTGTTTTGTTATCCCCCTATTCTGCTACTTTAGTCATTCATAAATTATTCCTCTTGATAGAGTTCCACATAACTCTTAGTGATTCGTCATGTTTTAAAATTCTTTTATGTGAGTTTTCCTCTATGCTGGTGTCAGTTGCTTTATTTTCAGTCTCACTAATTCTAAATTCCATTGCCTCAATCCTGCTGTTTTGACTTTCTATTGAATTGTCTACTTCTGTAATTTGATTGTTAATCTGCTGGATATCAGCTCATTATTGCTCAAGTTTTTCTTGCAGCCTGTTTAATTTTTTTCATTATGCTCTCCCACACTTTGCCTAGTTTCCTTCCTGACTTCTTGAAGAGCTCTAGATGATAATCTTTTGCATTCTACCTCTCATAGTAGAAGGGATTCTTTGGAATTTTTTTGGGGGGGAGGAAGTTTTTGAGATTGACTTTTGTCTCCAAACTATCAGAAAGTTGTCATAATTTATTTGTGTGGTTACTGTGTCCTAACTTACAGAGAGAGAGAGAGAGTTTTTAAGTGTCCAAATAGTCTGGTTGTGTCAGCTACAGAACATTGCCTGGTCCGATGGTTTTTATGCTTGACCATTGTTGCAGCCACTGTGTTAATCCATCTCATTGAAGGTCTTCCTTTTTCACTGACCTGTACTATACTCACCATGATGTCCTTTCCCAGGGTCTGATCCCTCCTAATAACATGTGCAAAGTATGTGAGACATAGTTTTGCTATCCTTGCTTCTCAGGAGCATTATGATTCTACTTCTTCTGAGATGCATTTGCATATACATAAAAGAGTATTCCTTCACCTTGGTAGAAAGAACATCCACATGTGAAGATACATGAAAAACAAAATGGCCTATGCCCTGGTGCTTTAAGTTCAGATCTAAACTGGAGTTATCTACGTGAAGGAGTTAACTAATTGTGAAACCTTGGAGGTCTGTGCCCCTTTTCTGGTATTGCTTTGTCTTCATACTGTCATTTTTGTCTCTAGTTATCCAGATTATTCTTGATACCCAGATTTCAACAAAAGGAGAAATTAGTATTTTTAACCTCTGTCTTATACAAATCTTACGCTGAGAGCTTTCCTGTATTATCTCTTTTATCCTTTCCATCAACATGACAGGCAAGGTTTATTCTCTACCTTATGGGTAATGAAACAGAAGATTATAAACAACTTATCCAAGTTCAGAGAGTCAGTGAAAAGTTGACACAATGAAATGCTGGAACTATCTCAAACCGTCTCTCCAGAGCTCATTGTGGCTTCTTTTCCCAAATTCACACTTCGTTACTTCACAAGTGCAAAGTAACATGACCTCAGTAGGATTATTTATACCTTAGAAATCATAAAATCACATGATTTTTTTTTAAAAAAAAATTATTTTCTGTTGTTTCAGAGAACCAGTTTTTAAGCATTGGCCAGCATACCACCGGTTAAGATCAAAGCCAAATTTAAGTTTTCTCTAGTTTGTCTCATTAGGAGCTGTGGAGCAGAGAGGCAGTAGATGGAGTCTCCAGCTTCTTGTAAACCTAGAATCTGTTCTGACACAGAACAAGCTATGCTAATCCCTCAGCTCCCTTCAGTAGTTAAGTATTTAATTATCTGATTTCTGTTGGGATTTGGAAGCTTAAGTTAACTGTTATCTCCTACATGAAAATTTGCAAGTCCAAGACACCTCTCAAATGTATGTACAGTCAATAATACACATTGCTCTCAATCAAGCATATGTTCCAATAACCAGACATTTCATATTTAATTCAGAATCTAAACTCTGTTCACCTTGCGCAGGTGGGTGAAGACTGACAGACATGGTCATTGGACTAAGACTCATTGAGACCAAACCATATGACAAGAACATAAAACCTTAGAGAAAATTAATCAAAATATTAATAGCTGATATTTACTGACTCATTTATCAGGCATTATTATTCCAAGGATTTTACAGAAATTAGCATATTTTGTTCTCAAAGTTACTCAATAATAGAAACAATGTTATCTGTATTTTACAGATCCAATGTTTGAAGCTACTATTTGTACAACTGGCAATGAGTGAAACCAGGATTTGGTCTTAGCTTCTGGCACAGTTCCTGGCACATTGTATATTGTCATTAATATTGATTGAACCTAATATCAGACGTGCAGCTCATTTTTTTTTATCTTTTCTTCTTTGTGGCAGCTAGTGTATACTTCTCAAAGGATGATTTTTGTAAGCCACTTTCAAATCTATGTTGCTCTAATGTGAACCTCTTAAAATGCTATTTGATAGAGCTAGAGACAAAGGAAAGGATAAACTATGTGATAAATTTATATTCTGACTGTTGTTTGTAATAAAATATTTTTTTCAAAAAGTTAAAACAGAGAGTGCTGTTTGTGAAGTATTGGTTTATCTATCCTTTGTCGCCTCTTACTATTTGACATTCCAGTTCAAACTACGACTCCATAAAGGTCAAAATTCAGTGCACCAGCCATGCAAGATACCTTGACCAATCCTTAGTAACTCTTGCAATCAGATCCCAAGGAATTCGTATTTCCTCATTGGGGCATTGATGGAGTCATGAAGGTACAGATCTGAACTAGTGACCTGCTTTAACCATCTGACATACAAAAGGAAAATAATCCTCCTCTAGGCATTCTACTTGTTTACTTCTAAGGGAAACATCCACAGTGCCCATTAAGCTTCCACTTCTCTGTCTACTTTGAGTTTCTTCTTTTCAGTCAGTGTGAGAGATACAGAGCAGGGTTTGGAGATGTGGGTGTCATAGCAGTGGCTGTCTCCATGTTCCAGGGACTTAAGCTAAGACCCTGTCTTGCTCAGAGTCTCCATTTCCCCATCTTTAATACACTAAAAGGGAGAACATTTTAATGAGATAGTTTCTAAGTTTTCTCCCAAATCTGAGATTCTATTACCAGGATATCTCTTGGTGGATTTAAATCTCCAATCTTTCCTTTTTCATATTAGTGGAGTTGAACTGATATCCTGTTTAATTTGAATTTCCTTTACTGACTGATGATGTCAAGCATCATTTCATTTGCTTATTGACCATATGAATATCTGTAAGAATGATATGAAGGCAGCATGCGACCTCCTTTCACTTTACGATGGGGAAGGAGAATGAAGATCGATAGCCCACAGTTGATTCCTGTCAGGTGAAAGTCAGACATGCTTCCTGTATTTGCCATCTTTACCAGTTCTGACACTCACTTCTCAGCACTCTCTACCTCTCTCCTGGGTTCAATAATTCACTGCAGTGGCCATGCAGGACTCACAGTCAATACTAATGATGATGTTTATTAGAGAAGTAACTGGTTACAGTTCAAGTTCAGGAATGCTCAGGATACAGTTCTGCCATCGGGACAGCCCACCCACCACCGCCCTTTTTAGCTGACATTGCTCTTCCTGACTCTTGGCCTCTGCTGTGCTCAGACAAGTGTTACACAGCTTTTTAAGCCCCAAAACACCCAGCTATAGCTCCATAGGCCAGCAAACCTAGCTTTACCAAGTGCCCAGAGGCACCCTACTCTGCCAGGTAGTCTCCTGCCCAAGGGCATTTGGCTTTTTCACTGTGTAGACCAGGATGCTGACTGTACCATCTCCTGCCAGCTTCTCCTGATGAACACTGCTGTTGTTGTTTCTCCGACACTGCTGTAGTGTTACGTTACTCTCTTTCTCTTTCTGTCTCCTGGTTCCAGGAGTTTCTCAACACAAGGATCCCAGGTCCAAAGGACATGGTCTACTCTTGGCTCTACTTTCTTGGTGGTGAGAGCCTCTTCCTTTACCTCTGGGATGCCTCATTTTAAACCTAGTGGGATGATAAAAATTGACCAATCCTCCTTTAGGGTTTCATATACCTCAGTATTGCCTCATTCAGAAATTTGGTAGCATTTACAAGACTATGGTGAGAAAGACCCCACAAAAGCAATTCATCACACTGCAATATATCTTATTTGGAGACATGTCTGTTCAAGTTCTTGTTCCGATGGAGTTTTGATTCCTGAATTTGAGCCTTTTCCTGTCTCCGCTAGTCACCTACTCCTTCCTTTTATGTTTTGACATCTTCCCTTTTCTACTATTATTTTCTCTTTCCCTGCCTATCCTTTCTTCTTTTTCTATGCCCTTCCCACTCTTACTCTATTTGCTTCTCATAACTTTTATTAATCTCTACTCTTTCTTTCTCCTTTTTCTACTTACTGCTTTTGTATCATATTTTATGCCTTTTCTTCTTGCCCAACTAACAGTTAACAAGAATAAGCTATGTAGTATGACATTCTGTGTAAATGAAGTCATTTGAAAAGGACTTCTTTCTGGTTGTAGTTTGCTATTTTAAGAAATAACGCATAATACCTTCAATTCCACAAGTATTGTGTTTGTGCTGGTTGACAGAAGCCACATTTGGCACTGAAGTTATGAAGATAAATAGCACAAAACCTTTATATTCAGAGTTTGTGATTTTGTTTTCCAATAACTGCCACAACTGTGTTTTGACAACTCCTCCTCCCTTGTTACTGAACACTGGATTCATTGAATGTCATATCAACCCACATGACTCTAGATGACGTTTACTGCTCTTATACTTTCCAGGCACATGCTCCTGGACCTAAATGCTTTTTCATCTTTGCAGATTCATTCACCATAGTAATGCCTGTTGTACCATGAAAAATGCATTCTAGTTCCAACATATTTTGAACTGAATATGAAAAAAATTATGTGTAAGTCTCAAATATTTTCTGACACTTAACTGGGCTAGTTGAAAGAAAACATATCAAACATATCACCTAACATGTTCATGAATATAATATGAATTCTTATTTTTCATGTTAAATAAGCTACTTTCGACCCTATGTTTAGATTACTTGCTCTCCCTGGGTTGTTCTCTCTTACAGTAAAATTCTGTAGGTTAGGGAACCAAGACAATGAATTGAGAGAAAGGTTTTGATTTTGATTAAAATCAAATTAGTTATGTGTTTTACCAACACAAACCTTGCAGTTACATTACTGTCTGGCAGGTACGTGCCAATGTCCAAGTCAGTGTCTTACTGGTGTTTATGACTGACAGATTTGGACAATGTTTATAGTTGGCCCAATCATTATTGTTTATTCAATCAACACCTGTGACGTACTTATTACAATTTTTCATACCTGACCACAGAGCGTGTTTCATATAGTGTTTCATAAACTGCAGAGACTTGGATATTTGGGTTCAATTCACTGCATAAAAATCAGGCTTTTCTGGGATGAGATGAAATCTCTAAATAAGTGATTTCTAACACTCTTAATTCTTAAACCCGGAAAACTACTATATTTTAGACTAAAACCCAACAAACAAAGAATTAACAACAATAAAAAAAAAACACACTATTGCCTTCAAGTCTATTCAGCCTCATAGAAACTTGATACTACAAAGTAGAACTGCCTCATAGGGTTTCCAAGGAACAAGTGGCAGACTTGAATGGTCTTTTATTAACAGCCAAATTCTTAACCACTGCACCACTATGGGTAAAACGCATAGATGCACAGTACATAATCCCTGCCAAAACAGCTTGACAAGGGTTTTGATAGGCATGATGGTTACGATTATGTGTCAGCTTGGCTGGGCCATGTATCTAGGCAATCATATAATGTTGTAATCACTTCTCTGTTGAGATCTGATGTGTACTCACTCCCATTATGGTACCTGGTTTGAATAGCCAGTCAGTTGAAAAGGAGTTTTGGTGGTCATGTGGCATGCATTGGAATATAAAGTGGATTCTCTGGCTTTGCCTGTGCTAAATTCTTATCTCACGTCTGGTTCACAGGACTTGAGGTAGTAGCTTACTTGGGGTCTTGCCTGTCAATCTTGAGAATCATTGACTTTTACATCCTGTCAGCAAGAGCACTGCTCTCCAACTTGCCTCTCTTGGATTCCTCAGCCCCTATGACTACATAAATCAAGAGAAGCCTCTATACTGATCCATGAACTTGGGACATTCCAGCCTCTACAACTCTATGTGCCATTTCCTTGATATAAATCTCTTTCTCTCTTGCTTTACTAGTTTTGTTTCTCCAGAGAATCCAGTATAAAAGAATGCGACTAGGAGCAGGGTAGTATGAAAGTCAATAATAAGTCACTTATGGATGGTGCAGTGGTTAACTACTGGGCTGTTAACTAAAAGATTGCCAGTTCAAACCCACCAGAGGAGGCAGATGTAACAGTCTACTTCCATAAAGATGAGAAGTTCTACTCTGTACTATGGAGTCAACAACAGATTTTGTGTTTGGTTTATGAGCTGGGTAACTACAGATTTACCTGGATTAAGACAGAGAAGATACAATTAATCAAATCTAAAAGAGAGAAATGAATGCTAGGAAGCCAAAGCAAATGTCAGAAGAGGGAGAGAAGCAGATACTAATGATGGAGTTTGACATAAATATACAATAGAAATGGGAATTAAGTATATGACTGTTACTGGGCAGGAGATTGACAGTCAATCATATGTCATTCTCCAGTGATTGATAAAGACCAGAGAGAAACAAACAAACTCTTCAGGAGGTTATTCTGTGTACACAACACTCCATCAATCTATCTCACATCCAACTAGATAAGAAAGATTCTCTAAGTGTCTTTAAGCCAAAGGCAATGAAATATAAAATGTGAACTTTTTATGAGATCCATTGGACGTATTAGATATCATCAAATTTGAATTTTGCTGTGTAACACTTTTTAGAGACTGAGAGTCCTGAAGACAATCATATACAAATAATTTAATAAACCAAATATGTAATCTTTAAGTACCCAGTTTAAAAGCTAGCATTATTCCACTTATGTTTGACAAGATCTCCTTCCACTGTAGCTACCACTTAATTTCAGGAGAAAAATCCTTGCTTGCCCAGACTGTAATGCGCAATACCTGTTGTCGTTCAGAAGTGATTTTTTTTTTTTTTTTTAATGAATCAGGTCAATACAGTGCAAAAGGGAGTGCTAAGACAGCTGCTTTCAAGGAGGTAAAGGAGTGGCTGGTAGAAGGAGGATCATAGACTCTTTTCTTTTTCCCTTCTCTGCTGCTGATAACCAGTGGGGAAGATGCCTGATACTCCTTTGTGACTCTACTAGGCAGTCACAGATAATGTAGCAAGCTCTTTGTCATTGTTCTAAATGTGTTAATGAACTGTTGCATAAACAGAGTATCATACACATTTCTGCAGTGTATCAAATCCTGAACTGATATTTTGAGGCATGCATAACTGAAAGCTTCGTGAGGATGAAAAACTTCTTGTTTACTAGAATGTTTGAAATAAAAGATGAAGTCCATTTAAAAGGAGAAGTGCTGGTGTTTGTAGTGCTGCAGATATTCCTCATAAGGGGAGGGCACAATTGAATATTTTCCCTCTGGTCTCTTCTCAGAAATCTTGGCAGTTCCACTCTGACCTATAGGCTGTCTATGAGTCAGAGTTGACTCAATGGCATTTGGTTTGAGTTAGGTCTCTTCTCAGAGATCGCAGATACTTTAATAAAGGAATGCTACATGGTAAGGCTTATTTATCCTCAGGACAGTGTGTGAGACATGGTAGGAGCCCTCAGAAAAATTATAATAAATTGATCTTATTTTTTTTTATGGAAAGCATTTTGCTAATGAACATCAAAAAATCTCAAATGGTTATGAAAGTTTCATTTACTAATTTCACTTTCAGAAATCTAAAGAAATAAAGAACCATACATGAAAATAAAAATTTAAACCCAAAATTGTTCATCATTGTTCATCATCATATTAAAGAGAAACATAGGAAATAGTCTATATATTCAATAATTTTAAAAAATTACATGAGATATGTTTTTATAGTGAATTATTCTGCATCCTTTTAAAATTATATTTATAATTTGATTACTGAAAAAACTTTTGCAAATATGTCTTCACATGCAAAAAGGTAGGTGTAAAATTGTATATACACGTAAACCCTGCATAAGTATGTATGGAAAATCCTGTCATTACAGTGGTTAAATGCTACAGTTGCTAACCAAAAGGTCAGCATTTCAAATTCACCAGATGCTCCTTGGAAACTCTATGGGGCAATTCTACTCACTGACTCACTTTATTTTTTTAAGTATGTATGTATGTAAGACTTTGTGATTATATACGTATTTACAGAAAGAGAGAGAATAGAAAAAAATACATCAGGATTGTTTTAGTTACTTGGTACTTCTCCAACAGAAAATACCAAGAATGAAAGGTTTTATAAAGAGAAACTTTATTGACATAGTTTGGTAAGCCACAAATCCATTTATGAGTTACAAGTCCTTTCAACAAGAGAAATTGTCACAGTCCAATAGGCTGAGTCCAAGTTCCAAACGAGCATCTCAGCACAGGAACCTCAGGTCCAAAGGACATGCCCTGCTCTTGGTCTTGGTGGTATGAGGTTCCCAACTCTCTATGCTTATGTCTTTCCCTTATATCCTGCAGCTGGTAACTTGAGTCCTGCCTCACCAGCACAAATACTGCCCATTCTCCATCATCAATATCACAAAGGCAGAATTCACAACATATGGGAGGAATGGCACCATATTGGGACTCATAGCCAAGTCAAATCAATACGTATATTTTTGGGGGACACAGTGCAATCTATGACAAACACGATGTCTTCAACAATATTCAATGAGTGCTTAAGATTGATGTGCTGTTTGTTTTTCTCTTTATAGATTTTGTGCCCTGATTTACAAATCTTCTACTTTAAGTATGTTATATTTTTACACTATGGAAAAGTTAACCATTTGATAACACATAGTTGTCAGTTGCTCCTCGCTAAGAGAGCATCCAGACCTAAGGAAATCATGAGTAGATCTGCAACTCATTTTGGCTTGTGGAACAAGAGTGAAAGTAGTATTGGCTACTGCTGAGAACTAAGAAAATTTATGTGGTTTCACCATGCCTCTGTTCTCTCAGGAGTGAGCACAGCAATGTCACAAACAAGCACTTTTCCTTTAGACTGTATCTGTGAATGAAGAGGCCATGTGGATCATGCTACAGGAACCAACTATAACAGATGTTACAAGAATCCAGTCTTTTGTGTAGCAAGGCACTAATTGATTCTCTTTGCAGTATGACAATGAGAAGACTGACTAACCTAGTCTATCTCATTAATTTTGTGTGTGTAAGGGACTAGTCCATTGACTGATTGGCTGTCATAGACTCAAAGACATATTCAAGAATCCTAATAACAACACTTTAAAGACTAACAAATTTCCTCTTGCCTTGTTTCATTTTTTTCAGTTTTGCTGGCCAGATACTGGAATGAATAAAACCTTTTCTCTAGCTTCTCTTCTTTGTCTTATATCTTTACCCTTTGAAATTTGATTTCTGCTCATGCCAAAATAGTGAATGTATTCTTTTTCATAATTTTGATATTTTGAATGATACAGACCAGGTAGTTTGTAAAATATCCTTGATGTTTTAAATGTCTTATACTTTCTCATGATTACATTTGCTTATACTGTTTTGTAGTAACTTCTCAAAATGTTATTATTTTCTTTTTCATAAATCAAATCAGGAAATAAACAGCTTTGTCTGGTCCCAACACTTGATTATGTTGACTTAATCTCTTTATTAACATAGCATTTTGCATGCTTATCCACTATAAAGGTACTGCTCTTCCATTTGTAATTAATGAGCTCCTTGTAGGATAACAATTTGAGATGAAACAAATACTTTGTTCCTCATCACCCATCAGTTACTTTTAGTATATTGACTTTTTTTCTGAATCTCTCATTACTAAGATGGCTACCAAAGTATAATTTTCCAACAACATCATTTACTGTTTACATGCAGTTGCCATTCTACAGAAAAAGAAGCTTTTCCTGCTCCACTGTTGTATACTTACTTATTTTCCTTATTTACATCAGAGTGGACATATGGTTTTCATTCTTTCTCTCTGTCTCTTCCTTGCTTTCTTCCTTCCTGTTATCCTTCTGTCTGTCTGTCTTTCCTTTCTTCCTTGTAGTAGAATGGGCATGTATTTTCATTTTATTAAATGGGTTGTAATCTGTTTCTATCATTATATGCTTTAGTCAAATTTCCAAGTTTGTGCCTTGAAAGCTCCTTTAATTTGGTTTCTATGTGTTTTTGATGTGTCCTTATCACTCTTACTTTGGAGCTACAAGATGTTCACGATGTCTCTTGAACTTTTCATACCCTAGACCTGAAACCAATCATTTTTCTTCTAGGATCTCTAATTCCTTTTGAAGGAGAAAATATTTAGAAACCAAGATGAGGCTTTTAATACATCCACTGCTAATAAGGTGCTGTTGCTTCTAGGTCCTCTCAGTGGATCTGGCCAAAAAATATTGATATAAATATTTTGCTACTCCAGAGAAACAACAGACCTTTACAAAGAGAATACAAGCCCTTACTACAAGAAACTAAGAGAGACTTAACTAAATGGAAAAACCTACCCTGCTCATGGATAGGAAGACTTAACACTGTGAAAATGTCTATTTTACCCAAAGCAATTTATTTATATAATGCAATCCCAATACAAGTTCCAGCATCATTTTTTAATGAGATGGAGAAGCAAATCACCAATTTTGTTTGGAAAGGGAAGAAGCCCCGGATAAGTAAGGTACTACTAAAGAAGAAGAACACACTGTGAGGCCTCTCATTACCCGACCTTAGAACACACTACACTGCCACAGTGGTCAAAACAGCCTGGTACTGGTACAAGAACAGACAGATGGATCAATAGAACAGAATTGAGACCCCAGAGATGACACCATCTGCCTATGAACAGTTGATATTCGACAAAGGCCCTAAGACATTAAACTGGGGTCACAACAGTATCTTCAACAAATGGTGCTGGCAAAATTGGGTATCCATCTGCAATAAACTGAATCAAGATCCATATCTTACAGCTTATACAAAAACCAACTCCAACTGGATAAAAGACCTAAATATCAAACCTAAAACGATAAAGCTCATCCAAGAAAAGGTAGGAACAACAATGGAAGTTTTAATACACAATGAGGACAGACTCCAAATCTGTCAAAGAAACCTCAATCAACAGAAGAGAAAGTAGATAAATGGGAACTATTAAGAATCAAACACTTTTGCTCATGCAAAGACTTTATTAATAGAATTAAAAGAACACCCACAGAGTGGGAAAAAATATTTGGCAACTCTATGTCAGATCGACGCCTCATCTCCATAATCTATAAGATACTACAAAATATCAATAAGAAGAAGATAAACCATCCAATTAAGCGATGGGCAAAGGAGATGGACAGATACTTCACTAAAGAGGAGATCAAGGCAGCCAAAAAACACATGCGGACATGTTCACCATCTTTAGCTACTAAAGAAATTCAAATCAAGACAACAATGAGATACCATCTCACCCCAACAAGATTGGCCATGATCCAGAAAACACAAAACAACAAATGCTGGAGAGACTGTGGAGAAAGTGGAACCCTCCTACACTGTTGTTGGGGTTGCAAAATGGTCCAGCCTCTTTGGAAGGCTATCTGGCGCTTCCTTAAAAAAATAGATATTGATATACCATTTCACCCAGTAATTCCACTAATTGGAATATATCCTACAGATTCAAGGCCTTTCACACCAACGGACACATGCACCAGAATGTTTATCGCGGCACAGTCCACAATAGCAAAAGGTGGAATCAACCCAGATGCCCAACAATAGAAGAATGGATAGGTAAACTGTGGTACATATACTCAATGGAGCACTACGCAATGACAAAGCATAACGATGATTCCAGGAAACATCTCCTAACCTGGTTTCAACTGGAAGACATTATGTTGAGTGAGAGTAGTCAGCGACAAAAGGACAAATATTGTATGAGACCTCTACGATAAGATCTCAAAAACAGACTTGTATATAGAAGAAGACTCTTTGACAGCTGCAAGGTAGGGGAGGGAGGGAGGGAGGTCCAGGGGGGAGGATTTAGTTTAGGTAGTTACTAGAAATCTAGTTGGGAGAAAGCGGTGACAGCACACATTAGGAACAAGAACAACATTAAGTGGACTTCAGCATAACTTGAGTACTCCTTCCATCTTAACTCAGTACTGCAAGGATAGAGTAGCTGGGGCGGGGGGCGGGGGACCATGCTCTTAGGTGAATTCCAGGTCAATTGGCACAACTAGCGTTTTGCTAAGAGAGCTCTCTGCACCCAACATTGGTGAGTGTCATCTGGGGTCTTAAAAGCTGCCAAGCTGCCATCCGAGGAAACAGCAAATGGTCCCAACTCAGCAGGAACAGATGTTCACCGAAGGCCAAAATGACATGGGGTAAAATCAACCCAAAAGACAGAGAGACCCACAAGAGTGGGTGCCTACATCCACCCGGGACCGGAAGAACCAGATGGTGCCCGGCCACCACCAGTGATAGCCATGACGGAGCTCACAGAGAGGAGCCTCACTGGCAACACAATTGATGGTCCAGCGGTTTTGGGGTTCCTCTGAGAGCATGGCCCCCGGCCCTGATGCTGCCCATTCCCATAAATTATAACAAAGGTCCACTCTTTGGACAGGAATGGAATGGACTTGGCAATGCAGAGTAACCGTATGTTGGAAGCACTTTATGGTTCTATACATCTATAGGATATCATCTTGCTGACCTCTGGCTGGAGGAAGGGGAGTGGACGGAGAGGAGGGTAAAGGAGACTGTTGGGAGGATGAGACATGTATGGAGCAGAGAGGAATAGTGTGCAGTCACCAGACACGGAGAGCAGTGGAAGCTGCATATAGGGGGGCATGTAAATTTACATGTGAATGTACATTTTTACTCAGTTATGTTAAATAAAAATAACATAAAATAAAATAAAAAAGCAAAAACAAATATTTTGCTACTTTTAGATCCTTATTTCAAGGACCTTTGTTGGTGCAGTCATCGAAAACGTGGCTTCCAATTAAAACACTGGTGGTTCAAATCCACCAGCTGCTTCATGGGTAAAAGATGTGGCAGTGGTCTGCTTCTCTAAGGATTGACAGATGTAGAAATATTATAAGGCAGTTCTACTCTGCTTTACAGTGTTGTAATGAGTCAAAATCAGCTTAGCAGCAATGAATATATTCTTATTTCAATCTATCAAAAACCTGGAGTTCTTACTTCCATTTGCGCTTAACCACGTTCCATTTAATCCTCTTTTCAATATTTGTAAATCCTTTTGATATGGTTCCTCTATATTCAAAATATATTTTTTATGACACAAGCCTACTAACTAAATGACAGTATTTATTCTCACTTATTTTTATCTTTATTCTGAGAGTGTAGAGTTAAAACACTGTGTTCAAGATACCTGAATTACGCATTTTTTAAAGTAGCTGTGATGTTTGTTTGAAATATGGTTATGACATTTATTTTTGGATTCCATTTTAAGGTTTTCAACCAATCCTTACGGGTTTTATTTGATATTTCAAATTATATAAAACATTTTCCTAGTTAATTGAGTTAAAACTACAGAAATATGCAGTTAAGGAAGTGTCTTTCCACTACCCTTGACATGTAGACTCCATTCATATGAAACCTTGTATCAATAAACAATATTATCAATACATAGTTTATACTTATTTTCTTAGTTACTGAAAATAAGTGAAGCATATTTTTAATTTACAATATTCTTAGACTGTTTTACTTAGCAATGTATTCTAGAAATCATTCTGTAATATGTTAAACATACCATAGCTTACTCAATGATCACTTTTGTATGAACATTTACGTTGTTTCTGATGTTTCTGATTGCAGAAAGTACTGCAATGAATGTGCTTGTTTATTTCAAGTTATTAATAATGTACCTTCAGTGTTGGCTTGGACCTTCAGTGTAAATTCCTAAAAGTAAGACTACTGGGATAGAGGTTAAATTTATTTTAAGTGTTGTTAAGTGTTTATCCAAATTCCCTTTCACAGTGATTTTACTAACTTCCATCTCTACCATAAATCATTGATAAGACGGTATCTCTCCCAAGCTAGTCTACTGAATGCACTATAGGTAAAAGATTCTCTATTTAAATGTTTTCCAGAATTCTTCTTATGTAAAGTAGAAGATGGAATATGCTTCATTAGTCCAGTTCTTGAATCAGTCAGAAATTAATTCAGAGTGCGTGACATGTGGTCTAACTTCTAATATTATATTCTTAGAACATATTAAGCTCATCAACAAGAGAAAACCAGGGACTGTTTGAATTTCACCTGTTGTGTAGCATAAAACTTTATATTTGATTCTCAAAAATATTTATTAGCTAACTTAATTCTTTTTTTATTATTATTATGATTGAATGAAAATGTACATTCCCATATAAATTTGTATACTGACATACATGAAGCTTTCACTGCTCTCCCAGCAAGGTGACAGCACACTCTTTCTCTTTGCTCCATACGTGTCTTATCTTCCCAAAAGTCTCCTATCTTCTCCTCTCCACCCGTTCCCCTTCCTCCAGTATGAGGTCAACAAGGTGACCTCCTATAGATGCCTGGAACCATAAAGTGCCCACACAATATGGTGACTGTGCATCACCAAGTCCAATCCATTGTTGTCTGAAAAGTTGACCTTCACTATGATTTACGGACAGGGGCAGCATCAGGGCCAAGGGTCCGGCACCCAGGAGAACTCCATGGCCCCTGGACCATCAGTTGCAGTCTTCTAGTGGAGATCTCAGGGTGCACCCCTATTTGTACTTGTGTTGCCAGTGAGATTCAACTTTGTGAGCTCCGTGTGCCTATCACTGGTGGCAGGCGGGCACCATCTGGTTCTTCCAGTCGCAAGTCAAGAACGCAAAACACTAAATGCTGGAGAGGCTGTGGAGAAATTGGAACTCTCCTACACTGTTGGTGGGATTGCAAAATGGTGCAACCTCTTTGGAAAGCAATCTGGGGCTACCTTAAAATAATGGATACAGATATACCAGTTGACCCCGTAATTCCACTGCTTGGAATATACCCTAAAGAATCAAGGCCATTCACACCAACTGATACATGCACACGAATGTTCATCACAGCACAGTCCACAATAGCATAAAGATGGAATCAACCCAGCTGCCCAACAACAGAAGAATGGATAGGTAAAGTATGGTATGTATTCAATGGAACACTACACAATGATAAAGAACAACGATGATAGCAAGAAACATCTCTTAACCTAGTTTCAACTGGAGGACATTATGTTGAGTAAAAGTATTCAGTGACAGAAGAACAAATATTGTATGAGACCCCTACAATAAGAACTTAAAGCAGACTCATGCATAACAGAAAAGACTCTTTCACAGCTGCAAGGGTGGGAAGGGTGAGGGGGTGGGGAGAGGGTTTAGATTAGATAGTTGTTAGAAATTTGGTTGGGTGAAATTAGTGACAGCACACACTAGTGAGAAGATCAATATTAACGGGACTTCAACACAACCTGTGCACTCCTCCTATCTTAATCCAATATTGCAAGGACAGAGTAGCTGGGGCGGGGAGCTGAGGACTGTGCTCTCAGGGTAAATCAAGGCCAATTGGCACAACTAGAGTTTTGCTAATGGGGACTCTCCACACCCCACATTGGTGAGTGGTGTCTGGAGTCTTAAAAGCTGCCAAGCTGCCATCTGAGGGTAAAACAAATGGTCCCAACTTAGCAGGAATGGATGATGACCAAGGTCTATAAAGACATGGGGAAAGAGAATCCAGGAGACAGAGAGACCCATGTGAGTGGATCTCTACATCAACTAGCTTAATTCTTAATTCTTTTAAAGAAGTTTATAAACAAGGAGATACAGAAATGAAATGGAAAGAAAGTAGAAGCTTTTTTTTTCTCTTCACTGCTATAGTTACATTCTTTCCATACTGTATCATGATTTTTTGTTTTATTTGGAAAAGTACATAAAAACTGAAGTCTAGGGGTGGAGTCAAGATGGCAGAGTAGCAACACATCCCTGCTAAACCCTTGAACAACTAAGAACCTCAAAACTAATGAACTCCACCAAATACAGCAATCCAGAAAGACTAAACTGTGCTTAAAGAACCCTAAGCACAAAGCGAGTGAAAGGAAGGTATTAAAGGATCTGGACCACCTCAGCTAAAACAATGCAGCCTGGGGGGAGATTCTCCATGAAATTAGGGCAACCCTAGCATGGAGAAAAGCCACCTCCAGGAAATCTTAGCAAGCAAGCAGAGCCTAGAAACAAGAGCTAGAGCCCCAGCCTAAGTATTACCACCCACAGCCCTGACCTGAAAACTCCCAAACAGGTTAGAGGGATGAGGCTGGCTAGCAGTCAGCACCCTTTCAGACCACTGGCCAGGTGCAATTCAGAGTGGAAAGGGGCTGGGAAGTGTCAGCCAGAGGAGCACGGAGATGGGCCAGGTAGTGCTGGGACAGGAGGCTAAGACTCCAGCATCCCAGGACAATAGGGCAGGAGAGGTCATAGCCTGGGGAAGAATGGAAGTGTGTTCTACACAGTGGGCCTCAGTCCTATGTGGGACAGTGTGACCCGGGTCCAGGTGGCCCACGACTATGTAGCACACGATCTCAGGACCTGGGGGTGGTGAGTGAAAGGCCCAGCCATTAGCAGACCTAGGACCAGCCTTGGAGCCAGGAGGCCAGGAAAGTCTGGGCTCCTGTGGCCCTACAGGGGTGCTGAGAGAGCACACCAATGGCTGGGAGAGCATTGGAGCCGTGTGGGCCAGTGAGGCTTGGGCTCAGGCAACCAGGCAGGTCTGGAATGCTCACCTCAGCAGCTGAGCTCCCATTTGTGCCATTTCTGCCAGTGATATCTGGGTTCAGGTTATGTCCAGGGGAGGGCACTGAGCTCCCGCAGCTAGGCAGCCATTAATGTCATGTACAGTGGGAGGCTTGGGCTCAGGTGAACTGGGAGGAGGGGAGAGTTCACCCCAGCAGCTAGGCAGCCATTGGAGCCAAGTGCACTAGGGAAGATTAGACTCAGGTGACATGGAGGGCATTAAGTGATCACCCCAGTGGCTAAGCAGCCACTGTTGCCATGATTGCCAGGTAGGACTAGGCTCAGGCAACACACAGGATGGTGAGTGATTGTCCTGGAAACTACGCAGATGCTGGAGCCAGATACACCTGGGAGGCCTTAGCTTAGGTGACCCTAGAAGAGTTAAGCGATCATCCCAGAGACTAGGCAACCACTGGAGCCAAGTATGCCTGGGAGGATTGGGCTCAGGTGACCTGGGGAAAAGGGAATGATTGCCCCAAAAGCTAGGTAGCCAGTGGAGCCAGGTGGACCAGGGAGATCTGTGCTTAAGTGACGCTGCAGGAATGAAGTGATTGCCCGGCAGCTAGGCAACCACTGGAGCCCAGTGCACCAGGGAAGCTTGGGATCAGGGGACCAGGGGCAATGGGAGAGGTCACTCCAGCAGCTAGGTAGCCATTTGATGAAGCTCCTGGAGATTCTCACCCAACCCAGAGGCAAGAGAAACAGCAACAGCAGTTTCTGTCATGGCTTGGAGAAGAAGATGTGACTGAGAAACCACCTCCTCTCCCTACACCTGAGTCCAAGGCTGAGGTTCCACAAGGGATTGCCCAAACCAGAGGAAGCTGCAGCTGCAGTTCTCCTGTACTGCTTGCCTTCAGGTGGCTGTGAAAGTACAGAACCTGTGCAAGTGACCACCCCTCCCATCCCAGATACAGAAGCAGTAGTGGTGCTATGAAAGCAGGTGTGACTCCCCAATCTGAGCTGCATTCACAGTGGCAGCAGACCAGTGCAGGACAGTAAAAACAAGAAAGAGAAAATAATAAGACTGCATGGAAAATCTATGGCTCAGACACAAAAGAAAGGCCACGGTCAGACCAACTGACCTATTAAGTCTCTTTCAATGCAACAACTTCCAGATGCCTCAGAGACAGCAATCAATCTCTAAACACATAAAGAAGCAGACTATCACAGCTTCCAAAAACTTCCAAAATAAAGCATCACTGGATTTCCCATGAAAAAGAGTTCCTACAACCATCAGAGAAAGAATACAAAAGATTGATGTATAGAGCAAGCTATCAGGCCAGAGATCAAGCAAAATGCAGAAGGGTACACTGAAAAATTAATAAGCTGCAGAAATGCTTAAGCAGCAACAATCTGAAATTTGACAGTTTAACAATAAAATCTCTAAGCTTCACAACTCAACAGCAAGACAAAGGAGCAGGATTGAGGATGTGGAAGACAGAATCAATAAGCTTGAAGACAAAATAAATGACATCAGCATACATGAAGAAAAATCAGATAAAAGACTCAATAAGAGTGAAGAATTGCTAAGGATGATGTGGGACTCTATTAAGAGAAATAATATTTGTATGATCTGAGTACCAGAACAAGGTAAGATAGCAGAAAATACAGAGAGAACAGTTGAAGACCTGCTGACAGAATACTTCCCTGACCTTCATGAATGATAAGAAGATCTCCATTCAGGATAATTGTTGAGCCACGCTCAAGATGTATCCCAAAGGAAATACACCAAGGCATATCATAATCAAGATCAGTTAAGACTAGAGACAAGGAAAACACTGAGAGGAACCAGAAATAAGCAAATATAACCTACAAAGGAAAATTATTTAGATTATCCTCACACTTCTCAGCTGAAATGATGCTGGCCAGAAGACAGTGGACTAACATACACAAAGTTCTGAAGGAAAAAACAAAAACTGTCAACTAAGAATAAAATGTCCTGTAAAACTGTCTCTCAGATATAAAGGTGAAATTGGCACTTAAACAGATAAAAACAGAAATTAAGAGAATTTGTAAGAACAAATGAAAATTACAAGAAACATTAAAGGAATTTCTTAGATTAGAAAATCAATAGCCCTAAATATATACTTAAACAGTCAACACTCAATAGAACATTTAAATACCATCAGGAAAGGCAATCCAAAAACAATAACCAAAACCAAACCACAAAAAAATAGAAATTCAGAGACAGCAGGATATAATCAACAACCACAGTATATGAAAAGAGAGTCATAGACCTTCCAGATGTGGAGGACAAGGAGATACACAGACACTCCAGTTCAGACTATTTTAAGATTAACAAAGGTGACTAAGTGAGTAACTGCTCTTGTTATGGAACTATTTCTGTTTTCAGGGCAAATAGTGTTTGTTTTATGTATTTTGGAGCCTTGTCATTGGGTCCATAGCTATTTAATATAGTTATGTCCTTCTGTTGCACTGAGTCTTTCACCATTAGATAAATGACCCTCTTTAGCTTGTACAGTAAATTTAGCTTTGAGCCAAAAGCCAAGTGCCGTTGATTCGGTCCCCTTAATATGCACCACCTTTTTGGAAAAACAGAGTCCAAGATCGAGGGACCATGCTCTCAGGGAACATACAGACTAATTGGCATACCCAAGGTTTTGTATCTCCTTCTCTCAAGGTATCATTCCACATACCACCTGGATGAGTTCCAACTCGGGTCTTAAAAGCTAGCAAGCTACCATACAAATAGCACTAAATTATTTCAATCCTCCTGGTCTGTCGCTGCCTAACTGTCCACCGGCGGAAAGAAGACAGGACACACGGATGCGAGCCGCCTTGCAGGTTGCTTACTTTATTATTATTATTCTCCTCCTCTTATTATTCTCCTCCCTTTCCTGGTGCTTGCTCAATTTATACCCTAGATTCCTCCAATCCTCACGTGCCATGCTCTCCCAAGATGGAAGCCCACGATAGGCTAGCGGGAAGCCACTGCCCACAGGCATGCGCCATGAAAGCCCTAGGTCTGGTAAACAAGGGTGTGGTTGGGGTGCTGTTCTGGCCCTGGGCGCCATCTTGGGCCATCATGTCCCGCTTACCACATCTCCCCCTTTTTTGTTTACATAAAAAAAAAAAAAAACGAGAAGGTGCCTGTCTTGGGTCCTCTTCGGCTAGGATGCTCCTTACCCATCATGGGGATACCTCACAGGTTGGTGAGGCCCCTGTCTTAGGTTGGTAGCACCCCCAGAAGACGTTGCCCGTCTTTGACTACCCTTCTAACATGCTGAGCCAGACGCTTGCCGAGGGCTGTGCATCTTGCATGGCTGCAATGGCCTGTATAATCAGGGCCTGTTCCCGTTGTCGCTGTCAGGAGGCGCGCCGGCCAATAAGACATATGGCAAAAATGGCACAGAGGAAAGCTACACTGAGTACCCCAAGTCCCGCCCATTCCTTGATGGTGGAAAACGCTGAGCTCAAAAATTTCAGCAGTCCACTGGCAGTGTGAGTATCGACTCGCATGGAGTTGATCGCAACGATGGAGAGTCTGAGCTGTTCCAGAGTCTGCTCTAAATTAGCAGACCAGTTGCCCTGTAGTTCCAAAGAAAAAGACCGAGAGAGATTAGCAGCTCTAGAGACGTTGCTGAACTGTACGGAGGTGACACACAATCCAGGAAGCCTTTGCTCACAACCCAGCTGTGCCAGCTGGAATAGCACATCCACTTGGTCCTGCAATAGGTCACACCTATGTGTGACTGGGGTTGGTAGGGTGTACAGGAGGCACATTGTTTTATTATGGCCCGAGCGGCTTCCCGCGATATATGGAAGCGCGAGGAGAGGGTGTGAGCATTCACATGAAAACGTTTGTGAAAAGCTTCAGCTTGTTCAGCGGCATTAAGGATGAGAGTAGCTCTAGTGAGGTGATAAATGCCGAGAGGAAGGCTGGTTCCCCATCGCCTCTGGGTTTCACACGGCCTCCTAATCTCTGCAATAAAATAACTTTCCCTTCACCCCTACTCCCGGGGTCCTACTTACGCTAGCGTTTCACCTCTTCAGGCTCCTTAAAACTTTCCCTTCGCCCCTACTTCCGGGGTCCTACTTACGCTAGAGTTTCACCTCTTCGGGCTCCTTGAAACTTTCCCTTCGCCCCTACTTCCGGGGTCCTACTTACGCTAGCATTTCACCTTTCGGGCTCCTTGATTGAAGAGTGGGTCCCCGTACGGGCCACCACTTGTCGCTGCCTAACTGTCCGCCGGCGGAAAGAAGACAGGACACACGGATGGGAGCCGCCTTGCAGGTTGCTTACTTTATTATTATTATTCTCCTCCTCTTATTATTCTCCTCCCTTTCCTGGTGCTTGCTCAATTTATACCCTAGATTCCTCCAATCCTCATGTGCCATGCTCTCCCAAGATGGAGGCCCACGATAGGCTAGTGGGAAGCCACTACCCACAGGCATGCGCCATGAAAGCCCTAGGTCTGGTAAACAAGGGTGTGGTTGGGGTGCTGTTCTGGCCCTGGGCACCATCTTGGGCCATCATGTCCCGCTTACCACACTGGTCCTGAGGCAAATAGAGGACATCAAGGACAGAAGAAAAATATGAGCCCACCAGATCAAAGTGTCCATATGAGCCATAGCCTGCTTCAGCCTGGGACCAGAAGAAATAGATGGTACTCAGCCACTACCAATCACAGCCCAGGTGGAGTATGCAAAACAGAGCTCCAGATACAGTGGATGATGGAGTACAGGGCACAGCACTCTACCAAAAGACAACACTTTATGGTCCTTCTGAATAGAGGACCCCGACGAGTCCTGGGGCCCGTGGATTCTCTAATGCCAAACTACATCTAGCACCAGGGACAGCTCTGCAGACAAAGACTGATCTGGACCATACAGAATGTAGAGTGATACTTGAGGTGAACAAACCTTTAAAAGTATACATGGAATTGCCTAAGGGACTCTTTGCTGGAGCTGAGTTGACTGGGTGAAGAGGAACAGACCTTGGTGAAAACATCACAGGAAGTTTCAAACAAAAGAAGAAGTGTGCTGTCACATGTGGGGGTGGATTGGGGAGCTAGACTAGAATAAAGGTGAAAGCTCTGGGTGTTATATGATGACATGATATAGACTGTAATGCTCTTACTTAACAATAAAAACAACTAAGTAAAAAAATTTAAAAAGTAAATGAGGGGTTACTTGGTGAAGGGCACTGTAAAGAACTTGTGAAAAATGATCAGGCCACCTGACAGGGTATTTGGATTGGAAAATGACTCTTTGATGAGTCTGAAATAATGTATATTTCTTTTATTGGGCTTCCCATTTCCTGCTGCGATTTCTTACATGAGATGATCTAACATGAGAGAGTGTCTCTTTTACTGGGCTCTCCATTTCCTAGGGCTATTTCTTATACCAAGTGCCTAACATGAGAAAGTTTCTCAGGGAATTTGAACTGACAGCTCTGTGCTTATTAGAAGCATGAGAACAGGGCATTTGTGGAACAAGATCAATGTCAGAGAATTCTTTTTCCCTACAGAAGCTGTAAGATGATGAAGAATTATAATCCACAAACACCTTCCAATATTGTTTATTAGAAGAAAATATAAGAGTAAGGAACATGGGGATGAGAAAGAAAAAGTGTTTCACCAATGCCAGAAGAAGGTGAACTTTTTTCCTTTTCAATTATTATTAGGTACCATCAAATTGATTATGACTTACAGTGACCCACTGTAAAACAAAGTGAAACACAGTCTGGTCCTGCACCATGTCCATGATCATAGCTATGGTTGATCCCGTTGTTGCAGCCACAGTATCAATCCATCTTGTTGAGGGTCTCGTTTTTCATTGACCCTCCATTTTGGCAAGCACGATGTTCTTCTTCAGGGACTGATCCCACCTAACAACATGTGTGTCTTGACTTGAATTGTGTCCCCCTAAAAATGTGTATAGCAATTTGATTAGGCCATGATTCTCAGTATTGTCTGATATCCCTGTATGCTGTAAAACCTTGCCTCTATGATGTTTGTGAGGATGGATAGGCAGAAGTTGTGTTGGTGGCACATGACTCAGTGTGTAAGATTGTATTGTGCCTTGGCAAAATCTGTGTATTCTTCACCAATGCCATAATTCAAAGGCATCAATTTGTCTTCTGTCTTCTTTATTCATTAGCCAGCTTTTGCATGCATACAATACGATTTCAAATACCATTGCTTATGTCAGGCACATCTTAGCCTTCAAGGTGACTGCTTTGCAATACCTAGAGGTTGTTTGCAGCAGATTTTCCCAGTGCAACTTGTTGGATTTCTTCATTACTTCCATAAGTGTTAATTATGCATCTAAGGAAAATTAAATCTTTGCCAATATCAATGTTTTCTCCAATTATCACGTCACTTATTAGTCACGTTGTGAGGATTTCTGTGTTCTTGACATTGAGGGGCAATTGATACTGACGGTTGTGGTCTTTGATCTTCATCAGTGACTGTTTCAAATAATCTTCTCTTCCAGTAAGTGAGGTCATGTCATCTATATAACACAGGCTGTTAATGAGTCTTTCCAGAGACCTGATGCCCCTTTTACCTTCATACAGAGCAGTTTCTCGGATTATTTGCTCAGCACACAGATTGAATAATCTGGTGAATGGATACAACCCTGATTTTAAACCATGCTGTGTTGCCTTGTTCTGTTCAATCAACTACCCGATTCATGTACAGATTCCTCATGAACACAATGAAGTGTTCTGAAATTCCTATTCTCCACAATTGGTTATGATCCATACAGGCAATGCCTTTGTATAGTCAATAAAACACAGGTAAACATCTTTCTGGTATTGTCTTCTTTTAGCCATGATCCATTTGACATCAGCAATGTTAGCTCTGGTTCCATGTCCACTTCTGAATCCAGCCTCAATTCTGGCAGTTTTCTGTGAATATACCACTGTCATTGCTTTTGAACGATCTTCAACAAATTTTATTTGAGTGTGATACTAATGATATTATTTGATAATTTATATATTCAATTGTATCATCTTTCTTAGGAATAAATATGTATATTGATGTCTTTCATTCAGTTGGCTAGGTAGTAGTCATCCAAATTTCTTGTCATAGACTAGTGAGCACTTCCAGTGCTACATCCTTTGGTTGAAATATCTCCATCTATATTCCATCAATTCCTAAAGCCTTGTTTTTCACCAAAGTCTTTAATGCAACTTCAACTTCTTCCTTCAGTACACCATTGAATCCTGATCATATTCAATCTCTTGAAATGGTTGAACACTGACTAATTGTTTTTAATACCATGTCTCTGTGTATTCTCTCCACCACTAGTTTCCCTATAGAATTCTTCACTATAGCAACATAAGGCTTACTTTTTTTCTTCAGTTCTTTCAGCTTGAGAAAATGCCAATCGTGTTGTTCCCTTTTGATTTTCTATTCCCAGCTCTTTTCATATGTCATTATAATATTTTGCTTTCTCTTTTGAGAAACCCTTTGAAATCTTTTCTGATTGGAAATCCACTGGGTTCAGTGTGGTGGTACGATTTCCCCCTCCCTTCACTGAGCCATGTCATACCATCTGTTGTTGTGGCCCTGGAGAGACTTCACAAGTTGGTTGCCATTTTTGTCAGTGTGGAGGCAGGGCATGCCATCCCTGAAGGCCTGGCTGGGACCTGCTGGTGCTACACAGCACCTCTCCCAGCAGAAAAGCAGATTTTAAGACAAAAACACCTAGAGAACACAGTGGTGGCTGGCTATTGAGTGTGACGACACCCCCTCCCCCTTGCTTCTCTGAGTCATGCCATATTATCTGCTGACATGGCCCTGGAGAGACTTTACAAATAGGTCACCATCTTTGATAGCCAAGGGTAGGGGCCTGCCACCCTGAAGGGCTGGCAGGTACTGGCTGCTGCTGGATGGTGTCTCTCTCAGCAGAAACAGTTTTTGTTTTTTTTTTTTATTTAACATAACTGAGTGAAAATGTACATTCACATGAAAATTTACATGCCCCCCTATATGCAGCTCCCACTGCTCTCCCTATCTGGTGACTGCACACTATTCCTCCCTGCTCCATACATGTCTCATCCTCCCAACAGTCTCCTTTCCCCTCCTCTCCGTCCACTCCTCTTCCTCCAGCCAGAGGTCAGCAAGATGATATCCTATAGATGTATAGAACCATAAAGTGCTTCCAACATATGGTTAATCTGCATTGCCAAGTCCATTCCATTCCTACCCAAAGAGTGGACCTTTGTTATAATTTATGGGAATGGGCAGCATCAGGGCCAGGGGCCATGCTCTCAGAGGAACCCCAAATCCGCTGGACCATCAATTGAGGTCTTTTAGTGGAGATCTCATGATGCACCTCTTTTTATTCTTGTGTTGCCAGTGAGGCTCCTCTCTGTGAGCTCCGTCATGGCTATCACTGGTGGTGGCCGGGCACCATCCGGTTCTTCCGGTCCCAGGTGGATGTAGGCACCCACTCTTGTGGGTCTCTCTGTCTTCTCGGTTGTCTTTACCGCATACCATTTTGGCCCTCGGTGAGCATCCGTTCCTGCTGAGTTGGGACCATTTCCTGTGTCCTCGGATGGCAGCTTGGCAGCTTTTAAGACCCCAGACGCCACTCACCAATGTTGGGTGCAGAGAGCTCTCTTAGCAAAATGCTAGTTGTGCCAATTGGCCTGGAATTCGCCTAAGAACATGGTCCCCCGCCCCCCCCACCCCCCCCGCCCCAGCTACTCTATACTAGCAGTATTGAGTTAAGATGGAAGGAGTACTCAAGTTATGCTGAAGTCCACTTAATGTTGTTCTTGTTCCTAATGTGTGCTGTCACCGCTTTCTCCCAACTAGATTTCTAGTAACTACCTAAAGTAAACCCTTCCCCCTTGCCCTCCCTCCCTCCCTCCCCTACCTTGCAGCTGTCAAAGAGTCTTTTCTTCTATACACAAGTCTGTTTTTGAGATCTTATCATAGAGGTCTCATACAGTATTTGTCCTTTTGTCGCTGACTACTCTCACTCAACATAATGTCTTCCAGTTGAAATCAGGTTAGGAGATGTTTCCTGGAATCATCGTTATTCTTTATCATTGCGTAGTGCTCCATTGAGTATATGTACCACAGTTTACCTATCCATTCTTCTATTGTTGGGCATCTGGGTTGATTCCACCTTTTGCTATTGTGGACTGTGCCACGATAAACATTCTGGTGCATGTGTCCGTTGGTGTGAAAGGCCTTGAATCTGTAGGATATATTCCAAGTAGTGGAATTACTGGGTCAAATGCTATATCAATATCCATTTTTTTAAGGAAGCGCCAGATTGCCTTCCAAAGAGGCTGGACCATTTTGCAACCCCACCAACAGTGTAGGAGGGTTCCACTTTCTCTACAGCCTCTCCAGCATTTGTTGTTTTGTGTTTTCTGGATCATGGCCAATCTTTTTGGGGTGAGATGGTATCTCATTGTCGTCTTGATTTTAATTTCTTTAATAGCTAAAGATGGTGAACATGTCCGCATGTGTTTTTTGGCTGCCTGGATCTCCTCTTTAGTGAAGTATCTGTCCATCTCCTTTGCCCATCGCTTAATTGGATGGTTTATCTTCTTCTTATTGATATTTTGTAGTATCTTATAGATTATGGAGATGAGGCGTCGATCTGACATAGAGTTGCCAAATATTTTTTCCCACTCTGTGGGTGTTCTTTTAATTCTATTAATAAAGTCTTTGCATGAGCAAAAGTGTTTGATTCTTAATAGTTCCCATTTATCTACTTTCTCTTCTGTTGATTGAGGTTTCTTTGACAGATTTTGGAGTCTGTCCTCATTGTGTATTAAAACTTCCATTGTTGTTCCTACCTTTTCTGGGATGAGCTTTATCGTTTTAGGTTTGATATTTAGGTCTTTTATCCAGTTGGAGTTGGTTTTTGTATAAGGTGTAAGATATGGATCTTGATTCAGTTTATTGCAGATCGATACCCAATTTTGCCAGCACCATTTGTTGAAGATACTGTTGTGACCCCAGTTTAATGTCTTAGGGCCTTTGTCGAATATCAACTGTTCATAGGCAGATGGTGTCATCTCTGGGGTCTCAATTCTGTTCCATTGATCAGTCTGTCTGTTCTTGTACCAGTACCAGGCTGTTTTCACCACTGTGGCAGTGTAGTATGTTCTAAGGTTGGATAATCAGAGGCCTCCCAGTGTGTTCTTCTTTAGTAGTACCTTACTTATCCGGGGCTTCTTCCCTTTCCAAACAAAATTGGTGATTTGTTTCTCCATCTCATTTAAAAATGATGCTGGAACTTGTATTGAGGTTGCATTATATAAATAAATTGCTTTGGGTAAAATAGACATTTTCACAATGTTAAGTCTTCCTATCCATGAGCAGGGTAGGTTTTTTCATTTAGCTAAGTCTCTCTTAGTTTCTTGTAGTAAGGGCTTGTATTCTCTTTGTAAAGGTCTGTTGTTTCTCTGGTTAGATTAATCCCTAGGTACTTTATCTGCTTAGGGGCTATCACAAATGGTATAGATTTGAAAATTTCCTCCTTAACAGTCTCGTTGTTAGTATAAAGGAATCCTACTGATTTACTTATGTTTATCTTGTATCCTGAGACTTTGCTGAACTCTTCTATCAGTTTGAGTAACTTACTTATAGATTCCTTGGGGTTCTCTGCATATACAATCATATCATCTGCGAACAGGGAGACTTTAACTTACTCTCTGCCAATGCAGATGCCCTTTATTTGTTCGTCTTGTCTAATTGCTCCGGCTAGAACTTCTAGCACAATGTTGAATAGGAGAGGTGACAGTGGGCATCCTTGTCTAGTTCCTGATCTCAGGGGAAAGTCTTTTAGTGTCTCTCCATTCAGGATGATGTGGGCAATTGGCTTTGTATAAATGGCCCTTATTGTGTTGAGGAATTTGCCGTCTATGCCCATTTTGCTAAGAGATTTTAGCATGAATGGGTGTTGGACTTTATCAAATGCCTTTTCGGCATCAATGGACAAAAGCAGGTGATCTTTGTCTTTTGTGTTATTTATGTGGTTAATCACATTAATTGTTTTCCTGATGTTGAACCAGCCTTGCATCCCTGGTATGAATCCCACTTGGTCATGATGGATTATTTTCTTGATATGTTGTTGTATTCTGTTGGCAAGATTTTTGTTGAAGATTTTTGCATCTAGGTTCATGAGTGATATCGTTCTGTAGTTCTCTGTCTTTGTTGGATCTTTCCCAGGCTTAGGTATCAGTGTTATGCTGGCTTCATAGAATGAGTTTGGGAGTATTTCATCCTTTTCTATATTGTGAAATAGTTTCAATAGTATTGGGGATAACTCTTCTCTAAATGCTTGGTAGAATTCTGCCGTGAAGCCATCTGGGCCCGGGATTTTTTGGGTTGGCAGTGTTTTGATGACCTTTTCAATCTCTTCCTTTGTGATGGGTTTATTAAGTTGTTCTGCTTCACATTTTGATAATTTGGGTAGGTGGTATGAGTCAAGGAATTGGTCCATTTCCCCTAGGTTTACAAATTTGTTAGAGTACAGTCTTTCATAGTATTCTGTTATGATATTTTTGATTTCTGTTGCATCTGTGGTGACAACTCCCTTCTCATTTCTAATTTGGGTTATTTGTTTCCTTTCCTGCTTTTCTTTAGTAAGTTTAGCCAGTGGTTTATCAATTTTGTTGATCTTTTCAAAAAACCAGCTTTTGGTCTTTTCGATTTTTTCAATTGTTTTTCTATTCTCTAATTCATTTAGCTCTGCTCTAATCTTTATGATCTCCTTTCTTCCTTGTGCCCGAGGGGTTCCTCTGTTGTTCTCCTTCTACTTGTTCAAGCTGTAGAGTTAGTTCCTTGATTTGGTTTCTTTCTTCCTTCCAGATGTATGCATTTATGGAGATAAACAGACCTCTGAGCACTGCTTTGGCTGTATCCCATAGGTTCTGGTAGGAAGTGTTTTTGTTCTCATTGGAATCCATGAATTTCTTTAATTGATCCCTGATTTCCTCTATAACCCATGAGAAACAGTATTTAAGATAGTCATACCTAGACAGTATAGCATTGGCTAGCAGCCAAGTGTGGCAGCACCCTTTTCCCATACCTTCCCTGAGCCACACTGTAGTGTCTGCTGACATGGACTCAGAGATATTCTACAAGTAGGTGGCCATCTTTGTCAGCCAGGAAACAGGGCCTGCCACCATTGTGGGGCCAGCTAGGACCAGCTGGACTGCATCTCTCCCAGCTGAGAGGCTGTTCTTAAGACAGCTGCTCCTAGAGAAGGCAGTGAGAGCAGGCAGCCAAGTGTAACAGAAACCTTTCCTCTTTCTTCTCTGAGTTATGCTATAGTATCTGTGGGTGGGACTCTGGAGAGTTGACAGAGTAGGTCACCATCTTTGTCAGCCAGGAGGCAGGTCCTGCCACCCCTTAGGACCCAGGTGGGGTAAGTCACCAAGCTGAGCATCAATCCTGGACTGGACAGCATCTATCTCACCAGAAAAGCTGTACTTAAGATAGTTGCCCTTGGAGAATGCATCATTAGTGGGTGGCCAAATCCAGGGGTGGCCTTTGTAAATACCTTCTTAGAGCTGTACCAAAGCTTCTGCTTGTGTGACATCAGGCAAGCTGAACAGCTTTCTGATGGCATAAAGACAACAATGAACATTGAGCCATTTAAAGAAGCAGACCACCACAGATCCAGAGAACTCTTAAAATAAAGAATCAAAAAACTGTCTGGATGAAGAAGGGCTTCCTAAAATTATTGGAGTTAGCATACAAAAGAATTATGAAAGGAGCCCTTCTAGATCTTATGATGGAGATTAAACAAACTGCAGCAAAACAAAATGAAGAATTAAACAAGTTATATGAACTGATAAAACATCAATGATCTGAAATTTAGCAGATCAACAATAAAATTACAGAGTTAAACAATTCAATGGAAAGCCAAAAGAGCAAGACTGAGGACATGGAATGCAGCATTACTGAGACTGAAGATAAAACAACTGACACCAGCATTTATGAGAAGAAATCAGACAAGACTCAAGAAAAATGAAGAATCATTAAGAATCATGTAGGACTCTATAAAGAAGAACAACTTACATATAACTGGAGTTCCAGAACAGGGAGACATAGCAGAAAATATAGAAATAATTATTGAAGAGGCGCTGACAGAAATTTCCCTGACATCATAAAAGAAAAGAAGATAGCTATTCAAGATGATCCTCAAACTTCAGAAATGGCAAACTCACAAAAGAAAGACACCAAGACATATTATAAACAAGCTTAATAAAATAAAGGAGAGCCTCTTTAAGGCAGCTAGGCTTAAACAAAAACTAACATACAAAGGGAAGTCTTGTAGACTGTCCTCCAACTTTTCAGCCAAAACAATGCCGGCAGGAAGGCAGTAGGATGACACATATAAAGCCTTGAAGTAAAAAAAAAAAAAGAAACAACAACAACAAAAAACTTCCAACCAATTATATATACTGAAAAATTGTCTTTCAATTATGATGGTGAAATGAGGACATTCTCAGGTAAACAGAAGCTTAGAGACTTTGCAAAACCCAAAGCAAAGTTGTAAGAAATACTGAAGGAAGTTCTTCAATTAGAAAATCAATGACAACAGATGGAGGCTCAAAGATGCAATGCAAGACACAGCATCCAGAGCCCTACTTAGTGAGGGAAGTCACAAAGATCAATCAAAATTAAAATATTAAAATTAGATTAACAGAAAGCTTAACATGTGAACTATGAAAACATTAGACTATAATGAAGGATATATTACAGTATTCATAGCCCTTTCAGATGGAGAGGAAGTTAAGGAGATATAAAGAAGTTAAAAACCAGTTTAAACCTAGAACACTGTGGGGAACAAAGAGATAACAGCAAAGCGAGCTATACTATATATCAAAACAAAAAATACAAGAGAAAAGTTTCAAAAGACACAAAACAGAAACTGAAAAGAAAATACATGAGGAAAAATGACACACAACATAATATTAAGTGGAACAAAGAAAATGTCAACAAGACAACAATAAAGGCACCAAAATGACAGCACCAAATATACGTCTATCAATACTTATACTGAATGTAAATGGAATGAATATTCCAGTAAAGTCACAGAGTGTAACAGGTTCAGCCAAAAAACACAATTTATCTATATGCTGATTACAAGAAACACATCTTTCTCCAGCCAGAGGTCAGCAGAATGATATCCTATAGATACATAGAACTGTAAAGTTCATCCAATATATGGTCACTCTACATCACCAAGTCCAACCCATTCGTGTCCAAAGAGTGAACCTTTGTTATGATCAGCAAGGGCTGACCTCTGGCTGGAGGAAGGAGAGTGGGTGGAGAGGAGGGGAAAGGAGACTGTTGGGGGGATGAGACATATATGGAGCAAAGAGGAATAGTGTGCTGTTACTAGGCAGGGAGAGCAGTGGAAGCTGCATATAGGTGGGCATGGAAATTTATATGGGAATGTACATTTTCACTCAGCCATAATTAAATAAATAAATAAAAAGAAACACATCTTAAACTCAAAACAAACTACCAAAAAAAAAAAGATGGAAAAATATATGCCAAGTTAACAACATGCAAAGAAGAGCAGGATTGGCAATATTAATCTCAGATACAATAGATTTTAAATTAAAATACACCCTTGTGGACAAGGACAGTCACTATTTATTTCTTAAAGATTCACATAAGGAGGATGTAACAATATAACAATATTAAATATTTGTGCACCCAATATCAGAGCATTTAAATACATTGAACAAATGCTGACAACATTGAAAAATAAGATGGATCACTCCACAACAATAGTAGGACACTGCAACACTCCACCTTCAGTAACGGATAGATCATCTTAAACAAAGCTCAATAAATATATGGAAGATCTTATTGCTGTAATCAACCAACTCAACCTCATAGACATACAGAACTTTTTATCCAACAACAGGCAGGTACATCTTCTTTTAGAATATACATGGAACATTCTCCAGAATAGACCTTGTATTAGGCCATAAAGCAAGTCTCAACAGAATCCAAACCACTGAATTATTGAAAAACATATTCTCAGACAATAAAGCCAGAAAGTTGAAATCAATAGCAGAAAAACACATGAGGAGGAATTCAGACTCATGGAAACTGAACAGCATCTTGCTCAAAAATTCATGGGTTATATGAGAAATCAAGGATGCAATCTTCATGGTATCAAATGAGAATGAAAACACACCCTACAAGAACCTACGGGATACAGCAAAAACAGTGGCCAGAGGCCAGTTTATCTCTATAAATGCACTCATCCATAATGAAGAAGAGACCTAAACCAAAGAACTAACATGACAACTTGAACAAGTAGAAAAAGAAAAACAAAAGAACCCTCCAGTTACCAGAAAAAAAAAAAAAACAAATAATAAAGATTAGAGCATAAATAAATGAATTAGAAAATATAAAAAACAACTGAAAGAATTAACAACCCCCCAAAGTGGTTTTTTTGAAAAGATCAACAAAATTGATAAGCCTTTTGCTAAATTCACAAAAGAAAAACCAGGAGAGGAAGCAAATAAGCTGAATAAGAAATGAGATGGGAGATGTCACAGTAGACCCAACTAAACTTAGAAGTATCGTAACAGAATACTACAAAAAATTATAACCAACAAATTTGAAATCCTATAGGAAATGGAGAAATTTCTAGATTCATATCACTTATCAAAATTGTCACAGAGTAGAACAACTTAACCCATCACAAGTTTGAAAAAGTAATCAAAATCCCACCAACCACAAAAAGTCCTGGTCCAGACAGCTTCACCAAAGAATTTTACCAAACTCTTAGAGAGGAGTAATTTCAGTACTACTGAAGCTACTGCACAACACAGAAAAGAGCAAAATATCCCTGAATTTATTGAATGAAGCCAGCATAACCCCGATACCAAAGCCAGGTAAAGACCCCACAAAAAAGAAAGTTACAGACCAATACCACTCATAGACCTAGTGCAAACATCTTGAACAAAATCCTAGCCAATAGAATTCAGCAACATATCACAATAATAATAATGATTCATCAAGACCAAATAGGATGCAGGATTGGTTCAACATCAGAAAAACAACTAATGTAATTAACCACATAAATAACACTAGATAAGAATGAAATTATTTTAATCACTTGATGCAGAAAAGGCATTTGACAAAGTCCAACACACAGTCATGTTAAAAATTCTCAGCAAAACAGGAACAGAATGGAAATTGCTCAGTGCAATAAGGGACATTTACATGAAGGCAACTGCCACCTAGTCAAATGTGTTAGGTTCTAAGGCTCCCCAGATATTCAATGCTCCATAAAAAATATCATCCAGGCCTTAGATCTCAGAGGGAAACGAGGAGACGTCTGTTTACTCCGCCATCTTGTAACAGTTTAAAAAAAAATTGATAAACCATTGGCTAAACCTACAAAAGACAAACAGGAGAGGAGACAAATAACCCAAAAAGAAATGAGAGAGACTCACATAAATACAGAAATCTACCCTGCTCATGGGTAGGAAGACTTAACATTATGAAAACATCTATTTTACCCAAACTGATATACATCTATAATGCAATCCCAATACAAATTCCAGTGATATTTTTCAATGAGATGGAGAAAAAAATCACCAGCTTTGTAAGGATAAGCAAATCACTACTGAAGAAGTAGAACACACTGGGAGGCTTCGTACCACCTGGCTTTAGAACCTATTATGCTACCATAGTTTCAAACAGCCTGGTACTGGTACAAAAAGAGACATATAAACCAATGGAACAGAGTTGAGACCTCAGAGATACCACCATCCTCCTATAAACAGCTGATTTTCAACAAAGGCCCTAAGATAGTAAACTGTGGTAAAAAATTGTTTCCTTAACAAATGATGCTGGCAAAATTGAACATCTATCTGCAAAAAAATTGAAACAAGACCTATTATCTCACACCTTGCACAAAAAGCAACTCAAATTGGATAAAACACCTGATATCAAACTTAAAATGATAAAGATCATGCAAGAAAAAGTGGGGTCAACAATGGAAGTTTTAATACACAACTTAGTCTTCAAAATCTGACAAATAAAGCACAATCAACAAAAGAGAAAATAGATAAATGGGAACTACTAAGAGTCAAACACTTTTTGTCTTTCAAAGACTTTATCAAAAGAATTAAAAGGCTGCCTACAAAATAGCCAAGCCAAGTTCCAGCGAAAAGAAATATTTAGCAACTGTATGTCAGATCGACACCTGATTGCCGTAATCTACAAGATAATGCAAAGTATCAACAAGAAAAGGGTAAGTAACCTAATTAAGTGTTAGGTAAAGGAGATGGACAGACACTTCACTGAAGAGGATTTCCAGGCAGCCAAAAGACACATGAGGAAATCCTCATGATTATTAGCTTTCAAACGAGTCCAAATTAAAATGATAGTGAGATACCATCTCACTCCAATAAGGTAGGCCCTGATCCAAAAAACACAAAACAAAGAATGCTGGAAAGTCTGTGGAGAAATCGGAACCCTTCTACACTGCTGGCTGGATTGCAAAATGATACAACCTCTTTGGAAGACAATCTGGTGCTTTCTTAAGAAGCTCAAAATAAATATACCATTTAGTCCAGTAATTCCACTTCTTGGAATATATCTGACAGCATCAAGGGCAGTCATATGAACAGATATATGTACACAAATGTTTATTGCAACAAAGTGCAGAATAGCAAAAGATGGAATAAACCCAGATGTCCAACAACAGATGGATGGATTAACAAAGTAGGGTATATGTACTCAATAGAACACCATGCAATGATGAACAACGATGATTTTAGGAAGCAATTCATAACATGATTATCAATGGCAAGTCGTTATGCTGGGTGAGAAGAACCAGATGGTGCCTGGGCACCAGCAAAGATAGCCTTGTTAGGGGATAGAACCTTGTTTTAGTCAGCTAGTACTGCTCTAACAGAAATACCAGCGAGTAGATGGCTTTAACAAAGGAAAGTTTATTCTTCCACAGTCTGGTAGGCTACAAGCCCAAATTCAAGATGTCTTCTCTAGAGAAAGGCTTTCCCTTGTGTCGACTCTTGAGGAGAGTCCAGTATTGCATCAGTCTTCATCCAGGGAGCATCTTGGCACAGGAATCTCAGGTCTGAAGGGCATGCTCTTCTGCCAGTGCTGCTTTCTTGATGGTGTGAGTTTCCCAGGTCTCTGTTTGCTTCTCTTCCTTTTATTTCTTATAAAATGAGAGGATTAAGGGTGGGGCAAGCCATAATCCAGCAAAACTCCCTTTACAGTGGAGCAGGGAAGTAATCCTATGAAGAGATTTACAGTTTCACCCTAATCCTTTAAACATACAGCACAGGAAAATCACAAAATGGAGGACAACACAAAATAATCAGAATCATGGCCCAGCCACATGGCTACACAAATTTTGGGGGGCACACAACTCAATCCACGACACAAGGGGACACACATTAGACTCAAAAACACAAACTATAAATCAAAGGAAGAAAAGATATGTCAGGCTAAAAACATTTTTAAAAAAGCAGGCGTGGCAATATTAATCTCTGGTAAAATGGATTTTAAAGTAAAATCAAACACATTCATGAGGAAGGACATCATATAATGATTAAAGGATCAATACTCTGACAGGACATAACCATGTTAAATATGTATGCACCCAACAACACGGCTCCAAAATATGTGAAACAAACACTAACTGCATTGAAAAGAGAAATAGACTGCTCCACAGTAAAACCAGGAGACTTCAACACACCATTGTCAGTGAAGGATGGAATATCTAGAAAAAAGCTCAGTAAGGACACGAAAGGTATAAATGCCAAAATCAACCATCTTGACCTCGTAGATATATACAGAACACTCCACCCAACAGCAGCCAAGTGTACTTTCGTTTCTGACACACAAAGAACATTCTCTAGAATTGACCAATTATGAGACCACAGAAAAATGCTTAACAAAATTTGAAGTATTGAAATATGATAAACCATCATTTTATACCATTAAGCCATGAAAGTAGAAATCAATAACAGAAAAAAGGAGGGAAATAAAATCAAACACATTGAAACTAAACAATACCTTACTCTAAAACAAGTGGATTTTAGAGGACATCAAGGATGAAACAGACATCCATAGAATAAAATGAGAATGAAAATACATCCTACCAGAATCTATGTGATATAGAAAAAGCAATGCTCAGAGGTCGATTAATCTTAATACACATACAGAGTCAGAAAGAAGAAAGCACTAAAATCAAAGAATTAAGTATACCTCTCAAACAAGTGGAAAGACAGCAACAAAAATACCACTCAGGCACCAGAAGAAAGCAAATAATAAAAAATAGAGCAGAACTAAATAAAATAGAAGATAGAAAAACAATTGAAAGAGTTTACAGACCAAAAGCTGTTTTTTAGAAATATGAACAAACTAGTAGATCATTGCCAAAATGACTAAATAAAAACAGGAGAGACAGCCAATAACTGAATAGGAAATGAGATGGATAATATCACAACAGACCCAACTGAAATTAAAAGAATCATAACAGAATACTATGACAAATAGTACTCTAATAAATTTAAAAACCTAAAGGGAATGGACAAATTTCTAGAAACACATCAGCCACCTAAACTAACACAAACAGAAGTAGAATAACCAAACAAATCTATTACAAAAGACAAGTTTGAAAAGATAATTAAAAACTTCCAAACTAAAAAAATCTTCTGGCCCTGATGGCTTCACTGGAGAATTCTACCAAAATTTCAGAAAAGGTATTCCAGAGCAAAGCATGGAATAAGCCCAAATTTATTTTGTTAATCCAGTGTAATCCTGATACCAAAATAAGGTAAACAGCAAAAAAAAAAAAAAAAAAGGAAAGTTAGAAGTTAGAGACCAATATTTGTCATGAACTCAGACTCAAAAATCCTAAACAAAATTATAGCCAACAGAGTTCAACAACATATCAAGAAAAATAATTCACCATGATCAAGTGATATTCATACCAGGGATGCAGGGATGGTTCAACATTAGAAAAACTATTAATGTGGTCAACCACATTAATAGCACAGAAGATAAGAATCAGGTGATTATATCAATTGATGTAGAAAAAGCATTTGACAAGTACAACACTTATTCTGGTTAAAAAACTCTCAGAAAAATAAGAATAGAAGGGAAATTTCTCAACATAATAAAGGATACATATGTAAAATCAGGAACCAACATCATTCTAAATGGTGAGACTCTGAAATTATTTCCCTTGAGAAAAGGAACCAGACAAGGATGCCCGTTGCCACCACACTTATTCAACATTGTCCTATAGGTTCTTACCAGAGAAATCAGGCAAGATAAGGAAATAAACGGCATACAAATTGGTAAGGAAGAAGTCAGAGTGCCTCTTTTTGCAGATACAATTTTATACACAGAAAAACCTGAAAAAAATCCACAAAAAAAAAAGCTACTGCAACCAACAGATGAGTTCAGCAAAGTACTAGGATGCAAGATAAACATACATAAACCAGTTGGATTCCTTTACACCAATAAGGAGACCAAAAAAGAGGAAATCAGAAATTATTACTAAATAAAATACTTAGAAATAAATCTAACCAGAGATGTAAGAGGCTTTTAAAAAGAAAATTACAAAAATCTAGTTCAAGAAATTTAAAAGACCTCCACAAGTGGAAAAGCTTACCTTTGCTCATGGCTAGGAAGACTTAATTTTGTAAAAATGTCTATTATACCCAAAGTCATCTAAAGATACAATACAATCTCAATACAAATTCCAATGGCATTTTGAATGAGATGGAGAAAAAATTTACCTGCTTTGTGTGGAAAGTGAAGAAGGCTCCGAAATGCAAGACATCACTGAAGAAGAACAATAAAGTGGGAGTCTCTACCTGATTTAGTAAGCTGCTACACTGCCATGTCAGTCAAAACATCCTGTCACTGGTACAGAAACAGAGACACAGATCAAAGAATTGTGAATCCGGGTATCACATCATTCACCTATCAGAGGCTGATATTTGACAGAAGTCCAAAGTCTGCTAACTGGGGAAAAAAGTGATATTAATGTAGCTGAATATCCATCTGCAAAAAAGAAAAAAAAGAAAAAGAAACAAGACCCATATCTCACACCATGCAGAAAAACTAGCTTAACATTAATCAAAGACCTAAATATGAAATCTAATATGATAAAGATCATGAAAGAAAAAATAGAGACAATACTGGGAATCCTAATACATGGCATAAACAGACTACAAAATATTACCAACAATGCACAAACACCAGAAGAGAAGATAGATTAACTGAGAACTCATGAAAACCAAACACTTATGCTCATCTAAAGACTTGACCAAAAGAGTGAAAAGAATACCTACAGACTGAGAAGGAATTCTTGGCCATCACTAATCTGGTCACTGTCTAATCCCCATTATCTACAAGGCATTGCATAACCTCAACAAGAAGAAGACAAATAACCCAATTTAAAAAATGGGTAGAGAATATGAATAAGCACTTCACCAAAGGAGATATGTAGGCAGCTAATAGATACATGAGGAAATGCTCACAATCACTAGCCATCAGAGTAATCCAAATCAAAACTACAGTGAGATGTCATCTCAACCCAAAAAGACTGACATTAATCCCAAAACACAAAATAATAAATATCGGAGATTGTGAAAGGACTGTAACTCTTCTGCAATGCTGATAGGAATGTAAAATGGTACAATCACTTTGGATATTGATTTGATACTTCCTTGAAAAGCTAGAAATAGAAATATCGTATGATCCAGCAATCTCACTGCTTGGAATATATCCTAGAGAAATAAAATCTGTCACATGAACAGACACATACGCAACAATGTTTGTTACAACACTGTCCACAATAGCAGAAAGATGTACTCAACCTAGGTGACCATCAGTAGACAAATGGAGAAACAAATGGTATATTCACACAATGGAATACTATGCAAGATCTTAGGAAAGACCATCGGTGATCTTAGGAAACATGGGATTATCCAGAAGACATTATGCTGAGTGAAATTGGTCTAATGTAAAAGGACAAGTTCTGTATGAGACCATTTTTATAAGGACTTTAAAAAAAAAAAGGAATTACTTATGCCAATTAGCCTTGATGTTCCCTGAAACTGTGGCCACCAGACTCCTGTCTCTGCTACTCTGTCCTTCAAAATGTTGAGATGTATTTAGAAAACCATTAGGATCTGGTAGGCTGAACTGTTGTGCTAAATTTCCTTCTACCGCATGCTGTCACTGCCTTCACTTAACCCAATTCATATCTACTATTTAATGTGTGAATACTCATCTCCCTCCCCAAACTGACAACCATCAATGATTATTTTCTTTTGTGTTTAAACATTTTCTTGGGTGAGTGGCATCCAGGGCCTGAAAAGCTAGCAAGCAGCCATTCAAATAGCATCAGTTCTTCACAATCCACCAGGAACAGACAAGAATAAAGGAATCAAAGACATGAGGAAACTATGAGCCCAGGAGACAGAAGGTGCCAAGTGATCCAGAACTACATCTGCATGAGACCAAACTAGATAATTCCCAGCAATTACCAATGGCTTCCCTGACAGACAACACAGCATACAGTCCCCGAAGTAGTGAGAGAAAGCAGGGTGTGCAAAACTAGAGCTCTATAAGAAGACCACGCTTGATGGTCCAGCAGACTGGAGGGTCCCCTGAAGTACATGACCTCAGGCTCTCTGTTAACCCAGAGCTGAAATCAGTATGGAAGCCAACTCTTCAGATAAAGAATGGACTGTACTGTCAGACACAGAGTGATGCTATTGAATAATACACTTCTTGGCTTAAATATGTACATGAGGCTGTCTGAGCAGCTGTTGTCCAGAGAACAAATGAGGGAGTGGATGGGGACAAGTGTTGATTGAATGTATATGTGAAGCACACGGCAGAAAAGAGAAATGTAGTATCATGGGGTGACGGAAGGAGGATAGCAGTTAGAATTGCATAGAGTGTTTGGGTTTTAAATGGCAAATTGATTTGGATTGTAAACTTTTACTTAAAGTGAAATAACACATTGAAAAAAGAACATGGCTTGAGGATTGAAAGAATATTCGTTAACAACCTGAAGTCTGAAGATGACTCAATCACAGTGCTGAAAGCAAAGAGGACTTGAAGTACTTATTGATGGAGATCAAAGAGTAAAGCTTTCAGTATGGATTAAAATTTGACATAAAACTTCTCACAATGAAACAACATGCACCACCACAATAAATGAAAAAAATATTGAAGTTCTCCAGGATTTCTTTTTACTTGAATCCACAATTAACCTTCATGGAACTAGAAGTCAAGAAATCAAACAAGGTATTGTGTTGGGAAAATCTGTTGCAAATGATTTTTTAAAGTGTTCAAATGCAAAGATGTAACTTGGAGGACTAAGGTGTGCCCAAGCCAAGTCAAGCTATTTCCAGTCACCTCAAATGCATCCAAAATCTTAACATGGATTAATAAGGACATCTCAAGAAGAATTGATGCCTTTGAACTATGCTGTTGGCGAAGAATATTGAATACACCACGGACTGACAGAAGAACAAATAAACATGTCTTGGAAGAAGTACTACCAGAATACTCCTTACAAGTGAAGATGATGATCTCTGTCTCATGTACTTAGAGATATTATGAGATATCTGTCCCTGAAGAAGTGTATCATCTTCGGCAAATAGAGGGTCACTGAAAAGAGGAAGACCCTCAACAAGACAGACTGACTCATTTACTGGAACAGTTGGCAGCAAATGGAACAGGACCAAACAGTGTTTTGTTCTGTAATGTGCACAGTTACTAGGAGTTGGAACAAATTTGATGGCACCTAGCGACAAAGACCACAGTTTAAATTAGGGTTCATTGTCTGACAATGTCCTGTTGGTTTTGACCAGTTCATGCTCTGTTAGCATTACAGAGTCTTACAGATTAGATTTTCTTTTTTCTTTAATTGTAAGTATACAATCCAAATTAAATTTGCATGCCTGCCTATGTGCAGCTCCTTCTGCTATCCATGCCTGGTGACAGCACACACCTCCTTTTCATGCTATGCATGTCATATTGTCTTAACAATCTGCTGTCCCCTCCCCTCCACCTACTCCTCTCCACTCTAATAGAGGCCTATAGGACAGCATCCTATAGATGCAGAGAACCATAAAGCATTCACACCATATGGTCACGTCATGTTCCCAAGTCCAGTCATTCCTGTTTTCTGCTCAGGGGCAACAGGAGGTCTAGGGGCCATGCTCCCAGGGGAACCCCCAGACCTCCGGGCCATCAGTTGTGGTATTTTAGTGGAATTTTTGAGTTCCACCCCTCTTTTTCTTGTGTTGCCATTGGAACTCGACGTTGTGTGTGCCATCACGGCTGTCCTTGGTGGTGGGCAGGCACCATCTGGTTCTTCAGGTCACACATTGGTACAGTCACCAATTCACAGGAGTGCTTCTGTCTCCTGGGCTCTTTTTCCCTGGTGCCTTTGTTGTTGGTGGTGATCATCTGCTCTGGTTGAGTTGGGACCATTTGGTGTACCTCAGATGGCAGCTTGCTAGCTATTACAAACCCAGACACCACTCACCAATATGGGGTACAGAAGACTGTCTTTACAATAGGCAAGTTGTGCCAATTGGCCCCATTGTCCTCCTAGAGCATAGACCTCAGACCCCTGCCCCTGCTACTCTATCCTTGTGATACTGAGTTAAGCTTAGAAGAGTTTTCAGTTTATGTTGAAGTCCAGTCAAGTTCAGCTTCTTTTTACTGTGTGCTGTCACTGCTTTCACCCAAACAAATTTCTACCAATGATCTAATCTCTGACCAGCCCTCTGCCTCTTTCTTCTCCCTTGCAGGTGTTGAAGAATCTGTTCTTCTGTGCATGAGTCTATTTTTAAATATTTATAGTAGGGGTCTCATACAATATTTGCCCTTGTACCGCTGACTGATTTCCCTCGCGTGATGCCTTCCGATTGAAACCAAGTTATACTTCCTAAAATCATCATTGTTCTTTGTCATTTCATTGTGTACCTCTCAGTATATATACCATAGTTTGTTTACTCCTTCATCTGTTGTTGGGCATCTGGATTGGTTCTGTCTTTTTGCTATTGTGGACTGTGCTGAAATAAACATTTGTGTGCATGTGTGACTGTCTTTGATTCTGTAGGATATATTCCAAGCAGTGGGATCACTGGATCAAATGGTATATCTACTTCCAGAATTGTATGTAAGTTCCAGATTACTTTCTGAATAGGTTGTACAATTTTGCATTCCGACCAGCAGTGTTACAGAGTTCCAATTTCTCCACATCGACTCCAGCATTTGTTGTTTTGCATTTTTTGGATGACTGCCAACCTTGTTGGGTTGAGATAGTATCTCATTGCAGTTTTGATTTGGAATTCAGGTCGTCATGAGTCGGATCCGACTTGAAAGCGCTTTGCAATAGCTAATGGTGGCGAGCATTTCCTCATGTATCTTTTGGCTGTCTGGATATCCTCTTTTGTGAAGTGTCTGTCCATCTCCTTTGCCTATTGCTTAATTGGCTTATTTATGATTGTCTTGTTGATATTTTCCAGTACATTGTAGATCATGGAAATCAGACATCGGTCCAACGTATAGTTGCCAAATATTTGTCCCATTCTGTAGGTTGTCTTTTAATTCTTTTGATAAAGTCTTTGGATGAGAAAAAGTGTTTGATTCTTACCAGTTTCAATTTACTTATTTTCTCTTCTGTCGATTGTGCTTTGTTCGTCAGATTTTGAACTCTATCTAAGCTGTGCATTAAAACTTCCATTGTCGACTTCAATTTTTCTTGTATGATCTTTATCATTTTATGTTTGGCATTTAGGTCTTGTATCCAATTTGAATTAATTTTTGTGCAAAGTGTGAGATATGGGTCTTGTTTCAGTTTTTTGCAGACAGATATCCAATTTTGCCAGTACCATTTGTTAAAGACATTTTTTTAACCCCAGTTTACAATCTTATGGACTTGGTAGAATATCAACTGTTCACAAGAAGATGATGGTGTCTCTGAGGTCTCAACTCTGTTCCATTGGTCTGTGTGTTACTTTTTGTACAACTACCAAGCTGTTTTGACTATTGTAGCAGTATAATGGGTACTAAGGGCAAGTAGTGTTAGACCTCCCACTGTTTTCCTCTTCTCAGAAGTGCTTCACTTATCCAAGGTTTCCCCCCTTTCCAAATAAAGTTGATGATTTGTTTCTTCGTTTCATTAAAATAATGTCACTGGAATTTTATTGGAATTGCACGGTACATGTAGATCATTTGGGTGCAATATACATTTTCACAATGTTAAGTCTTGCTGTCCATGAGCAGGGTAGATTTCTCCATTTAGACAAGTCTTTCTTAGTTTCTTGCAGTACAATATTGTAGTTCTCTTTGTATAGGTCTCTTGTTTCTCTAGTTATATTTATTCATAGGCATTTTGTCTTCTTGGGGGCTCTAGCCTGATAATTTGCTGAACTCATCTAGTTTTTACTGGATCCCTTCTTTTTTTTCTTTTTTTTTTTTTACTATGCCAAACCAGCTAGACTGAATGAAAATGTACATTCCCATATAAATTTGCATGCCCACCTATATGTAGCTTCCACTGATCTCCCTGCCCAGTGACATCACACTATTCCTCTCTGCTCCATGCATGACTTGTCCTCCCAACAGTATCCTTTCACTTTCTCTCCACTCACTCCCCTTACTCCAGCCAGAGGTTAGCAGGATGATATCCTATGGATGCATAGAACAATAAAGTGCATCCAATATATGGTCACTCTGTGTTGCCAAGTTCAATCCATCCCTGTCCAAAGAGTGAAACTTCATTATGATTTATGGGCAAAGGCAGCATCAGAGCCAAGGATCATGCTCGCAGGGGAACCCCAAAGCAGCTGGACCATCAATTGCTGTCTTTTCATGGAGATCTCACGGTGCATCCCTTTTTATTCTTGCGTTGCCAGTGAAACTCAACGTTGTGAGGTCCATCACGGCTATGACTGGTGGGGGTTGGGTGCCATCCGGTTCTTCTGGTCCCAAGTCTATGTAGGCACCCACTGATGTGGGTCACTCTGTTTTCTGGGTTATTATTTTGGTCCTCGGTGAGCATATGTTCCTGTTGAGTTGGGACCATTTGTTGTGCCCTCGGATGGCAGCTAGACAGCTTTTAAGACCGCAGATGCCACTCACCAACGTGGGGTGCAGAGAGCCCTCTTAGCAATACGCTAGTTGTGCCAATTGGCCTCGATTTTGCCTAAGAGCATTGTCTCCTGCCCCCTGCCCCAGCTACTCTGTCCTTGCAATATTGGGTTAAGATGGAAGGAGTATTCCAGTTATGCTGAATTCTACTTAATATTGCTCTTGTTTATAATGTGTGCTATCACCGATTTCACACAACCAAATTTCTACCAACTATCTAATCTAAACCCTACCCCCCTCATCCTCCCTTTCTCCCCTCCCTGGCAGCCATAAAAGAGTCTTTTCTTCTATGCATAAGTCTGTTTTTGAGTTCTTATCATAGGGGTCTCATACAATATTTGTCCTTTTGTCACTGACTACTTTGACTCAACATAATGTGTTCCAGTTAAAACCAGGTTATGACATGTTTCCTGGAATCATCACTGTTCTTTATAATTGCGTAGTGCTCCATTGAGTATACATACCATAGTTTACCTATCCATTCCTCTGCTGTTGGGCATCTGGGTTGATTCCATCTTCTTGTTATCATGGACTGTGCTGTGATAAACATTCTTGTGCATATATCATTAGGAGTCTGTTGCTGTGAATGGCCTTGAGTCTGTAGGATATATTCCAAATAGTGGAATGACTGGGTCAAATGGTATATCAATATCCATATTTTTAAGGAAGCGCCAGATTGCTTTCCAAAGGGGCTGGACTATTTTGCAACCCCACCAACAGTGTAGGAGATTCCACTTTCTCCACAGCCTCTCCAGCATTTGTTGTTTTGTGTTTTTTGGATCATGGCCAACCTTGTAGAGGTGAGATGGTATCTCATTGCCGTTTTGATTTGAATTTCTTTAATAACTGAAGATCATGAACATGTTCTCATGCATTTTTTGGCTGCCTGGATCTCCTCCTTAGAGAAATGTCTGTCCATCTCCTTTGCCCATCGCTTAATTGGATAATTTATCTTTTTCTTATTGATATTTTGTAGTATCTTATAGATTATGGAGATCAGGCGTCAGCCTAACATAGAGCTGCCGAATATTTTTTCCCATTCTGTAGGTGGCCTTTTAACTCTTGTAATAGTCTTTGGATGAGCAAAAGTGTTTGATTCTTAATAGTTCCCATTTATCTATTTTCTGTTGATTGTGGTTTGTTTCACAGATTTTGAAATCTGTCTGTGTTGTGTGTTAAAACTTCCATTGTTGTTCCTACCTTTTCTTGGATGAGCTTTATCGTTTTAGATTTGATATTGAGGTCTTTTATCCAATTTGAGTTGGTTTTTGTATAAGGTGTAAGATGGATCTTGTTTCAGTTTTTTGCAGATGGATATCCAATTTTGCCAGCATCATTTGTTGAAGGGCTAGTTTTTACCACATTTTAATGTCTTAAGGCCTTTGTCTAATATCAACTGTTCATAGGCAGATGGTGTTATCTCTGGGGTCTTGATTCTGTTCCATTGATCGATCTGTCTCTTCTTTTACCACTGCCAGGATGTTTTGACTACTGTGGCAGTGTAATAGGTTCTGAAGTCGAGTAATGAGAGGCCTCCCACTGTGTTCTTCTTTAGTAGTACCTTACTTATCCGGGGTTTCTTCCCTTTCCAAACAAAATTAGTGATTTGTTTCTCCATCTCATTAAAAAATGACTCTGGAGCTTGTATTGGGATTGCATTATAAAAGTAAATTGCTTTGGGTAAAATAGACATTTTCTCAATGTTAAGTCTTCCTATCTGTGAGCCGGGTAGGTTTCCCCATTTATCTAAGTCTTTCTTAGTTTCTTGTAGTAAGGGTTTGTAATTTTCTTTGCAAAGGTCTGTTATTTCTCTGGTTAGATTAATTCCTAGGTACTTTATCTTCTTGGGGCTATAGTACATGGTATTGATTTGATGATTCTTCATTAGCAGTCTCAATGTTGGTGTAAAGGAATCCTACTGATTTACATATGTTTATCATGTATCCTGAGATTTTGCTGAACTCTTCTACCAATTTGAGTAGTTTACTTACAGATTCTTTGAGATTCTCTGCATACACAATGATATTAGCAAACAGGGAGATTTTGACTTCTTCTTTGCCAATGCAGATGCTGTTTATTTCTTCATGTTGTCTAATAGCTCTAGCTAGAACTTTTAGTACAATGTTGAATAGGAGAGGTGAGAATGGGCATCCTTGTCTAGTTCCTGTTCTCAACAGAAACTCCTTCAGTCTCTCTCCATTCAGGGTGACTTAAGTAGTTTGTTTTATATAAATGGCCTTCATTGAGTTGAGGAATTTTCCGTCTATGCCTATTTTCTAAGAGTTTTTAGCATGAATGGTTGTTGGAATTTATCAAATGATTTTTCTGTATCAATGGACAAAATCAGGTGATTCTTGTCTTTTCTGATATTTATGTGATTAATCACATTAATCGATTTTCTGATGTTGAACCAGCCTTGCATCCCTGGTATGAATCAAACTTGGTCGTGATAGATTACTTTTTTAATATGTTGTTGTATTCTATTGGCAAGAATTTTGTTGAGGATTTTTCCATCTAGATTCATGACTGCTATCGGTCTCCTTTTAGGTTATGTCTTTCCCTGGTTTTGGTATCAGGGTTATGCGGGCTTCACAGAAGGAGTTTGGGAGTACTCCATCCCTTTCTATACTGTGAAATAGTCTCGGTAGTATTGGAAATAATTCTTCTCTAAAAGCGTGGTAGAATTCTGTGGTGAAGCCATCTGGGCCTGGGCTTTTTTTGGTTGGCAGTGTTTTGATGGCTTTTTCAATCTCTTCTTTTGGGATGGGTTTATTAAGTTGTTCTGCTTCACTTTGTGATAATTTGGGTAGGTAGTATGAATCAAGGAATCTGTTCATTTCCTCTAGCTTTTCAAATTTGTTAGAATACAGTCATTCATAGGATTCTGTTAAGATATTTTTAATTTCTTTTTGATCTGTTGTGACCACTCCCCTCTCGTTTCTAATTTGGATTATTTGTTTCCTTTCCTGTTTTTCTTTAGTAAGTTTAGCCAGCGGTTTGTCGGTTTTATTGATCTTTTCAAAAAAAAACAGCTTTTGGTCTTTTCAATTGTTTTAATTGTTTTTCTATTCTCTAACTCATTTTAGCTCTGCTCTAATCTTTACGATCTGGTTTCTTCTGGTGCCTGAGGGGTTCTTCTGTTGCTCTCTCGACTTGTTCAAGCGGTAGGGTTAGTTCCTTGATTTGGTTTCTTCCTTCCAGATGTGTGCCTTTATGGAGATAAACAGACCTCTGAGCACTGCTTTGGCTGTATCCCATAGATTCTGGTAGGAAATGTTTTCATTCACATTAGAATCCATGAATTTCTTTATTTCATCCTTGATTTCTTCTATAACCCATGCTTTTTTGAGCAAGATGTTGTTCAGTTTCCAAGAGTTTCACTTTCTATATATGTTTTTTCTGCTGTTGATTTCAACTTTTATGGCTTTATGATCTGAGAAGATGCTTCAGTGGTATGGATTTTGTTGAGAAATGCATTATGTCTTAACACATGGTCAATTCTGGAGAATGTTCCATGTGCATTGGAGAAGAAGGTGTAGTTGTCCACCGATGGGTAGACAGTTCTGTATACATCGATAAGGTTTAGTTGGTTAATTGTGGCAATAAGGTCTTCTGTATCTTTGTTGAGCTTTTTTCTAGATGATCTGTCCAGTACTGAGGATGGAATGTTGAAGTCTCCCACTATTATTGTGAAGTGATCTAACTCTCCTTTGAGTGTAGTTAGTGTTCTTTGACATATTTAGGTGCTCTGATATTAGGGGCATAAATATTTCATATAGTTAAGTCTTGCCTGTGTACTGAACCTTTCAGCAATAAATAGTGCCCATCTTTGTCCATGATGGTGGATTTTACATTAAAATTTATTTTGTCTGAGATTAGAATTGCCACATGTGCTCTTCTTTGTTCATTGTTAGCTTGATATACATTCTTCCATCCTTTAATTTTCCATTTGTTCCTATCTTTAAGTCTCCAGTGAGTGTCTTATAGGCAACATATGGATGGGTCATGTCTTTTGATCCAAGATGTCTCTTGATGACTCTTTAGTGGAGTATTCAGTCCATTCACATTCAGTGTAATTATTGACAAGTATGTGTTCAGTACTGCCATTGTGATACGTTTATTTTTGTGCTGCTGTTTTCTCTGTTGTTCTTATTAGTCTGTTCTGGGCCATTCTTTTTGGCCAGTTGATTTTTCACCTTTTTCAGAGCTGGTTTTGCAGTTGTTGAGACTCCAGTGTCACATTTCTTGAAATGGTATGATACATCTTTGTTGTGCTTTACAGCTGCCCCTATGATCCCCTTTAATAAACTATATGTAAACCTAATTTTAATTACTACCAGTCTTGTCAAATTCCTGTCCATCTGGAAGGACTATAACGAGTATAGTACATCCTTCTTTTGAATATGATGGCACCATAGTTTTCATGATACTCACTGGATTGTTTCTTTCAGTATTAAAGCTGTGATTGAGTTTGGAGGCTTCCCTAACTGAGTAGAATTCTGGATGATGTGTCTTTCTAAAACATAAAGTTAGTGGTTTGCATATACAATCATATCATCTGCAAATAGGGAGATTTTTACTTCTTTGCCAATGCAGATGCCCTTTATTTCATGGTCTTGTCTAATTGATCTGGCTGGAACTTCTAATATGATGTTGAATAGGATAGGTGAGAGTGGACATTCTTGCATAGTTCCTGTTCTCAAGGGAAACTGTTTCAGTCTCTCTCCATTCTGGATGTTGTAGGCAGTTGGCTTTGTATAAATGGCCCTTATTGCTTTGAGGAATTTGCCTTCTATTCCTATTCTACTCAGAGTCTGTAGCATGAATCGGTGTTGGACTTTATCAGATGCCTCGTCTTCTGCATCAATAGACAAGATCAGGTAATTCTTGTCTTTTATGTTATTTATGAGGTTCATTACATTGATTGTTTTTCTGATATTGAACAAGCCTTGCATCCCTGGTATGAATCCAACTTGGTCATGATGAATTATTTTTTTTGATATGTTGTTGAATTCTATTGGCAAGAATTTTGTTGAAGATTTTTGCATCTAGATTCATGAGTGATATTGGTCTGTATTTCTCCTTTTCGGTTGGGTGTTTCCCTCGCTTTGGTATCAGAGTTATGTGGGATTCATAGAATGAATTTGGGAGTATTCCATCCCTTTCTATACTGTGAAGTAGTCTCAGTAGTATAGGAGATAACTCTTCTCTAAAAGCTTGGTAGAATTCTGTGGTGAAGCCATCCTGCACGGGCTTTTTCTTAGTTGGTAGTTTTTTGATAACTTGCAGTCTCTTGCTTTGTGATGGGTTTATTAAGTTGCTCTGCTTCATGTTGTGATAATTTTGGTAGGTGATATGAATCAAAGAATTTGTCCATTTCATCTAGGTTTTCAAATTTGTGAGAATACAGTCTTTCTTAGTATTCTGTTATGATATTTTTGATTACTGTTAGACCTGTTGTGACAACTCCCCTCTCATGTCTTATTTGGGTTATTTGTTTCTTTTTCTTTAGTAAGTTTAGCCAATAGTTTGTCAATTTTGCTGATCTTTTCTGAAAAACTAGCTTTTGGTCTTTTCAATTTTTTTCAATTGTTCTTCTGTTCTCTAATTCATTTAGTTCTGCTCTAATCTTTATGATCTGTTTTCTTCTGGTGCCTGAAGGGCTCTCTTTACTTGTTCAAGCTGTAAGGCTTTATGGCTCTCCCTATGAGCCCCCTTAATAAACTATGGATAAATGCAGTTTTAATTACTACCACTCTTATCAACTGCCTCTCCATCTTGGAAAAACACAATGACTGTAGTACACCCCTCTTTTTAATATGATGACATTATTGTTTTCATGGTATCGTTACTGGATTATTTCTTTCACTATTACGACTTTGATTGAGTTTGGAGCTTTCCCTAACTGAGTAAGATTCTCAATGATGTGTCCTTCTAAAATATAAAGTTAGTGGTTTGTTCTTCTAAGCCAAGAAATTCTTTCAATATTTCATGTACCTTTGGTTTGGTTTTTACAAAGTCTCAGGGTTTCTGTTTATCTATGAATATCTTAATTTCATTTTTGTATTTTAAAAATAGTTTCACAGGCTATATGATTCTTGGTTGGAAGTTCTCCTCCTTCAAGGCTTTGAGTGAGTCATGCCACTGTCTCCATGCCAGCCTTGTCTCTGCTGAGAAATTTGATGAAAGTGTACAGGGTTTACCTCTGAATGTTAGCTTTGTTTTGAGTCTTGCTGTCTTTAAGAGTTTCTGCTTATCTTACATTTTATTAAACTTCATTAGAATATGTCTTGGAGTCTTTCTTTTGAGAACTACATTGAGCAGTGTTCTTCTTTCATAATTTCTGGGAAGTTTTCTGTCCGCAGCTCAGAAACAATACTCACTGTGTTCTCAGGTGTGTCTCCCTTTTCAGAAACTCCAATTAATCATAGATTGTGCCTCTTAATATCGTCCCACATGCTTTGTAATGCTTCTTCATTTTTCTTGTTTATTTTTTCTGATTTCTCCTCATAGATGCTGGAGTCAGTAGCTCTGTATTCCAAGTCAGAAATTCTCTTTTCCATTTGATCCATTCTGTTTTCTTGGCTCTCAATTGAAGTTTCTATGTCTTTGATTTTGTTCTCAATCTGTTGGATTTCAGAGTACTGGTGTTCTGTCAGATCAAACAGCTTGCTTATTTTTTTGTTTTGCTCTGCTGCATTTTGTATAAGGTCTAGGAGGGTTCTATATATAATCCTTTTGTATTCACCTTCTGATAGTTTCTGAAAACATTCTTCATCTGGGAAGTTCTGAGGTGGTTTCTTTTGGGGGCCTTCTGATGTCGTGAGTGATTTCCTGGCCACGGTTTTCTCCAGAGTTTGTTGTTTTTAGGGCTTCATGTGGGTCAATAGAGGCTGGGAGAGATGCTGTGAGGATGGACTGCAGTTGTTTCTCTAGGTTGTCTTAAAGTGAAAAGCAAAAAGTATTTGACAACTTCCAAAGGCAGTCACGTTTTCAGGTGTAAAGGTCCATCTTACCAGCTGGCCAAGTACGCACCTCTATATCAAACCCCAAATGTTGTAAACTAGCTCAAAATACAGAAAGGCTACAGTCCTGCTTGCCTCTGCTGTTGGGCCCCAACTATAGGTGATATTATGTACAGTTCTGCTTTTCTGCCAGAAAAGTGGTCTCTTCTGGGTAGGCACTGCCTCCCAGCCCCAAAATTCAGTCCAGCTGAGGCTTCCATATGGGTATACCTGCCTCCCAGCAGAACAAAATGTGTCCCACACAAGCTCGCCATCCAGCTGGGACCAAGATACTGGTGGCAAGAGAGGCCAAAATTGCCAAGATACCCAGAGTTTACAGCCTCCATTGCTGGGCGACAGCCTCAGGCGACACTGCAAAACACCACCTCTCTGCCAGAAAAGCACTCTCCCCCCTGCAGGCACCACCTCCCAGCCTAGGAACCAAGTCCAGCTGAGGCCTCTGCCTGGGCATATCCATCTCCCTATTTAACAAGATGGCGTCCCACACAAGCTTGTCACCACATCAGTACAGCTACCACATGGCAGACGTAGAAAAATAGGCCAAAGGAGCTGAAATGCACAGAGCCCAAAGCTGGGCTCTCAGAACATGGCAATTGCTCTTGCCAATCCCACCAGCAGTGCATCTGAGACCAGTGGCTAGTCAAGTCCTGGCTCTGGCACTGGCCAATACAGAGGAAAAAAATCAAAATTGTAAGTTACTTTCTGTCCATGCTGAGAGTGAGGTCAGCAAAAGAGAGTAGGCTTTTGATCAGTGGTATGAAGTCCAAAATAATAGCCCTATGCAGCATCCTGGGGCTCACTAGGTGTCTAGAAGGCTCTGTTTAATTATCAGTTCAAGTCTTTGTTTCCAGATGGATTTTAGGAGCTGTCTGTTTAGTTTGCCATCTTGATTCCACCCATGATTTTGTTTTTGGAAGCATAAACTTCTTTCAGTATTTCTTGTAGCTTTTGGTTTCTATGAAGTCTCTAAGTTTCTGTTTATCTGCAAGTGTCTTAATTTCAGCTTTGTATTTGATAAATAGTTTTACAGGATATGTAATTCTTGATTGGAAGTTTTTCTCCATCAAGGCTTTGAATGTGTCATCCCGCTGCCTCCTTGCCAACATCATTTCTGCCAAGAAGTCAGATGAAAGCCTTCAGACTTAGCTAAGCTAAATCTTAGCTTTGCTTTGAGTCTTGCTGCCTTTAAGAGCCTCTCTTTAAGTTTCATTTTATTAAGCTTGATTATAGGCTTGGCTGTCTTTCTTTTGGGATCTGTTTTTGTGGCATTTAATATATGTCTTAGATATCTATGTTCAGTTCTTTCATTATTTCAGGAAAGTTTTCTGTCAGCAACTCAACAACAGCACTCTGTGTTTTCAACTATCTCTCCCTGTTCTGGAACTCCAATTACTTGTAGATGATTCCTCTTAATAGAGTCCCACATGTTTCTTAATGCTTCTTCATTTTTCTTATTTCTTTTCTCTTGGTAAATACTGGTGTCAGTTACTCTGTCCTCAAGATCACTATGTCTGACTTCCATCTGCTCAGTTCTGCTCTTTTGATCTTGAACTGAATTGTCTAACTGTGTAATTTTGTTATTGATCTGTTGGATTTTAGATCATTAATGTTCCATCAGTTCAAATAGCTTGCTTAATTTTTCATTTTGCTCTGCTGCACATTGTTTATTCTCTAGGAGTGCTTTATGTATAAGTCTTTTGTACTCGACCTCCTATAGTTTCAGAAAGCCCTCTTCATCTGGGAAATTTTTTGATTCTTTATTTTGGGAGTTTTCAGGAGCCATGGTGTACTGTTTCTTTAAGCGGTTAGTGAAGCTTTATTGCCTTCAGGCCCTCTAGAGGCTGTTTACTTCCTCTGGTGTTATGTCAACAGAGCTGAGGCATAGTTCTGAGAAAGAAGTTGGTCACCAGCTGTCTCTGTACTCTAGTGACTGGCCCCAGTGGACACTCTAGGTTGGCATGCTCCACCACCTTGGTGGCAAACATGGCACCCTACTTACGAAGTCATGGGTGGGCAGTCAACTGATCCTATGATACGGGTCAGTAAAGGCTGGAAGAGATGCCACTGGGGTTCTCAGCAGTTACTTCTTCAGGCAGTCTTATTTTAAAAAGCTAGTTGCTGTGCCACAGCTACCAAAATCAGTCAGGCTTTCAGGTGCGGCAGGCCTCACCTCCTGGCTGACAACAGAAACACCTGTTTGGCCATCCCCAGATACTATGACACATTTCAAAGTAGAAATGGGTTACAGCTTTGCTGCCATCCTCAGCTGGACCCTGAACATAAGGTAAAACTGCTAAACACAGCCTTTCTGCTAGAAAAGTGCTTTCCGGACTGGCAATGCTTCTCAGCTTGGGAGTTAGCTCCTGCTGAGGACTCCAGCTGGGTGACTCTGTCTCCCAGCTGACCAAGATGGCATCCCAACTGAGCTGCCCTGCCTGCTGTAAAACAGCAGAATCTATGGCAGAGCTCAGAAAAGTAAGGGTGGAAGTGAAGTGGTGCCCTCAGTCACCAGCCAGGCTCTCAACATGTGGCTATCCCATGCACTATTTCTCTGCTGCGCTGTATGCTGTTTCATTTAGCACTGCATTCCAGTGTATTTGCCAGCTCATGCTCATCCCCTGCCTCCCAGATAACAAAGAAAGAAAAAGTGTCAATACCTGCAGTCCTCTCAAGTGGCAAGGCAGCAGGAGCAGGGTTCCATGTGCACTGGCTCATGCCAGAGAGAAGAAGTTTTCCATTTAGTGATGCATAGTCCTATCAGACAACCCTATGCTGTATCATAGGGCTCCCTGGGTTTCCAGAGTGCTCCTTTCAATTATCAGTCCAGGCCTTAGTTTTCAGAGGGAATTGAGGAGACGTGTGTCTAGCCTGCCATCTCAGCCAGATTAGTTTTATTCATAAACATTAAAAGATACCAAATTCATGACACCACAGTTATGTTATGATCATGGACTGATTAGTCACTAGTCCATTGAGATGCCTTATTTGAAGGGAAAGAATGGGCAATTTTTGGTGAGATGGCCCTGAAGAAGGAACCAGATGCCAGTTATAGTTTCAGATGAGTAATTTCCATATATTCTGGGAGTAAGGAGTACTTGGTGGGCAGATTGATGGTTTCACAGAGATAGGTCATTAAGAGATACCTGATGGAGGTGATATGCATGTTGCCTAGAAATATCTCAGTTATGTGTTACATTCCATTAAGAATATTATGTCTATGTACTGTTAACAATTGCTTTAGGAAAAGATTAGGCATGTTGTATTTGATATATGTGATATGAATGTGGTTAGTCTTACGTGAATAAATATGTACTTCCTTGTATGCATGGGGAATATCATGTAATGCATGATGTACATATTATGGGTTATATATGATTAAACATATATAGTAATATTTATGGAGAGAAACAAAATGCATAATGTACATAGGAAAAAATGCAGTAGGGAATAGTTTAATAAGAATGTTAGCTTTGGGTGTTAATGGTGGGGGTTTGTCTCCTTCCCTGATTTTTTCTTGGAAGATTATTCTTCATTAATGGTTTATAAGACCATGGTATTGTTTATACTACAAGGACTGCTAGTTCAAGGGCCTCATTTAAGGAGGAGGTTTTCACTTAGGCCTGTGAGAGGTATTAGGATGAAGATAATAGAGAAATAAAGAATGCAGGCTACTTGTCCACTGGTAATGTAGGAGTGTTCTACTTGTTGACCTCTGATTCATGGTAGTGTGACAAGATCTGCTACTAGAATTCAAAATGAGCATTGGCTTAGCGGTTGAAATATTAAGCTTCATTGTTTTGATGTGTGTAGTGGGGAGGAACATTAGAATGAGGATAGATAGGAGTAGAGCTAGGACTCCTCCTAGTTTGTCTGAGATGGAATGTAGGATGGCATATGCAAATAAGAAATACCATTCTGTTTTAATATGTGGAGGGGTGCTTTGGGAGTTGGCTGGTGTGTAGCTGTCGGGGTCTCCTAGGATGTCGGAGGAAAATAAGGTCAGTATTCAGAGGGTTAGGATTAGTAGGAATAGGCCTAGGAGTTCTTTTACAGCATAATACAGGTGGAAGGGAATTTTGTCGGAATTGGAAACTAGTCCTAGGGGGTTATTAGAGCCTGTTTCACAGAGAAATAACAGGTGCAGTATTCCTAGGGCTGTAATGATGAATGGTAGGATAAAATGAAAGGTGAAGAATCAGGTCAGGGTGGCTTTATCTACTGCGAAGCATCCTCAAATTCATTCTAAAGTTAGTTTCAATGTAGGGGAAGGCTGAGAGTAGCTTTGTAATTACTGTCACACCTCAGAATGGTATTTGTCCTCATGGGAGGACATATCCTATAAATGTTGTTGCTGTAGTTTCAAATAGTAGGAGGATTCCAAGGTTTCAGGTTTCTAAGTATAGGTATGAGCTGTAGTAAATACCACTTCTGATGTAGGTATAAAGGCAGATGAAGAATATTAATGCTCCATTGGCATGAAGATGGTGACTAAGTCAGCCATAGTTCACATTTTGGCAGATACGGGTGATGGATGTGAATGCAGATATTGTGTCTGATGTGTAGCATATAGCTAGAAATAGTCTTGTTAGGATTTGGATAATTAGGCAAGCTCCTAAGACGGAACCAAAGTTTCATCATGCTGAGATATTGGGGGGTGTGGGTAGATCAGTGAAGGAACTGTTGATTATCTTGAAGATTGGGTGGGTTTTTCAATTGCTGGTCATTAAGTGTTCTTGTAGTTGAATTACAATGGTGGTTTTTTATATCATTAGTCATGGTTAGTATCCATATGAGAATTATGATGTATGTGGTTTTGTTTTGAGAGTTCTTTTGTGGTAGGTTTTATTGGGTTTTCTTTAAAGACTTATCCTATTTTGGGGAGCTTGGGTTTGACTGTAAGTGGAGGGGCTGATAGTGGGGTAATTGTGAGTTTAGGGGGTTCTTTGGGGGACATGATGATATTTGGGTGTATTGGGGGGATGTTAGAGTCTTGGGGTTATACTATGGCTACAGCTAGAAAAGAGATGTATCCTGAGGCTCAGGGTTCAAGTGCTGGGGTTTCAGGAGTATTACATTTTGGTTTGTTTTCAGAGGGTTTAATGGCTTTGTGATCATTAAATGGGGGTGAAGTTGGTCTGTTAAATTATAATTTTGGAAGTATAGAGAATTGGATAATTTTTAGTGGGGAATGGGTTGAGTTTGTTCGTGAAGACTATTCTGGTGAATCATTGTTATACAATCAGGGTTGCTGGTTAATAGTAATGGCTGGGTGAGTGTTGTTTGTTAGTTTTTTAGTTATTATTGAAATAACTCTAGGGCATTAGAGGATTAGGAGAGTGCCTGTTGTCAGGGACACTAAGAATGAGAGAAAACACAATTTAATTAATCCTTTTTGGTCTGATGTTAAGGTTGAGGTTGCTTTTTGAGTTGAAGCTAGTCCTTTGGGTAATGATTTTTCTAGTCAAATGAGGTCTATTACATTTGATGCCATGTTGAGGCTAATATTCATGTTAAGGTATGATGGTAGATGGCGAATAACTGTTGGGAAGTATCCTAGTATATTTGAAAATTTATATAAATATTTTGGCGGGGTAAAATTTTAGTTGATATGGGATGTTGTTGAGTTCTATTGCTAATATAAAGCTGGTGATGGTAACACAGCTGGTGCTGTGAATTAGAGGTAGTTATGTGTAGTTATTTGGGTTGAGCTAGGAAGAGATTAAAAATCTGGGATACTTCCTATCATTAGTCATTTAATGGGGTTGGTAAGGTATATGCTGTTTTCATCTATTTGAATCAGGGTTAGGTGTCAGGGATTGCTTGTACTACTGCTGTGTTAGCATCCGCTCATCCATATCACGAGCTGAATTAGAGTTAGGTGTATGAAGGTAATTAGAAGGCCTCAGGCGTTTATGTAGGAGGTGTTGATTTCTTCAGTCATTAAGTCTTTTGAGTACAATCCTGTTGGGAATGGGATTCCTGTAAAAGCTAGCAGACCAATAATTAGTGAAGTAGTAGTAAGCAGTATAGATTTATACAGTCCTCCTATTTTTCAAATGTCTTGTTTATTATTTAGGCTGTAGATAATTGATCCAGATCACATAAGTTGTATAGCTTTAAAGAAGGTGTGGGTGCAGATGTGGAAGAATGCTAAGTAAGGCTGGTTTATTCCAATAGTTACTTTTATTAGACCTAGTTGGCTGGAGGTTGAAAAGGCTACGATTTTTTAAATATCATTTTGCATTAGAGTGCAAATAGCTGTAAATAGGGTGGCAATGGCACCTAAACATAGGGTAAGGGCTTGGATGAGTTTGTTGTATTCTATCATGCCTGCTGCAACTATTGTGCTAGAGTGGAGTAGACTTGAGACTGGTATTGGGCCTTCTATTGTGATGATTTGCCAGTTGCTGCTGGAAGGGATATAATTTCTTCTTTTAAGTCAATTATAAAGATTTTTTGGAATTCTCAAGAGTTGGAATGTAATAGGAATCATGTTATGGTCATGACAAAGCCAATGTCGCCTACGCAGTTGTATAGGATTGCTTGTATTTCTGCTGTGTTGGCGTCTGCTCATCCATATCATCAGCTGATTACTGTGAAGGATATGATGCCTGCTCCTTCTCAGCCAATAAATAGTTGGAATAGGTTGTTAGCAGTGACTAAAATTATTATGGTAACTAGGAATAATAGGAGATATTTAAAGAATTGATTTAAGTAGGGGTGTATATATCATAATGAGAATTCCATTATCCACCAAGTTACAAAGAGTGCGACTGGGATAAAGATTAGTGAGAAGTAGTCTTGCTTCAAGCCTAAGTTTAATGGTGTGAATTGTGATTCAACATCAGTTAGAGATAATTGCTTCTTGGTCTGATATAATAAATGTGAGGACAGATGCTACGCTGATCATAAAGGTGTGGGAAGTAGTTGTTTTTACATAGTTTGGATATTGATTTGTTTTATAAATTTGGGATGTGTTATTATGATAAGGATTGTTAGGATTGATAAGGCTAGTAGTAAGGAAGTTGAGAAGAGATTACTTTTATTTGGAGTTTCACCAATTATTTGGCTCCTAAAGCCAACGGATAACTTCTATCCTTTAAAAGTTAGGAAAGCCACTTTTTATAGAGTGGTCTGGGGAGTTAGCAGTTCTCCTGTCTTTCTTGGTAAGTAAGAGGAATTTCACTTCTTTTTTTAGATTCACAGTCTAATTTTCTGTTTGAACTATAGTTACAATAATATATTCCCATAACGATTGTGGGGTTAATGGAAAGTAGGAGTGGGGTGAGGTGTAGGGTTATAAGGGTGTTTTTGCGGGTGAATGTGGGTGAAATATTTTTGTTGTGATATGATAGCTTGCCTGGTTGGGTTGTAATAACATATAGAGGGTATACGTAGCAGTAATGAACATGTTTAATCCTGTGAGGAGGAGTATAATGTTTGATCATGAGAACATTGACATGATTATGAGCAGTTCTCTGATTTGGTTAATGGATGGTGGTAATGCTAAATTTGTAAGGCCAGCTAGAATTCATCATGTAGTTATTAGGGGTAGAAGTGTTTGTAGTCCTCCTTCTAGGATTATTCTTTGGCTATGTACTCATTCATAGTTGGTACTTGCTAAACAGAATAATGTCAAGGTAAGTCCATGGGTGATTATTAGGGTGGTTGCTCCCATAAAGCTTCATGGTGTTTGGATTATGATGGCAACCACTACAAGTGCCATGTGGCTTACTGAGGAATAAACAATAAGATTTTAGGTCAGTTTGTTACACAAAGATTGAGCTGGTCATTATTATGCCTCCTAGGGACAAGAGTAGAAATGGGTAGGTTATAAATTTTGTGAGTGGTTTGAAGAAGATTATTTTTCGTAGCATGCCATAGCCTCCTAGTTTTAGCAGGATGGTGGCTAGTACTGTGGATCCTGCAATGAGGGCTTCTACGTGGGCTTTTGGGAGTCAAAGGTGTAGGCCATATAGTGGTATTTTTACCATGAAGTCTGTGATACAAGCTACTCATATTAGGTTGGTGGATCATGAGTCGGGTAAGTTATGGGTGCAGTATGGTGAGATTAAGTATGTTTAGGGAGCCTAGGGAGTTTTGTATATATAGGAGGGTAATTAGGAGGGGTCATGAACCTAGTAGTGTATAAAACAGGAAATAAAGTCCTGCGTTTAGTCGTTCTGACTGGTTTGCTCACTGAGTAATTACAATGACTGTGGGAATTAAGGTAGCTTCAAATAGAATGTAAAATCGAATTAGTTCTGTATCAGTGAATGTTATGATTAACTGTAGTTAGAGGATAATGAGTATGGAGATGTAGGTTTTTTTTCATGTATTTGATTCATATGTTAAGTGGTGTTGGCTGGCTGTTAGCATGAGAGGGAGGAGTCATGTAGTCAAGATAAGTAGTGGGGTCTATAGGGTATCTGAAAAGAATAGAGTGGAAAAGTTGAGGTTGGGTTCATGGGTTTGGTTTAGTAGTATGAGAGTTAAAAGGCTAAATGCAAAACTATAAGAGGTGGTATCAATTCATATGGAGTTTTGTTTAGATAATCAGGTAAGGGGTATTAATATAATAGTTGATATGATAATTTTTAACATTGGAATAGGCTAAAGTTTTCTCTGTAGTTAAGTACATAGGTATTAGATGCTAGTACTAGGAGGGCCAAGACAATTGCTGCTTCACATGCTGCAAATACCAAGAGGATGATAGGTACGATGGTAGCTAGTATAAAGTGCAGATTTAGGGCTATTAGGGTACTTAGAACAAATAGGGCTAGTATTATTCCTTCTAGGCATAGTAGGGAAAATATAATGTGAGAGTGGTAAAGTAGGAATCCTGATAGGGAGATTAAGAAGGCAATAATAGTATTTAGGTAAATAGAAGACATATTTGGCAATTATGAACATTTTCATAAATTAATGAGTCAAAATCTTTTTTTTTTAAACTAATTACCAATTCTGTTCATTCTAATCCTTTTTGGACTCATTCATAAGCTAGTCCTAAGGCTAGGAGTGTAATTAATATTAGGGATCCTGGGAGTATTAGGTTAAGATTAGGGGTAGTAGTAGGGCAATTTCTAGGTCAAATAGTAGGAATGTGATGGCTACTAGGAAAAATTTTATTGACAAATGTAGGCAAGCAGATACTGTTGGATCAAATCCACATTCATATGGGCTTGCTTTTCCTGAATATAAATATAGCTATAGCAGTCAAAATGAGATTGAGACCAGTAGGGTGGATAGTATAGTGTTGATTGTTAGTTTAATTATTAGGTTGATTATTCTTTTGGGGAGTTTACCTATGTCTGCTGATTGGAAGTCAGACATACTGGTTAATACTAAAAGAATATGAGCCTCATCAGTAAATAGATACATACAGGAATAATCAAACTATGTTTACAAAATGTCAGTATCAGGTGGCAGCTTCAAAGACAAAGTGATGGTTAGATGTAAAGTGGAATTTAAGTTGGTGTAGGAGGCACACAATCAGAAAACTGGAGCCAATAATTACATTAAGACCATGAAAGCCCATTGATATTAAAAATTTGAGCCATAGACTCCATCAGAGATTGCAAATGATGTTTTGTAGTATTATGAGGCTTGTAGAAATATGAAGTAAATACCTAGGGAAATAGTTGTTGAGCTTGGATACTTATATTCAATAGTTACAGAGCTTGAATTATTTGTTTATGGTTTCTTTCTATTAGGCCGTGGTGGGCTCAAGTAATAGTTACTCCTGATGCTAGTAGAACTGATGGATTTAGTAGTGGGACTTGTACTGGGTCCAATGGATTAACACCAGTTGGTTGTCAGCAGCCTCCTAGTTTGGGTGTTGGAGCTAGGCTGGAGTGGTGAAAGGCTCAGAAAAATTCTGAAAAAAAAATAAGACCTCTGAAATAAATGGTACTATTCCATATCGAAGGCCTTTTTGTATAGCAGGTATGTGGTATCCATGAAATGTTCCTTCTTGTATAATGTCTCATCAGCATTGATATATTGTTAGAGTATTGGTAAGTAGGCCAAGTGTTAGTAATACTGGTGATGAAAGTGGAGCAGCTCATCTACAATTGGTGATTTGATGTCTTGGAATCCTAATTGTACTAGATATGCCGTAGAAGTGTAAAGGTGCTTAGCCTATAATTCAACTTTGACAAATTTATGTAATGTTTTTACTAACACTTCTATTGAGAAAGTCATAAAGGTTATCTGGTTGGCTTGAAACAGGTTATTCAGGGTTCAACTACTTCCTTTCTTAGTAAGGTTTGACATATGCTGGTTCCTCGAATGTGTGGTATGGGGAAGGCAACCATTTAGTCATTCAAGATTTGTTAGTTCTACTGTGGAGACTTCGCATTTGGAAAGAGAGTGTTTCTCAAACAATGAATGCGATGAGGATCACAGCTGTAAGGGAGATGAAGGATCCTATTGAGGAGACTGTGTTTCATACTGTATAGGCATCTGGGTAGTCATAGTGTTGGTGAGGTATTCCCAATAGTCCTAGGAAGTGTTGTGGAAAGAATGTTAAGTTTACACCTACAAATATAATGGCAAAGTGAATTTTGGCTCATGTAAGATTTAGTGTGTATCCTGAAAATAGTGGGAATCAGTGAACAAATCCTCCTGTAATTGCAAAAACAGCTCCTATTATAGGACGTAGTGGAAATGGGCTACGACATAATAGGTGTCATGAGAACAATATCTAGAGAGGATCTGGCAAGTACAATACCTGTGAGTTCCTCTACTATGAATAGGAAAATCAAGCCTAAAGCCCATAGTATGGCTGGGGTTCGGTTAATAATACCTCCATGAAGAGTTGTTAATCAGCTGAAGACTTTTACTCCTGTTGGAATTGCAGTAATTATGGTACAATAGGCTTAGGTGTCGACATCCATTCCTACCTTGAATATATGGTGGGCTCTTAAGATAAATCCTAAGAAACCAATTGATTATCATGGCTCAGACTATTCCTATATAGCCAAATGGTTCCTTTTTACCTGAATAGTAGGTGACGATGCGAGAAATTAAAGCTGAAGCCAGGTACAACAGGTATATAGACTTCAGACTGCCCGCAGAATCAAAATAGGTGTTGATACAAGACTGGATCACCACTACCTGCGGGTTCAAAGAAAGCCGTGTTAATACAGCGGTCTGTTAGAAGTGTTTTAATACTGGTTGCTAGTACAGGCAGGGAGAGTAAAAGAAGCACAACTGTGATGAGTACGGATCAAATGAACAAGGGTATTTGGTGCCAAATAATAGCAGGGAGTTTTATGTTAATAATACTAATAATTAAGTTAATAGTTCCAAGAATTGAAGAGGCTCCTTCTAGGTGTAGTGAGAAGATTGTTAGGTTACAGAGGTTCCTGCATGGTCTAGATTACCTGCTAATGGGGATAAACTGTTCAACTTGTTCCTTCCCCAACTTCAACTATAGAGGAGACTAATAAAAGAAGAAAAGATGGAGGAAGGAGTCAAAAGTTTATGTTATTTATTGGCAGAAATGCTATTATCAGGGGATCCAATTATTAGCGGCACGAATCAGTTGCCAAAGCCTCCAATTATAATTGGTATCACTATGAAGAAAATTATTACGAATGCATGAGCTGTTACTACAGCACTGTAGATTTGATCATCACCCAGAAGAGCTCCTGGTTGGCCTAACTGGGCTTGGGTCAAAATAGGGAGTTTCTGCTATTCCAGCCCAGGCTCTGAATAGCAAGTAAAGCGTCCCAATGTCTTTGCGGTTGGTTGAAAATAATCAACCGTTGATGAAAATAGGTAAGGGTAAGATGACTGATAAAAGCACTAGATTGTAAATATAAGGATGTAGCTAAAGTTCCCCTTTTACCAAGTCCTGTACTGTATAACAAATTTGAAGAAGCAGCTTCAGTTCTGCAGCTCTTCAACCGCCTTTTTTTTTCTTTTTCGAGGCAGGAGAAGTAGATTGAATCCAGTTGTCTAGGGTACTTAGCAGTTAACCAAAATTTCTTGGAATAAGAGCCCACTGATCTCAGACGATTTAGCTTAATTAAACTGTCTGATTTGCGTTCAGTTCATGTGAGATAGTGTCTTGCAATCCTTACTGCAGGGGTTAATTGTGGCTTCACTTAGGGCTTTGAAGGTCTATAATTAACCCAAACTATTCTAGGATATAGATTATTGGGATAAGTGATACTATAAGGGCTGATATAATTACTAGGGTCTGGGTAGTGATAAGGTGTATAGGGTTTATGTGTTGTCATTTTATTTTTTATATTATTTGTAGATGGGAAAAGGGTTAGTGAGGAGGCATAGATTAGTCGTATATAAAATATAGGTTCAGGAGTGTTAGAATAGCTATTGAAAGGGGAATAATGATGGTGCTATTTTTAGTTATTTCTTGAATGATTATTCATTTTCGAATAAATCCTGATAGAGGAGGTACTCCTCCAAGTGATGCCAAGCCAGCCAGGTACCGTCGAGTAGTGTAATTATTAGTAGTGTTGTTATGATGGGGGCTTTGTTTCACACTATGGAGAGAGAGGAAATTGTAGTAGAATTTTTATTTATAAGTATTGTAAAAATGGTTAGTGTCATTATGATATATATAATTAGACTGAGAATTGTGAATAAAGGGTTATATACTAAGATAATAAGTACTCAGTCCATGTGGGAGATGGCTAGAAGTTTTCAGTTGAGATTGGTTTGGCCCTCCTCATCCTACTAGTATAACTGATAAGAGTCTAGAGAGTAAAATCAGGTTTGTGTCTATTGATGAAATAGTTTGGTATAAGATGAATAGGGGTGCTAGTTTTTGTCAGGTTAGGAGAATTATTCCTGAAGAAAGTTTAATTCCTTGTGTGACTTCTGGTACTCAAAAATGAAATGAGGCTAGCCGAAATTTTATTATTATTGATGCGAGGATTATGTTTGAGGCTAAGGGGTTATGGGGTTCTGAGACTGATCATTGTCTGGAATATAAAAAATTGAGTATAATAGCTATTATTGGGATTATAGATGTGATGTTTGCGGTTAAAAATATTTGGTGATTACATCAATTGATCATGGGAAGTAATTATAATGGAAATAATAGCAAATAAGCTTACTTCTAGTCCTTGTCATGTTGTCAATCAGTGGGAGCTAAATATAACAGTGATTGTTCCTGTAAATAGTGTTGTGATTGTGATGCTAAATTTTAGTGGATTTGTTAGTATGGGAAGGGTATAAACTGACGTTTTCAGGTCTGGGCCCAATAGCTAATTTAACTGACCTTACTTAGGGCTTGGTGAAATTGGTAACACAAAGAATTTTGAATTCTTAGATTTGGGTTCAAATCCTATAGCTCTAGAAATAAGAAGATTTACATCTCTATGCTTTATCAAAGTAATTCTTTTGTCAGACATATTTCTATAATTGAGGGGGAGTGCTTGCCAGTATAATTAGGGTTGAGATATGTCATATAGTGGTGGAAAATTTTTTTATAGTAGGTATATTAATTGGTCGTACTGGAATTGAAGGTATGATGCTCATACAGGAAGCAGGTGGTTAGGATCATTGTCTTGAAAACAAAGCCTATGGTGCAGGTTTCTAATATGTAGGGATTGTGTAGTGTGCCTAAGAATAGAATGGTTGTTAGGGTATTTATTATAATAATGTTAGTGTATTCAGCTACAAAGAAGAGAGCAATGGTCTGGCAGCGTATTCTACGCTGAATCCTGAGACTAGTTCCGATTCTCCTTCCATAAGGTCAAATGGGGCATGACTGGTTTCTGCTAGGGTTGAGATGAATCATTTTATGGCCAAAGGTCTCCAGGATTGTAGTGAGGGTGGTTAATGTAAATGAGCAGTTTACGAGTAGTACTTAAAGTAAAATAATAGCTAGTAAGACTTCATAGGAAATAGTTTGGGCTACTGCTTGCAGGGCTCCAGTTAGAGCTTATTTTGAATTTGATGCTCAACCTGATCTTAGAATGGAATACACTGCTAGGCTTGATATAGCTAGGATAAATAGTACGGAATACACTGCTAGTCTTGATATAGCTAGGATAAATAGTATATTTATTAGTGGATAGGACATGGGTAGTGGAATTCACAGGGTTAGGGCTCATGTTAGTGCTATGACGGGTGCGATTGTGAGTTTTAAGGAAGGGAGGTGACATAGTGGTTCTTTGATGAACAGTTTCATTGCATCAGCAATGGGTTGTAGGAGACCGTAGGGTCCTACAATGTTTGGGCCTTTTTATAATTGTACGTACCCTAGTACTTTTTGTTCTATAAGTGTTAGGAAGGCTATGGCTAGTGTAACTGAAATAGTTATAGATAGTAAGTTAATTAGAAACACAGGGAGAGGATTTGAACCTCTGATTACAAAAGTTTTAAGTTTTACACAGTTACCAGGCTCTGCCACCTTAACATAGTCCATTGTTTAGGATTAGATTTTACTGCTTGTCAGAACTGAGATTATTTCATAAATCTAGCTGTGACGCTTTGGGAGAGTAGGTCTCGTTTCTCCTGTCCTTTCATACTGGGAGAGACAGGGGTTGCTCCCGTTTGAACTCAGATCACGTAGAGGACTTTAATAGTTGAACAAAGGAAACTTTAATAGCGGCTGCACCGTTATGATGCCGTGTTCAAACACTGACGTCTTAAACCCTGTTGTCGATAGGGACTCTAAAACCGGGCTGCGCTGTTATCCCTAGGGTAACTTGTTCCGTTAACCAAGACACTGGGTCAATAAATCAGCTGTGGATTTTGACTTGTGAAGTCTGGATTTACATCATTCAGAGGTTTATCTGTTCTCCGAGGTTACCCCAACCAAAATTACTAATTCATTAAAGTGTTGCATCATGTCCAAGGATTTTTATTTATGTGGTTGAATTAATTAATTAAAGCTCCATAGGGTCTTCTCGTCTTATACGTGTATCTCCGCCTCTTCACTGGGAGGTCAAGTTCACTGATGGGAGGTAAGAGACAGTTTGACACTTGTGTGGCCTTTCAGGCTAGTCCCTAATTAAGGAAAAAGTGATTATTCCACCTTTGCACAGAGTACAGCAGGCCGTTTAACACGTGTCACTGGGGAGGCGGTATCTCAAGTACTTGTTATGCTACAGGCAATGTTTTTTGGTCAACAGGCAGGGTCTGTGTTTGCCAGGTTCCTTTCACTTCTTTTAATCTTTCCCTTGGGCATACTTGTGTTGGGTTAACAGTGACTTAAATAAGTATTACTCAGTAATACAGATTTATTATGCTGTTAACTATCAGTGAGACATCCTTTCTGATATAAGCTTAGGCAGGGGGAAAAAGTCCTTGTTACTTATACTAACATTATTTCTTCTATCCATTAATAGATTAGTCCAGTATTTAATCTAGGAGGTTAGTGTTTTTTTTTTTATTTTTTTGTAGGTTTGTCTTTGAACTTTCATGCTCTCTCAATTGATGGCTGCTTTTAGGCCAGCTAGGGTTGTAATTATTCTTACTCTCTAATGAAGATTTTATTCTGTGTCAAAAGAGCTGTACCACTTTTGAATATGTCTAAAACTTACAGGAGAATTATATGTTTGTTTGGTAAGTTGTAGGTACAACTGTGATTCTACTCTGGAAAACCAACTATCACCAGGTTTGGGTGGCCTTTCGCTTCTACCTATAAGTATTCCTACTATTTTGCTACATAGATGGGGTGGTTCTGGTAACTGCTCATAGGTAGCTCATCTGGTTTCAGGGTTTATGGCTACAGTTCTCTTTGTCAGGTTTATTTTAGTTAATTCATTATGGAAAATGTATAAGGGCTAATTTTTGCTGTTTTGTACTGTGAAATTATCCATCTTTCTCTTGCAGTACTACCTCTACCTTTGCCATGTAAATTGTCTATCTCCTATACTTTTATTATTTGTTGAATGTTTTATTTTAATGTTGGGGTAATTGGTTGAGTGTGCTAGTTTTAGTGCAAAGTGGTCAATATAATTGAAATCTTCTGGGTGTAGGCCAGGTGCTTCATGTTAAGCTACACTTTGAGTTTTCCAAGCACACTTTCCAGTTTGCTTACCTTGTTATGACTTGTCTCCTCTTGTATATTTATGTGTTTTTATGTACTGAGCTAGTTGAAGTACTTGAGGAGGTAGACTGGGACTCTGTGTGTGCTTCATGGCCTGGTTCAATTAAGCTTTCTATTCTTAATTTACTGCTAAATCCTCCTTCAGTTACTTATTTCATAATAATGTTTGTTTTGCTCTTGTGTAGACAGTGTAGTCCATCTTAATCCATCATACTAGCTACACCTTCACCTAACTTTTTTATGGATAGTATTAGGTTTACTTTGCTTCCTTTTAAAGGTTTGGTGAAGTTGGCAGTATATAGGCTGAACTGGTTAATTGTGGTGAGTTTTAATGGGATTTATGGATTACAGGACAGGCTGCTCTAGGTGAATATAAAGCACCACAAAGTCCTTTGAATTTTTAGCTTTTGCTAGTAGTTCTCTGGTAAACAGCTTTGTTCATAGGTGTTGAGGTTTAAGGCTAAGCATAGTGGGGTATCTAATCCCAGTTTGTGTCTTAGCTATCATGACTCAACGGCACTGGGCTGCGATCATGTATTGGGATATAGTAAGGCTACTTTTGTTATCTATGTTGTTATAATTGTTGGCTTTTTACAATTTGAAGTAAACTTGGCTTTATTTTATACACTGCTCTGTAAACATATTTTACGTCGATGTTTATTAATTTGGGTTAATCATACCATGGTGGCTGGCACAAAACTGACCAATGTTTGGTTAATATAACTTAATCTAACTTTCGTTAATCACTAAATTTTAATCGGATTCAAGATCAGAAGGGCATTTTCACTGGTGGGCAGATACTTGCAGGTATAAGTTTACTAATAACCAATAAAAAGGTTAGGACCAAGCCTTTATGTGTTCATGGAGCTTTGGAGGGCTCGTCTAGACATTTTCAGTGCCTTCCTTTAGGCTTAAGCTACATTAATGGGGTTTTTCTTTGATAATGAGAGTTATTTAAAAATCTAGGAACATGGCTCTTAAGAAAGAAATAAAATAATTAAAGTAGCATGTTGGTACCAGCTGAAATGTGATATGTAGTAATTACTTAGTAAATTAAGTAATCTTACCCTTCTTTGGAACATCTGTACTCTTTCTCAGTCTAGGTATAATCTTGCTGTTGGGGTTCAACAACATAAAAAATATAGAATTTGAGTTCAGGGCATTTAAGGGGGGGTAGGTGAATTTCTATAAGCTAATTTAATATGATAAACATGCACATTTTGTATGCATATGTGTATGCTATGCACTGAAAAATCGGATCACAAAAATGTTGTGTCCTCGAGCATTAATTAAATAACACACAGCATTATCAATATGGTAACATGTAATGTTCAGTTAGGGTTCGGCTACAAGTTAACTGACTGAGTGCAGGCCCCAGACAGCCTGGGTGAATCACAACATCTCCAAAATTAAAAGATGTCCTGTGTTCTACTTTTTAATCATTACTGCCAACCTCTGGCAATCACTGATCTTTTTACTGTCAATAGTTTTGTCTTTTGGAGAATGTCATATAGTGGAAATCATACAATGTGTAGCTTTTTGAACTGGCTTCTTTCACTTAGCAAAATGCGTTCAAGATTCCTCTGTGTCTCTCTCTATCTTGATAGCTCATTTCTTCTATCACTGAACAACATTCAATCCTGAGGATGTACCATGTTTGTTTTACCCTGTTTTAGTCATCTAATACTACTATAATAGAAGTACCACCAGTGGACGGCTTTAACAAAGATAAATTTTATTGTGTCACAATCCAGTAGGTTACAAGTCCAAATTCAGGGCATCTGCACCAGAGGAAGTCTCTCTCATTTGGCTCTGAATAAAGGTCCTCGTAGTGAGTCTTTCCCTGTACTGGGGGCTTGTGTGGTGGAGGTACCTAGGGTCCTCTCCAAAGGACATGCTCTGCTCCCACCACTGCTTTCTTGGTGATATGTGCCCCCTTCTCTCTCATGTTTTGCTTTATAACCCAGAAGATTGCCTCAAGGCACAACACAATCTTATATGCTGAGTCCTGCCCACCAGCACAACTGCCACCCCCACTCTCTCATTACCGTCACAGAGATAGGATTTACAACATATAGGGACATCATGCAATACCAGGAATCATAGCCTAGCAAAATTGCTTTATATATTTTTGGGGGCCAAAGCTAAGTGCCGTCAAGTCGGATGTGACTCATGGCGAACCTAATTTTTTGGGGGGGTGGATACACAATTCAATCCATGATACACCCTTTAACCTATTTTTAAATTTTTTTTAATTTATTAAGTACAATAAAAAATAACATTTCTAACATCTATTAAGTAGCTCATCTATGATAAACCCCCACCACATCCACCCACCCTTGTAGCCAACACAATCATTTTCTTCTGTAGATAATTCTCTTTTTAAGTTCTTATAACAAGGATCTCATATAATATTTGTCCTTTTAACACTGACTTATTTCACTCAGCATGATCTCTTCCAAATGAGACCATGTTATGAGATGTTTTTTAAAATCGTCATTGTTTTTTATCATAACACAGTGTTCCATTGAGTATATGTACCATAATTTGGTTATCGATTCATCTGCTGATGGGCATCAAGGTTGAGTCCATCTTTCAGCTATTGTGGACTGTGCTGCAACAAACATCTGTGTGCATGTTTCTGTTCATGTGATGACCTTTGTTTCCAAAGGAGAAATCCCAAGCAGTGGAATTACAGGATCAAATGGTGTACCAATTTCCGGTTTTTTAAGGAAGCACCAGATTGATTTTCAAAGAGGTTGTACCATTCTGCAAACCCACCAGCAGTGCAAGAGTTCTAATTTCTCCTCATCCTCTCCAGCATTTGTTGTTTTGTGTTTTTTGGATCATGGCCAACCTTGTTGGGGTAAGATGGTATCTTATCATAGTTTTGATTTGAATTTCTTTAATAACTAATGACTGTGAGCAATTCCACATGTGTCTTTTGGCTGCGGGGATATCCTCTTTAGAAGTGTCTGTCCATCTCCTTCACCCAACGCTTAATTGGATTATTTATCCTTTTCTTGTTGATATTTTGTGGTACCCTGTAGCTTATGGAGATCAGATGGTGGTCTGACATATAGCTGCCAAATTTTTTTTCCACATTCTGTGGGTGGTCTTCTAAGTCTTTTGATGAAATCATTGGATGAGCAAAAGTGTTTGTTTCTTAATAGTTTGCATTCATCTGTTTTCTCTTCTGTTGATTGTGCTTTGTCAGATTTTGAAGTCTGTCTACATTGTGTATTAAAAGTTGCATTGTTGATCCTATTTTGTCTTGGATGAGCTTTATCATTTTAGATTTTATATTTAGGCCTTTTATCCAAGTTGAGTTGGTTTAAGAATAAGGTGTGAGATATGGGTCTTGTTTCAATTTTTTGCAGATGGATACCCAATTTTACCAGCACCATCTGTTAAAGAGATTGTTTTTACCCCAGTTTAAAATCTTACGGCCTTTGTCGAATATCAGCTGTTCATAGGAGGGTGGTGGCATCTCTGGGGTCTCAACTCTGTTCCTTTGGTCTATATGACTCTTTTTGTACCAGTAGCAGGCTGTTTTAACAACCGGCAGTGAGAAGCCTCCCAGTGTATTCTTCTTCTTCAACAGTGCTTTACTTAGCTGAGCTTTCTTCCCTTTCTAAACAAAGTTGGTGATTTGTTTCTCCATCTCATTAAAAAATGTTGCTGGAATTTGTATTGGCATTTGTATGTAGATTGCAGGTAAAATAGACACTTTCACAATGTTAAGTCTTACTATCCATGAACAGGATAGGTTTCTCCATTCATGTAAGTGTCTTTTATTTTCTTGTAGTAAGGTCTTGTAGTTCTCTTTGTAAAAGTCTCGTATTTCTCTAGTTAGATTTATTCCTAGGCATTTGATCTTCTTGGGGGCTGTAGTAAGTGGTATTGATTTGCTGATTTCTTCTTTAATAATCTCATTGTTGGTATAAAGGAATCCTACTGATTTACTTATGTTTATCTTGTGTTCCGATACTTTGCTAAATTCCTCTATTAGTTCCAATAGTTTGCTTATGGATTCCTTTGAATTCTCTGTATATACAGTCACATCACCTGCTGATAGAGAGATTTTTACTTCTTCTTTGCTAATACCGGTGCCCTTTATTTCTTTGTTTATTTAATTTCTCTGGCAAGAACTTCTAGCACAATGTTGACTAGAAGTGGTGAGTGGGCATCCTTGCCCAGTTCCTGTTCTCAAGGGGAATTCTTCCAGTCTTTCACCATTCAAGATGATGAAAGAAGTTGGCTTTACATAGATGCTACTGATGGTGTTGAGGAAATTCTCCTCTATTCCTATTTTTCTGAGAGTTTTTAGCATGAATGGGTTTTAGACTTTGTCAAATGACCTTTCTGCTTCAATTTACAAAATCAGTTGATTCTTATCTTTTGTGTTATTTATATGGTTGATTACATTAATTGCTTTTCTGATGTGGAACCAGCCTTGGTTCCACATGATCTTGATCATGATGATTTTTTTTAATGTTGTTGAATTCTATTGGCTAGAATATTGTTGACGATTTTCGCATTTAGGTTCATGAGTGATTTTGGTCTATAATTTTCTTTTTCGTGGGATCTTTCCCTGATTTTAGTATTGGGGTTATGCTGGCTTCATAGAATGAATTTGGGAGTATTTCATCCCTTTCTATGGTGTGAAATAGCCTCAATAGTATTGGAATTAACTCTTCTCTAAAAGTTTGGTAGAATTCTCCAGTGAAGACATCTGGGCCAGGACTTTTTTGCTTGGTAGATTTTTTATGACTTTTTCAATGTCTTCCTTTGTGATAGATTTATTAAGTTGATCTACTTGTGATAATCTTGGTGGATGATATAAATCTAGATATTTGTCCATTTCTTCTAGGTTTTCAAACCTGTTAGAGTACAGCCTTTCATAGTATGCTGTTATGATATATTTTTTTTAATTTCAGATGGGTCTATTGTAACAGCTCCCATCTCATTTATTAATAGAGTTATATGTATCTTCTGCTGTTTTTCTTTTGTAAGTTTAGCCAGTGGTTTATCAATTTTGTGGATCTTTTAGAAAAAAAAAAACAGCTTTTGGACTTTTCAATTTTTTTGATTGTTTTTCTATTCTCTAATTCATTTAGTTCTACTCTAATCCTTACAATCTGTTTCCTGTTGCTCTCTTTCTACTTGTTCAAGCTATAGGGTTAATTCTCTAATTTGAGCCCTTTCTTCTTTCTGGTTATGTGCACTTATAGAGACAAACTGACCTCTGAGCACTGATTTTGCTGTATCTCATACATTCTGGTAGGATGTGTTTTCATTCTCATTTGATTCCATAAATTTTTTTATTTTGTCCTGATTTCTTCTTTAATCCAAGGCGCTTTGAGCAAATGTTGTTCAGTTTCCGTAAGTTTGAATTTCTACCTATGCTTTTTCTGTTATTGATTTCAACTTTTGCGGCTCTCTGGTCCTTGAAGATACTTTGCAGTAAATCAGTGGTTTGGATTTTACAGAGAATTGCTTTATGACTTAACATGTGGTCTATTCTGGAGACTGTACCATGTGCTTTGGAGAAGAAGACGTAGTTATCCATTGATGGATGAAAAGATCTGTATGTGTCAGTAGGGTAGAGCTGGTTGATTGTTGCAATAAGATTTTCTGTATCTTTACTGAGTTTTTTCTGGATGATCTATCCATAACTGAAAGGGGAGTGCTGAAGTATCTAACTATTATTGTGGAATGATCTATCTCATTTTTCAGTGTTGTCGGTATATGTTCAATGTATTTAGGTGCTCTGGTATTGGCTGCATAAATATTTAATATTCTGAAGTCCCTCTTGAGTGTTGAAGCTTTTAGCAATACATAGTGACCATCTTTGTCCACACTAGTGGATTTTACATTAAAATCTATTGTATCCGAGATTAGTATTGCCACATCTGCTCTTCCTTGTATGTTGTTAGCTTGGTATATATTATTCCATTCTTTAATTTTCCATTTGTTCGTATCTTTAGGTCTAAGGTGTGTTTCTTGTAAGCAACATATAGATGGGTTGTGTCTTTTGATCCAAGATGTCACTTGCTGTCTCTTTACTGGAGCGTTCAGTCCATTTACATTAAGTGTAATTATTTATAGATACGTGCTTGGTACCATCACTTTGATGTAATTATTTTTAAGTTGATGTTTTTTGTATTGCTGTTAATGTTCTGTTCTGGGTCATTCTTCTTTATGGGTTGTCTTTTCGGTGTTGGTTTTGTGTTTGCTGAGACTCCTGTATTGCATTTCTTATTTTGACATGATGCATTATTAATTTGCTTTATGGCTACATTATCCCTCTTAACATACTAAGATTAAACCCAATTTTAACTACTGCATAACTCTTTAACTTCCTCTCCATCTGAAATGACTATAACTACAGTAGTGTATCCCTCTTTTAATGTGTCATAGTTGTCATGATATGATCACAGATTCCCTCATTTTAACACTGTAGATTTGATTAAGTTTTGTGACTTCCCTAACTGATTAGAATTTTAGATAATGTGTCCTGCATTGTCACCTTAGATATACATTTAGTGGTTTTGTTTTTCTAACCAAAGAGTTTCTTTCAATATTTCATGTAGTTTTGGTTTGGTTTTTATGAAGTCTCTAAGCTTCTCTGTATCTGCAAAAGTCTTCATTTCACCATCATATTTGATAGACAATTCTGCAGGATAAATAATTCTTGGTTGGAAGTTTTTCTCCTTCAGGACTTTGAATGTGTCATCCCACTGTTTTCTAGCCAGCATCGTTTCTGCAGAGAAGTCAAGTGAAAGCCTATAGGGTTTCCCGTGGAGTGTTAGCTTTGCTTTGAGAGTTGTTGCCATCAGCAGCATCTGTTTATGTTTCATTTTTTAAGCTTGATTATAGTACAGCTTGGTGTCTTTCTTTTGGGGTCTAGCATTTACAGTGGTCGATAAGCATCTTGGATACCTATGTTCTGTTTGCTCATAATCTTAGGAAAGTTTTCTGTCAGCATCTCCACAGCAATACTCTCTATATTGTCATTTATCCCCCCTTGCTCAGGAACTCCAATTATATGTAAATCATTCCTCTTGATGGAGTCTCACATGTTTCTTAATGCTTCTTCATTTTTCTTATTTCTTTTCTCTGATTTCTCCTCATAAATGCTGGTGTCAGTTGCTCTGCCTTCAAGGTCACTGAGTCTGACTTCTATCTGTTCAATCCTAGTCTTCTGGCTTTGGATTGAATTACCTAATTGTGTAATTTTGTTCTTGATCTGATGTATTTCACATTGTTGATGTTCCATAAGTTACAATAGCTTAGTTTTTCATTTTGTACTACTGTATTTTGTTTAATCTTTAGGAGGGTTCTATATATAATTCTTTTGTACTTGACCTCTGATAGATTCAAAAGAGCTTCTTTGTCTGAGAAAGTGTTTGAATCTTTATTTTGGGAGTTTTCTGGAACATTCAAAGGCTGCTTCTTTAAATGATTAATTATGGTCTGCTACCTGTGTTGCAATCTAGACACTGTTTGATTTCTCTGATATTAGATCTAAGAGAATTGTTGGTCACAAGCTGTCTCTAATACCTTAGTGATTTGCCCCAGGTGGACTCTGTGGGGAGGAAGTCTCTGTGTACTGTGTGGCGAAGACACCACCCTACTTATGGAGAAACTGGGATCTGTCAGCCAAACCTCCAATGTGGGTCAGAGAAGGTTGGGAGGAAAACCTGCTGGGCTTCTCAACAGACAGCTCTCCAGGCAAATACATAGGTCTGTCAGCCTTAAAAGTAACTTCACTTCTATGTGGAGAGTTGTCCAGGTGTTGAACTAGGAGCTATCCAACATGCTGGCTTTCAGACATTCAGGAGCAGCAGACTCCACCTTCCACCTGATAGTAGAGTATGTTACTGGCCACTTGCAGAAGCTGCAGTTCTCCAATATCATCAAACAGCAGAGGCGGAGGTCAGATGGCTGCTGGTTCATTTTTGAGAGGGGAAGATTAGTCAGATACTGGTGCCTAGTCAAATATGCTAGGTCCTAGGCTTCCCCAAATGTTCAGTGCTCCATACAAATATCATCCCAGGCTTTAGTTCTCAGAGGGAAATGAGGAGACATCTGTCTAGTCTACCATCTTTTTTCCCCTTTAACTTATTAAAGGATATCTGAGTTTCTTCTAATTTTTAGTAATTACGAATAAAACTTATATAATTATTTGTGTGCAAGCTTTTATGTGGAAATATGTTTTCATTTGGATAAATATCTGTTGCTGAATCTTGTGAAAATCTTATTTTTACCTTTTTAAGACACTCGAAATCAGACAGTGTATCACTTTGCATTCCAATGAATAATGAATGAGAGTTCTTTTTGGTCCACCTCCTCACTAGAATATCATGCACATACTGATTTTGATTTAATTGACTCTAACCCTTGCCAGTTGCTTTATACCAGCTGAACCTACATTTTCAGATGTGACCCTATCCCCTAAATCCTAAGCTATGAATGTTATCATCAGGGAAATAGCTATGTTTTGTTCTATTGTTTTCTCTTATGTTTCAGACATTTTGGTGCCTTCAATATAGAATATTTTGCTTCAGCTTCCCAACCACTGCCTCTGGAGAGGAACAAGGAAATCTACTTTTTAAGCATACATTGTTGTTGTTTTTGGTAAGTGCCTTTGAGTTGGTTCTAGCTGATAGCTACCCTACCAACAATAGAATGAAAGACTGCCCAGTCTTGTGACAAGTCCACAATCGTTTTTATGCATAAGCCCATCATTTTGGCCACAACATCAATCCATCTTGATGAGGGTCTTACTCTTTTTCACTGACCTTCCACTTTGTCAAGCATGACGTCCTTCTCCAGGGACTGATACCTCCTGACAACATGTCCAAAGTCTTGCCATCTTTGCTTCAAAGGAGTACTCTGGTTGTACTTCTTCTGGAACAGATCTGTTTGTTCTTTTGGTAGTCTGTGGCACATTCAGTATTCTTCTCCAACACAACGATCCTTCTTCTGTCTTTCTTATTCATTGTCCAGGTTTTGCATGCGTATGATACAATTGAAAATACTATCTTTTACTTTTTAACACTTCAAAGATTTCCTTTGTGGCAGATTTTCCCAATACAATGAGTATTCTGATTTCTTGACTGTTGCCTCCATGGACATTGATTGTGGAGCCAAGTAAAATAAAATCTTTGACAACCTCAGTCCTTTCTCCATTTATCACTGTGATGCTTACAAAGGTCCAGTTGTGAAGATTTTTATATATCTGATGTTGAGTTGAAAGGGAGGCCCTTGGACAGTCTGACTCCATCTTACTACAAACAGTGGCACAGTAGTTAAGACAACAGTAGTTAGGACAACCATGTTATAAACATTGAGTCCTGAGAGCTTGATTTACGCCATCTGTTAGAATTTACCTTATACTGGTCATAAGTCACACAGCTATTCTTTCCTCTCAAGAACATTGATTAATTGTTCTGTTTATCCCCTTTCAGTTATTCTCCAAGACTACTGAAGTGAATCAACAGGTAGTTTAGGTGATTATCAAACCCTGACTTTCTGAAGCCATGGAGACCCTCACATAGAATATTGCTGAAACATCAAAAGAATTACTCATGTGGAGCATTGAAAGTATTAACCAGTGTTTCTCCCTTAATCAACCTATATAACCTCCAGGCTTAGCTATGCATGCAGTCAAGATTTGGAGGAATTGATTCCCCTTGCCTCTTGTGTGTTGGCACTCAATAAATGTGGCTTTGTGGACAGGTTGCAAGGATATGCAATTGCAGTTACAGAGGTGTATTTGACCTTCATCAGTAAGTGTTTCAAATGCTCTTCACTTCCAGAAAGCACAGTTGCGTCACCTGCTTAATACAGGTTGTTAATGAGTCGCCCTCCAACCCCTGATGACTTGTTCTCCTTCATAAAGTTCAGCTTCTCAGATTACTTACTCAGCATGCAGATTGAAAAGGTATGGTGAAAGGGTACAACCTGGATGCACACTTTTCCTGACTTAAACCCTGCAGTTCACACAAATGCCTCTTGATCCACGTCCAGATTCCTCATAAGAAAAATTAACTGTCCTGGAGAGTTCCCATTCTCTGCAAGGTTACCTATAATTTGTCATGATCCACACAGTCGAATGTCTTTACATAGCCAATGAAACACAGATAAACATCTTTCTTGTATTCTTTGTTTTCAGCCAAGATCCATCTGACACCAGCAATGATATCCTTGGTTCCATGTCTTCTGCTCAATCTGACTTGAATTCCTGGCAGTTACATGACAATATACTGCTGCATGTGCTTTTGAATGTTCTTTAACAAAATTTTACTGGCATGTGATATTAATTGTATTGTTTAGTAATTTCCATATTTGATTCAATCACATTTCTTTGGAATGGGCATAAATATAGATCTCTTCCAGTTGGTTGGCCAGGTAGCTGTCCTCCAAATTTCTTGATATAGCTAAGTGAGCAGTTCCAGTGCATCCATTTGTTGAAATATTCCAGTTGATATTCCATCAATTCCTGAAACATTGATTAACACTCTTGATAGTCTTTGGATGAGCATGTTTGATATTTTTGTAGTTTCCATTTATCTATTTTATCTTCTGTTGTTTGTGTGTTATTGGTCGTATTTTGTAGTCTGTCTAAACCATGAATTAGGACTTCCATTGTTGTCCCTATTTTTTCTTGCATGATCTTTATCATAAGTTTTATATTTAGGTTTGATGCATTTTGAGTTAGTTTCACTTTAAAATCTATTCTATCTCAGATTAGTATTGCTACTCCTGCTCTTCTTTGTGTGTTGTCAGCTTAGTATATATTTTTCTATCTTTTTTCAGTTTGTTCATATCTTTGAGTCTAAGGTGTGTTTCTTGTAATCACCGTATCAACAGATTGTGTTTTTTGATACAAGCTGTTACTCGGTCTCTTTATTGGAGCATTCAATCCATTTACATTCAGTGTAATTATTGATAGATATGTACTTAGTGCTGTTATTTTTGTGCCTTTGTTTTTGTGTTGTTGACATTTTCTTTGTTCTTAATATTCTGTTCAGGGTCATTTTTCTTTATGGGTTTTCTTTTCATCTTTTTCAATGTTGGTTTTGTGTCTGTTGAGAGTCCTGTATTAAATGTTTCTTCTTTTGATATGTAGTATTGTTAGTTTGCTTTGTGTCTGCCCATTTGTTCTCCCTTAATGTTATGAGTTTAGACCAATCTTTAACTACTATATGTCTCCTTAACTTTCTATCTGAAAGGGTTAAAAATATTGTAATATATCCCTCTTTGTAGTGTGATAATATCATGGTTTATGTGTCAAGATCTCTGTTTTCCTTATTTTAATATTTTATCTTTGATTGATCTTTATGACTTCCCTAACTGAGTAAGACTCTGGATGCTGTGTCTTGCATTGCATCCTTGAATATATGTCTGATGTTACGGATTTTCTAAACAAAGAGCTTCTTTCAGTATTTCTTGTAATTTTGCTGTTTTTTTTGTTGTTTTTTTATTGCAAAGTCTCTAATCTTCTGTTCATCTGAGAATGTGTTAATTTCTCTGTCATATTTAAGAGAAATTTTGCAGGATTTATAATTCTTGGTTAGAAGTTTTTCTCCTTCAAGGTTTTGTGTCATTCCATTGCTTTCTTACCAACATGGTCTCTGCCAAGAAGTCAGAGGGAAGCCTACAGGGCTTCCTTTGTACATTAGTTTTGATTTAAGCCTAGCTACCTTTAAGAAATTCTCTTTATGATTCATTTTATTAAGTTTGATTATAATATATCTTGTGTCTTTCTGTTGGGGTCTACCTTATGTGGAGTTCAATAATCACCTTGAATAACTATGGTCTCTTCTTTCATTATGTCAAGGAAGTTTTCTGTCAGCAACTCTTAAACAATTCTCTGTGTATTTTCTGCTGTCCCTCTTGTTCTGGAATTCCAGTAATTCATAGACTATTCTTCTTAACTGAATCTCACATGATTCTTGATACTTCTTTATTTTTCTGTATTCTTTTGTCTGATTTCTCCTCTTAAACTCTGGTATCTTTTGCTTTATTTTCATTCTGGCTAGTTCTGCATTTCATTTCCTCAATTCTGCTCCTTGGGCTTTCTATTGATTTGTTTAATTTTATTACTGATTGGCTGAATTTCAGATCTTTGATGTTCTAGCACTTCATATAGCTAGTTTGGTTTTCCTTTTGTTCTGCTGCACTTTGTTTAATCTCCATCCTGAGATCAGGACCTGAGGTGTGACTGATTCCACTTCTCAGATGACCAAGATGGTGACTTGCCTTAGCCACCTTCCCTGTGCTGAGTCAGCAGTATCTATGGTGCAGCTCAGAGAAGCGAGGGTACAGGAGCACGGACACCCTTGGTCAGTAGACCACCCTTGGTCAGGAGAGAACCCTCCTGAGTTCTCTAGAAGTGACTGTCTGAAGCACAGCCTCTCTGCTGTAAAAGACACTGTTTACTTAGGCACTACAGCTGAGCATAGTAACTCGCCTCTGTCTGGTTCTCATACTCGGCAGTCCTATTCCCAGACTGCTGGCTAACAAAGATGGCATTCTTTCCTGTAATCCTCTCAGCTGTTGCACTGCCATCTCACCTCCAACAAGGGTAGTTTTCCCCTTCATGTTACTCAATCTGATCTCACAACACTACACCTGGTCTTGGAGCTCCCAGAAAGTCCATGTCACCCCACTCAAATGTTTTTCACAGCCTTAGTTCTCAGAGGGAATTGAGGAGATGTGTAACTGGTCTGCCATATTGGCTCTACCCCCTCATTGTAGTTTTGATTTAGATATTTTTAATGGCTAATAATTGTGACTATTTCCTCATGTGTCTTTTAGCTGTGTCAACGTCTTCTTTGGAAAAGTATCCATATCTTTTGTCCAATTTTTACTTGGGTTATTTGTCTTTTGCTTGTTGATATTTTGCAGTACCTTGTAGATTGTGGAGATTAGATGATCAGATTTGTGGCTGCCAGATTTTTTCCAGTCTGTAGGCAGTCTTTTTACTCTTTTGATAAAGTCATTCAATGAGCATAAGAGTTTGATTTTTAGTAGTTCACATTTCTCTGTTTACTCTTCTGCTGTTTGTTCGTTGTTAGTAATATTTTGTAGATGGTTTATGCCGTATGTCAATATTTATTTCTCCCATAATCTTTATCATTTTAGGTTTTATAGTTAAGTCTTTGATCCATTTTGAGTTAGTTCATTGTAAAGTGTGATATACTGGTCTTGTTTCAATTTTTTGCAGACAGCTGTCCAATTTTGCCAACACCACTTAGTAAAGAAAATTTTTCCCCTAGTTACAGACTTTGGACCTTTGTCAAATATCAGCTTTTCACAGGTGGATGGTGTTATTTCTGGATTCTCTATTCTGTTCCATTGGTCTACACATCTGTTTTTGTATCAGTACCAGGCTGTTTTGAGTACTGTGGCAGTGTAATAGGTTTTAAGGTTGGGTAGTGTGAGGCCTCCCATTTTATAATTTTTTTTCAGTAGTGCTTTACTCATTCGGGGTTGCTTCCCTTTCTGCATCTCATTAAAAATGAGATATTTCTGCCAAAGCCAAGTGTTGTCGAGTTGAATCTCATTAAAAAATGCCATTGGAATTTTTATTGAGATTGCATTATATGTATAGATTGCTTTGGGTAGAAGGGACACTTTCACAATGCTAAGTCTTCCTACCCAGGAACAAGGTAAGTATCTCCTCTAATGTAAATTTCTTGCAATAGGATCTTGTAATTTTCTTTGTATAGGTCTCTTAGAACTCTGGTTATATTTATTCCCAAGTGTCTTCTTTGGGGCTCTTGTAAATGGTATTGATGTGGTGATTTCCCCTTTGATTGTCTCTTTGTTGGTATAAAGGAATCTTACTGATTTATGTTTATCCCATATCCTAATACCTTACTGAATTCTTCTGTTAATTCCAGTTAAGTTTTTTATGGATTCTTCAGGGTTTTCTGTGTATGAGATCATGTCATCTGCAAATAGAGATACTTTTACTTTTCGTTTACCAGTGTGGATGCTTTTTATTTCTTTATCTTGTCTGATTGCTCTGACTAGAATCTGCAACACAATGTTCTGTGAAAGTGGTGACAATGGGCATCCTTGTCTGGTTCCTGTACTCAGTCTAAATTCTTTCAGTCTGTATCCATTCAGGATGACACTGGCTGTTGGCTTTGTATAGATGCCCTTATTTTGTTGAGGAATTTCTCTCTATTCCTGCTTTGTTGAGAGTTTTAACTTGATTGTGTGTTGGACTCTGTCAAATCCCTTAATTGCATCAACTGATAAAATAAATGATTCTTATCTTGCTTTATTTACGTAGTTGACTACATTAGTTGTTTTTCTATTGTTAACCATACCTGTGTTGCTAGTACGAATCCTACTTGGTCATGGTGAATTTTTTTTTGATATGTTGTTGAATACCACTGGCTAGAATTTAAGTATTTTTGTGTCTAATTTCACAAATGATAGTAGTCTGTTATTGTGTTTTATTGTGCTGGCTTTACCTGGTTTTGCTATTAGGGTTGTGCTGGCTTCACAGAATGAATTTGGGAGTGTTCCATCCTTTTCTGTGTTGTGAAATACGTTTAACAGCAATACCACTAACTCTTCTCTAAAAGTCTTGTAGAATTCTCCACCAAAGCCACTGGGGCCAGGGCATTTTTTGTTTAGTGATTTTTCTTTTTCTTTTTTCTTCTTTCGTGATGAGTTTAAGTTGTCCTATTTTTGTTTGTGGTGGTTCTGGTAGGTAATGTGATCTAGAAATTTGTCTCATTCTGCTGGGTTTTCAAATCTATTAGAGTACAATTTTTCATAATATTCTGCTATGATTCTTTTAATGTCAGTTGGATCTGTTATGAAAACACTCATCTCATTTTTTATTTAGCTGATTTGTTTCTCGTCCTGTTTTTGTTTTGTGAGTTTAGCCAGTGGTTCACTGATTTTGTTGATCCTTTAAAAATAAACAGCTTTTGGTTTAGTTAATTCTTTGAACTGTTTTTCTATTCTCTGATATGTTTGGTTCTGGTCAATTTATTTTTCCTTTTTTATTGTGACTGAGTGAAAGTGTACAATCCACTTGAAATTTGCATCCCTGCTTATCTGCAGCTCCTTCAGCTCTGCTTGCCCAGTGACAGCACACTCCTCCTTTCCATTCTGTACACATCATATCCTCTTAACAATCTCTTGTCCCCTCCTCTCCATCCTCTCAACTTCCCTCGAGTAAGAGACCAGCAGGACAACATACTATAGATGCATACAACCATAAAGTTGACACACAATATGGTTACTCTGTGTCCCCGAGTCCAATCCATTCCTGCCTGAAGAGTTGGCCTCAGTAATGATTTATGATCAGAGGCAGTATCAGCTCTAGGGTCTATGTTACCAGAAAATCCCCCAGGCCTTCAGACCATCAATTGCAGTCTTTAGTGGAGTTCTCAGGGTGCACCCCATTTTTTCCCTTGTTGCCACTGGGTCTCAACCTTGTGAGCCTCATCACAGCTGCCATTGGTGGTGGTTGGGCACCATCTGGTTCTTGTAGTCACATGTTAATGTAGTCACCCATCCAAGGGGGTATTTCTGTCTTTGTGGTTCTCCTTCCCCTATGCCACTGTTGTCCTTGGTAATCACCTGTTCCAGCTAAGTTGGGACCATTTGGTGTATCTCACATGGCACTTTGCTAGCTTTTGAAACCCTGGATGCCACTAACCAATATAGGATGCAGAAGACTCACTTAGCAATAGACTTATTATGCCAATTGGCCTTGATGTTCCCTGAGAGCATGGTCCCTGGACCCCCACCCCCTGCTACTCTGTCCTTGCAATATTGGGTTAAGATTGGAAGAGTTTTCAGGTTATGCTGAAGTTCAGTTAAATTGATCTTTTATCTAATGTGTGCTGTCACAGCTTTCACACAACCAAATTTCTATCAACTATCTAATCCATAAACAACCCTCTCTCTACCTCCCCTTCCTTGCAACTAGCAACCATCAAAAAGTCTTTTCTTTGTACATGAGGCTGTTTTGAAGTCCTTATAGTAGGGGTCTCATACAATAATTCTCTTTGTGTTCCAGGCTGATTTCACTCAACATAATGTCTTCTAGTTGAAACCAGCTTATGAGATGCTTCCTAAAATCATCACTGTTCTTTATCATTGCATAATGTTCCATTGAGAATATATACCATAGTTTTTTTATCCATTCATCTGTTGTTGGGCATCTGAGTTGATTCCATCTTTTTGCTATTGTGGACTGTGCTGCAACAAACATTTGTGTGCATGTATCTGTTTGTATGATTACCCTTGCTTCTGTAGGGCACATTTGAAGCAGTAGGACTACTGGGTTAAATGGAATATTTATTTCCAGCTTTTAAAGGAAGTACCAGATTGCTTTCCAAAGCGGTTGTACCATTTTGCAATCCCACGAGCAGTGTAGGAGAGTTCCAGTTTCTCCACAGCCTCTCCAACACTTGTTCTTTTGTGTCTTCTTTTTGGATCCTGGCCAACTTTGTTGGGGTGAGATGGTATCCCATCATAGTTTTGATTTGGATTTCTTTAATAGCTAATGATTGGGGGCATTAACTCATGTGTCTTTTGGCTGCCTGGAAATCCTCTTTGGAGAAGTGTCTATCCATCTCCTTTGCCCAATGCTTAATTGGGTTATTTAACCTTTTCTTGTTAATGTTTTGCAGTACCATGCAGATTGTAGAGATCAGATGTCCATTGGATAAACAGTTGCCAAATATTTTTTCCCATTCTATGGGTGGTTTTTTAATTCTTTTGATAAAGTCTTTAGGGGAGTAAAAGTGTTTAATTTTTAGTAGTTCCCATTTATTTATTTTTTTTTCTGTTGATCGTGCTTTGTTTGTCAGATTTTGAAGTCTGCTACATTATGTATTAAAACTTCCATTGTTGATACTATTTTTTCTTGGATGATGTTTATCATTTTAGGTTTGATATTTAGGTATTTTATCTAGTTTGAGTTGTTTTGTGTGTGTGTAAGGTATGAGGTATGGGTCTTGTTTCAATTTTTGTGAAGATAGATATTCAATTTTTCCAGAAACATATGGTAAAGAGACTGTTTTTACCCTAGTTTAAAATCTTGGGGACTTTGTCGAATAACAACTGTTCATAAGAAGTATGGTGGTCAGGATTATGTCAACTCGGCTACTACATATTTGGCTGCTGTATTAAGTGGCAGGGCGGGGTTTGTCATGGCTCACCAAGGCTGACTTGGCTACAGCCACTGCTGAGTGCCCAATCTGCCAGCAGCAGAGACCAGCACTGAGTCCTCTTTATGGCACTGTTCCTCGCGGTAATTAGCCAGCAACCTGGTGGCAAGTTGATTACATTGGACTGCTTCCATCATGGAAAGGAAAGCGTTTTGTCCTTACTGGGATAGATACTTACTCTGGTTATGGATTTGCCTACTCGGCACGACATGCTTCTGCCAAAACTACCATCTGTGGACTTACAGAATGCCTCATCCACCATCATGGAATCCCACACAGCATTGCCTCTGATCAAGGGACTCACTTCACAGCAAATGAAGTGTGGCAGTGGGCCCATGCTCACGGAATTCACTGGTCTTACCACGTTCCCCATCATCCTGAAGCAGCTGGCTTGAGAGAACAATGGAATGGTCTCCTGAAGACACAATTACGCTGCCAGCTAGGTGGCACTACCTTGCAGAGTTGGGGAAGTGTTCTCCAGGAGGCTGTGTATGCTCTAAACCAGCGTCCAATATACGGTGCTGTTTCTCCTGTCACCAGCATTCATGGGTCCATGAATCAAGGAGTGGAAATGGGAGTGGCACCACTCACTGTTACCCCTAGTGACCCACTTGCAAGATTTTTGCTTCCTGTCCCCATGACCTTATGTTCTGCAGGATTAAATTTCTTAGTTACGAAGAGAGGAATGCTGCCACCTGGAGACACATCAACGATTCCACTAAACTGGAAGCTAAAATTGCCACCAGGCCATTTTGGGCTCCTTGTACCTCTGGATCAACAGACAAAGAAGGGAGTTACAATACTGGCTGGTGTGATTGATCCTGACTATGAAGATGAAATTGGATTGACATTACATAACATAAGTAAAGAAGAGTATGTTTGGAATGCAGGAGATCCCTTAGGATACCTCCTAGTACTACCATGTCCTGTGATTAAGGTCAATGGAAAACTACAGCAACCCAACTCCAAAATGAGTGATACTAGCCCAGACCCTTCAGGAATGAAGGTTTGGGTCACATCACAAGGCAAGGAACCACAACCAGCTGAGGTGCTTACTGAGGGCAAAGGGAACACAGAATTGGTTGTAGAAGAAGGTAGTTCTAAATATCAGTTATGGCCACGCGACAAGTTCCAGAAACGAGGACTGTAATTGCTATGAGTATTCCTGCTTTGTATGTGTGTATTGGATATTTTGTTTACTTATGAAACATAAGATGTAAATGGGCTAATGCATTTTCAGCTGTACATGTGTTAGTTATATCATGTTGACATAAGTATGACTTTGTGATTGTACTCCTTCAGAGACTGTGCATGGTAAGGTGAGATGTGTGCAGATGCCAAGTTGACAAGGGGTGGACTGTGGTGGTCAGGATTATGTCAACTTGGCTACTACATATTTGGCTGTTGTATTAAGTGGCAGGGTGGGGTTTGTGGTGGCTCCCTGCCTCTCGGCTCTCATCTCGCGACCTTTTACTGCGGCGACTGGTTGCTCACGTGGCCAGGAGCTCCTGCTCTCTTCTTCCAGCATCTGGTTACGGGACTTGAACTAGCCGCTGTTGGACTCATCAGTCCTTACAGTCGGCACTTGATAGTCCTGCTCCCTGACCTGGTGATCTTGGTTTTGCCAGCCTCTGTCACTTCATCTCACCACCAGCTTGGGATCCACTGACCTACACAACTGGTGATCTAGAACTCTGGTCTCTGACTTGCTGACTTTGGGTTCCTCAGCTTCCGTGGCCACGTGAGGCTTGTGCCAGAGCTTGGGACATTCAGCTTCTGTGATTACGTGAGCTGTTTCCTATCTATCTATCTATCTATCTATCTATCTGTCTGTCGGTCGGTCTGTCGGCCGGTCGTCCGGTCGTCCGGTCGGTCGATCGGTCGGTCGGTCGGTCGGTCGGTCTGTGTCTGTGTCTGTGTCTGTGTCTGTGTCTGTCTATCATCCATCCGTCTATCATCCATCCGTCTATCATCCATCCGTCTATCATCCATCTATCTATCTATCATCTATCTATCATCTATCTATCATCTATCTATCATCTATCATCTATCATCATCTATCATCTATCATCTATCTATCTATCATCTATCTATCATCTATCATCTATCTATCTATCATCTATCTATCTATCATCTATCTATCTATCATCTATCTATCATCTATCTATCATCTATCTATCATCTATCTATCATCTATCTATCTATCTATCTATCATCTATCTATCATCTATCTATCATCTATCTATCATCTATCTATCATCTATCTATCATCTATCATCTATAATCTATCATCTATCTATCTATCTATCATCTATCTATCATCTATCTATCATCTATCTATCATCTATCTATCATCTATCTATCATCTATCTATCATCTATCATCTATAATCTATCATCTATCTATCTATCTATCATCTATCTATCATCTATCTATCATCTATCATCTATCATCATCTATCATCTATCATCTGTCATCTATCATCTATCTATCTATTATAAATCTTTCCTTGTACCTACACGTGTTACTGGTTTTGCTTCCCTAGAAAACCCAGCCTAAGACAAGAGGATGGTGGCAGCACCCATGAGGTCTCAACTCTATTCCATTGGTTTGTATGTTTCTTTTTGTACTAGTATCAGGCTATTTTGACTACTGTAGCTGTGTAATAGATTCTGAACTCTGGTAGTGAGAAGACTCCCAGTGTATTCTCTGGTTCAGTAGTGCTTTGCTTATCCGGGGTTTATTCTCCTGACAAAGTTGGTGATTTGTTTCTCTATGTCTTTCAAAAATGTCACTGGAATTTGTATTGGGATTTCATTGTGGAAGTAGATTGCTTTGGGTACAATAGATATTTTTGCAGTGTTGTCTTCCTATCCATGAGCAGGGTAGGTTTCTCCATTTGTATATGTCTCTCAGTTTCTTGCAGTAAGTTCTTGTAATTCTCTTTGTATAGGTCTCTTATTTCTCTAGTTAGATTTTTCCTAGGTATTTATATTCTTGGAGACTACAGTAAATTGGATTGATTTGGTGATTTCTTATGGACTGGTCTCTTTGTTGGTATAAACGAATCCTACTGATTTGCTTATGTTTGTCTTGTATCCTGATACTTTGCTGAACTCTTCTATTAGTTTCAGTAGTTTACTTATGGATTCTTTAGGATTCTCTGTGTATGTAACCTTGTTACCTGTGAATAGGGAAATTTTTTCTTCTTCTTTGCCAACACAGATGCCCTTTATTTCTTTGTCTTGTTTAATTGTTCTGGCCAGAACTTCTAGCACAGTGTTCAATAGGAGAGTTGACAGTAAGCATCCTTGTCTAGTTCTTATTCTCAAGGGGAGTTTTTTCAGTCTATTTCCATTCAGGATGATGTAGATGGTCAGCTTTGCATAGATGGCCCTGATAGCACTGAGGAATTTGCCTTCTATTCATATTTTGCTAAGAGTTTTTAGCATGAATGGGTGTTGGAATTTGTCAAATGCCTTTTATGCATCAGTTGATAATAAGATCAGGTGATTCTTGTCTTTTGTGTTATTGATGTGGTTAATCACATTAATTGTTTTTCTGATGTTGAACCAGCCTCACATCCCTGGTATGAATCCAACTTGGTCGTGATGAACTATTGTTTTGATATGTTGTGGAATTCTATTGGCAAGGATTTTGTTGAAGATTTTTGCATCTATCATGAGTGACATTGATCTGTAGTTCTTTTTTGTTGGATCTTTCCCTGGCTTTGGTATCAGGGTTATTCTGGCTTCATAGAATAAATTTTGGAATATTCCATCCCTTTCTATGCTGTGAAATAATCTTAGTAGTATAGGAGTTAACTCTTCTGTAAAAGCTTTGCGGAATTCTGTGGTGAAGACATGTGGGCCAGGGCTTTTTGTGGCTGGTAGTTTTTCAATAACTTTTTCAATTTTTTTTTTATGATGAGTTTATTAAGTTGTTCTACTGATTCTTGTGATAATTTTGGTAGGTGATATGAATCCAGGAATTTGTCCATTTCCTCTAGGTTTTCAAATTTGTTAGAGTACAGTCTTTCATAGTATTTTGTTATGACACTTTTGATTTCTGTTGGGTCTGTTGTGACATCTCCCAACCCATTTCTTGTTTGGGTATTTGTATCCTTTCCCATTTTTCTTTAGTAAGTTTAGCCAATGGTTTGTCAATTTTGTTGATATTAAAAAAAAAAAACAGCTTTTGGTCTCAATCAATTTTTTCAATTGTTCTTTTGTTCTCTAATTCATTTAGTTTTGCTCTAATCTTTATGATCTGCTTTCTTGTAGTACTTGAGGGATTCTTCTGTTGCTCTCTTTCTACTTGTTCAAGCTATAGGGTTAATTCTTACTTTTGGGTCCTTTCTTCCTTCTGTAAGTGTGCATTTAGAGAGATAAATTGCCTCTGAGCACTGCTTTGGCTACATCCTATGAGTTCTGGTAGGAAGTGTTTTCGTTCTAATTTGCATCTATAAATTTCTTTATTTCATCCTTGATTTCTTCTATAACCTATGGCTTTTGGAGCAAGACGTTGTTCCGTTTCCATGAGTTCAATTTCTCTCTATATTTTTTCTACTATTGATTTTGACTTGTAAGGCTTTATGGTCTGAGAAGATGCTTTTCAATAATTCAGTGATTTGGATTTTGTTGCCAAACACCAGCCAAGTGCCATCGAGTCAGATCCAACTCATGGATTTTGTTGAGATTTGCTTTATGTGCTAACACATGGTCTGTTCTGGAAAATGTTTGTTGTGCACTGGAGAAAAAGGTGTAGTTATCTGTTAATGGATAAAAAGTTCTTTATATCTTGACGAGTCACAGTTGGTTAATTGTGGCAATCAGATCTTCTGTGTCTTTACTGAGCTTTTCTCTAGAAGATATGTCTAATACTGTAAGTGGAGTGTTGAAGCTTCACACTATTACTGTGATCTATCTCCTTTTTCAATGTAGTCAGTGTTTCTTCTATGTATTTAGGTGCTCTAGTATTGGGTGCATATGTATTTAATATTGTTAAATCCTGCTTCTGTAGTGAACCTTTCAGCAGTAAACAGCGACCATCTTTGTCCACGATGGTGGATTTTACATTGAAATCTCTTTTATCTAAGATTAGTATTGCCCACCTGCTCTTCTTTGTATTTTGTTAGTTTGGTATACATTCTTCCATCCGTTCATTTTTAGTTCATATCGTTAAGTCTAAGGTGAGTTTTTTGTAAGCAACATATAGACAGGCTGTGTCTTTTGATCAAAGATGTCACTTGTCTCTTTATGGTAGCATTCAGTCAATTTACATGCACTGTAATTATTGATAGGTGTGTGTTTAGTGCTGTCATTTTGATATATTTATTTTTGCTTTGATGTATTTTCTGTTGCTCTTAATTTTCTGTTCTTTTTATGGGTTGATTTTTCACCATTTTCTGTGTTGGATTTGCATTTATTGAGACTCCTCTGTTACGTTTCTTGTTTTGATATGTTGCATTTTTATTGTGGCTTGTGGCTACCCTTGTGGTCCCTTTTATTAATCTAAGTTTAAACCCAATTTTAACTTCTACATATCTTATTAACTTTCTCTCCATCTGAAAAGACTATAACTGCTGTAGTATATGCCTCTTTTTAATGTGATGGTATCTTAGTTTTCATGATACAATCACTGGATCCCTTCTTTTAACACTATGGCTTTGATTGAGTTTCATGACTTCTCTAACTGAATACTTTTCTGGATGTTGTGTACTGCATTGCCTCCTTAAATATAGACTTAATGGTTTTTGTTTTTCTAAGCCAAGAGCTGCTTTCAATATTTTTGGTAGCTTTAGTTTGGTTTTTACAAAATCTCTTATGTCTGTTTCTCTGAGAATGTCTTAATTTCATGTTCATATTTGAATGACAGTTTAGCTGGAATTTTTCTCCTTCAGGGCTTTGAATATTTCATCCCACTGTCTCTGTGCCAACATCATTTCTACCAAGAAGTCAGATGAAAGCCTATAGGGCTTCCCTCTGAGTGTTACCTTTGCTTTGAGTCTCACTGCCTTTAAGACTTTCTGTGTATCTTTCATTATGTTAAGCTTGATTATAATATGGCTTGGTGTCTTTCTTCTAGGGTCAATTTTATGTGGCATTCATGCACATCTTGGATATCTATGTTCTTTGCTTTCGTAATTTCAGGTGAGTTTTCTGTTAACAATCAACAACACTATTCTGTGTTTTCATCTATCCCTCCCTGTTCAGGAGCTCCAACAAATCATAGATTGTTCCTTTTGATAGAGTCCCATGTTTCTTCAGCTTTCTTGTTTCTTTTCTCTAATTTCTCCTCATATATACTCTTGTCACTAGCTCTGTCTTCAAAGTCAGAAAGTCTAGTTTTCAATTGTTCAATTCTGCTCTTTTGGCTTTGAATTGAACTGTCTAATTCTATAATTTTGTTATTGATCTGTTGGATTTCAGAATGCTGATATTCCATAAGATCGAACAGCTTGCTTAATTTTTTATTTTGCTTCGCTGCATTTTGTATAATATCTAGGAGGGCTCCCTATGTAATTTTTTTGTCACCTACCTCCAATAGTTATAGAAAGGTTTCTTCATCTGGGAAATTCTTTGATTCTTTATTTTGGAAGTTTTTTGGATCCATAGTTGGATGTTTCTTTAAATGTTTGGTCAAGATCTGTTGCTTTCTGGACATCTAGAGGCTGTTTATTTTCTCTGGTGTTACCTTAACAGGAGCTGAGGTGCCATTCTGAGAAGGAAGTTGATCACCAGCCACCTCTATGTATTCCAGTGTCTGGGCCCAGTGGAATCTCTAGGGTAACAGGCTCTATCTCCTAGGTGGCAAAGACACAGCTTTACTAATGGAGTCACTGGGAGACATTTAGCCAAGCCTATAATGTAGGTCAGTAAAGGCTGGAAGAGATGTCATTGGGCTGCACTGCAGTTATTTTTCCAGGCAGTCTTGTTTTAAAAAGGTAAAAGCTATCTGAACACTTCCAAAATCAGTCAGGCTTTCAGGTGTGTTAAGCCACTCCTTCTAGCTGACAACAGAGGGGCTTCATCAGCTGTTCCCAGATACTGTGATACAGTTCAAAGTAGGAAAGGCTAGTAGTCCACTGTCATCCTCTTCTGGGCCCCTCTCATAAGGCTACCCCACGCTAAACACAGCTTTTCTGCTGGCAAAGTGCTCCCCAGATTGTGACTGCCTCCCAGCCTGGGGATTAGCCCCTGCTGAGGCCTCTGGTTGTGTCAAATAAGATGGCAATACAGCAGAATCTATGGCAGAGTTCTGAAAAGAGTAGGTGGGTGGGCTGTGGTGCTCTGATTCTAGAGCCAGACTTTCAAAATGTGGCTATTCCACCCACTGATCACTTTATCACTATGGGTCTGCATAGCTCCTGTTTGAATCGCACCCCTACCTGTTGGTCAAGAAAAAGAAAAAAAAGTTAAAAATGCCAGCTACCTTCAATCCATGGTAGCCAACAAATTCAACCAGAGCCAGGCTCAGCCAAAGGCAAACAGTTTCCTGTTCAGTGGCATGCAATCCAAACCGACAGCGCTATGCTGTGTCCTAGGGTTCACTGGGTATACAGAAAACTTTGTTCATTTGTCCATCCAGGTCTTCTTTCAGAGGGAATTAAGGAAACGTGTCTAGTCTGCCATCTTGACTCTATCCCATTTCTATTTTTATTATCTGTTTTCTTCTAGTGTCTGAAGTGTTGTTTGTTGTTATCATTCTACTTGTTCAAGTTGTAGAGTTAATTCTTTGATTTGTTCCCTTTCTTCATTTTTGGATGTGTGCATGTATTGAGATAAATTTACCTCTGAGCACTGATTTTGCTGTATCCCTAGATTCTGGTAGTATGGGCTTTCATCCTCATTTGAGTCATTCTTTACTTCATCCTTGAATTCTTCTATAACCCCAAATTCTTTCATCTAAGTGTTGTCCAGTGTCTGTGAATTTGAGTTTCTACCCATGTTATTCCTGTTATTGATCTCAGCTTTTAGGGTTTTATGGTCTAAGGAAATGCTTGGCAATATTTCAGTGCTTTGGATTTTGTTAAAACTTGCTTTATGGCCTAATACGTGATCTATTTGGGGAAATGTTCCATGCATATTGGAAAAGAAGGCGTATTTTTCTGTTGTTGGGTGGAGAGTTCTGTATATGTCTGTGATTGGTTGATTGTCACAATAAGATCTTCCATAGCTTTAGTGAGCTTCTCTGTAGATGTTTTGCCATTATGGAAAGTTGTGTATGGAAGTCTCCAATTATTATTGTGGAACAATCTATCTCCCTTTTCAATGTTATCAGTGTTTGTTTGTTGTATTTAGAAGCTCTGTTGCTGGTTGTATAAGTATTTAATGTTGTCATATCCTCCTTATGCATCGACCCTTAAGCAATAACAAACGTCTTTGTTCACGATGCTGTATTTTATTTCAAAGTGTATTTTCTGTGAGATTAACTTTGTCACTCCTGCTCTTCTTTGCATATTGTTGGTTTGGTATATATTTTTCCACCATTTGATTTTCACTTGTTCGTATCTTTGAGTCTAAGTTGTGTTTCTTATAAGCAGAATATACACGGGTCCTATTTTTTAATCCAACCTATTACTCTCTGTCTCTTTATTGGAACATTCATTTGATTTACATTCAGTGTAATAACTGATAGGTATGAATTTAGTTCTGTCATCTTGGTGCTTTTTTGTGTGTTGATGACAGTTTCTTTGTTCCACTTAATAGTCTGTTCTGAGTCCTTTTTCTTTATGGGTTTTCTTTTCATCCTTTTCAATGTTGATTTTACATATGTCAAGACTTTTAGATCATATTTCTTATTTTGATGGATAGTATTGCTATTTTGCTTTGTGGCTATCCCATCATGCCCACTTAGTGTTCTCAGTTTAAGCCAGTCTTTAACTTCTTTGTATTGCCTTGACTTTCATTCTGAAAGCTCTAAGACTACATTATTTTGTCCATATTTTTAGAATAATGTCATAAATTACATACTGAAGTCTGTTTTCCTATATTTAATATTTTGGCTTTTTCCACTTTGTGACTTCCTTATCCAAGTTGAACTATAGATGGTGTGTCCTGAATTGTATTCTTGGGTATATATCTGATGTTATTGATTTTCTAATCAAAGAACTTTCTTCAGTATTTCTTGTAATTTGAGGCTGGTGTTTGTAAATTTTCTAATTTTCTGTTAATCTGGGAATGTCCTAATTTCCTCATTATATTTGATAGACAGCTTTGAAGGATAATATAGTTCTTAGTTAGAAAGTTTCTTCCTTCAAGGCTTTGTACATGTCATTCCATTGGCCCCTTGCCCACATGATTCCTACTAAATAATTTTAGTTTACTCTAAATGACTCTCCTTTGTAAGTTAATTTTGGTTTGAGCCTTGCTACTTTTAAGAGCCTTTCCTGAAAAATAAAAAGAAAAAAAAGGGAAAAGAAATCCTCTCTTTGTCTTTTGTTTTAACTTTGATTAAATTATGTCTTAGTGTCTTTGAGGATCTACCTTTTGTGGAGATCAATAAGCATCTTCGATAGATACCTCCTCAGCTGAAGTCAAGGAAATTTTCTTTCAGAAATTCTTCAAAAATTCTCTCTGTATTTTCTGATATCCCTCCCTGTTCTGATACTCCAATTATCCACAGATTATTCCTCTTGTTAGACTCCCACATTACTCTTAATGTCTTTCATTTTTCTTAATTTTTTAATCACATTTTTCCTCTTTAATGCCGATGATAGTTGCATTGTCTTCAGTCTCACAAATTCTACATCCATTTCTTTGATCCTCCTCCTTTGACTTTCTACTGAATTTTCTAACTCTGTGATTTTATTATTAGCCTTCTGAATTTCAGATTTTTGTTGCTCTATCAATTCTTGTAGCTTATTTAACTTTTCATTTTATTCTGTTGCACTCTGTCTAATCTACAACCTGACTTCCTAAAGGACTATATATATTACTCTTTTTTATTCAGCCTCCAATAATTTCAGGAAGACACCTTCATTTGGAAAAGTTTGTGATTCTTTATTTTGGAAGTTTTCTGAAGCCATGGTGGTCTGCTTTTTTAAATGATTAGAAAATGATTGTTGTCTCTGAGCCATCAAAAAGGTGTTGTGATTTATTTGTTACATTAGTGAGACCACACAAAGACAGAGACATAGACACACACCTTCCCCCGGAAAAACAAGCAACTCTGTAGGACAGAGCAGAACTGTTCCATAGAGTTTCCACGGAGTACCTGGTGGGTTCAAACTGCCAACCTTTTGGTTAACAGATGTAACACTTAACCACAATGCCACCAGGCTTCCCATCAGAAAGTTGGCAGTCTGAACCCACCAGGTGCTTCATGGAAACACTAGTGTAGCTCAGAGAACAGAGTGGGGAAGGGCGCTTCTGCACTCAGCTGTCTGCTGCTGTTATGTTTTATATGTGTGGCCATCTTCAGCTCAGCTTCCCAGGTGAGCAAGACATGCTCCACTGTCCAGCATGTCTGCCAGTCCCGACAGTATTCTCATTAACAGTCATCCAAGCTTAACTTCCCAGTTGATAAAGATGATCTCTGTTTCTCTGCTGCTTCTGTGTTGCCACACTAGGAGAAGTAAGCCAGTATGAGGTTGCCAGTTCTCTTCTGACAAAAGTAGTTGTTCCCCTTCCTGTCGCCCTGTCTGATTTCACGTTCCACCTGATCTTGGGGATCTTAGACTGTCCTTTTTATTCTGTTCAGTTGTTGTCAAGGCCTTCGTTGTTAGAGGGATCAGAGGAGACATGTAACTAGTCTGCCATCTTAGACCCATCTCAAGATAATCTTTATGTAAAACAACCCAACCCACTGCCATCAAAACAACGGTGTTAACTAAAACATCAAACCAAACCATACCATACTGGATGCAGTAGAGTTGAACTTGGCTCACAGTGGCCCTATGAATGAAGTATAACTCCCCCTTAGGGTTTCCAAGAAGCCCCTGGTTTATTTGAACTGTAGTCCTTTTGGTTAGTAGCCATAGCTCTTAACCTCTGCTACCAGAGCTCCGTCTGGAACCAAGTAAGCACAAAATTTGTCCATCAAACCTATTTTACTTCTTCAGCTTCTCCAACTGTAAGAACAAACAAATGCACACAAATATATACACTCTTCAGCCTATTTTCAGTACCACACAAGTTCCCTAAAGCCTTAGTTCTTACTACTCAGCTTCTCCCACTTCTTTAAATACTTTTGGACACCATCTTTCACATGCCCTCTGGCCTAAGATTAGCTGTCACCCTTTCAATTTCCTCTGTTGGCCAATATGCACCTGGGTACAGCTGCCAGCACTTGGATTCTAGATGATGTGACTGATGGTATGAGTGGAGAGCCTGGCATACAAACAAGCACAGGGACGGAGCTGAACAAACCGGATGTGTGTTGGGTTTTGAAAGGGCACTCACTGATGTATGTATAAAGCCTTCCTTGAGGGAACATTGATCATTATCTGTCTACTTAAAGGTAATTAAAAATGTCACCAGATTAACAAATACTTCAATCAGACAAATACTCTTTCAAGTCTGTGTGTGGTTTGAGGGCTTAGGTAATACAACTTTTCACTGGTTTCGTCTTTGTCTTCCTGTGGAAATTTTACTCTTCTTTCTGATTCTTGGACAATAGTAGGTTACAGATGAAAGGGTTAGAGGAGGTGTGGGGCAACAGCCACGATCTTTGCACTTTTCTATTTTCAGGATTGATCCTAGGACAAAAGGCCACAGTAGTCAAAACAGCCTGATACTGGTACAAAAAGAGACATATAGACCATGGAATGGAGTTAAGACCCCAGAGATGCCACTATCCTCTTATTAACAGCTGATATTCAACAAAGGCCCTAAGATTGTAAACTGGGTAAAAACAGTCTCTTTAACAAATGATCTTGACAAAGTTGGATATCCATCTGCCAAAAACTGAAACAAGACCCACATCTCACACCTTATGCCAAAACTAACTAAAAATGGCTCAAAGACCTAAGTATCAAACCTAAAACAATAAAGATCATGAAAGAAAAAATAGGAAGAAAACAATGGAAATTGTAATACATGGCTCAGACAGGCTTCAGAATCTGACAAACAAAGCATAATTAACAGAAAGTAGATAAATGGGAACTACTAAGAGTCAAACTCTGTGGCTCATCCAAAGACTCTATCAAAAGAATTAAACCACCTACAGAATGGGAAAAATATTTGGAAACTACATATTGGACTGATGTCTGATCTGCATCATCTACAAGGTACTGCAAGATATCAGCAAGAAAACGGTCAATAACTCAATCAAGTGATGGGAAAAAGAGATGAGCACACACTTCACCAAAGAAAACACCCCAGCAGCCAAAAGTCACATGAATAAATGCTCACAATCATTAGTTATCAGAAAAATCCATATCAAAACTACAATGAGATACCATCTCACCCCAACAAGGTTGTCAATGATCCAAAAAACACAAAACAACAAATGTTGGACAGGCTGTGGAGAAACTGGAACTCTCCTACACTGCTGGTAGGATTGCAAAATGGTGAAATCTCTTTGCAAAGCAGTCTGGTGTTTCCTTAAAAAGCTGGAAATAGGTATACCATTTGATCCAGCAGTCCCACTGTTCAGAATTTATCTTACAGAAACAAAGACTGTCACACGAACAGACACATGCACATGAATGTTTATTGAAGCACAGTCCACAATTGCAAAAGGATGGAATCAGCTTAGATGCACATCAACAAATGAATGGGTAAACCAACTATGTTACATATATTCAATGGAACACTATGCAATGATAAAAAACAATGATGATTTTAGGAAACATCTCATAACCTGGTTTCAATTGGAAGACTAAGCTGAGTGAAATCAGTCAGTGGTTAAGGACAAATATCGTATGAGACCCTTGCTCTAAGGACTTAAAGATAGACTTACGTGCATAAGAAAAGAGTCTTTGACAGCTACAAAGGTGGAGAGGCAGGAAAGGAGAGGGTTGGTCATAGATTAGGTAGTTGATAGAAATTTGGTTAGGTGAAAGCAGCCACAGCACTCAGTAAAAAGTAGATCAACTAAACTGGACTTCAACATAAGCTGAAAGCTCTTCTAATCTCAACCCAATATTGCAAGGATAGAGTAGCAGGTGCAGAGTGTGGGGACCATGCTCTTGGGTGACATCAAGGTCAGCTGGCATAATTAGCCTATTGCTAAGAGAGTCTTCTGCACCCCAGGTTGGTGAGTGGCATCTGGGGTCTTAAAAGCTAGCAAGCTGAGGTACACCAATAGGTCCCAACTCATCCAGAACACATGATCACTGAGAACAACAAAGATGCAAGAAAACAGAGCGCAGGTGACAGACCCATGTGAATGGGAGACTGTACCATCACATGATCAGAAGAACCAGACGGTGCCTGGCTACCACCAAAGACAACTGCAACGGGGCGCACAATGTTAACTCCCTGTGGGAACACGAGAAAAAGATGGTACAGTTCAAGAACTTTACCAAAAGACCACAATTTATGCCATGGCCTGGGGGATCCCCTGGGAGCATGGCCCCTAGACCTTCTGTTATCACTGTCTAGAAAACACTGAGGTCAACTCTTCAGACAAAAATGGACTAGACTTGGAGACACAGTGTGACCGTATAGTGTGTGTACTTTATGGTTCTATGCATTTATAGGAGGCTGTCCTTCTGCTCTCTTTCTAGATGGGAGAGAACAGAGTGGAAAGAAGGAAGCAGGAGCTTGTTAAAGATCATACAACAAATGTAAAACCTAAAGGAGGAGTGTGCTGTCACAGGACAAGGAAAGCAAAAAGAGCTGTAGATAGACAAGCATGCAAAGTTGATTTGGATTGTATACTTTCATTTAATCACAATAAGAAGAAAAAAAAATCTAGGACAAAAGCTAAGAGGTATAGATTATGTTGAGTTACACAGTGAGAAACCCAATTTGAAACAGTTTTTAGGATCATCAAAAAAGCTTCCTCCTTTTACAGATGAAAAATTGAGTCCATGATGGTAATGGTATCTTGGGACGAAGCCACATTGCTCTGTATCTCCAGCTTGCTGCCCTCCTGAGTTAGTAAGAAATGGTCTTTGCCTATAAAAAGTTCTCTGAGAAATACAGATGAGAAAGTTACATGTGTATGTAGAAAAATAAACAGTTGGGAGCAAAGTCAACAAGTGTTGCTAAATTAAAAAAAAAATTCTAGGACTCTAATATGATTAGGGGAGACTATAGGGAAAGATGTGCTTTGAGTCATTCAGACTGTTGCCTTACCTTAGGCTCCCATGTTTCCCTACATGTGTCTCTCTTATTAGCCTTGCTCTTATTAGAGTACATTAATACTCTAATGGAGCGTTGAATATACACTTAGAGGTTTTCTGGAAATTTTTTAATAAATAATCAGAGAAATTGTATTTTCTTCTGAGCTAACTGAGCTAGATTACCTCTAACAAAGGGTACTTTATTACTTGAAATTCTGAGGAAAAGAAAAAAATTACAGTTAGAGAAGAAAATAAAAATCACGAAAGAAAGATGAATTTAGAATTTGTGAGGTTTGGCATGATTGTCAAGTTGCCTGTTCATCAGAACTCTGGCTGTCTTGTGCCCAGCAAATGTTCAAACTCATAACGTATCTAGATTTTCTCACAAACATGGAGCAGCCTAGGGCCAACACGACAGAAAAAAAGAGTGACGGATAGTGGGAATGAGGATTCTTTAGGGGTGAAGAAAGTGTCCTAAACTTGTAGTACTGTGATGATTATGCAACTCTATGAATATATTAAAAGCCTTTGAATAGTATGCTTTAAGTGGATGAAATGTATGGTATGTGAATTATATCAATGAAGCTGTTATTTTTTGGAATAACGCTTTTGAAGTCAATGTTTATACAGGTAAAAGCACTAGACAGATACTGTTCAGCATGTGATCACCTGCAGCAATGTTTTTCAACAGCAATTCTCATTAACTAGTAACTTCTCTATACTATATCTCAGCTGAGAAGATACCTCCAAACAGTAATTGACTTCATTGAGCTGTTGCTTCCTTTTTATTAGAAGTGATTACATTTATATCATCTCCAGTCCCAAAGATTTCAAATCAATGGAAAGAAATGAATGCATTCAATAGAAGCATCTGTTTCCAACACTTGATATAGAGTCAGCCAATTTATAGAGGCATCATGTATTTCCACATTTGAGTATTACTTTTAAACTAGACATATCTTTTGGTTACAATAATACCATTTACTGTTTCCAAATTATAGATTGATTATGAAAACCATCAGCTTTTAATGAGTTAACACAAATAGTAGCTAGGCTTTGTCATTAAACGAATGGTGCTAAATTATTTTTCTTTAATTGTATATGCATGCCAGATAGTGCAAAAAGATAGTAACCTATTTTTTATTAAACAGCAAAAACTGAAAGGAAAACAGAAAACTTCATGGAAAGAAATAGGTTTATAAAAAAAACTCAGTGTTGTGTTATCAGTTGTATGTGACTCATACGACTTTGTATGAATAACAAGTGTGGTGAAATGGGATGTATTACTCTGTATTTTAATTAAATATTTAAAATGAAGGACCACAGAGAAGGAAAAATTCATTAGGGATTCAATCATATGAGTGACTGGCCTTTTATGCAGAGTGATTTGAAAGGCAACACGGCCAGCTTACTTTTGTTCTACTAACTGGCAGACATCAATGTGATATCCCAAATTATTCAAGCTGTTCAATCACGGGCAAATTAATTAATCTCTCTGAGACATGGTTTCTAAATATGCTGTAGTAGTGATGAGGCACTACTTCTGTTGGTAGTTGTGAAAATTACATGAAACAATGTCCTAAAACACCAGCTACAGTGTACAGTACACAGCACGTGTATTAGTCGTCTGGTACTGCTCCAACAGAAATACCACTAGTGGATGGCTATAACAAAGGGGAGTTTCTTTTCACACAGTCCAGTATGTTGGTAGCCCGAATTCAGCGTGCCAGCTCCCGGAGAATGCATTCTCCCTGCGTTCGCTCTGGAAGATCTTTGTTACATCAGTCTTTTTTTGCGCTGAAAGCATCTTGGTGCAGGAACCTTACAAAGGGCATGCCCTGCTCTTGGTGTTGTGCTTCCTTAATGGTATGTGTTCCATCAGTCTCCGCTCACTTCCTTTTTTCCTTTTAGGTCTTTTTTTCTTTTTAATTTATCTTTCTTGAAACACTGTCACTTTTCTTTTTTTATTAATTACAATAAAGAAATAGAATTTCTAACATCTATAAATTAACTCATCTATGATAAACCCTCAGCCCCCACCCACCCATGTAGCCAACACAGTCATTTTCATCTACAGATAATTCTCTTAAGTCCTTATAATAGGGGTCTCATACAAAATTTGTCCTTTTGACAGTGACTGATTTCACTCAACATGATCTCTTCCAAATGAGATCATGTTATGAGATGTTTTCTAAAATTGTCATGGTTTTTTTATCCTAGCATAGTGTTCCATTGAGTATATGTACCATAGTTTCCTCATCCGTTCATCTGTTGATGGACATCGGAATTGATTCCAACTTTTTGCATTGTATAAATAGATTGCTTTGGGCAAAATAGACATTTTCACAGTGTTGAGTCTTCCTATCCATGAGCAGGGTAGATTACTCCATTTACGTAAGTCTGTCTTAGTTTCATCTAGCAAGGTCTTGTTCTCTTTGTAAAGATCTCTTATTTCTCTAGTTAGATTTACTCCTAGATATTTTATCTTCCTGGGGGCTATAGTAAATGGAATTGCCAATTTCTTCTTTAATAATCTCACTGTTGATATAAAGGAATCCTACTGATTTACTTATGTTTATCTTGTATCCTGATACTTTGCTGAACTCTTCTATTAGTTCCAGTAGTGTGCTTATGGATTCCTTCAGATTCCCTATATAAACAATCATATCATTTGCAAAGAGAGAGATTTTTACTTCTTCATTGCCAGTACATATGCCCTTTACTTCTTTGTCTTGTCTAATTGCTCTGGCTAGAACTTCTAGCACAATGTTGAATAGAAGTGGTGAGAGTGGGCATCCTTGTCTCATTCCCATTCTCAAAGGGAATTCTTTCACTATTTCACCATTTGGGATGATGCAGGCAGGTGGCTTTGCACAGATGCTACTGATTACATTGAGGAATTTCCCCTCTGTACCTATTTTTCTGAGAGTTTTAAGCATGAGTTGGTGTTGAACTTTGTCAAATGCCTTTTCTGCATCAATTGACAAAATCAGGTGATTCTTATCTTTTGTGTTATTGATGTGATTGATTACATTAATTGTTTTGCTGATGTTGAATCAGCCCTGCATCCCTGGAATGAAACCAACTTGATCATGATGAATGGTTTTTTTCTATATGCTGTTGAATTGTATCAGCTAGAATTTTTTTTTTTTTTTTTGAAGATTTGTGCATCTATGTTCATGAGTGATATTGGTCTGCAATTTTTTTTTCTTGGTGGGATCTTTCCCTGGCTTTGGTATCAAGGTTATGCTGGATTCATAGAATGAATTTGGGAGTATTCCATCCCTTTCAATGGTGTGAAATAGCCTGAATAGTATCAGAGCTTACTCTTCTCTAAAAGTTCGGTAGAATTCTAGAGTGAAGGCATCTGGGCCAGGACTTTCTTGTTTTGTAGATTTTTCATGACTTTTTCAATCTCTTCCTTTGTAATAGATTTATTAAGTTGATCTACTTCTCCTCATGAAAATCTTGGTGAGTCATATAAATATAGAAATTTGTTCATTTCCCATAGGTTTTCAAATCTGTTAGAGTACAGCCTTTTATAGTATTCTGTTATGATATTTTTTATTGCGGCTGCGTCTGTTGTAACATCTCCCATATCATTTCTTAATTGGGTTATTTGTATCTTTTGCTGTTTTTCTTTTGTAAGTTTAGCCAGTGGTTTATCAATTTTGTTGACCTTTTCAAAGAAGGAGCCTTTGATTTTGTTAATTTTTTCAATTGTTTTTCTATTCTCTAATTCATTTAATTCTGCTCTAATTCTCATAATCTGTTTTCTTCTGGTGTCTGAGGGGTTCTTCTGTTGCACTCTTTCTACTTGTTGAAGCTGTAAGGTTAATTCTTTAATTTGGGCCCTTTCTTCTTTCCGGATGTGTGCAGTTAGATTAAACTGACCTCTGAGTACTGCTTTTGCTGTATCCCATAAACTCTGATAGGGTGTGTTTTCATTCTCATTGGAATCCATAATTTTTTTTTATTTTGTCCTTAATTTCTTCTATAACCCAAGGCTTTATGAGCGAAGTGTTGTTCAGTTTCCACAAGTTTGAATTTCTACCTATGAATTTTCTGTTATTGATTTCAACTTTTATAACTCTATGGTCTGAGAAGATACTTTCCAGTAAACCAGTGGTTTGGATTTTATAGAGAATTGCTTTATGAACTAACATATGGTCTATTCTGGAGCATGTTCCTTGTACATTGGAGAAGAAGGTGTACTTATCTGCTGATGGATGAAAAGATACGTATATGTCGATAAGGTCAAGTTGGTTGATGGTTGCATTAAGATCGTATGCATCTTTACTGAGCTCTTTTCTGGATGATCTATCCATAACTGAAAGGGGAGTGTTGAAGTCTCCAACTTTTATTGTGGAATGATCTATCTCATTTTTCAGTGTTGTCAGTATATGTTCAACGTATTTAGGTGCTCTGGTATTGGGTGCATAAATATTTAATACTGTTGAGTCCTGCTTCAGTATTGAACCTTTCAGCAATAAATAGTGACCATCCTCGTCCACAGTAGTGGATTTTACATTAAAGTCTATTTTATCTGAGATTAGTATTGCCACACCTGCTCTTCTTTGTGAACTGTTAGCTTGATACATATTATTCCAATCTTTAATTCTCAATTTGTTCATATCTTTAAGTCTAAGGTGTGTTTCTTGTAAGCAACATATAGATGGGTCCTGCCTTTTGATCCAGGATGTCACTCACGATCTCTTTACTGGAGCATTCAGTCCATTTACATTCAATGTAGTTATTGATCGGTATGTGCTTAGTGCCATCATTTTGATATAATTACTTTTGTGCTGATGTTTTCTGTATTGCTCTTAATGTTCTGTTCTGGGGCATTCTTCTTTATAGGTTGTTGTTTCAGTGTTGGTTTTGTGTTCGTTGAGACTCCTGTATTGCATTTCTTATTTTGATGAAACATGTTGTTAATTTGCTTTATGGCTACATGTATTATCCACCTTAACATACTAAGATTAAACCCAATTTTAACTGAAACTTCCTCGGTATCTAAAACAACTATAACTACTGTAATGAATCCCTCTTCTAATATGATGATACTACAGTTGCCGAAATATGATCACAGATTCCCTTATTATAATACTATAGCTTTGGTGAAATTTTGCAACTTCCTTAACTGATTAGAAACTTGGATGAATTGTCCTAAATTGTCACCTAAAATATACATTTAGGGAAGAGCTTCTTTCAATAGTTCATGTAATTTTGGTTTAGTTTTTATGAAGTCTCTAAATTTCTCTTTATTTTCAAAAGTCTTAATTTCACCCTTGTATTTGATAGACAATTTTGCAGGATAAATAATTCTAGGATGGTAGTTTTTCTCATTCAGGGCTTTGAATGTGTCTGCCTGCTGTTTTCTAGCCACCATTGTTTTGGCAGAAAAGTCGGACCAAAGCTTACAGGGTTTCCCTCAGAACATTAGTTTTGCTTTGAGCCTTGCTGTCTTCAGAAGCATCTGTTTATGTTTTAGCTTATTAAGCTTGATAATAATATCTCTTGGCATCTTTCTTTTGGGATCTAGCTTTTGAGGTGTTCAATAAACATCTTGGATACCTATGTTCTCTTTGCTCGTAATCTCAGGAAAGTTTTCTGTCGGCATTTCCACAGCAATACTGTCTATACTGTCATTTATCCCCCCTTGCTCAGGAACTCCAATTATATGTAGATTATTTCTTTTGATGGAGTCCCACATGTTTCCTAATGTTTCTTCGTTTTTCTTATTTCTTTTCTCTGATTTTACCTCATAAATGCCAGTGTCAGTTACTCTGTCTTCTGGGTCACTGAGTCTCACTTCCATCTGTTCAATCCTACTCTTTTGGCTTTGGATAGAATTATCTAATTCTGTAATTTTGTTATTGATCTGATGTATTTTAGATTGTTGCTGTTCCATCAGTTCAAATAACTTACCAAATTTTTCATTTTGTTCTATGGCATTTTGTTTAATCTCTAAGAGGGTCCTATATATAAATCTTTTGTATTCAACCTCCGATAGATTCAGAAAGGCTTCTTCATCTGGGAAAATTTTTTAATGTTTTGAATCTTTATTTAGAGAATTTTCTGGAGTATTTGAAGACTGCTTCTTTAAATGATTAATTATGGTCTGCTGCCTGTGTTGCCATCTATATACTGTTTGATTTCTCTGGTATTGGATCTAAGAGAATTGTTGGCCACCTGCTGTTTGTAATACTGTAGTGATTTTCCCCAGGTGGAGTCTTGAAGGTGGAAGACACTGCTTATTGGGCAGCAAAGAGGCTGCTCTGCTTATGGAGAAACTGGGGCCTGTCAGTCAACCCTACAATGTGCGTCAGAGAAGAGAGGGAGGAAATGCTGCCAGGCCTCTCAACAGACAGATCTCCAGGGAAATACATATGCTTCTTAGCCTTAAGCATAAACTTCACATCTATGCAGGGAGCTGTCCAGGTGCTGAACTGGGAGCTGGGAGCTGTCCAACGGTCTGTCCAGAACAAGCACTCAGGAGCAGCAGACTCCACCTACCAGCTGATAATGAAAGTACGTTACCAGCCATTTGTGGAAGTTGCAATTCTCTGATACGGTGAAACAGCAGAGAAGGTCAGACGGCCGCTGGATTGTTTTTGAGAGGGGAAGATTAGTCTGATACTGGTAACTAGTCAAATATGCTAGGTCATGAGTCTCCCCAGATGTTCAGTGCTCCCTACAAATATCATTCAGGCCTTAGTTCTCAGAGGGAAATGAGGAGATGTCTGTTTACTCTGCCATCTTTTAAGGGAATCCCGTCATGTTTCTTATACTGTAGTTTCTCTTCAGATTGTATAAATCTTTTGCCTTTTAGGTCTTCTAAGATAAAAAGTGGGACAAGCCACACTTACAGAAACTCCCTTTACATAAGGGAGGTGGCCTTAGAAAAGGTGTTACAATCATGCCCTAATCCTGTTTAACATAACCCAATCTGTTAATCACAGGCATAGGAAAATCACAAAATAGAGAGCAATCATACTATAATGGGAGTCATGGCCCAGCCAGGTGGCTACACACATCTTTTGGGGGACACAAGTCAATCCATGACATTCTATCCTTTACCCACCCCCCAAAGAAACACGGCATTACAATGTGCAAAATATGTTCACCCCATCATATTATAGCAAAAGTCTTAAATCATCATCAAGTCTGAAATACAAAAATTCCTCCATAATTGTGAAATCTACAATGCAAGTTATGTGCTTCCAAAATACAGTGATAAAACAGATAGACACAAGCAATACAAGGACCACCAGTTAAGTTCCCAAACTCATCCTAGATAAAGTGCTAGATACTTCACTGCTGAATATCACTATGGTCACCTTTCAAGTACTCCGCTTGGGAAGATATGCACTGACATCAGCACCTAGTCTACCCTTCAAAGCAATTTTGGAACACTTTTTCTTAAATGGCCATCAGAGCTGTCGTTGTATTACCTTTGATGCTTTTTTTTTTTTAATTTAATATGATTGAGTGAAAATGTACATTCCCATATAAATTTACATGCCCACCTCTATGCAGCTTCCACTTCTCTCCCTGTCTGGTGACAGCATACTATTCCTCTCTGCTCCATACATGTCTCATCCTCCCAACAGTCTCCTTTCTCCTCCTCTCCACCCATTCTCCTTCCTCCACCCGGAGGTCAGCAGGATGATATCCTATAGATGTACAGAACCCTAAAGTACATCCAATATATGGTCACTCTGCATCACCAAGTCCAATCTATTCATGTTCAAAGAGTGGACATTTGTTATGATTTATGGGCAAGGGCAGCATCAGGGCAAGGAGCCATGCTCCCAGGGGAACCCCAAAACCACTGGACCATCAATTGAGGTCTTTTAGTGGAGATCTCAGGATGCACCCCTTTATATTCTTGTGTTGCCAGTGAGACTCAACTTAGCGAGCTCCATCGCAGCTATCACTGGTGGTGGCCAGGCACCATCCAGTTCTTCTGGTCCAAAGTCAATGTAGGCACCCACTCATGTGGGTCTCTCTATCTTCTGGGTTGTCTTTCTCCCACGTCATTTTGGTCCTCAATGAGCATCTGTTCCTGCTGAGTTTGGACCATTTGCTGTGCCCTTGGATGGCAGCTTGGCAGCTTTAAGTCCCCAGACGCCACTCACCAATGTGGGGTGCAGATAGCCCTCTTAGCAAAACACTAGTTGTGCCAATTGGCCTTGATTTGACCTAAGAGCATGGTCCACTGCCTCCTGTCTCAACTACTCTATCCTTGCAAAATCGGGTTAAGATGGAAGGAGTACTCAAGTTATGCTGAAGTCCACTTAATGTTCTTGTTTCTAATGTGTGCTATCACCAATTTCACTCAACCGGATTTCTAGCCACTGTCTAATCTAAACCCTTCCCACCTCACTCTCCCTCCCTCCCCTCCCTTGCAGCTGTCAAAGAGTCTTTTCTTCTATACACAAGTCTGGTTTTGAGATCTTATCATAGAAGTCTCATACAATATATGTCCTTTGGTCGCTGACTACTTTCACTCAACATAATGTCTTCCAGTTGAAACTAGGTTATGAGGTGTTTCCTGGAATCATCTTTATTCTTTATCATTGTGTAGTGCTCCATTGAGTATATGTACCATAGTTTACCTATCCATTCTTCTATTGTTGGGCAGCTGGGTTGATTCCATCTTTTTGCTATCATGAACTATGCTGCAATAATCATTCTGGTGCCTGTGTCCATTGGTGTGAAAGGCCTTATTCTGTAGGATATATTCCAAGTAGTGGAATGACTGGGTTAAGTGGTATATCATTATCCAATTTTTTAAGGAAGTGCCAGATTGCTTTCCAAAGAGGCTGGACCATTTTGCAACCCCACCAACAGTGTAGGAGGGTTCCACTTTCTCCATAGCCTCTCCATCATTTGTTGTTTTGTGTTTTCTGGATCATGGCCAACTTTGTTGGAGTGAGATGGTATCTCATTGTAGTCTTTATTTGAATTATTTATTCAATAACTAAAGACCGTGAACATGTCCACATGTGTTTTTTGGCTGCCTGGATCTCCTCTTTAGTGAAATGTCTGTCCGTCTCCTTTGCCCATTGCTTAATTGGATGATTTGTCTTCTTCTTATTGATATTTTGTAGTATCTTATAGATTATGGAGATCAGGTGTTGGTCTGACATAGAGTTGCCAAATATTTTTTCCCATTCTGTAGGTGTTCTTTTAATTCTATTAATAAAATCTTTGGATGAGCAACAGTGTTTACTTCTTAATAGTTGCCATTTATCTATTTTCTCTTCTGTTGATTGTGGTTTGTTTGACAGATTTTTGGAGTCTGTCAACATTGTGTGTTAAAACTTCCATTATTGTTCTTACTTTTTCTTGGATGAGCTTTATTGTTTTAGGTTTGATATTTAGGTCTTTTATCCATTTGGAGTTGGTTTTTGTATAAGGTACCTTTGATGCTTTTGATGTCATCAAATGTCTTTCTTTCAATCTTTGGGTAAAGAAAAAAGTCATTGGGACCAGATCAGGTGAGTAGGGTGGTTTTTCTCATACAGTTTTATTTGCTTACTGGTTAAAAAGTCCCTCAGAATCAGAAAATTAAGTTCACGAACTTGCCACCTTGCCACCAGGTGCAATGGCCATTTCAAAATTGCTTTGAAGAGTGTACTAGGTGCTAGTATCAGTGAATAGCTTCTCAAGGGGAGTACTATGAAGGTGATTGTAATGATATTCATCAATGAGTTATTTAGCACTTAGAACAATTATGTTCACAGACTTTATTGTTAAACTTCATACACTTCAACTATGAATGAGAGAATGTGCAAGGAAAGAAAGATAATGGACAGCAAAGAAGTTAGCAGAACACATTACATTAGCCCTCAGTGTTTTAAAAATAATCTTTTCCTCGGATAAGTAAGGTACTACTAAAGAAGAAGAACACACTGGGAGGCCTCTCATTATCCGACCTTAGAACATACTACACTGCCACAGTGGTCAAAACAGCCTGGTACTGGTACAAGAACAGACAGACTGATCAATGGAACAGAATTGAGACCCCAGAGATGACACCATCTGCCTTTGAACAGTTGATATTCGACAAAGGCCCTAAGACATTAAACTGGGGTAAAAACAGCATCTTCAACAAATGGCACTGGCAAAATTGGTTATCCATCTGCAATAAACTGAATCAAGATCCATATCTTACACCTTATACAAAAACCAACTCCAACTGGATAAAAGACCTAAATATCAAACCTAAAACAATAAAGCTCATCCAAGAAAAGGTAGGAACAACAATGGAAGTTTTAATACACAAAGAGGACAGACTCCAAAATCTGTCAAAGAAACCTCAATCAACAGAAGAGAAAGTAGATAAATGGGAACTATTAAGAATCAAACACTTTTGCTCATGCAAAGACTTTATTAATAGAATTAAAAGAACACCCACAGAGTGGGAAAAAATATTTGGCAACTCTATGTCAGATCGACGCCTCATCTCCATAATCTATAAGATACTACAAAATATCAATAAGAAGAAGATAAACCATCCAATTAAGCGATGGGCAAAGGAGATGGACAGATACTTCACTAAAGAGGAGATCTAGGCAGCCAAAAAACACATGCAGTCATGTTCACGATCTTTAGCTATTAAAGAAATTCAAATCAAGACAACAATGAGATACCATCTCACCCCAACAAGATTGGCCATGATCCAGAAAACACAAAACAACAAATGCTGGAGAGGCTGTGGAGAAAGTGGAACCCTCCTACACTGTTGGTGGGGTCGCAAAATGGTCCAGCCTCTTTGGAAGGCAATCTGGCGCTTCCTTAAAAAAATAGATATTGATATACTACTTAACCCAGTCATTCCACTACTTGGAATATATCCTACAGATTCAAGGCCTTTCACACCAACGAACACATGCACCAGAATGTTTATCGCGGCACAGTCCACAATAGCAAAAAGGTGGAATCAACCCAGATGCCCAACAATAGAAGAATGGATAGGTAAACTGTGGTGCATATACTCAATGGAGCACTACGCAATGATAAAGAATAACGATGATTCCAGGAAACATCTCCTAACCTGGTTTCAACTGGAAGACATTATGTTGAGTGAGAGTAGTCAGCGACAAAAGGACAAATACTGTGTGAGACCTCTACCATAAGATCTCAAAAACAGACTTGTGTATAGAAGAAAAGACTCTTTGACAGCTGCAAGGGAGGGGAGAGAGGGAGGGAGGGCAAGGGGGGGAGGGCTTAGTGTAGGTAGTTACTAGAAATCTAGTTGGGAGAAAGCGGTGACAGCACACATTAGGAACAAGAACAACATTAAGTGGACTTCAGCATAACTTGAGTACTCCTTCCATCTTAACTCAATACTGCAAGGATAGAGTAGCTGGGGCCGGGGGCGGGGGACCATGCTCTTAGGCGAATTCCAGGCCAATTGGCACAACTAGCGTTTTGCTAAGAGAGCTCTCTGCACCCAACATTGGTGAGTGGCGTCTGGGGTCTTAAAAGCTGCCAAGCTGCCATCCGAGGACACAGCAAATGGTCCCAACTCAGCAGGAGCGGATGCTCACCGAGGGCCAAAATGGCATGCGGTAAAGACAATCGAGATGACAGAGAGACCCCCAAGAGTGGGTGCCTACATCCACCTGGGACCGGAAGAACCGGATGGTGCCCGGCCACCACCAGTGATAGCCATGGCGGAGCTCACAGAGAGGAGCCTCACTGGCAACACAAGAATAAAAAGAGGTGCATCATGAGATCTCCACTAAAAGACCTCAATTGATGGTCCAGCGGTTTTGGGGTTCCTCTGAGAGCATGGCTCCCGGCCCTGATGCTGCCCATTCCCATAAATTATAACAAAGGTCCACTCTTTGGACAGGAATGGAATGGACTTGGCAATGCAGAGTAACCATATGTTGGAAGCACTTTATGGTTCTATACATCTATAGGATATCATCTTGCTGACCTCTGGCTGGAGGAAGGGGAGTGGACGGAGAGGAGGGGAAAGGAGACTGTTGGGAGGATGAGACATGTATGGAGCAGGGAGGAATAGTGTGCAGTCACCGGACAGGGAGAGCAGTGGAAGCTGCATATAGGTGGGCATGTACATTCTCATGTGAATGTACATTTTCACTCAGTTATGTTAAATAAAAAAAAAAAATCTTTTATTCTTTGAGACAGTTTATACATTAGATTCTCCCTCCAGACTCTAGATTTTGGCCATACTCTTTAGATTCCAAGTGAAGTCTTCTTGGCCCTGTGCTAGAGTTCCAACTTCCAGGCCAAATAGGCAGCAATTCTTGCTCCCTTGGCTTCAGGCAAACAATTTTCCAAGTCCGTTTGACTCTAATAACTTGCAATTTTTTTTTCCTTTTCAAAATTGGTAATTGAGAACTGACACACTAATCCTATAATGATACTCTAACTAATCTTTAAGTTTTGTATTTTTTTTTTATTGCACCAGCTACACTGGCTTCTTTCCCAAAAGATGCAGAGACCCCTCAGGTCCTGCAGCCTTTGTGGGAAATTATCTTGACATAACTGCAGCCATCTTGGCTGCTGTACTGTTACTTCAACTCTGTATAACCTCTTGGACTGCAGTCAATCCCTTTGACTCTACTTTGTGTACTGTAACCTAGAGGCAATCTGGGAACACCTCCAAGTCCTTTGCCTGAACATGTAAAACAATGTACAACCGAAACTTTAAACAACTGGCTTAGTTACTGAATGTTTCAGTTCCTTGTTTTCTAAGATACCAAAAAGGTATAAATACTCTTATAAAACTTTGCTCTGGGCTGTTGGCTGGGGAATGCCGTTAGCCCCCTGATCCCAAACAGTTTCATGTCTGTCTTTTTGTAGTGGCGGCGTTGCTTCTCCTCTAACTCTGTTCATCAAAGAACTCTCAGTCTCCGACAAGCCTTGGTCTTCCTCCTCATCTTTGCTCTCCAGACAAATGGCCTTCAGCCTGTGAGAGAGCGTCTATGAAGACTGGAATTTATTATATCTACAACTTTCTTTCTTGCTTGTAATCTCAGTCAGAGTGGACTTGGCAGGCTAATTCCACTAGCTCAGGGATTTTTACGTAAGTTTTATCTTTGCCAGTTATAAACATACAGATTAGAGTCCAGGTGACTGACATACGTATCTGTAGTTTAATAAAAGCTTCTTGGGGTTATTCTGTGTTATATACAATTATCTGTGGACTATGTGCTTAAAAATATGAACTAATTCTTGCCAAAATGGTATGTAGACTCTGATGTAAAAAGTGTCTTTTGAGACTCCATGGAGAACAGCCTGTGTTGCTGTTCAGTTTCTGGTGGTATCATACCCCCTACTAAAATTTCTTCCTCTTTATTCCTCTTTCTGACTTGAACTACTGGGAATCACAGCACAGCCAAATGGCTATACACATTTTTTGTGGGGACACAAGTCAATCTTGAAAGTAGATATCAAAAAGTGAACATTTAATTTCTTTTCATGTCAAAGTGACATCTTTTGAAAAAGAGAGACCATCAGGGTCCTTGCAGACTAAATATGACATAAGCCCAAAAAAACAAACCCACTGCCTTTGAGTCAATTCCAACTCATAGCGAACCTATAGGACAGAATAGAATTGCCCTAGAGAGTTTCCAAGGAGTGCCTAGTGGATTCAAACTGCTAATCTTTTGGTTAGCAGACATAGCAATTAACCACTAGACACAGGGCTGGAGAATTAATGTAGCCCTGAGATAGACAAGTTTATACTGGCCTAGTCAGCTGAATGCAAACTGCCTCTGGTGGTCCTTTTAAATAGGTGTATTCTAGATACCAGAAGATGTATTAATTTGCTTAAACAGTGAAACTGCAGCTCCCATTGCAGTCATCACCTGGTTAAATTTGAAATAATCTACTGTCATTCTGCATGATCCATCTGTTCTTTGCACAGACTGAATAGGCGAGGTGAATGGGGATGTGGTGGAAATCACCATCCCTGTATCCTTCAGTTCCTTGATAATAGCAGATATCTCTGCAATCCATCCATTAATGCGGTACTGCTTTTGGTTTACTATTTTCCTAGGTTGTGGCAGTTTCAGTGGCTTCCATTTGACTTTTCCCACCATAACAGCCCTTACATTTGTCAGGGATCCAATGAGGGAGTTCTTCTAGTTGCTGAGTATGTCTATTCCAATTTTGCATTTGGGAACTGTGGCTATCACTACAGCATGGGTTTGGGACCCACTGGACTTACTGTGAGATGAGCCAAGACTCCATTAATAATCTGACCTTCTTATGCCCTCACTCTGACTGGTGGGCCACTGTGTTTTGGGTCTCCCGGAATTAGTGTCAGTTCAGAGCCAATATCCAGTAGTCCCAAGAAGTCTGATTATTTCCTTTTCCCCAGTGAAAACTCGCTCTTGTAAAAGGCTGCAGTTCCCATTGGATAACGGCAGGAGAAAGATTAATGGTATAAATTTTTGGCAGGGTATTGGAATCCTTCCTCAAGGGAACCTGGCCTCATTCAAGTTGGGGAATTGATTGAGAGACTGTGATTCTCTATTCTGGTGATTCAATTTAGACTGCTGTTCACCTGACCTAGAATTCATTCATCCATACCACCCATCCACTGCCGTTGAGTGGATTCTGACTCTTAGCAACCTGATAGGTCAGAGTAGAACTGTCTCCAAGGAGCTCCTGCCAAATTTGAACTGCTGACCTTTTGGCTAGCAGATGCAGCACTTAACCACTATGCCACCAGGGTTTCCTCCATTCATACAGATCAAGTAAGGTTTCTTATCTACAGATAAGTAGGTTTCTTATCTATTTGACTTCTACAGACACCATGACGAAGTGGCCAACTCCTTAAATCCATTCAAGACCCTTCTGATTACAGTTTTGCTTCCGTTACTCATTACAATAACCACTCTGACCTTGTCTTTGTTGATTGAGTGCAACCACATGGCCCCTACTAGCATGGGTCCAATCAGCACCATTGTAGTTAGGTGTTTTAACTCAGTTAGGGAGGCTTCCACTATCAAATCTAATTCACATAAAACAGCAATTTCAGCAGTCCTAAGGATGTTGAATCTCCCTTCACAAATTTGTTCCTCATAGTGTTGGTGAAAGGTGTCTTCTTTGGACATTCTATTTGTGAATCTGAGGTTCTAACCTGGTAAATCCACTCTAGCATGCCAATTTCACTAAATCCTTGGGTAACTTCTACAGTATACCAAAGCAGGTCTGGTACTTCAACTTGATTCGATGTAGACCACTGCATAGTCCATATTTCAGCAACCCAGCCAAACAACTAGGCCCTGTTTTAGTCAGCTAGGGCTGCTGTAACAGAAATATCACAGAGTGGATGACTGTAAAAAGGAAGGTTTATTCTTACATAATCTGGTAGGTTACAAGTCCAAATTCAGGATGTCTACTCCAGAGGAAGGCTTTTTCCCTTGTCGGCTCTGGAGGAAAGTCCGATATTGCATCAGTCTTTGTCCAGGGAGTGTCTTGGTGCAGGAACATCAGGTCTGAAGGACACACTCTTCTCTTGGTGCTGTTTTCTTGATGATGTGAGGTTCCCAATTCTCTGCTTGCTTCCCTTTCTTTCTATCTCTTGTAAAATGAAAGGATTATGGGTGGAACAAGCCATACTCCAAGGAAACTCTCTTTACAGTGGAGCAGGGAGGTGATCTTATAAAGGGATTTACAGCCCCACACAAACCCTTTAACATAGAACATAGGAAAATCATAAAATGGAGGACAATCATAAGATATTGGGAATCATGGCCCAGCCACATGGCTACACATATTTTTGGGGAGACACAATTCAACCCATGACAGGCCCCATCCTAACTTCTGAAGCTGAAACATTGGATCAAGAATCTGTTCTCAAGTGAACTCATATCAATAAAGTCATCTGATCCATCTTTACATTCCTTGTACTGTTATCCCATACCCTTAGTAGACATTCCCATGCATATTCTCCAGGTTTGTTTGTATATATTGGAAAAGTCAAGTAGTTCTTTTGGAGTATAGCATAGTTCCTCCTAGGTCACACTTTGTATTTCATGTATGGGGCTATGTGGGACTTAAGTTTAGTTGTAGGTCTAAAAGCCAAAATTGGTATCCAGGAATTGTTTTCAGAACTTTCAGCACTGTCTTGTAAATCATCTGCCTGAGGCCAAGCCCCAGACAATGACTCAAGCAAAGACATTTTGGAGGCAGCTGGGCTCCAGACAATCCCATTAGATTGGAGTGGAGAGGATAATGTCTTTTCTGCACAGAGTGGTTTAGCAGACAAACAAGAAATAATCCCTTCACGTGGGTGTGGTTCTGTTCACAGGAGTGATTTTCTGAATGTTATGGGCTCAGTGTCTCTACTTTCCTGATTACCTGCCCATATATCACCATTCTGAGTTTCAGGGTCCCATTTCTTCCCAGTCAGTATCCTCGCTTGAACTTCAGACATCTCTCAAGACTGGCAGTTGAGCTGGCATTGTAATTCAGCCACTCTTACAATGAGAGTCAGAGTTTGGCTTTCAGCAATATCAGCTCTTTTATTATAGGAAATGAGGTCTTCTTTCAAAGCTCAAGTGGAAGCTTTGAGATCTCCTCTACAACACTTGAGCTTTGATTCTAAAGCCCTGAATTTGTCTCTTTTTTTCACCAGTTTATCTAGTGAAAGTAGGACCAGCCAACCACCTTCCTTAAACTTCTCACTGTCACATAGTTGCACAAAGATACACATGTTTGTACACCCTGAGCCTTGCCTTCCATCAATACCTGATTTGTTGATGGTAATATTTTGCATATGTGTACCTCACCCCATGGATTAGCATAGTACTCTTTACTGCCACAAGCAGAGTTATCAACAGCTTTAAGAGTAACCAGAGTTGAGAACCAATTTAAAGGATTCATCTTGATAATTTTGTTTTCCTAGAACCACTTCTGGTACCAAAAATTGTCAGGTTGAGTTCGCAAGGGAAGCAAAACCAGTAATGCATATAAGTACACATAGGAAAACATTTATGTAAAGGAAAAGGCTCACACAACTTTAGAGGCTGAAACATCCCAAGTCCTGGATCTGAATAAAAGCCTCATGGAGCCTAAAGAGCTAGTGAACTGAAGGTGAACAGGTCAGAGATTAGAGTTCCAGCTCACAGACCGTGAAGTTTGATGAATCAAAAGATGACAGGGGAGACTGCAAAATTTATATGGATTCATGTAGCTGCAGGGGCTAGCAAACCTAGGACTGGCAGATCAGGGAATAGGGCTCTCATTCTCAAGCTCTGGGGGTTGATGAATCTTAAGAGTTGTTAAATAAAGTCCCAAGAACTGGACTTAAGGAGACAACAGAATGGCAGCTGTTGCCAAAACTCTGGCAAAGTAAGAAGACAGGAAGTAGGCTGAGGCGGCGATGAGCCACCACGGGCCCTGCCCCTGTCACTTTTTACAGCTGCCCAAACATTGAGAATCATAGTACAGCCAAGTTGACCCACAATATTAACCAACACAGTATGTTTCATTGGATTGACTGCTTCAGGGCAGGGATTGGGTAACATTCATTTGGGTGGCAGCTCCACACTTAGAAACACCAGAGGACATGGGTTCACCCTTTAACCCCCTGAGATCATGGCCGTACCTTTTGAAGTTGAGGCAGCTCAGCTTCTTATAATTCTTGTCTCTTCAGCTTCTGCTTGCTGTGGTCTCATGGCCTGGGCCTCTTGCCCACATCTGACCTGCTGGGGCAAGTGTTTCCAAGCTCAGTAACTCCACTGATTTAAGTGCCCAGAGGCACTCCACTTCTCCAGGATGCATCATGCACACAGGCACTTGGCTCTCTCTTGCTCTGTGGGTCAGCAAGCCTAGCTCCATGTATATAAGTGAATAGAGACACCCCACTTCACCAGGAAGCTTCCAGGGCACACAAACTTAATACTCATTTTTCTGTGTCTCAGTTCCAGCACTGTCTAGTGCTAGTTTGGTTCTGGATTACTGGTTCACTGATGCCGTGTCTCACCACCTGTACCTTCTCTAGTGTTTAATAGTTCTCTGCAGTTCCTTCTGAGTCTTCTATCCATTCACAGTTTCAAAACTATGAATTTTCAGTAACTGTTAGAGAAGTATCCTGCTCTCTTGGTACCAAATTCTGTTTTAGCTACCAGGTACTACTCTTACAGAAACACCACTAGTGAATAGTTTTAACAAAGAAAAGTTTATTCTCACACCGTTGAATAGTCTGGAAGTCCAAATTCAGAGTGCCAGCTCCAGGGGAATGTACTCTATCTTTCAGCTCTGGAGGCAAGTCTTTGTGTTGTGTCAGTCTTTCTTTGGTCTGAGAGCATCTCAGGGCAGGAACCGCTGCTCTCAATGCTATTGTCTTATGGCATGAGGTCCCCCACTCTCTGAATTCTTCCCTTTCCTTTATCTCTTGTAGGATAAAAGAATAAAACACTGGACAAGCCTCACTCCAGGGAAACTCCCTTTACATTGTAGCAGGTGACCTTAGGAAAGATGTTACAGTCCCACCCAAATCTTCCTCAACATTATCCAGTCTATTAACCACAGGCAGAGATCAGGATTTACAGTATAGGAAAATCACAGAATGGAGGGCAATCACATAATACTGGGAATCACAGCACAGCCAAATGGCTATACACATTTTTTGTGGGGACACAAGTCAATCTTGAAAATAGATATCAAAAAGTGAACATTTAATTTCTTTTCATGTCAAGAATGCTTTCAGGAGTGTTCCCTATTTAAGTAAGATCTCTTCTACCTTTTATGTTCCTCAAATTCCACCACTGAATCTCACCTCCTCTGCATCTTTTCGTCATGTCAGTCCTCTAGGGTACCCTAAGATGTAGGGAATCATACAAAATAATGCATTGCTGGTGATAGTGTGGAAACCCCGGTGTTATAGTGATTAAAGTGGTACAACTGCTAACTGAAAGGTCAGCAGTTCAAATCCACAAGGTGATCCTCAGAAACTCCATGGAGCAGTTCCACTCTGTCCTATAGGTTCACTATGGGTCACAACTGACTCAATGGCAGTGAGTGTTTTTCTTTGTTTTACTGACAGTGCAAATTGAATTTTTCTTGGGAAAGTGATTTGGATATAAATACATTCAATCATTTTACTATAGAAATTTAAGTATCTCTCCCAAGATCAAATAAGATACAAGCACAAAGAGTTAGACATAAATATCTGGACCACAGCATTGTTTATAATATTAAAGAATAAAAGATTAATATAAATTTTAATAGAACATTTAACAGCCACATTGCTTTCTAGTTTTGTACAACCCTTTGCGCTTTGAACCAAAACCAAAAGAGAAAGTGGATGCAGGAAGAAATCATGCCTGCCATTCATTGGCCAAAACAAAGGACCAGAAACTAAGTTGTGAAGTCCCAGGAAGAAAATTTTGTAATGGTCATACATTTATTTCAATACTATCCCTCCATTAGAGAGACACAGAAGGTGTGTACCTCTCTCTCTCTCTGGATATATATAAAACATATAATATACATACAGTATATACATGTGTATATGGAAACTGGTGGCAAAGTGGTTAAGTGCTATGATTGGTAAACAAAAGGTTGGCAGTTTCAAATCTAACAGGCACTCCTTGGAAACTCTAGGGGGCAGTTCTACTCTGTTTTATAGAGTCGTTATGAGTTAGGATTGACTCAGTGGCAATGGGTTAGACACACACACACACACACACCACACACATGTACACACATGTGCACATATGGTCTGACAATTAAGTCCATGAAGTTAATTGTTGTAAATGCAATATACCTCATTGCTGAATATCACTATGGTCGCCATTGAAGTACTCCCCTTGCGAAGCTATGCACTGATGCCAAGGCCTAGTTCACCCTTCAAAGCAATTTTGGAACTCTTTCTGGAATGGCCATTGTGTAAGCTGGCAAGTTCCCAAACTTAATTGTGTAGTTGTCTGTAAGTGAGTCTTTAGAAAGTTACAAATAATTGTACTTGAACACCCTCCCTACTTACCTGATGTCATCCCCAATGACTTTTACTTTTACATGAAAATAAAGCAAATATCAAAAGGAAGACACTTTGATGACAAGCAGGGTATCAAGGGTAATATGGCAACAGCTCCGATGGCCATTCCATAAAAATAGCTCTGACAATTACACCTATTAATTGCATTTGGAGTTTGGGAACTCATTCTATAAAAAAGTACTTCATACCTCCTTGCTGAATATCACTATGGTCACCTTCAAAGTTCTCCCCTTAAGAAGCTATGCACCTACACCAGTGCCTAGTCCATCTTTCAAAGCAATTTTGGAACTGTTTTACTGAAATGGCCATCAGAACTGTCATAATATTACCCTTGATGTCCCGCATGTCACCACAATGTCTTCCTTTCAATATTTCCTTTATCTTCGGATAAGAAAAAAGTCACTAGAGATGAGATCAGATAAGCAGGGAGGGTGTTCCAATACAGTTATTTGCAACCGGCTAAACTCCCTTACAGACAGCACCATGTGAGCTGGCACATTGCTGTGATGCAAGAGCCCTGAGTTGTTGGAGAAAAGTTCAGATTGTTTTCATGTAACTTTATCATACAGCCTTTTCAGCACTTCCAAACTTGGTTAACTGCCCAGCTGGTACAAATTCATAATGAACAACCCCTCTGTGACTGTTGATTTACACTGATGAAAGTTTTTTGATCATGGAGAATTGGCTGATTTCCATTGTGCACTTGGATGCTTTGTTTCAGGGTGTTATTGGTACACTTATGTTTCATCAGCAGTGATAACATGGCCCCGAACATCTTGCCTCACCAAAACATCTTGGCAAACTTCAAACTCTGCTTTGTTTTTTTCAATCGGCGTGCTCCTTCAGGATCATTTTTGCACACACCTTTCTCCTGCCAAGATTTTCAGTTAAGATTTTACTGTTTCTCTATGATATTTACTTGGTCTGCTATGCTTCTCACAGTCAGCCTATGATTTTGACACCTAAGATGAATTTTTGCAGTTTTCATCAGTTCTCATTACTGGTCACCCTGACATCTCTTTATCAGTGACACTGTCTCTTTCCTTGGAGAAATGTTTAGCCCATTTGCACACTGTTACTTTCTTCATGGAATTATCCCCGTAAAATTGGACTAATTTCACTTCCACACTTGCCAACTTTAACAAGAAATTTAATGTGTGGTTGTTGCCCTAATTCAAGCTCCAACATTCTCATGACAACACACAAAAACAAGCAACAACAATAATGAATGCTACTCAGAAAGACACTGCCACACACTACCACAAACATAGCTGTGAGACACTGATATTCCAAGGTTATGAAACCTCATCAAGTTGTTTGTACAGTGCTGTCAATATAAGCCCATGGTTGTCAGACCTCATGTGTACACACACACATACAACCCTGGTATTGTAGTGTTTAACTGCTTGCCTGCTAACACAAAGACTTGAACCCACAAACTGCTCTTCAAGAGGAAGAAGTGGCACACCACTTCTGTAAAGCTTAGGGTATTGGAAATCCTGTAGGGCAATTCTACTCTGTCCTATGTGGGCTCTGTGAATCAGAACTGACTTGATGACAGTGGTATATACAAACCGCTAATCTTTTGCATAACAGCCAAGCTCTTAACAACTGTGCCACCAGGGCTCCATTCTGTATATATATGTTGTATGTATATACGTATATGTATACACACATTACTTTGAACTGTAATACTATATTTACATAACAAGATATTACTTCTTGATTACTTACTGATATTGTACAAATGGCAGAAAAGACCTATGAGGTAAACTTCTTGGAGGAGATCAGTCTATGCTACCATGAATTTCAGGTGTATGATTATTGATTCAAAATATGTAGCTAACTAGCCACATGCAGATGAAATTTACTTCAGCTCCACTATAAAGAGAAGGACTTCTGACGGTGCAGTGGTTAAGAGTTTGGCTGTTAACCAAAAGGTCAGCAGTACGAATCTACCAGCTGCTCTTTGGAAACCCCGCAAAACACAAAGGTCACAATGAGTCAGAACTGATTCAACAGCAACTTTTTTCTTTTTTTTTTAATAGTGAGAAACCTACCAGAGACATTCAAATGAAAACCCACTTCTTCATTTAGATTTCTTGTGAACAACTGACATTTCTTTTATGGATGTAAATTGTACATAATGTAAGATTACACATGGAAAGAAAGAAGGATGAAATCTGCTACTTGGAAGTTTATTTTCTCCCTTGTATTTTCACTGATGTATAAATTTTAAATATAGGCACATAAGTGTGGGCATTCAAGCTGGTAGAACATTTCTGCAAATGAATTTCAGAAATTAAGTCTTATAACAGCTATATATAAACTTCAACTCTTCTGGGCAAATAAATTCTGTTGGTAACAACTAAAGAGTGCTTTAACATTAACTTACAGAGCTGATTCTACCAATTTACTAGACTTTTATCACTGAGCTGTTCTCCAAGAAAATGTTTTTAAGGTTTTTTGATTTATTTCCATAAATTTGCTATTGAAATCTATTAATCTGTGTATATATAGACAGAGAAATATTGCTATGATAGACTATTTTTCAGACATTAAACTGCATACAATAAGTGAAAAATTCATAATTTGTGCATGATGTAATATCAAGTGTATAAAATATGCATACATTAAAAATATAACTGAACACAGAAACTAATAGCTATTAAATCTTAGTGATAAAATCAATTTTTATCTTTGTATTTGTATACTTTCTTTGTTTTCTGTAATTCTAATATGTCAACTGTTTCATTTCCCATGTAAATATGCATGCAATTGTATAAAGTTCAATGTTCGTTGAGTATCTATAATCATCTCTTTCCTGAGATGTTTTGAGGCATTTCCTCCCTCAACATGTCACTTCACTAAATTTTCATAGTTACAGTAAATCTACCATTAAGAATTTTCCAATTTAGGTCTCAAAGACTTTAAATTTTGAGGAATCCTCTGGCAGCTCCAACAATCCAGGTTGACATGTTGGAGGGGAAGGATTTCCCAGCAAATTCAGTTAACACCTTTCCATCAAGAACAAGTTCATCATCAGCTAAGAAGGGTCTGACTAGACAGTTTTCCATTCCTTCTGCTGTAAAAATGTAATACAGACTCCAATAGACATACTTTGAACAACCTAAAGAAGGCCTTATTGGTAAACATATCTCATAGGCTGGCTAAACAGATTCCACGTCATCACCAAGGGATATCTTTCTTTGACATAAGTCGTTGCCTCTTACAAAAGTGCCATTCTCAGATGTTCATAGCAGGAGCTGATTGCAGGCTGACACACTTGAGTGCACGCGAATTGCAGGAAGAGTGGAGCTGACCTGAATTACTGTTGGACTCTGGCTAGCCTGGTTTCTGAATCAAGTGAAACCAAGATTTGGCACTTGGAATTCCATCACGAGCTTGAGTTGGGAAATTTATGTAATAATGTTCAAAATTATACTAAATTGGGTCGCCATGAGTCGGCTCAGACTCAACAGCACTTGGCTTGGCAATCATCATAACAAGCATACAGGGTAGTTTATTCCCCCTATATTGCCACTGCAGACTCAGAGACCGAGAGTTCAGAAAACATGTCCATGTATCATATTTATGTCTCTTATTACTTAAACAGAAAACCTGCTGGCATAGCAGTTAAGTGCTACATCTGCTAAACCAAAGATCAGCAGTTCAAATTTACCAGGCGTTCCCTGGAAACTCTATGGGACAGTTCTACTCTGTCCCATAGGATTGCTATGAGTCAGAATGGACTCAGTGGCAGTGGGTTTGGTTTTGGGTTTTATTAAACTCTTGAGGTCCTCTGAGAAAGAAAATAGATCATATCAACCAGTAGAAGAATATTGCTGTTCTCTAGGTTTCTGTGTATTGACTATGTCCTACCAGTGCAGAGTAAGGAATCACTCAACTGGTGGATTGACACAAAGACATTGGGTTTGGTTTTGCTTTGGAGTTTCTTGTACACATCACACACTTTATGTGTTATAACAGTGTGTGTAGGTTTCTCCCTGCCAGAGATTGCACCTTCAGTCCTGTGCCGCTAAAGAAGTATATTGGCAGTGATCAAGAGCATTTACTAGATCTGGAGTTTTCAATGAGACTTGAGAAAAGAGAATGCTGACATTAGCTCAACCTGACTCTTCTTTTTCATGTTTTTATTTTTGTGTGAAGAGTAGGGAAGAGGTTTTCTTTTATATTTTAAGCTAAAATTTCAGGGTTTAACTTAGTAGATCCTTGCATTAGTACTACTACCCTACTATAAATATCCCATGTTTGTATGTGGTTAGTGGTCACCTTTACAGTACTCCATCTACATCTATTGTTATGTATACATCTGCTCTATTTCCTATAATATTTCTAAATATTTATGTATTATGATAAACTCTGCTGGCTTAGTGATTACTAGTTCAGCTGCTAACCAAAAGGCTGGCAGTTAAAATCCACCAGGCACTTCTTGGAAACTATATCAGGCAGTTCTACTCTGTCTCATAAGTTTGCTCTGAGTCAAAATCGACTTGACAGCAATAAGTTTTGGGTTTTTGACATAGGATTTCTATGAGTCAAAATCTACCCAGTGACAGTGGGATTGGTTTTTGGTTTATTGTGAGATGATGTCCACTATTGTGGTTAAACTCAGACTCAGAAATCAAATTGGTTTGAATCCTAGATTCTCCATCTGTAAGATATAGACTTTGGGTAACTCATTAAAATACTCCAAGACTCAGTTTACTCATTTGTAAAATGTGGGTAATAATAGTGACTTCTCATAATATAGACATTCTAATGAAATGACTTATGCTTACACTTGAGCTGAGTTTAGAGCAGTGCTGGAAACATAGCAGTAGATAGATATTTATTATTTTATTACTATTATTGTTTCTATATACAACAGAGGCATTATTTAATTAGAATCCTTAATTATTTTAAAACAAATAAATCTCTGCGTGCAACCATTCTGGAACAAGAGCGTTAATCATGTGAGCAACAGTTTGATTTGTGATTCAGAAGGTATACAATGATGAATAAAAACTCAGAGAATATACATTGCACAATGTTTAAGCACTTGTCTGCTAATCAAAATGTTAGTAGCTTAAACCTACCAGCCACTCAGTGGGAGAAAGATGTAGCATTCTGTGTCCATAGAAATTTACAATCTTGGAGATGCTATGTTGTTGTTGTTATTAGGTGCCTTTGAGTTGGTTCCAACTCATAGTGATCCTATGACCAACAGAACAAACACTACCTGGTCTTGCGCCATGTCCACAATCATTTTTATGCTTAAATCCATTGTTGCAGCTGCTGTGTCAATCCATCTTGTTGAGGGTCCTCCTCTTTTTCACTGACTCGCCACTCTAAGTCTTTCTCCAGAAACTAATCTTTCCTGACAACATGTCCAAAGTATGTAAGATGCAATCTTGCCATTTTTGCTTTCAAGGAGCACTCTGGTTGTACTTCTTCCAGAACAGGTTTGTTCTTCTGGCAGTCCATGGTACATTCAACATTCTTCTCGAACACCACAATTCAAAGGCATCAATTCTTCTTCTGTCTTTTTTGTTCATAGTCCAGCTTTCACTTGCATATGATGTGATTGAAAAGAACATGGCTTAAGTCAGGAGCATTTTTGTCTTCAAGATAATATCCTTACTTTTGAATACTTTGAAGTGGTCTTTTGCAGCAGATTTCCCAATATGATGCATCTTTCGCTTTCTTGTCTGCTGCTACCATAGGTGTTGATTGTGGACCCAAGTGAAATGAAATCCTTGGCAAACTCAATCCTTTCTCCACTTGCGACAATGTTGCTTACTGGTCTAGCTGTGAGGATTTTTGTTTTCCTGATACTGAGGTGCAATCCATACTGAAGGCTGTGGTCCTTGATCTTCATCAGTAGGTGTTTCAAATCTTCTTCATTTTCAGCAAGTAAAGTGGTGTCATCTGCATAACACAGGTTGTTAATGAGTCATTCTCCAACCTGATGCCTCATTCTTCTTTGTATAATCTAGTTTCTCAGATTATTTGCTCGGCATACAGATTAAAAAGGTATGGTGAAAGAATGCAACCCTGAGACACATCTTTCCTGACTTGAAACCATTCAGTGTCCCCTTGTTCTGTTCACATGACTGCCTCTTGATCCATACATAGACTCCTTAAGAGCATGTCAGAGATCAGAGAGCTCTCCGATGAACATGGTGGGCGGAGGAGAGTGACGCCAGGACTAAGAAAGGATAGACATGAAACAGTTTGGGATCAGGGGACTAACGGCTTTCCCCAGCCGAGAGCCCAGAGCAAAAGTTTATTAGAGTATTTATACCCTTTTGGTAACTTAGAATACAAGGAACTAAAACATACAGTAACTAAGTCAGTTGTTTACAGTTTTGGTCATACATTGTTTCACATGTTCAGGCCAAGGGCTTGGAGGTGTCCCCAGATCGCCTCTAGGTTACAGTACACAAACAGTACAAGAGGCTACATAGAGTTCAAGTAACGGTTCAGCATCCAAGATGGCTTCACTTATGTCAAGATTGTTTAACATGATTTCCCACAAGAGCACAGTCACGTATTCTGGAATTCCCATTCTCTGCTGTGTTAGTCATAATTTAGTATGATCCACACAGTCAAATACTTTTGAATAGTCAGTAGCGTTCTTTGTTTTCAGCCAAGATTCCTCTGACATCAGCCATGATATCCCTCGTTCTGTGTTCTCTCCTTAGTCAGTTCAATCCTGTCCAATAAGGTTACAGTGAATCAGAATAGACTTGATGATCATGGGTGCTTGAATCTGTTTGTTTCCTCTTTCCATTTCACCTTATTGATGCATGATGTATAGCTAAATTTCAGGTGCCCAGAAATGAAGATGAGTAATCCTTAAGTGTCCCCATATATTAATTTTACATATACTATGCAACATATCTCTTAAGTTATAGGGCTTAAACATGCTCTCCACATGTGCTGACAATCTCTGTTTTGAATAAACTTGTTGCCATGGAGTCAAGTTCAATTAATGACAACTCTGTGTGTCAGAGTAAAACTGTGTTCCATAGGATTTTTGATGACTGATTTTCAGCAGTAGATTGCTAGGCCTTATTTCCAAGTTGCCTCTGAGTGAAATCAAACCTCCAACCTTTGGATTAGCAGTAGAGTTAATTAGCTGTTGTATCGTCCAGGAATCTTGGGAACTAGTTTGTACTCTGAACGCCAAGTGCTGTCTCTGAATAGGTGACAAATATCACTTCAGATAGGGTAAACCAGGATGCCATGAAGTACAGGTTAATGATACCACCTACTAAGTCAGATGACCCACACATAGCCTGGAATGATTGTTGACAACCTCTACAAATATTTCTTTGTGACGATCAACAATACAGAGACCAAGATTTTATGCGTGTACATGAATGCATACATGTATATAACTATACATTGTTAGTAAATACAGATAGTCATCTAAGAATCACACAAAGACAGAAAACAGAGAAAATGAAAAATATGCTTAGGAAGAGCTAAAAAAGGGGAGCTAAGATTTGCTGAGCAAAGGTTTTGTGTAACTTTTACCTCCCTGTCTTAGTTATCCACTGCTGTTATGACAGACATGCCACAAGTGGATGGCTTTAACAAGGAAAATTGTATTCTCTCTCTGAGTTAAAGAAACCAGCTCTAGAGAAGTTTCTCTGTCTGCTCTTGGAGTAGGTGCTTGTCATCAGATTTCCCCTGGGTCTAGAAGCTTCTCATTACAGGGACTCAGGGTCTAAAGGATATGCTCTGCTCCCTAAATTTCTTTCTTCATGGTATAAAGTACTTCTCTGTTTGATTATTCATTTTATATTGCAAAAGAGATTGCCTGAAGATATTACCTAATCTTACAGCTTGATTCCTGCCTCATTAACATAACTGTCTATAATCTTGCTTCCTTTATATCATAGAGGTTAGGATTTACAATATTAAAGAAAGATCACATCTCATCACAAAATGTGGCATCAAAAACTGAGAATCATGATGTAGTCATTACACACATTTTGTGGGATACAATTCAATCCATGACACTATTATAAGGACAAAAAAATGACACACGTTACTAGTAAGACCTTAATTTCTCACTGTTTCTGTTTGATTGCTTTGTTAATCAAGTATTGCGGAAGTTAGTGAAGCATAAATACTTTGAGTTAGCCATCTGAGAGGGTACACCAGACTTCTATGTCTTTCCAAAATTTTTCCAACTGCAAGCAGTTAGGATTCAATTACCAAACTTGAAGCAAAGGTTCATACAAGGCCATAGCCACTTTTGACATCAGCTGCAGGTCCAAGGGGTTTCCACAAAACACCCTCAGTTTCAATATTTTTCTAAAAAGATCGAACTCACTAGGTATGGTCAAAAGGGACCATCACGAATAACAAAGACTCTCCTATCACTAGGAAGTTTCCAAAGGTTTACAGGTCACTTTCTGTCATGGATTAAATTGAATCCCACCAAAATATCTGTCAACTTGGCCACATCATGATTCCCAATACTGCATGATTATTTACTACTTTGTTGTTTGATGAAATTTTCATATTTGTTGCAAATCCTATAACTATAATGTAATGAGCTGGATTGATGGCAGTTATATTGATGAGATCTACAAAATTAGATAAGAGATTTAAGCCAATCTCCTTTGTGATATAAAAGAGTGAATAGAAAGATATATGAACCTCATAGCACCATGACTTAAGAGTCAAGCATCCTTGGGTCCAAGTGTCCCTGCACTGAGAATGTCCTAGAACAAGTGATAAGTAATAGCAGGGACCTTTCTCTGGAGATGACAGGGAAAGAATGCTTTCCCTGGAGCCAGATCCCCGAATTTGGACTCTAGCCTGTTGTAGTGCTTAAGTACTTACCTGCTAACCAAAACACTGGCAGTTCTAATCCACCAGCTGCTGCTTGGAAACCCAAGGGACGGGGTGGAGGTGAATTCTATTCTATTCTATAGAGTCACTACATGATGAAATCAACTTGACAGCAAAAGTTTTGGTTTTATGTTTGTTTTGTTTTATTTGGAGTGTTTCCTGGTCTATTGTGTGACAAAAAAATCCAATTTTAACATTTCTACAAATGGCCCTTCAGTCATCACCACTGTACTTGTTAAAAAGAACCATCTCTCCTCACTCATTTGGGAGACTATATCTTTCAAAGAGTAAATTTCCAAAACGACTGTTGTATCTGCTTCAGTGGCTCTTAGTCAGGAACATCTTAACCTCAAGAGGGCACTTGGCAACATCAAGAGACATTTCTGAGTGTCACAACTTGGGTGTGAGGGGTGGGCATCTGCTATTGGCATATGGTGGATAAAGTCCCAGCATACTGCTAAAAGTTCTATAGTGCATAAGATAGCCTCTTCAGCAATGACTTATCCAGCTCACAATGGCAATAGAAATAAAACTGAGAAGTCTTGAGCTGTGTCTGTATCTTCTGTACTCTTCCATTCATCTATAAACATACACATAAAGTAGCACTACACTTATATAATATTCTTTTTTTATTTTTATTTTTATTTAACATAACTGAGTGAAAATGTACATTCACATGAAAATTTACATGCCCACCTATAGGCAGCTTCCACTGCTCTCCCTGTCCGGTGACTGCACACTATTCCTCCCTGCTCCATACATGTCTCATCCTCCCAACAGTCTCCTTTCCCCTCCTCTCCGTCCACTCCCCTTCCTCCAGCCAGAGGTCAGCAAGATGATATCCTATAGATGTATAGAACCATAAAGTGCTTCCAACATATGGTTACTCTGCATTGCCAAGTCCATTCCATTCCTGTCCAAAGAGTGGACCTTTGTTATAATTTATGGGAACAGGCAGCATCAGGGCCGGGGGCCATGCTCTCAGAGGAACCCCAAAACCACTAGACCATCAATTGAGGTCTTTTAGTGGAGATCTCATGATGCACCTCTTTTTATTCTTGTGTTGCCAGTGAGGCTCCTCTCTGTGAGCTCCATCATGGCTATCATTGGTGGTGGCCGGGCACCATCCAGTTCTTCTGGTCCCAGGTGGATGTAGGCACCCACTCTTGTGGGTCTCTCTGTCTTCTCGGTTGTTTTTACCGCATGCCATTTTGGCCCTCGGTGAGCATCCGTTCCTGCTGAGTTGGGACCATTTGCTGTGTCCTCGGATGGCAGCTTGGCAGCTTTTAAGACCCCAGACGCCACTCACCAATGTGGAGTGCAGAGAGCTCTCTTAGCAAAACGCTAGTTGTGCCAATTGGCCTGTAATTCGCCTAAGAGCATGGTCCCCCACCCCCCGCCCCAGCTACTCTATCCTTGCAGTATTGAGTTAAGATGGAAGGAGTACTCAAGTTATGCTGAAGTCCACTTAATGTTGTTCTTGTTCCTAATGTGTGCTGTCACCGCTTTCTCCCAACTAGATTTCTAGTAACTACCTAAACTAAACCCTCCCCCCCTTGCCCTCCCTCCCTCCCTCCCCTCCCTTGCAGCTGTCAAAGAGTCTTTTCTTCTATACACAAGTCTGTTTTTGAGATCTTATCGTAGAGGTCTCATACAGTATTTGTCCTTTTGTCGCTGACTACTCTCACTCAACATAATGTCTTCCAGTTGAAACCAGGTTAGGAGATGTTTCCTGGAATCATCATTATTCTTTATCATTGCATAGTGCTCCATTGAGTATATGTACCACAGTTTACCTATCCATTCTTCTATTGTTGGGCATCTGGGTTGATTCCACCTTTTTGCTATTGTGGACTGTGCCGTGATAAACATTCTGGTGCATGTGTCCATTGGTGTGAAAGGCCTTGAATCTGTAGGATATATTCCAAGTAGTGGAATTAATGGGTCAAATGGTATATCAATATCCATTTTTTTAAGGAAGCGCCAGATTACCTTCCAAAGAGGCTGGACCATTTTGCAACCCCACCAACAGTGTAGGAGGGTTCCACTTTCTCCACAGCCTCTCCAGCATTTGTTGTTTTGTGTTTTCTGGATCATGGCCAATCTATATATAATATTCTTAACAGCTGATACAGGTAATCCTCTCATCTCAATGCCTTTTGTTTTTATGATTGTCAGTTTAAATCCACCAGATGCTCCTTGGAATCTCTATGGGGCAGTTGTACTCTTACCTCCAGGGTCACTATGAGTTGGACCTGACTCTATGGCAGTGACTTCTTTTGGTTTTTGCTAGTTTTGCTTGTTTGTCCTTCCAAATGAAGTTTATAGCTAGTTTTGTAAGTTAGAAAAAATAAATATAATTTTATTAAAATTGCACAAAACAAAATTTTATATAATTGACATATTTTTGCTAATTCTGGCTATCCTTGAAAATAACAAAGTTCTATTTGTTTAATTTTACATTTATGTGTTTCAAGAAAATTTATAGTCATCCTCTTGAAAGTGTTTTATCTCTGTTTATGTTTTCACTAAAGGAATTTTTCCCAAGCTTATGGGAAAAAAAAATCATGCCCTTAAAATAATTTTAAAAAACAACAAAACAGGCAGTGAACATCCATGTGTATACTCTTCTTTAGTTTCATTAATTATTAACATTTACAGCATTAGTTTTGTAAGTGTGTCTCTCTGTCTTTCTCTTTTTCCCCTCTCTTTCAAATAGTGGAAACAGGAGCAGGAATTGATTTTTTCCTACACAGTGCTTAAAAGTGATATTAAAGTATCTCAGGTCCTTTGAGAAGTCCTTTTCACATATTGTGCATAAGTTTTCTAGAATGTAAGTAAGGAAGAAGTCTAATAATCTCCACTGTTACACAAATTGATTTCAGTAGACTGCTGTTAATTGGTGTATTTAAAAAATATGGTCCTTGTTTAGGTCTGAAACACTGTGTGAAAGAAAAATAAAATCAGTATGTTTAGGATACTTCAGAGCTTTAAACAGGCTAACATGCATAGTGAATCTCCAAGAGGAGAATTTAGCAGCTAGTATGTGTTTGCTATAAACTCTGGTGTCATAGTGGTTAAGTACTATGTCTGCTAACAAAAGGACCTATAGTTTGATTTTGCCAGGCAGTCTTTGGAAATTTCACGGAGCAGTTATACTCTGTCCCATAGGCAGTGGGTTTGGTTTGGTTTGCTTTGAGGTATATGATTGCTATGAGTCAGACTGCACTTGATGGCAAATGGTTGGGTTTGGCTGTCATACCCTAAAGTTATGTGACTATAAATCTTTCTTTTTTTTTAGAGTACTCCCTAAACTCTCCTCCAATTAACATGTTATGGGCATGGTTTGAAAAATGTTTTCAAGGCATTTAAGGGGTGGTAATGAACAATCTGATACACCAGTAGTGCTCAGCTACTAACTAAAAGGTCAGTGGTATGAAGCCACCAGCCAATGCATGGGAAAAAAGATTTGGCAGTCTGTTTCTATAAAGATTTACAGACTTGAAAACCTTATGGAGCAATTCTACTCTATCCTGTAGGGTGACTATCAACTGAGACAAACTAGATGCAGTAGACTTTTTTGTTTGTTTGCTTGCTTAAGGAATACACTTCTCCAAATTATTTACACCTGACTATTAACCTAAAGGTTAGTGGTCCATACCCATCCAATGGCATCATGAAATTCTTCTTGATTGGCTTCATTAAATATTATACCAAGAAAACCTCATGGAGTGGTTGCCATGAATAGGCATCATCTCCACTGGAAGAGATGTCATTTGGTTTTGGCTGACTGATTAAGCCAGCTGTTCTGTGTCCCAGATGAGAAAAGTCAGGAGCAAACCATTCTTTTGAGAGGAGTTAAGCAAGATTCTTACCTGAAATACTCATTTCCATATGGATGTATTTAAGGCTGAGTAGCTTCCTGGAAAACAAAATATTTAAGCCTTGCTTATCTTTAAAGTTTAAATATTATATCAGTGAAGGTTCTGGATCCAAGTAAGAAAAAAGGAACCTAGTTACATTAAACAACAGGGAGAAGGTGTTTAAAAGACACAGTAGCTCAAATTATCACTGAAATCCAAAAGGTTTAGTTTGGTTAAGTGAGAGAATCAAAACAAACCTGAATGATTAAAAGGCAGGTGATGCAACATTCAACATTTATTAGAAACACCCTGGTCGGAAAGCTACCACCCTGGATATCACCTATCCTGGACACTGATGCCACTATGAGTTAGTATAATGGATTCTAACCAGCCCTAAAGACTCTGATGACTCAATGGTTAAGTGCTTGGCTGCTAACCAAAAGATGAGTGGTTCAAACTCACAAGTCACTCCAATGGAAAAAAGACTTAGTGATCTTCTGCTATGAAGATTATAGTCTAGGAAACCCTGTGGGACAGTTCTACTTTGTCCTATAGGGTTACAATGAATTGGCTGACATTAGACTTGAATGCACATAATAACAACAACAACAACTAAACAATGGTTCTCTTGCTCCCCATTCAGTATTGTTATTCAATTGGTAAATTATGTATTCTTTTCCATTATTTTTGCTTGCAAAACTAGAAAGAGAGATCATCTGGCCCCTAGAGCTTTGTCGTGGTGGAAAGTACTGACCTCCATTGAGGTTACCACTATTGGTGGATTCCTTCACAACTTTTTGTTTGAAGACATGGATGTCAAAATATGAAACCAATAAAGTAAATAAATAAAATGATGGTAGCTACCTGCAAACATGTCTATAATACAATGGTGGACCTGACATAGGCCTTCATATAAGAAGGTCAATGACAGCATTGGAGGTCAGTGACCTTCAGAAATACAATCCATTTAACCAAATGCTGCAACTACTCATTACCTTGTAGATTTCTCTAGGGAGTATTTGGTAGTAGTAGTATGAGAAATTAGACCACATTGTCAAACAGGAAGAAGTTTCAGAGCCACTAAAGTTGAGTTCTGTACACACATGTTAAAGAATCATCTCAGCATACAAAACTGGGAAAGATAAAACAGTTTTTCAGTACATTTATCCACCTACCAATTACTTCACTTGTTTATTTACTTTTTAATCCATTATTCAATCTGGAGAAATTGTCATGAAGAAAAACAACTATCTTTGAAGAATACAACATTAAAATGTAGGATGGTAAGTGTGACAATCCATTCGACATTCACTGAACCTTATGTGCTTCTCATCTGGTGATTGCAGATATACGTTGCGATGACTGCTAAAGAAAAAGCAGTTAATGACGTAAATAGATGGACAAATACACGAAGTAATTACAGTCCTATGTGGTAAGTGCAATAATATAAGACAGACAATAAACATGTAGAGATAATTTAATTGACCATAATACACATTAGAGCTAGTATTCAGAAATTATTAAGTACACTGGAAGAAAAATAGTAATAATGTTTTATAATTTGTCAGGTCAAGAAAATTGCTGATTCTAATTTTTCTCTGAAAGACAGATTTCCCCTAACTGAAAGATCCTCTGGCTTTATTCCCCATACTGCACAATACTTTATCATTAAATAACCTGTTGTCAGCAACCTGGGATTACTCCAGGTTACTCTGGGATGGAGAATTACACCCAGAAACTGAATTTGAGATTTGGTATTTGTATTTGTGGTGAATGGAAGGAAAGGGGATGAAAGTATGAATAATATTCTGCCTTATAATATTCTCGTTGTTCATATTATTAATGATTGAGATAACAGCCCAGTTATTTATCAGTCTCATTTGGCTGATTTTGTTCTTACATTGCATGGGTTCTTTCATTCATTTTATACTTATTTGCATAATATCTCTTTCTCAAGCCTGGGCTGACACAGAGAAATGTGACCCAGACCAAACATTGAGGTTCAAAGACAACTATAGCAACATAAGTGATTAAGTACATTTTTTTTCTCCCAAGAATTGTGGAAACACAGGAGAGCACAATCATGCCCCAGAGACCAAGGAAGCCCAAGGTCTACATATAGATTTATAAGCAGCACAGAGGAGACAAAGAAGGTTTTTACAGGAATAGTCAGGAAGCTGTCAGATAGAATATACGAGGACCTTTGTGGATCCCGACCAGAAAGAAACTGTCATTTAACTGCTGAAAATTATAAATGAAATAAGAAAACAATTTAGTCTCTGGAAATTGTGTCCTAAAAGTATACAGCCAATAAAAATCAACTAAGTCTAATTAAGAGCACTATACTTGTTTGTCTTAACTCAGCGTGACAGTATTTCTGTTGCATATGGCTGTGGCGAAAGGGACAGTGCTCCCTTTCATGCCTGTTTTCCAGCTTATGGCTATGTCTTCACCCCAGGGAGAAGAAACCACCAGTACTTCTTCCAGCTCTGTCCTATAGAAGCTTTACTATTCCTGAGACAGGTGAAACTGAGGGTGCTGGCATTCTCATCTTATGTAGAAAAACTGTTGTTCAGAAGTGAAGACAAAGAAAGATATTCTCAGATAAATAAAATGGAAGAATTTATTTCTGGTAGACCAACCCTGCAAGGAATAGTAAAGAAAGTTCTTTAAGCTAAAAGTAGAATTGAAAACCCAGAAATGTTTTCATACATCTATAGCAAACTAAATTGCCACAAGGAAGTTAAGTCCTTTTGATGGAGAAGGAAAGCGCCAAGTAATAGTGTTGGCAAAACTGGATTTCCACAAGCGGGGAAATGAAGCAAGATCCATATCTTCCACCATACATTGAAAAAAAAAAAGGATCAGGACTTAAACATTAAAAAGCGCAATATTCTTACAAGACAGTTTAGGAGTAAAGTTATGGGACCAAGTTTCTTTCAATCATAGCTTACTGAAAAAAAATAATGTATTATCTGCAGAAAACGAATATCTGGAACATCAGAAAAATTAAACACTTATCTTCATAAAAAAGACTAAGGAAAAGTAAAAAAGATAATCTATGGACTGGAAAAATATCTTCAGGACAATATATCAGATAAAGTTTAATATCTAAAATACATATATGCATACATACGTGTGTATTTGTTTTTCAAATGACCAACAAAAGCTTGAAAAGATGCTCGTGATTTTAGCTATTAGAGAGATGGAAATCAAAGACACAGTGAGATACCATTTCACTCTCAGTAAGACAGATAGGAACCTGATAGGGCAGTGGTTAGGAGACTGACTGTTAGCCAAAATGTCAGCAGTGTGAATTCACCATGCTCTTATTAGAAACCCTATGAATAGTTTTACTTTGTCTTATAGGATTGCTGTGAGTCAGAACTGACTCAAAGGCAAAAGTTTTAACTTGGTTTTGTTTTGTTTTGTTTTGTTTGGATGATTAACATTAAAAAAGAGAAAAACAACATGTTGGCAAGCTTCAGGGAAATTGGAAGACTTACTGGTGGGAATACAAAATGGTGTAGCTGTTATGGAAAACAATGTAGCATTTCCTTATAAAAATAAAACTACCATAAAACCATAGCAAATCCTTTGCTATTAAGCTCATGTCTGTCACATAGAGACACTATAAGGCAGTGTATAACTGCTCTGTAATGTTTTTAAGGCTATAATCTTTACAGGGGAAGAATTCCATAGCTTTCTCCCTTGAAGTTACTTGTCAGTTTGAACTCTAAGTTTTTTGGTTAGCAGCCAAATTCTTTAACTACTGTACTACCAGGCCTTCTTAAAACTACCATATTACTTGTAATCCTACTGTTAGGAATATACCAAACAGACCTGAAAGAAATAATGTGAACAGACGTATATACATCAGTGTTCACTGAAGCACCGTTCACAACAGCCAAAATGTGGAAAAAGCCTAAAAGCTTGTTCATGAATGGGGATAAATGAAATGTGGTTCATATGTACAATGGAATACCGCTCAGCGAAAAAAAGAATGAACTCTTGACAACATGCTGCAACATGGATGGAGTGGAAGACATGCTGAGGGATGTAAATCAATCACAAAATGACAAACATTGGAAGACTTGATTAATATAAAGAACAAGCAAATATACAGATGCTGAAGTTTATTAGTGGTTATCAAGGATGGGAATGAGGGGGGAAAGGGGGCAATTTAGTATGCAACACTGAGATTCAGTGTATTATAATGGATAAGTGTCATTGATTAATGGTAGTTTTGCACAGCCAGTTAAGGTAAATGCTGTCAATAAGTTGTATTCATGTGAATCATTGAATTGGTTAAAAATAAATATATATTTACAACAATGACCCACCACTGCTGTTGAGTTGATTCCAATGCATAGAGACCCTATAGGACACAGTAGAACTGCTCCATAGAGTTTCCAAGGAGCATCCAGCAGATCTGAACTGCTGACCTTTCGGTTAGCAGACATAACAGTTAACCACTATACCACCAGCAACTCAGCTACTTATATATAACCAAACATTTCATGCAATTCAGTTCTTTGATTTAGAGTTTTAGGGTCATGGTTTCACTAACGTCTGACAAGTGGTTTCTATTCACCTGGAGTGACAAAGGAGGAAAAGAGTCAGATTGCAGAGGAGGAAGTGGAATGTTTGGCCAAGTACCTCTGTGAACAACTGCCCCTTTGCCATGAAAACACAAGAACTGGATACCATCAGGCTACCGTTACTGAACATTTTGATTCAAGATTCTATGGGAGAATCCTGATCACAAGGGGGAAAATGCAGAGCAAAATTTTATCTTTTCATTTGATCCAGACTTTGTGGAACCATAGAGATAGAGGCTGGATGAACACCTGAAATTATTGCCCTAAAATAGTCTTTAAACTTTAAAAAAAACAAAAAATATCTTCTGAAGTCTTCTTACAGTCAAACAAGAATTTATCTTAGCAAGAATGTCTGCCTTGAATTTTTAAGGCATGTCTATATGGATTTAAATTGACAATAGCAACTCAAAACATTAGATAAGAAATTTATGGAGGAAGTGAGTTTATGCTAACGTGGAAGAGTCAACTTAGACAAGGAAGGTGTTATGAATTGAATTGTATCACCCCAAAAAAGTGTGTCAAATTTGTTAGGCCATGTTTCCCAGTATTGCGTGATTGTCCATTTTTTTGTCATCTGCTGTGATTTTTCTATGTGTTGTAAATCCTACCTTTATGATGTCAATGAGGCAGGATTAGAATGAGACAGGACTCAATTTACATAATTAGATTGTATTTTGTGTCAATCTCTTTTAAGATATAAGAGACAGAAGTGAGGGGAGAAATATGAGGACCTAATTATCACAAAGTAGGGAAAGCCAGGAATGAATGCCCTTTGGACCTTAGGTCCCTGTTCTGAGAAGTTCCTAGACCAGAAGAAAATTGATGACAAAGACCTCTCTTCAGAGCTGACAGACAGACTAAGCCTTCCCATGGAATTGGCACCCTGAAATTGGACTTCTAGCCACCTAGACTGTAAGATAATAGACTTCTGCTTGTTAAAGTCATCTGCTTATGGTATTTCTGTTATAGCAGCATTAGATAACCAAGACTAAGAATGAGAATTGTTGCACAACTTGAAGAATGTAACCACTGTACCTGAATTGTGCATGCAGAAATTGTTGAATCACTGTGTGTTCTGCTTTGTATATGCTCAGCAATAAAATAAATTTAAAATATAATTTTTAAATGTTAAATAGGGAGTTATTATATAAGCCATTAATTCCACTCCTATATGTGTACACAAAATAAAAACTTGTTAAGTGCTATTAAGTCAGTTCTGACCCATAGAGACTCCATGTACAAGAGAACAAGACACTGCTTGGTCCTGCACCATTCTATCCCAGCATAGCTGATAAGAAAACATTCAGGAAATGTGTGCTGAATAAATAAACTAAGTCACATTTGATTTACTTGTTTTTCCATCTGGTCTGTCTTACTTATTAAGCTCCTTGGTACTAATGGCCTCTCATTAATCAAATTGTCCCAACTAGCTACAAGAATTGTGTCCATTTTCGATACTAATAAATTATTTGTTGAAGTAAAAACTTACTATATGTACCTATGTATGTGAATGATTCATAAATTAGTGAGAATATTATGAGTTGATTATTACTTTATTCTTCAAACCATCTCATCCATTGTAAAAGGTCTTGTTAAAGCAACCCTCTTCTTAAATGACAGTGGAATTAAAATCTGGCACAGGCACTTTAGGAGGCTGAGGGGATAACAAGAGGGAGGGAGGTGAAGAGGGAAGGAAAATAGATATGTTCGTACAATGCCTCAAGGAAAATCAAGGTGTGCCATTCTAGCACGTGATCAGGGGCCAGGAAGGTAACGATAATCAGCTATGAGATGAAGCTGGCTGTCCCAGGGGAGGACAGATGAAGGGCCAGTGTTTCACAACAAACCTTGTAGAAAATACTAGACTTTTTAAACTATGTGCATGAATAGTTTGGATAAAACTATGACGAAAAATGTAATTTACAGATTTAAATAAAGACTGGATAGCTACACACACACACACACACACACACACACACACACAAAAATCTTATCTGATGATTCTGATGATAGAACCCCCACCACAGATCATCAGCCACAACCTATAGGGGAATAGACAGATACATTTAATTAAGAGTGCAAAATAAAGCTGCTGTTTAATATTTCAGTCCTCTTTATGGAAACAACCTTTTTGCTTTTATTAATTTCAATAATTGTCTTGTTTGTAGTCCCTTTTGACAGGCCTTTCCCTCCTGCCAACTGCTTGTTAGGCATGGCCTCCATGCTAAGAATAGAAAGGTTCCCAGACAGCATAAGATGTATATTGACATCAAGCATCTTCTAAAAATATTGTTTCCCAGTGTCCACTGAATCATTCTTCTGGCAACCCTTGCTACTCAGTGTGTTTTGAAAAATAAAATAAAAGGCCATTATTGGCAGATGCTGTGCACACCTGAAGGATAAAAAGCTGGTTTGTTTTTCTTGTTGTTTGTATCAGTGATTTACCCTTTTTTTTTTAATTTATTTCTTTAGGTAACCTTTTTTCCCATTTAGCTAAGCAGGATGATAAAATTTGCCCATCAACCTATTCATGTTCTCTATGGTTTCTAAAGTCAAAGTCATAATGAATGACGAGAAACGTGAGTGCGTCATCAAGTCTCCCCCTGTATTTCAGCAAGCCGAGACACTTAAATTCTAGAATAATGGAGCATGTGTGTCAAAGGCTCTGTCTAATGGGGGCTGTCTGTGTGACCTTGGTGTGTCATGGTTTCCTTATCTATAAAATAAATGGTGACTATATATAATACACAGTCTTGTTTTGAGAATTCATTAAAATAAGAAATGCTTATAACATGTGGACATGCTCATGATCATTAGCTATTAAAGAAATTCAAATCAAAATGACAATGAGATATCACCTCACCCCAACAAGGTTGGCCATGACCCAAAAAACGCAAAACAGTAAATGCTGGAGAGGCTGTGGAGAGATTGGAACTCTCCTACACTGTTGGTGGGATTGCAAAATGGTGCAACCTCTTTGGAAAGCAATCTGGGACTACCTTAACCCAGTAATTCCACTGCTCCAAATACATCCTACAGAATCAAGGCCACTCACACCAACTGATATATGCACATGAATGTTCATTGCAGCACAGTCCACAATAGCAAAAGATGGAGTCAACCCAGATGCCCAACAGCAGAAGAACAGATAGGTAAATTATGGTATATATACTCAATGGAACACTATGCAATGACAAAGAGCAATGATGATAGCAGTAAACATCTTTTAACCTGGTTTCAACTGGAGGACATTGTGTTGAGTGAAAGTAGTCAGCAACAGAAGGACAAATATTGTATGAGACCCCTATGATAAGAACTTAAAAGCAGACTCATGCATAACAGAAAAGTCTCTTTCACGGCTGCAAGGGTAGAGAGGGTAGGGGGGTGAGTGGGGAGGGTTTAGACTAGATAGTTGTTAGAAATTTCATTGAGTGAAATTGGTGAAAGCACACATTAGAAAGAAGATCAATATTAACGGGACTTCAACACGACTTTTGTACTCCTCCCATGTTAACCCAACATTGCAAGGACAGAGAAGCTGGGGCAGGGGGGCCAGTTACCGTGCTTTCAGGGGAAATCGAGGCCAATTGACACAACTAGCATTTTGCTAATGAGGTCTCTCCACATTCCACATTGCGTGGCATCTGGGGTCTTAAAAGCTGCCAAGCTGCCATCTGAGGGTACAGCAAATCATCCCAAGTTAGCAAGAACAGATGATCACCAAGGTCCATAACGACATGGGAGAAAGAGAATCCAGAAGACAGAGAGACCCATGTGAGTGGATGTCTACATGACTGTGACCGAAAGAACCAGATGGTGCCCAGCTACCACCAGTGATAGCCACAATGGAGCTCACAAAGTTGAGTCTCACTGGCAACCCAAGTACAAATAGGAGAGCACCCTGAGATCTCCACTAAAAGACTGCAGTTGATGGTCCAGGGGCCTCGGAGTTCTCCTGGGAGCAGGGCCCCTGGCTCTGGTGCTGCCCCTGTCTGTAAATCATAATGGTCAACTTTTCAGACAGCAATGGATTGGACTTGGTGACGCAGAGTGCATCTATAGGAGTTTGACCTGTTGACCTCATACTGGAGGAAGGGGAATGGGTGGAGAGGAGAAGACAGGAGACTGTTGGAAAGATAAGACATTTATGGAGCAGAGAGGAAGAGTGTGCTGTCACCATGCAGGGAGAGCAGTGGAAGCTACATGTAGGTCAGTATGCAAATTTATATGGGAATGTACATTTTCATTCAATCATAATTAAAGATGCTTATAAAAGTAGTATAAAAAGTATTTTCTTAGTCATTTATCAATGTTATTTTGTTATTCATAGTAATTTCAAATAAATAAGAAAAAGCAACAACAATAACAAAATGAGAAAGAAGATATGTTCACAACAGTGTAAAAACAAATAAAATTAGAAGGAAGGGGAGGGAGGAAAGAAGGAATGAAGGCAAGTAGTGAAGCAGATACTGGATTAGTGGAAATCAATGGAGAAAAGCAGAACAAAACCAACCTAACAAAAACATAGAATAAAATTTCTACAACAGTGAAATAAATAAATAAAAATTAAAAAATGAGGCAAGAGTTAATCAAGACTAAAATCATACTGAGGAGCTTGAAGAGTATTTAAAGGACTGAGATAAAGTGAAAGAAATTTTTAAATGAGTTAGTATTTACCACGATACTCATGTTAGGAGTGTTCTTTAGGTTAAGAACAAGGGACCGAGATTAGATTCATTCTTGTTAAACTTTGTATTACATGCTCCTCTGAATATATGAGGTAGAAATAAGTTTAGACAGATTTAGACTTCCACTCAAATCTAGAGTGGAAGTGAGGAGGAGCTACAAACAAAATATAAATTAATCTTTTTTTTCTTCTTTTTTCCACTTCAGAAGCTCAGAAAATTAGGCACAATAGTAACTAGGATAGATACAGTCAATGTTCCCTAATGTTCATTGGTTTCTTACCTCTGAACACATGGTCATATGACTGGTTCTGGCTAAATGAAACATAAGAAAAAAAGCTACATGTCAGTTCCAGACTAAAACATTTACTCCTTTGTTTTTGACTCTTCAGCCCCTTCAATTCATGCTGTGGGGAATCTTGTGTAAGTAATCTGATATTCTAAGATGGTAATGCCTTTGTCAACCTGTATTCTTGAGAAGTTTTCATAAAAGGATTCACCATTAGCACCTAGCATGAAGAAGAAGTAATGTTTTGAATTAATTATGCTACTAAGAATTGCAGGTTTTATTTTGCTGCAGTATAATTTAGCCTAATCTGAGTAATACAAAAAATCTACCATCACATTTTAACTATCCAAAAATAAATATTCAGCTGTATCTAGTGGGAGGTCGAGATTTATTCCTAAAAAAATAATTGTTGCTGTGTGATAAATTTCCCTATCAAGTTGAGAAAAAGAGACTAATGAGAGAGAACATTAGTGGATCCATGGAGATATGGATAATGACAATTGTGGGGCCCATGAGTTTGTAAAATTCCTCTAGGGCATCCTCAGTGAGTTCCCCCTCCCTTATACAGACATATATATATACAGTATTTATGTTAAAATATCATTGAGCATATACACTTATTTAGCTTTCTCCATGGAATATTGCGCCTATGTGTCAAAACACACAAAATTGATCCCCTTTACTAAACAGTTTTCATTTTGGGTTTCCAAAAGTCAATGTTTCACAATCACAAAGCATAAGTGTACATGTTTCTGAAACCATTGACAGGCAGATTCTCTAATTCACTGTACATAAACTCAGACCATGGTACATTTTGTAAAAATGATCTTAACTGTAGGCCTCCCTGGATCTCCAGAAGAAACAAAGATAATTGAGACAATATAGGGGTAGAAGAAAAACATCAGGACTCCTCAAACAAACACAAAATACTCTTGGAAGATTGAGGGCATGGAGAACACAGGGCTCTCCTCCTTCAAGTACATTGCAGTAGAAAATAACAGCACATCTACAGCCTCACCATTTACCTGATAGTTACATGAATACAACTCTGTCCAACACACAAGCGGTGGGTGAAGGGGGGTGGAGAATAAAGCTGTTTACACAGATAACATAGTAGACTGAAAACAGCAGTACTCACCAGATTGTCACTCAAACATACAGAGAGCAATGATGCTCACATAAAAGTCAGCTGCTCACCTAGTCTTCTTTGAAAAATTCCAGTGTACACCCATATGCACAAATACCCACATAAAACCCAAAGTTCACTCAGAGAGGTGGGCAGTAGTGTACAAGTTGGAACCTTTATATGATACCCATAAAATCCAATTCCTCAAAAATCTAAGTTCCTAACATAAAACTAATCCATTATGTGAGCAAGGACTTCTTTATTTTCATCTTTGATCTGGTCACTCTTAAGGTCAACCTGGCTGTTCTTCGCATAGGCAATGACTCTCACACTGCTCTCTCCAAGTGTTCCTAGAAGTGCTAACCTAATGAAAACAGAATCTCAGTACACTGAAAACAGTTGAGCTGCTGGATTACTTAACAAAAGGTAAGAACCTCAACCTGTGGTGGAAGGAAAGTACTGACCACCTGGAGACTTAGTATTGACCAGCAGATGATGAAGGAGGTAAAATCAGAAATTTTAAAGACATAGGAGATTGTCCTAGAGCGCTTCTGTGCTGATTCTGCAAAAACCTCACCCGCACAGCCAAGATCTGAGGCCAAATGTGGGTACTGGGACTCTCCTTCTTGTTCAATGATATGTATCTATGGCTATAACTCTTCCCAAGAAGTAAATGAATGCTCAGACAGAAGAGGAAGGGGGCAGGGACAAACCTGATTTTGCATAGCTTCATGGAGGTATGTTGCTAGGAATTAAACATTCCCAAGCCCCCCAAATCAGTAACACTGTGGAAAACACTGGAAATTTTAGTTTTTTTGGTTTTGTCATGTTAGGCAGCTAAATACTTGGCCTAGCTTGATTTTCTTTTCTCACAGCCCACCCTCAAAACAGCAGTACTCTCTATGTCTCTGACTGCTGACCCTCAGTGAGTTTTAACTCTTTCCACTCACGGAAATAAGTTACTTTCTTGGTTAGACTTGTATTTTAATCACCCTACTAAAACACCTGTTTGTAAGTTTGTCCTGCTGTGATGATTTGCCTGTGGTTGTGATGCTGGAAGCAATGCCTCTGGTATTTCAAATACAAACAGTGTCACTCATGGTGGGTAGTTTTCAGAGGACCATCCAAACTAATACAGACTGGGAAAAAGGATCTGGTGATCTGCATTAGAAAAAGTTGGCCACTGAAAACTTTATAGACAGCAATGGAATACTGTGTAATACAGTACTAAACATTTAGTCCTTAAGGCTGGGAGCTAAAACCACAGCCACAAGTCAGCTCCAACTCAGATTGACTCTGTAAGACAGTACAGAGTTTCCAAGGAGTGCCTGGCAGATTAGAACTGCTGACCTTTTCATTAACAAACATAGCACTTACCCTCTGTGCCACAGCTAAAAAGTACTCACAGTGTGACTGGGAAATAACTGCTTGCTCTCACTGGAGTTGATCTTAATGACACAGATGAATTAAAGCTTTCAAGATCTTCATTTGCTGATGTGGCATGACTCCAAATGAGAGGAAACAGCTGCAAACATCTACTGATAATCAGAGTACAGGATGCATAAAACATGATTCAAGGAAAATTGGGAGTTGCTAAAAACGAAGTAAAACACTTTAAGATCAATGTCCTAGGATTTACTGAGCTGAAATAGACTAGAACTGTTCGTTTTGAATTAGAAAATCACATGGTCTACTATATCTGGAGTGACAAATGGAAGAGGACCACTTTCACATTTGTTTTAGTCAGCTAGTGCTGCTCTAACAGAAGTTAGAGTGGATAGCTTTTACAAAGGAAGATTTATTCTTACACAGTCTGGCCGGCTACAAGTCCAAATTCAGAATGTCTGCTCCAGGGGAAGGTTTTCCCCCTTGTCGGCTCTGGAAGAAAGTCTGGTATTGCATCAGTCTTTGTCCAGGGAACATCTTGGAGCAGGAACCTCAGGTCTGAAGGATGCGCTCTTCTCCCAGTGCTGCTTCTTGATGGTGTGAGGTTCCGAATTCTCTGCCTGATTCCCTTTCCTTTTACCTCTTGTAGGATGAAAGGATTAAGAGTCAGGCAAGACATACTCCAGGGAAACACCCTTTACAGTGCAGCAGGGAGGTGATGTTATAAAGGGATTTATACTCCCACGCTAACCTTTAACGTACAACACAGCAAAATCACAAAACTGAGGACAGGTGTAGAATACGGGGAATCATGGCCCGGCCACACGGCTACACGAATTTTAGGGGTGGGTACAATTCAATGCATGACAAAATTCATCCTCAAAAGCAGCGCTTCAAGATCTACCCTGAAATATAATGCTGTCAGTTATACAGTGATAGGTATATATATATGAGGTCTGCCAATTAAGTTCACAAACTCATCCTAGAAAAAGTGCTACAGACCTCACTGTTGAATATCACTGTAGTCACTTTTGCAGTACCCCCCTTAGAAAGCTATGCACTGATGCCGGTACCTACTCTACCCTTCAAATCAATTTTGGACCTCTTGTTTTGGAATGGCCATCAGGGCTGTCCTCATGTTACCCTTGATGTCATAAATGTCATCAAAATAGCTTCCTTTCAATATTTTCTTTGTCTTTAGGTAAAGAAAAAAGTAATTGTGGATCAGATCAGGGAGCAGGGAGGGTGTTCCAATAAAGTTGTTTGTTTCTAGACTAAAAACTCCCCACAGACAGCTATACAATTAAGTGTGCAAACTTGCCACCTCACCACCATGCACAGTGACCATTCCAGAAAGAATTCCAAAATTGTTTTGAAAGGTAGACTAGGCCCTGCCATCCATGCATAGTTTTCCCAGGGGAATACTTAGAAGGTGATCACAGTGAAATTCAGCAACGTAGTATGTAGCACTTAGAACAATTAAGTTTGCAGTTAATAGAATTATATTCAAACTTATTTGCCAATCAGAAATTGAAGATTTTTGATAACTTCTGCAGACTGAAATTGTTCAAACACGTAATTAAGATGCATGGATAATTCTGGTGATCGGAATGTAAAAGATGGAACAAAGCAGGATCAGTAGTCAGAAACTGTGGCCTTGGTAATGGATAGAACGCTAATAATCACATGATAGAATTTTGCAAGATCAATGAATTATTCATTAAAAATACTTTTTGTTAACAACATAAACAGCAGCTATACATGGGGACCACCCAAAATGGAATACATAAGAATAAAATCATTCGTGCACATCTGTCTGTTCATGTGACAACCTTTGTTTCTGAAGGATAAATTCTGAGCAGAGGAATTACAGGATCAAATGGTGTATCTATCTCCAGCTTTTTAAGGAAGCGCCAGAATGTTTTCCAAACAAGTTGTACCATTTTGCAATCCCACCAGCAGTGTAGGAGAGTTCTAATTTCTCCACAGCCTCTCCAGCATTTGTTGTCTTGCATTTTTTGGATCATGGCCAACCTTGTTGGGGTGAGATGGTATCTCATTGTTGTTTTGATTTGAATTTCTTTAATAGCTAATGATCATGTGCAATTCTACATGTGTTGTTCGGCTGCTTGGATATCCTTTTTAAAGAAACGTCTGTCCATCTCCTTTGCCCATTGCTTGACTGGATTATTTATCATTTTCTTGTTGATATTTTGTGACACCGCTGGCTTGGCTATAGATTGTGGAGATCAGACATTGGTCTGACACAGAGTTGCCAAATATGTTTTCCCATTCTGTAGGTGGTCTTTTAATTTTTTTGATGAAGTCTTTGGATGAGCAAAAGTGTTTGATTCTTAGTAGTTTCCATTTATCTATTTTCTCTTCTGTTGAATGCGCTTTGTCAGATTTGAAGTCAATTGTAGTTTTGAAGTCAATCTACACTGTGTATTAAAACTTCCACTGTTGATCCTATTTTATCTTGGATAAGCTTTATAGTTTTAAATTTTATATTTAGGTCTTTTTTCCAGTTTGAGTTGGTTTTTGTATAATGTGTGAGATGTGGGTCTTGTTTCAATTTTTTTGCAGATGGATATCCAGTTTTGCCAGCACCATTTGCTAAACAGACCTTTCTTACCCCAATTTAAAATCGTGCAGACTTTGTCAAATATCAACTGTTCATAGGAGGATGGTGGCATCTCTGGGGTCTCAACTGTATCCAATTGCTCTATATGTCTCTTTTTGTACCAGTACCAGGCTGTTTTGACTACTGTGGCAGTGTAATAAGTTCTAAAGTCAGGTAGTGAGAGGCCTCCTAGTATATTCTTCTTCTTCAGTAGTGCTTTACTTATCCAAGGTTTCTTCCCTTTCCATACAAAATTGATGATTTGTTTCTCCATCTCATTAAAAAATGTTGCTGGAATTAGTATTGGGATTGCGTTACAAACGTCGATTGCTTTGAGCAAAATACACATTTTCACAACTTTGAGTCTTCCAATCCATGAGCATGGTAGAATACTCCATCTATGTAAGTCTCTCTTAGTTTCTTGTAGTAAAGTCTTGTAGTTCTCTTTTTAAAGATCTCTTATTTCTCTAGTTTAAATTTATTCCTAGGTATTTTATCTTCTTGGGGGCTATACTAAATGGAATTGAATTGGTGATTTCTTCTTTAATAATCTTACTATTGGTAGAAAGGAATCCTATTGATTTACTTATGTTTGTCTTATATCCTGCTACTTTGCTAAACTCCTCTATTAGTTCCGATAGTTTACTTATGGATTCCTTTGGATTCTCTGTATAAACAATGATATCATCTGCAAATGGGGAGATTTTTACTTCTTCATTGCCAATACAGATGTCCTTTATTTCTTTGTCTTGTCTAATTGCTCTGGCTAGAACTTCTAGCACAATGTTGAACAGTAGTGGTGAGAGTGGGCATCCTCATCTAGTGCCCATTCTCAAAGGGAATTCTTTCACTCTTTCACCATTCAGGATGATGAAGGCAGTTGGCTTTGCATAGATGCTACTGATTGCACTGAGTATTTTCCCCTCTATTCCTATTTTTCTGAGAGTGTTAAGCATGAATGTGTTTGAACTTTGTCAAATGCCTTTTCTGCATCAATTGACAAAATCAGGTGATTCTTATCTTTTGTGTTATTAATGTGGTTGATTGCATTAATTGTTTTTCTGATGTTGAACCAGTCTTGCAATCCCTGGAATGAAACCAATTTGATCATGATGAATGATTTTTTTTTATATGCTATTGAATTGTATCAACTAGAATTTTTTTTGAAGATTTTTGCATCTATGTTCATGAGTGATACGGGTCTGCATTTTTTTTTTTTTCTTTTTTGGTGGGATCTTGCCCTGACTTTGGTATCAGGGTTATGCCGGCTTCATAGAATGAATTTGGGAGTATACTATCCCTTTCTATGGTGTGAAATAGCCTCAATAGTATCAGAGTTAACTCTTCTCTAAAAGTTTCATAGAATTCTCCAGTGAAGCCATCTGGGCCAGGACTTTTTTTGTTTGGTAGATTTTTGATGACGTTTTCTGTCTCTTCCTTTGTGATAGATTTATTAAATTGATCTAATTCTCCTTGTGAACATCTGTTGCAGAGCAGTCCACAATAGCAAAAAGTTGGAACCAACCCCAATGCCCATCAACAGATGAATGGATGAGCAAACTATGGTACATATACTCAATGGAACACTATGCTGTGACAAAAAACAATGACAATTTTAGAAAACAGCTCATAACATGGTCTCATTTGGAAGACATCATGCTGAGTGAAATCATTCAGAGTCAAAAGGACAAGTTTTGTATGAAACCCCTGTTATAAGGACTTAACAAGAGAATTATCCACAGAAGAAAGTGACTGTGTTGGCTGCATGGGTGGGTGGGGGCTGATGGTTTATCATAGATGAGATAACTGAAGAATGTTAGAAATTTTATTCTCTTACCATAATTAATAAAAAATAAAAAAGTTAAAAAAGAATAAAATCAACAACGTCTGAGGAAAGAGATGATGAAGAAGCTCAATATCACCAGTCAAAATAAGTTCAAGGGGCCAAGTATGGAACAGACTATCATTTGTTCATATGTGAGTTGAAGTTGATGCTACTGAAAACTAAAACAAGTCAAGGAGATCCAAGGTGTGACTGTGAGCAAATTTAACCTAAATTTAGAGATCATTTTAAGAATTTGATGTATTGAACACTGATAACCAAAAATAAGACAAATTGTGAAATCACAGCAATTATACCATACAAGAAAGCACAAATTCGTTAAAAAGACAGAATAGGCCAAAATAGATGTCAGAAGATACTGAAACATGGTATTGAATGCCAAGTAGCTAATCAAGTGGCAAAAATGGTGAAGTAGAAGAGCTTGACAGATGATTTCAAAGGGAGACTTTAAAAGACAAAGGATTATAATGAAATACACCAAGACCTGAAGTTACAAAACTAAATGAGAAGAATACATTCAGCATTTCTCAAGCTGAAAGAACTGAAGAAAAAAAAATTAAAGACTTAAGTTGCAATATGGAGGGATTTTATGGCTTAAGTATTGAACAACACAAGAAGTTTCAAAAGAAGATGGAATGAATACATAGAGTCATTGTACCAAATAACTGGTTGATATTCAACCATTTCAGGAGGTAATGTAAAATAAAGAATTAATGGAACTGAAGAAGTTCAAGCCGCATTGAAGGAAGTGATGTAAAATAAGCTTCCAGGAACTGACAGAATACCAACTGAGACATTTCAACAAATTAATGAAACACTGAAGTGGTCCTTGTCTATGCCACGAAACTTGGCACCTGATCTTATCAATCGATGCAGAAAAGGCCTTTGACATAGTTCAACATATATTAGTGCTAAAAACTCTCTAGCAGAATAGGAGTAGAAAGCAAATTCCTCAATGCAATAAGAGCCATCTACACAAAGCCAACCACCTACATCATCTGAAGGGAGAGAGACTGAAAGAATTTCCCTTGAGAACAGGAACCAGACAAAGATGCCCACTCTCACCTCTCTTATTCAACACTGTACTAGAATTCCTGGCCAGAGGAATTAGATCAGACAAAAAAATAAAGGGCGTACTCATCAACAAAGAAGTAAAAATCTCTCTATTTGTAGATGATATGATTGTGTACACTGAGAATTCTGTGTACAAGAATCCATAAGTAAACTACTGAAACTAATAGAAGAGTTCAGCAAAGTATCAGGATGCAAGATAAACATAAACAAATCAATAGGATTCCTTTATACCTACAATGAGATCATTAATGAAGAAGTCACCCAATCAATGCCATTTACTATGGCCCCCAAGAATATAAACTAGCTGGGAATAAGTCTAACTAGAGAAATAAGAGACATATACAAAGAGAACTACAAGACCTTACTGCAAGAAACTAAGAGAATTATATAAATGGAGAAATATACCCTGCTCATGGATAGGAAGACTTAACACTGTGAAAATGTCTGTTTTACCGAAAGCACCCTACATGTGCAATGCAATCTCAATACGAATTCCAGTGACATTTTTCAATGAGATGGAGAAACAAATCACCAACTTTGTAATGGGAAGAAACCCCAGATAAGTAAAACACTACAGAAGAATACACAAGAAGGTCTCTCAGTACCCAACTTTAGAATGTGTTAGGACTGCCACAGTAGTCAAAAATGTCTGGTACTATAAAAACAGATATATAGACTGATGGGCTAGAGTTGAGACCCCAGAGATGCCACCATCCTCTTATGAACAGTTGATATTCAACAAATCCACTAAAATTGTAAACTGATATTAAAAACAGTCTCTTTACCAAATGGTGCTGGCAAAATTGGATATCCATCTACAAAAAATTGAAACAAGACCCATATCTCATATTTTAAACAAAAACCAACTCGAATTGGATAAAAGACCTAGATATCAAACCTCAAACGATAAAGATCGTCCAAGAAAAAGAAACAAGATCAACAATAGAAGTTTTAATACACAACATAGACAGACTTTGTGATCTGACAAACAATACATGATCAAGAGAAGAGTAAATAGATAAACAGGAACAGCTAACAAACACTTTGGCTCATCCAAAGACTTTATTAAAATAATTAAAAGACCTCCTATAGAATGGGAAAAAAATATTTGGCAACTATATGTCAGAACAACATCTGATCTCTATAATCTACAAGGTACTGCAAAATATCAAAGAGAAAAGGATAAATAACAAAAGTAAAAATTGGGCAAAAGAAATAGACAGACACCTCACTAAAGAGGATATGCAGACAGCCAAACACACATGAGGAGATGCTCACAATCATTACTTATTAAAGAAATCCAAATCAAAAGGACGATGAGATAACATCTCACCCCAACAATGCTGGCCATGATCCAAAAGTCACAAAACAACTAATGCTGGAGAGGCTGTGGAGAAATTGGAACTCACCTACACTGCCAGTGGGATTGCAAAATGGTACAACCTCTTTGAAAACCAATCTGGTGCTTCCTTATAAAGCTGGAAATAGACATGCCATTTGACCCAGTAATCCCACTGCTTGGAATATATCCTACAGAAGTAAGGACAATCACATGAACAGATACATGCACATGAATGTTTATGGTAGCCCAGTCCACAATAGCAAAATGATGGAATCAACCCAGATGCCCAACAACAGATGAATGGGTAGGTAAACTATAATATATATACTCAATGGAACACTATGTAATGATAAAGAACAAGGATGATTTCAGGAAGCATCTCATAACCTGGTTTCAATTAGAAGACATTATGTTGAGTGAAATCAGTCAGCAGCACAAGGAAAATTATTGTATGAGACCTCTACTATAAGGACTCGAAAACAGACTCATGTACAGAAGACAAGACTCTCTGACAGCTGCAAGGGAAGGGAGGCAGGGAGGGAGAAGGTTAGTCACAGATTAGATAGTTGATAGAAATTTGGTAGGGTGAAATCAGTGACGACACACATTAGAAAGATCAGTTTAACTGGATTTCAACATAACCTGGAAACTCTTCCAATCTTAACCCAATATTGTAAGGATAGAGTAGCAGGGGCAAGGGTCCTAGGATCCTGCTACTAGGGGACACATCAAGGGCCAAGTGGCATAACAAGCCTATTGCAAAGAGTCTTCTGCAACCCATACTGGTGAGTGGCATCTGGGGTCTTAGAAGCTGGCAAGCTGCTATATGAGGTATCCTGAGTGGTCCCAACTCACCGGAACAGATGGTCACCAAGAACAACAATGACGTGAGGGAAAAAGAACCCAGAAGACAGACCCATGTGAATGACTGACTACATCAAAATGAGATCAGAAGAACCAGATGGTGCCCAGTGACTACCCATGTCAGTGGTGATGAGGCTCACAATGTTGAGTCCTAGAGGCAACATTAGAAAAAAAAGAGATACACCTTAAGAATTTCAATAAAAGACCATAATTGATGGTCCGAAGTCCCAGGGATTCCCCTGGGAGCATGGCCCCAGACGTGATGCTGCCTTTCATTGTAAATCATTACTGAGGTCAACTCTTTGGACAGGAATGTATTGGACTTGGGGGCACAGAGTGATCATATCGTGTGTGCACTTTATGGCTCTATGCATCTGTAGGATAACATCCTATGGGCCTATTAGTAGACGAGAGTGGGGAGTGTAGAAAGGAGGGGACAGGAGATTGTTAAGGGACATGACACATGTGGAACAGAAAGTAGGAGTGTGCTGTCACAGGGCAAGGAGAACAGAAGGAGCAGTAGATAGGCAGGCATGCAAATTTAAACTGGGCTGTACACTTTCACTCAATCAGAATACAAAAATAAATAAATAAATAGAAAATGAGACTGGCAATTTCACAACAGATTCAAACAAAATTAAAAGATCATAACAGAATATTAAGACAAATTGTACTCTAATGGATTTAAAATATACCAGAAATGGACATATTTCTAGAATCACAGTACCTACCAATACTATCACAAATGGAAGCAGAACAGCTTAAAAAACCCAGCACAAAAGTACAGATTGAAAAAAGTAATCAAAAAGCTACCAACCAAAAAAATCCTAGCCCAGGCAGCTTCATTGGAGAGTTCTAGTAAACTTTTAGAGAGCAGTTTACACCAGTTAAGGTATTTTACAGCATCGAAAAGGGTAGAACACTCCCAAATGCATTCTATAAAGCCAGCATAACCCTGATACAAAAAATTAGGTAAAGACAGCACAAAAAGGAAAATTACAGACCAATACCACTCATGAACTTAGATGCAAAAATCCTAAGGAAGCTTCTAGTAAATAGAACATTATTTCAGAAAAATAATTTACCATGGCCAAATAGTGTTGATACAAGGGATGCAGGGATAGTTCAACACTAGAAAAACAATTAACATAGTCAAATACACAAATAAAAGAAAAGAATAACACGATTTCAGCAACTGACCCCAAAAGGCCTTTGACAAAGTCCAACACCCAATTCATGTTACGAACTCTCAGCAAAACAAGAATAGCAGGGAAATTCCTTTACAAAATAAGGGGCATCTAAGCAAAGCCAAGAGCCAACACTATCCTGAATGGAAAGAGAATGAAAGAATTCTCCCCGAGAATGGGAATCAGACAAAGATACTCATTGTCACCCCTTTTGTTCATCATTGTGCTATAAGTTTCAGCCAGAGCAATCAGATAAGATAAAGAAATAAAGGGAATTGTACTGGTAAAGAAGAAGTAAAAGTATCTCCAGTTGCAGATGATATAATCTTACATGCAGAAAACCTTAAAGAATCAATAAGTAAACTACTGGAATTAATACAAGAGTTCAGCCAAGTATCGAGACATAAGATAAACGTAAATAAATCAGTAGGATTCCTTTACACCAATGGAGACCATCAAAAAGGAAATCATCAAATCAATGCCATTTATCATAGCCCCTAAGAGGATAAAATACCTAAGAATAAATCTAACCAGGGATGTAAAAGACCTATACAAAGAAAATTGCAAGACCATACCGTAAGACACTAAAAGAGATTTATGTAAGTGGAGAAACCTACCTTGCACATGGATAGGAAGACTTAACACTCTGAAAATGTCTATTGTTCTCAAAGTGATATATATATATGCAATGCAATCCCAATACAAATTCCAGTGTCTTTTTTTAATGAGATAGAGAAACAAATCACCATCTTCATTTGGAAAGGGACGAAGCCGTGGATAAATACAATTGAACAAGAGAAACACAGCAGGAGGCCCCACATTACTTGACCTCAGAACCTGTTACTTTACCACGGTGGTCAAAACAGCCTGGTATCAGCCAAATAGACGTATAGATCAAAGGAAAAGAATAGACAATCCAGAAATAATACCATCCCTCCTATAAACAGCTAATATTTGACAAAGGCCCAAAGGCTGGGGAAAAAACAGTCTCTTGAACAAATGATACTTTCAAAGGTACATCCATATGCAAAAAACTGAAACAAGACCCACATTTCACACCTTATGCAAAAACTAAAAATGCATCAAATTTCTAAATATCAAGTCTAAAACAATAAAAATTATGAAAGAAAAAACAGGGATGACACTAGAAGCTCTAATACACAGCTTAAAAAGACTACAAAATGTTACCAACGGTATAAACAGCAGGAAAGAGATCACTGGGAACTAATGAAAATCAAATATTTATACTCATCCAAAGACTTTATCAAGAGAGTTTAAAGACTGCTTACAGACTGGGAAAATATATTTGGCATTCATGTATCTGATCAATGTCCAATTTCCATAATCTACAAGGTACTGGAAAATGTCAACAAGAAAAAGACAACTAAATTAAACAATGGGCAAAGAATACGAATAGGCGTTTCTCCAAAGAAGACATCCAAGTAACCAAAAGACTCATGATCTTTGGCCATTAAAGAAATCCAAATGAAAACATAATGAGATATCATCTCACCCCAGCAAGGCTGGCCACCAATCCAAAAAACAAAAATCAACAAATGTTGGGCAGGCTATGGAGAGATCAGAATTTTTCTACACTGCTGGTGAGAATGTAGAATGATACAAACTCTCTGGAAAGCAATTTGGTACTTTCTTAAAAAGTTAGAAATATGAATACCGCGTCATCTGGGAATCTTGATGCTTGTAATACATCCCAGAGAAGGGCTGTCACATGAACAGATATACTCACATGAATGTTTATTGTGGCACTGGCCATGATAGCAAAGAGATGAAATCAACCTAGGTGCCCATCAACAGAAGAATAGACAAAGAAAGTATGGTGCATTTATATAATGGGACACTATGCAATGATAAAGAATAATGATGATTTTAGGAAATACCTCATAACCTGGAATTAACTGGAAGACATCATGCTGAGTGAAATGAGTCATCTGCAAAAGGATGAGTATTTTATGAGACCACTATTATAAGGATTTAAGATAAGGCTTATGCACATAAGAAGATATACTCTTTAATGGCTACAAGGGTGAGGAAGGAGGGAGAGGGTTATTTATATATTAGATAGTTGATAGGAATTCTGTTAGGTGAAGGGAATGACAGCATACAATAGAAAGCAGATCATCTCAACTGGTACACCATAAGCTAAAACGTTTTCTAAGTACAATACAATATTTTAAAGGATAGAGTAGCAGGGTGTAGGGGCATGTGGAGCATGGTTTCAGGGAGCATTGAGATCATTTCACATAACTAGTTTTTTCCCAAGAGATTGTTCCACCATCCCATATTGATGAGTGGCACCTGGCATCTTAAAAGCCAGCAAGCTGCCATCTCAGGAACATCAATTATTCCCAATCCATATATGGCACATAAAAATGAAGAACATCAAAGACAGAAGCCAAGAATACAGAAGGGTCCATGTAATTGTGAGATTCCATTAGCATGTAACCAGAAGAACTAGATGGTGATGTGTTGCCACCAGACTGCCCTGACAGGAAACACAGTGTAGAGTCCCCAATGTAGCATGATAAAAAGGGGTGTACAAATTTTGAACCCTATTAAAAGACCAGACTTGATCATCCAACAACCTTGAGGGTCCCCTGAGAAGATGATCCCTGGACTTGCTGCTAGCCCACGTCTGAGACCAGTACTGAAGCCATTACTTCAGACAAAGATTGGACTGGACTAAAGGACACAGAATTATGCAGATGGTATGTGTACTCTATGGTTTAATATACATATGAGGCTGTCCATCTGTTTTCCTTTTACAGGGGAGAGGAAAGGACAAATGTTGACTGAATGGATCCTGGAAGCACAGAGTGGAAAGGAAGAGTATTCTGTCACAGGGTGAAAAGAGTAGATGGAGTTGCATAGAGGCAGGTTCTCAGGGTTTTATATGGCAAACTGACTTGGTTTGTAAACTTCCACCTACTCACGGTACAATTCAAAGCCATTTGACTTCCTCTTTGTTTTACCAAGTATCAAGGCAGCCTATCATGCTGGTTTTGCAAAACATTTTGTTACATAACTAATATTGGCTTTCTACCATGAAAATGTAACTCCTCTAATTTTAGATGGACGTAAAGTAGGAGATACTGAATATGTCTTGGAAAAAAGTGTTTATACTAACTGTACCTTTATACAATGCATAAAATTTAAAAGATAGCATGAAAGTGGCCATCTTTTAGAATAGCAATCACCATGAATTGAAAATGATTTATCTCATCCCCAGGTTTTATTAAGTTGCCGAAGTTTTCAAATAAGAAGTCAAGTATTCCTTCTTTGTTTACTCTCAGTTTTGACAAATGACGACAAAAGCATAATATTCTTAATAAATAAAGACTGTCTGCCAATCCTCAAGAAAACCATTAAGACTTCAACATATATACATTAATGTATACATTACTTTGCTAGACTCACAAGTAGCTAATGAGAAATAAACAGAAGTCACTTGCTGGAACTTGAAGTTGGTTTTAAGAATGGAACAGACTAACTGCCCTCCATATCTCCCCCTTCCATCTTTCTCTTTTCTAGAATCGAAATGAAATGTTTCTAGGGTCAGGCACCATGTTGTGACCAACTGAGAAAGTGCTGTATGGTAAATCCAGCTGATCAAGAAAATGAAAGTAAGACAGTCCTTGAAAACATCTACAATCCCTATAAACCCAAAACTCACTGCTCTCAAGTTAATTTCAAATCATAAAGACTACATAGGGAAGACTAGATCTGTTCTGTAAAGTTTCCAGGAAGTGCCTGGAAGATGTGAACTGCCAGCCTTTTAGTTAGCAGTCATAACACTTGACCACTATACCACTAGGGTTTCCATTATCCATATAACGTCCCTGATTTACTTATCCCCAGATTTCTGGGGGGGCAGAGGCAAACTAAGAACAAGTCTTCTTATATCCCTCTGGAAACCAAGACCTGAATTGATAATCAAACGGAGTCTTCTGGTCACCTAATGAGCCCCAGGACACAACACATGGCTGTTAATTTGGAATTCATACCACTGAACAAAAAACCACCTCTCTTTCACTGACTCCTGTTCCTGGCTAGCCCTGACTCTCACAGACTGAAGGTAACACACCATTGTGAATTTTTTTCTCTGCCTTGGCCAGCAGGAGGAGCTGGGTCTTGCCTAGTGGCTAGTCTCAGATGCACTGCTGGTGGGATAGGCAGGCGAAATTGCCGTATTTTGAGAGGCAGGCTTAGGACTCTGTACACCTAGCCAACTCGGGCCTCTCTTTTTGTCTCAGCCACAGCGTGGTTAGTACAGAACCGTGGGGCCCATGTGCAGGACACCATGTTGGATACGGAGATTTTAGCAGGACCTAATTCTTAGCCTAGGAGCCAGCGCCTGCAAACAGGACAGTGTTTCTCTGACAGAAAAGCAGTCGTTTACACAGTGTTGCCTACGGTGGGGAACCGGCAACAAAGGCTGAGGACTCACTACGTCTCGGCACCTTTAGCCCCTCTATCTGCCGACCTCTTGGAGGGTGCCATCTTAGATATGGTGGCCACAGCTGGATCTAATTCTTAGATTGGGAGCCAGAGCCTGCCCACAGGAGAGCACTTTTCTACCAGAAAAGCAGTAGCTGACACAGTGTCACGTAAGGCTGGGCCCTGTCAGCAGAGGCCAACAGGGCAGTAGCACTGCTGTAATTTGAACTAGTTTGTATCATCTGGGGTTGGATATAGAGGAGCTCACTTTGCCAGTTAGGAAGAGGGACCTCTACACCTGAAAACCTGACTGACTTGGAAAGTGGTCAGCTACCTTTTGCTTTACATTTTAAGACAACCTAGAGAAACATCAGCAGTCCATCCTCATAGTATCTCCCCCAACCTCTACTTACTCACATGAAACCTGAAAAGCAACAGACACTGTGGCAAACAAGAAATCACCCATGGCTTCAGAAGGCTCTGAAACAAAACAACCAAGGAGTTTTCCCAATGAAGAAACTTTACCGAAATCATCGGAAGATGAATAAAAAAGGGTTATATACAGAGCCTTTCTAGACCTTATACAAAATGCAGCACAACAAATAAAAAATTAAGCAAGCTGTTTGATCTGAAGGAACACCAGTACTCTGAAATCCAACAGATCAAGAACAAAGTCAAAGACATAGAAACTTTCATTCAAAGCCAAGAAAACAGAATGGAACAAATGGAAAAAAGAATTTCTGACTTGGAAGACAGAGCTACTGACGCCAAAGTCTATGAGCAGAAATCAGAAAAAGGAAAGAAGAAAAATGAAGAAGCACTAAAAAGCATGTGGGACTCTATTAAGAGGAACAACCTTCAATTAATTGGAGTCCCTGAACAGGATGAGACGCCTGAGAACACAGAGAGTATTGTTGCTGAACTGCTGACAGAAAACTTCCCAAAAATCATGAAGGAAGAAAATATAGATATCGCAGATGCATATGGTATGCCACCCAATATAGATCTCAAAAGAAAGAGTCCAAGACATATTATAATCAAGCTTAACAAAATGAAATATAAGCAGCAACTCTTAAAGGCAGAAAGACTCAAGGCAAAGCTAACATTCAGAGGGAAACCCTGTAAGCTTTCACCAGATTTCTCAGCAGAAACCATGTTGGCATGGAGACAGTGGCATGACACATTCAAAGCCTTGAAAGAGAAGAACTTCCAACCAAGAATTATATATCCTGCAAAACTATCTTTCAAATATGAAAATGAAATTAAGACATTCCCAGATAAACAGAAACTCAGAGACTTTGTAAAAACCAAACCGAAACTACAAGAAATACTGAAAGAAGTTCTCGGCTTTGGCTTAGAAGAACAAAACCACTAACTTTATATTTTAGAATGGCACATCATCCAGAATTCTACTCAGTCAGGGAAGGCTCCAAACTCAATCACAGCTGAAAGAAACAATCCAGTGATTATCATGAAAACTATGGTGCCATCATACTAAAAAGAGGGATGCACTATAGTCATTATAGTCCTTCCAGATGGAAGGACTAATTTTAATTACTACCAGTCTTGTCAACTTCCTCTCCATTTGGAAGGACTATAACGACTATAGTACATTCCTCTTTTTAGTATGATGGCACCATAGTTTTCATGATAATCACTGGATTGCTTCTTTCAGCTGTGATTGAGTTTGGAGCCTTCCCTAACTGAGTAGAATTCTGGATGGCGTGCCGTTCTAAAATATAAAGTTAGTGGTTTTGTTCTTCTAAAAAAAATCAGTAAAGATACAGAAGACCTCATTGTGACAATGAACCAACTAAACCTCATCTATATATACAGAACTTTCTACCCAGATTTCTAATTTAGTGACAATAACAACTCGGATTCTTACTGTTGATGCCAATTTTGGTCATGTCTTCTGTTACCTATAGACAAATATTTTCCTAACTAACAAAAACTACCATGTTACACACAGTGTTCCAAACGATTTAACATATATTCACATTTAACTTGTAAAACTAGCCTAAGAGATGGGACTATTAATCCTACTTAATAGGAGGAAGAAGCTGAGATACAAGTGAGGCTAAGGTGACATTCATTCTGGGCTCTGTTCTGAAACAGTCACTTTTCTCCCTAGGGTGGATTGCCAGAATGGATCAGTTTTGTGTTTCTATGTACTTTCTTCCTCATAGCTCACCAAAGAAGCTGGTCCATAAATTTCCGATCTTCTCTTATTTCAGTCAGCATCACATAATTCAGAAAACTTCTATGCCATGTGTCAAATCCATTTACTGATATTTACAATTTGTATAATTTAGGGACACAGGATTAAATGTCTCCCAGCCTGTGCTACTTTAAAGGGTTGTCACAGGATTGAATCAGTTAATGCACTTACAGGTCCTGGCATGTCTTAACAGCTATCAGTTAGATAGAGCATATCCACGTGCCAGGCACAGCTTTAAAAGCTTTCCACAGATTCATTTAATCCTTATAACAACCGTACAGTGTAAGTTCTAAATTTACATATAAAAAACAAAATCAAATAGGGAAAGTATAAGTACTTGCCTGCAGTTGTTTTGACAGTAACAGAATAAGCATTTCAGCCTCAGCTCCAGAATCCATGCCATACAAGCTCCACTCCCTATACCATCCCAGTTATTCTCTTCTCATAGCCTCACCCTCCATTCCATTCCTCCAAATGGATGACCAGACATCAGTTAAGGACCACATCGCCTCTCTGTCCCAGTAGATACTCCTGTACAAGTCATTGACTGTTCACTGTTTACATGATCTACAGTCAGTTTGTCTAATGAGTAAGGTAAGCATGGGGCTACTTGTACTTACTTTCTAATCTTTAGTGAACAATTTCACATTTTTTTCACCACATCAAAGTTGCTACTTCTCGATATGGCTGGCATCTCTCTCCCCCTCCAAATCCACAGCACCTTCCTACAGAATCAAAGTCTCTTCAAATTTACAATTTCTGACAGGGGCAGATGACTCAATAAATAAACTTGTGTAAACTCAGGACTACCTTGCATATTGAATGATCTATTCCAGCGCTCACCCCTGACCTGTTCCACACATGCCTGACAGAGCGTCTCTGCCAGAGCTAAGCCACACAACTCATAGTCTGCACAACCCTGCTCTAATCATGCTCCTAGTTACATCCCTCATTGAATATATGAAGTCAAATGTATAATTACCCAGTCCTATCAAGGATTCTTATCAGAAGAAAGAAGTTCAGCTGAGAATCTCATGATTTTCCAACCAAACATCTGATTACAAGGCCTTGGACACAGCTGATTTACCACAAAGCAACCCGTCTTATTATGAGTTTTTGAGGAACGCACTGGTGAATCTAAGGCTTTGGACATTCTTATCATTGGACCTGTTCTGTCACTTACAATTTCATACCAGTTATTGACAACCTATTCTTGTAAGCTCGCTAAAGGTAAGCCTTATCTAGCATGGGAGGCGTTCAAGAAAAGAATTAGAAAAGCAGTTAGAAAGCATGTATTCAAACCCAATCTATGAACTCTGCAAGGCTATTTCCACGGACAGTTTTAGAGGTTAAAGTCTCTCCATCTATTGAACAAAGATAACCCTTATCATTTTTTCCTTAATTACATTTTTTTAAATTTCCACGAATAGAATATTCACTGAAATGAAAAAAATAATTAGGAAATACAAAGAAAAAATGTCAACAGCAATTCCCTCCTTCTTTTTTTATTTTATTTTATTTTTTTTATTAAATAAAAAAAATGAAAGTGTACATGCTCTGTGCTTACAATACTGGGTTAAGAGAGGAGGAGTACACAACTTGTGTCAAAGTCCCGTTAATATTGATCTTCTTACTAATGCGTATTGTCACCAATTTCACCCAACCCAATTTCTAACAATTAACTAATCTAAACCCTCGCCCCTTGCCTTCACACCCTCCCACCTTCCCCACCCTTATAGCTGTCAAAGAGTCTTTTCTATTATGTATGAGTATGCTTTTAAGTTTTTATCATAGTGGTCTCATATAATAATTGTCCTTCTGTCGCTGACTAGTTTCATTCAACGTAATGTCCTCCAGTTGAGAGCAAATTGAGAGACGTTTCCTGCTTTCATCGTTGTTCTTTATCAGTGTATAGTGCTCCATGGAGTGTATATACCAAAGTTTACCCATCCATTCTTCTGTTGTTGGGCATCTGGGTCGATTCCAACTTTTTGCTATCGTGGACTGTGCTGCAATGAACATTCGTGTGCATGTATCAATTGGTGTGAGTGGCCTTGATTTTGTAGGATATATTCCAAGCAGAGGAATTACTGGGTCAAATGGTATATCTATATCCATTATTTTAAGGAAACGCCAAATTGCTTTCCAAAGAGGTTGCACCATTCTGCCATCCCACCAACAGTGAAGGAGAGTTTCAATCTCTTCACAGCCTCTCCAACATTTATTGTTTTGCATTTTTTGGATCATGGCCAATCTTGTTGGTGTGAAGTGGGTATCTCATTGTCGTTTTGATTTGAATTTAATAATTAATGATCGTGAACATGCCTGCATGTGATTTTTGGCTGGCTGAATCTCCTCTTTAGAGAAATGTCTGTCCATCTCCTTTGCCCATCGCTTAATTGGGTGACTTGTCTTTTTCTTATTGATATTTTGTAGAACCTTATAGATTACGGAGATCAGGTGTTGGTATGACATAGAGTTGCCAAATATTTTTTCCCATTCTGTAGGTGGTCTTTTAATTCTTTTGATGAAGTCTTTGGATGAGCAGAAGTGTTTGATTCTTCTCAATTCCCATTTATCTATTTTCTCTTCTGATGAATGTGCTTTGTCAGATTTTGAAGTCTGTCTATATTGTGTATTAAAACGTCCATTGTTGACCCTATTTTATCTTGAATGAGCTTCATCGCTATAGCTTTTATATTCAGGTCTTTTATCCAATTTGAGCTGATTTTTGTATAAGGTGTGAGATACGGGTCTTGCTTCAATTTTTTGCAGATGGATATCCAATTATGCCAGCACCATTTGTTAAAGAGACTGTTCTTACCCCAGTTCAAAATCTTCGGACCTTTGTCAAACATCAGCTGTTCATAAGAGGATGATGCCATCTCTGGGGTTGCTCTAATCTTTATAATCTGTTTTCTTCTAGCACCTGACGGGTTTCTTTGTTTCTCTCTTTTTACTTGTTCAAGCTGTGAGGTTAATGCTTTAATTTGTGCTCTCTCTTCTTTATGGAAGTGTGCATTTATAGAGATAAACTGACTTCGGAGCACTGCTTTTGCTGTATCCCATAAATTCTGGTAAGATGTGTTTTCATTCTCATTTGAATCCATAAATTTATTTAATGTGTCTTTAATTTCTTTTATAACCCAAGACTTTATGAGTAAAGTATTGTTCAGTTTCCACAAGTTGGAATTTTTACCTATGAATTTTCTGTTATTGATTTCAGCTTTCATAGCTCTGTGGTCCGAGAAGGTACTTTGCAATAAATCAATGGTTTGGATTTTATGGAAAATTGTTTTATGACCTAACATATGGTCTATTCTGGAGAATGTTCCATGTGCTTTGGAGAAGAAGGTATATTTATCTGTTGATGAAGGAAAAGATCTGTATACATCAATAAGGTCAACTTGATTGATTCCTGTAATAAGATTTTCTGTATCTTTACTGAGCTTTTATCTGGATGATCTATCCTTAACTGAAAGGGGAGTGTTAAAGTCCCCAACTATTATTGTGGAATGATCAATCTCATTTTTCAGTGTTGTCAGTATTTGTTCAATGTATTTAGGTACTTTGGTATTGGGTGCATAAATATTTAATATTGTTAAGTCTTGCTTGAGTATTGAACCTTTCAGCAATAAATTCTGACCATCCTTGTCCATGATAGTGGATTTTACATTAAAATCTATTTTATCTGAGATTAATATTGTCACGCCTGCTCTTTTTCGTGTATTATTAGCTTGATATATATTATTCCAAACTTTAATTCTCAACTTGTTCTTATGTTTAAGTCTAAGATGTGTTTCTTGTAAGCAACATATAGATGAGTCATGTCTTTTGATCCATGATATCACTCGCTGTCTCTTTACTGGAACATTCAATCCATTTACATTCAATGTCATTATTGATCAGTGTACGTTTAGTGATGTCATTGCAGTATGTTTATTTTCATGGTGGTGTTTTCTCTGTTGTTCTTATTAATCTGTCCTGGGACATTCTTCTTTATGGATGGTATGAGTTTTGATTTTATATTTATTGAGACTCCTGTATTGTGATTTTTCATTTCAAATGGTATATGGTTAATCAATTCTATGGCTACATACCTAATCCCCCTTCACGTATAATTATTGAAATCAATTTTAACTATTTTAGAAGTCAGAAACTGTCACTGCATCTAAAACAACTGTAACTATTGTAATATATCCCTCTTTTAATGTGATGATATTATAGTTGTCATGATATGATCATGGATTCCCTTATTATAATATTGTAGCTTTTGGCTTGGTTTGGTGAAATTTTGTGCCTTCCTTAACTGATTAGAAATTTGAATGAAGTGCCTTAAGTTAGCACCTAAAACATACATTTAGGGAAGAGCTTCTTTCAATATTTCATGTAATTTTGGTTTAGTTTTTATGAAGTCTTTAAATTTCTCTTCATTTTCAAAAGTCTTAATTTCACCACTATATCTGATAGATAATTTAGTGAGATAAATTATTCTGGGATGGAAGTTTTTCTTATTCAGGACTTTGAATGTGCCTGCCCATTGTTTTCTGGCCAGCATTGTTTCATCAGAAAAGTCAGATGAAAGTCTACAGGGTTTCCCTCGGAATGTTATTTTGATTTGAGCTTTGCTGTCTTCAGAAGCATCTCTTTGTGTTTTAGCTTATTAAGCTTAACTATAATATGCCTTGGCATTCTTCTTTTTGGATCTAACTTTTGAAGTGTTCGAGAAACATCTTGGATATCTATGTTCTCTTTGTTCATAATCTCAGGAAAGTTTTCTGTCAGCATCTCTACAGCAATACTCTCTATGTTGTCATTAATCCTCCCTTGTTCAGGAACTCTAATTAAATGTAAATTATTCCCCTTCATGGAGTCCCATATATTTCTTAATGTTTCTTCATTTTTCTTATTTGTTTTATCTGATTTTACCTCATAAATGTTGGCGTTAGTTACTTTGTCTTCTAGGTCACTGATTCTTACTTCCATCTTTTCAATCCTACTCTTTTGGCTTTGGATAGAATTATCCAATTCTGTAATTTTGTTATTAATCTGATGTATTTCAGATCATTGATGTTCTAGCATATCAAATAGTTTACCAAATTTTTCATTTTGTTCTATTGCATGTTGTTTAATCTCTAGGAGGGTTTTATACATAATTTTTTTGTATTCAATTTCTGTTAGATTCATCTGCGAATTTTTTTGAATTTTTGGAATCTTTATTTAGGGAATTTTCTGGAGCATTTGAAGACTGTTTTTTTAAATGATTAATTATGGTCTGTTGCCTGCATGCCATCTAGATGTTATTTGATTTCTCTGCTAATGGATCTAAGAGAATTGTTGGTCACCAACTGACTATGATACTGTAGTAATTTGCCCCAGCTGGACTCTCAAGGGTGGAAAACTTTGCTTATTGAGTAGCAAAGAGGCTGCTCTGTTTATGGAGAAACTGGGGGCTGTCAGCCAATCTTAAAATGTGAGTGAGAGAAAAGAGATTTTCAACAGAGATTTCCAGAGAGAAAATATAAGCCTCTTAGCCTTAAAAAAGTAAACCTTAAAAGTAAAAGTAAACTGCACTTCTATGCAGGGAGCTGTCCAGGTGCTGCATTGGTAGCTGAAAACTGTCCAACAGGCTGGCCTGAACAGGTAATGGGGAACAGCAGACTTCACCTGCCACTTATAATGAAAGTATGTTATCATTACTGGCCATTTGCAGAAGCTGCAGTTCTCTGTTACAATGTAGCAGCAGAAGCAGAGGTCAAACCAGTAGCTGGATTGTTTTTGAGATGAGAATATTTGTCTGATACTGTTGCCCAGTCAAATATGTTAGGGCCCAAGGCTTCTCAGATACTCAATGCTCCATAAAAAATATCATCCAGGCCTTAGTTCTCAGAGGGAGATGAGGAGACGTCTGTTTACTCCGCCATCTTGTAACAGAATCCTCCATCCTTCTTATTTAAATATTTTATTGTGCTTTAGGGGGGTGTGGTCAAATGGCAGACTAGACACATGTCTCCTCAATTATCTCTGAGAACTGAGGCCTAGAATGATAATTGAAAAGAGCAGTGTGGACATCTGGGGAGCCCTAGGATTTGGCATAGGACTGTCAGATTGGCACCAGTAATGGAGTAAATACCTCTCTCAAAGAGGAGACAGCAGTGTGCTGAGTCCTGCTTCTGCTGACTCACCCAGCTGGGAGGACTCCAGGTACCGACACCTTCTTCATTATCTGGGAGGCAGGGGCTGGGCATACACAGGCTAATATGCTGAATTTCAGCGTATAGTGCATCAGAGAGACTGCTTGGAATAGCCACGTACTGAGACACTGACTACTGCATGAGAGTACCACTCCCCTTCCACCCTCTCTTTTCTGAGCTGTGCCACAGACTCTGCTGTTTCACAGCAGGAATGGCAGCTAAGGAGAGATGCCATCTTTGTTAGCTTGGAGGTGGAATCACCCACCCAGAGGCTAATTCTCACAGACAGCAGCAGCCTCTGTCTGGAAAATACCCCTCCAGCAGAAAAGCTGTGTTTAGGTTGATGGTGCCTAGAGCTACTGGTGAGGCCTGACAGAGGACAGCAGCAAAGCCATAAACCCTCCCTACTTTGAACCAAGTCATAGCATCTGGGAATGGCCTATGAGGTGCTTTCATTGTCAGCTGGAAGGTGGGCTCTGCCACAGCTAAGGATCTGACTGATTTTGGGAGCTGTTGAACAGCTCCTCACTTAGCAGTGACGTACCTTTTTAAAATAAGGCCTCCTGAATAACTGACTGCTGAGAAGCCTGGCAGAACCTCTTCTATCCTTCACTGGTCAACATTATAACATCATCTGATAGACCCCCAGTGACTCCAAAAGTCATCTTTACCAGCTAGGAGACAGAGCCTGCTACCCCAGAGTCCATCTGGAGCGAGTCACTAGAGTATAGAGAGATGGCTGATGATCAATTCCCCTCTTAGAACTACACCTCAGCTCCTGTTAAGGTAGCACCAGAGGAAACCGAACAGATGGTGCAAAGGAAACAATCAATAGCTAACCACTTAAAGAAACAGTCCACCATGGCTTAGAAAAACTCCCAAAATAAAGAATCAGAAAACTTCCCAGATGAAGAAGACTATCTTAAACTATTGCACATTGAGTACAAATGAATTATGTATGGATCCCTCCTAGAGATTAAACAAAATGCACCAGAAAAAAGAAAAATTAAGCAAGCTATCTGTACTGATGGAACATCAATGATCTAAAATCCAAAAGATCAATAATAAAATTACAGAATTACACAATTAAGCCAAAGCCAAGAGAGCAAACTGAGGAAATGGAAGCAAGCTATTGAGCTTAGGCTAGAGCAACTGACACCATCAGTTATGAGGAGAAATCAGAGAAAAGAGATATGAAAAATGAAGAAGTATTAAGAAATACGTGAGATTCTATTAAGAGGAATAATGTACCAACAATTGGAGTTCCTGAACAAGGAGGGATAGCTGAAAATACAGAGAACATTGTTGTAGAGTTGCTGATTGAAAAGCCCCCTGAAATTATGAAAGAAGAGAACATAGCTAAGATGCTTATTGAATGCCACAAAAACTAGATCCGGAAAGACTAAGATATTGTATAATCAAGCTTAATAAAATGAAACATAAACAGAGGCTTTTAAAGGCAGCAAGGCTGAAAGCAAAGCGGACATACAGAGGGAAGCCCTGTAGGCATTCATCTGCCTTCTCAGCAGAAATGAAGTTAGCAAGAAGCCAGTGGGATGATACATTCAAAGTGTGGAAGGAGAAAAACTTCCAACCAAGAATTACATATCCTGAAAAATTGTCTCTCAAATATGATGGTGAAATTAAGAAATTCACGGACAAGCAGAAGCTTAAAAACTTTGTAAAAACCCAACCAAAACTACAAGAAATGCTGAAAGAATCTCCTTGCTTAGAAAAACAAAAACGTTAAATGTATACTAAAGGAGGCAACACAGGACACAGCATCTAGAATCTGCTTCGGTTATGGAAGTCACAAAGCTCAATCAAAGCTAAAATATTTAAAGAAGGGAACCAGTGATCTTCACATGAAATCTATGACATCATCACACTAAAAAAAGGGATAAGGGATACATTACAGTAGCTATAACTCTTTCAGATAGAAAGGAAATTAAGATAAATATGAAGAAGTTAACATCTGCTTTAAGCTTAGAACAGTCAGGGGGATTGCAGGGTAGCTGTAAAGCAAAATGACAGTGCAACACATCAAAACACGAAACGTAATACAGGAATCTTAACAAACATGAAACCAACACTGAAAAAGATGAAAAGTTAACCCATAAAGAAGAATGACCCAGAACAGACAATTAAAAGTAACATAGAAATCTTCAACAACACAAAAATAAATGCATCAAAATGCCAGCAATAATAAACACATACCTATCAGTAATTACACTGATTGTAAACGGACTGAATGCTCCAATAAAGAGAAAGTGACTAACATCCTGGATCAAAAGACAAAATCCGGCTATATGTTGCTTACAAGAAACACACTTAAGACTCAAAGATATGAATAAACTGAAAATCAAAGGATGTCAAAATATATGACAAACCAACAACACGCAGTGAAGAGCATGAGTGGCAATACTAATCAGAGACAAAATAGACTTTAATGCAAAATCCACCATCAGGAACAAGGATGGTCACTATTTTTGGCTGAAAGTGTCCATACATAAACAGGACGTAACAATATTAAGTATTTATGCCTCCAACACCAGAGCACCTGAATACATGGAACAAACACTGGTTACATTGAAAAATCAGACAGATTACTCCACAATAATAGTTAGAGACTTGAACACCACTTTCAGTAATGGACAGATCATCCAGAAAAAAACCTCAGTAAGGGTACAGAAGATCTTATTGCAACAGTTAGCCAGCTAGACCTCATCAACATATACAGAACTTTTAACCCATCAGCAGATAAGTACACTATCTTCTCCAACACACATGGAACATTTTCTAGAATAGATCATATATTAGGGCATAAACCAAGTCTCAACAAAATCCAGTCCATTGAATTATTGCAAAGCATCTTCTTGGGCCGTAAATATTTTATTGTGCTTTAAGTGAAAGTTCATGATCCAAGTCAATTTGTCTTACAAAACTTACACGCACACTGCTCTGTAACCTTAATTACTCTTCCCACCCTGTGATAACATGCTCCTCTTTTCCACCTTATACTTCAACCAGCTCCTGTCTTCCTCTACCCTTTCATCTCACCTCTGGAAAGGAGCTAACCAGTTAGCCTCATGTGTGTACGTAAGCCAAGAAGCACACTGTTTGCCAGTATCATTTTATGTTTTATGGTCCAATCCAATCTTTGTCTGAATTGTTGGCTTCTGGAATGGTTTCAGTTCTGGATTAACTGAGAGTCTGTTGGACATGTCCTTCAGGGAACCCTCCAGTCTGTCAGAACATAAAGTTTGACCTTTTTAACAAGGTTTGAGTTTTGCACCCAGTATTTCTCCCACTACTTTAGGGACTCTGTTGTGCTCCCTGTCAGGACAGTCACTGGTGGTGGCCAGGCACCATCTAGTTTTTCTGGTCTCATGCTGATGTAGTCTCTCAATTATATAGCCCTTTCTATCTCTCTGGCTTATATTTTCCTTATGTCTGATGTCTTTCATTCTCCTCTGCTCCAGGTAGGTTGGAACAAATTAATGGTACTTAGATGTCATCTTGCTTGCTTTTAAGACCCCAGATAACAGTCAGTGAAGTGGAATGCAGAATATTTTATTGAAAAACTTTGTAATGCCAACTGACCTAAACGTCACCTGAAACCAGATCCCAGACACCTGCCCTGCCCCTCAGTCCTTCAAATTGTTTGATTATATTTAGGAAAATTTTAGCTTTTAGTCCAGTTATGCCGACTTTTCCTCTACTGTGTGTTGTCCTCTCTGTAACTAATTTAATTCTTATCTACTATCTGATTAAATGTACAGCACTTTCCCTCCCTCTCCATCCTTGCAACTGGAAAGGATGGTTTTCTTCTGCATATAAACCTTTTCTTGATTCCTTAGCTAGTAGTCTCATACAGTGTCTGCCCTTTTGCAACTGCTAGAAACATGAAGACTTCTAGATTCTTCCATGTTATGAGATGTTTCCCAAGTTCATCATTGTTCTTTCTCACAGCCTAGTATTCCATCTGCTCTCCTTGTTTCAATGAAAGATTATTTTCTTTTGTGCTTAAACCTTTCCTTGAGTTCTTATAAAAGCTGTCTCATACAATATATGTCCTTTTGCAACTGACTGTTTTACTCAGTATAATGTCTTCCAGGTGACTCAATGTTACATTTCCTATGATCATTATTGTTCTTTATCATTGCATAGTACTCTATTGTTTCTTTATCCATTCATCTATTTATGGGCAAGTAGGTTGCTTCTATCTTTTTGCTATTGTGGATAGTGCTGCTTTAACTTTGTTGTGTATGTATCTATTTATGTGGCAACCCTTATTTCTCTAGGATGTATTCTAAGAAGTAGGATTCCTAGATCATATGATATCTCAATTTCTAGCTTCTTAAGAAAGTGTTTCAAAGTGGTTGTGCCATTTTACATTTCCACCAGCAGTATAGAAGAGCTCGAGTCTTTCCACAGCTTCTCGCCTAATATGAATTATTTTCTAGTTTTTTGAATTAAACTCCAATGTGAATTATTTCATATTTGTTGGATTAATGCCAATCCTGTTGGGGCAGCATGGTAGTTTTCATTTAGATTTCTCTAATGGCTAATGATCATGAGCACTTCTTTATGTGTTTGTTAATGTCCTGGATGTCTTCCTTGGAGAAGTGCCTGTTTATATCCTCTTCCCATTTTTAATTAGGTTATTTACCTTTTTCTTGTTAAGGTTTTGCAATACCTGTAGGTTATTGAGATTAGACATTGATCAGATTCTTGGCAGCCAGGTTTTTTTTTTTCCCCCACAGTCTGTAGGTAGTCTTTTTACTCCTTTAATAAAGTCTTCAGATGAGTATTAAGTGTTTGATTTTGAGGAGTTCCCATTTATCTATGTTCTCTTCTGGTGTTTGTGCATTGTTAGTAGCATTTTGCATTCTGTTTATGCCGTGTATTAGGTCTCCTAGCATTGTCCCTATTTTTTCTTCCATGGTCTTCATCAGTTAAGATTTGATATTTAGGTCTTTGGTACATTTTGAGGTAGTTTTTTTTTTTTTATGGTGTGAGGTATAGGTGTCATTTCACTTTTTGCAGATGGATATCCAGTTATGTCAACACTGTTAAAGAGACTGTCTTTCCTCAAGTTGGCAAACTTTGGAACTTTGTCAACTATTAGCTACTCACAAGTGGATGGTTTTATGTCTGGATTCTGAATTCTGTTCCAAAGATCTGTGTGTCTATTTTTGTACTAGTACCAAGCTGTTTTTGACTATCATAGCTGTGTAATAGATCCTCAAGTCAGGTAGTATGAAGGCTCCTGCTTGTTCTTCAGTAACGATTTCCTTATTTGCAGCTTCGATGGCACTTGGTTTGGCTGGCTCCCTTTCTCTGTGAAGTTGGTGATTTGTTTCTCCATCTCATTAAAAAATGTCATTGAAATTTGTATTGGGATTGCATGGTATACATAGTTTGCTTTGGGTAGAATAGACGTTTTTCACAATGTTGCTTCTTCTTGTCTATGAGCAAGGTAGATTTACACACTTACATGGGTCTCTTTTAGATTCTTCCAGGACAATCTTGTAATTTTCTTTGTACAAGTCTTTTACGTTTCTGGTTAGATTTATTTCTGAGTATTTTATTTTTTTACGGGGTACTGTAAATGGTATTCATTTGATAACTTTCTCTTTTATGGTCTCTTTGTTGGTATCAAGAAATTCAACTGATTTATTTATATTTGTATTATATCCTGATACTTTGCTGAACTTTTCCATTAATTCCAGCAGTTGTCTTGGGGGTTCTTTAGGGTTTTCTGGGTATAAGATCCTACTATTTGCAAATACAGATACTTTTGCTTCTTCTTGACCAATTTGGATGGCCTTATTTCTTTATTTCACCTGATTGCTCTAGCTAGAAATCCTAGCACACAGTAGAATACAAGTGGTGTCAGTGAGCATCGTTGTATGGTTCCCATTCCCAAGAGGAATGCTTTCAGACTACTTAGGATTATGTTGGCTATTGGCTTTACATAGATGTCCCTTATTATGTTAAGGAATTTCCCTTCTACTCATAGTTTTCTGAAAATTTTTGTCGTGAATGGGTGTTGGCCTTTGTCAAATGCCTTTTGTGAGTTAAGTGATAAAATCAAGTGTTTCTTGTCTTTGTTTTATTTCTCTGATTGATTACATTATTTTTTTTCCTGATCTTGAACCATTCTTGCATCCCTGGTAGGAATCCTATGATGAATTATACTTTTAATATGTTGTTGAATTCTATTGGCTAGAAATTTGTTGAAGATTTTTACATCTAAGTTCATGGGAGATTTCGATCTGTAATTTCTTTTTGTGTGTGTGTGCTGTCTTTCCTTGGATTTGGTATAAGGGTTATGCTGGCTTCATAAAATGAATTTGAGAATAGTCCACCATTTTCTGTGCTCTGGAATACCTTTAGTAATAGTGGTGTTAACTCTTCTCTAAAAGCTTGGTAGACTTCTCTAGTGAACCTGTCAGGGCCAGGACTTTTATTAGTTCAGAGATTTTAAATTATCTTTTTAAACTCTTTTTTCGTGATAGATTTATTTATTTATCAAATTTATTTAATTTTGTGATAGGTATATTTATGCCAGTTTTGGCTGGTCTTGTGTTTCTAAAATTGGCCCATGGCTTCTAGGTTTTCAAATTTATTCGAGCACAATTTTTGGTAGTATTCTGTTACGACTCTTAATTTTAGTTGGGTCTGCTGTAATATCTTCCCTCTTATTTTTATTCAGGTTATTTACTTCTTCTATTTTTATTTTTTATGTTTGGCCAATCATTTATGGGTTTTGCTGGTCTTTTCAAAGAACCTAGTTTGGGTCTTGTTAACTCTTTTAATAGTTTTTTTTATTCTCTATTTCAATTTAGTTCTGTTTTAGTTTTAATTACTTGCACTTTTCTGTTTTCCAAGGAGATCTTTTGCTGCTCTCTTTCTACTCCTTCAAGTTGTAGGGTTAGTCGTTTAATTTGGGCCCATTCTTGTTTTTGGAAGTGTGCTCCAGTTGATTTCCAAGCACTGCTTTTGCTGTGTTCCAAGATTCTCATTTGATTCTTTTTTGTTATTATTTCTTCTTTCTTTGAGAGAACAATAAAAACTGCTTTTTCTTTACAGAAGCCATTCCAGTAATACGTATTAATTGTAAGCTGTTAAGCTAACATTAGATTGATTTCTTTTTTGTTTTTTTCTTTTTTTAATCTTTATTTATTTATTATTTATTTGTTGCAGTTAAGTGAATAAAATTAATAATATCTATCAACTATCTCACCTATGATAAATGCTCACCTCCCCCCCTTGGAGCTAACAAAGTTGTTTTCTTCTGTAGATAATTCTATTTTTAAGTCATAATTACAGGGGCCTCATACAATATCTGTCCTTTTAACATTGACTGGTTTCACTCAGCGTAATATCTTCCAACTGAAATCACATGATGAGATGTTTTCTTAAATCTACATTGTTTTTTACCATAGCATAGTGTTCCATTGAGTATATGTACCATAGATTGTTTATCCATTCATCTGTTGATGGGCATCTAGGTTGATTCTGTGTTTTAGATTTTGTGGAATGTGCTGCAATAAACATTCATGTACCTGTGTCTGTTCATGTGACAGCCTTTGTTTCTGAAGAATAAATTCCAAGCAGAGGAATTACTGGATCAAATGGTGTATCTATTTCTAGCTTTTTAAGGTAGCACCAGAGTGCTTCCCAAAGAGGTTGTGCTATTGTGCAATCCCACCAGCAGAGTAGGAGAGTTCCAGTTTCTCCACAACCTGTCCAGCATTTGTTATTTTCTGTTTTTTAGATCATGATCAACTTTGTTGGAGTGAGATGGCATCTCATTGTAATTTTAATGTGGATTTATCTGATAGCTAATGATCATGAGCATTTTCTCATATGCCTTTTGGCTGTCTGGATGTCCTCTCTAGTGAAGTTTCTGTCCACCTCCTTTGTCCATCTCTTAATTGGATTATTTATCTTTTTCTTGTTGATATTTTATAGTACCTTATAGATTATGGAGATCAGAAGTCTGTCTAACATATAGTTGCCAAATATTTTTTCCATTTCTTTAGGTCGTCTTTTAATTCTTTTGATAAAGTCTTTGAATGAATGAAAGTGTTTGATTCTTAGTAGTTTCCATTTATTTATTTTCTGTTAATCATGCTTTGTTTGACAGATTTTGAAGTCTATATAAGCTGTGTATTAGAACATCCATCGTTGATCCTATTTTTTTTTACATGATTTTTATCATTTTAGGTTTGATATTTAGGTCTCTGATCGATTTACAGTTAGTTTTTGTGAAAGGTGTGAGATATGGGTCTTGTTTCAGATTTTTTGCAGATGGATACCAAATTTTGCTAGCACCATTTGCTAAAGAGGCTGTTTTTACCTCAGTTTACAATCCAAGGCCTTGTCAAATATCAACTGTTCATAAGAGGATAGTGGCATCTCTGGGGTCTCCTGTCTCTCTGTACCACAACCAGGCTGTTTTGACTACTGTGGCAATGTAATAGGTTCTAAGGTCAGGTAGTGTGAGACCTCCTATTGTGTTGTTCTTCTTCAGTAGCCAAGGTTTCTTCCCCTTTCAAACAAATTTGATGGTATATTTCTCCATCTCATTAAAAAATGACACTGGAATTTGTGTTGGGATTGCACTGTGTATGTAGAACGCTTTAGCTAAAATAGACATCTTCACAATGTTAAGTCTTCCTATCCATGAACAGGGTATGCTTCTCCAGTTTTGGAAGTCTTTGTTGCTTTCTTGTGGTAAGGCCTTGTTGTTCTCTCTGTATCGGTCTCTTGTTTCTCTAGTTAGATTTAGTCCCAGATATTTTAGCTTCTTGGGGGATATAGTAAATGGTATAGATTTGGTGATTTCTTTGATGAACTCTTCGTTGGTATAAAGGAATCCTATTGATTTACTTATGTTTATCTTGTCTCTCGATACTTTGCTGAACTCCTCTACTAGTTCCAGTAGTTTACTTATGGATACATTGATATTCTCTGTATATACAATCATATCATCTGCAAGCATGGAGATTTTTACTTTTTCATTGCCAATATATATGCCTTATTTCTGTGTCTTGTCTAATTGTTCTGGCTAGAACTCCTAATACAATGTTGAATAGAAGTGGTGAGAGTGGCCATCCTTGTCTATTTCCTGTTCTCAGAGGGAACTCTTTCAGTCTTTCACCGTTCAGGACAATGAAGGCAATTGGCTTTACATAGATGCACCCGATTGTGTTGAGGAGTTTCCCCTCTACTCCTATTTTGCTGATAATTTTTAGCATGAATGGGTGGTCGACTTTGTCCAGTGCCTTTTCTACATCAATTGACAAAACCACGTGATTCTTATCTTTTGTGTTATTTATGTGGTTGTTGACCACATTAATTGTTTTTCTGATGTTGAACCAGCCTGGTATCCCTGGAATGAAAACAAATTAATCATGATGAATTACTTTTTTTTATGTGCTGTTGAATTATATTGGCAAGAATTCTGTTGAAGATTTTTGTATGTAGGTTCATGATTGATATTAGTCTGTGGGTTTTTTTGGTGGAATCTTTCCCTGGCTTTTGTATCAGGGTTAGGCTGGCTTCATAGAATTAATTTGGGAATATTCTGTGCCTCTCTGTGCTGTGAAATAGCCTCAGTAGTATTGGAGTTAATTCTTCTCTAAAAGTTTGATAGAATTCTCCAATGAAGATACCTGGGCCAGCACTTTTTTTCCGTTGGTAGTTTTTTTGATGATTTTTTCAGTCTCTTCTTTTGTGATATGCTTATTAAGTGGATCACTTCTTCTTGTGATAATCTTGGTGGGCGGCATAAATGTAGAGATTTGTCCATTTCCTCTAATTTTTAAACCTGTTTGAGTACAGCTTTTCATAGCATTCTGTTACAATGTTTTTTTTATTTCAGCTGGGTCTGCTGCAATGTCTCCTATTTCATTTCTTAATCTGGTTATTTGTATCTTCTGATGTTTTTTAAGTTTAGCCAGTGGTTTATCAACTTTGTTGATCTTCCCAAAGAACCAGCTTTTGGTTTTGTTAATTTTTCAATTATTCTTCTATTCTCTAATTCATTTATTTCTGTTCTAATTTCTATGATCTGTTTTCTTCTGTTACTAGAAGTGTTCCTCTGTTGCTCTCTTTCAACTTATTGAAGCTGTCAGGTTAATTCTTTAATTTGGGGCCCTTTCTTCTTTCCAGATGTGTGCAGTTATAGAGATAAATTGACCTCTGAGTGCTGTTTCTGCTGTATCCCGCAGATTCTGGTAGAACATGTTTTCACTCTCATTTGATTCCATAAATTTTCTTTATTTTGTCCTTGATTTCTTCTATAATCCGAGGCTTTTTGAGCAAAGTGCTGTTCAGGTTCCATAAGTTTGAATGTTACAAACTTTACAGTCCATAAGGACATACAACTAAAAATTGATAACAGAATAAAGAAGGGATAAAATCAAGCACATGCAAGCTGAACAGTTATGCCAAGCCAGAGATGAAGTAAAAAAATCAAATAAAAAAATTTATAGAATCAAATGAAGATACTTTGCAGTAAGTCTGTGGTTTGTATAGATTTTGTAGAGAATTGCTTTATGACCTAACACGTGGTCTATACTGGAGTATGTCCCCTGTGCATTGGACAAGAAGGTGTACTTATTCGTTGATGTGCAATAAGATCTGTAAAGGTTGATTGTTGCAATAAAATCTGTATCTTTACTGAGCTTTTTTTTTGGATGACTTACCCATTACTGAAAGGGAAATGTTGACGCCTCCCACTATTATGGTGGAATGATCTTGTTAAACTTGGCAAGAGTGGAAGTGAAATCAGGGACATGATAGTCCAAGTTTGTGGGATAATGCTATGAAGAAAACAACAGTGTACAAATGGATTAAATATTTTTCTGAGAGGAGAGAAAGCATCCATGACGAAGAGACGTCAGGGTGGACCATAATGAGAAGAACTGATGAAAATATAGCAAAAATTTATCAAATTGTGTGCCAAAATTGTGGCCTGACTGTGAGACGCTTAGCAGACCAGATAAACACCGACAGAGAAATAGTCAGGAAAAGCTTAACTGAAAACATTGGCTTGAAAAAGGTGTATGCAAAAATAGACCCAACAGAGCTCACCAATGAACCAAAGCAAAAGAAAGTCGAAGTTTGTCAAGACTTGCCTTTTGGAGAGGGAAGAAGGTGTCTGGGGCCACGTTATCACTGGTGATGAAACACAAATGTACCGATATGACCCCGAAGCAAAGAATCCAAGTGCAAAATGGAAGTCAGCCTATTCTCCATGATCAAATCTGTTCCATCAGTCTAAATCAAGAGTCAAAATCATGTTTCTATGCTTTTATATATATATATATATACACACACATATATGTATCAGAGAGATTGTTCATTATGAATTTATACCAACTGGACTGACAGTTAACCAAGTTTACTGCTTGAAAGTTCTGAAAAGGCTGCGTGAAAAAGTTAGAGAACAACAACCTGAAATTTTCACCAGCAACTCAGGACTCTTGCATCATAACAATGCACCAGGTCACACAGCACTGTCTGTGAGGCAGTTTTCAGCCAGTAAACAAAAATTGTATTAGAGCACCTTCTCTCTCACCTGACCTGATCCCCAATGACTTTTTTCTTAATCTGAACAGAAAGACGGTATTGAGAGGAAGACATTTTGATGATGTTCAGACATCAAACATGACAACAGCTCTGATGGTTATTACAGAAAAAAGTTCCAAAATTGTTTTGAAGGGTGGACTAAGTGCTGGCATCTGTGCATAACTTCCCAACAGGAATACTTTGAAGGTGACCATAGTGGGATTTTGCAGTGAGGCATGTAGCACTTTTACTAGGATGAATTCACAAGCTTAATTGTCAGGCCACATATGCTTTCTTGAAGCCTATTCAATTCATCATCATATTTTGCCGCATTTTGTGTCATCTGCTTCCTGATTTCTTGAAGAGCTCTAAATATTAATCTTTTGTATTCTACCTCAGATAGCTCCAGGAAGTTCTCATCTTCTGGAAAATTTGAATCTTTTGGTGGGGAAGCCTTCTGAAGGTATCATGGTCTGCCTCTTTGAGTGATTTGATATAGGCTGTTCTCTCTGAGCCACCAGTAAATTGTTTGTGTTTTATGTTTGCCAACTATGTTCTAACTTCTTGTTTTGTTTTGAAATGTCCAAATATGTTGGTCGTGTGTACTAATTTGATTATTGGTGTCTTTGAAGTTCCAATACCTTGTTATCAGGTGGTTAGAGCTGTTAATAGACATGTGAGCCCAGGACTCTGTTTATATTTCTTGTATGAATTCAGCTCAGGTGTACAGGTAGTCACTAAATGTGTACTGCAGGCTCTTACCAACTGTCCTAGATAGGGGTGATTTCTGTAGGCACAGGTATCTGAATACAGGTGCTGATAAAGTCAGGGGGCTAACAGCCATCCCTGGGTATCTTTGAGGATGATGTGTGCTCTTATTTCTGAACCTAGGTAAACAAACAGTTTTTGCCATTCCCCTGTTTGTCAAATTGTTCCCTCTCCAAGTCTCAGAAAATGGCTCAGGGCAGGCTTAAGAAGTCCTACTTCCAGCTTTCCAGCTTCATTAATGGTGTCAGACTCCAGAGCTGGGTGCAGTGCAGAGAATGGAGGGAAAAGCAGTGGGAAAAGAGAAAGACATATGTCCTGAAGGAAAGATTTATACTCTCACAGGTTACCACCTGTGACTTACCTTTTGAGAAACTTGTGCTGTTCCTCACTGCTTCTGGAGGCACAAGTGGATTCTCTGGACATTTTCTCCTGCTGGGAAGGACACCTTCCAACCATCATGCTCAGGACACCGTGCTGCCTTGGAAGGTCAGGTGTCTTAAGTCCTACCCTTCCCCCCCAGTCCTCCCTCCACCAGTTGTTCAGTCCAATTTCTTGACTTTCCCTTTGACTTTCTGAGCTCCTAGGATGTCATGTGTAATGGATTCATTTGTTCTTTTGGGTCTTTGTTGTTGCAGTGCTCAAAGGAGGTGTCTGACTACTCTGCCATCTTGGTTCCACCCCCTAGGAAAGCATTTAAACATTATAATTAAAAGTGTGAAAGTGTTTATCTTACGATCTAACAGCTATGTAATCAATTATCTGTCTGTATTACTCAGGATCATTTTTGCAAGATGAATCTTTTCCTTCTACCTTTTTATTTTTATTTTTTTTGTACATCTCTTCCTTTGTGATGAGTTTATTAAGTTGTTCTACTTTTCCTTGTGATGATTTTGGTAGGTGACATGGATCTAGAAATTTGTCCATTTCCTCTAGGTTTTCAAATCTATCAGAGTATAGTCATTTGGAGTATTCTGTTATAATAGTTTTGATCAGTTGTGTCAGTTGTGACACCTCCCTACTCATTTGTTATTTGGGTTATTTGTTTCCTCTGCTGTTTTTCTTTTGTAAGTTTAGCCAGTGGTTTATCAATTTTGTTGATCTTTTCAGAAAGACAGCTTTTCATTTTGTTACTTTTTTCAATTGTTCTTTTGTTCTCTAATTCATTTAGTTCTGCTGTAATCTTTATGATCTGTTTTCTTCTGGTGCCTAAGGGGTTCCTTTGTTGCTCTCTTTCTACTTGTTCGTGCTGTAGGATTAATTCTTTGCTTTGGTCCCTTTCTTCAATCCAGATGTGTTCATTTATAGAGATAAAGGACCTCTGAGCACTACTTTTGCTGTATCCCATAGGTTCTGGTAGAATATGTTTTCATTCTCATTGAATTCCATAAATTTCTTTATTTTGTCTATAATCCATGGCTGTTTGAGCAAGATGTTGTTTAGTTTTCATGAGTTGAAATTTCTTTCCATGTTTTCTCTGCTGCTGTTTTCGACTTTTAAGTCTTTATTATCGAAGAAGATGCTTTGCAATAATTCAATGGTTTGGATTTTGTTGAGATTTGCTTTATATCCTAACACATGATCTACTCTGGATGATGTTCCATGTGCATTGGAGAATAAGGTGTACTTCTCTGTTTATGGGTAGAAAGTTCTGTATATGTCAGTGAGTTCTAGCTGGTTAATTTTTTCCATAAGTTCTTCTTCGTCTTTGCCGAGCTTTTTTTCTGGCTGATCTGTCCATTACTAAAAGTACAGTGTTGAAGTCTCCAATTATTATTGTGGAGTGATCTAACTCATTTTTCAATGCAGTCAGTGTTTGTTTTTGGTATATGGATGCTCTGGTATTGGGTTCATAAATACTAATATTGTTACGTCCTTTCAGCAATAAATAGTGACCATCCTTGTCCATGATGGTGATTTTACGGTAAAGCCTATTTTATCTGGTTTAGTATTACTACTGCTGCTCTCCTTTGTATGTTGTTAGCTTCATATATATTTTTCCATCTTTTGATTCTCAGTTTGTTCATAGCTTTGAGGCTAAGGTGTGTTTCTCGTAAGCAACATATAGAGAGATCATGTCTTTTGATCTAGGATATCACTTCCTGTTTCTTTACTGGAACATTCAGTCCATTTACATTCTGTTTATATATTGATAGGAGTGTGTTTAGTGCTGTAATTTTGATGCTTTTCTTTTTGTGTCATTGGTGTTTTCTATGTTGTTCTTAATCTGTTCTGTGTCATTCTTCTTTAAGGGTTGACTTTTCATCTTTTTCAGTGTTGATTTTGTGTTTGTTAAGACTCCTGAATTATATTTCTTGTACTGATACATGGCATTGTTTTTTCCTTTTGTGGCTACCCTAAAGATCCTCCTTAATATTGCAGTTTTAGAACATACTTTAACTTCTGCATATCCTTTTAATTTCCTCTCCACCTGAAAGGGTTATAACTACTGTAATATATCCCTCTTTTTAGTGTGGTTATGTCATTGTTTTCATGTTAAAGTCACTAGTTCCCTTCTTTTAATATTGTAGCTTTGTTTGAGCTTTGTGACTTCCCTAACTGAGGAGGATTCTGGATGTTATGTCCTGCATTGCCTCCTTAAGTATATACTTGATGTTTTTGTTTTTCCAAACAAAGAGCGTCTTTCACTATTCCTTGTAGTTTTGGTTTGGTTTTACAAAGTTTCTAAGCTTCTGTTTATCTGTGGATGTCTTTATTTCACCTTTGTATGTCAGAAACAATTTTGCAGGATATATAATTCTTGGTTGGAAGTTTTTCTCCTTCAGAGCATTGAATGTGTTATCCTACCACCTTCTTGCCAACTTCTTTTCTGCTGAGAAGTCAGATGAAAGCCTACAGGGATTCCCATTGTCTATTAGCTTTACTTTAGTCCTCACTGCATTTAACCCTTCTTTATGTTTCATTTTGTTAAGCTTGATTATAATATGTCTTAGTGTCTTCCCTTTTTTTTGGACCTAGTTTTTGTGGCATTCAACAAGCCACTTGGATATCTATGTTCTTTTCTTTCATAATTCAGGTGAGTGTTCTGTCTGCAAGTCCACCACAATAGTCTCTGTGTTATTAGCTATCCCTCCCTGTTTAGAAACTGTCATTATTTGAAGATTATGCCTCTTAATAGAGTCCCACGTGTTTCTTAATTCTTCTTCATTTTTCTTATTTCTCTTCATAGCTGCTGGTGTCAGTTCTCTATTCTCAAGCTCACTAACTCTGGCTTCTATGTCCTCAATTGTGCTCTTCTGGCTTTGGATTGAATTGTCTAATTCTGTAACTTTGTTATTGATCTGCTGGATTTCAGATCATTGATGTTCCATCAGTTCAAATAGCTCACTTAATTTTTCATTTTGTTCTACTGCATTTTGTTTAATCTCTAGAAGGTATCTATACATAATTCCTTTGTACTCAACCTTGGTAGTTTCGTAAAGGCTTCCTTGTCTGGGAAGTTTTTTATTTTTACTTTGGGAGTTTTCTGGAGCCATGGGGGACTATTTCTTTAAATGGTTAGCTATTGATTGCTGCTTTTGTGCCATCCAGAAGCTGTTTGGTTTCTCTGCTGTTACCTCAACAGGAAATGAGGCAAAGTTCTAAGGGCAGAGTTGGTTCACAGTTGCCTTTGTGTACTCTAGTGACTGGCTTCAGGTGGACTTTCTAGGGTGGCATACTCTGCCTCCTGGCTGGCAAAGACTGCACCCTAATTGTGGAGTCACTGGGGGGAGGCTGTCATCTGATGCTATGACGTGAATTCATGAAAGATTGAGGAGATGCTGCTGGGCCACTCAGCAGGCAGTTCTCCAGGTGGTCTTATTTTAGAAAGGAACTTTATTGCTAAGAGAAGTGCTGTCTGACAGCTTCCAAAATCAGTCAGGTCCTCAGGTGTGGCATTCCCCACTTTCCAACTGACAAAAAAGTACCTCATAGGCTGTCCCCAGACACTGTGATGTCATCCAAAGAAGGGAGGGCTTAGGGCTTTCCTGCCATCCTCTACCAGGCCTCACCCATCACTCTAATCACCACCTTCCTAAACACAGTTTTTGGGCTGGAGAAACACTTTCCATATAGGGGCTGCTGCTCCATGTGAGAATTAGCCTCAGGTAAGACCTCTGGGTGGTTGATTCCACTGCCCACCTGACAAAGATATCCTTCTTGCTGTGAAACAGCAGAATCTATGGTGAAGCTCAGAAAAGAGAGGGTAGAGGAGCAGTTTTGCCCTCAGTCAGCAACCAGGCTCTCAATATGTGTTCATCCCAAGCACATTCTCTCTGCTGCACTATATGCTGTTTACGCAAGCACTGCAGTTCAATGTATTAGCCAGGTCATGCCCAGTCCCCGCCTCCCAGAAAACAAAGATATCTGCAGTCCTCCCAAATGATGAGTTAGCAGAAGCAGGACTCACTGTGCCACTGCCTCGTCTTTGAGAGAGGTAGTTTCCCCCTTACTTGTGCTTAGCACAATCTGACTACCCTATACCAGGTCCTAGGGCTCCCCAGATGTCCATGTGGCTATGTTCAATTATCATTCCAGGCCTTAGTTCTCAAAGTGAATTGAGGAGATGTGTGTGTAGTCTGCTAACTTGGCCCCAACTCCTTCTTTACTTACTTATTTTTTTAATTTATTTTTTTTTCTGCTTCCCAGCCTGGATAATATAAATTTACATGTCTTCAAGTTTGCTGTTCTTTCACCTGTCTGCTGAAATCTACTGTTGGGCTTCTCTAGTTATTGTGGGTTTTTTTTTTTTTTTTTGTCATTATTGTTGTTTTTTGTTGTTGTTTAATGCAGTTAATGTTCTTTCAACATCAGAATTCCTTCTTGGCTCATTTTTATAATGTTTATCTCTTTCTTGATATTCCTATTTGGTAAAACATTCTTCTCATATTTTCCTCTTTCTTTAGAGATTGCTTCCTTTTTGTATCTTTCCAAAGTTAATATGAAGGTTTTCTTTTTCTCAAGTCCAGTATTTGAATAAAGGACAATATTTATTCACTTTTTTCCTTTATAAGGTGAATACTTTATTGCTTCTAGCCTCATAATTTCTTGTTGAAAAGAGGACATTTTGAATATTGTAATGTGATATGTCTGAACATCAAGTTTTGCTACTTCCCCAGAGTTTGTTCTTGTTGTTCCTTATTGTAATTTCTGTAGTACATTTACTAACTTTTCTAAACCAATTTTGCAAAGTCTAAATTGTTGTGTGGCCTCTGAATTCTGTGTTTTGTTACCTTAGTTGTTAGATACTTATAAGACATACGTGCTAGAATGTTTCAAATCTTAATCCTTTTCTCATTCCTGAATCTTGTATTCCATGCTTTATTTTTTGTCAGTTTATTTTATGTCCTAGTTTTTTTTATACCTCAAACAGCAGCAACTGAAACATTAACCTGTACAAGTTTTCATTAATGTCTCTCCCACCTCCTTGCTAACAGCTTTTGCACTGGGTTCACAATTTGATGAAGTAAAGACAAGTCTTTCAAGCATGTCTTTAAGGAAGTACTCATACAAGACAAACACATCAGAAATGTCTGTGTGTTTTTGTGTGTGGAGGTGGGTTGGAGTAATTGTATGTGTGAGATCCATTGTACTTCTTCCTAAACTGGAAATGTAAGTTGTAATTTTGGGGGCTATTGCTGATCTTGGGTGTAGTAGATGGGGCTATGACAAATTGAAACATCAGAAAACTCCCTGTTCTTACCAAGATCATCTGTTTTTCACAACTAAGGGCTCCCAGATTGCTTCAGGTCATAGGGTGTTGTAGGTGGTTAATTTCTCAGCTGCTGTGTAGAAGGTTAGAGATTTGAACGTACCCAGACACATCTTGGAATACAGGCCTAGAAATCTACTTCTAAAAAAGTCTTAACACTGAAAACACTATAAAACAATACTCTGTGGACATATAGGAGTGGTCATGTGTTGGAATCAACTCAGTGGAAACTTGCCACAACTGACACCCAGCAACCAGCACTGGGAAGGGTCCTGGCCCAAGAGGGACAGGAAAGGGGATGAGAAAAGTCAATCACACAAAGGACACATCACACAAGATAAAGTTGAGGCCAGGTGGGACCAAGGTCTCTGATGGAGAACAAAGGCCCTGTTCCTCTATAGGAAACCTTATTTATAAGGCTACAATCAGGAAGTTAGCAGGGCAGTCTATTTTGCCAAAAATGGTTATAGTGGTATTGAGGCATTTCATGATTGGCTAATCCATATGCTGAAGTATCAGCAAAGCACGAGGTAAGAGAAAGAGGCAAAAATCAGGCATTCTTGGAAGCTTGCCATATCCCAGAAAGGCCCAAATCTGTATGTGGAAGTATCAGTAAGGTGGGAGATAAGAGGAAGGAGAAAGAGACAAAGGTCAGGCATTCTCGGAAGCTCTGCCATACTTGAGAAAGGCCCAAACCCACGTGTGGAAGCATCAGTAAGGCAATAGGTGGGACAGCACAGCCCGCAGCATCTTCCACTTCTTATTTTTGTATGATAAGCTTCATTTTATGATGCACCAGGACAAACTCCATCAGTTACTGCTGGAAGATTCAGCATCCGACTGGAAAAGCAAAGAACAAGAGGATTAGACTCACCATGACAATAGCAGCAATCACAGAATGTCTGGCTATATTGAAAGGACTGAATCCATTAAGTAAATCCAAAACCGCTTTTGCTGCCTGATCAGTTGTGAGGCTTTGTACCTCAGCATGCTGGATGTCCAGAATTTGCTGATGCAACTTTTGAAGGTCTAGGGAGATGTTAGCATGGTGAAAAATACCCATTAGGTGGGCGGCCATGTGATCCCATGGCCACTCACTCTGACTGCAGGGCAGAGTGGTGACACAAGTGCATTTAAACTCTGCATGACAATGTAACCCCGTATGATATTGTATGGCCTTCACTTGAGTACCAATTTCAAGGACCGTAGCCTCCAAAGCCTCCAGTTGTGTTTGAAGTTTATTATCAATGACCTCTTGGGTCTCTAAAGTATAAGAAGTGTTTTTTGCAAGCTGATTAACAAATGCATAGTTTGTACATTCTGAACCAAAGCTACAGAGGCAGTTATGGTAGAGGCCAGCAAAGCGACTAATGGCACTATACCCAAAATAATCAATCTGATTGCATGACAAGGTTGATCCAATTGATTTTTGATTTCTTTGAGAACTTGGAGACCATGGTCCTCATAGAAGGGCCTAGAAAGATTAGCAGGGACCATAACGAAGGATGGTCTATACAGTACAAGAACAGATGAATTATTCTCTGAATTATCTTTGGTAACACAGTTTGTATGATTACAATTCCTACAGGAGGTGTTGAAAGTCCTGTCAGTGTTTTTTACTAATCTGTATGCCTCCGCTAATAAAAACATAAGGATTCTGTACACATGCAGTGCCCCAATGCCGGGTGGTTCTAACCTCTCTGAGGTCTTTTATGCCCTTGCTGAATTGACTTGTTGTCCTAGAACAGGTGGCCAAGCACCACAGATTCAGCTGCTTGTAATGGCCATTGACATAGAGTGAAGGAGAGGGGAGGAAACCAGTGCAATTGACTGACACGTGAGAGTAATCCTGAAATAGCACAGAAGCCATAGAAGTTGTGTTGACCCATGGGGTGCAACACTCAAGCTAGGATACGAAGCCTACCCTGGTTACAGTGGTGCTTTGATTATGACAGGCTGAGAGGGGCAAGAATTATTAAGTGGTTGTCGGACTTCGAGTCTGAAGGTTTTGTAAATGATCACAGTAGTCAACTTCTCTACCTCACACAATGACATACACAGGGAACTGGATCCTAGTCACAGAGGCAGCGCCACAGCCTTTCCTGTATAATTAAATGAGCTATTATGTACTTGTATAATGTACTTATTAGGGCGGCCTCCAAAAAGCTGAGAAAGACTGGTATGCAAAGTAATTGCAACCGGTATCTCCCAAGGTACTACATGAGCCAAAGGTGGATCAGGGAAGAACGTCCAGGGGAGAGCTCCCTGCGTCACACCCACTTGGGCCGTGAGGAGTGTGAGCATTGCCACAAAAACCAGATCAGGGTTTTTGGAGTTGCCCACTTGATGCCTGACCATGCTTTGGGCTTATTTACTAAATTTTTTAACCTGTCCCCATGTTAGGGAGGAGCTTGGCAAGTCTGAGAAGTAGGTCCTCGAAGGGTTGTCATTCAAGGCCTCTTCTGGGTATTCTTCTCCAGGTCCAGCGTCAGCTGCTGTAATCTAGTTACTGGTTCCTCGGGGAGGTCCATCACATTCACGCACAAACCTCATGGGTATCCACACAGGCGTACCTCCTTCTGAAGAAACACAAGCAAAACCCCGTCCCTACCTAGCCATTGGGCCAGGACCATTCCACCATCCTGTGGAGAGCTCTTTCTAACGTACCCATCTCGGCTTGTCCTGAGATGGGGATGACAAACAATAATGCCTTCCGGCTGCTGTGGTGCCATCTTCACTAACATTCAAAAAAATTAAAGTATAGAGGGCCAAATTAATGATTGTGGATGGTGTGGTTTTGTACGGTGCACGGAGGGCCCCTCCTTTTTGTTTTTGTATCATAGTTTTGAGTGTTAAATTGGCCAGTTCAACAAAAGCTTCTCCCTTTGGATTGTAAGGAATACCAGTGGTAACTGACACGTGGAAGGTAAGACAAAAACTCTTAAAGGTGGTACTGGTATATGCTGGTCCGCTGTCCATCTTTATAGCCTGTGGGCGACCCAACACCTGCATGACGCGTAAAACATGGTCGATAACACGGCACGCTGCTTAGCCACGCTGGGCTGACCCAAAAACCGTGGAGGAGCAAGTGTCGATAGAGACACAGACAAAACGGAGGTGCTCAAAGGCAGGAAAGTGGGTAACATCCATCTGCCACAACTTGCCTGTGGGATTTACTCCCTGTGGCAGTGAGGGAATAAAAATGGAACAGGTAGAGCAACGCTTTAACAATTTGATAGGCAGCCTCTTTTGTAATTCGAAACTGCTTCTGGTGAAAGATAGTATGGGAAGCAGTAGCTTCCTCGGTGGGGCCAGCAGGTATAGTAGTGTAGCAAAGGAGCTGGTCTGCAGCGGCATTCCCACCGGCTGAAGGACCCGGTAGAGAACTGGGAGATCGTACGTGAGAAATGAAACAGGGGTGGTGATGTCTGCAAGTAAGGTTACTCACTCGATGGACTAAATGGAACAAAATTTCACTGCCCATTTGAGAAAGCGTTGATGTTTCAATGTCTTTAACCACCCTGACCACATATACACTGTCTGAATAAATGTTAAGGGATCGGTCTTGGAAATTCTGAAAAACACAAACGACAGCTTGGAGTTCAACGCTTTGGGCGGAGGTAAATCCCACATCCGTGTGCTGCTGCTGAACCTCAGAGTAATATCCTGCCGGTCCTGAAGAAGAACCATCCGTGAACACAGTGAGTGCTTGAGGGATAGGAGAGGATAGTACTATCTGGGGGAAAATAAATGGTGTAGGCTTGGCAAATTGGACAATTTTGTTAGCTGGGAAGTGATTATCCAGCCGACCAGGATATGGCGCAGGAGCAGCTTCCCAGTTTTCTGAGTATTGCCACAACCATTGTTGTTGAAGAGCTTTTTATGGGACAACTATGGTGTACGACTCTTGCGCACTGAGCTGTAGGGAGCCTTTTCTGCCCTTGCCAATGAGGTCGGCTACTAGAGAAGGGTATGGAGTGAGTGACCGTGTTTGAGTATTACCAGTTGCACCACTCGCTCCCTGCTAACACTTGATAAAAATCCATAGGGGCATGCTCCGTAATCTTTCTCTCTCCTGTGTAGTCTGAATCTATGACCCCTGGTATGACATGAAGTCCTTTCATGGTGGAACTGCTTCCTGCTAGGAGTAGTCCCATCGTCCCCTTAGAGAGAGGATCAAAAACTCCAGTGGGTAAAGCCTGAGTCCCCGTTTGACGGATGAATATGACTGCGGTGGTGGCATCAACTTTCAGTCCTGCACTTTCTGCTGTAGCATGGATGAGGTCTGAAACCCTAGGTTTCCCTGCTGGACTGGGCTAAAGTCTACCCCTACTGTTTGGTGGGGCCAGGTCAGCCCTGTTGCATGTTTACCTGAATCGGCTTTCTGTCTGTATCAGTTTGGGATCGGCACTCATTTCCCCAATGATATCCCCTTCTACACACTGGGCGTAACTGGGTAGGCTTGCGGGATAAGGCGCCGCCGCCTCACAGTGAGCCTGATGCCGCTTTTCCTTTTACCCTGCACTCTTGAGCAAAGTGCCCCTGTTTGCCACAGTGAAAACACTTACCAGCCTTGCTCGTGCTATTTTCTGTTTTTAAGAATGCAGCCAAAGAGGCTCATTGTATTTAAGAGGGGCCTATATCTGCACAAATTCTAATCATTTTATCAAGATCTTCAGACTGCGTGAAGACTCTAAGCGCTGTCTAGCACCACTTATTGGCATTATCAACGACTAGTTGTTTAACCAACGCATCGCTTGCTTCTGAGTTGGAGATAAGTCTATCCGTAGCTTGTATAAGGAGTCCACAAAATCTTCTAATGGTTCATCCAGGCCCTCTCTGACAGAGGAAAGGCTGATAGTTTTCTCCCAGCCCTTCTCTCTCTTCTTGGTGGAGGAACTTCTCCAAGTGTTTAAAGCCTATAGTTTTGCTTGATCAAAAGCCTGTAACGTGAGACCTAACTGTTGCATCACCCCAGTGTATTGTCCCTCCCCAGTAAGTTGGTCTAAGGAAATGGAGGAGACATTGTGTCCTCTGTTGGAGGTGGCTTGGTTGTGACAGAACTCACAGAAGGATGATTTCCACAACAAATAATCTCCAGGGAACAAGCACGCTCTACAGATCATTTTCCAATCATCAGAAGAGAGGGCCTGTAAGGCACTGAGTGTTTCCAACAACTCCAAAGCATAAGGGGCTGTCGACCCCCAAGTAGAGACTGCCACTGTAAGGTCTTTTAGCAGTTTGAAAGGCAGGGCACGATACTCCCTATAAGGCGGTCTCAAGCCCCCTGGGGCCAGGAACACGGCAGGACTGAAACCCTCTAAGGGCTCTCCAGCCCTTAATGCCTCTCTGCAAGCCTGTTGCATGGAGATAAAGGAGATTGGTTTGCAGATGACCTAGCTTTCACTTTTGGCCAGGCTCTGAAGCCTTCTCAGCCAGCCAAAGCCTGGCAAAGTCTGTCAACGCTTCCTCATTTTCTTTTACTTCTGACCAGGGGGCCACTCCCTCCTGTTCCTCACTAGTTCTTCCTTCTGAGGACTTGAGTGACTCTTCAACTGGCAGGTGCAGAAGGCAGGGCTCCCGCTTCTGTAGTAGAGACCTCTGCAGTCTGAGTCAGCTCAAAACCCTGAACTGTATGCTTCAGTTGACAAACAGTATCTGGTAAACCCTTACAGTCCTATTCTATGGTTGAACATGCATCAAGGCATTCATTAATAAGGCACTATAAGGAAAAATTAAAACTAGAAATGTTATCTGGACCCTCTGCTGTATAACGATCCCAAAGATATTTACCTATTTTTTGCCATGTGTTGGGACTAACTGTCATCTGCTCTGGAAACCAAGGTCATATGTCTTGCACAAAACTTAAAAACTGACTCAGTTGATCCTTTTTTACTCTCGCTGCTTTCTCCTTCAGTAAGGCATAGAGTATCTGGGTGTAAAGCACCTGCTCATGCAAGACTAATTGCCCCATGTTTTACATCTGTTGTATATGTTACACCTCCACCACTATTCACTTTCACATGCACAGGCCTCTATTGGAAGTGTCTCCTTACCTTGCAGCTTCAGTCAGCAATAGCCCACTCTTCAAGCCCCACACTGGGCACCACTTGCCACACCCTGCATCCCAGTGACCAGCACTGAGAAGAGTCCGGGCCCAAGAGGGACAGGAAAAGGAATGAGAAAGACTCAATCACACAAAAGACACATCACACAAGATAAAGTTGAGGCCAGGTGGGATCAAGGTCTCTGATGGAGAATGATGACCCCATTCCTCTATAGGAAACTTTATTTATAGGGCTATAATCAGAAAGTTGGCAGGGTAGTCTATTTTACCAAAAATGGTTACAATGGTATCGAGGCATTCCATGACTGGTTAACCCATATGCAGAAGTATCAGCAAGGCACAAGGTAAGAGAAAGAGGCAAAGGTCAGGCATTCTCAGAGGCTCTGCTATACCCAAGAAAGGCCCAAACTCCCATGCAGAAGCATCAGTAAGGCAATAGGCAGGACAGCATATTCCCAGCAGCCGCAGCAGAAACTAACAACAGCAACAGCAACCTTGGAAGAAAGAACTGGTAATCAACTTTTGAAAGAAATCATACATTGAAAACCTTATGGAACATATTTCTACTCTGTCACACATGGAATTGACCTGAGTCAGAAATGACTAGGAGGCCAATAGTGGTTATATGGTTCTAAACATATCCACTTTGGTATAACCATCAGTGTAGGAAGGATAATGTTCCTTTAAGTTTCTTCCAATTTTAGGGTGAAATATATTTAAGATAAATGAGTACCTAATTTTAGGTTCAGAAGTTCTTGAAGATAAAAACAAATAAGTGTGTGGAATAAAATATAATAATTGTGGTAGAAGTATATATATAGTCTGTTGTCTTTACTCTTCTGTTGGTTTTGGAAGAAACCCAACTCAAACTAGCTTAGTATAGAGTTCTGGGTTACATAACACAACAAAAAGGAAGTGGGACATTGGATGCAAGAACAACTGAATTTTGACTCCATAATTGGTCTCTGTTCTTTTTAACATGAAGTTTCTTTAATTTTTTAAAAGCCACATTCTCCATGCAATAGTAACAATGGCTTCCAGAACCTCCAGTCTCATGTCTTCCTGTATTTCTCACTAACTCTTGTTTGAAAAATAATCTACATAATAGCACTAGCCTATAATCAAGGATGAGGAAGCCCAACATGGCAATGAAGGACGCTCCATGAAGGCAGCCACAAGCCTCCATTGGAACTATACATAAATAAACTCAAGATTTGATAGATCGGACATGGGAGAACATGACCCATCATAACAGTAGACTTGAAATGTGAGAGTGGCTCTTTCTAGAGTCCTTATGAAGCATGCTTAGGTATTTGGAGTTAATCCCAAAGACAATGGGAAGAACTGAAGGATTTTAACCAGATTTCCCTATTAAAATTCCACTCCATTAACTTCATTGAAAATCTACTGGGAGTAAGTCCAAAACTATAGAGTAGTCAGATGCTTCCTGTGATCCTTCTTAGAATAGAGACCCAAAAAAGCAAATGAATCAATTATATATGATCTTCTAGGAGCCCAGAAAATCAAAGTAAAGGTTGAGAAACTTGACTTAGGGACAGGTAAGGGAAAGTAGGTCCGGAAGTACCTAGAAAAGGCCAGACCTGAAATGCCACAAATTGGCTGCAGCTAGCATAGTGAATGGGACTCTAGCATTTAGACAGCATCCTCCTCAGTGAAAGAGACAGAGCAGTAGAGAGACCACTGGTGCCTCCTGAACCAGTGAAAAGCAGCACTTGATCATCAAAAGCTAAGTGGTTTACATCTTTTTGAACCCTTCTCTGTATTGTGCCCAGCTCTAACTCTAGTACCTGAGCTGGAAATAGGGCATGAGCCACAGTCCTGCACTTAGAGATGGAACAGTTCAACAAAACAGAGAAAAGGGGGAAAACATGTCTGCTGACTCCCCTGAGCCAGAAATTCAGGGCAGAACAAATTCCTTTGCCTAAGGTAGGCATAAAGTGCCACACTTTCCTCCCACACACTTACAGACAGCTGTCACCTCCCTGCCGTACTCAGGGCATGCAGCCAGATACCTGTACCTTTACCAGTCTGGGACTACACTGGAGATGCTACATGACACACTTGGTGACTGACTACCTTGAGACCTGAGATGAACCAATACAAGAAAAGTAAATGGAGTCCTGGGCTCACAAGCCTACTAACAGCTCTAACCACCTGGTATCAGGATATTAAAGCTTCAAAGGCACCTAAAACTAGCACACATGACCAGTGTACCTGAAAATTTCAAAACAAAACAAGCTTCTAGAATAAGCAGGTAAACATAAAATAAATTAAACAACAAAAACCTTACTAATGGATCAGAGACAACAGCCCATATCAATCATTTAAAAAGGCAAACCAGGATGTCTTCAGAAAGCTCTCAAAACAATGAATCAAGAAATTTTCCAGGAGAAGGAGTCAAGATGGTGGACTAGACACATGTCTCCTTAACTCCCTCTGAAAACTAAGGCCTGAACTGATAATTAAACAGAGCCTTTTGGACATCCAGTGAGCCCTAGGACATGGCATAGGACTGTCAACTTGGATGACATGCCACTGAACAGGAAACTTCGTCTCTTTCACTAACCCCAGCCCTTGTTGAATGCCGGTTCTCACGGATGGAAAGTAACTTTTCACTTTTTTTTCTGTCTTAGCCAGCAGGTGGGGCTTGGGCTTGACTGGCAGCAAAGCTCAGTCATACTGCTGATGGGACCAGCAGGCAGAATAGCCACATTTTGAGAGCCTGCCTCTGAACTCTGTGCATCTTGACTTCTCTACCCTCTGTTTCAGATCCTCTGGTGTAGTATCAGCTATACCACAGTGGGCGGGAGAGCATGTGGGGGACGCCATCTTGTTTGACGAGGAGGTGGAGTTACCCAAATGGAGTCCTCAGCAGGGACTAATTCCCAGGCAGAGAGGCAGTCCGTGCCATTTTCTTTTTCTCTATGTTAGCTGGCAGGTGGGGCTTGGGCTAGCTGGTAGCAAAGCTCAGCCACACTGCTGATGGGACCAGCAGGCAGAATAGCAACATTTTAAGAGCCTGGCTATAGACTCTCTGCATCTCGGCTCTTCCACCCTTTCCTTCCGAATCTCCACCATTGAATCAGTGATTCTACAGTGGGTGGAAGAGTTTATGTGGGACGCCATCTTGTTTGACTGGGAGGTGGAGTTACCCAGACGGAGGCCTCAACAGGGCTGGGAGACAGTACCAGCCAGGGGAACACTTTTTCAACAGGAAAACTATGTTTAGCACAAACTGACCTTACGGGAGGGACCCAGCAGCAGAAAACAGCAGGGCAGTAGCCTTTTTGTACTTTGAAGTAGTTTGTAGCATCTGGGGTTGGATATAGGGGTGATTACTTTGCCAGCTGGGAAGAGGAGCTTGAACACCTGAGGGACTGACTGATTTTGGAAGGTGTCACATAGATTTTACCTTCCAGTATAAGACTATCTAGAGAAATGATGCCAGTGCATCCTGACAGCATCTCTTCCAGCCTTTACTGACCCACATCATAAGGTCAGCTGATGGCCCCCAAGTGACTCCATAAATAGAGACGTGTCTTTGCTAACAAGGAGGTGGAGGCTGCTACCCCAGAGATTCCACTGGGCCCAGTCGCTGGAGTACAGAGAGGTGACTGGTGATCACCTTCTTTATCAGACTGCTTTAGATCCTGTTGAGGTAACACTGGAGAAACTAAACAACCTTGAGATGCCCAAAAAGCAACAAACTTTGGGCAGAAACTTAAAGGAAAACTCACCTATGACTCTAGAAAGCCCCCAAAAGAAAGAACTAAAAAACTTTCTGGACAAAGAAGTGTTTCGGAAACCATTGGAGGTTGAGTACAAAAGTATACTCCTAGACATTATACAAAACACATTACAGCAAAATGAAAAATTAACCAAATTTTTTGAACTGATGGCACACCAGTATTCTGAGATCCAATAAATCAATAACAAAATCAAAGAAATAGGAAATTCAATTCAAACCCAAGAAAAGAGAATTGAATAAATAGAAAACAGACTTTCTGACTTAGAAGAAAGAGCTACTGACTCCAGCATCTATGAGGAGAAATCAGTGGGAAAAAAAAGAAAGAAAAATGAAGAAGCATTAAGAAGCATGTGGGATTCTATCAAGAGGAACAATCTATGATTAACGAGTTCCTGAACAGGGAGGGATTCCTGAAACAATAGAGAATATTGTTGTTAAGCTACTGACAGAAAACTTCCCAGAAATTATGAAAGAATAGAATGGAGATATCCAAGATGCATATCAAACACCACTCAGTATAGATCCCCAAAGAAAGACTCTAAGACATGTTATACTCAAGCTTAACAAAATGAAACATAAGCAGAAACTGTTAAAGACAGGACGACTCAAAGCAAAGCTAACATTCAGAGGGAAACCCTGTAGGCTTCCATCTGACTTCCTAGCAGAAATAATGCCAGCTTGGAGGCAATGGGATGACACATTCAAAACCTTGAAGGAGAAGAACTTCCAACCAAGAATTATATATCTGGAAAAATTATCTCTCAAATATGAAAATGAAATTAAGACATTTGCAGACAAGCAGAAATTCAGAGACTTTGTACACACCAAATCAAAGCCACAAGAAATACTGAAAGATGCTACTAAGAAGAACAAAACCATTAACTCTATAATTTAGGAGGCAATGCAAGACACATCATCCAGAAACCTACACAGTTAGGGAATGCACAAAACTCAATCAAAGCTATAATAGTAAAAGAAATGATCCAGTGATCATATCATGAAAAATATGATATCATCATATTAAAAAGATGATGTACTACAGTTGTTACAGTCTTTCCAGATGGAGGGGAAGTTAATAAGACTGGTAGAAGTTAAGATTGGGTTTAAACATAGATTTTTAAGTGGAATCACAATGGTAGCTGCAAAGCAAAATAAAGACACAATATATCAAATCAAGAAATGTAATATAGGAATTTCAGCAAACACAAAACCAACACTGAAAAGGGTGAAAAACCAGCCCATAAAGAATAATGTCCCAGAACAGAATAGTAAGAACAGAGAAAACACCAACACCAAAATAAACACATCACAATAACAGCACTAAACACATTCCTATCGTAATTACATTGAATATAAATGGTCTGCACACTCCAGTAAAGAGACAGTGAGTGACATGTTGGATCAAAAGGCAAGACCCATCTATGTGTTGCTTACAAGAAACTTAACTTAGACTTAAAAATATGAAAAAAACTGAAAATTAAAGGATAGATGAATATATACCAAGCTAACAATATACAAAGAGAAGGAGTGGCAATATTAATCTTAGTTAAAAGAGGTTTTAAGGTAAAATCCACCATCGTGGACAAGGGTGGACTCTATTTATTGCTGAAAGGTTCAATACACAAGCAGGACTTAACATTATTAAATATATGTGCCCCCATCGAAGAAACACTGACTACATTCAAAAATGAGATAGATCATTCCACAAAAATAGTGGAAGACTTCAACACTCCACCCTCAATATTAGACAGCTTTTCTAGAAAAAAGCACAATAAAGACACAAACCTTACTGCCGCAATTAACCAATTAGAACTCTTAGGTATATACAGAACTTTCTATCTATAGCAGATAACTACAACTTCTTCTCCAGTGCATGTGGAACATTTTCCAGAACAGACCACATGTTAGGACATTAAGCAAATGTTAACATAATCCAAACCACTGAATTATTGCAAAGCAGCTTCTCAAACCATGAAGCCATGAAAGTCTAAATCAATAGCATAAACAACAAAGAAATTGGAACTCATGGGAATTGAACAACATCTTCCCCAAAAATCCATGGTTTATATAAGAAATCAAACACAAAATAAAGAAATTTCTGGATTCCAATGAGAACAAAACACTTTCTACCCGACCCTGTGGGATGCAGCCAAAGCAGTGCTCAGGGCTCAGTTTATCTCTATAAATGTACACATCCAGAAGGAAGAAAGAACCCGAAACAAAGAAGTAACCTTAAAGCTTGAACAAGTAGAAAGAGAACAACAGAAGAACCCCTCAGGCACCAGAAGAAAACAGATTATAAAGATTAGAGCTGAACTAAATGAATTAGAGAATAGAACAACAAGTTAAAGAATTGAAAAGACCAAAAGCTGGTTTTTTGAAAAGGTCAACAAAAGTGACAAACCATTGGCTAAACTTACTAAAGAAAAACAAGAAAGGAAACAAATAACCTAAATAAGAAACGAGAGGAGAGTTGTCACAAGAGATTCAACAGAAATCAAAAATAACAAAACAAAATACTATGAAAGACTATACTCTAACAAATTTGAAAACCTAGAGGAAATGGACAAATTCCTTTATTTATGTCACCTACGAAAATTATCACAAGTTGAAGCAGAACACCTTAATAAACCCATCACAAAGGAAGAGATTGAAAAAGTCCTCAAAACTACCAACCAAATAAAACCCTGGCCCAGATGGCTTTACCACAGAATTCTACCAAGCTTTTAGAGAAGAGTTAACTCCAATACTACTGAGACTATTTCACAGCATAGAAAAAGACAGAATTCTCCCAAATTCATTCTATGAAGCCAGCATAACCCTGATGCCAAAGCCAGAGAAAGAAGCAACAGAAAAGGAGAAACTACAGACTAATATCACTCATGAATCTAGATGCAAAAATCTTCAACAAAATCCTGCCAGTAGAATTCAACAACACATAAGAAAATAATCCATCATGACCAAGTTGGATTTATACCAGGGATGCAAGACTGGCGCAACAACAGGAAAACAATTAATGTGATCAACCATATAAATAACACAAAAGACAAGAATCACCTGGTTTTGTCTTTTGATGCAAAAAAGGCATCTGATAAAGTCCAACACCCATTTATGCTAAAAACTTTCAGCAAAATAGGAATAGAGGGCAAATTCCTTAATGCAATAAGGGCCATCTATACAAAGCCAACTGCCTACAATCATCCTGAGTGGAGAGAGATTGAAACAATTTCAATTGAGAACAGGAACTAGACAAAGATGCCCACTCTCACCTCTTTTATTAAACATTGTACTAGAAGTTCTAGCCAGAGAAATTAGACAAGACCAAGAAATAAAGGGTCTCTGCATCGGCAAAGAGGAAGTCAGAATCTCCTTACTTGCAGACAATATGATTGTATATGCAGAGAATCCTGAAATACCCATAAGGAAACTACACAAACTGATAGAAGAGGTCAGCAAATTCTCAGGATACAAGATAAACATAAATCAATCAGTAGAATTCCTTTATATCAACAATGAGATTATTAAAGAAGAAATCACCAAATCAATGCCATAATGCCATTTACTATAGCCCCCAAGAAGATAAAATACCTAGGTATAAATCTAACTAAAGAAATAAAAGACCTTTACAAAGAGAACTATGAGAACTTACTACAAGAAACTAAGAGATTTACATAAATGGAGAAACCTACCCTGCTCATGGATAGGAAGACTTAATGTAGTAAAAATGCCTATTTTACCTAAAGCAATCTACCTATATAATGCAATCCCAGTACTAATTCCAGTCACAATTTTTAATGAGTTGGAGAACCAAATCACCAACTTTGTTTGGAAAGGGAAGAAACCCCAGATGAGTAAAGCACTACTGAAGAAGAACACACTGGGAGGCCTCTCACTACTGGACTTTAGAACCTATTACACTGCCACAGTTGTCAAAACAGTCTGATACTCATATAAAAAGAGACACATAGATCAACAGAACAGAGTTGAGACCCCAGAAATGCCACCATCCTCCTATGAACATTTAATGTTCAACAAAGGCCCTAAGGCATTAAACTTGGTATAAAAGCAATCTCTTTAACAAATGGTGCTCGCAAAATTGGATACCCATCTTCAAAAAATTGAAACAAGATCCATATCTCACATCTTATACAAAATCCAACTCAAACTATATAAAAGACCGAAAGATAAAAACTAAAATGATAAAGCTCATCCAAGAGAAAATAAGATCAACAATGGAAGTTTTAATACACAACATAGACTTCAAAATCTGACAAAGCATGATCAACAGAAGGGAAAGTAGATAAATGGGAACTACTAAGAATTAAACACTTTCATTCATTCGAAGACTTTATCAAGAGAACCAAAAGACCACCTACAGAATTAGAAAAATATTTGGCAACTGGATGTCAGATCGACTTCTGATCTCCATAGTCTATGAGGTACTACAACATATCAATAAGAAAAAGATAAATAATCCAATTAAGTGATGGGTGAAGGAGATGGACAGACACTTCTCTAAAGAGGAGATCCAGGAAGCCATAAGACACATGTGGAAATGCTCACCATCATTAGCTACTAAAGAAATTCAAATCAACATGATGATGAGATATCTTCTCATCCCAACAAGTTGGGCCATGATCCAAAAAGCACAAAACAACAAATGCTGTAGAGGCCGTGAGAAATTGGAACTCTTCTACATTATTGGTGGGATAGCAAAATGGTAGAACCTCTATGGAAAGCAATTTGGTGTTTCTTCAAAAAGATGGAAATATATATACCATTTGACCTAGTAATTCCACTGCTTTGACTATATCCTACAGAATCAAGGACATTTACACCAGCAGATACATGCATATGAATCTTTATTGCAGCACAGCCTACAATAGCAAAAGGTTGGAATCAACTGAGATGCCCAACAACAGATGAATGGGTAAACTATGGTATATATACTCAGTGGAACACCATGAAATGATAAAGAGCAATGATGATTTTAGGAAGCATCTCATAACCTGGTTTCAGTTGGAAGACATCATGTTGAGTGAAAGTAGTCAGCAACAAAAGGACAAATGTGGTATGAGACATCTTCTATAAGGACTTAAAAACAGACTCATGTACAGAAGAAAAGACTTTTTTGATGATTACAAGGGTGGGGAGGGAAGTGGGAGAGGGTTGGTTATAGATTAGATAGTGCTTAAAAATTTGATTGGGTGAAATCAGTGACAGCACACATTAGAAAGAAGATCAACTTAACTGGACTTAACATAGCATGATTACTCCTCCAATCTTAACCCACATTTCTGGAACAGAGTACAAGGGGCAGGGGTCCAGGGACCAGGCTCTCAGGGGATATCAAGGTCCAATTGGCATAACTAGCATATGGCTTAGAGAGTCTCCTCCATCCCATATTTATGAGTGGCATTTGGGGTCTTAAAAGCTAGCAAGTTACCATCTGAGGCACACCAACTGGTCCCAACTCAACAGGTACTGACGGTCACCAAAGACCAAAATGACATGGGGGAAAGAGAACTCAGAAGACAGAGAGACCCTCATGAGTGGGTGATTTCATTTACATGTGACTTGAGGAAGCACATGGTGTCCTGCCGCTACCAGTGATAGCCCTGATGGGGCTCACAAAGTTGAGTCTCATTGGTAACATGAGAATAAAAAGGAGTGCACCCTGAGAACTCCACTAAAAGACTGCAACTGATGGTCCAGGATCCTTGGGGTTCCCCTGGCAGCATGGCCCCTTGTCCTGATGCTGTCCCTGTCCATAAATCATTACCAAGATCAGCTCTTCTGACAGGAATGAATTGGACGTGACAACACAAGGTGACCATAACGTGTGTTCACTTTATGGTTCTATCCATCTGTAGGATGTTGTCCTGCTGGCCTCTTACTAGAGTGGGAGGAGGTAAAGAAGAGTGACTGGAGATTGTTAGGAGGATATGACATGTGTATAATGGGTGGGATGAGTGTGCTGTCACTAGGCAGGGAGAGCAGTGGGAGCTGTACATAGGTAGGCACATAAATTTATATTGGATTGTACATTTTCACTCCATAACAATAAATAAATAAATGTAAATAAAAATAAATTTAAAAAGGGGGTAGAGTCAAGGTGGTGGACTAAACACACGTCTCCTTAAAACACTCTGGAAACCAAGACCTGCACTGATAATTAAACGGAGACTTCTGGACACCTAGTGAGCCCTAGGATGCGGCATAGGGCTGTTTATTTGCACTTCATACCACTGAACGGAAAACCTCTACTCTTTCACTAACCCCACTATTGTCTAGTGCTGGGTTGCACAGACCAAAGGTAACTCACCATTTTAACTTTTTTTCTCTCTTAGCTGACAGGGCGGAGCTGGGACTTGACTAGTAGCTAATCTCAGATGCACTGCTGGTGGGATCGGCAGGCGAAATTTTGAGAGCCCAACTTTGGACTCGGTGCATCTGAGCACTTTTGGCCTCTCTTCCCACCTTGGCGATAGAGTAGCCTGTAGCAAGGCAGGCAGCAAGCTTGTGCAGACACCATCTTGTTCCACTGGTAGGTGGAAATACCCACACGGAGGCCTCAGCTGGAATTAATTCCTGGGATGGGAGACAGTGCCTCCCTGGAGGAGAGCGCTTTTCTGGCAGAAAAGCAACATTCAACACAGTGTCACCTACAGCTGGGCCCGACAGCAGAGGCCAGCATGGAAGTACCCTTTCCATATTTTCAGCTAGTTTCTAACACCTAGAGATGCTTACTTTGCCAGCTGGGAAGAGGGACCTATACACCTGAAAACTGACTAACTTTGAAAGCTTACCTTTCATTTTAAGATGGCCTAGAGAAAGAACTATGGTCCATCCTCTCAGCATCTCTCCCAGCCTCTATTGACTCACAGGATGCTTGAAAAGCAACAAACTCTGGAAAAAAGTGTAACCAAGAAGTCACTCATGGCATCAGAAGGCCCCCAAAAGAAAGAGCCAAAGAACTTCCCAGACAAAGAAGCTTTTCTGAAACTATCGGAAGGTAAATACGAAAGGATTATATAGAGAGCCCTCCTGGACCTTGTACAAAACACAGCAGAGCAAAATCAAAAGTTAAGCAAGCTGTTCAATCTGATGGAACACTAGTGCTCTGAAATCCAACAGATCAAGAACAAATTCAAAGCCAAGAAAACAGAATGGAACAAATGGAAAACAGACTTTCTGACTTGGAAGACAGAGCTACTGACTCCAGCATCTATGAGGAGAAATCAGAAAAAAGAAACAAGAAAAATGAAGAAGCATTAAGAAGCATGTGGGACTCTATTAAGAGGCACAATCTATGATTCACTGGAGTTCCTGAACAGGGAGACATGCCTGAGAATACAGAGAGTATTGTTTCTGAGCTGTGGACAGAAAACTTCCCAGAAATTATGAAAGAAGAGAATACAGATATCCAAGATGCATATTGAACTCCGCTCAATGTAGATCTCAAAAGAAAGACTCCAAGACATATTCTAATGAAGCTTAATAAAATGTAACATAAGCAGAAACTCTTAAAGACAGCAAGACTTAAAACAAAGCTAACATTCAGAGGTAAACCCTGTACACTTTCATCAGATTTCTCAGCAGAAACAAGGCTGGCATGGAGATAGTGGCACGACACACTCAAAGCCTTGAAGGAGAAGAACTTCCAACTGAGAAGTATACTTACTGCAAAATTATCTTTCAAATATAAAAATGAAATTAAGACATTTGCAGATAAACAGAAACTCAGAGACTTTGTACAGAACAAACTAAAGCTACAAGAAATAATGAATGAATCTCATGGCTTAGAAGAACAAAACCACTAACATTATATTTTAGAAGCAAATACAGGACACATCACCCAGAAACCTCCAAACTCAAAGAAAGCTATAATAGTGAAAGAAATGATCTAGTGACCATATCATGAAAACTATGATGCCATCACACTAAAAAGCAGAACATACTACAGTCATTATAGTCCTTCCAGATGTAGAGTAAGTTGATAAAAATGGTAGTAACTGGAACTGGGTTTATAGATAGTTTATTAAGGGGTATCATAGGGGCAGCCATAAAGCCCTACAGCTTGAACAAGTAGAGGGAGAACAACAGAGAAGCCCCTGAGGCACCAAAAGAAAACAGATCTTAAAGATTAGAGCAGAACTAAATGAATCAGAGAATAGAAAAGCAACTGAAAAAATTTAAAAGCTAGTTTTTTAGAAAAGATCAACCAAATTGACAAACCATTGGCTAAACTTATTAAAGAAAAACAGAAAAGGAAGCAAATAACCCAAATAAGAAATGAGAGGGAAGTTGTCACAAGAGATCCAACAGAAATCAAAAATATCATACCATAATACTATGAAAGACTGTAACAAATTTGAAAACCTAGAGGAAATGGACAAATTCCTTGATTCATAACACCTACCAATTATCACAAGGTGAAGCAGAACAAGTTAATAAACTCATCACAAAGGAAGAAACTGAAAATGTCATGAAAAAACTACCAATGAAAAAAAGCCTGGGCCCAGATATCGTCACTGCAGAATTTTACCAAGCTTTTAGAGAAGAGTTATCTCCTATACTACTGAGACTACTTCACAGTATAGAAAGGGATGGAATACTCCCAGATTCATTCTATGAAAACAGCATAACCTTGGTACCAAAGCCAGGGAAAGACCCAACAAAAAAGAACTACAGACCGATATCACTCATGAATCTAGATGGAAAAATCTTCAATAAAATTCTTGCCAACAGAATACAATGACATATTAAAAAAATAATCCATCATGACCGGGTTGGGTTCATTACAGGGATGCAAGGCTGGTTCAACATCAGAAAAAAAATTAACATGATAAACCGCATAAATAACACAAAAGACAAGAATCATTTGATTTTATCTATTGATGTAGAAAAGGTATTTGATAATGTCCAACACTCATTGATGCTAGATACTCTCAGCAAAATAGGAATAGAGGGCAAATTCCTCAATGCAATAAGGGCCATTTGTACAAAACCAACTGCCTACATCATCCTGAATGGGGAGAGACTGAAACACTTTCCCCTGAGAACAGGAACCAGACAAGGATGCCCACCCTCACCTCTCCTATTCGACATTGTACTAGAAGTTCTAGCCAGAGCAATTAGACAAGACCAAGAAATAAAGCACATTTGCATCAGCAAAGAGGAAGTAAAAATCTCCCGATTTGCAGATGATATGATTGTATATGCAGAGAATCCTAAAGAATGCATAAGAAAACTACTGATAGAAGAGAACAGCAAAGTCTCAGGATACAAGATCAACGAAAGTCAATCAGTAAGATTCCTTTATACCAACAATAAGATTATTAAAGAAGAAATCAGCAAATCAATACCATTTACTGTAGCCCCTAAGAAGATAAAGTACCTAGGAATAAATCTAACCAGAAAAATAACAGACCTTTACAAAAAGTACTACAAGTCTTTACTACAAGAAACTAAGAGAGACTTACATAAATGGAGAAACCTACCCTGCTCATGGATAGGAAGATTTAACATAGTGAAAATGTCTATTTTGCCTAAAGAAATCTACTTACATAATGCAATCGTGGTACAATTTCCAGTGACATTTTTTAATGAGATGGAGAAACAATTGGCCAACTGGATGTACATCTGCAGTGAACTGAAACAAGAGCCATATCTTACACTTTGTGCAAAAACAAACTCAAACTGGATAAAAGACCTCAACATCAAATTTAAAACGATAAAGCTCACCCAAGAAAAAGTAGGAACAACAAAGAAATTTTAATACACAATGTAGACAGACTTCAAAATCTGTCAAACCAACCACAATCAACAGAAAATAGATAAATGGGAACTATTAAAAATCAAACACTTTTGCTCGTTCAAAGACTTTTTTAATAGAATTAAAAGGCTACCTACAGAACAGGAAAAAATATTTGGCAGAAAAAATATTATGTCAGACTGATGCCTGATCTCCATAATCTATAAGATACTACAAAATAGAATAAGAAAAAGATAAATCATCCTATTAAGCAATGGGCAAAGGAGATGAACAGATACTACTTCACTAAAGAGGAGATCCAGGCATCCAAAAAACACACGCAGGCATGCTTACGATCATTAGCTATTAAAGACATTCAAATCAAACTACAATGAGATACCGTCTCACCCCAACAACACTGGCCATGATCCAAAAAGCACAAAACAACAAATACTGGAGAGGCTGTGGAGAAACTAGAACTCTCCTACACTATTGGTGGGATTGCAAAAAGGTGCAAACTCTTTGGAAAGCAATCTGGCACTTCCTTAAAAAGCTGGGTGTACATATACCATTTGACCCAGGAATTCCACTGTTCAGAATATATTCTACAGAATCAAGACCGTTCACATCAACTGACACATGCACACAAATGTTTATCGCAGCACAGTCCACAATAGCAAAAAGATGTAATCAACCCAGCAACAGAGGAATAGGCAGATAAACTATGGTATATATACTCAATGGAACACTATGCAATAATAAAGAACAGCGATGATTTTGGCAAAGATCTCATTACCTGGTTTCAATTGAAGAGCATTATGTTGAGTGAAAGTAGTCACTAACAAAAAGACACATATTGTATGAGACCCCTACATTAAGAACTTAAAAACAGACTCATGCATCGAAGAAAAGACTTTAACAGCTGCAAGTGTGAGAAGTGAAGGAGGGCAGGGGGAATGGTTTAGATTAGATAGTTGATAGAAATTTGGTTGGTGAAATCTGTAACGGCACACATTAGAAAGACAATCAACATTAACTGGACTTCAACATAACATGATTACTCCTCCCATCTGAACCCAATATTGTAAGGACAGAGTAGCTTGGGCAAGGGGCCAGGGACCATGCTGTCAGGGAAGATTGAGTCCAATTGCCACAACTAGCATTTTGCTTAGAAAGCCTTCTGCACCCCTCATCAATGAGAGGCATCTGGGGTCTTAAAACCTGCCAAGTTGCCATCTGAGGGTATAGCAAATGGTCCCAACTCAACAGGAACAGATGATCACCAAGGTCTGAAATGACCTGGGGGAAAGAGAACCCAGAAGACAGAGAGACCCACGTGAGTGTATGACTACATCGACTTGTGACCAGAAGAACTGGATGGTGCCCAGCCACCACCAGAGATAGCTGTGATGGAGCTCACAAAGTTGAGTCTCACTGGTAACACAAAAATAAAAGGGGGTGCACTCTGAGATCTCTGTTAAAAGACCATAACTGATAGCCCAGGGGCCTCGGATTTCCCTTGGGAGCATGGCTGCTGGCCCTGATGCTGCCCCTGTCGATAAGTCATAATGGAGATCAACTCTGGGACATGAATGGATTGGAGTTGGTGACACAGAATGACTATATCGTATGTGCACTTTATGCATCTATAGGACATTGTCCTGATAAACTCTTACTGGAGTCAGGGGAGTAGGTGGAGAGGAGGTGATAGGAGATTGTTGGAAAGATAAGACATGTATGGAGCAGAGAGGAATAGTGTGCTGTCATCGGGCAAGGAAAGTAGTGGGAGCTGGATATAGGTGGGCATGGAAATTTACGTTTTCATTCAATCACAATAAAAAGTGGCGTCTGGGGTCTTAAAAGCTGCCAAGCTGCCATGAGAGGGTGCCTACACTGACTTGGGATCGGAAGAACCAGATGGTGCCCAACCACCACCAGTGATAGCCGTGATGGAGCTCACTAAAAGAATATTTTAATAAGACAAAATTCAATATCTGTAGAGGAATTAGGGTAAAATTAAAAATGAATAAATAATGTTAAAAAAGACTAAGAGAAGACTTAAGAATTAAGTGTGAAAAATAAAGACCCACATGATTGACCTAAATTTCATTGTGTGAACAATTCCATTAAATGTAAATTGACTAAACAATTAAAATAAGAAAATAATTTTTCCAGATGAGTAGAACTTCCTGGATTTATCAAAGTAGGAAACAAAATATTAATATTTAGAACTCTTCAAAAGACAAAGAAGTAGATCAGACATAATGTACCAGAGTATAATGACAAATTGAACAGACTGCAAGAAAGCATACAGTGACAGGAAGTAGAAATTCAGCAGATTGATAATACAATTCTAGAATTAGATAACCCAATAGAAAGTCAAAAGAACAGAAATTAGGTAATAGAAAGCTAGATTAGTGAGGATGAAGATAAAGCACAAAACATCAACATATATGAAGAAAAATCAGATAAAAGTTTTTTTAAAAAAATCAAGAAACACCAATAATTATGTGGGAGTCTATCAAAAGGAGTAATGTACTAGTGATTGGAGTAGTAGAATGGGTGGAAGGAATAATAGAAAATACAGAGAGAATTGTTTAAGACTTGTTAACTGAAAACTCCCCTGATACCAAGAAAGATGAGAAGATATCTATCTAACATGCTCATCAAACTTGACATAAGGTAGATCCCAAAACAAAGATACCAAAGCATATTATAACCAAACTGGCCAAAACTCAATATGAGCAGACAATTTTAAAAATGGCTAGAGATCATTTTTTAAAAAAATGCACAAAGGAGAGTCAATAAGACTAAGCTTGAACTAGTCGGCACAAAGTGTATAGGCAACAGGCAATGAGATGATATATACAAAGGCCTGAAGAAGAGAAAAATGCTTGCCAAGAATTACATGTCCAGTGAATTTATGAAATTAGGATATTTCGAGATGAAGGAAAATTTAGGGAATTTGCATAAAATAAAACAAAATAAAAATTACAAGAAATACTAAAGGGAGTTCCCTCTAGTTAGAAAATCATTAATACCAGAAAACAAATTAGAAATAGCAACTGAATGTAATAGAAGAAAATTACAAAAATAAATCAGAGGAAAAACTTTAAAAACAGGAAAGCAAAGAGGTCAGCATGCGAAAGATGACAAGATTATAAATTTGTTTCAGTGAAAGCAGTGACAGCATGCAGTAGAATGTAGATCAACTTAACCGAACTTCATAAACTGAAAGCTCTTCTAACCTCAAAAAACAGGGTTTTAGAAAAGGTAGTCACAGATTTTTCATATAGAAAGGAAGTCAAGGTGATACAAAGACACTAAAGACTATTTTAAATTTAGAAAATTGAGGTTAAATAATAAACACAAAGGAAATTAACAACCCTACACATTAAAGACTGAAAACCAGACAAATTGTGGAATGAAATCAAAGACATCATCCACGAAGAAAGGAAGAGGTCATTAAAAAGATAGGAAAGAAAGAAAAGACCAAATTGAATGCCAGAAGAGACTGTGAAAGTTGCTCTCAAACATCAAGCAGCTAAAGCAAGAGGAAGAAATGACTAAATCAAAGAACTGAGCAGAAAGTTGCAAAGGGAAGCTGAAAAAGTCAAACTAAAGTATGACAATGACATGAACTAAGAGCTGGAAATAGAAAACCAAAAGGAAAGAATACATTTCGCATTTCTGAAGCTAAAAGAACTGAAGCAAAAATGCAGGCCTCGAGTTGCAACAGCAAATTTTCTTCTGAGAAAATATTAAATGACTCAAGAAACATCAAAAGAAGACAGAAGGAATACACAGTCATTACACCAGAAAGCACTGATCTACATTTCAGCCATTTCAAGAGGTAGCGTATGATCAAGAACTGATAGTACTGATGGAAGAAGTTGAAGCTGAGTTGAAGGCATTGGTGAAAAAAAGAGTCCAGGAATTGATGGGATATCAATTAAGATATTTCAACAAATGGAAGCCGCACTGGAAATGCTCACTCCTGCATGCCAAGAAATTTGGAGGACAGCAACTTGGCCAAACGACTAGAAGAGATCCATATTTATGACTGTTCCCAAGAAAGGTGAACAAACTGAATGTAGAAATTACCAAACAATATTACTAATATTACATGCAAGTAAATTTTTGTTAACGGTCCTTCAAAATAGAATGCAACAGTATATCAACAAGGAACTGTCAGAAATTCAAGCTGCATTCAGAAGAGGACATAGAACCAGAGATATTATTGCTGATGTCAAATGGATCTTAGCTGAAAGCAGAAAATACCAGAAAGATGTTTACCTATGTGTCATTGACTATACAAAGGCATTCAACTGTGGGGATCATAACAAATTTGTGGAGAATGGGAATTCCAGAATATTTAATTATGCTTTTAAGGAATCTGTACGTGAATCAGTTTTGCATTCCAATCACCAGGAATTATCAATGCATCCTGAGTGCATGGTCAATCAATTTCAGGCTGCAAAAGCTGATAAAAGTCTTAAGTTTGTTTATCTTTGACCTCAGTATTTGGTGCATAAATTTGAATAATAGCCATATTAAATAGTCTTCCCTTGAAAGTGTATGGATATCCTATCACTGACAGCACCGCACTTCAGGATAGATCTTGAAATGCTGTTTTTGACAATAAATGCAATGCAATTCCTCTTCAAGGTCTCATTCCAGCAGTGGTAGACCATACGGTTCTGTGATTCAAAATGGCCAGTGCCAGTACATTTCAGTTCACTAATGGCTAGGATATCGATGTTTATGCATTCAATTTCATTTTTGAAAATTTCTAGTTTTCCTAAATTCATACTTTGTACATTCCACATTCTGGTTTTTAAAGGATATTTACAGCTGTTTATTCTCATATTGAGTTGTGTCACATAAGCAAATGAAGGTCTGAAAAGCTTGACTCCATTCACATCATTTGAGCTGACTCTACTTTAGGGAGGTAGCTCTTCCCCAATAGTCTTTTGAGTGCCTTCCAAACTTGGGGACTCATCTTCTGGAACTATATTAGACAGTGTTCCACTGTTATTCATACTGTTTTTGCTGTCTGAAGTTTTCAAATGTAGGCTGCCCCATCTTTATTCCTAGTCTGCTTAGTCTGGAATCTCAACTGAAATCTGTATAACGTGGATGACCCCGCTGGTATCTAAATACGGGTGGCACAACTTCTAACACGACAGCAAAGTGTAAGCCCCCACAGCATACCATTGACAGATACTCGGATGACATCATTTATGTTGATGCTGTTGTTAGGTGCCATTGAGTCAGTTCCAACTCATAGTGACCCTATGCACAATAGAATGAAACACTGCCCAGTCTTGTACCATGTCCACAATCGTTTTTATGCTTGAGCCCATCACTGCAGCCACTGTGTCAATCCATTTCATCGAGGGTCTTCCTCTCTTTTTTGGCTGACCTTCCACTCTAACAAGCATGACATTCTTCTCTAGGGACTGATCCCTCCTGACATGTCCAAAGTAGGTAAAACCAGCTCTCACTGTATTTGGTTCCAAGGAGCGCTCTGGTTGTACTTCTTCCAGAACAGATCTGTTTGTTCTTTTGGCAGTCCATGGTACATTCAACATTCTCTGCCAACACCACAATTCACCGTCATCTATTGTACTTCTGTCTTCCTTATTCATTGTCCAGTTTTCACATGCATATGATGCCATTGAAAATACCATGGCTTGGTAAAGTCTTCAAGGTAACATCTTTTAAACACATTAGGGAGGTCCTTTGCAGTAGATTTTCCAATGCAAGTCATCTTTTGATTTCTTGACTGTTGCTTCTATGGGATTGGAACCAAGTGAAATGAAATCTTATACCACTTCAATCTTTTTCTCCATTAATCACATTGTTTCTTACTGGTCTTGTAGCAAGCATTTTTGTTTTCTTGATGTTGATATGTAATCCATACTGAAGACTGTGGTCTTTGATCTCCAGTAAGTGTTTTAAATTCTCTTCACGTCCAGTAAGATTGTGTCACCTGCATAACACAAGTTGTTAATGAGTTTGTCTGCCATCCTGATGCCTCATTCTTCTTCATAGAGTCCAGGTTCTCAGATTATTTGCTCAGCATAGACTGAGAAGATATGATGAAGGAATACAACCCTAATGCACACCTTTCCTGACTTTAAATCACACAGTGTCCACTTGTTCTGTTCATATGAATGACCCTTGATCCATGTACAGATTCCTTAAAAGCATGATTAAGTGTCCTGGAATTCCCATTCTCCACAATGTTACCCATAATTTAGTATGATTCACACAGTTGAATACCTTTGCGTAGTTAATGAAACTTGGGTAAACATCTTTCTGGTATTCTCTACTTTCAGCTAAGATCCATCTGACATCAGGAGTATCTCTGGTTCCATGTCCTCTTCTGAATCTGGCTTGAATTTCTGGCAGTTCCTTGTCAATATACCGTTGCAGTCCCTTTTGAATGATCTTTAGCAAAATTTTACTTATATGGGATATTAATAGTATTGTTTGGTAACTTTTGCATTCAATTGGATTACCTTTCTTGGGAATAGGCATAAATATGGATCTCTTCCAGTCGGTTGGCCAAGTAGCTATCCTCCAAATTTCTTGGCATAAATGAGTGAGCACTTCCAGCTCACCATTTATAATAATCTCTATAAAGATAAAATACTTAGGAACAAATCTAACCAGGGCTATAAAATACCTGTTAAAAAACAACAACAACAACAACAACATTATTGCACAAAGCCAAAATAATCTACAAAAATAGAAAAGTATATCATACTCATAGATTAAAAAAAAAACTCACAATTGTGAAAATGCCAATCCTTTCCAAAGTGGTCTACTGACATAATGCAATCCCAATGCAAATACCAACAACGTTCTTCAATGAGATAGAAAAAATAATCCCCAACTTTATATGGAAACAGTTCTCAGATAAGCAAGCATAGTTGAAGAAAGAACAAAGTAGGAACTCTTGCACTGCCTGATCTGAGAACCAACTATACAATCATGGTAGCCAAAACAGCCAGGTGCTATTATGACAGACAAATAGACCAACAAAATAGAATGGAGAACTCAGATGTAAACTCTATATACCTATGATCAGCTGATCTTTGACAAAGAACCAAAATCTATTAAATAGGGAAAATACAATCTTTTTAATAAATAGTTCTGGAAAAACTGGATGTCCATCTCCAAAAAATATTAAACAGGATACTCCAAACACAAAAACTGACTTAATGGATCAAAGACCTAAGCAAAGCATAGAGGATCAAAACAAAATTGCATGAGTTTCCTGAACACATCCAAACTCTTTTAGGGACATAACAGTTGGAAGCAGAGTCTGGAGATCATATGCTGTCATGTTTCAGGGACTGCAACTGATGTCACGAAACTAATTGTATATAAAACTATTTAATGAAAACTAATTTGTGCTGTAAACTTTAACCTAAAACACGATCTATATATATGTATATATTTCAAACTAATCTGACCCAATCTCACTGTAATCAAAGAAATGTAAACAAAGATATAATACATTTTACTTCTTGGAATTTTAGTAATTTGGCACATTTATTAATTTAGCTAATTTATCAATTTTGGCAAAGGTTTGTAACTTGGCTACTTCATTTTGTGAGTGTATTTAGTTAAAAAAATAGATACTGTAATGTTTAGTGAAAATCACAACCAATCTCTCCGGGAGAAGATTTGATAATATACATAAAATTAAAAACAGGCATAATATTTGATTTGCTGAGACCTGTACTTCTAGAATTTATATGTAAAATCAAAGGGATAGGTCTTTTAAGGAAAAGACCATCAACAAGTGGATCATAAAACAAATTAGAATGTGTTCTCAAGGTGAAATATTAACCAACTATTGAAAAGTTTAAAGTAGATCTATGTTTGTTTGATAACTAGGAAAGAGAGGTTTTAGATACAGAACAGGATGTACTGTACCCTCTTACTGCACCCTAGAAAGGTACACAGATAAAAGTGTAGTTACATTTAAGTATTTACGTGTTTAAATTACCTCTTGTTGTGGAGCCGTGGAGGCACAGTGGTTATGAGCTCAGCTACTAACCAAAAAGTCAACAGTTCAAATTCACCAGCTGCCCCATGAAAACCCCATGGGGGCAGTTCTATTTTGTCCTATGATGGAATCATTTTGAGTTGGAATGGAGTTGACGGCAATGGGATTTTGTTGCTGTTATTGACCAAAATGGCATGGACGATACACAAACGACAGTAAAACAAGAAGATATAAGCTCCGTCACCACCTCTGTACTACTGACCTCTCTTGTGATGAGATAAATAAAAAGTTTATCTCTTGTGAGAAATCAAGTCTTTTCTATGTAAAACGTCTTCAGTGAATACTGTTTCCTGAACTAAACTCTGCTAAGGTCAACTATGATCTAGGAGATAACCCCTCAATATACCCTCACTCTATTCAAAGATCTATTATGACATTTTTAAAGCATATATTAGTTATCTCCAGCACACCCTAATTCTAGCTATTTTAAAACTAGAGTATGTATATGTCATTAGACTTTACTATGAAACATAGCTCCCATTTAATCAGTGCTTGCCGCACTTTAATTAGGTACTAAACCAAACCTATCGCCATCAATTCAGGTCCGACTTGAAGTGACCCTAGAGGTAAGAGTAGAACTGCTCTATAGAGTTTCCAAGGAGTACCTGGTGGATATGAACTGGTTATCAAACTTAACCCACTACACAGCAAGGGTACTACCATCCTTAATTTGCCTACAAGTAAAGTGAATTCAAAGAACTCTGCTGGTGCAATTGTTAAGCTCTGAGTTACCAAACCAAAATTTTGGCTGTTTGAACCTACCAGTGGATCCATGGGAAAAAAGACCAGGCAGTCTGCTTCCATAAAGATTACAGCCTAGGGAACCAGATGGGGCATTCTGTAATATGTGCGATTCTTTTTTTTTTTCCCCAGTTGTGCTTTAGGAGAAAGGTCACAGAGCAAATTAGTTTCTCATTAAGCAATTAACATACAGTAATTCACATATTGTTTTGTTACACTAGTTACCAACCCTCCAACACGTCAACACAGCCCCTTTCTCAACCTTGGGTTCCCATTTCCGTTCCTCCAGCTTTCCTGTTCCTTTCTGCCCTCTTGCCCTTACCTCTAGCTGATGTGCATATTTAGTTTCATATACGTAGTTGAGCTGTGAGTATTGTTGTTTGTTTTATGTGTCCATACAATGTTTGGTTAAAGGGTGAACCTCAGGAATGATTTTAGCACTGAGTTTCCAGGAGTCATACCCTCGAAGTTTCTCCAGTCTCCTTCAGACCAGTAAGTCTGGTCTTTTTTGTAAGTCTGAATTTTGTCCTACATTTTTCTCCATTTTTCTCTGGGAACTTCTGTTGTGACCCATGTAAGAGCAGTCAGTGGTGGTAGCCAGGTACCACCCAGCTGAGCTAGACTCAGTCTGGTGGAGACTGTGGCAGTGGTGGTCCATCCATCCTTTGGAATGATCTTTCCCTCATATCTTTTGTTTTTATCATTCTCCATTGCTTCAGGTAGAATGGAGGCAGTTGACATATCTTAGACGTCTGTTCACAGGCTTTGAAGACCCAGATGCATTCACACAAGTAGGATATAGAACAATTTCCTTATAAACTAATGTTATGCCAAATGAAGTAGCTATTCTTTAAGACTTTAGTCTCCAGCTCTCAGACCAGTAGTTTGATTCCTATGAGAGTTTAGATGTTCTGTGAAGCTTCTATGACTTTGTCTTGGTCAAGTTGTGCTGCCTTTCCTGGTATTGTATATTGTGTTACCCTTCACTAAAGTTATCATTCATCTAATGTTTAATTATTGTTTTTCCTCAATGTAATCATCCAAGACTGTTTCTGAGGATAAACGTTTTCATGAGTTTTTATAATAGCAATTTCATACAGTATTTCTCCTTTTGCAAATGACTCATCTCACTCAGCATAATGCCCTCCAGACTCATCCATATTGTGATATGCTTAGCAGATTCATCATTGTTCTTTACCATTGCATAGTATTTCCTTGTATGTATGTGCCATAGGTTATTCATCCATTGATGAGCACTTACGTTGTTTACATCCTTTTGCTATTATTAGTAATGATGTAATAAACATGTTTGTATACATATCTCTTTGTGTGATGGCTTTTATTTCTCTCAGATATACAATTAACTCTGACAATTAAGTCCACAAACTTAATTGTTGTATATCCTACATACCTCACTGCTGAATATCACTATGGTCACCTTCAAAGTACTCCCCACCAATGCCAGTGCCTAGTCCTCCCTTCAGAGCTATTTTGTAACTCTTTCTGGAATGGCCATTACACATCATGGCACAGTGGCTAGTTCATGAACTTAATTGTATAGATGTTTGTGAGGGAGTCCTTAGCCCATAAACATAAAACTGTATTGGAATATCCTCCCTACTCACATGATCTGGCCACCAATGACTCTTTTCTTTACCTGAAGATAAAGAAAATACTGAAAGGATGACATTCAGGACATCAAGGATAATACAACAGCTGTGGTGGCCATTCCAGAAAAAGAATTCCAGAATGGCTTTGAAGTATGGACTAGACACTGACATCAGTGGATAGCTTCCCAAGGAGAGTACTCCAAAAGTGGCTGTAGTGATATTCAACAATGAGGTATGTAGTACTTTTTCTAGGGTGAGTTCACAATAAAACTTTTCATGAGTTTTTATAATAGTGGTTTCATACAGTATTTCTCCTTTTGCAATTACTTATATTCCTAGCAATAAGACTGTTGGATCAGATGGTATTTTGAATGATTGTTTTTTCCTGATTGCCTGTCCTAAGTAAGAAAGATTGTCATCATTTTTCTTTGAAGGAACATTTCTACCTGCATCTCCTTCAAGTCTGAGTTGTTAATTCTCTGGCAACAACAACAAAAAAAATAGCTTGCTGTCAAGTTGCTTCCTACTCAAAGAGACTCTATAGGACTGAACCATGAGGTTCTCCAGGTTGTAAACATTTACACAAGCACATCGCCACATCTTTCTGCTGTGGAGTGTCTCATGGGTTCAAACCACCAGTTTTTCCATTATCAACCAAGTTCTTAGCCACTGCATCACCAGGACACATTGTTCTTCTGGCACTGTCTGGTGTATTCAGTATTGTTCACCAATATCACATTTCAAATGTATCAGTTCTCCTTTGGTTTTCTTTTTTCATTATCCAGCTTTCACATGAATATGAGATGATCGAAAAACTCGTGGTGAAGTGTTCCTTAGTCATGACTTTCCTCATTCAAAGGTTGCTAGTGTTAACCACTCTATGACACTGTTGTACTAGTTAATAATGTCCCTGCTCTTTTGACTAGGTTATTTAGACCACTTACATTTTAGGTAATTATTGCTGTGCTAGCATTTAAGTGTGCCATTTCATTTTTTTTCATTATTATTATGACTGAGTGAAAATGTACATTCCCATATAAATTTACATGTCCACCTATATGCAGCTTCCACTGCTCTCCCTGTCCAGTGGCAGCACACTGTTCCTTTCTGCTCCATACATGTCTCATCCTCCCAACAGTCTCCTTTCCCCTCCTCTCCACCCGCTCCCCTTCTTCCAGCCAGAGGTCAGCAGGATGAAATCTCACAGATACATAGAACCATAAACTGCATCCAATATATGGTCACTCTGCATCGTCAAGCCCAATCCATTCCTGTCTGAAGAGTTGACCTGTGTTATGATTTATGGGCAAGGGCAGCATCAGGGCCAGGGGCCACACTCCCAGGGGAACCCTGAAGCTGCTGGACCATCAGTTGCCATCTTTTAGTGGAGATCTCAGGGTGCATCCCGTTTTATTCTTGTGTTGCCAGTGAGACTCAACTTAGTGAGCTCCATTGCAGCTATCACTGGTGGTGGCCGGGCACCATCCAGTTCTTCTGGTCCCAAGTCGATGAAGGTACCCACTCAGGTGGGTCTCTCTGTCTTCTGGGTTGTCTCTCTCCCATGTCGGTTTGGTCCTCAGTGAGCATGCGTTCCTGCTGAGTTGGGACCATTTGTTGTGCCCTTGGATGGCAGCTTGACAGCTTTTAAGACTCCAGACGCCACTCACCACTGTGGGGTGCAGAGAGCCCTCTTAGCAAAACGCTAGTTGTGCCAATTGACCTCGATTTTGCCTAAGAGCATGGTCCCCATCATTTCATTATTTGTTTTCCGGTCCTCATTCCTCTGTCTTTTTTTTCTTCCTACACATTATTGGAACACTTTTAGGATTCCATCTTTGTTTATTTATAGCATTTTTGATTGTATCTTTTTTTAATAGTCTGTAGTAATTGCTTTTGGTATTACAATATACATACATGACTCATACCAGTTTATGGCTATTAACATTTTATCATTTAAAATGAAAGGTGGTCCCCTGGGAGCATGGCCCCTGCCCCTGATGCTGCCCTTGCCCACAAATCATAACGCAGTTCCACTCTTCGGACACGAATGGATTGGACTTGGCAATGCAGAGTGACCATATATTGGATGAAGTTTATGGTTCTGTACATTTATAGGATATCATCCTGCTGACCTCTGGCTGGAGGAAGGAGAGTGGGTGGAGAGGAGGGGAAAGGAGACTGTTGGGAGGATGAGACATATATGGAGCAGAGAGGAATAGTGTGCTGTTACCGGGCAGGGAGAGCAGTGGAAGCTGCATATAGATGGGCATGTAAATTTATATGGGAATGTACATTTTCACTCAGTCATAATAAAAAAAATATGAAAGGTAGTATTATAGATAGAATTGTTTCCCCTTAAAATATGTGTTGAGAATCCTAACCCTATACTTGTGGATGTAATCCCATTTCAGAGAGAAGTTTTCCTTATTATGTTGGTGAAGCCGTATCAGCATATGGCTTGTCTTAAGCAAATTATTTTTGAGATGTAAAACTGGCAGATTATGGACAGAGTAACAAGCAGAGAAGGAGAAAGATAGATGCCAGGCTACATGAAGATCTCTGAGGAATAGAGGAATAAAAGATGAAAAGCCACAGTGAACTTCCCTAAAACTGGTTTCCTAAGTTAAGACTCCTAGCCCCTTAAACTTCCAAAATAAATTTCTGTTTTTTAAGGCTACCCCCTTGTGGTATTTCTTTTATAACAGCTCTAGGTAATTAAGATGGTGACCAAATAAGAGAGGTCTCAACCTGTCTTGTTAGAAAAGAAAGAATAAAAAGTTCTTTGGAGGCTTCCATGCACTTGATATCTGTAGACATCAGCAGGATAGTTTCAGCCTTGACACTTGAGTACTTTCTTTGCAAGTTCCCTTTGGTATAAGTGATGATGTTGATACTGACCCTTGATTGTTAGCATTCCCCTGAGGGCCTGTAGCCAGTCATCAGTAAATACAAACCATCATTAAATACAAGAACCAACAAGATAGAAAATCAAACTAGTGGAAGGTAACAAGTAAATAAATTAATATAATTGCTTTATTGGTCAAAAATCAGTCAATCAGAACACACTGTATTTTCTTCTTCATTTTTCTGGTGTACCTTAAGGAGACACTGTGACTTAACAGCAGTCAATATTGCCCACTCATTTAGTCAATTGTTGTGTATATTACACAGGATGGAGAACTGACAGGACATCATGAAGGGCAGAATTACTAGGGCATTATGTTTATCCTTAACTCTCTTCTGGCAAAACAATAGTTATGAAACACCTTCATTTTGTAACTGGTGGTTATCTGTATTGTGGTGCTTCCATATTTGTTGACACGAATGAACATAATGAACTCTAATGCCACATCTATGTTTATAGACACTTCATTCTTGCTCAGAACAATGTTATATGGAAGTTACATAGAGGTCAATCACCAACTAATTGTTCTTTCCAAAGTACACGGTGCAGTGTGGAGTAAGACAACTAAATTTCACAAAGGTGGTTTAATGTTCATATGTCATTGCTTAGAACAAAGGGCAAAATGTAAACATCCAAGGAGAAGAACCAGTATTCTTGGCCAAATGAGATTTTTTAATTTACCTTGTATTATTTGAAATAAATTGCAGTGGTTAGTAAATCATTTCATCAATTATCTCTCTGAAAAAGTTTTCCAATGCAAGATGAATATCTGAGGAAAAGACAGGGATTGATACATGAAAGGAAACTCTGGCTTTCCTTGGACTCCTCTGTTATCATGAAAGACGCATTAGACTCACTATAGGGGATAAAGTTTATCTTCCTCAGTGATACTTAATAATAGTATGACATCAAAACAAATTATTTGTTTCTGTGGAAGTCAGCTTTCACCTCTGTAAAATGGGAAACTGTTGCTTGCATTTGAAAGAAGGTACCATGGCAGTAGAACCACTGAAGTCCCCTTTTATTTTAGTAGTCAATCATTATTTTCACATCTACTATGGCTTTCTTTGTTAAGATTTGTTACGACTTCTGAGAAAGTTATGTTCTAGCCATACATAAGACCACTGAATTTTTCTTTATATTTTATGTTGCATATTTGATATCCTTATTTTGAAGTATTTTGTTTGGGCATAATATTGCTTTATGAAATTGTTTATTACTTAAGTATTTATTTTAATAGAAAATGAAAAAGCAGATGATTGGCGTTAAAATTTGTTCACCATCCTCATACTCACTAACTGTATTTAGTGTTTAATCTCTAAAACCTTCTCCAGACACACCTACACATTATTCTACTATCAAATGGGGTCATATCAGCTAACATGAATCTTGATTTAACAATATATTATGAACATCGTTTGATGTCAGTAAAGTTAATTCTAAAACATTTTTCTTAATTATTGCCCAGCAATCCAGTGTACGAGTAGTACCATGTTGCATTTAACCAGTCTTCTACTGCTTGACATTAAAATTTCTTCTGGGTTTTTATAATTATGAGTGACATTTTTAGCAACTTAATTGAGGTAGAATTAACACACAATAAACAGCACTTGTAAAGTGTACATGATGATGAGTTGCAATATATGTACACACCTAATGAAAGTGTTACCATTATCAAGATACTGAACATGTTCATCATCCCAGAAAGTTTTTCTTATGATTTTCTGTTTGCAATTCTTCCTTCCTACCTCCAACTCACTGTCTCCTAGGTAGTTACTGATCTGCTTTCTGTCACTGTATGTTAGTTTTCATTTTCTATTTCCTAGAAAAGATAAATTCATGCAGTATGCATTCTCTGTTGTTTGACTTTCTTCACGCAGATGAGTATGTTTAGATTAATCTATATGTGCTTAGCAATAGTTCTAATTGTCCTAGAAAAAATTCTACCTACCTAGTTGCTGAATATCACTGTGGTCACCTTTGAAGCACTGCCGTTGGGGAGCTATGCACCTACACTAAAGCCTATTCCCACCTTCTAAGCAATTTGGGAACTCTTTCTGGAATGGCCATCAAAGCTGTCCAGGTATTATCCTTGATGCCCCAAATGTCATCAAAATGTCTTCCTTTCAGTATTTCCATTATCTTCAGGTAAAGAAAAAAAGTCATTAGGGGCCAAATCAGGTGAGTAGGAAAGGGGTTTATTGGCTAAAAACTCCCTTACAGACAACCATGCAATTAAGTTCGTGAACTTGCCACCATGCCACACAGTATGCTACGGTCATTCCAAAAAAAGTTCCAAAATTACTTCAAAGGATGGACTAAGCACTGGTGTGGGTATGCAGCACCCCAAGGGGAGTACTTTGAAGATGACCACTGTGATATTCAGCAATGAGGTATGTAGCACTTAGGACAATTAAGTTTGTGGACTTAATCGTTAGACCTCAAATATCATAATTTCTTCTTTTTTTAAAGTAAATTTTATTGTGTTTTAAGTGAAAGTTTACAATCCATATCAGTTAGCCATATAACATCAGGATCTCACACCACTACTCTACTGCATATCCTCACCCTTTTCCACTCTTACTCTGTGATCCCACAACCCTCTTTCCACCCTGAACTTCCCATGGCCGTTCCACCAAGACCTTTTCCCCCTCATTCAATCATTGCTATCATCTCACCTCCAGCAATGAGCTTCTGGGACAGCCCCATGTATTTTTATACTACAGTTTCTTTATTCATTCAACTGTTGATACTTGCATACAAGTGGGTTTTTTCCAGGTAAAAACCTAAGAATGGAATAGCTGGATAGTATGATACTTTTACTATTTTAAAAATTGTTGAACTATTCCCCAAAGCATTTTTTACTATGATTGAATGAAAACGTACATTCCCATATAAATTCGCATGCTCACCTATATGCAGCTCCCACTTCTCTCTCTCCCTGTCCCGTGACAGCACACCCCTCCTCTTTGCTCATACATGTCCTATCCTCCCAACAGTCTCCTATCCCCTTCTCTCCACCCACTCCCCTTCCTCCAGCAAAAGGGTGGCCGGATGATATCCTGTAGATGCATAGAACCATAAAATTCCCGCAAGATATGGTCACCCTGCGTGGCCAAGTCCAATTCATTGCTGTCAGAAAAGTTGACCTTCATTTTGATTTATGGACAGGAGCAGCATCAGGGCCAGGGGCGATGCTCCCAGGGGAACTCTGAAGCACCTGGACCATCAGTTGTGGTCTTACTGAAGATCTCAGGGTATACTCCTATTTATTCTCTTGTTGTCAGTGAGACTCCACTTTGTTAGCTCCATCATGGCTATCACTGGTGGTGGCTGGGCACCATCTGGTTCTTCTGGTTAAAGGTCTTCTGGGTCCTCTTTTCCCCATGTCATTCTTGTCCTCAGTGATCATTCATTCCTGTTGAGTTGGGACAATTTGCTGTACCCTCAGATGCCAGCTTGCCAGCTTTTAAGACTCCAGACGCCACTAGCCGATGAGGGGTTCAGAGAGTCCTCATTAACAAAATGCTAGCTGTGCCAAAGGGCCTCGATTTTGCCTGAGAGCATGGTCCCTGCCCCCCTGCCCCAGCTACTCTGTCCTTGCAATATTGGGTTAAGATGAGAGGAGTACTCAAATTGTGTTGAAGTCCAGTTATTATTGATCTTCTTTATAATGTGTGCTGTTACTGATTTCACCCAACCAAATTTCTATTAACTATCTAATCTAATCCTTCCCCCCTCACCCTTCCTCCCTCCCCACCCTTGCAGCCATTAGAGTATTTTTTTCTATACATGAGTCTGTTTTTAAGTATTTTTTTTAAACAACTTTACCTTCTCATCAGCAGGACCAAAGAGTTTCAGTTGTTCTCCATGCTTGACAACACTTGATGTTGTTGTTGCTAGGTGCCATCAAGTCAGTTCCAACTCACAGCAACCCTATGAACAACAAAACGAAACACTAACCAGTCTTGGACTACGTCCACAATCGTTTTTATGCTGAAGCCCATTGTGTGGCCACCATGTCAATCCATCTTGTAGAGAGTCCTCCTCTTTTTCACTGACCCACCACTCTTCCAAGCATGATGTCCTTCTCCAGGGACTGATCCTTCCTGACAATGTCATGAAAAAATTGGTTGTAAGGAAAAAGATCTTTTTACTTTCCTCCGGTTACCCCCGCCGCCCGAGCACTCAGCCTATACATTCCTGACTGTTGAAATAGCCACTAACGAAAACGGGAAGGGCCACTTCCCTAATCACAAAAACTAGTTTTGGAAACAACAGGACAATATAAAACCAACCTCCCTTCAGAGTTCCAGGAACTTACCCAAAAAGGCTGGTTTTGGGAATAACAAGAAGGAACTTACCCAAAAAGGCTAGTTTCAGAAATACCAGGAAGTAAATGCACCCGAAATATCCGCCCTAGCCCCGAGCTAGTACAAACAAACCCCACGCAGAACCTTCCCCAACCCACCTCCCCCAGGAATGTAAGATCCTGCCTTTATATACTCTGTAATTCTCTTTTTTGGGGCTCATTCCCTCTACTCTGACAAGAGTATGGATTGAGCCCCAGACCGCTGGAATAAAAGCCTCTTGCTGTTGCATCAAGCTGCAGACTTCGTGACTGACTGGGGTTACGCCGTCACCTGTGACTTGAGGAGGGGTCTCCCCTCTTGGGGGTCCTTTCAACAACATGTCCAAAGTATGTAAGAAGCTTCCAAGGAGCACTATGATTGTACTTCTTTCAGAACAAATCTGTTTGTTCTTTTGATGGTCCATGGTACATTCAATATTCTTCTCCAACACAATTCGAAGGCATCAATTCTTCTTATGTCTTCCTTGTTCATCATCCGTCTTTTGCATTATGATATGATTGAATATGCCGTGGTTTGGGTCTGGCACACTTTGGTCTTTAAGGTGACATCCTTACTTTTCAATGCTTGAAAGAGATCCTTTGCAGCATCAGGAAAATCTGCTGCAAAGGACAACATTTGATACAGTATGGCTTTTTAAATTTAGCCATTCCAATAAGTGTGTAGTGGTTATCTCATTGAGGTTTAAAGTAGTTAGATGATTACTAATATTGAACTCTCTCTTCATGTGCTTACTTGTCATTTTTGGTGAAGCATCTGTTCATATGTTTTGCACATTTTGAGAACTGGGTTTCTGTTTTAGTAAAGTTAAACTTTGAAGGTTTTTTGGGAGGAGGTGTATATTGAGTACAAGGTTTTCTGCAGACATCTGATTTGCAAGTATTTTCTCCCAGTATGTGGCATACATTTTCATTCTCCTGACAATGTCTTTTGAAGTGCTGAAGTTTTTAATTTTGATGAATTACAATATATCAGTTGACTTCCCTTTTATGAGTCACACTTTTAGTGTCACATTTAACAAAGCTAAGCTTTGCCTAACTCAAGGTCAGGTATGCTTGTCCTGTTCTGCCCTCTTGATGTCAACACCCCACTTCTTGATTAATGTAGCTTTATGCTAAGTCTGTGGGGATCTGGTGGTGCAATGATTAAGAAATCAGCTGCTAACTGAAAGGTTAGTGGTTTTGATCCACCAGCAGTTCTTTGGAAACCATGTAGGGCAGTTCTATTCTGTCCTGCAGGTTCACACTGAGTCTGAATCAACTCACTGGCAAGGGATATGATAAGTCTTGAAGTGAGGCCAGATAATTCCACCTATTTTCTTCTTCTGAAGTTGATTTGGATTTCCTAGGTTCTTTGAATTGTCATATGGCTTCTACAATGTCCTTGCCAAATTTTTCTAAAAAGAAATTGTATTGAATCTAGAGGTCAATTAAGGAGAACTGACATCTTACAAATATCTCTCTGTTTATTTAGATGTTCTTTAATTTCTCTCAGAAATATTTTGTATTTTTCTGTATATATAGTTTGTAACTCTTTTGTCAGGCTTATCCTATTTATTATTTTTAAAATAATATAAATTGTTTTTTTAAATTTTCAATTTATGCTTGGTGTTTGTTACTACTTAGAAAGTCAAATTTATTTTTGTAAAGTGATCTTTTATCTTGCCATCTTCCTAACTACACATGTTATTTCTAGTAGCTTGTTTGTAGAATCTGTTGGATTTTCTGCACAGATAAGCATGTCTTACATGAATAGAGTTTTACTTATTTTTTTTACCAATCAGGATAATTTTTTGTTTATTTTTTCCTTGCCTGTCTTACTACACTGTCTAGAACTTCTAACGCAATGTTGAATAAAAATGGTGACAGCAGATGTCAATTTGTGTTCCTAATGACTCAGCATTAACTTGAAGATAGTGGGTATTTTAGGGAGATTCAGTCTCAGCACAAATATGATGATAACTATAGATTTTGTGGAGATGGTTACTCCTAATTAATTTGTAGAATTCCTGTCACATTGAGATTTTGCTGAAATTTTATCAGGAATAGATCATAGTTGTTTCCGCCCCTCCCCCCCAAATGCTTTCTCTGTGTCTGCTGAAATGATCATAAGGGCTGCTTTGCTTATTTGTTTTGTTTGCTGGCTTGGTAATATGATAAATTATGTTGATATTTTTTTAATTGTTAAAACAATTTGACATTCCTAGATTAAATCCTAGCTGGCCTTTTATTTGTTGAATTTGATTTGCTAATTTTTTTTTTTTGTTTTTAGAATTTCCGTGTCAATGTTCTTGAGACAGTGTTCTATGGTTTTCTATTCATGTAATGTTTTTATCTGGTTTGGGTATCAGATTAACGTTGATATCTTAGAATTGGTTGAGAAATATTTACTTTTCCATTTTCTGGATAAACGCTGGTGGCGTAGTGGGTTAAGTGCTATGTCTGCTAACTAAAAGGTCAGAGTTCAAATCCACCAGGTGCTTCTTGGCAACTCTATGAGACAGTTCTACTCTGACGTAAAGGGTTGCCATGAGTCGGACCTGACTCGACAGCGGTGGGTGGGTGGATTTTCTGGAAGCATTTTTGCATATTGATGATTTTTTTTTGTTTTTAATTATGACTGTGTGAACATGTATTTGATAGAATTTATCAGTGAGATCACCTGGGGCTGGATGTTTTCTTTTTGGAATATATTTTCATTTTGTCATTGATGCTACCCAAACCAAATCTACTGCCATCAAATCAATTCCAACTCACTGAGACCCTATAGAACAGAGTAGAACTGCCTCACAGGGTTTCCAAGGAGAGCCTGGTGGATTCAAATTGCCGACATTCTGGTTAACAGCTGTAGCTTTTAACCACTATACCACCAGGGTTTCCAAGGTTTATGGTACACCTCTTTAATTATTTACTTCAAGTGACATAACTCAGCTTCACGTATAGTACAAGAACCAAACAATGTTGCTTCGTCTTCTCTTTCCTACTATTTTTTACACAGTTTTCTTATCTGTGTAGTATAAATGTTAAATGCATTGTTACTGTTTTTGCTTAAGAAATCAGTCATGTTTCAAGGACATTAAAATAATAAATAAATTTAGTCTATCTATCCAAGTAGCTACCTTTTTCTGAGCTTTTCAATCTTTTCAATACATTCAGATTTCCAGCAGGCATCATTTCCCTCCTTTCTAAAGCATTCACTTTTTAGCATTCCTGAAGTACAGGTGTGATAGAAATACATCTTTTTTCAAACATTTGTTTTTCTGGAAAACTAGTACACATTTCTTTTTGAAAGTTATTTTCACTGGTATAGTGTTCTAGCTTAACGGGTTCAATTTATTTATTTATGTTTTCATACTTTCAAGACTGCACATTTTTCCCACTTGAATTTTTTTACCAGAAAACTACTGTCATTGTCATTGTCTGCCCCCTCACATTTGTAGTATATCATTTTTTCTACACTTCTTCAAGATTTTCCCATTATCACTGCTTTTTGAGCAGTCTGATAATTTGTCTGGTGCAGTTTTACTCATATTCGATTTACCTGGAAGTCATTAGACTTATTAGATCTGTAGGATTATAGCTGTAATCAAATTTGAGAAAATTATCATTATCATTGTAATTACATGAAAGTATACAATCCGAATTGGCTTTGGATGACTACTTATTTGTAGCTCCTTGTGCTCTCCCCATCCGGTGATAACACACTCCTCCTTTTCATTCTGTATTTCTAGTATACCCTTAACAAGCATCTGTCTCTCGTCCCTGCCCTCTTCTCTCTCATCTAGAAAGAGACCAGTAGGACAGCTTCCTATAAATGCATAGTATCATAAAGTACACCCAACATATGGTCACACTGTGTCCCCAACTCCAGTTCATTCCTTTCTGAAGAGTTGACCTCATCATGGTTTCTGGTCAGGGACAGCAGCAGGTCTGGAGGCGATGTTCACAGAGATCCTCCTGGCTGTCAGACCATCAATTAAGGTCTTTTAGTGAGTTCTTGGGCTGCACATGTCTTTTTCTTATATTGCCTCAGGGACTCTACATTGTGTCCCCCAACATGGCTGTCTTTGGTAGTGTCCAGGCACCATCTGGTTCTTCTGGTCTCATGTTGATGCAGTCCCCCATTCACATGGGACCTTCTATCTCCTGGGCTCATTTTTCCTCATATCTTTGTTCTTTTCAGTGATCATCTGTTCTACATGAGTTGGGACCATTTGGTAAACCTCATAAGGCAGATTGTTATATTTAAGTTCCCAGACACCACTTACCAATATGGGGTGCAGACGACTCTCTTAGCAAAAGACTAGTCAGGCAAGTTGGCCTTGATGTCCTCTGAAAACATGGTCTGCATGTTCCTGCTATCCAATCCTTTGAAATATTGGGTTGAGTCAGAAAACCTTTCAGTTTATGATGAAGTCCAGTTAAGTTGTTCTGCTCTCAACTGTGTGCTGCCACTACCTAACCAAATTTCTACTGACTATCAAATCCATGACAAACCCTGTCCCTCCCTCCTCACCATTGTAGCTATTAGAGTCCTTTCTTCTGTGCATAAGTCTATATTAAGTCCTTGTAGCAGAGGTCTCATACAATATTTGTCCTTTTACCACTGACTGATTTCACTCAGCACGTGTCTTCCAAGTGAAACCAGGTTGTAAGATGCTTCCTAAAATCATCATTGTCCTTTATCATTACATAATGTGCCATTGAGTATAAATGGCATAAATTTATCCATTCATCTGCTGATGAGCATCTAGTTGATTCCATCTTTTTGCTATTGTGGGCAGTGCTGCAATAAACATTTGTGTGCATGCATCTGTTGGTGTGACAGCCTTGATTTTTGTAGGATATATTTTGAACAGTGTGAATACTGGATCAAATGGTATTTCTTATTTCTAGCTTTTTAAGGAAGCCCCAAATTGCTTTCCAAAGAGGTTGTACCATTTCGCAATTCCACTATCAGTGTAGGAGAGTCCAGTTTACTCCACAGCCACTCCAGCATTTGCTGTTTTGTGTTTTTTGGATCACGGCTAACCTTGTTGGGGTGAGATAGTATCTCATTGCAGTTTTGATTGAGATTTAACCGATAGCTAATGATTGTGAGCACTTCCTCATGTGTCTTTTGGCTGCCTGGATATCTTCTTTGGTTAAGTGTCTGTCCATCTTCTTTGTCCATCACTTAATTGGGTTATTCACCTTTTTCTTGTTGATACTTTGCAGTACCTTGTAGATTATGGAGATCAGATGTCATTCTGAAATATAGCTGCCAAATATTTTTTGCCATTCTGTAGGTAGTCTTTTAACTCTCTTGATGAAGTGTTTGGATCAGCAAAAGTATTGATTCTTACTAGTTCCTATGCATCTATTTTCTGTTCTATTGATTGTGCTGTGCCAGATTTTGAAGTCTGTTTAAGCTGTGTATTAGAACTTCCATTAGTGAATCTATTTGTTCTTGCATGATCTTTATCATTTTAGGTTTGATATCTAGGTCTTTGATCCATTTTGAGTTAGTTTTTTGTGTAAGGTGTGAGATATGGGTCCTGTTTCAGTTTTTTACAGATGGATATCCAATTGTGCCAACCCCACTTTATGACCTTTGGGCCCTTTGTTGAATATCAACTGTTCATAAGAGGATGGCGATATTTCTGGGGTCTCAGTTCTGTTCCATTGGTCTACATATTTCTTTTTATACAAGTACCAAGCTGTTTTGACTACCACGGCAGGTTCTAAGATTAGATAGTTGAAGTCTCCCACTGTGTTTGTCTTGTTCAGTAGTGCTTTATTTACCTCGACTGTCTTCCCTTTCCAAACAAAGTGGTGATTTGTTTCTCCAACTCATTAAAGAATGACACTGGAATTTCTATTGAGATGTGTTGTATATGTAGATCACTTTATGTAAAAGAAACATTTTCATAATGTTAAGTCTTCTTATCCATGAAGGAGGTAGGTTTCTCCACTTACATAAGTCTCTTTTGCTTTCTTGCAGTAAGGTCTTGTACTTCTCTCTTTATGGGTCTCTTATTTCTCTGGTTAGATTTATTCCTAGGTATTTTATCTTCTTAGGAGCTATAGTAAATGGTATGGATTTGGTGATTTCTTCTATGCTCTCTTTGTTGGTTTAAAGGAATCCTACCAATTCACTTATGTTTAGCATATATCCCAATAATTTACTGAAGCTTTCTATTAGTTCCAGTAGTTTGCTTATGAATTGTTTGAGATTCTCTGTGTATATGATATATCATCTGCAAATAGGGAGATTTTTACTTCATCTTTGCTGATGTGAGTGCCTTTTATTTCTTTGTCTTGTCTATTTGCTGGCTAGAACCTCTAGAACAATGTTGAACAGAAGTAGTGACAGTGGGCATCCTTGTCTAGTTCCTGTTCTCGGGTGGAATTCTTTCAGTCTCTCTGTTCAGGATGATGTAGGCAGTTGGCTTTGCATAGATGCCCCTTATTGCATTAAGGAATTTCCCCCATTCTTATTTTGCTGAGAGTTTTTAGCATTAATGGGTGGTAGACTTGGCCAAACCCCTTTCCTGCATGAATTGACAAAAATCAGGTGATTCTTATCCTTTGAGTTATTTATATGGTTCCTCACATTGTTTTTCTGATGTTGAACCAGCCTTGCATCCCTCGTATTAATCCAACTTGGTCACGAGGAATTACATTTTTGATATGTTGTTAAATTTTTTTGGCTAGAGTCTCATTGAAGATTTTTGCATGTAGGTTGATGAGTGATATTGGTCTGTAATTTTGTGTGTGTGTGAAATCCTTCCCTGGCTTTGGCATCACAGTTATGCTGGCTTCAAAGAATGAATTTGAGAGTATTCCATTCCTTTTTATGACGTGAATTATCCTCAGGGGTTTTGGAGTTGGGCATGTAAGTATAGGTGGGCATGTAAATTGATATGGGAATGTACATTTTCACTCAGTCATAATACAAAAAAAAAAGAGTTTGATAGAATTCTCCAGTGAAGTTATCTGGGTCAGGGCTTTTTTGGTTGTAGTTTTTGTTTATTTTTTCATTATCTTCTTTTTTGATGGGTTTATTAAGTTTTTCTGCTTTTACTTGTGATAATTTGGGTAGGTGATGTGAATCTAGAAATTTGCCCATTTCCTCTTCATTTTCATATCTGTGAGAGGACAGTTTTTCATAGTATTCTGTTATGATACTTTTTATTTCAGTTGGGTCTGTTGTAACATCTCCCATCTCATTTATTATTTGGGTTGTTTCCTCTTCTATTTTTCATTTGTAACTTTAGCCAATGGTTTATCAATTTTATTGATATTTTCAAGGAACCAGCTTTTCGTCTTGTTAATTTTGTCAATTGTTCTTCCATACTCAAATTAATTTAATTTGCTTTCACTTTATTTTCTGTGTTTGTCTGGTGCCTAAGGGTCCCTTTGTTGCTGTCTTTCTGCTTGTTCGAGGTGTAGGGTTAATTCTTTGGTTTGGGCCCTTTCTTCATTCCAGATGTGTGCATTTATAAAGATTAATTCACCTCTGAGCACTGCTTTTGCTATATCCCATAGGTTCTGGTAGGATGTGTTTCCATTCTCATTTCATTCCATAAATTATTTTGTCTTTGATTTCTTCTATAACCCATGGATTTTTGAGCAAGGTATTGTTTGGGTTCCATAAGTTCAGATTTCTACTTATGTTATTTCTGCTACTGGTTTCAAGTTCTATGACTTTATTGTTCAAGAAGATGCTTTGCAATAATTCAGTGGATTGGATCGTGTTAAGACTTGTTTTATGTGCTAGTATGTGGTCTATTCTGGAGAATGATCCATGTGCATTGGAAAAGAAGGTGTACTTATCTGTTGTTGGATAAAAAGTTCTGTATATGTTGATGAGGGCTAGTTAGTTTGATTGTCACAACAGGATCTTCTGTTTCTTCACTGAGTTTTTTGTTTCTGATCTTTTTCTTTTTTTTCATTTAAATAATTTATTAAATAAAAAAATGAAAGTGTACATACTCTGTGCTTACAATATTGGGTTAAGAGAGGAGGAGTACACAAGTTCTGTCGAAGTCTCATTAATATTGATCTTCTTACTAATGTGAATTGTCACCAATTTCACCCTACCAAATTTCTAACAATTATCTAATCTAAACCCTCGCCCCTTTCCTTCCCGTCCTCCCACCTTCCCCACCCTTGTAGCCGTCAAAGAGTCTAACTGAAATTGGTTTGTTAAGTCTCCTACTGTTATTGTGGAGTGATCTATCTTGTTTTTCAATGTTACCAGCATTTGTTTGCTGTATTTAGATACACTAGTATAGGGTGCATAAATGTTTAGTGTTATATCCTGCTTATGTATTGAATCTTTCAGTAATAAATTATGACCATCCTTCTCCATAGTGATGTACTGTACATTAAAATATACTTTTTCTGAGATTATTGTTGCCACTCCTTCTCTTCTTTGTGTGTTGTTAGCTTTGTATGTATTTTTCCACCCTTTGATTTTCAATTTGTTCATATCTTTGAGTATAAAATATGTTTCTTGTAAGCAAGGTCAGGTCTTTTATTCCAGGCTGTCACTCTCTGACTCTTTATTGGAGTATTCAGTCCATTTACGTTCAGTGTAATTATTGGTATGTGTGTGTTTAGTGTTGTCATTTTGATGCCTTTATTTTTTGTTCTTGATATTTTATTTGTTTCTCTTAATATTTTGTTCTGGGTCATTTTTCTCTATAGGTTTACTTTTTACCTTTATCATTGTTGGGTTTGTGTTTGTTGAGACTCCTGTAATTACGCTTCTTGTTTTCACATGTCACATTGTTGTTCTGCTTTGCAACTATCTCCTTTCCCCCCTTATAACTTCTGTATATCGTCTTAATTTCCTCTCTATCTGAAAGCGTTATAAGTGCTGTAACATATCCCTGTTTATATTGTAAAATCATAGTTTTTGTGTTAGGATCACTGGGTCCCTTATATACATACATATATATATATATACATATAGGAAAACCTGGTGGTGTAGTGGGTTACATGCTACCACTGCTAACCACAAGGTTGGCAGTTCAAACCCACCAAGTGCTCCTTGAATACTCTGGGGGTCAGTTCTACCCTGCCATGAGTCGGATCTGACTTGACAGCCCTTGGTGTGGCAAGTAAGTCCGTGAACTTAATTGTTCTAAGTGCTACATAGCTTATTGTTGAATATCACTACTGTCACCTTCCCTTTGGGAAGCTATGCACAGACATCTGTGTCTAATCTACCCCTCGGATTAATTTTGGAACTTGGAACTCTTCTGGAATGGCCATGGCACACAGTATCTCAGTGACAAATTCACAAATGTAATTGTCTAGTTGTCTGTAAGGGAATCCTTAGCCAGTAAACAAATAACTGTATCGGAACACTCTTCCTACTCACCTAATCTGACCCCCCATGACTTTTTCCTTTACCCAAAAATAAAGGAAAGATTGAGAGGAAAATATTTTCATGGCATTCAGGATATCAAGGGTAATACAACAACCGCTCTGCTGCCATTCCAGAAAAAATAGTTACAAAATTGCTCTGAAGGGTGGGATAGGCACTGGTGCCAGTGCCTAGCTTCCCAAGGAGGGTACTTCAAAGGTGACCATAGTGATATTTAGCAATGAGGCATGTAGTTCTTTTTCTAGGATGAGTTCACAAACTTGTCAGTCCACATGCGCTCCTCTTCCTGAGCAAGAGTGTTCTGAGGACCACACCGGATGTTTCTGACATATATATTTTGTTCGTTAGTGCTTATTCTCAGAAACATATACCTGTTTATATCAGGTTGGACCCCTTGTGATGCAGTAGTAAAGAGCTCAGATGCTATCCAAAAGGTCAGCAGTTCAAATCCACCACTCTTTCTTTGGAAACCCAATGGGGCAATTCTACTCTGTCCCATAGAGTTGCTATGAGTTGGAACTGACTCAATGGAAATGGGTTTGGTTTGGGTTTGGGAGCTTTATGTCTTTCTAGAAGATGTATAACCAAACAAATAAAAATAAAAACCCCACTGCCACCCAGTCAATTCTGACTCACAGTAACCCTAAAGAACAGAGTAGAACTGTTCCACAGAGCTTTCAAGGAGCACTTAGTGGATTTGAACTGCCAGCCTTTTGGTTAGCAGACACAGTGCTTACCCATGATTCCACCACAGTTTCCAGAAGATGTATAGTAAACATGATTTATTGAGCCTACAAGTTCATCATGGCAGACAGGGATCATGGGTGATGCTGTTTTCCCTAGTCAAAATGAGGTTCTGGAGGTTCAGACTAAAACTCAAAAAGGGAGTTTCTAAATCACTTTCACGGTTAGCCTTTTTACCTTAAATTATCAGTATATTACTTTTCATGACTCCAAAAATTTCTGTTAACAGTACTTCTACTGATACATAATATTCAACATCTAGATATATTTTAACTCTGCCACCTATACCATCTTTCTTAATTGACCACAATGATGCTAGGTATTCCGTAAGTTTGGTCACGCAGCAACTATGAAGTGCTACGGATCTGTGGATAGACCAAAAAATGTCAAGGTCTTGGTGTTGTAACAAATTCATGAGATGGTAAATTAGGTGTGATTTCAGAAAGAGGTGTCAGTGAAGCCAGTGTAGTGTCAGTGAAGTAATAGATTCAACATACTGACATTTTCCAGAGACAGAGAGGCACAGCACACTATGACCCATACAGAAAGTTGCACCTGAGAACAAGGTAGCAGCGAGCTGGAATTGTAGGAAAGGGCTTATGTGTAAGGAGGAGAGGTTAGCTAGGTTTAACTGGTTCTCTGAAGGCTGGACACTTAAAATAATTATGCAGGCTTTAGGGGCAGAGGAGCTGTCCCCTGTTATTGGGTACCTCGCCCTAAGGTGATTAGCACTGGCACACCGTGGCCCAGGCATATCAGAACTGGATAAGGGAAACACTAAATAGTGAATTTAGTCAGTGTACAAGAGGAATGGACCAGCCTCCAGTCATAGCTTCAAAATTGTGTCAAGGCAGAATTTTAAAAAATTATATTGAACTTGGGCAGCCACAAGAGATAATAATGACCATAACAAATTGGCCCTAAAGCTAGACTGAATGACTACCTTCTAAAGGACATCCAGCAGTCTACAAGCTTGTTTGTTACGAGATAAATTCCCAAACAGGAACACATAATGATGGTTGAAACTGGTCATATTATCTTTTCAGGAGTTTGAACTTGAGGCATACAACCAGAGTGTTAACAGCAGCATGGACAGCAGGAACGGAGACAAAATATAACCAGGTCGGCACACAGCTCATCTTGATAGCAGGGAGCAAAAAAGGAGCCCACAGTTTTGTGGTTGGAGAAATAATATAGAGATAGGAGCCACCTGGTATATGGAGTCTGCTTTAATTATCCTTGACCAGTTGGTTGAAATTATTTCCATTATGAAGAAGGTTCCTCACTTACAAGTGCATTCATTGCAATATTTGCAAGTCTTTATTATTTGCTTTTTTCCCTTCACTCCCTCCAAAACAGTTTGGATTAATCATGTTTCACAGCTCACATGCTCGATAATCATACTAGGCAATTTACCTCAATTTTCTTTCCTCCATCCTGGTCTCCATTTCCAGTCCTCCCGACCCCACATGTACCTGATGTATTTAGCATATGTCTCAAGAAACATACCTACTTTTCAAAACCAGTGTTATTTTTGTATATATATTTTTAATTTATGTAAATGTCTCAGAGTATACAACTTGGACTGTACCTCAATGTCAAGGAAACAAAAATACTCACAATTGTACCAGTAAGTAATATCATGGTAAATGTAGAAATGATTTTGTCAAAGATTTCATTTTACATGATTCTACAATCAATGTCTGTGAAAGCAGCAGTCAAGAAATCAAAAGAAGCATTGCACTGGGAAAAATTTTCTGCAGAGGATCTCCTTAAAGTGTCAAAAAGTAAAGATGTCACCTTGAAAACTAAAGAATGCCTGAACCAAGCCATTGTATTTTCAATTGCATTATATGCATGTGAAAGCTGGACAATGAATAAGGAAGACTGAAGAAATGAGGCCTTTGAGTTGTGGTGTTGGAGAAGAACATTGAAGGCACCATGGATGCTGAAAGACAAACAAATCTGTTCTGGAAGAAGTACAACCAGAGTGCTCCACAGATGCAAAGATGATGAGGCTGAGACTTACATACTTTGAATATATTGTGAGAAGGGGTCAGTATCTGGAGAAGGACATCATGCTTGATAAAGTAGAGGGTCAGCGAAAAGAGGAAGACTCTCAAGGAGATGGACTGACACAGTGGCTGCAAAAATGGGCTTAAGCATAAAAACAATCGCAGGCATAGAGCAAGACTGGTCATTATTTCCTTCTGCTATGCATAAGGTCACTATGAGTTGGCACCCACTCAAGAGCACCTAAGAACAACAACACAACATACAGTTTCCATTTTCTGCTTTTTCATCATTCACTATGTTTATGAATTATACATGTTCCAGCATGTAAATTTAGATTATTGCCTTTAAATGCTACGTAATATTCCACATTATTACTTACATCTATGTTATACTAACTATTCAGTCACCATATTGCTTTCAACTCTTTAAAAATATAAACAATTCTTCATATTCTGGCATGGAATTGTTGGGTCATCAGTTACAGGTGTAATTAACAAAATTCACACTGGAATATTACTAGAAACTCTGGTGGCATACAGGTTAAGAACTTTTGTGGCATTAATGATACTGATCAATATTTTGGGTTTTTTTTTAGGTTGTGTTCTTTAGGTCTCTTCCACTGGTTGGCCGGGTAGCTGTTTTCCAAATTTCTTGGCATAGATGAGTGAGCACTTCCACCACTACATCTGTTTGTTCAAACATCTCAATTAGTATTCTATTAATTCCTGGAGACGTGTTTTTCATCAATGTCTTCAGTGCAATTTAGATCTCTTCGTTTAATATCATCGGTACCTGATCATATGCCAGACATTATGAAATGGTTAAACACTGACCACATTATTTTACCATGGTGACTCTGTGGTCCCTGCACACACTTTCAATGCTTCTTGCACCATTTAGCATTTTTCCCATAGAATCCCCCAATATTACAACTCTGAGCCTTAAATTTTTCTTCAGTTCTTTCAGCTTGTGAAATGTCAAGAGTCCTTCCCTTTTGGTTTTTAACCCCAGGTCTTTGTAAATGTCATAATTCTTTGTCTTCTTATGCCATCCTTTGAAGTCATCCATTCAATTCTTTCCCTGCATCACTTCTTCATTTTGTTTTAATTACTTTTCATTTAAGAGCAACTTTTAGAGTCTTTTCTGGCATCGATTTTGATGTTTTCTTTCTTCCCTGTCTTTTTAATGAACTCTTGCTTTATTGGTGTATGATGATGCCCTGATGTCACTCCACGAATCATCTGGTCTTCGGACATTTTTGTTCAACACATCAAATGTATTCTTGAGATGGTCTCTAAATCCAGGCAGGATATACTGAAGATAATACTTTTGTTTTCTTGGACTTGTTCTAATTTTCTTCAACTTCATTTTGAGCTTGCATATGAGCAATTGATGAGCTCTTTTGCAGCTGGACTCTGGCCTTTTTCTAACTGGTGATATTGAGCTTTTTCATCATCTCTGCACAGATAGTTGCTTGGATTCCTGTGTATTTCTTCTGGTGAGCTCCACATGTCTCTTTGGCTGTTTATGCTGTTGAAAAATGTATTAGCAATTAAGAAGTGATTGGTCTTGTAAAATTTTATCATGCAATTGCAGACATCGTTTCTATAGCAAGGCTGTATTTTCTGACTACTGATTCTTTATCTTTCTTTTCATCTTTTACATTCTAATCACCAGAAATTATCAATGCATCCTGATTGCACATTCAATCAGTTTCAGACTGCAGAAATTGGTAAAAACTTCTAATTTCTTAGTCTTTGGACATAGTGATTGGTCTGTAAACTTGAATAATAATTTTATTAACTGGTCTTCCTTATAGTTGTATGGATATTATCCTATCACTGATAGCACTAACATGCTATTTTTGATGATGAATGAATGTGATATCATTTCTCTTCCTGTTGTAACCCTTGGCATAGTAGACCATACAATTGTCGACTTCATTTCAGCTAACTAACACCTAGTATTCTGATGTTTATGCATTCCATTTTACTTTTCACTAGTTCTAATTTTCTTTGCTTTATGCTTCATACATTCCACTTTCTGCTTATTAATAGATGTTTGCAGCAATTTCTTATCATTTTGAGTCATGCCACATCAACCAAAGAAGGTCTCCAAAGCTTAACTCCATTTATGTCATTAAGGTCAATTCTATTTTGAGGAGGCTGCTCTTTCTCAGTTGTCTTTTAAGTACCTTGCAACCTGAGGGTCTCATCTTCCAGCAATATATCAATATTCCATTCCTATTCATAAAGTTTTTATGACAGACTCTTTTCAGAACTGTATCACCAGGTTCTTTCTTCCTAACCTGTCTTAGTCTAGAAGCTCAGCTGAATATTTTGTCTGCTTTGGGTCACCCAGCTGGTATTTGAATGCCAGTGGCATAGATTGTAGCTTTAGAGCAATGTGCAAGCCCCAGCAGTATGAGAACTGACAGATGGGTAGGGGAACAGATGCTGACTCAAGATAAACCTTATAATTACAATGTCCTCCCTGGATCTTAAAGGAGGATCTCATGATGGCTTCAAAGTTAGATGTATTCAATTTAATGATTACTCAGTAATTTAATTTAATTTTTTTTAGAAACATGTAGTCTCCTACTAAAGGTACCCTCACCCAATTTTATAACCATTACCTAAATGTCAACAAATCGCTGAATTTATACCAAAGTTCCTTGAATATTCCTTTCTTGAAATTGTGATTAAGTGAAAGTGTACAATCCAAATTGATTTTGCATGTCTGCCTATCTTCATCTCCTTCTGCTCTCCTTGCCTGGTGGCAGCACATTCCTCCTTTTCATTCTTGTTGTATCCTGTGAACAAGCTCCTGTCTATCCTGTCCTCTCCATTTTTTTCTCTCCAATCTAGAGAGACCAGTAGGACATCATCCTATAAAGACATAGAATGATAAAGTACACACACCATATGGTCATACTGTGTCCCCAAGTTCAGTCCATTTTTGTCTGAAAAGTTGACTTCAGTAGTGTTTTCTGGTCAGGGACAGCAGCTGGTCTCCAGGCCATGCTCCCAGGGGATCTCCCGGGCCATCAGACCATCCACTGTGCTCTTTTAGCAGTTCTGGAGCTGTACCCCTCTTTTTCTTGTGTTGCCACAGGGACTCAACACTGTGTCCCTATCATGTCTGTCTTTGATGGTGGCTGGGCACCATCTGGTTCTTTTGGTCACATGTTGATACAGTCTTCAGTTCACATGGATCTTTCTCTCTCCTGAGTTCTTTTTTCCTCCTGTCTTTGCTGTTCTCAGTCATCATCTGATCCAGATGAATATGGACTATTTGGTGTAACTCAGATGGCAGCTTGCTGGCTTATAAGACCCCAGATGCCACTCACCAATCAGGTGCAGAAGATTCTCTTAGCAATAGGCTAGTTATGCCAACTTACCTCAATGTCTCTGACAGTGTAGTCCCCAGGCCCTGCCCCTGCTACTCTATCCTTGAAATATTGGGTTGAGATTAGAAGAGCTTTCAGGTTATGTCCAGTTAAGTTGATCTACTTTCTACTGTGTGCTGTAGCTGCTTTCACCTAACCAAATTTCGATCAACTGTCTACAAACAACTCTCTCCCTCCCTTTTCTCCATTGTAGCCACCAAAGAGACTTTTCTTCTACACTTAAGTCTATTTTTAAGTCCTTACAACAGGGGTCTCATACAATATTTGTCGTTTTACCACTGACAGATTTCACTCAGCACGTGTTTTCCAAATGAAACCAGGTTATGAGATGCTTCCTAAAATCATCATTGTTCTTTATCATTACATATTGTTCCATTAGGTATATGTGCCACAGTTTGAGAATAGCAAAGACAGAAGGAAGAAAAGAACTCAAGACAGAGAAGGACCCACGTGAACTGGAGACCCTATCAACATGTGACCAAAAGAACCAGATGGTGCCCAGCTACCACCAAAGACAGACATGATGGGTACACAATGTTGAGTCCCTGTGGCAACGCAAGAACCATTCAGCTGTTAATGGGCATCTGGGTTGATTCCAACTTTTTCACTATTGTGGAAAATGCTGCAATAAACATTCATGTGAGTGTATCTGTTCATGTGACAGCCTTTGTTTCTGTAGGATATTTTCTGAGCAGTGGGATTACTGGATTGAATGGTCTATCTATTTTCAGCTTTCTTTTTTTTTTAATTTTTATTTAACATAACTGAGTGAAAATATACATTCACATATAAATTTACATGCCCACCTATATACAGCTTCCACTGCTCTCCCTGTCCGGTGACTGCACACTATTCCTCTCTGCTCCATACATGTCTCATCCTCCCAACAGCCTCCTTTCCCCTCCTCTCTGTCCACTCCTCTTCCTCCAGCCAGAGGTCAGCAAGATGATATCCTATAGATGTATAGAACCATAAAGTGCGTCCAATATATGGTCACTCTGCATTGCCAAGTCCAATCCATTCCTATCCAAAGAGTGGAACTTTGTTATAATTTATGGGAAAGGGCAGTATCAGGGCCGGAAGCCATGCTCTCAGAGGAACCCCCAAAGTGCTGGACCATCAGTTGAGGTCTTTTAGTGGAGATCTCATGATTCACACCTTTTTATTCTTGTGTTGCCAGTGAGACTCCTCTCTGTGAGCTCCATCGTGGCTATTGCTGGTGGTGGCCGGGCACCATCCGGTTCTTCCGGTCCCAAGTCGATGTAGGCACCCACTCTTGTGGGTCTCTCTGTCTTCTCGGTTGTCTTTACCGCATGTCATTTTCGTCTTAGGTGAGCATCCGTTCCTGCTGAGTTGGGATGATTTGCTGTGTCCTCGGATGGCAGCTTGGCAGCTTTCAAGACCCCAGATGCCACTCACCAATGTGGGGTGCAGAGAACTCTCTTAGCAAAACGCTAGTTTTGCCAGTTGGCCTGGAATTCTCCTAAGAGCATGGTCCCCGGCCCCCCGCCCCAGCTACTTTATCCTTGCAGTAATGAGTTAAGATGGAAGGAATACTCAAGTTATTCTGAAGTCCACTTAATGTTGTTCTTGTTTCTAATGTGTGCTATTACCATTTTCTCCCAACTAGATTTCTAGTAACTATCTAAACTAAAACCTCCCTCCCTCCCCTCCCTTGCAGCTGTCAAAGAGTCTTTTCTTCTATACACAAGTCTGTTTTTGAGATCTTATCGTACAGGTCTCATACAGTATTTGTCCCTTTGTCGCTCACTACTTTCACTCAGCGTAATGTCTTCTAGTTGAAACCAGGTTAGGAGATGTTTCCTGGAATCATCGTTATTCTTTATCCTTGTGTAGTGCTCCATTGAGTATATGTACCATAGATTACCTACCCATTCTTCTATTGTTGGGCATCTGGGTTGATTCCATCTTTTTGCTATGGTGGACTGTGCTGTGATAAACATTCTGGTGCATGTGTCCATTGGTGTGAAAGGCCTTGATTCTGTAGGATATATTCCAAGTAGTGAAATTACTGGGTCAAATATCCATTTATTTAAGGAAGTGCCAGATTGCGTTCCAAAGAGGCTGGACCATTTTTCAATCCCACCAACAGTGTAGGAGGGTTCCACTTTCTCCACAGCCTCTCTAGCATTTGTTGTTTTGTGTTTTCTGGATCATGGCCAATCTTGTTGGGGTGAGATGGTATCTCATAGTTGTCTTGATTTGAATTTCTTTAATAACTAAAGATCGTGAACATGTCCCCATGTGATTTTTGGCTGCCTGGATCTCCTCTTTAGTGAAGTGTCTGTACAACTCCTCTCCCCTTCGCTTAATTGGATGGTTTATCTTCTTGTTATTGACATTTTGTAGTATCTCATAGATTATGGAGATGAGTCGTCGGTGTGACATAGAGTTGCCAAATATTTTTTCCCATTCTGTGGGTGTTCTTTTAATTCTATTAATAAAGTCTTTGGATGAGCAAAAGTGTTTGATTCTTAATAGTTCCCGTTTATCTATTTTCTCTTCTGTTGATTGAGGTTTCTTTGACAGATTTTGGAGTCTGTCCTCATTGTGTATTAAAACTTCCATCGTTGTTCTTACCTTTTCTTGGATGAGCTTTACTGTTTTAGGTTTGATATTTAGGTCTTTTATCCAGTTGGAGTTGGGTTCTCTGTAAGGTGTAAGATACAGATCTTGATTCAGTTTATTGCAGATGGATAACCAATTTTGCCAGCACCATTTATTGAAGATACTGTTTTTATCCGAGTTTAATGTATTAGGGCCTTTGTCGAATATCAACTGTTCATAGGCAGATGGTGTCATCTCTGGGGTCTCAGTTCTGTCCATTGATTGACCTGTCTGTTCTTGTACCAATACCAGGCTGTTTTGACCACTGTGGTAGTGTAGTATGTTCTAAGGTCGGGTAATGAGAGGCCTCCCATTGTGTTCTTCTTCTTTAGCAGTACCTTACTTATCGGGGGCTTTTTCCCTTTCCAAACAAAATTGGTGATTTGTTTCTCCATCTCATTAAAAAATGATGCTGGAACTTGTATTGGGATTGCATTATATAAATAAATTGCTTTGGGTAAAATAGACATTTTCACAATGTTAAGTCTTCCTATGCGTGAGCAGGGTAGGTTTTTCCATTTATCTAAGTCTCTCTTAGTTTTTTGTAGTAAGGGCTTTTCGTTCTCTTTGTAAAGGTCTGTTGTTTCTCTGGTTACATTAATTCCTAGGTACTTTATCTTCTTAGGGGCTATCGTAAATGGTATTGATTTGATAATTTCCTCCTTAACAGTCTCATTGTTGGTATAAAGGAATCCTACTGACTTACTTATGTTTATCTTGTATCTTGAGACTTTGCTGAACTCTTGTATCAGTTTGAGTAGCTTACTTATAGATTCCTTGGGGTTCTCTGCATATACAATCATATCATCTGTGAACAGGGAGATTTTAACTTTCTCTTTGCCGATGCTGATGCCCTTTATTAATTCGTCTTGTCTAATTGCTCTGGCTAGAACTTCCAGCACAATTTTGAATAGGAGAGGTGACAGTGGGCATCCTTGTGTAGTTCCTGACCTCAAGGGAGAGTCTTTCAGTGTCTCTCCATTCAGGATGATGTGGGCAATTGGCTTTGTATAAATGGCCCTTATTGTGTTGAGGAATTTGCCGTCTATGCCCATTTTGCTAAGAGTTTTTAGCATGAATGGGTGTTGGACTTTATCAAACGCCTTTTCTGCATCAATGGACAAAATCAGGGGATCCTTGTCTTTTGTGTTATTTATGTGGTTAATTACATTAATTGTTTTCCTGATGTTGAACCAGCCTTGCATCCCTGGTATGAATCCCACTTGGTCATGATGGATTATTTTCTTGATATGTTGTTGTATTCTGTTGGGAAGAATTTTGTTGAAGATTTTTGCATCTAGCTTCATGAGTGATATTGGTCTGTAGTTCTCTGTCTTTGTTGGATCTTTCCCTGGCTTAGGTATCAGGGTTATGCTTGCTTCATAGAATGAGTTTGGGAGTACTCCATCCCTTTCTATACTGTGAAATAGTCTCAGTAGTATTGGGGATAACTCTTCTCTAAATGCTTGGTAGAATTCTGCCATGAAGCCATCTGGGCCCAGACATTTTTTGGTTGGTAGTGTTTTGATGACCTTTTCAATCTCTTCCTTTGTGATGAGTTTATTAAGTTGTTCTGCTTCACGTTCTGATAATTTGGGTAGGTGGTATGAGTCAAGGAATTGGTCTACTTCCCCTAGGTTTTCAAATTTGTTAGAGTACAGTCTTTCATAGTATTCTGTTATGATATTTTTTTTTTGATTTCTGTTGCATCTGTGGTGACAACTCCCCTCTCATTTCTAATTTGGGTTATTTGTTTCCTTTCCTGCTTTTCTTGAGTAAGTTTAGCCAGTGATTTAACAATTTTGTTGATGTATTCAAAAAACCAGCTTTTGGTCTTTTCAATTGTTTATCTATTCTGTAATTCATTTAGCTCTGCTCTAATCTTTATGATCTCGTTTCTTCTGTCACCCGAGGGGTTCCTCTGTTGTTCTCTTTCTACTTGTTCAAGCTGTTGAGTTAATTCCTTGATTTGGTTTCTTTCTTCCTTCCAGATGTGTGCATTTATGGAGATAAACAAACCTCTGAGCACTGCTTTGGCTGTATCCCCTAGGTTCTGGTAGGAAGTGTTTTCGTTCTCATTGGAATCCATGAATTTCTTTAATTCATCCTTGATTTCCTCTATAACCCATGTTTTTTTGAGCAAGATGTTGTTCAGTTTCCAAGAGTTCCACTTTCTATCTATGTTTTTTCTGTTATTGATTTCAAGTTTTATGGCTTTATGATCTGACAAGATGCTTTGCAGTAATTTTGTTGAGCATTGCATTATGGCCTATCACGTGGTCAATTCTGGAGAATGTTCCATGTGCACTGGAGAAGAACGTGTTGTTGTCTGCTGATGGGTAGAAAGTTCTGTATATATCAATGAGGTTTAGTTGGTTAATTGTGTCAATGAGGTCTTCTGTATTTTTACTGAGCTTTTTTCTAGAAGACCTGTCTAGTGTGGAGAGTGGAGTGTTAGAGTCTCCCACTATTATTGTGGAGTCATCTAACTCTCTTTTGAGCGTAGTCAGTGTTTCTTCGACATATTTAGGTGCTCTGACATTAGGGGCATAAATATTTAATATAGTTAAGTCTTTCTTGTGTACTGAACCTTTCAGCAATAGTGCCCATCTTTGTCCATGATGGTGGATTTGACATTAAAATTGATTTTGTCTGAGATTAGAATTGTCACCCCTGTTCTTCTTTGTTCATTATTACCTTGATATATATTCTTCCATCCTTTAATTTTCAGTTTGTTCCTGTCTTTAGGTCTCAAGTGAGCTTCTTGTAGACAACATATGGATGGGTCGTGTCTTTTGATCCAGGTTGTCACTCAGCGTCACTTTACTGGAGCATTCAGTCCATTCACATTCAATGTAAGTATTGATAGGTATGTGTTCACTGCTGCCATTGTACTATGTTTATTTTTATGTTGATGTTTTCTCTGTTGTTCTTATTAGTCTGTTCTGGGACACTCTTTTTTGTCAGTTGATTTTTCACCTTTTTCAGAGCTGGTTTTATAGTTGTTGAGACTCGTGTGTTAGATTTCTTGAAGTGGTATGATACATATTTGTTGTGGTTTACAGCTGCTCCTATGAACCCCTTTAATAAACTATTTATAAACTCAATTTTAATTACTACCAGTCTTGTCATCTTCCTCTCCATCTGGAAGGAGTATAACACCTGTACTACATCCCTCTTTTTATTATGATGACACCATAATTTTCATGATGATCACTGGATTGCTTCTTTCCATATCAAAGCTGTGAATTACTTTGGGGCCTTCCCTAAATGAGTAGAAGATTGAGTAGTGTGTCGTTCTAATATATAAAGTTAGTGGTTTTGTTCTTCTAAGCCAAAGCCAAGAACTTGTTTCCATATTTCTTGTAGTTTGGCTTTGACTTTTACAAAGTCTCTGAGTTTTTGTTTATCTGGGAATGTCTCAATTTCATTTTTGTATTTGAAAGACAGTTTTGCAGGATATATAATTCTTGGTTGGAAGTTCTTTTCCTTCAAGACTTTGAATGTGTCACGCCACTGTCTCCATGCCAGCATGGTTTCTGCTGAGAAATCTGACGAGAGCCTACAGGCTTTCCCTCTGAATGTTAGCTTTGCCTTGAGTGTTGCTGCCTTTAAGAGTTGCTGCTTGTGTTTCATTTTGTTAAGCTTGATTATAATATGTCTTGGATTCTTTCTTTTGAGATCTATATTGGGTGGCGTACAATATGCATCTGAGATGTCTATATTCTCTTCCTTCATGATTTCTGGGAAGTTTTCTTTCAGCAGCTCAGCAACAATACTCTCTGTGTTCTCAGATGTCTCACCCTGTTCAAGGACTCCAATTAATCGAAGGTTGTTCTTCTTAATAGAGTCCCACATGCGTCTTAATGTTTCTTCATTTTTCTTGTTTCTTTTTTCTGATTTCGGCTCATAGACGCTGGCATCAGTAGCTCTGTCTTCCAAGTCAGAAATTCTTTATTCTATTTGTTCCATTGTGTTTTCTTGGCTTTGCATTGAATTTTCTGTGTCTTTGATTTCATTCTTGATCTGTTAGATTCCAGAGTACTGCTGTTCCATCAGGTCGAACATCTTCCTTAATTTTTCATTTTGTTCTCCTGAATTTTGTATAAGATCTAGAAGGGCTGTGTATATAATCACTTTGTATTCACTTTCTGATGCTTTCATAAAAGTTTCTTCATCTGGAAAACTCCTTGGTTGCTTTGTTTCAGAGCTTTAAGAAGCCATGGCTGATTTCTTGTGTGCCACAAGTGTCTGTTGCTTTTTGGGACCCATGTGAGTATGTAGAGACTGGAAGAGGTACTGTCAGGATGGACTGCAGATGTTTCTCTAAGGTGTCTTAAAAAGTAAAGCAAAAGATATCTGGCGACTTCCCCAGTCAGTTAGGTTTTCAGGTGTAGAGGTCCCTTTTCTCATCTAACAAAATAAGCTCCACTATATCCAACCCCAGATGATAACACACTAGTTCAGAATACAGCAATGCTAGTGCCCTGTTGGCCTCTAGTGACAAGGCCTAGCCATAGCCAACACTGCGTCGAGTGCTGGTTTTGTGATAGGAAAGCGCTCTCCTGTGGGCAGGCTCTGCTCCCAAGCTAAGAGTTAGGTCCAGCTGCAGCCACCGTATCCAAGATGGCGTCCTCCACACAGGCAGCAGACCAAGGGGCTAAAGGTGCCTCTGATTTTGTTGCAGGGCCCCCAACATAGGCAGCACTGTGCAAAATCACTACTTTTCTGTCAGAGAAGCACTGCCTCGTTTGCACGCACTGTCTCCCAGGCTAAGAACAAGGTTCCACTAAAATCTCAGTACCAACGTGGCGTCCCACACACTGACTGTGAAGCTCGGCACAAACAAGGTAGCTACAAAACGAAAGGCTCAAAGTGGCTAGATTAACAGAGTCTCGAGCCTGGCTCTCAGAATATGAGAATTTCACCTGCCTATCCCCCCAGCAGGGCGTCTGAGTCCAGCCGCCAGGCAAGACCTAGCTCCGCCCGCCAGCCGAGACAGAGGGGAAAAAAAGTCAAAATGGTGGGTTTACCTTCCGTCCGTGAGAGCCGGGGCTAGCTTGGTGCAGGAGTCAGCAAAAGAGAGAAGGTTTTTAGGTGAGTGGTATGAAGTCCCAATTAACAGCTCTGTGCCGTGGCCTGAGGCTGATTAGGTGATCAGAAGGTTCTGTTTGATTGTCAATTCAGGTCTTGGTTTACAGAGGGATATAAGGAGACGTGTGCTTAGTCGACCATCTTGACTCCACCCTCCCAAACTCCTATTTTCAGCTTTTTAAGGAAGCTTCAAATCACTTTCCAGACAGATTGTACCATTTTGCAATCCCACCAGCAGTGTAGGTGAATTCCCATCTCTCTACTGTCTCTCTAGCATTTGTTGTTTTGTTTTTTTTGTAACATGGCCAACCTGTTTGGGTTAGATGTATCTCATTTTAGTTTTGATTTGCATTCCTCTGATAGCTAATGGTTGTGAGCATTTTCTCATGTGTCTTTTGGCAGCATAGATGTCCTCTTTGGTGAAGCGTCTGTCCATCTCCTTTGCCTATAACTTAATTGAGTCATTTACCTTTTTCTTGTTGATATTTTGCTGTACTTTGTAGTTTATAGAGATCAGATGTTGGCCCAACATGTCGCTGCCAAATATTTTTTACAATTCTGTGGGTGGTCTTTTAACTCTTGTGATAAAGACTTTGGATGAGCAAAGTGTTTTGATTCTTAGTAGTTCTCATTTACCTATTGTCTCTTCTATTCATTGTACTTTGTCAGATTTTGAAGCCTGTCTAAGCCATGCATTAGGACTTCCATTTTTGATCCTATTTTTTCTTGCATTATCTTTGTTGTTTTAGGTTTGATATTGATGACTTTGATCCATTTGAGTTAGTTTTTGTGTAAGGTGTGTTATATACATTTTGTTTCACTTTTTGATATCCAATTTTGCCAACACTGTTTGTTAAACAGACTCTTTTTACCGAGTTGGTAACTTTTGGGCCTTTGTTAAATATGAGCTGTTCATAGGAGGACAGTGATATTTCTGGGGTCTGAAATCTGTTCCACTGGTTTATATGTCTCTTTTTGTACTACTACCAGCCTGTTTTGACTACTGTGGCTGTGTAATAAAAAGGTTCTAAGGTCGTGCAGTGTAAGGCCTCCCACTGTGTTCCTCTTCTTCGGTAGTACTTTACGTATCCAGGGTTTCTTCCCTTTCCAGACAAAGTTGGTAATTTGTTTCTCCAACTCATTAAAAAATGACACTGGAATTTGTATTGGGATTGCATTGTGTATGTAGAGAACTTTGGGTAAAATAAACATTTCCACAATGTTAAGTCTTCCTATCTATGAGCAAGAAGGTTTCTCTATTTACAAAAGTTTCTTGTGGTTTCTTGTAGTTGGGTCTTGTAATTCTCACTGTATAGGTCTCTTATTTCTCTGGTTAGATTTATTCATAGGTATTTTATCTTCTTGGTAGCTATAGTAAATGGTATTGGTTTGGTATTTTCTTCCTTGATGATCTCTTTGTTGGTATAAAGGAGTCCTACTGATTTACTTATGTTTACTTTATATCCTGACACACTACTGAACTCTTCTCCTGGTTCCAACAGTTTACTTATAGACTCTTTAGGGTTCTCTGCATATGTGATCATATCATCTGCAATTAGGGAGATATTTTCTTCTTCTTTGCTGATGCCAATGCCCTTTGTTTCTTTGGCTTCTCTAATTGCTCTCGCTAGAACCTCTAGTACAATGTTGAATAGAAGGGGTGAGAGTGGGTATCCTAGTCTAGTTCCGTTCTCAAAGGGAATTCTTTCAGTCTCTCTCCACTCAGGACGAGGTAGGCAGTTGGCTTTGCATAGATGCCTTTATTGTGTTAAGCATTTTCCCCTCTATTCTTATCTTGCTGAGGGTTTTTAGCATGAGTGGGTGTTAAACTTTGTCAAATGCCTTTCCTGCATCAACTGACAAAATCAGGTGATTCTTATCCTTTTTACTGTTTATGTGATTGATCACAATCATTGTTTTTCTGATGTTGAACCAGGCTGTATATTCTTATAAATACTCCTTGAACTGTCTCTTCCTCAGATCATTCCTTTCAAAATCCCAGCAGAAAGGTGGGTGCTCAGGGTTTTAGATGGCAAATTGATTTGGATTGTAAACTTTCACTTAATCACAATAAAAAAAAAAAGAAAAGAAAATTACCTTGGCTCTGAATAAAATCTCTATACTTTTAGTTTCAACCAAAATGTGTCATTTTTGTTCTGTAGCAGTTCTCAGTTCTCCAAACCCTTACAGACTCTGGGATCACTGCCTTTCTAATTTTTCACCAATCTGATTTGTCATAATGTGACATTTTATTATGTTAGTACACTTTCCTCCCATTTTTGTGAACTAAAAACTAAAATAAAGTATTGATATACTTGTTAGTCATTTTGACTTCTTTTTTGGAGGTTGCTTTTTCATCTTTTTTTAATATTTAAAATTAATTTTTTCCTAAACTTTTCTTTAAACATAGAGAAATTATTTTTTGTTTGTTTTTTGTTTTTTTATGTGTTCTAGTTATTAATTCTATTTTTAAAGTGTTACTGGTAACTTACATTCTGAAATATGCATATATACACAGTGTACCCAGATTTTTTAAAAATCTACTTTATGTCTGGTATATTCTCCACAGAGAATCCATATCTTTTTCTTTGTTCTTTGTCCCTATTTTACTCTTGTTTAAATGTTTACTAGTCAATCAAGACCCAATATTTTTCATATTAATGGGAAGAATGATGCTCCTTAGAATCTCTTCACTTTTCTATTTCTATATTATTAGAAATGTCTTAGTAAATACCAAGGCTGGAATTAATTTTCAATATTAATGATCTGTTTGAAGAAAAGATAAATCACTCTACAATCACATGCAGTCCACATAAGGAAACTTGTCTTTTATGTGTGTACTTTTTATATTCTTTATATATATACTTTGTTTATCCATTCTTCTTTGGATGAACTTTTAGGTTGTTTTCAATTTTTGATTGGTGTGACTAGTCTTGCAGTAAACACTGGTATACATTTGCAGCAGCACTCCTTGTTTCCAGGGTCTCCAGAATTCTAACCCTACCCTCTTTCCTGGCAGTCAAGCAGTGAGTCATGACAAAGCACCAAAAGCCAAACCAACCCAATGGATGTTGAGTCATTTCTGACTCAGTTTCACACAGATATTAAAATCAGACTCCTGGATTTTAACCCCAAACTGCTACTCTAGCTTTTACTTTAGGAAACTTTCTTATTTTCTGTAATCATCATTACCATCATTCCTTTTCTCTCCTAAGGAAGGAGTATAGACACTGACATCTGCTGCAAACCTCACAACTTCTATACTGTTTCTACTGTACCATGTGGTTAGTCACTATGCTCCACTCTCATGAAGTCCAGAAATCTGAGCAGCACTCAAAGATGTCCACTCAGAGTTCAGTTTTGGCCTTTTCTGGGGACCCTATGCACAGATATTTGAAAAAGGGTAGGCATACAGTAGGAAAAATCAGTAATCCATTGCTATCAAGTTGATTCTGACTCATAAGAACCCTAAGGACAGAGTAGAAATGCCCCATACTGCTTCCAAGGCTGTAATCTTTATTCAAGCAAACTTACATCTTTGTCCTGCAAAAATGAGGAATGTACCCTGGAATTCCCCACTGCTAAACTTAGCGTAAAGAGTTCCCAGATTTCACAAATGGTTGAACACTGAACTACTGCTAACCAAAAGGTTGACACTTCTAGTCCACCCAGAAGCACCTCAGAAATAAGGCCTGGTAATCTGTTTCTGAAAGTTGACAGACTTGAAATCCTATGCAGCAATTCAACACTGCCCATATGATGTTGTCATGAGTTCGTGTTGACAGCAACAAACAACAACAATCTTGATGTGACCCACATAACTTAATCATGTGAATCCTTTAATATTCCCCATTTTGATATTTAGAAAGTTAAATGCTTGACTCCTGCTGATGAACCATCAAAACTAATAGCACGTGAGGCACACATGCACTTTCCTAGAGAGAAGCAAAATAAAGTCAAGCATCATTGTTTATTTTACATTTCAAGATCGTTGTATTAAGGCACTGTGTTGAGCAATCATAAACACAGTGATAATTTAACTAATTAAAAAATAATTTACAAAGAAAAGAGAGTCAGATGGATTTGCCATAATAGTGATAAGTCTAACCACTTAGTACTCCCCATAGTTTGTCTGCTGATATAAAAGTAAAAACAAATTAAACGGCACACTATCAATAGTTACACACCAAACCCACTGCTATCAAGTCAATTTTGACTCATAGTGACGCTATAGACAGTAGAACTACCTAAAAGAGTTTCTAAGCAGCACCTGGTGGATTTAAACAGCCAACTTTCTGATTAGTAGTGGTAGCAATTAACCACTGCGACAAGAGTTTCCTCTTACAACACAGGCTCTCTAAGTCTGTTTCATGCTTTTCTTCATTTTTCATGCTAAATTTCTCTTAATTTACTTAAATACCTTTCAATGAACACAACATCTAATGGGCTTGCTGTTTTACAACAATAATTCTAGAATCAATTTGGCATGTGTATTAGCAAGAACATGGCTAAAGTCAAGGATATGAATTGTTTAGAAAAAAAGAGGAGGGAGTCTGAGTTGACTCTGAGGTTGAGATATCAGTGGTCAAGGACTTTCTGGAGCTTTGTGAGGCCCATACCCTTTTGTGCCTATCCTCTTGCTCTTCATTCCCTCCAGGGATGGGAGGAGGCTCAGAAGTGATTAACACGCTTAGAACCTCACCTGAGTAAATTCTTGTGGTAGTGGAAGTTAAACAGAGACTGAAATCTATCAGATAAGTTGCTACTGCGGGAAAGCCAAGCAAAAGGAGACGAACTTAGATACATAAAGACAGATGAAGATCGAAAACCAGACAGAAAGTGAAATGAAAAAATGGTATAAGGTTATGCAACAAAGGATAGATTAGATAAAATGACAGGCAGATGGTGAGTGCACCTTATAACGGAAACAGAAAGTAAATTTAATCCTCATAGGAGGACATAGATTCGCAGAGGCTCTGATTCAAAACGCATATTTATAAGCCAAGCCAGCCAAAGCCAAGTGCCGTCGAGTCGGATCCGACTCATGGCAACCCTAGAGGCCAGGGTAGAACTGACCCCCAGAGTATTCAAGGAGCTCCTGGTGGATTCGAACTGCTGACCTTGTGGTTAGCCTTGCAATTCCATTTGCCCTCTCAGTAAGGCCTGGGAATATACTGGTAATTAATAGAAGTCCATGTTTTACCAGAATCCACATGTCTTGGTAATGAAGTTGCAGGTTGAGACTGGGGAAAGAAATCCCAAATCCAAGGCTGTATTAATGAAACAGAGAGTCCAAATCCTGACAATGTAATTGTTAAGATCTATGGTTGTTAATTAAAGGTTGGCAGTTCAAATACACCAGGGGCTTCTTTGAACCTTTATGGGGCAATTGCACTGTGTCCCACAGAGTCACTACGAGTTAGAATAAACTTGATGGAAATGTTTTTTTCTTTGTTTTTGGTTAGGGTCATTATGAGTCTGCATTGACTCTATGGCAATGGCTTTCAGCAGGTGGCACAAGAGACCTTTGATGGCTCAGTGATTAATAAATTGCTAACTAAAAGATTATCAGTTTGATTCCCACAACCACTCCTTGGAAATGCTATAGGGCAGTTCTACTCTGTCCTATAGGGTCAGAGTCAAAACCAACTTAACAGCGATAAGTTTGGTGTGGGTTAATGTTGTTGGTTGCTAACCAAAAGGTTGGAGATTTGAGTCTAAAGAGAGGTACTTTGAAAGAAATGGCTGGTGACACTTGCAAAAATCAGCCATTGAAAACACAAAGGAGCACAGTTCCTCTCTAACATACATAGGGTTTTTATGAGTCGGAGTCAGCTTCGTGCCCACTGTCTTGTTGTTGCTGTTAGGAAAAATAAAATTTAGCTCAATGAATGTAACATCACTAAGACAAAACTATGTTTCAGCCCTAGAAATTGAATCCAATATAAAAAACACGTAAGTATGACAGATATGGATAATGGAACCACATGACTAAAACTTGGATAAAATATATGTAATGAGAATAAGTCAGAGACAAGGAAGACAAGCCTAAGAAAATATCAAAGCAGCAGAATAAAACTTCATTGAATAGACATAAAAGAAGTTGTTGGGCTATCACTATTATATTTTACTCCTGTTGAATCACACTAACTTTCTCTTTTTATCTCCTTGTCTAAACTTTTGCTCTTTTTTTGTATTCACACTACAGCTAAAATAACTTCTCAAATACAGGTTAAGTCTTCCAGAACAAGATAGCAGACTGAGCTTACATGTCTACCTGCTTTTTAATTTGCTAATATCTTATTTCAGCAATAAACAATACTGAAAGTAAATGTTTCACTCATAAAAGCAAAGAAATAAATCAGGACTATCAGTTCTACAGATTTCTCAAAAACAGAATGTTCTGGAGGATTTTACCTTAAGAATAAAGAAAGAAATGTTCGTGTTTATCAAATAGCTCATTTAGTTTATTGCAAGGTACTCATATCAAGGTACACAAATAAGTCTTCAAGATATTCACTTAGCTTTGGAGAGTTAGAATTGACAATAATGTGATTTTAAATGTTAGAGCTGACATTTTTTAACATCAGTTTTCAGATAGAGTCAGAGACACATTTTGCTTCTGTTATCTTCTCTGCAAATAAGCAAATCCATGGGTTTATATACTGTGTGTGCTATTTTGTTTAACTATAATTGGCAAGTTTTATCCCCAACTGGGAAATTGTCATAGATTTGAGTTTTTGTCATTTAGAGAATTGTTGAAATACAGATTTACGTTCTTGTTTAGCACGTATGTTTCAAGGTCAAGTTAATTAAAATTCTGAGAATTGTTTAATGACATTTATGTTTTGCTAATTTAGAGAGATTGTTTAGTTTCCCATTCTGCTACAACAGAGTACAAGTACACAGTCCAGCTTAGGTAAGTTATTTATGATGCACTTCACATAATTTTGCTATCTATTTTCAAGGTTAGAGCAACTTTTTAAGGACTTACAGTTAATGGTTATAAGGCATCAAACAAATACATGCTTCTATTTATAAGTTCAGAAATTCTGAATTTCTAACTTCACCTTATAAGTGACTTATATGTAGGTGTTTAAAAGTATTATGAAAACATCATACAGTATAAAGTACATTATCGATAATATGACTGATGAAAAATCAAGGAAATTACACTAGAAATGATGGAAATTTCATACAGAAGCCTGCAGAGAGATTCTATTCTTTTACAAGCATAAGCCCCAAAAAGGCAACTGATAATAATTAGGATGAGTTAAGGGTGGGCAATACTCAGGATCTTTATAACAGAAAATAAATGGTAGTATTAATGTGGGTGAACTGAAAGGAGACAGACATCTATGAACTCTCCCTTAAAAGATGTTATTTCAAAAATTTAAATTAATTGTAGGTAAACTATTAAAACTTTAAAAGTAGTTTTAATACTCTAAAGTTTTTCTCCTTCAGGTGTTTGTAAACATCCATAGCTAACACAAAGCCCCCTTTCTATCATTCTGGTGAAGCCCACCAGCTGTAAGCCAAGACCACAGAAACAGTGTCACAAACTTTTTAGTTTGTGTTTTAGTTTAGTTTTAGTTTTAGAAGTTTCATTAATAATTACAATAGAAAAATTGAGAAATAACTACATGTATGTGAAAAAAAATGTGAAAATCAGGGTGCACTAGGCAAAGTGGTGGGCTGGTTCCACGTCTCTTTGATTCCCTATGAGACCTAAGGCATAGAAAAACAACTGATGGGAGCAGAGTGGACATTTTAGGAGCCAGACAAGATCAGATAGAAAGTTGTAAGAGTGGATTAGATTATAGGAAGGGGAAAACGACCTTTGTCAGAGAAAGATCAACAATACGAAGGGTCCTGATTCCGCTGGAGCAACAGCAAAGAGGCTTACAAGTCTGGCTCCATCTTAGTAATCTGGGAGACTGAGACTGGGTCTGCTGTGCCTGAGAGCCTGGCTGGAGCTGGCTGCCATACTGAGCAGCAGCGCCTGAGTGGACAGCATCTCTTGCAGCAGAGAGGCTGCACTTAAGACAATCACATCTAGAGAATCCAGTGGCAGCTGATAGCCAAGTGCAGCAGTGCCCTTCCTCTGTCTCTTCTCTGAGTTATGCCGCTGATTCTGCTGGCACAGCACAAGAGATGCAGCACAGGTGGGATGTCATCTTTGTCAGCTGAGAGGTAGAGTCAGCTATACATGAGGGCCTGAAAGAGGCTGGCTGCCTCTCTGTGTGAGCGGCAGCACCTGACTGGACAGCGCCTCTCAGCAGAATAACTGTTTTAAGGCAACCGTACTTAGAGAAGGCAGAATGGCTGGTGACTGAGTTTGGTGACACTATTCCCCTCTCCTTTCTATGAGCCACTTCATAGTGTAGGCTGATGCGGCTCTGGAGAGACTCCACAAGTAAACTGCCACATTTGTCAGCTGGGAGAGAGTCTGCTGTGGACCTGGCTGGAACCAGATACCACTGGACCATGTCTCCCTCAGCAGAGAAGCTATTCTTAAGAAAACCACATCTACAAAATGCAGCAGCAGCTGGCAACTGAGAGTGGCAGTGTCCTTTCCTCCTTCATTCTCTGAGCTACACCACAGCTTCTGCTGGCATGACTCCAGACAGTCAGCACAAGTAGGTAGCTATCTTTGTCAGCCAGGAGGCAGGGTTTGCCACCCCTGAGGACTAGCTGAGGCTGACAGCCAAAGTGAGGAGCACCACCTGTCTGAATGGTCTTTCTCAAGACAGAAGCTGTACTTAAGCCAGCCTTACCTAGAGAATGCAGCAATGGCTGGCGGCCAAGAAAAGTAGTGTCCTTTCCCACTCCTTCTCTGAGCTCCACAATTGCTTCTCCTGGGTTACACTGGAGATGCTAAACAGTTTTCTTTTTCTTTTTAACTGTGATTAGGCAAAAGTATACAATCCAAATCAATTTTACATTCTCACCTGTCTACAGCTCTTCTGCTCTACTTGCCTGGTGACAGCACACTTCTTTTCATTTTATACTTTTGTATCCTCTTAACTTTTGTCCCCTCCTCTCCACTGACTTCTCTCCCATTTGGAAAGAGATCAGTAGAACAGCCTCCTATAAATGCATAGAACCATAACGTATACCAACCATATCGTCACACTGTGTCCCTGAGTCTAGTCTGTATTTGTCCAAACAGTTGACCTCAGTAGTGTTTTCCAGACAGGGGCAGCAGCAGCAGTAAGGACCATGCTCTGAGGGTTCTCCCAGGCTGTTGGACCATCAGCTGTTATCTTTTAGAAGAGTTCTTGAGCTACACCCCTCTTTTTCCCATGTTGCCACAGGGATTCAACATTGTATGCCACATCACGGCTGTTTTGGGTGGTGGCCAGGCACCATCTGGTTCTTCTGGTCACATGTTGATACTGTCTCCCATTACATGGGTCCTTCTGTCTCCTGGGCTCTTTTATTCTTGTGTCTTTGCTGCTCTCGGTCATCATCTGGTGTACAACATTTAGTGTACCTCGGATGGCAGCTTGCTGGCTTTTAAGACTCCACATGCCACTTACCAATCAGGTGCAGAAGACTCTATTAGCAATAGATTAATTATGCCAATTGACCTCAGTGTTGCTGGAGAGTACAGTCCCCATACCACACCCCTGCTGCTCTATCCTTACAATATTGAGTTGAGGTTAGACAAGCTTTCACTTTATGGTGTAGTCTAGTTAAGTTGTTTTACTTTCTGCAGTGCTTTCACCTAACCAAATTTCTATCAACTGTCTAATCCAAGATCAACTCATGGCCCACTTCCCTGCCCTTGTAACCATCAAAGTCTTTTTTTCCTTCTGCACATAAGTTTATTTTTAAGTACTTATAGCAGGGTCTCATACAGTATTTCTCCTTTTGCTGCCGACTGATTTCACTCAGCATAATGTCTTCCAACTGAAGACAGGTTATGTTTCCTAAAATCATCATTTTCTTTTTTTGTCGTTGCATAGTGTCCCATTGAGTGTATGTAGCATAGCTTGTTTATCCATTCATCTACTGATAGTCATCTAGAATGATTCTATTTTTTTGAGATTGCGGTCTGTGCTGCAATAATCATTCATGTGCACGTGTCTGTTCATGGAAAAGCCTTTGTTTCTGTAGGATAAATTCCAAGCAGTACATTTACTGGATCAAGTCATATATCTATTTCCAGTTTTCTAAGGAAGAACAAAATTGCTTTCCAAAGTGGTTGTACCATTTTGCAATCCCACGAGTAGTGTAGGAGAGTTCCAATCCTTCCACAGCCTCTCCAGTATTTATTGTTTTGTGTTTTTTGGAATATGGTCAACTTTGTTGGGGTGAAATGATAACTCATTGTAGTTTTGACTTGGATTTCTCTGATAACTAATGATTGTCAGCACTTCCTCCTGTGTCTTTTGGCTGCCTGGATGTCCTCTTTGGTGAAGTGTCTGTCTGTCTCCTTTGCCCACTGCTTAGTTGGGTTATTTACCTTTTTCTTGTTGATATTTTCGAGTACCTTATAGATTATGGACATCAGACATCAGTCTGACATGTAGTTGCCAAATATCTTTTCTCATTCTGCAGGTAGTCTTTTAACACATTTGATAAAGTCTTTGGATGAGAAAAAGTGTTTGATTCTTAGTAGTTCCCACTTATCTATTTTCTGTTGATCGTACTTTGTCAGATTTTGAAGTCACTCTAAGCATGATCCTTATCATTTTAGTTTCGATATTTAGGTCTTTGATCGATTTTGAGACAGTTTTTGTGTAAGGTGTGAGGTATGTGTCTCGTTTGAGTTTTTTGTGGATGAATATCCAATTTTGCCCACACCATTTGTTAAAGAAACGGTTGTTACCTTAGTTTACACTCGTAGGGCCTTTGTGGTATATCAGCTATTCTTAAGAGGATGGTGGCATCTCTGTGGTCTCAACTCTGTTCTACTGGTTTGTATGTCTCTTTGTAACAGTACTAGGCTGTTTTGGCTACTGTAGCAGTGTAGTATGTTCTAAGGTCAGGTAGTATGAAGTCTCCTGCTGTGTTCCACTTCTTCAGTAGTGCTTATTCAGGTTTCTTCCTTTTCCAAAGTTGGTAATTTGAGTCTCCACTTCATTAAAAAATGAAACTGGAGTTTGTATTGGGATTGCGTTGTATATGTAGGTCACTTTGGGTAAAACAGACACTTTCACAATGTTAATTCTTCCTATCTGTGAGCAAGGTAGGTTTCGCCACTTACATACTTCTCTTTTAGTTTCTTGCAAGACAGTCTTGTACTTTTCTCTGTATAGGTCTCTTATTTCTCTGGTTAGGTTTATTCCTGGGTATTTTATCCTCTTGGTGGCTATAGTAAATGGTACTGCGTTGGTGATCTCTTTATTGGTGTAAAGGAATCCCACTGATTTACTTATGTTTATCTTATATCCTGATGCTTTGCTCAACTCCTCTATTAGTTCCAGTAGTTCACTTATGGATTCTTTAGGGTTCTCTGCATATATGATCACGTCATCTGCAGATAGGGATATTTTTTACTTCTTCTTTGCCAGTGAAGATGACCTTTACTTCTATGTCTTGTCTAATTGTTCTGGCTAGAACCTCTAGTACAGTGCTGAATAGAAGTGCTGAGAGCAGGCATCCTTGTCTGGTTCCTGTTCTCAGGGGAATTCTTTCAGTCTGTTACTATCCAGGATGTTGTAGGCCATGGACTTTGCGTAGATGTACCTTACTGAACTGAGGAATTTCACCTCTATTCCTGCTCTGATGAGAGTTTGTACCATGAATGTGTGTTGGACTTTGTCAAATGCCTTTTCTGCATCGATTAACAAATCAGGTGATTTTTATCCTTTGTGCTATTTATGTGGTTGATCACATTAACTGTATATCTGGTGTTGAACCAGCCTTCCATCCCTGGTATGAATCCAACTTGGTCATGACGAATTATTATTTTATATGCTGTTGAATTCTATTGGCTAGGATTTTGTTGAAGATTTTTGCATCTAGGTTCATGAGTGATATTCATATGTCACTTTCTTTTTTTGTGGGATCTTTCCCTGGTTTGAATACCAGAGTTTTGCTGGTTTCATACAATGATTTTGGGAGTATTCCATGGCTTTCTATGCTATGAAATTGTCTCAGTATTACTGAAGTTATCTCGTCTCTAAAAGTTTTATAGAATTCTCCAGGGAAGTCACATGGGCCAGCACTTGTTTTGGTTGGTAGTTTGTTGATGACTTCTTCTTCCTTTGTGATGGGTTTATTAAGTTGTTCTACTTTGTCTTGTGATAATTTTCATAAGTGATATGAATCTAGAAATTTCTTCTGGGTTTTCAGATCTGTCTGAGTACAGTCTTTCATAATATTCTATTATGATACTTTTGGCTTCAGTTCAGTCTGTTGTGACATCTCCTATCTCATTTATTATTCAGGTTATTTGTTTCCTCTCCTGTTTTTCTTTTGTAAGTTTAGCCAATGGTTTATCAATTTTGCTGATCTCTTCAGAGAACCAGCTTTTGGTTTTGTTAATTTTTTCAATTGTTCCTCTAGTCTCTAATTCATTTAATTCTGCTCTAATCTTATGATCTGTTTTCTTCTGGTGCCTGAGGGGTTCTTCTGTTTTTCTCTTTCTACTTGTTCAAGCTGTCCAGTTAATTCTTTAGTTTGAGTCCTTGTTTCATTCTGGACATATGCATTTATAGAGATAAAATTACTTCTGAGCACTGCCTTTGCTGTGTGCTGCAGGTTCTGGTAGGATATGTTTTCATTCTCATATGATTTCATAAATTTCTTTATTTCTTCCTGGATTTCATCTATAACCCATGGATTTTTTTTGTTCAGTTTCCATGAGTGAATTTCTACCTATGATTTTGCTGCTATTGATTTCAACTTTTATGGCTTTTTCGTCCAAGAAGATGCTTTATAATAGTTCAATGATTTAGATTTTGTTGAGACTAGCTTTATTTCCTAACACATGATCTATTCTGGAAAATTTTTCATGTGCATTGTAGAAGAAGGTGTAATTATCTGTTGGTGGGTGAAAAGTTTTGTGTATGTTGATAAGTTTTAATTGGCTAATTGTTGCAATAAGATCTTTATTAAGCTTTTTTCTGGATGATCTGTCCATAACTGACAATAGAGTGTTGAAGTCTCCAACTATACTGTGGAGCGATCTATGTTATACTTCAGTTGCATGTTCTGGTGTTGGGTGCATAAATATTTAGTATTGTTATGTTCTGCTTCTGTATTGAACCTTACAACACAGTGAGATCCACAGTGGTGGATCTCACATTAAAGTCTATTTTATCTCCTATTAGTATTGCCACTCTTGCTCTTCTTTGTATGTTGCTAGCTTGGTATCTATTTTTCCATCCTTTGATTTTCAGTTTGTGCATATTTTTGAGTCTAAGGTGTGTTTCTTGTAAGCAACCTATAGACTGATCATGTCTTTTGATCCACAATGTCACTAGTTTTCTCTCTATTGGAGCGTTCAGTCTGTTCACATTCAGTGCAATTACTGATATGTGTGTGTTTAGTGCTGGCATTTTTTTTTATTAAATAAAAAAATGAAAGTGTACATACTCTGTGCTTACAATACTGCGTTAAGAGAGGAGGAGCATACAAGTTGTGTCGAAGTCCATTAATATTGATCTTCTTACTAATATGTATTGTCACCAATTTCACCCAACCAAATTTCTAACAACTATCTAATCTAAACCCTCGCCCCTTGTCTGCACGCCCTCCTACCCTCCCCACCCTGTAGCTGTCAAAGAGTCTTTTCTATTATGTATGAGTATGTTTTTAAGTTTTTATCATAGAGGTATCAAATAATAATTGTCCTTCTGTTGCTGACTAGTTTCACTCAACATAATGTCCTCCAGTTGAGACCAAATTGAGAGATGTTTCCTGCTATCATCATTGTTCTTCTTCAGTGTATAGTACTCCATCGAGTATATATATCAAAGTTTACCCATCCATTCTTCTGTTGTTGGGCATCTGGGTTGATTCCACCTTTTTGCTATCGTGGACTGTGCTGCAATGAACATTCGTGTGCATGTAGCAGTTGGTGTGAATGCCCTTGATTTTGTAGGATATATTCCAAGCAGAGGAATTACTGGGTCAAATGGTATATCTATATCCATTATTTTAAGGTAACGCCAAATTGCTTTCCAAAGAGGTTGCCCCTCTTTGATGCATTTATTTTTGTGTTATTGATGTTTTCTATGTTTTTCTTAATATTCTGTTCTGAGTCATTCTTCTTTAATGCTTGACTAATCATCCTTTACAGTGTTGGTTTTATGTTTGTTAAGACTCCTGTATTATGCTTCTTATGTTGATATGTCACAATATCATTTTGCTTTGTAGCTACTTCTATTATCCTCCTCACTACTCTAAGTTTAAATCAGACTTTAACTTCATATCTTTTTAATTTCCTCTCCATCTGAAGGGATTATAACTACTGTAATATAGCCCTCTTTTAGGGTGGTTATGTCATAGTTTTCATGTTATAATCACTGATTCCCTTCTCTAATAATGTAGTTTTGATTGAGCTTTGTGACTTCTCTAACTGAGTAGGATTCTGGATGTCGTGTCCTGCATTGCCTCCTTAAATATACATTTGATGTTTTTGTTTTTCTAATCAAAGAGCTTCTGTATTTCTTACAGTTTGGGTTTGGTTTTTCCAGAGTCTCTAGGCTTTTGTTTGTCTGTGAATGTCTTATTTTCACCTCCATATTTGAGAGACAAGTTTGAAGGATATATAATTCTTGGTTAGAGATTTTTCTCCTTCAAGGTTCTGAATGTGTCATCACACTGCCTTCTTGCAAACTTCGTTTCTGCTGAGAAGTCCAACAAAAGCCTACAGAGCTTCCCTTTATACATTATTTTTCCTTTAGACTTCGCTGCCTTTAAAAGCCTTATTATAATATGTCTTGTTGTCTTTCTTTGTGGATCTAGCTTTTGTGGCATTTGATCAACATCTTGGATACCTATGTTCTCTTCTTTCATAATGCTAGGGAAGTTTCCTGTCAGCAACTCTACAACAATACTGTCCATGTTTTCAGCTATCCTCCCTGTTCAAAAACTCCAATTATTTGTGGATTATTCCTCTTAATAGACTCCCACATGTTTCTTAATGCTTCATCATTTTTCTTATTTCTTGTCTGAGTTCTCCTCATAAATGGTGGTGTCAGTTGCTCTGTTCTCAAACTCACTAAGACTGACTTTCATTTCCTTGGTCATGCTCTTTTTGCTTTGGAATTGAATTGTCTAATTCTGTAATTTTATTATTTATCTGATGGATTTCACACCATTGACATTCCATAAGTTCATATAGCTTCCTTAGTTTTTCATTTGTTTCTGTTGCATTTTGTTTAATCTCTAGGAGGGCTGTATACATAATTCTTTTGTATTCATCCTCTGATAATTTCAGAAAGCCTTCTTCACCTAGGAACTCTTTATTTCTTAACTTTGGTACTTTTCCATAGCCATGGTGAACTACTTCTTTAAATAGTTAGCTATTGACTGTTCTTTTCTCACCATCAAGATGTGTGGTTTCTCTGGAGTTACCTCAACAGAAGCTGAGGCATAGTTCTAAGAGGAGAGTGAGGACATTACTAGATTTGGTCACTAGTCACCTCTGTGTTCTCTAGTGACTGGCCTTGGATGGACTCTCTGGAGTGGCTCACCCCACCACCTATCTGCTAAAATTTGAGAGTTACTTGTGGTGACTCCATCGTTATACCATTGAGCCTATGGTGTAGCTGATGTGAGGAAGCAGAGAAGGTTGCCACCCCACTTGGCTGCCAAGGACCTCTGCACTCTGTAGCTGTGTTTAACTTTAAAATTGCTTATTTGTTCAGAGGGGCACTGCTCATCATCCACCAAAAGTAACTGGCCCTCAGGCTACTGGCAAAGATGATGCCTTACTTATGGAGTCACTGGCGGGCCATCAGTTGATACTATGCTGTGAATCAGTAAAGGGTGATAGAGATGCTACCACCCTGCTCAGCAGTCAGTTCTCCAGGTGGTCTTATTTTGAAAAGATACTTTACTGCTGAACCACAAGTTGTCTATTAGCTATCAAAATCAATCAGGCCATCAGGTGAGGCAGGCTCCACCTTCCAGTTGACAGCAAAGGCACATGATGGGCCGTCTCCAGACAGTATTACGTGGTTCAAAGAAGGGAGGGGTTAGGGTCTTGCCACCTTCATCTGCTAGGCCCTACCCATAACTCTAGGCATGATTGTTTTAAACACAGCTTTTCCGCCAGAGAAGCAGTATCCAGACAGGGACTGCTGCACAGCATGAGAATTAGCCCCAGGTGACAGCTTCAGCGTGGCTGATTCCACCTCCCAGGTGACCAAGATGCCATCCTGCCTGAGCTGTCCTTCCTGCTGTGGGTTGGCAGAATCTATAGCACAACTCAGAAAAGAGAGGGTGAAGAAGCACTGATGCCTTCCCTTGAAGCCACACTCTCAAGATGTGGCTATCTCAAGCACAGACTCTCTGCTACATTACACACTGTTCATTTAGGTACTGCAGTTCAGCATATTAGCCAGCTCATATACCCAGTCCCCACCTCCCAGATAACAAAGAAGGTATCTGTGCCTGCAGTCCTCCTAAATGATGCATCAGCAGAAACAGGACATGACATGCCACTGCCTCATCTTTGAGAGAGGCAGTTTCACTCTCACTGGCACCTAGTCTAATCTGACAACTCTATCACAAATCCTAGAGTTCCCAGGCTGTTCATGCTGCTCCATTCATTTATAACTTCAGGCTTAGTTCTCAGAGGGAATCAAGGAGATGTGTGCCTTGTCTGCCATCTTGGCCCCACCCCCTAGTTTTAATTATTATTACCTTTTATTGTCAGTATCTATAAATCCAGTCTTTGTCTTTGGAGGTTGAATGAGAATGATAACATCAAAAAATTACATAGTACAACACTGTATGTAAACTGAAACCAGAACCAAACCCACAGCCATTGGTTGATTCTGACTCATAGTGACCCTAGAGGTCAGAGTAGAGCTGCCCCATAGAGTTTCCAAGGAGTGCCTGGTAGATTTTCTCTGCTGACGTTTTGGTTAGCAGATATAGCACTAACAACTACACCACTAGAATTTTCACATTGAGTGTAGCACATAACTGATGACAACATTTAAAAAAAGATGATTGTATGTGCTGTTCCTTCTAACCTGAATATATTGTAAATCAGAAATAACCTGTATAAAGCCACTTAAATCAAAACAGTGTGATAGTGTTTCAATGATACACTCATAAACCAATGAAACAGAATTGAAAACTCAGTAATCAAGCTATCTAGGGACAACTAATTTTTGAAGAGGAATCAAAGTCAATTCAGTGGGACAGAAACTGTCTCTTTAATAAATGGTACCAGCAAAACAGGACACCCACTTAAAGAAAAATGAAACGAAGCCCATACCTCATAACAAACATAAAATTACCAAAAGTGGATCAAAACCTAGACAATTAAACCTAAACCAATAAAATTATAGGGAGAAAGCTACGGAATCTAGTCTTTTATAACACACACACACATACATAAAAAAAAACATAAAACATACACAAATAGGAGACAAAATAATAAGTGGGACTCCCTAAAAATTAAAAAAAAACCTATATTCATAGAAATCCTTTTTCAAAAGAGTAAAAAGACGATCAGCAGACTGTGAACAAATCTTCAAAAACAATATATCCGAGAAATTTACAGAAGACTTCAGCAAATAACAATAAAAAGACAAACAAGGCAGTTACAAGCAAGATATTAACAAGACCTTCATCAAAGAGAAAATTCAAGCAGTCAACAAACACATAAAATGATGCCATTGTTGTTCTTAGTTGCCTCTCAGTTGGTTCCTATTTGCAACAAAGCAAAATGTTGTTCTGTCCTGCGCTATCTTTACAACCACTGCTGTACTTCAGTCTGTTGTGGCAGCCACTGTGTCAATTTATCTTGTTGAGGGTCTCTCCTTTTTGCTGACCCTCTACCAAGAATGGTGCCTTTCATTAGAGACTGATCTCCCTTGACAACATGTTCAAAGTACATAAAATGAAGTCTCTTCATCCTTACTCCTAAGAAGCATTCTGGTTATGCTTATTCCAAGACAGACTTGCTTATTCTTATGGAAGTCCATGCTATATTCAATATTCTTTGTCAACGTAATTCAAAGACTTCAATTCTTTTTTGGTCTTCCTTTTTCACTGTCCAGCTCTTATATGCTTATTAGGTGACCAAAAATATCATAGCATGGGTTAGGGTCACCTTAGTTCTCAAGGTGACATCAATGCTTTTTAACACTTTAAAGAGACTCTATGGCACTTGGCTTGGCGTAAAGAGGTTTTATCGCACCAGATTTGCTGGTGCAATACATCATTTAATTTAAAAAAATATTTTTTATTGTGCTTTAAGTGCAAGTTCACAATCCAAGTCGATTTGTCATACAAAACATTGTGCCCACATACTTCTATGTACCTCTAGCTGCATTCCCTGCTGTGTGACAGCACACTCCTCCTTTGAACCTTATAATATATCATTTAATTTTTTTGACTGCTGATTCCATGAACATTCATTGTGGATTCAATTAAAATTAAATCTTTGATAACTTCAATATTTTTCCCATTTATTATGATGTTGCTTATTAATCCAGTTAATTAATCTAGTGAGGATTTTTCTTAACTCATTAGAAAGATGGAAATCAAAACTACAGTGAGATAACATGTTACCCGAGCTAAAATGACACTGATTTAAAAAATAAAATAAATAAAAGAGGGAACAAATATTGGTGTGGATTTCAGGAAATTAGAATCCTTATCTGTTGCTAGTAGAACTGTAAAGTGGTATCATCAGTATGGATATCAATATGAAACTTCCTCAGAGCACTAGAAATAAAACTGCACTGTGATCCAGCAAACATATTACCTATGCTATGATCCAGCAATGTTATTCCTAGGTATATACCATAGAGACATGAAAGTGGTGACATGAACATACATACACACACCTACATCCATTGCAGCTTTAGCTGCACTAGCAAAATAATGGAAAAAAGCAAATTTCCCATCAATAGATGAATGGATAAGAAAAATGTGGTACATACATAGAATAGAAAACTAAGCAATTGTAAAGAACAGTGGTGAGTCTGAAATATACAATATCGATGGACCTGGGAGCATAATTCTAAATGAAATAAGTCAAGAGCATAAGGGCAAATGTTAGATCATTCATCTTTTACAGAAAGACAAGAATAATATATATATAAGAGATCAATGTTGATTGGTGATTACCAAGCCAATCCAAGTGCCATCAAGTCAGATCCGACTCACGGTGACCCTAGAGGCCAGAGTAGAACTGCCCTCTAGAGTATGCAAGGATTGCCTGGTGGATTTGAACTGCCGACCTTGTGGTTAGCAGTGGTAGCACCTAACCCACTACGCCACCAGGATTTCTTTACCAAAGGGAATGGGTAAGTACTTTTTATTTGGAGGTGGGAAAAATAAATGGCACCAATGATAAAAATAAATGACATTATTGAGAAATGTTGAAGAGAAAAGGATGCTGATCCTATAAGATATCAAAAATTCTAACACAGACCAAAAATTGAGTGCATGATCACATATGGATGGGTATAGGCATACAAAATGCAAGTATACATGTTTATGAGAGTACAGAAAAGTATCTATATGTACATGTAAATAAATATAGGTATGTGCATGCAGGCAAATACATTCATTGAAGACCCAATGAAAATATATCTCAGACATAGGAAAAGCCTTCTGAGATTGGTTTTCTAAGTCTTACGGCTTAGACCACAGTTCATAGGACAACTCAGTCAACTGGAATTATGTAGTTTACAGAGTCCAAGTTCTACATTCTAGTGAAGCTGAGTAGCACCTGGCGCCTTAAAAGCTTGTGAATGATCTGACTTACTATGCAAACTTTCACACAATAAAACATTATTTTAAAAACAATGGAGGAAAGAAAAAGGGAGGCGTGAAATTATAAATTCTCTCTGAAGAAATATGAAACTTCACTTTGTACTGATGTTGCCTATTTTAACATGATTTTTTTTTTTAATATTCAGCACCTAGTGATTATCTTCATAAAATTTCAGAACACTTTAGATAGATTCTGAAAGTTTTAGAAAGGAAAAAGAAAAGAATATGTTGTTTCCAAAACAACACAAAAGAGATTGGCATCAAATTTCTCTTTGATAAGAGTTACGCTAGAAGACAAAATACAAAATGCTTCAAAGGCCGACGCATTCTGACTAGCAACCTACTGCCCACTAAATTTGATGGAAAGGTTTGGAAAATGATACTGGTTATGTTTGCATAACTTGATGAAAGTAAACTAATGTCACTGAATTGTACATGTAAAGAAAGTTGAAATTGTCATTTTGTTGTTGTGTCTGTGTTATGAAACAAACAACTGTTCCCTCATTCATCAAAAAATCTGATAAGAAAATCACATTTTTAGGTAAATATGTTCATAATGTGAAACAAACTAAAATGTGACAGGATTTTGAGAAACAACGTACAAAGGAGATTCTGTACGTGATTCTCATATGAGTCATATGAATGTAATCAGATGATACCCTTGGACAGAGGAAATGGTAAATTCCCGGCTTTGTACAGAACACTCGCACAGTCAAAATAAATTTGACTTATCAGGCTAAAACTTTTTGATTAAATCTGTAGACAAACCCTGGGTGACTCAATTACAGATACTGAGCAAAAAGTGAAATTTTGAGCATTTTCCTGATAGTTCGTAAGTTAAGGTGCAACCTAGAAACACTAGGGTCAGAAAAGTAGCAAAAAGATACCCACAGAAACAGAAGACATGCAAATGTCTCAGTTAACAGATTTTGAAATCAAATGACACTGTTGAAAGTTGAAGGTATGTAAAATGGAGGTCAAAATATACTATTCAAATTCACATATTCAATTAAAGTAGAACTGACAATTGAGATGTATTTTCAAATATTAGGAGTAGACTAAAGAAGAGGGGGGAAAAAACAGTTCCTTTTGAGTTGATTCCAACTCTGAGCAATTCCAAGTGTGTTGCAAGAGAGCTGTGCTTTATACGTTTTCAATGGCTGATTTCTTTGGAAGTAGACTGGTCTTTCTTCCACAGATGCCTCTAGTAGAACTAGAACCTCCAACCTTTTTCTTAGTAGCAGATTGTTTACAATACCCAGCAATTCCTGAAGGGGAATATACTCTCTAAATAAGATAAATTAGCCACTATCTTCACATAATTTGATTTGTAGTGTCTAAAATTGATGAATCATAAAACACAGTGGCCAGCCAAGTGCCGTTGAGTCAGATCCACAGGTATGTTATTTACATGACTTTGGGGTCATCCTGGTGGATATGCATGGTTGTTATTCTGATATCCCAGTGACAACTGATGGAGTAGAATTTAAGACAAGACTTGCTTCTCTTTTTAAATGTGTCTTTCTCTCCATTTATTTTTAACTAGGTTAATATATTAAATTGATGGAAAAGAAAAACCAGTAATACAATATACAATAATACAGTAATAAAAAATAGTATTATGAGGGCATCAAGAAGTTGAGAAACTGCTTGAGGACTCCAATTGCAGGTTCTGAGTTTGCATAATTAGTGCCAAAGATGACAAAGCAGCTCAGTATCCTGATTCCTACCTCTCAGCTTTTTCTCTGACACAACACTGCTTCCCATTGGGCTAGAATTATATTATTTTGGGAAGTGGCCTAAGTGCTTTTGATGTGCATGATTAACTTTTAAAATAATAACGCCAACTCGTTTTGTAAGTCATTACCAAATGGCACTGTTCCACACTGTGCCCTGGTGACTGAGGAAAGCCTAGATTCCCTAAAGCCTGAAAGTAAGAGCAGAGAGAGGAGCTGCGTCTTGTTCTGCATAAGGAGTGAGTGTTTGTTAGGCTCATTAATTCACAAGCACTCTTAATTTTAATGCCGGTAGGGTGCCAAGGCATTTCGGTAAACTTTAGTTTCAAACTCACGGGCAGTTGGCTGGCTTAGTTTCAAATGACATTTACTTCACATGTAAATTAATGAACATTCAGGGACAGTTCAACAGATGCAAGGACTCCCTACAAATGAGAAACACTTGGGGTCCAAAGAGGGGTTGCATTAGTTTTGGAACTAGAAGTCTCATTAATAAAGTCCACAGTTGACCAAAGAAACAGTAGTTTATCAGAGGATCATTTTCAGGCTTGTCTGTTATAGTATAGGACCTCACCATTCCCATACTCTGCAATTTTCTTACAAAATTATATGACTCAGGGCATGAAGGGTAATATGTCAATTACAGATAAGTATATTCCTCAGTTTCCTACTTTGAATATCAGAACTTGAAATACTGGGGAATCTGTAACACTTTTGTTGTTGAAAATACAACTGGGCCAAAATTCAGCATTATCAGAAATACAATCTATTATATTTCTAAATTGCTTTGTATTTTACAAACAGTTTAACCTCTTCTATCTTACTTCATTTTGAGCCATTATACTAATGAAGGCAGTGGTGGTTCAGTGGTAGAATTTTTGGTTTCATGTAGGGGGCCTAGGTCAAATTCTGCCACAATAATAGCAACAATGCTGCAAGTCTAACAGGGAAGATAACCACTCCATTTTAAAAGCACAGAAACTGAGGAATATCTACTGCTTAGATACTATTGTGAGAATTTCTGAAAAAACAAAAAGATCCGTATATGTTCTTTCATTCTTTAAAGTGAAAACAAAGGAGCAAGGAATCTAAAGATTGCCTTCTTTATCCAGTGCTTGCTGTCTGGAAAGCAGAGCATGTGGTGCTCCTTGGTTCTCTTCTGTTTACATTTAAAACAGAACAGGACCAATTCACTTCTCATGTAGGTACTTTTGAAATCTCTTTTAAGACTTCTAAATTTAGTCAATGACTAGACCCATCCTACCCCCTACTGTTGAATCCTGTTGCTTAGTAGCATCTACTGGAAAACGCAGACTTTGCTGTGAGGCCAGAGAAGGCTTTAAAGTAACAAGGTATCACTTAGCTAAAATGCATCAGGCAATTCCTTGGTTTTCTCTTCATTAAATCAATCTCAGTACCTGACTCTTAAAATGAAATTATGTGAGATTATATCTGTGAACTTGACTACCAAAGGTCATAAATCTTAAATAAAAGCTTTTTTGTTTTCTCACCTGCAGTGTCTCTATTGCACTTTTATTTAAAAACAAAAATAATGTCTTTCATCTTCTGCCTACTAATTGATTTTACCACTGACTTTTTAAGAAATCAGTCAGTTGAGATTTTTGCTTTGAGCAGTTGTACTTAAAATGATAACTGTCAACTATGTTTGAATTTGGAGTTTGGAAATCCCATTGATCATTTCTACCCAAAGCAAAAATTATCTCCATCTTTAATAATTAGCAGTGCTTTAATTTGTCATTCCAAAGGAAAAATAACAAGCAAATGGCTTTCAGGGAAGAGGAATTGCTTTACAAATGACTTTTGTGAAAGATCATGTAGTTGATCTACTGTACCTTATCACTTCAGAGAGAAAATGATGTTTCTTTTGATCAAAACATGACAAAGAGTACATCCAAATTGATACACGGAGAATTTAATCCTCAGAGCTCTCAGAATCACAGAGAAAGTGTATGTTAATGACAGTAAGGCAAACAAGTTTATTTTGGAAAGGTTATCCTTGAGAGGCGGGCTTGGCGTTTTACAAAACACAACACAAACAAAACACTGACTTCAATTTTTCTTGAAAAAATTAATCATGCTATTCAACCTATAAGGTTCCCAAATCTGAAAAGAAAAATACTAGTGCAGTTATTCAACAAATAAATTTTACATCTCTTTCAAATACATTTTCACTGAGGCACTATACGTAACACTCAAAATGCAAAACAACTCAAATGCCCATTAACAGTGAAATAGGTGGCATATACATACCATAGAATGTTACTGAGCCAATAGGAAAAAGGAAGTCTTGAGAACTTTCTACAAAATGGGTGACAATTGAAGATATCATGCTGTGTGAAGCAAGTCACAAAAGAGCAAATATTGTACGACCTTACTTACAAAAAAGACAAGAAAAGGCAATTGCCTAGAGATCAAATTTTATTAGCAGTCACCTAGAGTGACAACGAGGTGGCGTTATGAATTGAACTGTGTGCCCCTAAAATATGTACCAACCCGGCTACACCATGATTTCACAGTTTGTTGTGTTTTCTCATCCATTCTGTAATCTGATGTAATTATCCTTCACTTGGTTCTGTGTCATAAATCCTAGTCTTTATGCCTTTGCTTATGGTCCATCTTAGAGTGAATTTTCCCTTATATCAATGAGATATGATCTCATTGGATGTATCGTTTGTCACTGGCTTACTAGAGGATATGACCCAAGTGATCATCCTTATCCCAATCACTACCCTTACAATATTTATTCAAGTCATACACTTACTTGCGTTGTGCTTTTTATCTCACAAGAAATAAAAGGAGAGAGAAGTGAGCAGAGGTAATGACCTTAGTAGCACCAAGAAAGAGGAGTGGAACAAGTCCTTTGGAACTGGTGTCCTTACTGGTGTCTAGAACTTGGAAAAGCAAAGAGAGAGCTGTAACATAAGACATCAGGAAGTGGTGACAGCAGAACCAGGAGACTAGTTTGAGGTGTCTCGTGGTGCAACTCATGGACAGATAGAGAACTAAGTGCCATCAGGCCAGAGGCTTTCTGGTGGAGTACGATGCCTCTTAACACTTGTTTGTAAAACTAAAAGAGCTTTCTGACTCGACGGCACTTGGCTTGGCAATACTTGCATGAGCAGGGCAGAGACCAAGCTGAAGAGACAGAGGTACTGAGGGCTGCAGAAAGGCCTGTCTGTAGACACTGACAAGAAGAGCCTATCCTGATCTACGTTAACTTTCCTCCAGAGCAGACAGGAAGACAAAGCTTTACATGAGCTGATGTTTTAAATTTGGGATTCTAGCCTCCTAAGCTGTGAGAAAATAAATTTCTGTGTATTATAGCCATCCACTTGTGGTATTTCTGTTATAGCAGCACGAGATATCAAAGAGAGTGGAAAATAGAGGAGTGATGATAATGGAAAAATTGCATTGATTAAAGGTAGAGTTGTACAGCGAATTATTGGAATTGTGAATAAGTTATACATCTATAAAAAGATGAGTTGGCAAAGATACACTTAAAAAAGCAGATGTTGAGGCTGCTTATATACAACCAAAAACTTGATGGGATTTGGTTCCTTGGTTTGGAGGTTTAGGGTCATGGTTTCATGGTACATTCCAGTTAATTGTCCTAATAAGGGGTTAGTGCATCAGTTCCACCTTCTAGTTCTTGCATAGTTCAGCTTGCAAGCAGTGATCCAAGGCATAACAATTGGCTTATATTCACCTGTAGCAACAGAGGAAGGAGAGTCAGCAACAGGAGGAGGATATGGAATAAGAGGCTAATTGCCTACATGAATATCTAGCTCCTTGGCCATGAGACAAGAATAACTGGATGGGGCCGGGATACCATTGCTAAACATATTCATTCAATATTCTGTGTGAGAATCTTGATCAAAAAGAGAAATGTACAAAATAAAATCTCAAATTCTCATGGGATCCAGATTTTCTGAAGTCATGAAGACTGAATGAACTCCTGAAATTATTTCCTTAAGATGATCTTTAATTCGTAGAAAAAGAATATTTCCTGAAGTCTTATTAAAACCAAACAGTAGTTTAGCTTACCTATAAAGAATGTCTACCTTAAGCATTGTACTCTTTCAAGATCTGTCTATAAGAGATCAAACTGATAACAACAACTCAATACATTAGATAGAAATTTAAGGGGCAGTGAGTTATTGTTAATGGCTGGGGGACCCACCGGGAACAACTCAGGGAAGGAATATGAGAATGGTTGCACAACTCAAAGAATATAATCAAAGTTACTGAATTTTATGTATGGAAACTGTTGAATTGATATATGGTTTGTGTGTACAGTCTGGGTGTAGACACTGTTGAACTGGTACATGGTTTCTGTGTATACTCTGGGTGTAGACACTGTTGAATTGGTATATGGTTTATGTGTACAGTCAGGTGTAGAAACTGTTAAATTGGTATACGGGTTCTGTGTACAGTCTGAAAAAAAGGAAAAAAACTTAAAATATTTAAAAAATTCCACTTAAATACATATTAGTACTATTTCATAACTTGTAGAAAAATAGACAAATAATAGATAATAGAATAATCTCCATAAAATCATTAATTATGTATTAAATAAAATAGTTATCATAATTTTACTGCAATGGCTTTACCTCCTTTTTTCCTTTTCTTTTATTTTTTCCTTTGAAGTGCTATTTAAAGCACAGGCCAAAAAAGCCACTCCTAAATATTTCGTTAAGAATGTTATAAAAATAAAGAGGCAGGGCCAAGATTGTGGAATAGTCAGATGATTTCTGTGATTTCTCATCAGAAAAACCTGAAAAAAAAAACAAATGAATCACTTATACACAACAAACTATGGCCCTGAATGTTGAAGGTAAAGCTGAGGCATCAGACTGAGCAGCATGGAGAGAAATGGTTTAGAATCAGCAAAGGAATTGCCAGATCTGACCTAGCAAGAACTGCCACTGCTGCAGGCCAGATCCACTGGCACAAGCATGGTGAGATATGCAGTGGTGCTCAGGACATGTTTTCCAAAACAAGAGAGGCATGTGGTAGACAGCCTAATCACACTTCCAGAATCCGTGATAAGTGGTGTGATGTTGGCAAAAGATAAGTACTTGTGTTTAACCTACCACATAGAACAAAAAACATTTCTTTGGGAAAAATCTCTCTCCTGAGTTCTGTTACAAGATGGCGGAGGAAACAGATGCCTCCTCATCTCCCTCTGAGAACTAAGGCCTGGATGATATGTTTTATGGAGCATTGAATACCTGAGAAGCCTTGGGACCTAACATATTTGACTGGGCAACAGTATCAGACTAAGCTTCTCCTCTCAAAAACAATCCAGCGACCCTTTAACCTCTGCTTCTGCTGCTACATTGTAACAGAGAACTGCAGCTTCTGCAAATGGCCAGTAACGGTAACATACTTTCATTATAAGCAGGCAGGTGAAGTCTGCTGTTCCCCACTACCTGTTCAGGCCAGCCTGTTGGATAGCTTCCAGCTCCCAATTCAGCACCTGGACAGCTCCCTGCATAGAAGTGCAGTTTACTTTTACTTTTAAGGTTTACTGTTTTAAGGCTGAGAGGCTTATATTTTCTCTCTGGAAATCTCTCTATTGAAAAACCTCTCACATTTTAAGATTGGCTGACAGCCCCCAGTTTCTCCATAAACAGAGCAGCCTCTTTGCTGCGCAATAAGCAAAGTCTTCCACCCTTGAGAGTCCACCTGGGGCAAATCACTACAGTATCATAGTCAGCTGGTGGCCAACAATTCTCTTAGATCTATTAGTAGAGAAATCAGATAACATCTAGATGGCACGCAGGCAACAGACCGTAATTAATCATTTAAAGAAACAGTCTTCAAATGCTCCAGAAAATTCCCTAAATAAAGATTCAAAAAATTCAAAAAAATTCCCAGATGAAGAAGCTTTTATGAACCTAACAGAGATTGAATACAAAAAAAATTATATATAAAACCCTCCTAGAAATTAAACAACATACAATAGGACAAAATGAAAAAGTTGGTAAACTATTTAATATTCTATGGCATCAACAATCTGAAATACATCAGATTAATAACAAAATTACAGAACTGGATAATTCTATCCAAAGCCAAAAGAGTAGGATTGAACAGATGGAAGTTAGAATCAGTGACCTAGAAGACAAAGTAACTAATGCCAACATTTGTGAGGTAAAATCAGAGAAAAGAAATAAGAAAAATGAAGAAACGTTAAGAAACATATAGGACTCCATGAAGAGGAACAATTTACGTTTAATTGGAGTTCCCGAACAAGGGAAAATTAATGACAACATAGAGAGTATTGCTGTAGCGATGCTGACAGAAAATTTTCCTGAGATTATGAAAAAAGAGAAAATAGATATCCAAGATGTTTATCAAACACCGCAAAAGTTAGATCCAAATAGAAGAACGCCAAGACATATTATAATTAAACTTAATAAACTAAAACACAAAGACATGCTTCTGAAGACAGCAAGGCTCAAGTCAAAACTAACATTCCGAGGAAAACACTTTAGACTTTCATCTGACTTTTCTACTGAAACAATACTGGCCAGAAAACAATGGGCAGACACGTTCAAAGTCCCGAACGAGAAAATCTTTCATCCTAGAATAATCTATCCCGCTAAATTATCTATCAGATATAATGGTGAAATTAAGACTTTTGACAATAAAGAGAAATTTAAAGACTTCATAAAAACTAAACTCAACTTGCACGAAATATTGAAAGAAGCTCTTCCCTAAGTATATGTTTTAGGTGATAAGTTAAGGCACTTCATCCAAATTTCTAATCAGCTAAGGAAGGCACAAAACTTCATTAAAACAAACCAAATACTACAATATTATAATAAGGGAATTCATTGTCATATCATGACTATAATATCACATTGAAAGAGGGATATACTACAAAAGTTATAGAGTTATTTTTTTGATGCAGCAACAGTTTCTGACTTCTAAAATAGTTAAAATTAATTTCAATAATTCTACGTTAAGGGGGATTAGGTATGTAGCCATAAAACTAATTAACAATAAACCATTTGCAATGAAAAATCACAATACAGGAGTCTCAATAAATATAAAATCAAAACTCATACCATCCATAAAGAAGAATGTCCCGGGACAGATTAATAAAAACAACAGAGAAAACACCAACATGAAAATAAACATATTGCAATGACATCACTAAATGTATATTTATCAATAATCACATTGAATGTAAATGGACTGAATGCTCCAGTAAAGAGACAGCGAGTGATATCGTGGATAAAAAGACATAACCCATCTATATGGTGCTTACAAGTAACACATCTTAGACTTAAGGATAAGAACAAGTTGAGAATTAGAGGTTGGAATAATATATATCAAGCTAATAATACACGAAAAAGAGCAGGCATGGCAATATTAATCTCAGATAAAATAGATTTAATGTAAAGTCCACTATTATGGACAAGGATCGTCACTATTTATTGCTGAAAGGTTCAATACTGAAGAAAGACTTAACAATATTGAATATTTATGCACCAAATACCAAAGCACCTAAATATATTGAACAAATACTGACAACATTGAAAAATGTGATTGATCATTCCACAATAATAGTTGGGGACTTTAACACTCCCCTTTCAGTTAAGGATAGATCATCCAGAAAAAAGCTCAGTAAAGATACAGAAGATCTTGTTAAAACAATCAACCAACTTGACCTTATTGACATATACAGATCTTTTCATCCATCAACAGATAAATATACTTTCTTCTCTAAAGCACATGGAACATTCTCCAGAATAGACCATATGTTGGGTCATAAAACTATTCTCCATAAAATCCACAACATTGATTTATTGCAAAGTATCTTCTCGGACCACAGAGCTATAAAAGTTGAAATCAATAACAGAAAAATCATAGGTAAAAATTCCAACTTGTGAAAACTGAACAGCACTTTACTCATAAAGTCTTGGTTTATAAAAGAAATTAAAGACACGTTAAAGAAATATATGGATTCAAATAAGAACGAAAATACATCCTACCAGAATTTATGGGATACAGCAAAAGAAGTGCTCAGAGGTCAGTTTATATCTATAAATGCACACATCCAGAAAGAAGAAAGAACACAAATTAAAGAATTAACCTCACAGCTTGAAAAAGTAGAAAAAGAGCAACAAAGAAACCCCTCAGGCACCAGAAGAAAACAGGTTATAAAACTTAGAGCAGAACTAAATGAATTAGAGAATAGATAAACAATTGAAAAAACTAACAAAACCAAAAGTTGGTTCTTCGAAAAGATCAACAAAATTGATAAGCCGTTGGCTAAACTTACAAAAGAAAAACAACAGAAGATAAAAATAACCCAATTAAGAAATAAGTTAGGAAATATTACAACAGACCCATCTGAAATACAATATATCATAACAGAATACTACGAAAAGCTATACTCTGAAAGGTTTGAAAACCTGGGAAAAATGGACAAATTTCTGGATTCATATCACTCCCCAAGACTATTGCAAGGAGAAATAGATCAACTTAATAAATCTATCACAAAGGAAGAGATTAAGGAAGTCATCAAAAATCTACCAACCAAAAAATGTCCTGGCCCAGACGGCTTCACCGGAGGATTCTACTAAACTTTTAGAGAAGAATTAACTCCAATACTAATGAGGCTATTTCACACCACAGAAAGAGATGAAATACTTCAAAATTCCTTCTATGAAGCCAGCATAACCCTGATACCAAAACTAGGGAAAGATCCCACAAAAAAAGAAAATTACAGACCAATATCACTGATGAATCAAGATGCAAAAATCTTCAACAAAATTCTAGCCAATAGAATTCAACAGCATATAAAAACAATCATTCATCATGATCAAGTTGGTTTCATTCCAGAGATGCAAGGCTGGTTCAACATCAGAAAAACCATTAATGTAATCAACTGTATTAATAACACAAAAGATAAAAATCACCTATTCTGTCAATTGGTGCAGAAAAGGCATTTGACAAAGTTCAACATCATTCATGCTTAAAACTCTCAGAAAAATAAGAATAAAAGGGAAATTCCTCAATATGATCAATAGCATCTATGCAAAGCCAACTGCTTTCATCATCCTGAATGTTGAAAGACTGAAAGAATTCCCTTTGAGAACGGGAACTAGACAAGGATGCCCTCTCTTACCACTTCTATTCAACATTGTCCTAGAAGTTCTAGCCAGAGCAATTAGACAAGACAAAGAAATAAAAGGCATCCGTATTGGCAGTGAAGAAGTAAAGATTTCTCTCTTTGCAGATGATATGGTTGTTTATACAGAGAATCCAAAGAAATCCATAAGTAAACTTTTAGAGCTAATAGAAGAATTCAGCAAAGTATCGGGATACAAGATAAACATAACTAAATCAGTGGGATTCCTTTATACCAACAATGACATTATTAATGATGAAATCACCAAATCAATTCCATTTACTATAGCCTCCAAGAAGATAAAATACCTAGGAATAAATCTAACTAGAGAAATAAGAGATCTTTATAGAGAAAACTACAAGACATTGCTACAAGAAAATAGGAGGGACTTACATAAGTGGAATAATTTGCCCTCCTCATGGATAGGAAGACTCAATATTGTGAAAATGTCTATTTTGCCCAAAGCGCTCTACTTATATAATGCAATCCCAATACAAATTCCAACGACATTTTTTAATGAGATGGAGAAACAAATTATCAGCTTTATTTGGAAAGGGAAGACACCCTGAATTGGTAAAACAATACTGAAAAAGAAGAACATGCTGGGAGGCCTCTCACTACCTGACTTTAAAACATATTACACCGCTACAGTAGTCAAAACAGCCTGGTATTGGTACAAAAAGAGACATATAGACCAATGGAACAAAGTAGAGACCCCAGAGATGGCACCATCCTCTTATGAACAGCTGATATTTGACAAAGGTCCTAAGATTTTGAACTGGGGTAAGAACAGTCTCTTCAACAATTGGTGCTGGCATAATTGGATATCTATCTGCAAAAAATTGAAACAAGACCCATATCTCACACCTTACACAAAAATCAACTCAAATTGGATAAAAGACCTGAATATAAAAGCTAAAATGATAGAGCTCATCAAAGATATGATAGAGTCAACAATGGACATTTTAACATGCAATATAGACAGACTTCAAAATCTGACAAACAAAACATATTCATCAGAAGAGAAAATAGATAAATGGGAATTAAGAATCAAACACTTCTGCTCATCCAAAGGCTTCATCAAAAGAATTAAAAGACCACCTACAGAATGGGAAAAAATATTTGGCAACTCTATGTCAGACCGACACCTGATCTCCATAATCTATAAGGTTCTACAAAATATCAAGAAAGAGACAAATCATCCAATTGAGCGATGGGCAAAGGAGATGGACAGACACTTCTCTAAGGAGGAGATCCAGGCAGTCAAAAAACATATACAGACGTGTTCCCGATCACTAATTGTTAAAGAAATTCAAATCAAAATGACAATGAGATACCACCTCATCCCAACAAGATTGGCCATGATCCAAAAAACAAAAAACAATAAATGTTGGAGAGGCTGTGGAGAGATTGGAACTCTCCTTCACTGTTGGTGGGATTGCAGAATGGTGCAACCTCTTTGGAAAGCAATTTGGCGTTACCTTAAAATAATGGATATAGATATACCATTCGACCCAGTTATTCCTCTGCTCGGAATATATCCTGCAAAATCAAGGCCATTCACACCGACTGCTACCTGCACACAAATGTTCATTGCAGTGCAGTCCACAGTAGCAAGAAGTTGGAATCAACCCAGATGCCCAACAACAGAAGAATGGATAGGTAAGCTTTGGTATATGTACTCCATGGAGTACTATACACTGATAAGGAACAATGATAACAGGAAATATCTCTCAATTTGGTCTCAACTGGAGAACATTATGTTGAGTGAAACTAGTCAGCAACAGAAGGACAATTATTATATAGGACCCCTACGATAAAAACTTAAGAGCATACTCATACATACCAGAAAAGACTCTTTGACGGCTACAAGGGTGGGGAAGGCGGAAGGATGGGTAGGCAAGGGGCGAGGGTTTAGATTAGATCATTGTTAGAAATTTGATAGGGTGAAATTGGAGACAATTCACATTAGTAACAACATCAGTATTAATGGGACTTCGACACAACTTGTGTATTCCTCCACTCTTAACCCAATATTGTAAGCACAGAATATGTACACTTTCATTTTTTTTTTATTTAATAATAAAAAAATAAAGAAAAAGAAAAGAAAATTAAAGTCTCTCTTCTATTTACCTACACTTTCATCTCTGCACTGGGTGCAAGCTAGATTCAGAGTTTTACATGTCACCTGGGCTGGAAATAAGATCCCTCATTTACCCTATGCCATTCTTCCAGCCTTGGAAAGGGAATAAAGCAACAAACAAGAGAAAATAATCTGCCAGCTCCCCTGCCATCAACTTTGTCTAGGTATAAGCATAGAGGATCCACAAACTTTGAATGTATTTCAAGCCTGCATACACCTGTGTGGGCCCATTACAACAACATAAACCCACATTAGCATAGACAGGGCATATGTCTGATATCTAACCTCAACTGTATGACATAGTGTAAAGAGGTAGGTTTATGACATTTGATATTGCTCTGCCTGTTAAGTAGAGTTGTCGCCTACCCACAGCAGGGCCTGAGAACTTGTTGTTCCATCCAGGAACTTAACCACCCTTGACAAGGGTCTAAGAATAAGTGACTCTTCTTATTTCTTAGAGACAACAGTTTTGAGTGCCCATAATAAAACTCACCCATGCACACATTACAGAGAACAGGGACATACATTCCTCACAGACATTCAGAAGAGACTGTCAGCCCCCTTACTTTGCTCAGCGTGTGACATCCTATTGCAGCCAGGTACCTATGCCTACACCAATCACCCCTGCCTGTCCAAGACAGACAAGAACCCGAACCCCACACTTGGTGACCAACTATCTAGATTCCTGAGCGGAATCCACACAAAAGCAGTAAATGAACTCCTAGGCTCACATGACTAGTAATAGCTCTAAACTGGTAACAGAACATTAGAGCTTGAAAGACACCAACAATAAAAATAGCACACACAGGCAGGCTATTTCTGCATATCAAAACAGAGCAAGAACCTAGGACACAGTAAGCAGCTATAAAATATGTAAATATAATTGCTTATTGAGGGCTCAGAAACAATAGTCAAAATTAAATTACGTAAAGAGACTGGCCATGATGGATTCAGCAAGCTCTCAAAACAAAGAAGAAAGAAGTCTTCTGAATGAAGAGAACTTCTTTGAATTACAGGAGGTGGAATACAAAATATTAATATACAGAACTCTCAATCAGATATGGTAAAAGATGAGATCAATGGTAAATGAGATCAATGGTAAAATGCAGATCAAGTCAAAAGAATTAAGAAACTGAAAAGATTAGAGCAGAGTATAATGATAAATTTAACAGGCTGCAAGAATCCACACAGAGAAGCCAACAGAAATCCAGAAGATTAGCTACAAAATTTCAGAATTAAATCACTTAGTAGAAAGTCACAGGAGAAGGACTGAGGCAGTGGAAATCAAAATTAGTGAGACTGAAAATAAAACAGTTGACATCAACATATTGGAGGAAAAATGAGATTAAGAAAATCAAGAAACCCTAAGAATTATGTGGGACTCTACCAAGAAGAAAACCGTAAAACAAGTGATTGGAGTACAGGGGAGGGTAAAAGAAAATAGAGAAAGAATTTTTAAAGATTTAAAAGCAGAAAATTTCCCTGAAGTCATGAAAGATGAAAAGATCTTTATCCAGGATGGTCACTGAACTTCACACATGATAGATTTCAAAAAGAAGTCACCAAGGTGTGTTACAATCAAACATGCCAAAACCAAAAATATAGAATTACCAGTGGCTAGGGGACAAGTGAAACTTCATCCACAAAGAAGGGTAATGAAGACTACACTGGAACTATTCAGCAGAAACCACATAGGCAAGAAGGCAATGAGGTAACATATATAAAGCCTTGAAGGGGAAAAAATTACTAACCAAGAATTATATATCCAGCAAAAATATCTCTCAAATACAATGGCAAAATTAGGACAATTCCTGATAAATGAAAGTTTAAGGAATTTTCAAAAACCAAACAAAATTACAAGAAATACTAAAATAAATCCTCCAGTTAGAAAATCAGTAACATCAGTTAGCATCCCAAGACTAGAACACAAGACAGGCCAATTGGATATCAACCCAGACACAGACAGCATAAAGTAAAGCTAAAACACTGAAAATAGGGTAATAGAAACATTATGTAAAAATGTGAACATTAAAACCAAAAAAAGGAACATTAAGAAACATAGTCATAAATCTTTCACATGGAGAAGAAATCAAGTCAACATGAAGAAATAAAACATTGGTTTAAACTCAGGAATACAAGGGTAAATATTAAGGTAGCCATAAATGAAATTAATAATCCTACACATCAAAAAAAAAACCACCATGAAAACAAAGATTCAACAAACACAAAATCAACAATAAAAAAGGATGAAAAGAAAACCCTTAAGAAAATGACTCTGAACAGAAAGTTAAGTGGAACAAAGAAACTGTTAACAAAACAAAACAAAAAGGGCACTGAAATGACAGCATTAAACTGATACTTATCAATAATTATGTTGAATATGAAGATTTAATGCACCAATAAAGAGATAGACAGTGGCAGAATGGATTAAAAAAGCATGATCCATTGATATGTTGCTTACAAGAGGTGTACCTTAGAGACACAAAAAACTGAAACTCAAAGGATGGGACAAAAACGTATCAAAGAAAATGTAAAGACTCAACAAATACAAAATCAAGAACAATAAAAAAGATGACAGGAAAATACATAAGAAAATCACTCTGAACAGAAAATTAAGTAGAGCAAAGAAACTCAACAAAACAAAACAAAAAAAGCCACTGAAATGACAACACTAAACTGATACCTATCAATGACAGTCACAAAAAGAGCACGAGTGGGGATGTTAATTTCTGCCAAAATGGACGTTAAAGTAAAATCTAATGTGAAAGATAAGGAAGGATAGAAAATATTGATTAGAGGATGAATACACTGGGAGGAAATAAGCATATTAAATATTTTTACACCCAATGATAGGGCTCCTAAATATGTAAAATAAAATTTAACAGAACTGATAAGAAAGAGATGCAGCTGTACAATAACACTTGGACTTTTCAGTATAACAATATTGTTGAAGGAAGGAACACCCAGAAAGAAGCTCTATAAACACACAGAATATCTAAATGCCACAATCAACCAACTAGACCTCATAGACATAGGTAGAAGATTTCACCCAACAGCAGCCAATACACTTTCTTTTTCAATGTATGTGAAGGAGGTAGGGCTAAGATGCCAGAGCAGTTAGATGCTTCCTGTTATCATTCTAACAACAAAGATCCAGAAAATCAAATGAATGTATTATATATGACATCCTAGGAGCCCTGAATGTCAAAGGGAAAGTTGAGAAATCAGACTTAATAAAAAGGAAGCAAGAGTAGGTACAAGAGTACCTGGGACTGTCCAGACTTGACCCAGCAAAAATTCACACCCCACAGAAGGATATACAATTTCCAATGTGGTGAGCAAAGTGGAGGCATTTGGATAGTGTCTTTCTCGGTGGGAGAAACTGAGCAACAGCCACTTATACCTCCAGCATCAGTGAAAGATGGCATTCTATCATCACAGACTAAGTGGCTTGAGGCTAGGTTATAAAGATATAAAACATTCCTTTGGGCTACACCTCTCTTTCTTTTCTCAGCACTTCCCCCTTCCTTCTCTACACTGTACTGGGCTCCAAATTCTGTCACAGAAGTAGGACCCCTATATGCTCCAAACTACTCTCCCAGACTTGGAGGGAACAAATTAACAGATGGTGAGGGAGGGGAGTCTGAAAGCTCCCCTAAGCTGTAGACTCAGGACAGAAACAGGCCTCTGGCCTGGGCACAGGGAAAAGGGATCCACACACCTTGAAAAGGTTTAAGTACTGCATACAGCATCCAGTACTTGTAAAGCTCTGCAGCAAAAGGTATCTTCCTACTCCCATTGAGAAATAGCAAAAAGACTTCCTTACAGATAGTCATAGACAGCTATCAGTTCCCTACTTTTCTCAGTGAGTGAAGTCAGTTACCTTTGTGTACAAAAACCACCCTTGTCCATCTAACACTGCAGGAGAGAGTTTGCACCAAACACTTAGTGACCATCTACCTGGGCATCTGAGCAAAACATATACAAGAAAAGTAAACAGACTCCTGGGCTCATGTGCCTAGTAATACCTCTTACTACCTAGCGAAAAAAAGTTAGAATCTCTAAGACACAATAATAAAACTAGCTTACATGACCAGCCCATTTGGACAGTTCAAAACAAAACAGACAAAAAAATGAAGTTACAAAACACTAAGCAAGCATAAGAAAATACAACAACTTACTGTTGGTTTGGAAGCAGCAGACGGTATCAAATCACTTAAGCAGGCAGACAATGATGCCTTCAGAAAGCCTCCAAAACAATGAATCAGGAAATATTCCATGTCTAGTAGCAGCTCTAACCACCTGGTGACAGGACATTAGAACTACAAAGACAGCAATAATCAAATTCTCACATACAACAATTCTATATGGATGTTTAAAAACAAGAGACTAAAACACAGTTGGCAGGCATAAAATAAATAAATACAACTTACTGATGTCTCAGAGATGACACTCTATTGCCAATCACTTAAAAACACAGCTCCCAAAGCAAACAATCCAAGTTTCCAGGCAAAGAGAAATTCCTACAATTATCAGAGGTAAAATACAAAAGATTATTATGTAGAACTCACCAAGATATGATGAAGTAGATAAAGCAAAATACAGCAGAGTGTAATTAAAAAATGAACAGGCTTCAAGAGATCATACTGCAGGAAGAATTAGACATTTTTAAAAAAGTAGTAAAATTACTGAATTGGAAAACTTGGAAAGTCAAAGGAGCAGAATTGAGACAACAGTAGCCCAAATTAGTGAGACTAAAGATAAAGCACATGATGTCAGCATAATTGAGGAAAAATAAGATTAAAAAAAATCAAGAGACACCAAGAATTACATGGGACTTTATGAAGAGGAATAATTTACAAGTGATTGGAGGACCAGAACAGGGGGGGAGAGGAATAGCACGATGTCATGGATTGAACTCTGTCCCCTTAAAAATATGTGTAGCCATGTGGCTGGTCCATGATTCCCAGTATTTTATGATTGTCCTCCATTTCATGATTTTTCTATATGTTAAAGGATTAGGGTGGGACTGTAAATCCCTTTATAAGATCACCTCCCTGCTCCACTGTAAAGAGACTTTGCTTGGAGTGTGGCTTGTCCCATCCTTAATCTTTTCAGCCTGCAAGAGATAAAAGGAAAGGGAAGAAGGCAGAGAATTGGGAACCTCATGCCATCAAGAAAGCAGCACAGGGAGAAGAGCATGTCCTTCAGGCCTATGGATCCTGCACCAAGATGTCCCCTGGACAAAGACTGATGAAATACCAGACTTTCCTCCAGAGCCAACAAGGGGGAAGCCTTCCACTGGAGCGGACATCCTGAATTCAGACTTGCAGCCTACCAGACAGTGTAAGAATAAACTTTCCTTCACTAAAGCTATCCACTCTGATATTTCTGTTAGAGCAGCACTAGCTAACTAAAACACATGAAATGCAGAGAGAATTGTCCACAATTTGCTGAAAGAAAAGTTTTCCAATATCATAAAATATGAGAAAATACCTACCCAAGTTGCTCATCAAGCTCCATGCAAGATTAATTCCAAAAGAAAGACACCAAGTCATTTTACAACCAAACTTGTCAAAACTAAAGATAAAGAGACACTTTTAAAAGTGGCTGAGGATAAATGACCCACTATGAATTGGAATGGCTCTTGGCATGAATTGGAATTAACTCAATGGCAGTAGGTTTGGCCTGGCTTAGGTAGGGATAAATGAAAAATAGCCTACAAAGGAAAATCTGTGAGATTAAATTCAGACTACTCAGAAGAAGCCATGCTGGCAAGAAGGCAATGAGATCATGTACAAAATCTTGCAGGAAAATAATTGCTAGCCAAGAATTACTTATTCACCAAAACTGTCTCTCAAATATGACAATGAAATTAGGACATTTCCAGATAGACAGAAATTTAGTGAATTTGCAAACACAAAACCAAAATTACAAGAAATACTAATGAGAGCCCATTGGTTAGAAAATCAATAACACCTGGTAACAACCTGGGATCAGAACACAGAGCAGAGAAATTGAATAGTAAATCCTAAAAAAAAAACAGGCAACACACTGAAAATACTGAAACAGAGGTGGTCTTATGTAAACATTAAAAAAGCCAGACTTAAAAGAAAGTGTGGTTATAGATCTTTCATAAGAAAAGTCAAGGCAATATAAAGAAATTAAGGATTACTTTAAATTAAGAAAAAATAGGACTAAATATTAAAGGGAAACTATCATTCCTGTGCATCAAAATAAAAAAAGAAAGAAAAACATGAAGTCTCAACAAATACAAAACCACCAACACTGAAAAAGATGAACAGAAAACAAACCAACAAATAAGGCTCAGCAAAGAAAATTACATGGAACATACTAACTGTCTACAAAAAAAGCTAATAACATTCAAAATAGAGCAGGAGTAGCAATATTAATCTCTGACAAAATAGATTTTAAAATCTACCACAATGGATAAGGAAGGACATTACATGATAAATTGATCAATACTCTAGGAGGACATAACCATATTAAATATTTACACAGCTACTGACAGGGCTCCAAAATACCGAAAAGAAACACTAACTTCACTGAAAACAGAAACAGGCAATTCCACAATAATAGTAGGTGAAAACAACACACCTCTCTCAGTGAAGGACAGAACACCTAGAAAAAAGCTCAGTAAAGACACAGAAGATCTAAATGCCAGTCAGTCAACTTGATCTCATAGACGTATACAGAACACTCCACTCAACAGCAGCCAAGTATGCTTTCTTTTCCAGTATATGTGAAACATTTGCCAGAAATGACCACATATTAGACCACAAAACAATCCTTAACAAAATTTAAATTATTGAAATACTACAAAGCATCATTTCAGATTATAAAACCATAAAAGAAAAAATAAATCAAGTAAAAACAAAGGTAGACAAACACGCGGGCACTAAACTACACCTTGCTGAAAAACTTCTGAGTTATAGAAAAGAACCAAAGTCTGAATAAAGAAGTTAATAGAATCAAATAAGTATAAAAACACACCCTATCACAAGCTATAAGACATAGCAAAAGCAGTTCTCAGAGGTCAATTTATCTAAAAAAGGCACATTCAAAATGGAGAAATGGAAAGGGCCAAGACTGTAATCTAGACACAAGTCTCCTCAATTCTCTCTGACAACTAAGGCCTGGAATGATAATTGAATGGAGCAGAATGGACATCCAGGAAGCACTAGGATTTGCCATAGGATTGTCAGATTGGACTATGTACCACTAAACTCAAAACTACCTCTCTAACACCAGGCAGTGCTTGCTGAATCCTGCTTCAGCTGACTAACTGTTTGTGAGGACTGCAGGTACTGATGTCTTCTTTATTATTTGGGATGCAAGGGATGGGCAGGATAGGCATGATAGCCAATGTGCTGAACTGCAGTGCTTAAGTAAACAGCATACAGAGTAGCAGAGAGACTGTGCTTGGAACAGTCATATTTTGAGAGCCCTGCTGCTGACTGAGGGCACCACTGCCCTTCCACCCTCACTTTTCCAAGCTGTGCCATAGATTCCGCTGTTCCATAGTGGAAAGTGGAGCTCTGGTGAGATGCCATCTTGGTCAGCTGGGGAGCAGAGTTACCTAACCGGAGGTCTCAGTGGGGGCAAATTCCCAAGATGAGAAGCAGTGCCTGTCTGGAAAGCGCTTCTCCAGCAGAAAACCTGTGTTTAGGACAATGGTACCCTAGGGATGGGGCCCAGCAGAGGATGGCAGCAAGGCCATAATCCCCCCAACTTTGAAATGTGTCGTAGCATCTGGGGACAGCCTATGAGGTGTTTTCATTGTCAGCCGGAAGACTGGGACTACCATACCTGAGGCCCTGACTGATTTCAGCAGCTATTGGACAAGCTCTTCCTCTGGCAATAAAGTAACTTTGTAAAAAAAAGACCACCTGGAGAACTGACTGCTGAGTGGCCTGGTAACATCTCCTCCATTCTTTACTGATCCACAACATAGCATCAGCTGCAAGCTGCCCAGTGATTCCCTAACTAGATAACTGCCTTTGCCAGCCAGGAAGTGGAGCCTGCCACCCCACAGAGTCCGCTGGGGCCAGTCAATATAGTATGCAGAGGCAGCTGGTGACCAACTCTCTTCTCAAACTATGCCTCAGATCCTGTGGAGGTAACACCAGAGAAACTGAACCACCTCTAGATGGTGTGTATGCAACAAAGCATTGCTAACCATTAAACAAAACAATCTGGAAAACTGGCTCTAGAAAACTCCCAAAATAATAAAAAAATTCCCACATGAAGAAGGCTTTCTAAAACTTTCAAAGGTTGACTACAGAAGAATTATGTAGAAAGCCCTCCAAAAGATTAAACAAAATACAGCAAAATGAAAAATTAAGCAATCTGTTTGAACTGATGGACCATCAATGATCAGAAATCCAGCAGATCAATAACAAAATTACAGAATTAGACAACTCAATCCAAAGCCAAAAGAGCAGAATTGAGGAGATGGAAGGAAGACTTAGCAAACTTGAAGATACAGCAACTGACTCTAGCATTTATGAGAAGAAATCTGAGAATAGAAATAAGAAAAATAAGAAACATTAAGAAACATGTGGGACTCTAGTAAGAGGAATAATCTACAATTATTTGCAGTTTCTAAACAGGGATAGATAGCTGAAAACTCAGAGTATTGTTGCTGAGTTACTGACAGAAAACTTCCCTGAAGTTATGAAAGAGAACAGACTTACAAGATATGTATCAAATGCCACAAAAACCAGACCCCAAACACCAAGACATATGATAATTAAGCTTAATAAAATGAAACCTAAACAGATGCTCCTAAAGGCAGAAAGGCTCAAAGCAAAGCTAACATTCAGAGAGAAGCCCTGCAAGCTTTCATCTGACTTCTCGACAGAAATGATGTTAGAAAAGAGGCAGCGGGATGACACATTCAAAGCCTTGAAGGAGAAAAATTTCCAACCAAGAATTGTATATCCTGCATAACTGTCTCTCAAATATGATGATGAAATTAAGACATTCACAGATAAGTAAAACTTTAGAGACTTTGTAAAAACCAAACCAAACCAAAACTACAACAAATACTGAAAGATGCTCTTTGCTTAGAAAAACATAACCATTAAGTGTTTATTTATGGAGGCAATGCAAGACACAGCATCCAGATTCCTACTCAGGGAAGTCACAAAACTCAAAGTGACAGTGTTAAAAGAAGGGAAGCAATGAACATATCACAAAAACTATAATATCATCACACTACAAAGAGGGGCATACTACAGTAGTTACACTCCTTTCAGAAAGAAAGCAAAAAATATATGCAGAAGTTAATACTGGGTTTAAACTAAGAATATTAAGGAGGATCATACAGGTAACCTCAAAGCACAACAGTGCAACATGTCAAAACAAAAAATGTAATACAGGAGTGTCAATAAACACAAAACCAACACTGAAAAGGATGAAAAATCAACCCATAAAGAAGAATGACACAGAACATAGTATTAAGAACAACTTAAAAAACATCAACACAAAATTAAGTACCTCAAATGACAGTACTACACACATGCCTATCAATAATTACACTAAATATAAACAGACTGAACCCTCCAATAAAGAGATAGCAAGTGACATTATCAATCTAAAGACATGACACATCTATATGTTGCTTACAAGAAACATACCTTAGACTCAAAGATATGAACAAACTGAAAATTAAAGCATGGAATAATATACGAAACAAACAAGAAACAAGAAAGAGCAGTTGTGGCAATACTAATCTCAGATAAAATAGATTTTAATATAAAAGCCACCATCATGGACAAGGATGGTCACTATTTATTGCTGAAAGGTGCAATACCCAAGCAGGATTTAACCATATGCACCCAATACCAGAGCATCTAAGTACATCGAACAAAAAACAACTACACTGAAAAATGAGATAGATCACTCCACAGTAATAGTTGCAGACTTCAACACTCCATTTCCAGTAATGGACAGATCATCGAAGAAAAAACTCAGTAAAGGCACAGAAGGTCTTATTGCAACAATTAACCAACAAGACCTCATCGACATATACAGAACTTCTTATCCATCAACAGATAAGTACATTTTCTCCAGTGCAGAATAGACCATGTGTTAGGACACAAAGTAAATCTCAAGAAAATCCAAACCATTGAATTATTGTAAATCATCTTCTCAAACCATAAAGCCATAAAGCCATTTTCAATAGCAGAAAAAACATAAGTAGAAATTTGAACTCATTGAAACTGAACAACACCTTGCTCAAAAAGGCATGGATTATAGAAGAAATCAAGGATAAAATAAATAAATTTATGGAATCACATGGAAATGAAAACACACTCTGCCACAACCACAGGGATACAGGAAAAGAAGTGCTCAGAGATCAATTTATCTCTATAAGTGCACACATCCAGAAGGAAGAAAGAACTCCAAAGAATTAACCGTACACCTTGAACAAGTAGAAAGAGAGCAACAGAGGAACCCTTCAGGCACCAGAAGAAAACAGAATATAAAGAGTAGAGTAGAACTAAACAAATTAGAGAACAGAAGAAGAACTGAAAAAATTAACAAAACCCAAAGCCAGCTTTTTAAAAAGATCAACAAAATTGATAAATCATTGACTAAACTTACAAAACAAAAACACGAAAGGAGGCAAATAACCCAAATAAGACGTGAGATGGGAGATGTCACAACAGACCCAAATGAAATCAAAAGTATCATAACAGAATACTGTAAAAGACTGCAACAGATTTGAAAACCTCTAGGAAGTGGAAAAATTTCTAGATTCATGTCACCTACTAAAATTATCACAAGGAGAGCAGATCAACTTGTTAAATCCATCACAAAGGAAGAGATTGAAAAACTCATCAAGAAACTACCAACCAAAAAAAGGCCTGGGCCAGATGGCTTCACTGGAGAATTCTACCAAACTTTTAGAGAAGAATTAACTCCAGTATTACTGAGACTGTTTCACAACATAGAAAGGGATGGAATACTCCCAAATTCAATCTATGAAGCCAGCATAACCCTGATACCAAGGCCAGGGAAAGATCCCACAAAAAAAAGAAAATGACAGACCAATGCCACTCATGAATCTAGATACAAAAATCTTCAACAAAATCCTTGCCAAAGGAATTCAACAATATATCAAAATAAATAAATAAGTCATGATGACCAAATTGGGTTCATACCAAGAAAGGAAGTCTGGTTCAACAACAGTAAAACAATTAATTTGATCAACCACATAAACAACTTCACCGCAAGATAATGAAAGAGGCTTACATAAGTGGAGGAAACTACATGCTCACGGAAAGGAAGACTTAATACTGTGAAAACATCTATTTAACCCATAGCAATCTACTTATATAATGTAATCCCATTACAAATTCCAGTGACATTTTTTCAATGAAAGAGAGAAAAAAATCACCAACTTTGTTTGGGAAGGGAAGAAACCCTGGATAAACAAAGCATTATTGAAGAGGACCAACACAGTTGGAGGCCACACACTACCCAATGTTAGAATCTGTAACACTGCCACAGTAGTCGAAACAGCCTGGTACTGGTACAAAAAGAGACATATAGACCAATGGAACAGGATGGAGACCCCAGAGATGCCACCATTCTCTTATGAACAGCTGATACTCAACAAACACCTAAGATCATGAACTGGGGTAAAAACAGTCCCTTTAACAAATGTTGCTGACAAAACTGGATATTCATCTGCAAGAGAATGAAACAAGACCCACATCTCACACCTTACACAAAAAATAACTCAAAATGGATCAAAGACCTAAATGTCAAACCTAAAACAATACAGAGCATGCAAGAAAAAGTAAGGTCAACAATTGAAGTTTTAATGCACAGCTTGCACAGACTTCAAAATCTGACAAAGCACAATCAACAGAAGAAAAAATAAATAAATGGAAATTGCTAAGAATCAAGAGCTTTTCCTCTTCCAAAGTCTTTATCAAAAGAATTAAAAGACCACCTACAGAATGGGACAATGTTCAGCTGCTATTCATAAGGTTTTCCTGGCTAAGTCCTTTAGAAGTAGACTGCCAGTTCCTTCTTCCTAGTTTGTCTTAGTATGGAAACTCAGCTGAAACTTATCTACCATGATTGACCCTGCCGGTATCTGAAAACCAGTGTCAGAGCTTCCTGCAACACAGCAACAAACAAGTCTCCACTGACAGATAAGTGGGGGCTGCTCACTTCCTGCTTACCTGATGGTGTTACCTTGTTTATCTGATGCTATTACCTACCCCACCCAATGCTGTTACCCTCTTTACCTGTTATCCTCCTTGCCTGGTGCTGTTACCTTCCTTACATGATGCTCTTTTCTCCCTTACAAGATGCTGTTATCCGCCTTACCTGATGCTGTGATATCCTTTATCTGGTGCTGTTATCTCCCTTACCTGATACTGTTACCCTCCTTCCTGATGCTGTTACCCTACTTACCTGATGCTGTTATCTCCCTTACCTGAGGCCACCCATGAGGAATCTTAAAATCAACTCAACCACCAATACAAAAAAAAAAGAAACCCTCAAACAATTCTCTCAAGTTGATTGTGACTCATAGTAACCCTTAAGGGTGGAGTAGGATAAGAGGATAGGATAATATCCATACGCCTACAAGGACAGCCAGTTAATACGACTATTATTCAAATTTACACACCGACCTCTAAGGCCAATGACGAAGAGGTTGAAGATTTTTACCAGCTTCCGCAGGCTGAACTTGATCAAACGTGCAGTCAGGATGTATTGATGACTACTGGTGACTGGAATGCAAAAATTGGAAACAAAGAAGGATGGTAGTTGGAAATATGGCCTTGTGATAGAAATAATTCCAGAGATCACATGATAGAATTTTGCAAGACTAATGACTTTTTCATTGCAAATACCTCCTTTAACCAACACAAATGGCAACTGTACACATAGACCTCACCAGATGGCATGCACAGGAACCAAATTGACTACATCTGTGGAAAAAGAAGATTGAAAAGCTCCATATCATCAGTCCAGATAAGACCAGGTGACAACTGTGGCACAGATCATCAATTACTCATATGCAAATTCAAAGTGAAATTGAAGAAAATAAGAACAAGTCCGCAAGAGCCAAAGTATGACCTTGAGTACATCCCCCTTGAGTTTAAAGACCATCTCAAGAACAGATTTGATGTGTTGATCACTAGTGACCAAAGACCAAACAAATTGTGGAAAAACATCACCCATGAAGAGAGAAAGAGGTCATTAAAAAGACAGGAAAGAAAGAAAAGACCAAATTGGATGTCACCAGGAGGGGAGAAAACCTTCTCAACTTCTCAGTCTGAAAGGACCAAAGAAAAAATTCAAGCCTCGAGTTGCAATGCTGTAGGAATCTACAGGGAAACTATTAAACAACTCAGAGAGCATCAAAAGAAGATGGAAAGAATACACAGAGTCACTATACCAGAAAGAACTAATCAATGTTCAGTCATATAAAGAGGTAGCATATGACCAGGAACCAATGGTACTGAACTTCTAGCACAATGTTGAATAAGAGAGGTGAGTGGGCATCCTTGTCTAGTTCCTGATCTTAACGTAAAATCTTTCAGTCTCTCTCCACTCAGGATGATGTGGGCAATTGCCTTTGTATAAATGGCCCTTATTGTGTTGAGGAATTTGCCATCTATGCCTATTTTGCTAAGAGTTTTTAGCATGAATGGGTGTTGGACTTTATCAAATGCCTTTTCAGCATCAATGGATAAAATCAGGGGATCCTTGTCTTTTGTGTTATTTATGTGGTTTATCACATTGATTGTTTTCCTGATGTTGAACCAGCCTTGCATCCCTGGTATGAATCCCACTTGGTCATGATGGATTATTTCGTTGATATGTTGTTGTATTCTGTTGGCAAGAATTTTGTTGAAGGTATTTGCATCTAGGTTCATGAGTGATATCGGTCTGTAGTTCTCTATCTTTGTTGGATCTTCCCCTGGCTTAGGTATCAGGGTTATGCTGGCTTCATAGAATGAGTTTGGGAGTACTCCATCCCTTTCTATACTGTGAAATAGTCTCAGTAGTATTGGGGATAACTCTTCTCTAAATGCTTTGTAGAATTCTGCCGTGAAGCCATCTGGGCCCGGACTTTTTTGGTTTGGCAGTGTTTTGATGACCTTTTCAATCTCTTCCTTTGTGATGGGTTTATTAAGTTGTTCTGTCTCATGTTGTGATAATTTGGGTAGGTGGTATGAGTCAAGGAATTGGTCTATTACCCCTAGGTTTTCAAATTTGTTAGAGGACCGTCTTTCATAGTATTCTGTTAGGATATTTTTGATTTCTGTTGCATCTGTGGTGACAACTCCCCTCTCATTTCTAATTTGGGTTATTTGTTTCCTTTCCTGCTTTTCTTTAGTAAGTTTAGACAGTGGTTTATCAATTTTGCTGATCTTTTCAAAAAAACCAGCTTTTCTTCATTTCAATTTTTTCCATTGTTTTTCTATTCTCTAATTCATTTAGCTCTGCTCTAATCTTTATGACCTCCTTTCTTATGGTGTCCGAGGGGTTCCTCTGTTCTCTTTCTACTTGTTCAAGCTGTAGAGTTAGTTCCTTGATTTGGTTTCTTTCTTCCTTCCAGATGTGTGCATTTATGGAGATAAACAGACCTCTGAGCACTGCTTTGGCTATATCCCCTAGGTTCTGGTAGGAAGTGTTTTCGTTCTCATTGGAATCCATGAATTTCGTTAATTCATCCTTGATTTCCTCTATAACCCATGTTTTTTTGAGCAAGATGTTGTTCAGTTTCCAAGAGTTCCACTTTCTATCTGTTTTTTCTACTATTGATTTCAACTTTGATGGCTTTATGATCTGAGAAGATGCTTTGCAGTATTCAATGGTATGGATTTTGTTGAGCATTGCATTATGGCCTATCACATGGTCAATTCTTGAGAATGTTCCATGTGCACTGGAGAAGAAGGTGTAGTTGTCTGCTGATGGGTGGAAAGTTCTGTATATATTAATGAGGTTTAATCGGTTAATTGTGTCAATGAGGTCTTCTGTATCTTTACTGAGCTTTTTTCTAGATGATCTGTCTAGTGATTAGAGTGGAGTGTTGAAGTCTCCCACTAATATTGTGCAGTCATCTAACTCTCTTTTGAGTGTAGTCAGTGTTTCTTCGACATATTTAGGTGCTCTGACATTGCCAAGCCATATTTAATATAGTTAAGTCTTTCTTGTGTACTGAACCTTTCAGCAATCAATAGTGTCCGTCTTTGTCCACGATGGTGGATTTGACATTAAAATTGATTTTGTCTGAGATTAGAATTGCCACCCCTGCTCTTCTTTGTTCATTGTTAGCTTGATATATATTCTTCCATCCTTTAATTTTCAGTTTGTTCCTGTCTTTAGTTCTCAAGTGAGTTTCTTGTAGACAACATATGGATGGGTCGTGTCTTTTGATCCAAGATGACGCTCGGTGTCTCTTTACTGGAGCATTCAGTCCATTCACATTCAATGTAATTATTGATAGGTATGTGTTCACTGCTGCCATTGTACTATGTTTATTTTTATGTTGATGTTTTCTCTGTTTTTCGTATTAGTCTGTTCTGGGACACTCGTTTTTGTCAGTTGATTTTTCACCTTTTTCAGAGCTGGTTTTATAGTTGCTCAGACTTGTGTGTTAGATTTCTTGAAATGGTATGGTACATCTTTGTTGTGCTTTACAGCTGCCCCTATGAACCCCTTTAATAAACTATTTATAAACCCGATTTTAATTACTACCAGTCTTGTCATCTTCCTCTCCATCTGGAAGGAATATAATGACTGTAGTACATCCCTCTTTTTATTATGGTGACACCATAGTTTTCATGATGATCACTGGATTGCTTCTTTTGGTATCCAAGCTGTGATTGACTTTGGAGCCTTCCCTAAATGACTATTGAGTAGTGTGTGGTTCTAAAATATAGACTTAGTGGGTTTTTCTTCTAAGCCAAAGCCAAGAACTTCTTTCAGTATTTCTTGTAGTTTGTGTTTGGTTTTTACAAAGTCTCTGAGTTTCTGTTTTTCTGGGAATGTCTTAATTTCATTTTCATATTTGAAAGACAGTTTTGCAGGATATATAATTCTTGGTTGGAAGTTCTTCTCCTTCAAGACTTTGAATGTGTCATGCCACTGTCTCCGTGCCAGCATGGTTTCTGCTGAGAAATCTGATGAGAGCCTACGGAGTTTCCCTCTGAATGTTTGCTTTGCCTTGAGTGTTGCTGCCTTTAAGAGTTGCTGCTTGTGTTTCATTTTGTTAAGCTTGATTATAATATGTCTTGAAGTCTTTCTTTTGAGATCTATATTGGGTGGCGTATGATATGCATCTGAGATGTCTATATTCTCTTCCTTCATGATTTCTGGGAAGTTTTCTTTCAGCAGCTCTGCAACAATACTCTCTGTGTTCGCAGATGTGTCACCCTGTTCAGGGACTCCAATTAATCGAAGGTTGTTCCTCTTAATAGAGTCCCACATGCTTCTTAATGTTTCTTCATTTTTCTTGTTTCTTTTTTCTGATTTCGGTGATAGATGCGAGCATCAGTAGCTCTGTCTTCCAAGTCAGAAATTCTTTTTTCCATTTGTTCCATTCTGTTTTCTTGGCTTTCCATGGAAGTTTCTATGTCTTTGATTTTCTTCTTGATCTGTTGGATTTCAGAGTACTGGTGTTCCATCAGATCAAACAACTTGTTTAATTTTTCACTTTGTTCTGCTGCATTTTGTATAAGGTCTAGAAGGGTTCTGTATATATTCAATTTGTACTCACTTCCTGATGCTTTCATAAAAGTCTCTTCATTGGGAAAACTCCTTGGTTGCTTTGTTTGGGAGCCTTCTGAAGCCATGAGTGATTGCTTGTATGCCACAATTGTCTGTTGCTTTTTGGGTCCCATGTGAGTATATAGAGGCTGGAAGAGGTACTGTGAGGATCGATTGCAAATGTTTCTCTAGGCTGTCTTCAAATATAAAGCAAAAGATATCTGACCACTTCACAAGTCAGTTAGGTTTTCAGGTGTGGAGGTCCCTCTTCTCAACTGACAAAGTAAGCGCCACTATATCCAACCCCATATGATAACAAACTAGTTCAGAATACAGCAATGCTTCTGCCCTGTTGGCCTCTACTGACAGGGCCTAGCCTTATCCAACAGTGCATCGATTACTGGTTTTGTGATAGGAAAGCACTCTCCCATGGGCAGGCTCTGGCTCCCAAGCTAAGAATTAGGTCCAGCTGCGGCCACCGTATCCAAGATGGCGTCCTACACAGAGGCAGCAGAGCGAGGGGCTAAAGGTGCCAAGAGGTAGTGATTTCTCTGATTCTGTTGCAGGGCTCCCAACGTAGGCAGCACTGTGCAAAATCACTACTTTTCTGTTGGAGAAGCGCTCTCCTGTTTGCAGGTGCTGGCTCCCAGGCTAAGAATGAGGTCCCGCTAAAATCTCTGTACCAACATGGCGTCCCGCACCCTGATCGCGGATCTTTGCACAAATCCCGCTGAGTCAGCTACAAAACGAAAGGCTCAAAGTGGCTAGATTAACAGAGTCCGGAGCCTGGCTCTCAGAATATGGGAATTTTGCCTGCCGCATCTGAATCCAGCTGCCAGGCAAAACCCAGCTCCGCCCGCCAGCCCAGACAGAGGGAAAAAAAAAGTCAAACTGGTGCGTTTACCTTCTGTCCATTAGAGCCAGGGCTAGCCAGGAGTGAGAGTCAGTGAAAGAGAGGAGGTTTTTTGCTGAGTGGTATGAAGTCCCAATTAACAGCTCTTTGCCATGTCCTGAGGCTTATTAGGTGATCAGAATGCTCTGTTTGATTGTCAATTCAGGTCTTGGTTTCCAGAGGGATATAAGGAGACGTGTGCTTAGTCTGCCATCTTGACTCCGCCACCCTCACTATATCATTTTAATCTCTATACTGAGCAAATAATCTGAGAAGCTTTATTATACAAAGAAGAATTAGGCATCAGGATTGGGGGACGACTCACTACAACCTGCATTATGCAGACGAAACCACCTTACTTGCTGGAAAAGAAGAAGATTTGAGACATTTACCGAGGAAGATCAAGGACCACAGCCCTCATTATGAACTGCACCTCAACATCAGGAAAACAAAAATCCTCACAACTGGACCAGTAATCAACATTGTCATAAATGGTGAAAGCATTCAGGTTGTCAAAGATTTCATTTTACTTTGGTCCGTAATCAATGTCCAGGGAAGCAGCCATCAAGAAGTCAAAGTATGCATTGCATTGGGAAAATCTGCTGCAAAGGACCTCCTTAAAGTATTCAAAAGTAAGAATGTCACCATAAAAAGTAAAACGCACCTAACCCAAGCCATGATATCCTCTTTTTCTTTTTTGGACTATTTTTTTTTTTATTATGATTGAGTGAAAATGTACATTCCCACCTATGAGCAGTGTCCACTGCTTTCCCTGCCCGGTGACAGCACACTCTTCCTCTCTGTTCTATACATATCATATCCCCCTAACAATCTCCTATCCCCTCCTCTCCACCCTCTTCTCCACCTCCAGTAAGAGGTCAGCAGGACAACATCCTATAGATGCAGAGAATCATACAAGTGCACACAGGATGTGGTCACTTTGTGTCGCAAAGTCCAATCGATTCACTTCTGCAGTGACCTCCTTAATGATTTATGGACAAGAGCAGCAGCAGGGTCAGGGCTCATGCTCCCAGGTCAACCCCCAAGGCCCCTGGACCATCAATAGTGGTCTTTTAGTGGAGATCTCAAGGTGCACCAGTTTTTATTCCTGTGTTGCCAGTGACACTCAACTTTGAGAGCCCCATCTTGGCTATCACTGGTGGTGGCCAGGCACCATCTGGTTCTTCTGGTCACAAGTCGATGTAGTCACCCACCCATGTGGGTCTGTGTGTCTTCTGGGTTCTCTTTCCTCCATGTCGTTTTGGACCTTGGTGATCATCCGTTCTCACTGAATTGGGACCATTTGCTGTACCCTCAGATGGCAGCTTTTAGGACCCCAGGTGCCACTCACTAATGTGGGGTGTAGAAGACTCTCTTAGCAAAATGCTAGTTGTATCAATGGGCCTCGATTGCCCCTGGGAGCGTGGTCCCCAGTTCCCTGCCCCAGCTACTCTGTCCTTGCAATATTGTGTTAAGATGAGAGGAGTAATCATATTATGTTGAAATCCATTTAAAATTGATCTTCTTTCTAATGTGTTCTGTCACAGATTTCACCCAACCAAATTTCTATGAACTGTCTAATCTATAGCTCACCCTACCGTTCCCTCCCCACCCTTGCAGCTGTCAAAGTCTTTTCTTCTATGGATGAGTCTGTTTTTAAGTTCTTATCGTAGGTGTCTCATACAATATTTGTCCTTTTGCTGCTGACTACTTTCACTCAACATAATGTCCTCCAATTGAAACCAGGTTATGAGCGGTTTCCTAAAATCATCATTGTTCTTTAGCATTGCATAGTGTTCCATTGAATGTACATGCCATAGTTTATCCATTCCTCTGCTGTTGGGCATCTGGGTTGATTCCATCTTTTTGCTGTTGTGGACTGTGCTGTGATAAACATTCATGTGCATGTGTCAGTTAGAGTCAATGGCCTTGATTCTGTAAGATATATTCCAAGCAGTAGAATAACTGGTCAAATCGTGTATCTATTTCCACTTTTTTAAGGAAGCCCTAGATGGTTTTCCAAAGGAGTTGCACCATTTTGCAATCCCACCAACAGTGTAGGAGAGTTCCAAGCATTAATTGTTTTGTGGTTTTTTGGAACATGGCCAACCATGTTGGGGTGAGATGGTATCTCATCATAGTTTTGATATGAATTTCTTTAATATCTAGTGAGCGTATCCACATGTGTTTTTTGGCTGCCTGGATCTCCTCTTTAGAGAAGTGTCTGTCCATCTCCTTTGTCCATCACTTAATTGGATTGTTTATCATTTTCTGATTGATATTTTGTAGTACCTTATAAATTATGGAGATCTGGTGTCGGCCTGACATAGAATTGCCAAATATTTTTTCCTGTTCTGTAGGTGGCCTTTTAATTCTATTAATAAAGTCTTTGGATGAGCAAAAGTGTTTGATTAATAGTTCCTATTTATCTATTTTCTCTTCTGTTGTTTGTGGTTTGTCTGACAGATTTTGAAATCTGTCTAAATTGGGTATTAAAACTTCCATTGTTGTTCCTACTTTTTCCTGGATGAGCTTTATTATTTTAGATTTCATGTTTAGATTTTTTTATCCACTTTTGCTTGGGTTTTGCATAAGGCTTAAGATATGGGACTTGTTTCAATTTATTGCAGATAGATATACAATTTTGCCAACACCATTTGTTGAATAGATTGTTTTTTCCCCAGTTTTATATCTTAGGGCCTTTGCCGAATATCAGCTGTTCATAGGAAGTTGGTGTCATTTCTGGGGTCTCAATTCTGTTCCACTGATCTATCTGTCTCTTTTAGTACCAGTACCAGGATGTTTTGACTACTGTGGCACTGTAATAGGTTCTAAAGGCCAGTAGTAAGAGGCCTCCCAGTATGTTCTTCTTCTTCAGCAGTGTTTTGCTTATCCAGGGCTTCTTCCCTTTCCAAAGTTGGCAATTTGTTTCTCCATCTCATTAAAAAATGTGACTGGAATTAGTACTGGGATTGCATTATATAAGTAGATTGCTTTAGGTAAAATAGGCATTTTTACTATGTTAAGTATTCCTATCCATGAGCAGGGTATGTTTCTCCATTTATGTAAGTCTCTTAGTTTCTTGTAGTAAGGACTTGTAGTTTTCTTTGTAAAGATCTGTTATTTCTCTAGTTAGATTTATTCCTAGGTACTTTATCTTCTTAGGGGCTATAGTAAATGGTATTTATTTGGTGATTTCTTCATTAATATTCTTATTGTTGGTATAAAGGAATCCTATTGATTTTCTTACGTTTGTCTTGTATCCTGAGGCTTTGCTGAACTCTTCTGTCAGTTTGAGTAGTTTACTTACAGGTTCTATAGGATTCTCTGCATATTCAATCATATCATCTGCAAATAGGGGGATTTTGACTTCCTCTTTGCCGATGCAGATGCCCTTTATTTTGTAGTCTTGTCTAATTGCTCTGGGTAGAACTTCTAGTGCAATGTTGAGTAGAAGAGGTGAGAATGGGCATCCTTGTCTAGTTTCTGTTCTCAGGGGAAACTGTTTCAGTCTCTCCCCATTCAGGATGATGTAGGTAGTTGGCTTTGTATAAACGACCCTTATTGCATTGAGGGACTTGTCATCTGTTCCTATTTTACTGAGAGTTTTTTAGCACGAAAGGGTGTTGGACTTTATCAAATGCCTTTTATACAGCAATAGACAAAATCAGGTGATTCTTGTCTTTTGTGTTATTTATGTGGTTATTTATGTTTTTCTGATGCTGAACCAGCCTTGTATCCCTGGTATAAATCCAACTTGGTCATGATGGATTATTTTTTTCATGTGTTGTTGTATTCTATTGGGAAGAATTTTGTGGAAGAGTTTTGCATCTAGATTCATGAGTGATATCGGTTTGTAGTTCTCTTTTTTGGTTGGGTCTTTCCCTGGCTTTGGTATGAAGGTTATGCTGGCTTCATAGAATGAATCTGTGAGTATTCCATCCCTTTCTATACTGTGAAATAGTCTTAGTAGTATTGGAGATAACTCTTCTCTAAAAGCTTGGTAGAATTCTGCAGTGAAGCCATCTGGGCCTAGGGTTTTTTTGGCTGGCAGTTTTTTGAAGACTTTTTCAATCTCTCTCTTTGTGGTGGATTCATTAAGCTGTTCTGCTTCACCTTGTGCTGTGATAATTTGGGTAAGTTATATGAACCAAGGAGTTCGTCCATTTCTTCTAGGTTTTCAAATTTGTTACAGTACAGTCTTTCATAGTATTCTGTTATCATATTTTGATTTCTGTTGGATCTGTTATGACAACTCCACTCTCATTTCTTATTTGGTATGTGTTTCCTTTCCTGTTTTTCTTTAGTAAGTTTAGTGAATGGGTTGTCAATTTGGTTGATCTTTTCTAAAAAAAACAGCTTTTAGTCTTCTCAATTTTTTCAATTGTTCTTCTGTCCTATAATTCATTCAGTTCTGCTCTGATCTTTATAATCTGTTTTCTTCTGGTGTCTGAGTGGTTCCTCCGTTGTTCTCTCTTCTCTTATTCAAGCTGTAGAGTTAGTTCTTCAATCTGAGTTATTTCTTCCTTCCAGATGTATACATTTATGGAGATAAACTGACCTCTGAGCACTGCTTTGGCTGTATCCCTTAGGTCTGGTAGAAAGTGTTTTCATTCTCATTGGAATCCATGAATTTCTTTATTTCATCCTTGATTTCTTCTATCTCATGGCTTTTTGAGCAAGATGTTCAGTTTCTGTGAGTTCCACTTTCTATCTATGCTTCTTTCAGCTATTGATTTCAGCTTTTATGGTTTTATGATCTGAGAAGATGCTTCGCATTAAATCAATTGCATAGATTTTGTTGAGAATTGCTTTATGTGCTAACACATGGTCTATTCTGGAGAATGTTCCATGTGCACTGGAGAAGAAGGTGTGGTTGTCCATTGATTGATAGAGAGTTCTGTATATGTCAATGAGATCTAGTTGGTTAATTGTGGCAATAAGGTCTTCTGTGTCTATTAATTTTTTTTCCTAGACAATCTGTCCAATACTGAGAGTGGAGTGCTGAAATCTACTATTATTGTGGAGTGATCCGTCTCAATTTTGAGTGCAGTCAGAGTTTCTTCGATGTATTTAGGTGCTCTAATATTAGGTGCATAAATATTTAATACTGTTAAGCCCTGCTTGTGTATTGAACCAGTCAGCAATAAATAGTGCCCATCCTTGTCCATGATGCTGGCTTTTACATTAAAATCTATTTTATCTCAGATTAGAATTGCCACCTGAGCTCCTCTTTGTTCATTGTTAGCTTCATATATACTCTTCCATCCTTCAATTTTCAGTTTGTTCATATCTTTAAGCCTAAGGTGAGTTTCTTTTTTTATTATTTATTTATTTAATATGACTGAGTGAAAATCTACATTCCCATATAAATTTACATGCCCACCTATATGCAGCTTCCACTGTTATCCCTGTCTGGTGACAGCACACTATTCCTCTCTGCTCCATACATGTCTCATTCTCCCAACAGTCTCCTTTCCCCTCCTCTCCACCCACTCTCCTTCCTCCAGCCAGAGGTCAGCAGGATAACATCCTATAGATGTATAGAACCATAAAGTGCATCCAATATATGGTCAGTCTGCATCACCAATTCCAATCCATTCGTGTCCGAAGAGTGAAACTTCATTATGATTTATGGGCAAGAGCAGCATCAGGGCCAGGGGCCATGCCCCCAGGGGAACCCCAAAACTGCTGGACCATCAATTGAGGTATTTTAGTGGAGATCTTAGGGTGCACCCCTTTTTATTCTTATGTTGCCAGTGAGACTCAACTTAGTGAGCACCATCGCGGCTATCACTGGTGGTGGCTGGGCACCATCCAGTTCTTCTGGTCCCAAGTCGATGTAGGCACCCACTGATGTGGGTCTCTCTAGCTTCAGGGTTGTCTTTAACCCATGTCATTTTGGTTCTCAGTGAGCATCCGTTCCTGCTAAGTTGGGACCATTTGCTGTGCCCTTGGATCACAGCTTGACAGCTTTTAAGACCCCAGATGCCACTAAGGTTAGTTTCTTGTAGGCAGCATATGGATGGGTCGTATCTTTTGATCCAAGACATCACTCGATGTCTCTTTACTGGAGTTTTCAGTCCATTCACATTCAATGTAATTATTGATACGTATGTGTTCAGCGCTGCCATTGTGATATGTTTATTTTTGTGTTGCTGTTTTCTCTGTTATTTTTATTAATCTATTCTGGGACATTCTTTGTGAGTTGATTTTTCACCTTTTTCAAGGTTTGTTTTGTGGTTATTGAGACTCTTGTATTACATTTCTTGGTTCGATATGTTGCATCTTTATTGTGCTTTACGGCTGCCCCAGGATCCAGCTTAATAAACTATGTATAAACCCAATTTTAATTACTACCAGTTTTGTCAACTTCCTCTCCATCTGGAAGGACTGTAACGACTGAAGTACATCCCTCTTTATAATATGATGACATCACAGTTTTCATGATATGGTCACTGGAACATTTCTTTCACTATGGATAGCTTTGATTGAGTTCAGAGGCTTCCCTAACTGAATAGGCTTTTGGATGATGTGTCCTTCTAAAATATAAAGTTAGTGGTTTTGTTCTTCTAAGCCAAGAGATTCTTTTAGTATTTCTTGTAGCTTTGGTTTGGTTTTTACAATATCTCTGAGTTTCTGTTTATCTGGGAATGGCTTAATTTCATTTTAATTTTTGAAAGATAGTATTGCAGGGTATGTGATTCTTGGTTGAAAGTTCTTCTCCTTCAAGGCTTTGAATGTGTCATGCCATTGTCTCCATGCCGACATTGTTTCTGCTGAGAAATCCCACAAAAGCCTACAAGGTTTCCCACTGAATGTTAGCTTTGCTTGGGTCTTGCTGCCTTTTATTGTTTCTACTTATGTTTCATCTTGTTAAGCTTGATTACAATATGTCTTGGAGTCTTCCTTTCGAGATCTATATTGAGTGGCATTCGATATGCATCTTGGATATCCATATTCTCTTCTTTCATAATTTCTGGGAAGTTTTCTGTCATCAGCTCTGCCACAATACTCTGTGTTCTCTGTGTCTTGCAGTGTTCAGGAACTCCAGTTAATCATAGATTATTCCTCTTAATAGAGTCCCACATAATTCTTAATGCTTCTTCATTTTTCTTGTTTCTTTTTTGACATTTCTCCTTGCAGATGCTGGAGTCAGTAGCTCTGTCTTCCAAATCAGAAAATCTCTTTTCTGTTTGTTCCATTCTGTTTTCTTGGCTTTGAATTGAAGTTTCTATGTCTTTGATTTTACTCCTGATCTGTTGGATTTCAGAGTACTGATGTTTCATCAGATTGAACAGCTTGCTTAATTTTTCATTTTGCTCTGCTGCATTTTGTATAATGTCTAGGAGGGTTCTCTATACAATCCTTGTGCATTCACCTTGAGATAGTTTCTGAAAAACTTCTTCATCTGGGAAGTTCTGAGGTAATTTCTTTTGGAAGCCTTCTGATGCCATGGGTGATTTCTTGGTTACCGTTTTCTCCAGAATTTGTTAGTTTGGGGGCTTCACATGGGTCAATAGAGGCTGGGAGAGATGATGCGAGGATGGACCACAGTTGTCTCTCTATGCTGTCTTAAAATGAGAAGTAAAAATATTTGACAACTTTCAAAGTCAGTCAGGCTTTCAGACATATAGGTCCCTCTTCCCAGCTGGCAAAGTACCTCTTTATCTAACCCCAGATGTTATAAACTAGCTCAAAATACAGAAAGGCTACTGGCCTGCTGGCCTCTGCTGTTGGGCCCCAGGTGTAGGTGATAATGTGTAGAATTCTGCTTTTCTGCTGGAAAAGAGCTCTCTTCTGAGCAGGCACTGCCTCCCAGCCCAGGAATTAGGTCCACCTGAGGCTTCCATATGGGTATCCCTGCCTCCTAGCCAAATAAGACGGAGTCTCACACAAGCTTGCCAACCTGTTGGGACCAGGCAAAAATGCCAGGATCCCCAGAGTCCACAGCCTCTGTTTCTGAGCCCCAGCCTCAGGCAACTGCAAAGTACCGTGTCTCTGCTGGAAAAGCAACTCTGCCCCCAGCAAGTGCCATCTCCTGACCTAGGAACCAAGGCCAGCTGGGGCTTCCACCTGGATGTCTCTATCTCCCAGTGGATCAAGATGGCATCCTGCACAAGCTTGCCACTACATCCATACAGCTACCACATGGCAGAGGTAGAAGGATAGCCCAAAGGAGCCAAGATGCACAGAGTCCAAAGCCAGGCTCTCAGAACATGGCAATTTCATTTGCCGATCCCACCAGCAGTGCATCCGAGACCAGCTGCTAGTCAAGTCCCACCTCTGCCTGCTGGCCAATATAGAGAAAAAAAATCAAAATGGTGAGTTACCTTCGGTCTGTGCAAACCCACTCTCACTGAGAGTGAGGTCAGTGAAAGAGAGGAGGTTTTGCGTTCAGTGGTATGAAGTCTAAATTAACAGCCCTGTGCTGCGTCCTAGGTCTCACTAGGAGTCCAGAAGGCTCTGTTTAGTTATCAATTCAGGTCTTGGTTTCCAGAGGGATTTAGGGAGACATGTGTTTAGTCCACCATCTTGATCGCACAATTGGAGGCTATTTAAATGGTATTGATTCCTCTTTGATGATATCTTTGTTGGTATAAAGGAATCCTACTGGTTTATTCATTTATCTTACATCCTCATATTTTTCTGAACTTCTCTTAATTCCAGTAGTTTATTTAAGGATTCTTTAGGATTTTCTGTATATAAGGTCATAGCATCTGCAAATAGAGATACTTTTACTTCTTCTTTACCAGTGTGGGTGCACTTTATTTATTTTACGTAACTGCTCTGGCTAGAACATCTAGCACAGCGTTGAATAGAACAGGTGGCAGTGGGCATCCTTGTCTGGAACCCATTCTCAGGGGACAATTCCTTCAGTGTACCCCCGTTCAGAATGATGCTGGCTATTGGCATAGATTCCCCTTATTGTGTTGAGGAATTTCTCTTCTATTCCTATTTTGCTGAAAGTTTTTAACATGAATGAATGCTGGAGTTTGTCAAATGACTGTTCTGCATCAATTGCTAAAATTAAGTGATCATCTTTTGTATTATTTATGTAGTTTACTACATTAGTAGTTTTTCCGATGTTGAACTATCCCTGTATCCCTGCTATTAATTTTGCTTGGTCATGGTGAATTCCTTTTTGATACATTGTTGAATTCTAGTTGCTAGAATTTTGTTGGGGATTTTTACAGCTAAGTTCATGAGAACATTGGTCTATAATTTTGCTTTTTTGTGCTTTTACTCATTTTGGATGTCAAGGTTATGCTGACTTCATAGAACAAATTTGGGAGTATTCCATTGTTTTCTATGTTGTCAGATACCTTTGGTAGCATTTGTATAAATTCTTCTCTAAAAAATTGGTAGAATTTTCCAGTGAAGTTATCTGGGCCAGACGTTTTTTTGGTTGGAAATTTTTTGATTACTTTTTCAAACTCTTTTTTTGTGATGGGTTTATTAAGTTGTTCTACTTCTCTTTGTGATAATTTTGGTAGGTAATGTGATTCTAGAAATTTGCCCATTTCCTCTAGGTTTTTAAATCTGTTAGAGTACAATTTTTCATAGTATTCTGTTATGATACATTTAGTTTCTGCTGGGTCTACTGTGGCATCTCTGTCTCATTTCTTATTTGGGTTATTTGTTTCTCCTGTCTTTTTCTCTTGAGTTTCACGCGGTTTATCGATTCTTTCAGACAAATAGATTTTGGTTTTGTTAATTTTTTCAACTGTTTTTCTATTCTCTAATTCATTTAGTTCTGCTCTAATTTTTATTATCTGTTTTTTTCTGGTACTCGAGGAGATCTTTTGTTGTTCTCTTTCTACTTGTTCAAGTATTAAGGTTAATTCTTTGGTTTGGACCTTTTCTTCAATTTGGGTGATGCACTTATTGAGATAAATAGACCTGCTTTTGCTGTATCCCAGAAGTTCTGGTAGGATATGTTTTCATTCTCTTTTGATTCCATGAAGTTATTGCATCCTTGATTGCTTCCATAACCTATGAATTTTTTAGCAAGGTGTTGTTCAGTTTCTGTGAGTTCAAATTGTTTTCTGCTATTGGTTTCAATTTTTATGGCTTTATGATCTGAGAAGATGTTTTTCAAATATTCAATGGTTTGGATTTTGTTGAGACTTGCTTTATGGCCTAATACATGGTCTATTCTGGAAAATGGTCCATGTGTATCAGAAAAGAAAATGTACTTGTCTGTTGTTGGGTAAAAGTTCTGTATATGTCTATGAGGTTGAGTTGCTTGATTGTCACAATAAGATCTTCGGTATCTTTACTGAGCTTTTTTTCTGGATGCTTTATTCATTACTGAAAATGGAGTGTCAAAGTCTCCTACTATTATTGTAGTGATCTATCTCATTTTTTAAAAATGTATTCACTGTTTGTTCAATATATTTAGATGCTCTAGTATTGGGTGCATAAATATTTAATATTGTTCTATCCTCCTTATGTATTGAGCCGTTAAGCAATAAATAGTGATTCTATTTCCACAATGGTGGATTTTACTATAAAATTTATTATATCTGAGATTAATATTGCTTCTCTTCCTCTGATTTGCATGTTGTTTTCTTGGTATATATTTTTCCATCCTTTGATTTTTCAGTTTGTTCATGTCTTTGAGTCTAAGGTGTGTTTCTTGTAAACAACATATAGATGGATCATATATTTTGATCCAACTTGTTACTGTCTGTCTCCTTATTGGAGCATTCAATCCATTTACATCAATTTTACTATTGATAGACATGAATTTAGTGCTGTCATTTTGGTGCCTTTAATTTCATGTTGTTAGCAACATCTTTGTTTCACCTAGTATTCTGTTGAGCAACTTTTTCTTTCTGTGTTTTCTTTTTATCTTTTTCAATATTGGTTTTGTATCTGTTGAGACTTCTGTATTGTTTTTCTTGTTTTGATGTATAGTATGGTTAGTTTGCTTTGCAGCTACCCTACAATTGCCTCCTAGTATTCTAAATTTAACTTCTTTATATATTTCTTTAACTTCTTTATATTTCAACTTCCTCTCCATCGAATGAATACATTAATGTGTCTCTCTTTGTATTTTAATATTGTCATAATTAACATGCTGAGATCTTTATTTCTCTCATTTTACTATTTTAGCTTTGATTTAGCTTTGTGACTTCCCTAACTCAGTAGGACTGAGTACTGTGTCCTGCATTGTATGAGTGTATAGTTGGTGTTATTGATTCTCTAGTAGGACTTCCTTTAGTATTTCTTGTAATATTGCTTTGGTTTTGCAAAGTCTGTAAGTTTCTGTTTATCTGACAATGTCCTAATTTCACTATCATATTTGAGAGACAATTTTACAAGCTATGTAATTCTTGGCTGGATGATTTTTTTCCCTTCAAGGCTTTGTATATGTCATCCCATTGCCTTCTTTCCAACATGGCTTTGGCTGAATAATCAGAGCTCAGTCTAACAGACTCTCCTTGGTCAATTAGCTTTGTCTTAAGCACCAATGCCTTTAAGAGTATCTGCTTATGTTTCATTTTATTTTATTTCATTTGATTACAGTATGTCTAGGTGTCTTTCTTTTGTGATCTAACATTTGTGGAGTTTGATAAGCATCTTGAATGTGCATCTTCCTTCATGATGTCAGTGAAGTTTTCTGTCAGCAACTCTTCAACAACTCTTTATTTTCTGATATCCCTCCCTGTTCTGGTACTCCAAATACTCATTAATTTTTTCTCTTAATACAGTCTCACATATCTCTTAATCCTTGTTCATTTTTCTTGATTATCTTATCTGATTTCTCCTCACAAATGCTGTCATCAGTTGCTTTGTCTTCATTCTTCAATGCTTCAATGTCTTCAATGCTAATTCTGCATTCCATTTCCTCAATCCTGCTCTTTTTGCTTTCAACTGAATTGTCTAACTCTGGAAATTTATTATTGATCTGCTGAATTTCAGATTGTTGTTGTTCTAGGAATTCATACAGCTTGTTTAATTTTTCATTTGTTTTTTGTGTACTTTGTCTAATCTCCATCCTAAGATCTAGAAGAGCTCTATACAAAATTATTTTGTATTCTACTTACAGTAGTTCCAGGAAGACGTCTTCAGCTTGGAAGCTTTTTGACTATTTTGATAGTTTTCTGAAGCCACAGTGGACCATTTCTTTACGTTGTTAAATATTGACTGTTGTCTGTGAGCCATCAGAAAGCTATGCAGCTTCTTCAGTCTATGTCAGCAGAAACTATGGTGTAGCTCAGAAAAGGGAGGAAGGGTACTGCTGTACTTGGCCAGGAGCCACTGCTTCACTTTCTAGGATTGGCTGTCTTAAGTACAGCTTCTCTAGTGAGAAACATGCTGTCCACTCAGGCTCTGCTGCTCAGCATGGCATCCAGCCCCAGCTGGGCTTTCAGGCATAGCACATGCAGCCTACTGGCTGACAAAAATAACATCCTGCATTTGCAGCCTCTCTGGTTCCCCTCTAGCAGAAGCTGTGACGTACCTCAAAAAAGGGAGGTGGGAAGAGTGCTGCTGTACTCAACCAACAGCTGCTACTGTGTTCCCTAATTGCTATTATCTTAGGTACAGCTTCTCTGGTAAAAGAAACACTGTCCACTTGTGCACTGCTGCTCGGCACGGCAGCTGACCCATCCAGGCTCTCGGGCACAGCAGGCCAAGTCTCATTCTCCTGCTGAGAAAGACAGCATCCATCCCCGTACAGTGTCTTCACCACTGTACCAGAAGAAGCAGGACCCTTTGCACTGTTGTCTTACCTCTGACACCAGCAGTTGTTGCCCTTCCAGTTGCTCAGTCCCATCTCACAATCTTCAGCCTGATCTCAGGGCTCCTAAAATGTCCACTCCGTTCTATTCGGTTGTTTTTTTCCATGCCTTAGTTCTTAGAGGGATTTGAGGACATGTGTAACTAGTCCACCGTCCTTGCCCCACCTCCTCTAATAAATTTTAATGTAAAAATATTCCCTAGAACTCAGCAACATATCGAAAAATTAAAACACCATGACCAAATGGGATTCATACTAGGGTTAAAGTGATAGCGCAACATTAGAAAAGCAGTCTATGTAATCCATCAGATAAATAAAAAGCAAGGACCACTTGATCTTATCAACTGGTGCTGAAAAGGCATTTCACAAAGCGCAGTACTCATTCATGTTAAAAACTTTTAGTAAAATAAGGATAGAAAGGAAATCCCTCAAAGTAATAAAGAACATCTATATAAAGCCTGGTAATACAGCAGGTAAGTGCTACCGCTGCTCATCAAAAAGTTGGCAGTTGGAATATTCCTGGTGCTCCTTGAAAGCTCTATAGAAGCAGTTCTACCCTGTCTTATAGGGTCACTATGAATTGGATTGTTTTGTACAAAGCCCACAGTCAATATCATCTTAAATGGAGAGAGTCAGAAAGCATTCCCCTTGGAAACATGAAATAGACAAGGATGATCTTGTCATCACTATTATTCAACATTGTTCTGGAGGTTCTAGACAATACAACCAGGCTGTAAAATAAATAAATAAATAAAGAGTATCCAAATTGATAAGGAAGATGTAAGTGTCCCTATTCATAGTTCATATGATCTTATCTACAGAAAACCCTAAAGAATACACAAAATAACCATTGAAACTGATAGAAGAGTTCAGCAAACTATGAGACTACATCAGAAACATCAGAAAGCCCTTAAGAAGATAAAATGCTTGGGAATAAACTTAACCAGAGATGTAAAAGACCTATACAAAGAAAATTGTAAGACATTACTGCAAGACACCAAAAGAGACATATTTAGGTAGAGAAACCTACCTTGTTCACAGATAGGACAATTCAACATTGTGAAAAAGTCAATTCTACTCAAGCAATCTTTAGATGCAATTTAATCCTGGTCCAAATTCCAATGCCTTTTTTTAATAAGGTGGAGAAACATATCACCAACTTCATATGGAAAGGGAAGAAGACTTATATATGTAAAGCATTACTCAAGAAGAAGGACAAAGTGGGAAGCTTTATACTACAAGTCTTTAGAAAGTATTACACTGATTACACTGTCACAGTTGTCAAAACAGCCTGGGTTCTAGTACTACAACAGACATGGAGACCAGTGGAATAGAACTGAGATTTCAGACATAAAATGATCCACCTGTCAGAAGCTGATACTTGACAAAGTCCCTAAGTTGTGGAAAAGATAGTCTCTAGCAAATGGTATTGGCCTATCTGGATACTCATCTGCAAAAAAAAAAAAAAAAAAAATCAAACAAGAGCCCTACCTCACAGCATGGACAAAAACTAACTCAAAATGCATCAAAGACCTAACTATGAAATCTACACTGATAAGTATCATGGAAGAAAAAAATGGGAAACTCCTAGGAGCCCTAATATAAGACGTAAACAGAAGAAAAAACATTAAGAACACTGAACAAGCACCAGAAGAGAAAATAGATAACTGGAGACTCCTACTAATCAAATACTTATGTTTGTTCAAACACTTCATCGAAATAGTAAAATCAAAACCTACAAACTGAGAAAAAAATTACCTTAGCAAATCCAATCAGCATTTGATCTCTAAAATCTACAAGATACTGTAAAGCCTCAGTAAGACAAAGACAATCCAGTTAAAAACAGGCAAAGATATGAACAGACACTTCACTAAAAAAGATGTATAGAAGGCTAATAGATGCATGAGGAAATGCTCACAATCATTAGCCATTGCAAAAATGCAAATTAAAACTACAATAAGATACTATCTCATCCCAATAAAGCTGGCATTAATCCAAAAAACACAAAATAATAAATGTAGGAGAGGACATGGAGAAACAGGAACACTTACACACTGCTGGTAGGAATGTAAAATGGTACAACCACCTTGGAAATCAACTTGGCACTTGTTTAAAAGGCTAGAAATCAAAATGCCTACAATCCAGCAATCCCATTTCTTGGAATATATACTAGAGAAACAAGAGCTGACACACAAACAGATAACAGTACACAAAGTTCATTGTAATGTTGTTCACAAAAGCAAAGCAGATGAAATCAACGGGGGTGCCCACCAAAGGAAGAATAGATTAAAAAAAAAAACTATGATACATTCAAACAATGAAATATTATACAGTGATTAAGAATACTCAGTAATCTGGGAAATACTGCATTACATGGAGGAATTTAGAAGGCACTGTGCTGAGTAAATTAGTCAATTTTAAAAGGACAAATATTGTTTGACACCACTTTTATAAGGACTCAAGAATTAGTTTAAACACAAAGAAAACATTAGTTGATGGTAATGAGGTAGGTGTGGAATACGAGAAGTATTCACTAATTAGGTAACTGATAAGAATTATTTTAGGTGAAAGGAGAGACAAAACACAGCAGAGGAGATGTCAATAAAAATGGACTGAATCCAAAGCTTAGTATTCTAAATAAAACCAAACACTTTAAGGGATAGAGTAGTACGGTTAGGGGTCTGGGGACCATGGTTCAGGGGACATCTAAGTCCATTAAAATGATTAAGTTTTTTTAAAAAAAGGTTTTCATCTCCCTTTGGTGAGTGGGAGCCTTAAATGGTAGGAAATGGCCATCTAAAAAGGATCAATTGGTCTCAAACGTTTGGAACAAAGGAGAAAGAAAAGTATCAAAGACACAAGGATAGTACAAACCCAATAGACAGAAAGGGTCTCAACTTGAGACCAGAAGAATGAGATGGTACCAGATCACCACTATAGACTACCTTTACAGGAAACTTAATGAAGAGTCCCTGGTGGACCAGAGAAAGGGTACAGTACTAAGACTCTAGTAAAGAGATCAGACTTGATGGTTTGGTAGAGTGGAGGGTCCCCAGAAGACATGGCCCACAGATTCTCTGATAGCACAGAATTAAACCATTCTGGAAGTCATCTCCTCAAAGACTGAACTAATATATAAGGCATAAAATGATACTGGTGAAGATACAGGACACTAACTGGACAGCTGCTATTCAGAGGTGAGAGGGGACAGCCAAGGGGAACGGGAACTCATTAATTGAACATGGGAAATATGGGATGGAGGGGAGGAAAGTACTGTCACATTGTGGGAAGAGCATCTGGGGTCACATGACAAAGTGTGTGATTTTGTATGAGAATTACAAATTTACATTTAAATCAATGGAAAAAAATCTTAAAAAATGCATGTGAAACATTCTTCATAAGGGACCACATATTAGGACATAAACCAAGCCTTTCAGAATCCAAAGCACCAAAATATTTCAAAACATATTTTCTGACTATAAAACAATAACAGAAAAAGAAAGAAAAAAATTAAACACATGGAAACTGAATATTTCTCAAAAACTACTGGGCTAGAGAATAAATCAAGGTCAGAATACAGAAATTCACAGAATCAAATGAGAATGTGAATACACTGTAGGGGGTATCAAGATGGTGGACTAGACACATGGTTTCTCAATTGCGTGTCAGAACAAGGCCTAGCAAAACAAATGAACAGAGAAGTGTGGACATTCTGAGACACCCACAATCTGGGGTAGGATTATGATAATGGACTGGGCAAAAGGAAGGGGAAAACTACCACCGACAGTGGTGTGAGGCAGTAGTGCACTGAGTCCTGTTTCTGCCGGCACATCACTTGAGGCGATTACAGGTACCAGTGCCTTCTTTGTTGACTGGAAGCCTGGGATTGGGACTGCCAAATCTGTGAGCTTGGCACATGCCAGCCACTATGCTGAACTGCAGTACTTCAGTAAACAGCATATTCCACAGCAGGGAGAATATCCTTGGAACAGTCACATTTAGAGACACCAGAAATGGTGGATGACTGAGAGTGCTTGTCCCCCTCCCTCACCTCTTCTCAGAGCTGTGCCATGGATAGTACTGACTCACTATAGCTGAGGCGGCTAAGGAGGAATGCCATCTTGGGGAGCTGAGGGGTGGAGTGAGCCACACCTGAAGTCTCATCTGAGGCTAATTCCCACACTGAGCAACAGTACCTGTCTGGATAGTGTGTCTCCCAGTAGAAAAAAATATTTTTTATGACAAACGCACTACAGACTGGTGGTCAAGTGCAGAAGTGCCCTAACCACTTTCTTAAGCCACATCATACAGTCTGTAAATGGCCTATGAAGTGCTGTCTTTGTCAGCTAGAAGGTGGGACCTGCCACCCCTGAGGGCCCAGCTGCTTTCAAGATGCTGCTTGTCAGTGCCTCTCTCAGCAAAAAGGCAGCTATTATGTTAAGAGCAGCTAGAGAAAGCAGCAGGTGACTGGCCCCAGAGCGTGGTGGTGCTATTTCTACCTCTATTCACTGACCCACATCACAGTGTTGGCTAATGGCCCCCCAGAGACTCCATAAATAGGGAACCATCTTTGTCAGCCAGGAAGTGGGGCCTGCCACCTCTGACAGCCTGGCTGCTTTTGGCAGCTGTTAGATAGTGCCCCTCTTAGCAGAAAAGCAGTTTTTAAGACAAACACATCAAGGGAATGCAGTGGTTTCTGGCAGCCAAGTGTGGTGGCATCCTTCTCTCTTGCTTTCTCTGAGCTACATCACATTATTGACTGGTGTGATGATGGAGAGTCAGCACAAGTAGCTCACTATCTTTGGCAGTCAGAAAGTGGAGACTGCCACCCCTGATGGCCTAGATGGGGCCAGCCACTAAGCCAAGGAGCATCATGGGTCTTGACAGACTCTATGTTGCCAAAGAGGCTATACATAAGTCAGCTGCACCTAAAAAATGCAATGGCAGCTGCTGACCAAATCTAACAGTACACTTACTCCCTTCTTAGAACTACTCCACAGCTCCCATTGGTGTAACACTAGAGAAACTGAACAACTTCTTGATGGGGCAAAGACAATGGTCAATATGTAACCATTTAAAGAAGCACACTACTTGTGGTCTTAAAAGCTGCCATCTGAGGTACACAAAATGGTCCCAACTCAACAGGAACAGATGATCACCAAGGACCAAAATGACATGGGGGAAAAAGAACCCAGAAGACAGAGTGACCTACATTAGTGGGTGACTACATCAACACATGACCGGAAGAACTGGATGGTGCCTAGCCACCACCAGCGATAGCTGTGATAGAGTTCACAATGTTGAGTCACACTGGCAACACAAGAATAAAAAGTGGTGCTCCCTGAGATCTCCACTAAAAGACTGCAATTGATGGCCCAGGGGCCTCAGGGTTTCCCTGGAAGCATGGTCCCTTGTCCTGATGCTGCCCTGTCCATAAATTATAATGGAGGTCAACTCTTCAGACAGGAATGGACTGGACTGGTGACAGAATGACCATATAATATGTGCACTTTACGGTTCTATGCATCTATAGGAAATCATCCTGCTGACCTCTTACTGATGGTGGGGGAGAGAGTGGAGAGGAGGGGATAGGAGATTGTTAGAAGGCTATGACATGTATAGAATGGAGAGGAAGAGTGTGCTGTCACTGGGCAAGGAGAGCAGTGGGAGCTGCACATAGGTGGGCATGCAAATTTATAGGAGAATGTACATTTTCACTCAATCATAATAAAAATAAAAATAAAGAAACACACCACCATGGCTCCAGAAAGCTCCCAAAATAAATAATCAAAAAACTTCCTAGATGGAGAAAGCTTTCTAAAATTATTGGAGGTAGAATACAAAAGAGTTATGTATAGAGGCCTTCTAGAGATCAAACAAAATGCAGAAAAACAAAATGAAAAATTAAGCAAGCTATACGAACTGCTAAAACATTAATGATCTGAACTCCAGTAGATTAAAAATAAAATCACAGAATTAGACAATACAATGTGAAGCCAAGAGAGCAGGTTGGAGGAATTGGAATACAGAATTAGAACATTCAAAATAAAGCTACTGACACTGGCATTTATGAGGAGAAATCAGATTAAAGAAGCAATAAAAATTAAGAAGAATTAAGAAGGATGTGGGACTCTTTCAAGAAGTATAATCTTCAAATTATTGGAGTTCCTGAACAGGGAAGGATAGCAGAAAACATAAAGATACAATGGATCTTACTGCAGCCATGACCTAACTAGATCTTATTGACATATTTAGGACATTTCACCCATAAGCAGATAAGTATACCTTCTTCTCCAATGCACATGGAACATTTTCCAAACTAGACCATGTGTTAAGACATAAGGCAAGTGTCAACAAAATTGAAACCACTGAATTAATGCAACCCATTATCTCAATCCATAAAGTCATAAAAGTTGACATCAGTAGCAGAAAAAACAGGTAGAAATTTGAACTCATGGAAACTGAACAGCACTTTGTTCAAAAACCCATGGGTTATAGAAGAAATCAAAGACAAAATAGAGAAATTTATGGATTCAAATGAGAATGAAAACACATCCTACCAGAACCTATAGGTTATAGCCAAAGCAGTTCTCAGAGGTCAGTGCACCCCTAAAATGCACCTATCTTGAATGGAGAAAGGGCCCAAACCAAGCAATTAACACTAAAATTTGAACAAGCTGAAAAAGAGCAACAAAAAAACCTCAAAGGCAGCAGAAGAAAACAGATAATAAAGATTAGAGTAGAATTAATGAAAGAATAGAAAAACAACTGAAAAGGGGGCAGAGTCAAGTTGGCGGACAGCAGAAGCTAAATACAGCCTTGCTGTATTTTGAACTAGTTTATAACCACTGTGAAGAGGGACCTGTACACCTGAAAACCTAACTTTGAAGTTCTCAGATACATTTTACTTTCATTTTAAGATGGCCTAGAGAAACGACTGCAGCCTATCCTCACAGCATCTCTCCCAGCCTTTATTGACTCACATGATGTCGAAAACACAATGACTCTGGATAAAAGCATACCAAGAAAACACTCATGCCTTTAGAAAGCCCCCAAAAGAATGAACCAAAGAGCTTCCTAGATGTAGAAACCTTTCTGAAACTATCTGAAGGTTTATACAAAAGGATTATGTATAAAGCCTTCCTAGACCTTATACAAATACAGCAGAGCCAAATGAAAAATTAAGCAAGCTGTTCACTCTGATGGAACACAAGTACTCTGAAATCCAATAGATCAAGAGCAAAATCAAAGACATAGAAACTTCAATTCAAAGCCAAGAAAGCAGAATGGACCAATTAGAAAAGAGACTTTCTGATTTGGAAGACAGAGCTACTGACTCCAGCAACTATGAGGAAAAATCAGAAAAAAGAAACAAGAAAAATGAAGAAGCGTTAAGAAGCATGTGGGATTCTATAAAGAGGAACAACTACGATTAATTGCAGTTCCTGAACAGTGCAAGACACCTGAGAACACAGAGTATTATGGCAGAGCTGCTGACAGAAAACTTCCCAGAAATTATGAAAGAAGAGAATATAGATATCCAAGATGCATATTGAATGCCACTCAATATGGATCTCAAAAGAAAGATCCAAAGACGTATTATAATCAAGCTTAACAAAATGAAACAGAAACAGAAACTCTAAAGGGCAGCAAGACCCAAGCAAAGTTAACATTCAGAGGGAAACCCTGTAGGCTTTTTTCAGATTTCTCAGCAGAAACAATGCTGGCACAGAGATAGTGCCATGACACATTCAAAGCCTTGAAGGAGAAGAACTACCAACCAAGAATTATATGTCCTGCAAAACTACCTTCAAATATGAAAATGAAGTCAAGACATTGGCAGATAAACAGAAACTCAGAGACTTTGTAAAAAGCAAACCAAAGCTACAATAAATACTGAAAGAATCTCTTGGCTTAGAAGAACACAACCGCTAGCTTTACACCTTAGAAGCAAATACAGGACACATCACCCAGAAACCTACTCAGTTAGGGAAGGCTCTGAACTCAATCAAAGCTATTGTAGTGAAAGAAATGACCCAGTGACTATATCATGAAAATTATGATGTCATCATATTAAAAAGAGAGATGTACTACAATCATTATAGTCCTTCCAGACAGAGAGGAAGTTGACAAGACTGGTAGTAATTAAAATTGGGTTTATTAAGCTGGATCATGGGGCAGCCATAAAGCACAATAAGGATGCAACATATCAAATCAAGAAATTCAATACAGAAGTCTCAACAACCACAAAACCAACCCTGCAAAAGGTGAAAAATTAACTCACGAAGAAGAATCTCCAAGAATGATTAATAAGAATAGCAGAGAAAACATCAACACAAAATGAGACAGGAGATGCCACAACAGATGGAAATTAAAAGCTCATGACAGAACACTGCAAAGGAGTGTAGCCTAACAGATTTGAGAACCCAGAAGAAATGGACAAATTTCTAGATTCACATCACCTAACAAAATTATCACAAGGAGAAATAGAACAATTTAAAAAATGCTTCACAAAAGAAGGGGTTGAAAAGACTAATTAAAAAAAAAAATACATACTCAAAAAAGTCCTGGCCCAGACAGCTTCACTGGAGAATTCCAACAGATTTGTAGAGAAGAATTAACTCCAGTACTTCTGAGCCAATTTCATAGCATAGAAAAGCATGGAATGTTCCCAAATTCATACTATGAAGCCAGCATTACCCTAATACCAAAGCCAAGGAAAGATCCCACCAAAAAAAGAGTGGGTGGGTGGATGGAATTCTAGACCAATATCACTCATGAAACTAGACACAAAAAATCTTCAACAAAATCCTAGACAACAGAGTTCAAGAATGTATCAAAAATATAATTCATCATGACCAAGTTGGAGTCATACCTGGGATGAAGGCTGATTCAACATCAGAAAAACAATTAATGTAATCAACTTAATAAATAACAGATAAAGATCACCTGATTTTGTCAACCAATGCAGAAAAAAAATTTGACAAAGTCCAACACTCATTCATTCTAACAGCTCTCAGCAGAATAGGAATAGAAGGTAAATTCCTCAATGCAGTAAGGGGCATCTATGCAAAGTCAACTGCTTATGTCATCCTGAGTGGAGAGAAATTGAAAGAAATCTCCCTGAGAACAGGAACTAGACAAGGATACCCACTGTCATCACTTCTATTCAACATTATACTAGAGGTTCTAGCCAGAGCAATCAGACAAAACAAAGAAATAAAGGGCATCTGCATTAGCAAAGAAGAAGTAAAAGTCTCCCTATTTGTAGATGATATGATTGTATATGCAGAGAAACCTAAAAAATCCATAAGTAAACTATTAGAACTAACGGAAGAGTTTAGCGAAGTATCAGGATAAACAAAAATAAATCAGTAGGATTCCTTCACATCACCAAAGAGACCATCAAAAAGGTCTCATCAAATCAATACCATTTACTGTAGCTCCCAAGAAGATAAAATACCTAGGAATAAATCTCACCAGAAGAGTAAGAGACCTACGTGGAGAAAATTACAAGACCTTACTGAAAGAAACGAACAGACTTATATAAGTGGAGAAACCTACCTTCCTCATGGATAGGAAGAGTAAACCTTGTGAAAAGATCTCTTAACTCAAAGCAATCTACATGTACAATCCAATCCAAATAAAATTCCAGTGTCATTCTTTTAATGCCATGGAGAAACAGATCACCAACTTTGTTTGGAAATGGAAGAAAACCTGGAGAAATAAAGCATTACTGAAGAAAAGGAGCAAAGTGAGAGGCTTACACTACCTGACCTTATAACCTATTACACTTCCATGGAAGTCAAAACAGCCTGGTACTGGTATAAAAAGAGATACATAGACCAATGGAACAGAATTGAGACTCCAGAAATATCAGCATCCTGTTATGAACAGCTGATGTCTGACAAAGGCCCGAATGTTGTAAACTGTGGTGAAAACAGTCTCTTTAAGAAATGGTGTTGGCAAATTTGGATTTCGATCTGCAAAAAGCTGAAACAAGACCAATATCTCACACCTTACACAAAAGCTAACTGAAAATGAATCAAAGAGCTACATATTAAACCTAAAATGATAAAATGACCCACCAAAATAAGGTCAACTATTGAAGTTGTAATACACAGCTTAGACAGACTATAAAATCTGGCCAATAGAAAGAACAGAAAATAGATAAATGGGCACTACTGAGCATCAAACACTTGTGCTTATCCAAAGACTTTATCAAGAGAGTTAAAAGACTACCTATAGAATGGAAAAAATATGTGGCAACTACCTGTCAGATTAATGACTGACTTCCATAATCTAAAAGGTATTGAAAGATGTCAATAACAAAAGGGTAAATAACCAAAGTAAGCAATGTGCAAAGGAGTTTGACAGATGTTTCACCAAAGAAGACATCCAGGCAGCCAAAACTCATATAAATGCTCACAATCATTATCTGTTAGAGAAATCCAAATCAAAACTGCCATGAGATACCATCTCACCCCAACGAGGTTGACAATAATCCAAAAAACAAAAACCAACAAATGCTGGAGAAGCTGTGGAGAGACTGGAATTCTCCCACACTCTGGGTGGGAATACAAAATGTTACAACCTCTTTGGAAAGCAATTTGGTACTTCCTTAAAAAGCTGGAAATTGAAATACCATATGATCCACAAAGCCCACTGCTTGGAATATACCCACAGATATTAAAGTGGTCACACAAACATACACATGCACAGTGCAGCGCTGTCAACAATAGCAAAAAGATGGAATCAACCTTGGTGCCCATCAACAGATGAATGAATAAACAAACTATGGTACATATACTGAGTGGAACATTATTCAATGATAAACAACAATACTGGTTTTAGGGAGCATCTCATAACCTAGTTTCCACTAGAAGACATTATTCTGAGTGAGATCAGTGAGGGGCAAAAGAACAAGTATTGTAGGTGACCTCGGGTATAAGAACTTAAAAATAAACTTATGGGGGGTGGAGTCAAGATGGCAGACTAGACATGCATCTCCTTTATTCCCACTGAAAACTAAGGCCTGGGCTGAAAATTAAATGGGGCTTTCTGGACACCAGTGAGCCCTAGGACATGGCATAGGGCTGTCCGTTTGCACTACATGCCACTGAATGGGAAACTTCTCTTTCACTGACCTCCACACTTGTTGAATGGCTGGCTTTCGCAGACTGAAGGTAACTGGAGTTTTTAACTTTTCTTTCTTTTTGTTAGCCAGCAGGTGGGGGATGGGCTTAACTAGCAGCAAAGCTCAGCTGCACTGCTGACCTGATCAGCGGGTGGAATACCCACATTTTGAGAGCCTGGCTCCAGACTCAGAGCACCAAGCCCCTCAGCCCCCTCTTTCTGGAACTCTGCCACAGATTTAGCTAGTTCGCAGTAGGCAGGACAGCTTGTCCAGGATGCCTTCTTGTTTGACTGGAAGGCAGAATTACCCAAACAGAGCAAATTCCTAGGCTGGGAGGCAGTGCCAGACCAGGGAGTGCTTTTCCAACAGAAAATCTGTATTTAGCACAGTGTGGTCTTATGGGTGGGGCCCAGCAGTGGATGACAGCAGGTCAGTAGCCTGGCCATACTTTGATCTACATCACAGCACCTGGTGACAGCTGTAGAGATGCTTCTATTGACAGCCAGAAGGAGCAGCTAGCACATCTGGCAGCCTGACTGATTTTGGAAGTGGTCAGACAGTTTTTACCCTTCAAAATAAGCCTGCTTAGATAATAACTGCAGTGCAGTCTGATGGCATCTCTTCTAACCTTTACTGAGCCACTACATAGGGTTGGCTGATGGCCCCCCAGTGACTCGATAGGTGAGACTGTGTCTTTGTCAGCCAGGAGGCAGAGCATGCTATCACAGAGATTCCACTGAGCCCAGTCACTGGAGTACATAAAGGTGCCTGGTGAGCCACTTTTTTTGCAGAACTGCACCTCAGCTCCTGTGAAAGTAACAACAGAGAAGCTAAACAGCCTCTACACACCCCAAAAGCAACAAACCCTAGCCAAACACTTCAAGAAATATCCACTCATGGCTTCAGAAAACTCTCAAAATAAAGAATCAAAGAAATACCCAGATGAAGAAGCCTTTCTGAAACTACAGGGGTTTGAGTACAAAAGAATTCTATATAGAGCCCTCCTAGACATTATACAAAATGCAGCAGAACTAAATGACAAATTAGCCAAGGTGGTCGAACTGATGTAACTTCAGCATTCTGAAATCCAACAGATCAATAACAAAATTACAGAATGAGACAATTTAATTCAAAACCAAGAGAGCAGAACTGAACAACTGCAAAGTAGATTTGCTGACCTTGGAGATAGAACTACTGACGCCAGCATTTCTGATGAGAAATCAGAGAAAAGGACCAAGAAAAATAAAGAAGCATAAAGAAATATGTGGGACTCTATCAAAAGGAACAATCTGTGATTAACTGGGGTTCCTGAACGGGGAGGGATACCTGAAAACACAGAGTATTGTTGTTGAGTTGCTGACAGAGAACTTCCTTGAAATTATGAAAGAAGAGAGCATAGATATCTAAAATGCGTATTAAATGCCACATAATATAGACTCCAAAAGAAAGACACCAAGACATATTATAATCGAGCTTAAAGGCAGAGATTCTCAATGAAAGCTAACATTCAGAGAGAAGCCCATTGGCTTTCATTTGACTTCTTGGCAGAAAAGATGCTGGCACAGAGGCAGTGGGATGGCACATTCAAAACCTTGAAGGACAAAAGCTTCCAACCAAGAATTATATATCCTGCAAAACTGTCTTTCAGTTATGAAGATAAAATTAAGACATTCGTATGCAAACAAAAACTTAGAGACTTTGTAAAAATCAAACCAAAGCTTCAAGAAATACCAAAAGAAGCTCTTTGCTTAGAAAAACAAAACCATTAACTCTGTATTTTAGGAGACAATGGATGACATCACATCCAAAAACCTACTCGGTTAGGGAAGGCACAATCAAAGCCATAATATTAAAAGAGGAGATCCAGAGATCATATCATGAAAACTATGATACCATCACTTTAAAAAGAGGGAATTACTACAGTAGTTATAGTCCTTCCAGATGGAAAGACATGTAGAAGTTAAAATTTGGTTTAAACTTAGATTAGTAAGGGGGACCACAGGAGTAGCCGCCAAGCACAATAAAGATGCAGCATATCAAAACAAGAAACGCAAGACAGGAGTCTCAACAAACACAAAACCAACACTGAAAAGAGTGAAAAATCAACTTATGAAGAATGATCCAGCACAGAATATTAAGAGCAACAGAGAAAACACAAACATAATTACATCAAAATAACAGCCCTAAACACATACCTATCAATAATTACACTGAATGTAAATTAACTGAAGGCTCCTATAAAGAGCCAGTGAGTGACATCTTGGCTCAAAAGACACTAACTGTATATTTGTTGCTTACAAGTGCCTTGGCACAAGAAACTTACTTTAGACTTAAAGTTATGAACAAACTGAAAATCAGAGGAGGGGATAATATATGCCAAGCTAACAATATACAAAGAAGAGAAGATGTGGCAATATTAATATCAGATAAAACAGATTTTAACGTAAAATCCACCATCATGGACAAGGACAGTCACTATTTAATGCTGAAAGGTTGAATACACAAGCGGGACTTAACAATGTTAAATATTTATGCACCGAACACTAGAGCATCTAAATATGTTGAACAAACACTGCTACATTAAAAAATGAGATAGATCACTCCACAATAACAGTGGGAGACTTCATCAGTCCACTTTCAGTACTGGACAGAACTTCTAGAAGAAAAGCTCAGTAAAGACACAGAAGATCTGATTGCCACAATTAACCAAAGAAGCCTCATCTACATATACAGAATTTTTTATCCATCAATAGATAACTACACGTTCTCCAGTGTACATGAAACATTTTCCAGAATACACCATGTATTAGGATATAAAGCAAATCTCAAGAAAATCCAAATCATTGAATTGTTGTAAAGCATCTTCTCAGACCATAAAGCTATAAAAGTCAAATTCAATAGCAGAACAAAACATAGATAGAAATTGATACTCATGGAAACTGAACAACATCTTGCTTCAAAAGCCATGAGTTATAGAAGAAATCAAGGATGAAGTAAAGAAATTTATGGACACTTCCTGCCAGAACCTATGGGATACAGGCACAGCAGTATTAAGAGGTCAATTTATCTCTATAAATACACACATCCAGAAGAAAGAAGGGGCTCCACCCAAAGAATTAGCCTTACAGCTTGAACAAGTAGAAAGAGAGCAACACAGGAACCCCTCAGGCACCAGGAGAAAACCGATCATAAAAATTAGAGCAGAACTAAACAAATTAGAGAATAGAAGAACAATTGAAAAAAATTGATAAGATCAAAAACTGGTTTTTTAAAAAGATCAACAAAATTAATAAAGCATTAGCTAAACTTAGTAAAGAAAAACAATAAAGGAAAAAAAATAACCTGAATTAGAAATGAGATAGAAGATGTTACAACACATCGAACAGAAATTGAAAGAATCATAACAAAATACTACAAAAGACTGAACTCTAACAGATGTGGAAACCTAGAGGAAATGGACAAATTCCTAGATCCGACTCGACGACACTTGGCTTGGCGACCCAAATTATCACATTGTGAAGCAGAACAACTTAATAAACCCATCACAAATGAAGAAGTTGAAAAAGTCATCAAAAAACTACCAACCCCCCCCCCAAAAAAAACCTGGCTCAGATGGCTTTACCACAGAATTCTACCAAGCTTTTAGCGAAGAGTTGTCTCCAATACTGCTGAGACTATTGCACAGCACAGAAAGGGATGGAATACTCCCAGATTCATTCTATGAAGCCAGCATAACCCTGATACCAAAGCCAGGGAAAGACCCAGCAAAAAAGGAGAACTATAGACCAATATCACTCTTCAACAACATATCAAAAAATAATTCACCACAATCAAGGTGGATTCATACCAGGGATGCAAGGCTGATTCAACATCAGAAAAACAATAAATATGATCAATTGCATAAATAACACAAAAGATAAGGATCACCTGATGTTGTCAATTGATGCAGAAAAAGCATTTGATAAGGTCCAACATGCATTCATGCTAAAAACTCTCAGCAAAATAGGAATAGAAGGTAAATTCCTCAATGCAGTAAGGGACACCTATGCAAACCCCCTTGGGAATGGGAACTGGACAAGGATGCCTACACTCATCTCTCCTGTTCAACGTTGTATTAGAAGTTCTGGCCAGAGCAATTAGACAAGACAAAGAAATAAAGAACATCGCATCATCAAAAGTGAAAATCTCCCTTCTTGCAGATTATATGATTGCATACACAGAATCCTAAAGAATCCATAAGTAAACTACTCGAACTAATAGAAGAGTTCAGCAAAGTATCAAGGTACAAGATAAACATAAGAAAATCAGTAGGATTCCTTTACATCAACAAGAGGCTATTAAAGAAGAAATCAGCAAATCAGTACAATTTATTATAGCCCCCAAGAAGATAAAATACCTACAAATTAATCAAATCAGAGAAATAAGAGACTCATACAAAGAGAGCTACAAGACCTTACTGCAAGAAATTTAGAGTGACTTACACAAATGAAGAAATCTACCCTGCTCACAGATAAGAAGACTGAACACTGTGAAAATGTCAGTTTTACCCAAAGTGATCTACATATACAGTGCAATCTCAATAAAAATTCCAGTGACATTTTTCAGTGAGAGGTAGAAACAAATCTCCAGCTTTGTGTGGAAAGCGAAGAAATTCCAGATAAAGTACTACTGAAGAAGAACAACACACAGGAGGCCTCTCACTACCCAACTTTAGAACCTATTACACTATCACAGTAGTGAAGACATCCTAGTACTAGTACAAAAAGAGACATACAGACCAATGGAACAGAGTTGTCACCTCAGAGATGCCACTATCCTTCTATGAACTGTCGATATTCAACAAAGCCCTAAGGTTTTAAACTGGGGTGAAAACATCTCTTTAACAACTGAGGCTTAGGAAATTAGATATCCATCAGCAAAAAGAAAAGAAAGAAAGAAAGTAGACCCATATCTCACACCTCACACAAAAACCAACTCAAATTGGATAAGAGACCTAAATATAAAAAATAAAACAGTAAATGTCATCCAAGAAAAAATAAGATCAACAATGGAAGTTTTAATACACAACTTAGACAAACTTCCAAATCAGACCAACAAAGCCCAATTATAGAAAGAGAAAATAGATAAATGAAAACTACTAAGAGTCGAACACTTTTGCTCATCCAAAGACTTTATCAAAAGAATTTAAAGATTGCCTACTGTATGGGAAAAAATATTTGTCAGCTATATGTCAGACCAACATCTGATCTCTATAATCTACAAAGTACTGTAATATATCAATAACAAAAGGATAAATAACCCAGTTATGCATTGAGCAAAGAAGATGGACAGACAATTCTCTAAAGTAGATATCCAGGCAGCTAAAAGACGTATGTGGAAATACAATGATTAACTATTAAAGAAATTCAAATCAAAACTACAGATATCATCTCACTCAAACAAAGTTGGCCATGATCCAAAAAACACAAAACAACAAATGGTGGAGAGGTTGTGGAGAAACTGGAAATTTTCTACACTGCTGGTGGGATTGCAAAATGGTACAACCTCTGTGGAAAGCAGTCTGACACTTCCTTGGAAAGCTGGAAATAGATATACAATTAGACCCAGTAATCATACTGCTTGGAATATATCCTACAGAATCAAGGGTAGTTATACAGACACACTCACATGAATGTTTATTGCAGCACAGTCCGCAGTAACAAATAGATGGAATCAAGTCAGATGCCCAACAGCAGATGAATGGATAAACAGATTATGGTATACATGTTCAATGGAGCACTATACAATGATAAAGAAAACTGATGACTTTAGGAAGCATCTCATAATCTGGTTTCAATTGGAAGGCATTATGTTGAGTGAAATCAGTCAGCGGCATGAAGAGAATTATTGTAAGAGACTCCTATTATAAGGACTTCAGAACAGACTCATATACAGAAGAAAAGACTCTTTGATGGCTGCAAGGGAGGGGAGAGAGGGAGAGAGAGTTTGGGTTATAGATTAGCTAGTTGGTAAAATTTTGGTTGGGTGAAATCAGTGACAGCATACGTTAGAAAGAAAATCAGTTTAACTGGACTTGAACATAACCTGAAAACTCTTCCAATCTTAGCCCAATATTGCAAGGATAGAATAGCAGGGGCGGGGGCCTGGGGACCATGCTCTTAGGGGACACTGAGGTCAACTGGCATCTTCTGCATCCCATATAGATGAGTAGCATCTGGTGTCTTAAAAGCTAGCAAGCAGCCATCTGAGGTACACCAAATGGTCCCAACTCAGCTGGAACTGATGATCAACAAGAACAACAATGACATGAGGAAAAAGAGGCCAGAAAACAGAAAGACTCATGTGAATGGGTGACTATATCATCATGCAACCAGAAGAACCAGTTGGTGCCCTGCTACCACAAATGACAGCTGTGATGGGGCTCACAGTGTTGAGTCCCAGTGGCAACATGGGAAAAAAAAACATGTGCACCCTAAGAACTCTACTAAAAGACAACAATTGAAGGTCAAAGGCCTGAAAGTTGCCTTGGGAGTGTGGCCCCTAGACCTGATGCTACCCCTGATCATAAATCATAACTAAGGTCAACTTTTCAGATAGGAATGGAATAGTCTCAGGGACACAGGGTGACTGTGTCGTGTGTGCACTTGATGGTTCTATGCATCTATAGGATGCTTTCCTACTGGCCTCTTACTAGAGTGGAATAGAGACGGTGGAGAGGAGGGGACAGGAGATTGTTAAGACGATATGAAAAGTATGGAATGGAAAGGAGGTGTGTGCTGTCACCAGCTCAGGAGATCAGAGGGAGTTGCAGATAAGTGGGCATGCAAATTTGAATTATATTGTAAACTTTCATTCAATCACAATAAAAAAATAGACTTATTTACAGAAGAAATCACTCTTTGATGGCTACAATGGTTGAGAAGGAGGAAGAGGGTCAGTTATAGATTAGATAATAGATAGGAATTAGGTTAGGTGAAAGCAGTGACAGCATGCAGTAGAGAAGAAATCAATGTAACTGGACTACACCATAAACTGAAAGGTTTTCTAAACCCAACATAATATTTCAAAGGATAGAATAGCAAGGACTGGGGTCTAGGGACCCTGTTGTCTGGGGACACTGAGGCCAACTGGCTTAGCTAGTCTTTTGCTAAGAGTGTCTTCTGCACCCCATATTGGTAAGTGGCGCCTGGGATCTTAAAAGCTAGCAAGCTACCATCTAAGGTACACCAAATTGTCCCAACTCATCTGGAACAGATGATGACCAAAAACAACAAAGATACAAGGGAAAAAGAGCCCAGGAAACAGAAGGACCCATATAAATGGGAGACTGTAGCAACATGAGATCAGAGGAACAGATGGTGCTTGGCCACTACCAAGGGCAGCTGTGATGGCGACACAAGAGCCCCTGAGGCAACATGAGAAAAAGAGGTGTGCAGCTGAAGAACTCTAATGAAAGACCAGAGTTGATAGTCCACAGCCTTGAGGATCCCTTGGGAACGTGGTCCATACACCTCCTGCTAGCCCTGACCAGAAACCAGTACTAAAGTCAACTCTTCAGACAAGAACAGACTGGACTCGGGGACACAATGTGACCATACATTGTGTGTACTTTATGATTCTATGCATTTATGGGAGGCTATCTTACTGATTTCTTTCTAGATGGGAGAGAAGAGGGTGGAGAGGAGGTGTCAGCTGCTTTTTAAGAGGATGCTAGAAATAGGAAGTGAAAAGGAGGAATGTGCTGTCACTAGCTGAGGAGAGCAGATGGAGCTGCAGATAGGTGGGCATGCTGAATTGATTTGGATTGTATACTTTCACTTAATCACAATATAAAGCAAAGTAAAAAAAAAAATGAGAATGTAAACACATCTTCCCAGAACCTTTGTTATTCAGCAAAGCACTACTCAGAGGTCAAGTTGTATCAATAAATATGCATATCCGTAAAGAAGAAAGGGCCCATGCCAAAGCATTGACTCTATAACTTTAACAAATAGAAAGCAGAAAAAGAAGCCCTTAATCACCAGAAGAAAGCAAACAATAAAGATTAGAGCATAATTAAATAAAATAGAGAAAAAAAAATGAAAGAGTTAACAAGATCGAAATTTTGTTCTTTGAAAGCTCAAAAAAATCAAAAAAAACACTGGCCAAACTGATGAAAGAAAAATAAGAGAAGCAAATAACCCACATAAGAAACAAGATGGGAAATATCTCAACATATTCAACTGAAATTTAAAAAATCATGACAGAGTACTATGAAAAACTACACTCTAACAAATTTAAAAACTTAGAGAAAATGAACAAAGTTTTAGAAATACACTGCCTACCTAAACTAACATAAACAGCCAAGCCAAGTGCCGTTGAGTCAAAGTTAGTTAAATAAGGTCGTAACAGGAGAGATTAATAGGTAATTAAAAATCTCCGAACAAAAAACCCTCTAGGCCTGATGGCTATGCTGGAGAAATCTACCAAACTTTCAGAGAAGAGTGAACACCACTCCCTCTAAAGGTATTTTAGAGCAAAGAAAAGGATGAAATATTCTCTAACTCGTTTTATGAAGCCAACATCACTCTGACACCAAAACCAGATAAAGACACCACAAAAAAAGGCAGACCAGTATTCTGCCTACATTTGGATGCAAAAATACTCAACAAAATTATAGCCAGTAAAATTCAACAACAAATCAAAAAAGTAATTCAACATGACCAACTGGGATTCTCAAGCTGAAAGAACTGAAGAAAAAATTCAAGCCTCAAGTTGCAATAGTGAAGGATTCTACAGGAAAACTATTAAACTACTCAGGAAGCATCAAAACAAGACAGAAGGAATACACAGAGTCATTATACCAGAAAGAACTGGTCGATGTTCAGCCATTTGAAGAGGTAGCATATGATCAGGAACCAACGGTACAGAAAGAAGAAGTTGAAGCTGCGCTGAAGGCACTGGCGAAAAACAATGCTCCAGGAAGTGATGGAATATAGATTGAGATACTTCAAGAAACAGATGCAGCACTGGAAGTGCTCACTCATCTATGCCAAGAAATTTGGAGAACAGCTTCCTGGCCAACTGATTGGAAGAGATCCATATTTATGCCCATTCCAAAGAAAGGTGATCCAACTGAATGTAGAAATTACTGAACAATATCGTTGATATCACAAGTAAAATGCTGCTCAAGATCATTCAAAAGCAACTACAACAATATATTGACAAGGAACTGCCAGAAATGGAAGCTGAGTTCAGAAGAGGACGTAGAACCGGGGTTATCATCGCTGATGTCAGATGGATGTTAAGTGAAAGCAAAGAATGCCAGCAAGATGTTTACTTGTGTTTCATCAACTACACAAAAACATTCAACTGTGTTAATCATACTAAACTATGGCTAATGTTGTAGAGAACAGGAATTCCAGAACACCTAATTGTGCTCTTAAGGAATCTATATATGGATCAAGAGGCAGTCGTGCAAACAGAACAAGGGGACACTGCATGGTTTAAAGTCAGGAAAGGTGTGCCTCAGGGTTGCATCTTTTCATCATACCTTTTTAATCTGTATGCTGAGCAAATAATCCAAGAAGCTGGATTATATTAAGAAGAACAAGGCATCAGGGTTGGAGGAAGACTCATTAACAACGTGTGTTATGCAGACAACACCACCTTACTTGCTGGAAATGAAGATGGTTTGAGACATCTACTGATGAAGATCAAGGATCACAGCCTTCAGTATGGATTGCACTTCAGGAAACAAAAATCCTCACAACTGGACCAGTAAGCCACATTGTCATTAATGGAGAAAGTATTCAGGTTCTCAAAGATTTCATTTGATTTGGGTCCACAATCAATGTGGAATCAGGGATAGCAAAAGATGCATTACATTGGTAAAATCTGCTGCAAAAGACCTCTTCAAAGTTTTCAAAAGTAAGGACATCACCTTGAAGACTAAAATGTAACTAACCCAAGCTATGGTATTTTTAATCACATCATATGCAAGTGACAGCTGGACCATGAACAAAGAAGACAGAAGAAGAATTGATGCCTTCAAACTGCCATGTTGGAGAAGAATGTTAAATGTACCACAGACTGCCAAAAGAATAAACAGATCCATTCTGGAAGAAGTACAACTAGAGTGCTCCTTGAAAGCCAAGATGGCAAGACTGTGTCTTACATACTTTGGACATGTTGTTGGGGAAGATCAGTCCCTGGAGGAGAACATCATGCTTGGTAGAGTGGCCAAAGCCAAGTGCCGTCGAGTCAGATCCAACTCATGGAGGGTCAGCTAAAAAGAGGAAGACCCTTGATGAGATGGACTGACACAGCAGCCACAACAATGGGCCTAAGCATTAAAATGATTGTGGACGTGGTACAAGACTCGGCAGTGTTTTGTTCTGTTTTTCATAGAGTTGCTATAAGTCAGAACTGACTCAACGGCACCTAACAACAACAAGAAGTGGGATTCATAAAGTTATACAGGGATAGTTCAACATTAGAAATGCAATCAATGTAATCTGTCACATGAACAAAAGAGAAGAACCACATAATCTTATCAATTGATGATGAAAAGGTATTTGACAAACTTAACCACCCATTCATGTTAAAAACTTTCAGCAAAATAGCAATAGGAAGGAAAGTTCTCAACATCAAAAGGACATTTATATAAAGTCAAGGGCAACTGGCATCCTTAACGCATGGAGTTTGAAAGTTTTCTCTTTGAGAATGGCAACCAGACAATGATGCCCTTTATTACCAAATCTTACTGAGCACTGTGCTGGAGGTCTTGGCCAGAGCAATTAAGCTAGAAAAAGAAATAATGGATATTTAAATTGTTAATGAAGAGGTAAAAGTATCTCTGTTTACAGATGATCTGATCTTATACACAGAAAACTATAAAGAATCTACCAAAAAAAATCCTCCTGGAACTATTAGAAGATTACAGCAAAGTATCAGTATACAGAAATCAGTTGAATCAGTCTTCAGCAACAAAAAGAACGTGAAAGTGGAAGTCAGCAAATCAATACCATTTATAATAACCCCCAACAAAAGAAAACATTAGGAATAAATCTAACCAGACACGTGAAAGATTTATACAAAGAAAACTACAATACACTACAGCAAGAAATCAAAAGAGACCTACATAATTATAGAAATATACCTTGCTCATGAATTGGAAGGCTCACCTTTGTGAAAATGTCTATTATATCCAAAGGAACATATAGATACAATGCAGTATGACTGATCCAAAGGCCAATGGAATTTTTTAATGGAGTGGAGAAATAAACTACCAATTTTACACAGTAAGCGAAAAGGTACTGGGTAAGACAAGCATTAGTGAAAAAGAAAAGCAAAATGGGAGGTCTCATATTACCTGATAATGAAAATTTTATACTGCCACAGTAGTAAAAACTGGTTCAAGAGTTACATAAATAAATGGAACAGAATTAGGAATCCAGACTTAAGTCATCCACCCTAAGAGCAAATGATATTTGGAAAAGGCCCAAAATCCAAAAAATTGAGGGAAAGACAGTCTCTTTAACAAACTCTGTTGGCATAAGTGGATATCCATCTGCAAGCTGCCCTTGCCCATAAATCATAATGGAGGTCTGCTCTTTGGACACAAATGGATTGGACTTGGCGATGCAGAATGACCATATATTGGATGCACTTTATGGTTCTATGCATCTATAGTATTCCATCCTGCTGACCTCTGGCTGGAAGAAGGGGAGTGGATGGAGAGGAGGGGAAAGGAGACTGTTGGGAGGATGAGACATATATGGAGCAGAGAGGAATAGTTTGCTGTCACCGGACAGGGAGAGCAGTGGAAGCTGCATATAGGTGGGCATGTAAGTTTATACAGGAATGTACATTTTCACTCTGTCATAATAAATAAATAAATAAATGAAACAAGACCCATACCTCACAAAAACTAATTCAAAATGGATCAAATGTCTAAATTTAAAACCTAAAACAATAGAGATTATGGAATTCAAAATTGAGACACTACTAGGACCCCTAGTGCATGACATAAACTGAGTACAAAACATTACTAAGAATGCACAAACACCAGAAGGGAAACCAGAAAACTCGAAAATCCTAAAAGTCAAACTCTTAAGCTCATCAGATGACTTCACCAAAAAAGTAAAGATAGCCTACAGACTGCAGAAAAATATTTAGATATGGCAAATCTGATCAGCATCTGATCTCTAAAATCTGCAAGATGTTGCAAAACCTCAACAGCACAAAGACATATAATCCAATTGAAAAATGTTCAAAAGATATGACAGACACTTCACCACAGAAGACATTGAGAAATGGTCATGGCAGTCATTAGAGAACTGCATATCAAAACTAAGAGGAGATACCATCTCACCTGAGCAAGGCTAGCATTAATCCAAAAAACACAAAATAATAAGTACTGGTGTGGTTATGAAGAGACTAGAACACCTATACTATGCTTCTGGGAATGTAAAATGGTACAATCCCTTTAGAAATCAACTTGACACTTCCTTAAAAAGCTAGAAATAGAAGTAGTATAAGACCCAGCAATCCCATTACTTGGATTATGTCCTAGAGAAATAACAGCCCTCACACAAATAGATTTATTCACTCCAGTGTTTACCGCAGCACTATTCACTATAGAAAAAGGTTGAAAATAACCTGGATGCCCATGTTTGGATGAACATATAAAGAAATTATGGTATGTTCACACAATGGAGTTCTCAATGATAAAGAACAAGGTAGCAAAACGTCTCACAACATGAATGAAGCTGGAAGGCATTATAGTGAGTAAAATCAGTCAATTGCAAAAGAGTGAATAATATATGAGATCCTTGCTGTAAGAACTCAAGAAAGGATTTCAGTAAAGAAAAAAGTGTTCTTTGATTGTTACAACAATGGGAAGGAAGGAGAGATAGTAGACAAGAATCATATTAGGTGAACAAAAGGACAACAGATAATACCAGGGAAATTAAGCTCAGCTAGGCTAAACCAAGAGCAAATAAATTTCCTAAATACAACCAAACACTTCAAGGGACAGAGTAACAGGGACTGATCCCTGGACATTGTGGTTTCAAGAGACTTCTAGGTCAGTTGGGATAACAATGTTTGTTAAAAATAATTTTTTTTCAGAGGGGGTGGAGTCAAGATGGCGGACTAAGCACATGTCTCCTTATATCCCTGTGGAAACCAAGACCTGAATTGACAATCAAGCAGAGCCTTCTGATCACCTAATCAGCCTCAGGACGCGGCACAGAGCTGTTAATTGGGACTTCATACCACTCAGCTAAAAACGTCCTCTCTTTCCCTGACTCCCGCTCCTGGCTAGCCCCGGCTCTCACAGACGGAAGGTAAACGCACCAGTTTGACTTTTTTTTCCTCTGTCTCGGCCGGTGGGCGGAGCTGGGTCTTGCCTGGCAGCTAGACCCAGATGCGCTGCTGGGGGGACAGGCAGGTGAAATTCCCATATTCTGAGACCCAGGCTCAGGACTCTGTTAATCTAGCCACTTTGAGCCTTTCGTTTTATATCTGCATCAGTGTGGTTTATACGGAATTTCGCAGCCAGCGTGCGGGATGCCATGTTGGTATCGAGATTTTAGGGGGATCTTGTTCTTAGCCTGGGAGCCAGCGCCTGTAAACCAGGCAACGTTTCTCCAACAGAAAAGTAGTGATTTTGCACAGTGCTGCCTACGTTGGGTTCCCGGCAACAGAATCAGAGGAATCACTACCTCTCAGCACCTTTAGCCCTTCTGTCTGCTGCCTCTGTGTAGGATGCCATCTTGGATACGGTGGCCGCAGCTGGACCTAACTCTTAGCTTGGGAGCCAGAGCCTGCCTACAGGAGAGCACTTTTCAATCACAAAACCAGTACTCGACGCAGTGTTGGCTAAGGCTAGGCCCCGTCAGCAGAGGCCAACAGGGCAGTAGCATTGCTGTATTCTGAACTAGTTTGTTATCATCTGGGGTTGGAAATAGTGGTGCTTACTTTGTCAGATGTGAAGCGGGACCTCTACACCTGAAAACCTAATTGACTTGTGAACTAGTCAGATATCTTTTGCTTTATATTTGAAGACAGCCTAGAGAAACATTTGCAATCGATCCTCACAGTACCTCTTCCAGCCTCTATATAGTAACATGGGACCCAAAAAGCAACAGACAATTGTAGCATACAAGCAATCACTCATGGCTTCAGAAGGCTCCCAAACAAAGCAACCAAGGAGTTTTCTCAATGAACAAACTTTTCTGAAAGCATCAGGAAGTGGATACAAATTGATTATATACAGAGACCTTCTAGACCTTATACAAAATACAGCAGAACAAAATGAAAAATTGAGCAAGTTGTTCGATCTGATGGAACACCAGTACTCTGAAATCCAACAGATCAAGAAGAAAATCAAAGACATAGGAACTTCCATGCAAAGCCAAGAAAATAGAATGGAAAAATGGAAAAAAGAATTTCTGACTTGGAAGACAGAGCTACTGATGCCAGCGTCTATCACCGAAATCAGAAAAAAGAAACAAGAAAAATGAAGAAACATTTAGAAGCATGTGACACTCTATTAAGAGGAACAACCTTCGATTAATTGGAGTCCCTGAACAGGGTGAGACATCTGAGAACACAGAGAATATTGTTGCTGAGCTGCTGAAAGAAAACTTCCCAGAAATCATGAAGAAAGAGAATATAGACATCTCAGATGCATATCGTACGCCACCCAACATAGATCTCAAAACAAAGACTCCAAGACATATTATAATCAAGCTTAACAAAATGAAACATAAGCAGCAAGACTTAAAGGCAGCAAGACTCAAGGCAAAGCTAACATTCAGAGGGAAACCCTATAGGCTCCTGTCAGATTTCTAAGCAGAAACTATGCTGGCATGGAGACAGTGGCACGACACATTCAAAGTCTTGAAGGAGAAGAACTTGCAACCAAGAATTATATATCCTGCAAAACTATCTTTCAAATACAAAAATGAAATTAAGAAATTCCCAGATAAACAAAAACTCAGAGACTTTGTAAAAACCAATCCCAAATTACAAGAAATACTGAAAGAATTTCTTGGCTTTGGTTTAGAAGAAAGAAACCACTACCTTTATATTTTAGAATGACACACTACTCAGTGCCAAGCCAAGCCAAGTGCTGTTGATATACTCTACTCATTTAGGGAAGGCTCCAAAGTAAATCACAGCTTTGATATGGAAAGAAGCAATCCAGTGATCATCATGAAAACTATGGTGTCATCATAATAAAATGAGGGATGTACTATAGTCGTTATAGTCCTTCCAGATGGAGAGGAAGATGACAAGACTGATAGTAATTAAAATTGGGTTTATAAATAGTTTATTAAAGGGATTCGTAGGGGCAGCTGTAAAGCAAAACAATGATGTATCATACCATTTCAAGAAATCTGACACACGAGTCTCAACAATTATAAAACCAGCTCTGAAAAAGGTGAAAAATCAACTGACAAAAAAGAGTGTCCCAGAACAGACTTATAAGAACAACAGAGAAAACATCAACATAAAAATAAACATATCACAATGGCAGCAGTGAACACATACCTATCAATAATTACACTGAATGTGAATGGACGGAATGCTCCAGTAAAGAGACACCGTGTGTCATCTTGAATCAAAAGATACAACCCATCCATATGTTGTCTGCAGAAACTCACTTGAGACCTAAAGAAAGGAACAAACTGAAAATTAAAGGATAGAAGAATATATATCAAGCTAACAATGAACAAAGAAGAGCAGGGGTGGCAATTCTAATCTCAGACAAAATCAATTTTAATGTCAAATCCACCATCGTGGACAAAGATGGACACTATTTATTGCTGAAAGGTTCAATACACAAGAAAGACTTAACTATATTAAATATTTAAGCCACTAATGTCAGAGCACGTAAATATGTCGAAGAAACACTGACTACACTCAAAAGAGAGTTAGATGACTCCACAGTAATAGTGGGAGACTTCAACACTCCGCTCTCATCACTAGACAGATCATCTAGAAAAAAGCTCAGTAAAGATACAGAAGACCTCATTGACACAACTAACCAACTAAACCTCATTGATATATACAGAACTTTCCACCCATCAGCAGACAACTACACCTTCTTCTCCAGTTCACATGGAACATTCTCCAGAATTGACCATGTGATAGGCCATAATGCAATGCTCAACAAAATCCATACCATTGAATACTGCAAAGCATCTTCTCAGATCATAAAGCCATAAAAGTTGAAATCAATAGCAGAAGAAACTAAGATAGAAAGTGGAACTCTTGGAAACTGAACAACATCTTGCTCAAAAAAATATGAGTTATAGAGGAAATCAAGGATGAATTAACGAAATTCATGGATTCCAATGAGAACGAAAACACTTCCTACCAGAACCTAGGGGATACAGCCAAAGCAGTGCTCAGAGGTCTGTTTATCTCCATAAATGCACGCATCTGGAAGGAAGAAAGAAACCAAATCAAGGAACTAACTCTACAGCTTGAACAAGTAGAAAGAGAACAACACAGGAACCCCTCGGGCACCAGAAGAAATGAGATCATAAAGATTAGAGCAGAGCTAAATGAATTAGAGAATAGAAAAACAATGGAAAAAATTGAACAGACTGAAAGCTAGTTTTTCAAAAGATCAGCAAAACTGATAAACCACTGGCCAAACTTACTAAAGAAAAGCAGGAAAGGAAATAAATAACCCAAATTAGAAATGAGAGGGGAGTTGTCACTACAGATGCAACAGAAATATAAAATATCATAACAAAATATTATGAAAGACTGTACTCTAACAAATTCGAAAACCTGGGGGAAATGGACCAAGTCCTTGACTCACACCACCTACCCAAATTATCACAACATGAGACAGAACAACTTAATAAACCCGTCACAAAGGAAGAGATTGAAAAGGTCATCAAAACACCGCCAACCAAAAAAAAGTCCGGGACCAGATGGCTTGATGGCAGAATTCTACCAAGCATTTAGAGAAGAGTTATCCCCAATACTACTGAGACTATTTCACAGTATAAAAAGGGATGGAGTACTCCGAAACTCATTCTATGAAGCCAGTATAACCCTGATACCTAAGTCAGGGAAAGATCCAACAAAGACAGAGAACTACAGACCAATATCACTCATGAACCTAGATGAAACTTAAACAAAATTCTTGCCAACAGAATACAACAACATATCAAGAAAATAATCCATCATGACCAAGTGGGATTCATACCAGGGATGCAAGGCTGGTTCAACATCAGGAAAACAATTAATGTGATTAACCACATAAACAACACAAAAGACAAAGATCACCTGATTTTGTCCATTGATGCCGAAAAGGCATTTGATAAAGTCCAACACCCATTCATGCTAAAAACTCTTAGCAAAATGAGCATAGACGGCAAATTCCTCAACACAATAAGGGCCATTTATACAAAGACAATTGCCCACATCATCCTGAATGGAGAGAGACTGAAAGACTTTCCCTTGAGATCAGGAACTAGACAAGGATGCCCACTGTCACCACTCCTATTCAACATTGGGTTAGAAGTTATAGCCAGACCAATTAGTCACGACAAAGAAATAAAGAGCATCTGCATCGGCAAAGAGGAAGTTAAAATCTCCCTGTTCGCAGATGATATGATTGTATATGCAGAGAACCCCAAGGAATCTATAACAAAGCTACTCAAACAGATAGAAGAGTTCAGCAAAGTCTCAGGATACAAGATAAACATAAGTAAGTCAGTAGGATTCCTTTATACCAACAACGAGACTGTTAAGGAGGAAATTATTAAATCTATACCATTTGTGATAGCTCCTAAGAAGATAAAGTACCTAGGAATTAATCTAACCAGAGAAACAACAGACCTTTACAAAGAGAACTACAAGCCCTTACTACAAGAAACTAAGAGAGACTTAGCTAAATGGAAAAACCTACCCTGCTCATGGATAGGAAGACTTAACATTGTGAAAATATCTATTTTACCCAAAGCAATTTATTTATATAAGGCAATCCCAATACAACTTCCAGCATCATTTTTTAATGAGATGGAGAAACAAATCACCAATTTTGTTGGGAAAGGGAAAAAGACCGATAAGTAAGATACTTCTAAAGGAGAGGAACACACTGGGAGGCCTCTCATTACCCGACCTTTGAACATACTACACTGCCACAGTGGTGAAAACAGCCTGGTACTGGTACAAGAACAGACAGATCAATCAATGGAACAGAACTGAGACCCCAGAGATGACACCATCTGCCTATGAACAGTTGATATTCGACAAAGGCCCTAAGACATTAAACTGGGGCAAAAAATGTATCTTCAACAAATGGTGCTGGCAAAATTGGTTATCCATCTGCAATAAACTGAATCAAGATCCATATCTTACCCTTATACAAAAACCAACTCCAACTGGATAAAAGACATAAATATCAAAAATAAAAAGATAAAGCTCATCCAAGAAAAGGTAGGAACAACGATGGAAGTTTTAATACACAATGAGGACAGACTCAAAAATCTGTCAAAGAAACCTCAATCAACAGAAGAGAAAATAGATAAATGGGAACTATTAAGAATCAAACACTTTGGCTCATCCAAAGACTTTATTAATAGAAATAAAAGAACACCCACAGAATGGGAAAAAATATTTGGCAACTCTATGTCAGACCAACGCCTCATCTCCATAATCTATAAGATACTAGAAAATATTAAGAAGAAGAAGCTAAACCATCCAATTAAGTGATGGGGAAAGGAGATGGACAGACACTTCACTAAAGAGCAGATCCAGGCAGCCAAAAAACACATGCGGACATGTTCGCGATCTTTAGTTATTAAAGAAATTCAAATCAAGACAACAATGAGGTACCATCTCACCCCAACAAGATTGGCCATGATCCAGAAAACACAAAACAACAAATGCTGGAGAGGCTGGAGAGAAAGTGGAACCGTGCTACACTGTTGGTGGGGTTGCAAAATGGTCCAGCCTCTTTGGAAGGCAATCTGGCGCTTCCTTAAAAAAATGGATATCGATATACCATTTGACCCAGTAATTCCACTACTTGGAATATATCCCACAGATTCAAGGCCTTTCACACCAACGGATACATGCACCAGAATGTTTATCGCAGGACGGTCCACAATAGCAAAAAGATGGAATCAACCCAGATGCCCAACAATAGAAGAATGGATAGGTAAACTGCGGTACATATACTCAACGGAGCACTATGCAATGATAAAGAATAACGATGATTGCAGGAAACATGTCCTAACCTGGTTTCAACTGGAAGACATTATGTTGAGTGAAAGTAGTCAGCAAAAAAAGGACAAATACTGTATGAGACCTCTACGATAAGATCTCAAAAACAGACTTGTGTATAGAAGAAAAGATTCTTTGACAGCTGCAAGGGAGGGGGGGAGGGAGGGCGAGGAGGGGAGGGTTTAGTTTAGATAGTTACTAGAAATCTAGTTGGGAGAAAGCGGTGACAGCACACATTAGGAACAAAAACAACATTAAGTGGACTTCAGCATAACTTGAATACTCCTTCCATCTTAACTCAATACTGCAAGGATAGAGTACCTGGGGCTGGGGGTGGGGACCATTCTCTAAGGCGAATTCCAGGCCAATTCGCAAAACTAGCATTTTGCTAAGAGAGCTCTCTGCACCCCACATTGGTGAGTGGCGTCTGGGGTCTTAAAAGCTGCCAAGCTGCCATCCAAGGACACAGCAAATGGTCCCAAGTCAGCAGGAACGGATGCTCACCGAGGACCAAAATGACATGCAGTAAAGACAACCGAGAAGACAGAGAGACCCACAAGAGTGGGTGCCTACATCGACTTGGGACCGGAAGAACCGGATGGTGCCCGGCCACCACCAGCGATAGCCATGATGGAGCTCACAGAGAGGAGTCTCACTGGCAACACAAAAATAAAGAGTTGCATTATGAGATCTCCAGTAAAAGACCTCAATTGATGGTCCAGCGGTTTGGGGGTTCCTCTGAGAGCATGGCCCCCTGCGCTGATGCTGCCCTTTCCCATAAATTATAACAAAGTTCCACTCTTTGGACAGGATGGATTGGACTTGGCAATGCAAAGTGACCATATATTGGAAGCACTTTATGGTTCTCTACATCTATAGGATATCATCTTGCTGACCTCTGGCTGGAGGAAGGGGAGTAGATGGAGAGGAGGGGAAAGGAGGCTGTTGGGAGGATCAGACATGTATGGAGTAGAGAGGAATAGTGTGCAGTCACCGGACAGGGAGAGCAGTGGAAGCTGCATATAGGTGGGCATGTAAATTTATGTGGGAATGTACATTTTCACTCAGTTATGTTAAATAAAAATAAAAATTATAATAATAATAATAATTTTTTTTCTACATTCTGCTTTGATGAATGGCTTCTGGGGTCTTAAAATTCAGCACACAGCCTTCTGAGATGTATCAGTTGGTTCCGACCCACCTGGAGAAGAGGAGAATGAAAGATAGTGGAGACATAAGAAAAATAGTGCCCAAGAGACATAAAGGACCACATAATCCAGAGACTCTGTCTTCTGAGACCAGAAAAACTAGATGGTACCTGGCAGACTGTGATGGAGTCAGAGAAAAGTGGCCTGCAGAACTCAAGTCCACATAATAAGACCAAACTTGAAGGTCTAGTTGGGATTGGAGAGATCCCAGAAGATATGGCCTCTGAACTCTGTTAACCCAGAACTGAAACCATTCCCAAAGTCAACTCTTCATACAAAAATTAGACTTGACTACAAGACATAAAATGATATTAGTGAAGAGTGTTCATCTTTGCTTAAACATATGCATGAAAATGAATGTGCAACTTCTGCACCAAAGTGAAATGAGACAGCTGAAAGGGACAGGGGCTAGTTGAATGTATATCAGAAATACACAGTGTAGATGAGGAATGCATTCATCATCTGATGCTGCTGTAACAGAAACACCACAAATAGATGACTTTAACAGAGAGAAACTTACTTTCTCTCAGAAATATAGGCTGGTATCCCACAGATGCATAGAACCATAAAGTGCATCCAATATAAAAAAAAAAAGAAAGAAAGAAAGAAATGTAGGCTATATATATAGCTTCAGGGGAAGTCTTTGTTGACTCTAGAGGAAAGTTCTTGTTGTCAATCCTGCCCTGGACTGGGAGCTTCTCAGGCTCTGCTCCTAGCTCTATTTCTTTCCTGATGTTATGACTTCCCCAACTATCTACTGGTTTCTCTTTCTTTTATATCCCAAGAGATTGCCACAAGGTGCGGTAGAGTCATACAGATTAAGTCCTGTATCACTAGCACAACAACTGCGCACCCTCCCTCATTTACATCTTTGAGGTAGAATTTACAGCATATAGTTATATCATGATACCCAATTCTGGGAATCATGGCTTAGCCAAAGTTCTACACACATTTTTAGGAGGACCTAATTCAATCCTTGACAAGGGGTGAGCGGTCACATTGTAGGGAAAACAACTAGGGTCACATATAAAATGTGTATGTAAGTTTTCGTATGAGAAACTAAGTTAAATTGTAAACTTTCACTTAAAGTGCAATAAAAAATACAAGAAAAAATATAAAATTAAGGACGCTTACAGAACCACAATGCCATTATTTTGCATGACAAAGTAAAATATAATTTTCTGATAACCATTCTCATTTATCCTACATTATAGCATAGCTCTCAAAATGTATTTTATAGTCATGTTTTTGATCAGGATCCCAAAACTACTGCATATGTTTTAAAAATAATAATTAATAACTTGAATAAAAAACTCAAACAACATAATACATTAGAGTGAAAAATGTGGCCAAATATTCAATCTTCACAAAAATCATTTAAAATAATATTAAGAGAGCATAATGGTTATGTGTTACCACTGGTGACCAAAAGGTCAACAGTTCAAATACAACAGCTATGGAAACCTTATAGAGTGGTTCTACTCTGTTGTATAGGGTAGCTATGAGACGTAATCGACTACAGCACTGAGTTTTTTATTTAAATACACGTTAATGTTCAAAAGCAATAATGCTTAAATTGTAATATTCAGCCTTAGCCTAGCTTTGACGCATAGGAAACAGTTTTATATTGCCACGAATTTGGTAAACTAGAGCAATTGCTTTTGATATAAGTACATTCTGATAGGTAAATGTAGTTAACGTTGTATGTCTACTTGGCTGGGTCCTGATTCTCAGTATTTTGGCAGTTGTGTAAAGTGGTGCTGACTTCCCTGTTAAAATTTGATATGCAATCACCTCTGTGATGAATCTGCTGAGTGATACTGTCCAGGCTGGGACCTACAGTGGCTCAGTACTCCCTCAGCCTTTATCTCTCTACCCATCACCAGCTATTTTATTTCTGCTTGCCTTGCCAAAGTTTTTGACTTGTTCTGAATTCACCAGCTGCCTTTTGTCATTTGACTTCTGGTTCTTGTGACTGTTACTAACAGCTTACCTGTCAATCTTGGTATATATTGATCTTCACAGCCTGTGAATAAGAGTTCTCCCAGACCACCTGATCTTGGGATCCCCACCCCCTGAAGCTATGTGAGTCGGTAGAAACCTCAAGGTCTTGCCTGTCAAGATTGGGATTTATCGACCTTCACAGCCTCTCAGCAGCAGCCTGGGTACATGAATTTTGCTGCTCTATGAAGTGGCAGAGAAGCTTCTACCCTAATCCACAGACATGGGACATTACAACCTCTGTAATCACATGATCTATTTCCTTGATAAAAATCTTTCTCTATATATGCATGCATATGCCTACTAGTTGTATTTCTCTAAACCTAGCCTAAGACAGTAATGAAATCTAAAAGAAAATGTTCTCTTTGTTTAACATCACATAGCCACTGCTGGGCATTTATTCCAAGGAAATAATCCAAACAAAGTCAAACAAAGCAAGTATGTATACATATATATATATATATATATTTTTTTTTCATAGCAATGTTGCTTTTAAGGGAAAAAAATAACAGAGTAAACAGGTAAACCCCTAGTACTGCATAGGTCAATATCCTGTTTTTAACTCAACATGGCATTATGCAATTATAAAAATGATGATTATAAAGATTACAAAGATTAGATAATATTGTAAATACATAAAATTATGTAAAAAAGAACACATGATTACATGTATATTTTAACTCTGACATATAACGATTAGCATAGAAAAAGAACAGATAAAATGACAATGATGTTAGAGTTGGTTGGGTATGAGCAAACATTGAGGAAAAGCATTTTTTCAATATTTTTTTGCACAGAAGACAATTATCAATAATCTTACAGCTTCAAACTAACAGCTATTTAATATTTTAGTATGTTAAACAGGGTTTCAGCAGTGCTTTCAGACTACCAGACTAAATAACTAGCATATATATACATATATATGTGGGGGGGTCGGTTTTTTTTATTTTATTTTTATTGTGATTCAGTTAAAGCTTACAGTCTAGCTCAGTCTGAAGAGTTGGCTTCAGTACTGATTTCAGCTCTGGGCTAGCACTAAGCCCAGAGGCCATGTTCTCAGGGGACCCTCAAGGATATCAGACCATCAAGCACAGTCTTTTAACAGAATTCTAGATCTGTATGCCTCTTTTTCTCCTGTTACATTAGGAACTCTACATTATGTTTCCTGTCAGGGCAGTGTTTGGTGGTGGCTTGACACCTTCTATTTCTTCTGGTCTCAAGCTGATGCAGTCTCATCATGTGGACCCTTCCGTGTCCTGGGCTCATATTTTCTTCATGACTTTGATGCTCTTGGTTTTCATCTGCTCCCAGTGGGTTGGGGCAAACTGATGTCCCCTAGATGACAGCTTGTCAGTTTTTAAAACCTGTGGCATCAGTCACCAATACAAAATGCTGAACAACTTCTTAGAAAAAGACCAGTTACACCAGTCGATGAAGATTCCCCAAAACTGTGGTTCCCAGACCCTTGCCCCTGCTACTCCATCCTTTAAAATTCTGAGTTATATTTAGAAAATGTTTTAGCCTATGGTGTAGTCCTACTGTGCTGACCTTCCATCTACTGCATGCTGTCAGTCCCTTCACCTGACTGAATTCCTGTTGACTAATCTATGAATAACACTTTACCTCCCTACTCACCTTTGTAGTCATCAAGGATTTTTTTTCTTCTACATCTAATCCTCTTCTTAAGACCTTATAATAGTGGTCTCATGTAGTGCTTGTCCTCTTGCAGTTGACTACACAACACAACATCTTCCGGATAATTCCAGGTTGTGAGATGTTTCCTAAAATCATTGTTATTCTTTATTTTTGCGTAGTGTTCCATTGTGTAAATATATCATAGCTTATCCATTCATCTGTTGATGGACACCTAGGCTGATTCCATCATTTTGCTATTGTGAACAGTGTTGCAATAAACATTCATGTGCATATGTATGTTTGTGTGACAGCGTTTATTTTTATGAGATATATTCCAAGTAGCAAGACTGCTAGATCATATAATATTTCTACTTCTAGATTTTTGAGAGAGTGCCTAATTGCTTTCCAAAGAGATTGTACCATTTCGCACTCCCACCAACAGTGTAGAAGAGTTCTAATCTCTTCAACATCTGTTATTTCATGTTTTCTGGATTAATACAAGTCTTGTTAGGGTAATAGGATATCACACGGTGCTTTTGATTGTGATTTCTCTGGTGGTTAATGATCTTGAACATTTTCTCATGTGTCTTTTGGCTGCCTGGATGTCTTCTTTGAAGAAGTGTCTGTTGATAATCTTTATCCATTGTTTAATTGGGTTACTTGTCTTTTTCTTGTGGATATTTTATAGTACCTTGTAGATTATGGATATTACATGTTGACAGATTTGTGATTGCCAAATATTTCTTCCTATTCTTTGAGTAGTCTTTTTACTCTTTTGATAGTCTTTAGATGAACATAAGTGTTTGATCTGTAGTAGTTCTTATTTATCTATTTTCACTTCTTTTGTTTGTACATTGTTGGTAATATTTTGAAGTATATTTATGCCATGTATTAGTGCTTCCACTGTTGTCTCTATTATTTCTTCCATAATCTTTGTAGTTTTGTATTTGACATATAAGTCTTTGATCAGTTTTGAGTTAGTTTTCATGTACTATGGATCCTGTTTCAGTGTTTTGCAGATAGATACCCAGTTTTGTCAACACCATTTGTCAAAGAGACTAGTTTTTCCCTAGTTCATGAACTTTAGGTCCTTGTCAAATATCCACAGCTCATAGGTGGGTGGTGTTATTTCTAGATTCTCTATTTTGTTCCATTGGTCTATATATCTGTTTTTGTACCAATACCAGGCTGTTTTGACTACTATGGCAGTGTAATAGGTTCCAAGGTCAGGTAGTGTGAGGACCCCCACTTTGTTCTTTTTCTTCACTTTCATTGTCAGAGGCTTCCTTCCCTTTCTAAAAGAAGTTGGTGATTTGTTTATCCATCTCATTGAAAAGTGCCACTGGAATTTGTTTCAGGGGTTGCTTTGTATATCTAGATCCCTTTCTGTAGTAGAGACATTTTCACATGTTAAGCCTTCATATCTATCAGCAAGGTAGGTTCTTCCACTTATGTTAATATCTTTTGATTTCTTGCAGAAAGGTCTTGTGATTTTCTTTGTATAGGTCTCTTACACCTCTGGTTAGATTTATTCCTAGGAATTATGTCTTCCTATTGGCTATTGTTTGAGTTGGTGATTTTTTTATTTGATAGTTACTTTGTTGAAATAAAGGAATCCAACTGATTTATTTATGTATCTTATATACTGATATTCTGTGGAACTCTTTTGTTAGTTCCATTAGTTTTCTTATGGATTCTGTAGGGTTTTATTTGTATAAGATTGTATCATCTGCAAATAGGGGTAATTCTACTTCCTGTTTACCAATGTGAATGCCCTTTGTTTGTTGTCTGATTTCTCTGGCTAGAACCTCAAATACAATGTTGAACAAAGTGATGATAATGGACACCCTTGTTTGGTTCTCTTTCTCAGAGGGAATTCTTTCAGTCTCTCTCCAGTCAGGGTGATGACAGCTATTGGTTTTGCATTGATGTACCTTATTATATTGAGAAATTTCTTTTCTATTTTCATTTTGCTGAGAGTTTTTAACCTGCATGAGTTTTGGACTTTGTTGAATGCCTTTTTTGCATCAATTGATAAAATCAAGTGAGTTTTATCCTTTGTGTTATTAAGTGGTTGATCACATTGTTTCTCTGATGTTGAACCAACTCGGCATCCCTGCTATGAATCCTTCTTGGTTTTGATTAATTACTTTTTTTTATATGTTTTTGAAGTCTATTGGTTAGAATTTTGCTGAGGATTTTTGCATCTAAGTTCATGAGGGATATTGGTCTATAACTTTGCTTTGTTGTGCTATCTTTACCCGTTTTGGCTATCAGTGTTACGCTAGCTTCATAGAGTAAATTTGGAGTCTTCCATCGTTTTCTAGGCTGTGAAATACCCTTAGTAGTATTGGCATAAACTCCTCTCTAAAAGTTTGGTAGAATTCTCCATCAAAGCTGTCTGGGCCAGGAATTTTTTTGGTTGGCAGTTTATTTGTTTTTATTATTATTAGTTTTTCAATATCTTCTTTTATAATGGACTTACTAAGTTGTTTTACTTCTATTTGTACTAGTTTTAGTAGGTGTCATGGATTGAATTGTATACCCCCCAAAATATATGTAGCCATGCGGCTTGGCCATGGTTCCCAACATTTTGTGATTATCCTTCTTTTGTGATTTTTCTGTGCTGTATGTTAAAGGATTACGGTGGGACTGTAAATCCCTTCATAGGATTACCTCCCTGATCCACTGTAAAGGGAGTTTCCTTTATCACCTTGACTTCATCTCCATCTGATAGGTTTATGAATACATTAATTTGTCCTTTTTTTAGTAAAAGTTTGTCATAATTTACATAGTGAGACATCTTTTTCCCTGATTTTAGTATTTTAGCTTTGATTGAGCTTTGTGGTTGCCCTATCTAAGTTGGACTCTGGATGATGTGTCATGAATTGTATCCTGGAGTATTTGTCTAATGTTACTTGTTTTCTCAGTCAAAGGAGAAAACAGTATTTCTTGTAATTTTAGTTTGGTTTTTTGCAAATTCTCTGAACTTCTGTTTCTCTGGGAATGACCTAACTTCACTATCATATTTGAGACACAAATTGGCAGGATATGTATTCTTGGTTGGAAGTCTTCTTCCTTAAAGGCTTTGTATATGTCATCCCATTGCCTTCATCCAACATGGTTTCTGCTGAGCAATTGGAGGTCAGTCTAGATGATTCTCCATTGTAGATTAGTTTTGCTTTGAGCCTATATGCCTTTTTAAAAGCCCCTCCTTTTCTTTCATTTTGCTAAATTAGATAATATGCCTTGGTGTCTTTCTTTGGGGATTTACCTTTTGCGGGGTTTGATGACCATCTTGGGTAGATATGTTCTTATCTTTCATGATGTCAGGGAAGTTTTATGCCAGCAAATCTTCAACAATTCTTTCTGTATTTTCTGATATCCCTCCCTGCTTTGGTATTTCAGTTACTCAAAAATTATTTCACTTGATACAGTCCCTCTTCACTGCTAATGATTCTTTGTTTTTCTTCATGTTTTTACTGGTGTCAGTTGCTTTATTTTTAATCTTGCTAACTCTGCATTCTATTAAATTGATTCTTCTCCTTTGAATTTGCATTGAATTTTCTGACTCTGATTCTATTGTTAATCTGCTGAATTTCAGGTGATTGTTGTTCCAGCAATTCTTGTAGCTTGTTTTCTTTTTCATTTTGTTCTGCTGCACTTTGTTTAATCTCTGTCTTAATTTCTTAGAGGGCTCTGTTCATAAGTCTTTTATATTATACCTCTGATAATTGCTGGAAGAGTTCTTTATCTGAGAAATTTTTAAATTCTTTATTTTGAGAGTTTTCTGAGGCTGTGGTGGTCTGCTTCTTTAAATGATTAGAAATTGATTGTTGCCTCCAAGCCATCATAATGCTGTTGTGGTTTATTTATTAGGTTATTACAGTCTAATGTGTGTGTGTGTCTGTGTCTGTGTCTATGTCTGTGTCTGTGTGTTCAATTTAATTTGGTTTTGGTTGTCCAGGTAGTCTAGACATTTGAGCTAGAGTGATTATTGAAGCCTTAATAATTGTGATGTCCTCTCACCAGACAGTTGGATTAGTGCATGCACTGATAAACACAGCAGGAATTGCTGGCTCAGGTAACTGGCTCAACTCTTCTTTCAACTCTCCATTCTTTCCTCACCAAGTCCCTGACAGAATCTCAGAGCCCATGTGTAAAATGTATCACCAGAAGTCTCAGGTAGTGTGTCAGAATTTAGAGTCAGGTGAAGAGCAGAGAAAGGAAGAAAAAGCTGGGTCTAGGGAATGAAGTCAGTGCACAGGAAATGTTTGAGTTAAGAGAATTGACAAGCATTTATGATGCTCGAGTGAATGTCTGTATGGTTCTGTAGATGCAGTGATCCACAGTCAGAGGAGCCAGTGGAACTTGTCTTCCACCTCTCCTTTTTTTCCCCTCTCTGAATTCAAGAGAAAAGCTCAGGGAACACATGTAAAATGTCCCACTTCTATCCCAGGCAGTGTACCAGAATTTAGCTTCAGGTATAGAGAAGAGAAGGTGGGGGGGGAGGTGGGAGCAGGGACAGAGCTCAGACTGTAGGAAAGATTTGACCTCTAAAGATTCATGCACACTTAACTTTAGATGGTCTGGTGGAAGTCTTCTGAATTTGGACTTGCAGCCTACTGGACTGTGTGAGAATAAACTTTCCTTCACTAAAGCCATCCAATCATGGTATTTCTGTTACACCAGTAGTAGATGCCTACAACATCCAGTTTGATCTCACAGCTTTCTACCTGATTTAGGGGCTACTAGAATGTCCTTTTTATTCCATTTAGTTGTTTTTCAAAGGTCATAGTTGTTAGATGGATCAGAGGAAAGGTGTGGCTAGTCTGCCAACTGGCTAAGTCTACATCCTGTATTAGGTCATTTTGTTGTCTGTTCTCTAACATATCAAAAGTACTTCCATATATCGGCAAATATTTTAATAAACGTGTTATAACTTATTTAATTGTTATTTATTAATGAACAATTAGATTGACTACAAGGCTTCCTTAGCAATAATAATAATCACAGGGGTAGTTATCATAAAACAAGCATCAATGCAGACTGATCCCTACTACAGAGGCTTTTTATTGGCTCTTATTATCTCCATTTTAATTACTAGGAAACTGAGGACGCAAACATTGTTGAGATGCACCGTGTAACTATCAAACTACTGAGCGAAGGTTCAAACCTGGGCCATCCTGCTTGGAAAGTTTATATTTGTCTATATTCAGTCAAAGATCAGCCTTATATATGAGCCTTAGGTCCACATCACTGGTTATAAGAAGGAAAAAAAAATCCTTGATAGTGAAATTACTGGGGCAGAGAATTACAGTATGTAAAGTGGTAGTGTCAGAAGCCTCCTAATTTCATGATAGGAGAAGAGAATCAAGATCAGTACAATGTTCATTCCTATGAGGTAGAGGTCAGGCATACTTTCAAACATTTTTATGAATTCTGGTACCAGCCAGCCTCTGCTGAGTTTGTCAGCTGAGTTTAAAAAAAAAAAGTTACAATGGCTATATAGAACTCAAAAACCATGGTTACAGTTATAGGGCTTTCTAAGAAAGCAACAGTATATAATGCAGAATTAGGATCAGCTTGTAATTAATAGGATAGAGGCAGGACAAATCACCCTGGTTAAATAGGGCAGCTTCCAAGCAGGTAGTTCTCAATTTTTTCTTGGTTGGGCCATCAGGCAGCCAGCGCTTCTCAGGCTTCTACTTGGACCATTGCCACCAAGGCCTGCGTAGCCTAGCCTCTACCCTGCTCTGCCAGCTATTACAGTTCTTTAGCTCCATGGACAAGTGCCTACAGACAACCCAATTAGACAGCATACTTCCTGCTCAAAGGCACATACTCCTCTCTCTGGGCTGTGCAGCACACCCCAGCCTTCTGGAAATATTTTTTTGGATCCCTGAGGGCTTGTTCCACTGTCACTGCTACTTATGCCACTGCCACATTATCTTTTTTGTGCTACAGTTCTCTGTCTTCCTACGTCTATCAAGTTCTCAGCACTGGGATCTGGGTCCTAAGGATGTGTACTGCTTCAAGTTCTTCTTCTTGATGGCAGTGAAGCTCTTTACAGGCCTACTCTTTTCCTCAAAATGACTAATGACTAATCCACAGCCACCCCATTTCTTAGTAATCTACCAGTATTCCAAAGGCTTTTACACTCCTTATTGGCATAATAAACTGTCAAATACTTGGAAGAGTCTCATACTCTTTATTTGCATGTTGAACTGTCCAATCCTTTTTAAGATTGTAGCCTTGCAAATAATCTCGGCAAAATTGCCAACTATGAGCTAGAAAAGTCATATATAAGGAGAAAGCAGTGACTCTACACTTCTGTTTCCAAGAATTCTGTAAAGCTATTGCTGAAAGGATATACAAAATATATCTTATGTGTAAAATATGACATATAATATGGAATGTATATCATTCATATGTGTGTGTATTTGGGCATATGTATCATCCTAAAGCTCCAATAATATTGGAGAAAATTGTTTGATGTTTGTTTTTATTCTTTATGTGTTAGTAGTAAAGCTAAACAATTTTTCATATGTTCATCAGTCTTTACATTTAAGAAGATTCACTGTAGAAAATTTATACACCATAGATACATATCCAAAAGCGTTTTAAAAAAGCACTTGCAGAATCAACCCAGATGCCCAACAACAGAAGAATGGATAGGTAAACTATGGTACATATACTCAATGGAGCACTACACAATGATAAAGAATAACGATGATTCCAGTAAACATCTCCTAACCTGGTTTGAACTGGAAGACATTATGTTGAGTGAAAGTAGTCAGCGACAAAAGGACAAATATTGTATGAGACCTCTATGATAAGATCTCAAAAACAGACTTGGGTATAGAAGAAAAGACTCTTTGACAACTGCAAGGGAGGGGAGGGAGAGAGGGCAAGTGGGGGAGGGTTTAGTTTAGATAGTTACTAGAAATCTAGTTGGGAGAAAGCAGTGATAGCACATGTTAGAAACAAGAACAACATTAAGTGGACTTCAGCATAACTTGAGTACTCCTTCCATCTTAATCCAATATTGCAAGGAGAGAGTAGCTGGGGCAGGGGGCAGGCGACCATGCTGTTAGGTGAAATTGAGGCCAAATGGCACAACTAGCATTTTGCTAAGAGGGTTCTCTGCACCCTACATTGGTGAGTGGTGTCTAGGGTCTTAAAAGCTGCCAAGCTGCCATCTGAGGGCACAGCAAATGGTCCCAATTCAGCAGGAACGGATGCTCACCAAGGACCAAAATGATATGGGATAAAGACAACCCAGAACATAGAGAGACCCACATGAGTGGGTGCCTACATAGACTTGGGACCAGAAGAACCGAATGGTGTCCGGCCACCATCAGTGATACCCGCGATGGAGCTCACTAAGTTGAGTCTCACTGGCAACACAAGAATAAAAAGGATGCATCCTGAGATCTCCACTAAAATACCTCAATTGATGGTCCAGGGGTTTCGGGGTTTCCCTGGGAGCGTGGCCTCTGGCCCTGATGCTGCCCTTGCCCATAAACCATAACGAAGGTCCACTGTTCGGACACAAATGGATTGGACTTGGTGATGCAGAGTGACCATATATTGGATGCACTTTGCAGTTCTATGTATCTATGGGATTTCATCCTGCTGACCTCTGGCTGGAAGAATGGGAGTGGGTGGAGAGGAGGGGAAAGGAGACTGTTGGGAGGATGAGACATGTATGGAGCAGAGAGGAATAGTGTGCTGTCACTGGACAGGAAGAGCAGTGGAAGCTGCATAGAGGTGGACATGTAAATCTATTGGGGAATGTACATTTTCACTGAGTCGTATTAAAAAAATTTTTTTAAAGCACAAAAATTTTTAAAAAGCATTTTTAGCACCTTAAGTGGCTTTTCCTGCTTTATGTATTTACAGTTTTTGTGTATATGTGCTATGTATGCTGGTATAGATAAGGGATGTTTTTCATCTTTGCTGTTTATTAATACTACAGCATAAATATTAGAAAACGCAGACCTTTTTATTTGTTTTTTTTAAAAAACATATATACAGGGCATGCTACAACAGCTATTCTGAAACAATTTATTAGACTAAGATTTTTTTCTTGTGATTGAGTGAAAGTTTACAATACAATTTAAATTTGTATGCCCCACTGCTTACCCAGTGACAGCACATTCCTCCTTTCTGTTCCATACACGTCGTAACCTGTTAACAATCTCTTGTCCCTTCCTTTCCACCCTCTCCACTCCCCTCTAGTAAGAAGCCAGTAGCATGACATCTTACAGATGCAGAGAACCACCAAGTGCACACACAATATGGTCACTCTGTGTCACTGAGTCCATTCCATTCCTATCCCAAGAGTTGACCTCTCTAACGATCTATGATCAGGGGCAGCATCAGGTCTAGGTGCCAAGCTCCCAAGGGGAACTCTCAGGCCTTTGATCAACAATTGCAGTCTTTTAGTGGAATTCTTCAAGGGCACCCCTTTTTTCCTCATGTTGCCACTGGGACTCAACATAATGTCTTCCAATTGAAACCAGTTTATGAGATGCTTCCTGAAATCATCATTGCTCTTTATCACTGCATAGTGTTCCATCTGATATATATCCATACTATAGTTTGTTTATCCATTTATCTGATGTTGGGCATCTAGGTTGATTCCATCTTTTCCTGTTCTGCACTTTGCTGCAATAAACATTTGTGCACATGTATCTATTTGTGTGACTGCCCTTGCTTCTGTAAAGTAAATTCCAAGCAGTGGGATTATTGCATCAAATGTTATATCTATTTCCAGCTTTTTAAGTAAACACCAGATTGCTTTCCAAAGAGGTTGTCCATTTTGCAATCCCACCAGCATGTAGGAGAGTTCCAGTTTATGCACAGCCTCTCCAGCATCTGTCGTTTTGTGTTTTGGGGATCATGAGCAGCCTTTTTGGTGTGAGATGGTATTTCATCATCATTTTGATTTGAATTTCTTTAATAGCTAATGATCACAAGGATTCCTGCATGTATCTTTTGACTGCCTGGATTTCTACTTCAGTGAAGTGTCTGCCCATCTCCTTTGCCCAGCACTTAATTGGGTTATTTATCCTTTTCTGGTTGATATTTTGCAATACATTGTAAATCATGGAGATCAGACGTCAGTCTCACATATAGTTGCCAGTTATTTTTTCCCATTCAGTAGGTGGTCTTTAAATTCTTTTGATAAAGTCCTTGGATCAGCAAAAGTGTTTGATTCTTAGTAGTTCTCATTTATCTATTTTGTCTTCTGTTGATAGTGCTTCATTTGTCTGATTTTGAAGTCTGTCTAGCTTGTGTATTAGAACTTCCATTGTTGATCCAATTTTTCTTGCATGATTTTTATCGTTCTAGGGTTGATATTTAGGTCTTTTATCCAGTTTGAGTTATTTTTTGTGTGAGGTGTGAGATAAGGGTTTTGTTTCATTTTATTGCAGATGGATGTCCAATTTCAGCAACACCATTTGTTTTTACCTGTTTACAATCTTAGGGTCTTTGTCAAATAACAGCTGTTCATAGAAGGATGATGGCATCTCTGGAGTCTCAACTCTGTTCTGTTGATCTATATGTCTCTTTTTGTACAGATACCAATTGTTTTGACAATTGTGGCAATGCAATGGTTTTTATGGTCAGGTAGTGAGACGCATTCCAGTATGTTCTTCAGTAGTGCTTTGCTTATCCAGGGTTTCTTCCCTTTCCAAACAAAGTGGATGATTTGTTTCCCCATCTCATTAAAAAATGTCACTGGAATTTGTATTGGGAGATGGAGATCACTTTGGGTAAAACAGCCATTTTCACAATGTTAAGTCTTCGTATTCAACTTTCTCCACTTATGTAAGTCTCATTACTTATGTAATCTTTAGGGTTCTCTGCATATACAATCACATCATCTGCAAATAGGGAGATTTTTACTTCTTTGCTTATGCAGCAGCCCTTTATTTCTTTGTCTCGTCTAATTGCTCTGGCCAGAACTTCTAGTACAATGCTGAGTAGGAGAGGTGACAGTGGGTATTTTTGTCTAGTTGCCCTTCTCAAAGGGAATTCTTTCAGTCTTTCTCCATTCGGGATGATGTAAGCCATTGGCCTTGCGTAAATAACCCTTATTATATTGAGGAATTTACATTATCATTCTATTTTGCTGAGAGTTTTCAGCATGAATGGGTGTTGGACTTTGTCAAATGCTTTTTCTGCATCAATTTGCAAGATTAAGTGATTCTTATCTTTTGTGTTCTTTATGTAGTTAATAGCATTAATTGTTTTTCTGATGTAGAATCAGCCTTGCATCCCAGGTATGAATCCAACTTGGTCATGATGAATTATTTTTTTTTATATGTTGTTGAATTCTATTGGCATGGATTTTGTTGAATATTTTTGCATCTAGGTTCAGGAGTAATATTGGTCTATAATTCTCTTTTTGGTTTATCTTCCCCTGGCTTTAGTGTCAAGGCTATGCTGGCTTCAAAGAATGAGTTTGGGAGAATGCCATCCCTTTCTATGCTGTGAAATAGTCTCAGTAGTAATGAAGTTAACGTCACTAAAGTTTGGGAGAATTCTGCAGTGAAACCATCTGTGCCAGGACATCCTTTGTTTGGTAGTTTTTTGATGACTTTTTCAATCTCTTCCTTTGTGATAGGTTTATTACATTGTTCTACTTCTTGTTGTGACAATTTTGGTAGGTTGATATGAATCTAGGAATTTGTCCGTTTCCTCCAGGTTTTCAAATCTGTTGCAGTCTTTCGTAGTACTCTGTTATGATACCTTTCATTTCTGTTGGATCTGTTGTGACATCTACCATCTCATTTCTTATTCAGTTAATTTGTTTCCTTTCCTGTTTTTCCAAAGTGAGTTTAACCATTGATTTGTCAATTTTATTGATCTTTTCAAAAAACAGCTTTTAGTTTTATCAATTTTTTTCAGTTGTCCTTCTATTCTCTAATTTGTTTTGTTCTGCCCTAATCTTTATGATCTGTTTTCTCCTCAGTGCTGAGGCATTCCTCTGTTGCTCTCTTTCTTCTTGTTCAAGTTGTAGGATTAATGCTTTGGTTTGGGTCCTTTCTTCATTCTGGATGTCCGCATTTATACAGATAAATTGATCTCTGAGCACTGTTTTGGCTTTATCCCACAGGTTCTGGTAGGAAGTGTTTTCATTCTCATTTGAATCCAAAAATTAGTAATCTCATTCTCTGTTTTTTTTTTTTAATTTAACATGACTGAGTGAAAATGTATATTCCTGTATAAATTTCCATGCCCACCTATATGCAGCTTCCACTGCTCTCCCTGTCCAGTGATAGCACACTATTCCTCTGTGCTCCATACATGGCTCTTCCTCCCAAAAGCCTACTTTCCCCTCCTCTCCACCCACTCCCTTCCTCCACCCAGAGGTCAGCAGGATGATATCCTATAGATGTATAGAACCATAAAGTGCAACCAGTACATGGTAACTCAGCTTTGTCAAGTCCAATCCATTCCTGTCCAAAGAGTAGAACTTTGTTATAATTTATGGCTAAGGGCAGCTCTCAGGGGAACCCCAAAACTGCTGGACCATCAGTTGATGTCTTTTAGTGGAGATCTCAGGATGCACCCATTTTTATTCATGTGTTGCAAGTGAGACTCAACCTAGTGAGCTCCATCGTGTCTATCGCTGGTGGTGGCAGGGCACTATCCAGTTCTTCCGGGCCCAAGTTGATGAAGGTACACACTCATGTGGGTCTCTCTGTCTTCCAGGTTGTCTTTACTGCATGTCATTTTGGTCCTCGGTGAGCATCCATTCCTGCTGAGTTGGGACCATTTGCTGTGCCCACGGATAGCAGCTTGGCGACTTTTAGAACCCCAGATGCCACTCACCAATGTGGGGTGCAGAGAGCTCTCTTAACAAAATGCTAGTTGTGCCATTTGGCCTCAATTTTGCCTAACAGCATGGTCCCGTGCCCCCTGCCCCAGCTACTCTATCCTTGCAATATTGGGTTAAGATGGAAGGAGTACTGAAGTTATGCTTAAATCCACTTAGTGTTCTTGTTTCTAATGTGTGCTATCACCACTTTCTCCCAAGTGGATTTCTAGCAACTATCTAATCTAAACCCTCCCCCACTCGCCCTCTCTGCCTTCCCTCCCTTGCAGTTGTCAAAGAGTCTTTTCTTCTATATACAAGTCTGTTTTTGAGATCTTATCGTAGAGGTCTCATACAGTATTTGTCCCTTTGTCGCTGACTACTTTCACTCAACATAATGTCTTCCAGTTGAAACCAGGTTAGGAATGTTTCCTGGAATCATCGTTATTCTTTATCATTCCATAGTGCTCCATTGAGTATATGTACCATAGTTTACCTATCCGTTCTTCTGTTGTTGCGCATCTGGGTTGATTCCATCTTTTTGCTATCGTGGACTGTGCTGTGATAAACATTCTGGTGCGTGTGTGCATAGGTGTGAAAGGTCTTGATTCTGTAGGATATATTCCAAGTTGGAATTACTGGGATTGCTTTCCAAAGAAGCTGGACCATTTTGCAACCCCACTTTCTCCACAGCCTCTCCAGCATTTGTTGTTTTGTGTTTTCTGGATCATGGCCAATCTTGTTGGGGTGAGATGGTATCTCATTGTCATCTTGATTTGAATTTCTTTAATAACTAAAGATCGTGAACATGTCTGCATGTGTTTTTTGGCTGCCTGGATCTCCTCTTTAGTGAAATGTCTGTCCATCTCCTTTGCCCATTGCTTAATTGAATGGTTTATCTTCCTCTTATTGGTATTTTGTAGTATCTTATAGATTATGGAGATCAGGCGTCAGTCTGACATAGAGTTGCCAAATATTTTTTCCCACTCTGTGGGTGTTCTTTTAATTCTATTAGTAAAGTCTTCGGATGAGCAAAAGTGCTGATTCTTAATAGCTCCCATTTATCTATTTTCTCTTCTGTTAATTGTGGTTGGTTTGACAGATTTTGGAGTCTGTCCTCATTGTGTATTAAAACTTCCATTGTTGTTCCTACCTTTTCTTGGATGAGCTTTGTCATTTTAGGTTTGATATTTAGGTCTTTTATCCAGTTGGAGTTGGTTTTTGTGTAAGGTGTAAGATACAGACCTTGATTCAGTTTATTGCAGATGGATAACCAATTTTGCCAGCACCATTTGTTGAAGATACATTTTTTACCCCAGTTTAATGTCTTAGGGCCTTTGTCGAATATCAACTGTTCATAGGCAGATGGTGTCATCTCTGGGGTCTCAATTCTGTTCCATTGATCCATCTGTCTGTTCTTGTACCAGTACCAGGCTGTTTTCACCACTGTGGCAGTGTAGTATGTTCTAAGGTCTGGTAATGAGAGGCCTCCCAGTGTGTTCTTCTTCTTTAGTAGTACCTTACTTATCCAGGGCTTCTTCGCTTTCGTAACAAATTTGGTGATTGTTTTCTCCATCTCATTAAAAAATGTTGCTGGAACTTGTATTGGGATTGCATTATATAAATAAATTGCTTTGGGTAAAATAGACATTTTCACAATGTTAAGTCTTCCTATCCGTGAGCAGGGTAGGTTTTTCCATTTAGCTAAGTCTCTCTTAGTTTCTTGTAGTAAGGGCTTTCAGTTCTCTTTGTAAAGGTCTGTTGTTTCCCTGGTTAATTAATTCCTAGGTACCTTATCTTCTTAGGGGCTATCGTAAACGGTATTGATTTGATAATTTCTTTCTTAACAGTCTCCTTGTTGGTATAAAGGAATCCTACTGACTTACTTATGTTTATCTTGTATCCTGAGACTCTGCTGAACTCTTCTATCAGTTTGAGTAGCTTACTTATAGATTCCTTGGGGTTCTCTGCATATACAATCATATCATCTGCAAATAAGGAGATTTTAACTTCCTCTTTGCCGATACAGATGCCCTTTATTTCTTTGTCGTGTCTAATTGCTCTGGCTAGAACTTCTAGCACAATGTTGAATTGGAGAGGTGAGAGTAGGCATCCTTATCTAGTTCCTGATCTCAAGGGAAAGTCTTTCAGTCTCTCTCCATTCAGGATGATGTGGGCAATTGGCTTTGTATAAATGGCCCTTATTGTGTTGAGGAATTTGCCGTCTATGCCCATTTTGCTAAGAGTTTTTAGCATGAATGGGTATTGGACTTTATCAAATGCCTTTTCTGCATCAATGGACAAAAGCAGGTGATCTTTGTCTTTTGCGTTATTTATGTGGTTAAGCACATTGATTGTTTTCCTGATGTTGAACCAGCCTTGCATCCCTGGTATGAATCCCACTTGGTCATGAGGGATTATTGTCTTGAAATGTTGTATTCTATTGCCAAGAATTTTGTTGAAGATTTCTGCATATAGATTCATGAGTGATATCGGTCTATAGTTCTCTTTCTTTGTTGGGTCTTTCCCTGGCTTACGTATTACAGTTATGCTGGCTTCATAGAATGAATTTGGGAGTACTGCATTCCTTTCTATACTGTGAAATAGTCTCAGTAGTAGTGGAGGTAACTTTTTTCTAGATGCTTGGTAGAATTCTGTGGTGAAGCCATCTGGTCCCGGACTTTTCTTGGTTGACAGTGTTTTCATGACATTTTCAACCTCTTCCTTTGTGATGGGTTTATTAAGTTGTTCTGCTTCACGTTGTGATAATTTGGGTAGGTGGTATGAATCAAGGAATTTGTCCATTTCCCCTAGGTTTTCAAATTTGTTACAGTACAGTTTTTTTTATAGTATTCTGTTATGATATTTTTTATTTCTGTTACATCTGTGGTGACAACTCCCCTCTCATTTCTAATTTGGGTTATTTGTTTCCTTTCCTGCTTTTCTTTAGTAAGTTTAGCCAGTGATTTGTGAATTTTGTTGATCTTTTCAAAAAACCAACTTTTGGTCTTCAATTATTTTCAGTTTCTTTTTATTGTCTAATTCATTTAGCTCTGCTCTAATCTTTATAATCTCGTTTCTTCTGGTGACTGAGGGGTTCCTCTGTTGTTCTCTTTCTACTTGTTCAAGCTGTAGAGTTAGTTCCTTGATTTGGTTTCTTTCTTCCTTCCAGATGTGTGCATTTATGGAGATAAACAGACCTCTGAGCACTGCTTTGGCTGTATCCCCTAGGTTCTGGTAGGAAGTGTTTTCGTTCTCATTGGAATCCATGAATTTCTTTATTTCATCCTTGATTTCCTCTATAACCCATATTTTTTTGAGCAAGATGTTGTTCAGTTTCCAAGAGTTCCACTTTCTATCTATGTTTTTTCTACTATTGATTTCAACTTTGATGGCTTTATGATCTGAGAAGATGCTTTGCAGTAATTCAATGGTATGGATTTTGTTAAGCATTGCATTATGGCCTATCACATGGTCAATTCTGGAGAAAGTTCCATGTGCACTGGAGAAGAAGGTGTAGTTGTCTGCTGATGGGTGGAAAGTTCTGTATATATCAATGAGGTTTAGTTGATTAATTGTGTCAATGAGGTCTTCTGTATCTTTACTGAGCCTTTTTCTAGATGATCTGTCTAGTAATGAGAGTGGAGTGTTAAAGTCTCCCACTATTGTTGTGGAGTGATCTAACTCTCTTTTGAGCATAGTCAGTGTTTCCTCAATGTATTTAGGTGCTCTGATATTAGGGGCATAAATATTTACTATAGTTAAGTCTTGCTTGTGTACTGAAATTTTCAGCAATCAATAGTGTCCATCTTTGTCCACGATGGTGGATTTGACATTAAAATTGATTTTGTCTGAGATTAGAATTGCCACCCCTGCTCTTCTTTGTTCATTGTTAGCTTGATATATATTCTTCCAACCTTTAATTTTCAGTTTGTTCCTTTCTTTAGGTCTCAAGTGAGTTTCTTGTAGACAAAATATGGATGGGTCATGTCTTTTGATTGAAGATGTCACTCGATGTCTCTTTACTGCAGCATTCAGTCCATTCACATTCAATGTAATTATTGATAGGTATGTGTTCACTGCTACCATTGTGATGTGTTTATTTTTATGTTGATGTTTTCCCTGTTGTTCTTATTAGTGTTGTGGGATGTTCTTTTTTGTGAGTTGATTTTTCACCTTTTTCAGAGCTGGTTTTGTGGTTCTTGAGACTCCTGTGTTACATTTCTTGAAATGATATGATTCATCTTTGTTGTGTTTTACAGCTGCCCCTATGATCCCCCTTAATAAACTACATATAAACCCAATTTTAATTACTAGCAGTCTTGTCATCTTCCTCTCCATCTGGAAGGACTATAACAACTGTAGTACATCCCTCTTTTTAATATGATGACACCATAGTTTTCATGATGATCACTGGATTGCTTCTTTCCTTATCAAAGCTGTGATTGGCTTTGGAGCCTTCCCTAACTGAGTAGACTTTTGAGTAGTAAAGTCCTTCTAAAATATACAGTTAGTGGTTTTGTTGTTCTAAGCCAGAGCCTAGAACTTCTTTCAATATTTCTTGTAGTTTTGGTTTGGTTTTTACAAATTCGCTGAGTTTCTGTTTATCTGCAGACGTCTTAATTTCATTTTCATATTTGAAAGATAGTTATGCAGGATATAAAATTCTTGGCTGGAAGTTCTTCTTCAAGGCTTTGAATGTGTCATGCCACTGTCTCTGTGCCAGCATGGTTTCTGCTGAGAAATGTGACAAAAGCCTACAGGGTTTCCCTCTGAATGTTAGCTTTGCTTTGAGTCTTGCTGCCTTTAAGAGTTGCTGCTTATGTTTCATTTTGTTAAGCTTGATTATAATATGTCTTGGAGTCTTTCTTTTGAGATCTATATTGGGTGGCATATGATATACATATGAGATGTCTATATTCTCTTCCTTCATGATTCTGGGAAGTTTTCTTTCAGCAGCTCAGCAATGATACTCTCTGCATTCTCAGATGTGTCACCCTGTTCAGGGACTCCAATTAATCGAAGGTTGTTCCGCTTCAAAGAGTCCCACATGCTTCTTAATGTTTCTTCATATTTCTTGTTTCTTTTTTCCACTTTCTGCTCATAGATGCTGGCATCAGTAGCTCTGTCTTCCAAGTCAGAAATTCTTTTTTTCTATTTGTTCCCTTCTGTTTTCTTGGCTTTGCATGGAAGTTTCTATGTCTTTGATTTTGTTCTTGATCTGTTGGATTTCACAGTACTGATGTTCCATCAGATTGACCAGCTTGCTTAATTTTTCATTTTGTTCTGCTGCATTTTGTATAAGGTCTAGAAGGGCTCTGTATATAATCATTTTGTATTCACTTTCTGATGCTTTCATAAAAGTTTCTTCATCTGGAAAACTCCTTGGTTGCTTTGTTTGGGAGCCTTCTGAAGCCATGGGTGATTTCTTGTGTGCCATAAGTGTCTGTTGCTTTTTGGGACCCATGTGAGTATGTAGAGGCTGGAAGATGTACTGTGAGGATGGAATGCAAACGTTTCTCCAGGCTGTCTTAAGATGTAAAGCAAAGGGTATCTGATCAGTTCACAAGTCAGTTAGGTTTTCAGTTGTAGAGGTCCCTCTTCTCAACTGACGAAGTAAGTGCCACTATATCCAACCCCAGATGATAACACACTAGTTCAGAATACAGCAATGCTACTGCCCTGTTGGCTTCTCCTGACAGGGCCTAGCCTTAGGCAAAACTGCATCAAGTACTGCTTTTGTGATAGAAAAGCACTCTCTTGTGGGCAGGCTCTGGCTCCCAAGCTAAGAATTAGGTCCAGCTGCGGCCACCGTATCCAAGATGGTGTCCTACCCACAGGCAGCAGACAGAGGGGCTAAAGGTGCCGAGAGGTAGTGATTCCTCTGCTTCTGTTGCAGGGAACCCAATGTAGGCAGCACTGTGCAAAATCACTACTTTTCTGTCGGAGAAGTGCTATCCTGTTTGCAGGTGCTGGCTCCCAGGCTAAGAACGAGGTCCCACTAAAATCTCGGTACCAACATGGCATCCCGCATACTGACTGCAAAGCTGAGACAGCTACAAAACGAAAGGCTCAAAATGGCTACATTAACAGAGTCTGGAGCCTGGCTCTCAGAATATGGGAATTTTGCCTGCCTATACCCCCAGCAGCGCGTCTGAGTCCTGCCGCCAGGCAAGACCCAGCTCCGCCTGCCAGCCGAGACAAAGGAAAAAAAAAGTCAAACTGTTACATTTACCTTCCGTCCCTGAGAGCCGGGGCTAGCCAGGAGTGGGAGTCAGGGAAAGAGAGGAGGTTTTTCGCTGAGTGGTATGAAGTCCCAATTAACAGCTCTGTGCCGTGGCCTGAGGCTGATTAGGTGATCAGAAGGCTCTGTTTGATTGTCAATTCAGGTCTTGGTTTCCAGAGGGATATAAGGAGACATGTGCTTAGTCCGCCATCTTGGCTCCCTCTAATCTTATTCTTGATTTCTTCCATAACCTATGGCATTTGGGGCAAGATGTTGTTCAGTTTCTATAAATTTCAATTTCCATCTATGTTTTTTTCTGGTATTGATTTTAACTTCTATGGCTTTACGGTCTGAGAGGATGCTTTGCAATAATTCAGTGGTTTGGATTTTTTTTGAAATTTTCTTTACTTCCTACAATATGGTCAATTCTGGAAAATTTTCCATGTGCACTGGAGAAGAAAGTGTAGTTATCTCTTGATGGAAAAAGGTTCTGTATATGTTGATGAGATCTAATTGGTTGCTTACACAATCAGGTCTTCTGTGTCTTTACCGAGGTTTTTTCTAGAAGATCTGTCCAATACTGAAAGTGGAACGTTGAAGTCTCCCACTATTGTGGCGTAATCTACCTCATTTTTCAATGTAGTCGCTGTTTGTTCAAAGTATTTAGATGCTCTAGTGTTGGGTGCATAAATAGTTAATATGTTAAATCCTGTTTCTGTACTGAACCTTTAAGCAAAAAGTAGTTAACATCATTGACCACGATGATGGATTTTACATTAAAACCTATTTTATTTGAGATTAGTGTTGCCACACTTGCTCTTCTATGTATATTCTTAGCTTCGTATGTATTATTCCATCCTTTAATTTTCAGTTTGTTCCTTTCTTTAAGTCTAAGATGAGTTTCTTAAGCAACGTATAGACAGTTCATGTCTTCTGATCTGAGATATCACTTGTTGTCTCTTTATTGGAGCATTCAGTCTGTTTACATTCAGTGTAATTATTGGTCTTTATGTGTTTAGTGCTGTCGTCTTGAAGTATTTATTTAGGTGTTGGTGTCTTCTGTGTTGCCCTTAGTATTCTGTACTGGGTCATTCTTCTTTATGGGTTGATTTTTCATAATTTTCAGTTGTTGGTTTTGTGTTTTTTGAGACTCCTGTGTCGCGTTTCTTGTTTTGATATGCTGCATCTTTATTATGCTTTGCAGCTACCACTCTGATCCCCCTTAATAATCTAAGTTTAAACCCAATTTTAACTTCTACATATCTTATTAACTTCCTCTCCATCTGAAAGGACTATAACACTGAGGTAATTCCCTCTTTTTAATGTGATGGTATCATTGTTTTCATGGTATGATCACTGGATCCCTTCTTTTAATATTATAGCTTTGATTGAGTTATGTGCCTTCCCTAACTGAGTAGTTTTCTGGATGTTGTGTCCTGCATTGCCTCCTTAAATATAAACTTAATGGTTTTATTTTTCTAAGCAAAAGAGTTTCTGTCACTATTTCTTGTAGCTGTGGTTTGGTTTTTACAAAGTCTCTAAGTTTCTGTTTACATGCAAATTTCATTTTCATACCTGAAAGACAGTTTTGCAGGATATATAATTCTTGACTGGAAGTTTTTTTCCTTCAGGCTTTTAAGTGTCATCCCACTGCTTCTGTGACGACATCGTTTCTGCCAAGAAGTCAGATGAATGCCTAAACGGCTTCCCTCTGAATGTTAGCTTGCACTGAGTCTAACTGCCTTTAAGAGTTTCTGCTTATGTTTCACTGTGTTAAGCATGATTATAATATGTCTTGGTGTGTTTCTCTTAGGGTCTCCTTTTGGTGGCATTCAATATACATTTTGGATATCTACGTCCTCTTGTTTCATAATTTCAGGTAAGTTTTCTGTCAGCAACTCAACTGCAGTACTCTGTGTTTTCAGGTGACCCTCCCTGTTCAGGAACTCCAATTAATCATAGCTTGTTCCTCTTTATAGAGTCCCACATATTTCTTACTATTTCTTCATTTTCTTGTTCCTTTTCTCTGATTTCCCTTCATAAATGCTGGTGTCATTAGCTCTGTCTTCAATGTCAGTAAGTCTAATTTCCAGTTGTTCAGTTCTTCTCTTTTGGCTTTGAATTGAATTGTCTAATTCTGTAATTTTGTTATTAATCTGTCTGATTGCAGAATGTTCATATTCCATCAGTTTGAACAGCTTGGCTAATTTTTCATCTAGCTCTGCTTAATTTTGTATAATGTCTAGGAAGGCTGTCTATATAATTCTTTTATACCCGACCACTTATAGTTTCAGAAAGTCTTCATCTAGGAATTTCTTTGATTCTTTATTTTTAGAGTTTTTGAAGCCATGGGTGGATTTTTCTGTAAATGTTTGACTAGGGATTTTTGCTTTCTGGACGTCTAACAGATGTTTAACATCTCTAACATTGTCTTGACAGAAGCTGAAGCACAGTACTGAGAAGGAAGTTGATCACCAGCCACCTCTATGTACTCTAGCGACTGGGCCCAGTGGAATCTCTGAGGTAGCAGTTTCCAACTCCTGGCTAGCAAAGACACTACCCTACTTGTGGAGTCACTGGGGGCTATCATCTGACCCAATGCTGTGGGTCAGTAAAAGCTGGAAGAAATGCTCTTGGGTGCTCTGTTGTTATTTCTCTAGGCAGTCTTATTTTAAAAAGGTAGAAGCTATCTGACCACTGCCAAAATCAGTCAGGCTGTCAGATGTGGCAAGCCTCTCTTTCTGGCTTACAATGGAGGCATCTCTTCAGCTGTCCACAGGTGCTGTGATAAAGTTCAAAGTAGGGACAGGCTACTGGCCTGCTGTCCTCTCCTTCTGGGCACCCCCCATATGGCTATGCTGTGCTAAAGATAGTTATTCTGCTGGAAGAGTGCTCCCTGAGGTGGGACTGACTCCCAGCTTGGGTATTAGCTTCTGCTGAGGCCTCTGGTTGGGAAATTCCACCTCCCAGTTAAACAAGTTGGTGTACTGGTCAAGCTGTCCCATCCCTGCAAAACAGCAGTATCTATAGAAGAAATTTGAAAAGAGAGGGTGGAGGAGCTGCGGTGCTCTGAGTCTGGAGCTGGGCTCTCAAAATGTGGCTATTCCACCACTGATTCCTTTAAGCACAGCAGCTCAACATAGCTGCTGGTTAAACCCATACCCCACCTGCCAGCCAACAAAATAAAAAAAACTTAAAAACTCCAGTTACCTTCATTCCACAGGAGCCAACCAATTCAGTTAGAGAGAGGCTCAGCTAAAGACAAGAAGTTTCCTATTTAGTGGTATGTAGTCTAAACTGACAGCTGTGTTCTGTGTCCTAGGGCTTATTTCGTGTCCAGAAAGCTCCATTTAATTACCAGTCCACACTTTAGTTTTCAGAAACAATTAAGGAGATGTGTGTCTAGTCGGCTATCTTGACTTCACCCCCTCAGATTAAGATTTTTTATGAAGCGATTTTTATTGTATCATTAAGATTTTATGTATTAAGCTCAATGCCTAACATTATGATAGCTGAATTAGTGCCACTTATTTGATTAATTCTCCATTCTGGACAATTAAGTTGCTTCCAGTTTATCACTTTTATTAATTACCCACTTGAACATGCTCACAGTTTTTTTGGTTGTATATCTGGTTTCGGTTTCATGAATTTCTGCATTTAGAAGTTGAAATGCTGTCACTTTTAAAGTACTTTTAATCATTATCATTAAATTGCATCTCAGAAAGTTTAATTTTTTTTAACTCCACATATATTGTTTTTGAGAGTACCTCTTGTCATGCAAACTCATAGAAACAGTGTATTTGCAGGGAAATGTAGGTAATTTTGACAGTGAAAAACAGCAACATCTTATGGTTCTTTCTTTCCTTTGAATAATGATACAAATAGAAATTCTTATAAAACTATTTATCAGCTTATCTTCTCTTTTATAAAATGTATAATGCCTTTGTCGATCTGTATATAAGAGAGAGGATGCTATTTACTTATCATTTTGTGTAACTATTTATGAATTTGTACTATTAATCTCTTATTTTTCTAATTTGTGTATTTCTCATTATTTAACTTTTAATTTAATTTTATGGCTTTATAAAAGTAATTAAAAACATGTTTTATGATTAATTAATTTTCCTTCTTTAGGTAAGGTTTGAGTTAAATATATAATCAATCTTTTTTTAACTATATTTTTATATTTGGCTGAAATTACCAGGACAATATTTAAGATTTGTTATAGAAGTTCACATTTTTGTGTTCCTTACTTTATTTCAATGACTTCAGTACGTAACTGTGCATTTTGAATTTGACAGATGAATTACATGTTTTGGCATGTTAGACATATATTCTCCCATTATTAATAACATTATAAGTTAAGAGTTTTGTTGTTATTAGAAGATTACATGTGATTTTAATATGAGACACATCAATAGCGCAGGCTCAAACTGTCTGAATTCTTTTCTCATCTCTAGCACTGAGATAATTATGTAATACAATGAGAAAGTAGTTGTTCCATGAAAATTCAGATACTAAGGTTAGTAACCATTTGGCATATAGATGTGATACAGAATAGCCTTTCCCGGTAATAAGCCCTATTTACATTTTATGCTTAAAAGATACTAGTTGAAAAGATACAGTTGTAAAAAAGATACTAGTTGTAAAACATAGAGTTGTAAAAAAGATACTAGTTGTAAAAAAATACAGTTGTAAAACTGGTATTACATTCAGCTTGTATTTTACTTAGATTATTTCATCTTATCAACAGATGGGAATAATTTAGAAAATTACCCAGATTTCTTTCTGTGTTTGTTATGGGAGTTATAATAGCACTATAAAATAAATGTAGAAGATCTGCTCATATCTTAAAATAGTTTATTTAATATAGGAATTATTCTTAGCAAAGTTTAACATGACAATAATGTCAATGTTAATATCAACACTTCAATAATATTAATCATAATAATATTTCATTTAATACCACTATTATAAAAATATATATGAAGCTATCTGTATACCTAAAATCAGGTCAATTTGGACAAATTTTAAAGTTTTAATATTTCTTAATTCTTATCAGAAAATTTATTATGTGTCAGCATGTGCTAGACCCTAAAGAATAGAGTTTTACTATATTTGGCATACTGAAAATGAAAGATCAAGAAAGGATACCTGAGCTGCCTCTGCCTTTAAGAGTGCAGTCTTATGAATAAGGAAATCGAGGGCTGGTTCCAGAGAGGGACTGTGCAAATTTAGAAAAAGGCTTAAACTTTAAACAACAAAGATCTGTATATATATTACCTTTTGTTTAGCAAAGTATGATAGGATTGCTTCATCAAAACCATTCAGTAATATCCTCCGTATGTATTTAGTCAGCTTTGCTTTCAGAAATCATGGAATTTGAAATATTGTAAGGGTAAAGGGAATGAGTGAGAAAACACAGAGACTGTATAGTAGTCAGCTGCATAATAAAGACATGAGAATAGAAAATTGATCACAATTCCTTGGTTATTCTCACATATGTAATTTTTATAAATCTTTGCTCCCAACAAGTTCTAGGTTCTTTTTTATTTTCCAGTTAAATGTTGTCCACATTTTGTGATCAGAGAACTATTACTGTGCTTATATTTGAAATTTAACTTTGTGGTGTTTTATATATCATTTGGAAAAAGGTGGAAGAGGAAAAAGAAGAAGAAACAATTCCCTAATGGAAAATTCTTTTCCTTTGTTGTTTCAAGCTCTTGTCATCCATGTACTCATTATATTATCATTTAGTTATTCAATTTTGATGTTTTATTCTGTTTAATAGATATTCATTTGGGTTTTAATTAAAAATTAGTGTTTCTCAAGTGATTATTGACCATTTGTTTGCTTTCTATTGTGAAGTAGGCATTTGTATTATATTGACTGTGTGTTTTTTATCGAATGCAAGAGTTCTCTAATTTGATGCAAGTCATTATTGGATAAATTTCTCCAAAATATTTTCTATTTTTATGTTACTTAACAAAGCCTGTGATTACCAAAATAATTATAGCTAACATGTAGAAAGCAATCTAAACCAAATAGGTGGTTTGTCCATATGTGCAGTCTTTTCCCTCTCTCGATAGAGTTTTTGGATGAGCATAAGTCTTTGATTCTTAGTAGTATGACACTGTTTTTTTTTTCCTTGTTTTCTTTTTCAAAAAATCTTTCAAAAGCATTAGTTAGTCTACTATACAAAGAATACATAAAACCACTCAATTAAGATTATATTATCTAAACTCTGGTGGCTTAGTGGTTAAGCGATATGTCTGCTAATCAAAAGGTCAGCAATTCAAATCTGCCAGGAGCCACTTCAGAACTGTGTGAGACAATTGTACTCTGTCTTAGAGGATCATTAAAAGTCAGAATCAACTCTGCAGTCATAGGTTTTTTTGGTTTGACCTTGAGGTAATCAGTTGATTACTATATAAAAGCGATGACTGTTGTCTACCAAGGAGATTTGTCAGTTTTGTCATCCTGCTGGGCTTATAAGGGCCAACGCCACACATGTTGAGAAAGGTTTCACCACCAACTAGAAGATCTTGAAGTGGAGTGCATCCATTGGACCCAACTCATCCCCTGAACCCAGGGTACCTGCTCTGAGAATCTCCTAAACACAAGTAAAAAGAGCTGTAACTCTGAAGATGGTGAGAAACAGACAGTACAGCAGAGCCCAGCGACACAGAGAAACAGCAGTAGCATTATGAATAGCATGAATCAGGAGAAAAGTACATGGTGGCTGTTCTTTTGAATTCAGTTTTTAATTAAAAATTATGTAAGAGAATTTTTATTAAAAACCTCAACGTAGTTTGACAAAAGTTAGTTTCTTATGAATTTCAAGAGACATTAGAATAATATAAGAAGAATTAGGAAGAGATAGTGATTTTTCAGATTTTCAGAGGTATGGGAACCTTTAAAACAAAATTTGTGAATTAGGTAAGAAGCAGATAATCTGGAAACCATTTGAGTTCACTCAGTCAATAATAGGACAGTCAATAATAGCCTTAGAGGTACTCTAAGATAGTGAAATGAATGAATTGGATGGCAAAAAGAGTTTTCTTCTCCTCACTGCCCACAGTTTTGGTTTTTCCTCAAAGAGAGGTATTTATATACGTGCATTACCACAGCTCCTGAATAAAGCAGTCTTTCAGTAATTTTCATTTTCTAAATTTACATTTGCCAGTTGTGATTCCAAATAAAATGTAGATAAAAACATTAAACATTAATTTAAAACACTAAATGTAGCTACCTACTGCTCTGGCAGTGGATAAGATTCCCTCAAAGGCATTTAATATGTTCACTATGAGTGATTTCTGTGCTATTGAATTATACTGCACAATCACAGAATAGTGTACAACAAAGAGTAAAGGTCAGATATTTTAAGCTGCCATGAGCGACCTTTTCACTCCCAACTCTGTAGTAACATCTATATCAGCAGGGTAAGATGCATTACTTAAGCCATTTAATTCCCTCCGGGAGCCTTTTTTCACATTAAAAGGACTCCTGTATGTAACTGAGTCTATTGAAAACATTAATAGAAAAGTAAAGTCCCTTTTGTCTTCCTGAAAGCTTCTGTGACAATAGAAAAACCTGAGCAGGAGGCTGTCGGATTCCACGCTAAACATCACCGCTGAGGATTTAGGCTCTCTCTTTGATCCTAGCAGTCCAGAAAGAGCTTCTGCTTCCTACTCAGGAAGACTGTGGGTCTTCCTTTGAGTCATAACATGCTGAACTGGCTGTTAAGCTTCTTTTGTTAGATAACTTTCAGCAATAGAATGAAACTTCTTTTTTAGTTCAAATTCCCAAAGTCATGTGAAAGAAAAATAGTATCTTGCAATATTGGTTGGAATAAGTGTTTTTTGCATAATGAATAGTCAATACCTGCTATTTGATTTAAAAAACTCACCCATATTATTTTATTTCATTGAAGAATCAGTGGATTAATAAACTGAAGAAATAAATGGGAGAAACTAAATTTCTCTTCAGCTTAGCAAATAGTGTTAAACACTTGCTGTGCAACTGGCCCAGTCCTGCATAAGTCACTGTAGACATGTAGGAGAGCCAGGAGAGATGCCACTTTATCACAGTCCTTTACAGCAGAAGCTGTATGCATATCGTCTCTAATGCCCAAACAAAAGTGAAGTTAGTATAGTTACTAAGTCAGTTCCAACACATGGAGGCCCATGTATTGCACAGTAGAAATATTCAGTGTAGAGTTTTCAAAGTCTTTCCTCTGAGGCACCTCTGGGTAGGTTCAAACTGACAACCTTTCAATTAGTAGTTAGTCACTTAATACATTACACTGCCACAGACTCCTTAATGCCCAGCCCTTATGAATATGCTGTAAGCTTATAACAGTTCTTCGTCTATGTTTTTGCTTCAGCAAAGCTGATCAAAGACCTTTGTGTTTCCAGATCCAAAGAAAACAACTTGTTCTCAGTTTAATGTATCTTTCAGTAGGATTTCATGATTGGAAATTTAGTTCTGGAATCACCAACATCCTGTACTTTAGTAGTTCCTCCTTCTCAGTGTCTTTTTGGACTCCTCCAAATGTCTTCCTGGTCCCTACTATCAGAATTTAGGCCTAGTCCGCTTCCCCATCTCCATTTGCACTCTTCCCCTCGGTGAGCTCGTATATGTCCATGATTTATTAGTGGATTTAAGTCTTGGATTTAAGTCTCCATCGCAGATGTCACCTCTCTATTTGAGAAATACGAAGGAAACAGGAGATATGTCTGAGAATGTTAAATCAGGAAATAAAGTTTGAGTTGTACAAGTAGTTGCTAGGCATACTTGAAGCAGAAAGAGTCAACGGAGTTTATCCCAGAGAAGTAATATGTGAATTTAGGGAAAATGAGGCTATATGTTTATGCTTTTAATAGTAAACTTTTCTGTTCCTAGCAATTCTCAAAGTGCCACTCATGGACCACCTCGTTAGTTGGCCTGCTAGATCATTTGTCTCTAAGCCAAATTTCTCAAATCTGAACTGACAATGGTGGTTACTATGCGTGATTGAGTTTAAGAACTTAAGTTTCAGGCCTATTAATTTACATACAAATGTGGCTTTGGCATCACTCCACAGGATTTTGGGTGGCATACGAGGTCTGACAAGTCTGTGAACTTAATTGTTCTAAGTGCTACATACCTCATTGCTGAGTATATCACTGTGGTCCCCTTCTAAGTACTCGTTTTGGGAAGCTATGCGTCAACACCAGTGCCTAGTCCACACTTCAGAGCAATTTTAGAACTCTTTCTGGAATGGCCATTGCTCACCATGGCATGGTGGCAAGTTCACAAGCTTAATTGTAAGGTTGTCTTCGAGGGAGTTTTCAGCCAGTAAACAAACGACTGTATTGGAACACCCTCCCTACTCACCTGATCTGGCCCCTGGTGATTTTTTTCTTTACCATTAGATAAAGGAAATATTGGAAGGAAGACATTTTGATGACATTCATGGCATCAAGGTAATTATGATGACTGCTCTGATGGCCATTCCAGAAAGAGTTCCAAAATTGCTTTGAAGAGTGGACTAAGTGCTGATGTCAATACGTAGCTCCCCAAGGGGAGTACTTGAAAGGTGACTCTAGTGATATTCATCGGTGAGGTATGTAGTTCATTTTGTTTTGTTTTAGTATCCAGTCTTTAATTTCAATGCTGAGGAATTTAATACTACGTATTTTTTGGTACTTTTATTATATTTAATTATGGCTAGAGATTGTTGTCTGAGGCATTTCTAAAATTTTATTTTTACAAGTTTTGGGTTTTTTGTTTGTTTTAAACAGTCTGAATTTTTGAAAGTGATGTTTATTTTGGCATTCGTGTTATACTTACTAAGTTTTGAGCATTTCCAGTCTTTTACAACTTCCTGTAGTTTTTCTGTATTCAAGATATAAACATCTGAGAAGACTGTTTTCCAGTCATCTAGTGCTGCTATACTACAAATGGATGACTTTAAATAAAGAGGAATTTATTTTTTCACAGTTTCGTAGGTTAGAAGTCCAAATTTAGGGCATCAGCATCTAGGGAAGGCTTGCTTTCTCTGTTAGCTCTGGAGGAAGTTCCTTGTCATCAATCTTTCCCCAGACTGCTAGGTTCTTTGTGCAGGAACCCCAGGTCCAAAGGATGTGCTTTGCTGCTGTCACTTCCATCTTGGTAGTATGATGCTTGGTTTCCTTTCCATTTATATTTTGTAAGATAAAAGGTGATACAGGCCCCACTCCAGGGAAGCTCCCTTTACATAGGACTAGGGATGACTTGAGCAAGGGTGGTAGTTCCCACTCTAATTCTCTAATCTTGCTTCATTGACTACAAGAACAGATTAAGATTTACAAGACACTCTGCTTATTATATTTTCCTGTTTCTTTGCACACTTGATAACTTTAATTGTATAATAGACATTGTGATTCTTTTGTGTGTGTGATTAAGTGAAAAGATACAATGCAAATTAATTTTGCATGCTGGCCTATCTACATCTCCTTCTGCTCTCCTTGCCCAGCGACAGCACACTCCTTTTCATCCTATACTTGTCGTATCCTCTTAAAAATTTCCTGTCCCCTCCTCTCCACCCGCTTCTCTCCCAGCTAGAAAAAGGCCTGTGTGACAGCATCTTATATATAGAGAGAGTCATAAAGTACACACACCATATGGTAACACTGTGTCTCTGAGTTCAGTCTAGTTTTGTCTGAAGACTTGATTTCAGTAGTGTTTTCTGAACAGGGGAAGCAGCAGGTCTACGGGCCATGCTTCCAGGGGATCCCCCAGGCCATCAGACTATCAATTATGGTCTTTTAAGAGAGTTCTTCAGCTACATCCCTCTTTTTCTCATATTGCCACACATTGTGTGCCTCATCACAGCTGTCTTTGGTGGTGGCTGGGCACCATCTGGTTCTTCTGGTCACATGTTGATACGGTCTGCCATTCACATGGGTCCTTCTGTCTCAGTAACTCTTTTTACCTTATGCCTTTGTTGTTCTCAGTGATCATCTGTTCCAGGTGAGTTGCCATTGTGAATTTTATCTTTTTGAGTGTTAGATCTTTTTTCCATGTGTCCCTATGCATCTTTTTAGCTTTGTTCCAGGATGCATTTAAGTTACTTGAAAACAGATGGTTACTTCAAGTCTTGATTTGAAGATTTGTTTGATGGGACGGAAGCAGTATTTAGTGTAATACAAATTGTTTCCCATAAGTTAAGTAAAACGCCTCTTTGTACTCCATCCAATGCTTGTAAAAACTAGTCCTTGCAACATGTAACATGGGACATTCTTTCCTCTAATCCATGATTGGTCTTTTTCTGGCCTCGTACAATCTTTTCACATGTTTGCACTAATAAGTACTCAACTTGCAGCCAAGGGGACTCCCTGAAGACATCTGAAGTTCTGTCTCTGTAAAACCCTTCTTTGTACTCTCTCGTGTAAAACTTGTCTTGGTCATCCCAGATTAATAACTCCTTATTGTCATCAGAGGAAGTCTGCTGGATCATATTGACCCCTCTGCCTGTACCATAACCTGGAAAGTCTCTCAAGTTATTAAGCATGGACAATCATAGGGTTTATCTTCCTTCTCACCAATCACTACCCTTCATTGTCTGCAGTCTATTGTTTTTAAAAATGCTGTTTTACATATATGCTCTTGTTTTGGTTATTTGTATGAGAATGGAAAAGCTGCTTTTCGTTACTCCATCTTGGATCAGTGCCCTTCTAACTGGTTTCTTTAGCTCTTCAACAGTTTATTCTAAACAAACATAGATGAGTCACATTTCTGAACACAGTCTTAACACATCACAAACAAACTTCAAACCATTCAAAGACTCCTATTTTGTTCAAAATATAATTTTTAATTAATTTTTTATCAATTACAGTAAAATAATAAAATTTCTAAGATCTATCATCTTCTCTGTGATAAACCCTCAGCCCCCCACCCACCCATATAGCCAACATAGCCATTTTGTTCTGTGGATAATTCTCTTTTTAAGTCTTTATAACAGGGGTCTCATACAAAATTTGCCCTTTTGACAGTGATTGACTTTACTGCATGATCTCTTCCAAATGAGACCATGCTATGAGATGTTTTCTAAAATCACCATTGTTTTTGATCATAGCATAGTGTTCCACTGAGTATATGTACCACAGTTTGGTTATCCATTCATCTGTTGATGGGCTATTGTAGTCAGCTAGGGCTGCTCTAACAGAAATACCACAGAGTGGATGGCTTTAACAAAGGAAGGTTTATTCTTACACAGTCCGGTAGGCTATAAGTTCATATTCAGGATTTCTGCTCCAGGGAAAGGCTTTTCCCCTTGTCAGCTCTGGACGAAAGTCCAGTATTGTATCAGTCTTTGTCCAGGGAGCGTCTTGGTACAGGAACCTCGCATTCTTCTTCCAGGATTGCTTCCTTGGTGATGCAAGGTTTCCAATTCTATGCCTGCTTCTCTGTCCTTTTATCTCTGGTAGGATGAAAGGATTAAGGGTGGGGCAAGCCATACTCCAGGGAAACTCCCTTTACAGTGGAGCAGGGAGGTACTCCTATGAAGGGATTTACAGTCACACCCTAATCCTTTAACATACAGTTTAAGAAAACCACAAAATGGAGGACAGTCACAAGATACTGGCAATCATGGCCCAGCCACATGGCTACACATATTTTTAGGAGGACACAATTCAATCCATGACGTGAGCGTTGGGCTTGATTCTATCTTTTTGCTATTATGGACTGTGCTGCAACAAACATTCATGTACATGTGTCTGTTCATATGACAACCTTTGTTTCTAGCAACTATACTTCAAACCAATGTCTGATCTCCATAATCTACAAGGTTTATAAAATATCAACGAGAAAAGGATAAATAATCCAATTAAGTGATGGGTGAAGGAGATGGACAGACGTTTCTCTAAAGAGGATATCCAGGCAGCCAAAAGACACATGTGGAATTGCTCATTATCACTAGCTATTAAAGAAATTCAAATCAAAACTATGGTGAGATACCATCTCACCCCAACAAGGTTGACCATGATCCAAAAAACACAAAACAAATGCTGGAGAGAAACTAGAACTCTCCTACACTGCTGGTGGAATTTCAAAATGGTACAACCTCTTTGGAAAACAATCTGGCACTTCCTTAAAAAGCTGGAAATAGATATAATATTTGATCCTGTAATTCCACTGCTTGGAATTTATCCTTCAAAATACAATTTTAACTTTGATTATTAATGCTTGTGAGTGTTCAAACCTCATTTTTTCTCCCAATATCTTGACATGGGATCTCTAGATACAAGCTCTATTAAACAATACTGCAGCATGGCCCTATACCTCTGTTCTTTTCATCTCCCATTTGCCTGGAAAACTCATACTCTCTTAACCTAGCTAATTCCTATTCATCTTTCAAACAGCTTAGCGATCAATCCATTAATTAACTCACAATCAAATCTGATTTTATTTTGTATCTCCTCAGCACTTGGCACAATGTTTTCTCCAAAATAGCTCTTTCACACAACCAAGAAGACAGAGAGACCCACAAGAGCGGGTGCCTACATCGACTTGGGACCGGAAGAACTGGATGGTGCCCGGCCACCACCAGTGATAGCCACGACGGAGCTCACAGAGAGGATCCTCACTGGCAACACAAGAATAAAAAGAGGTGCATCATGAGATCTCCACTAAAAGACCTCAATTGATGGTCCAGTGGTTTTGGGGTTACTCTGAGAGCATGGCCTCCTTCCCTGATGCTGCCTTCTCCCATAAATTATAACAAAGGTCCACTCTTTGGACAGGAATGGATTGGATTTGGCAAGTCAGAGTGACCATATATTGGAAGCACTTTATGGTTCTATACATCTATAGGATATCATCTTGCTGACCTCTGCCTGGAGGAAGGGGAGTGGATGGAGAGGAGGGGAAAGGAGACTGTTGGGAGGATGAGACAGGTATGGAGCAGAGAGGAATAGTGTGCTGTCACCAGACAGGGAGAGCAGTGGAAGCTGCATATAGGGGGGCATGTAAATTTACATGTGAATGTACATTTTCACTCAGTTATGTTAAATAAAAATAAAAATAAATAGCTCTTTCACAAATCAATAACTAGTTGATAAATAAATGAATGAATAAAATGAGATTTGAGAGATGTGAAAGCAAAGCACTATCATATTTTAATCATGAAATGTATAAGTTAAACAGAGGGAACAAACGTAAGTTGTCGATGTCTAAGGGCCACATTGAATTCCAGTCTTGTACCATTCTTCATTTCTATTTCAGGAAGAAAACGATTAGCCCTGCATCTACCTCTTTTAATTAGCAGATCAATTTTCATGTTTTTATGTTGATGCCTTTTAGAATGATGAAAACAAAGCTGACTAACAAAGCTGACAACTAAACGGACCATGGGATTTGATTGGCAGTATTTAATCTGAAGGACAGGTAATTGCATTAGTTTCATTACTAGAGTTTTAATCAAAAAATAAAAAATTGCGAAGTACAATGCTGTGTTCTGGAGTCAGCCTGCCTAGGCTCCAGTCCCCAGTCCCTAGTTAGCACTTCTGTGATACTGAACATCACCTACATATCAATCTGGCTTCATCATCCCTCACCAAACCCACTTTTTCCTCTGTTTCCAATTATTCAAATTGCAATTTGATCTGTGTATGATATTGTAGAATTTATATGAATAAAATAATACTTGCAAATTACCTAAGCAAGTGGTGGAATATTGCAAGCAAGCAAGCAATAAATACTAACTGCTATTGAGTAGTGCAAATGGTTAATACTCTTGTCTACTAACATAAAGATTGATCATTCAAGTTCACCCAGAGGTGCCTCAGAAGAAAGGCCTGATGATAATCTACTTTCAGAAAAATCAGCCACTGAAAACTTTATGTAACACAGTTGTACTCTAACATACATGAGGTTGTCATGAGGCAAAGTAGACTTGACTGCAACTCGTTTGTTTTTCAGGTCAACTCTGTGTGATGCCAAGATAGCAGCAATTTGTGTTCAACATGACACAGGTTTACCCTCAGACCACTAAGAGATTTAAATTAGAAGTTTCAACTCAAATATTTAGAAGAAGTTTTTATTTGTGTACGTGTCTGTGTGTGTTTTAACTGAGAGTTTACAATTTGGGTAAGTTTCTCATGCAGAAATTTATATCTATTTTGTTATAGGACCCTATGTGCTCTCCTCACACTGTGACAAGATAATTCTTCATTCCATCACATATATCCCATGTCTGTTTAACTAACTCCTGTCCCCCTCTGTCTTCTGCTTTCCAGACAGGAGCTGCCCAGTTAGTCTCCTATAATCTACCTAGGGCAAGTAGCACACCTTTTTCCAGCATCATGTTATGTCTTATAGTTCAGTCCAATCTCTCAAGAGTCAGTTTTGGGAAAGATTTCAGTTCTAGGCTTACAGGAAGTCAGTGGCCATCGCTTCTATGGGCCGTCCAGTCTGTTGGACCATGAAGTTTTGCCTTTCATTTAGAGTCTGCATTCTTTACCACACATTTCTCCAGTTCAGTCAGGGATGGAGCTCCTCATAAGGGCAATCACTGGTGGTAATTGGCACCATTTAGTTCTTCCAGACTTATGTTGATGTAATCTCTGATTTATGTCACCCTTTCTGTCTCTTGGGCTCACATTTTCCTTATGTCTTTTATACTTTTCATTCTCCCTTGCTCCAGGTGGATTGGGAACATTCGATGCCTCTTACATAGCCACTTGTAGGCTTTTAAGACCCCAGACGTAGGATGTAGAACATTTATTAATAAACATTTTTATGCCAGTTGACCTAGATGTCACCTGAAACCATGATTCCCAGACCCCTGCCCCTGCTAGTCTGTCCTTCAAAGTGTTTAGTTGTATCAAGGAAAATTCTTTTGGTTTAGTATAGTTCTGCAGGCTTCTCTTCTAATATGTGTTAATCCCTCCCTTAACTGAAAATAAATCTTGTCTATTGTCTGATTGAAAACCCTAGTGTTGTAGTGGTTAAGAGCTATGGCTGCTAACCAAAAGGCTTGCAGTTCAAATCCACCAGGTACTCCTTAGAAACTGTATGGAGCAGTTCTGTAGTGTCCAGTAGGGTGGCTTTGAGTCAGAAATGAATGGACAGCACTCCCTCCCCACCTCCCCAATCTTCAAAACCATCAAAGACTGTTTTCTTCTGTGTTTAAATCTTTTCTTGAGTGTTTATAATAGTGGTCTCATATAACATTCATTCTTTTGCAACTGACTAATTCCATTCACTGTAATACCTACCACGTTCCTCCATGTTATGTTTTCCAAATTATCATTGTTCTGTATGATTACATAATACTCAGTTATGTGAATATACCTTAGTTCATTCATCTATTCATCTGTTGATAGGCCCATAGTGCTGTGACCAACACTGATGGCATGCATGAATTTGTGTGGCAGCTCTTATTTCTCTAGAATATATTTCAAGAAGTAGAGTAGTTGGATCATACTGTATGTCTATTTTTAGCTTTCTAAGAAAGTGCCAGTCAATTTCCAAAGTGGTTATATCATTTCACATTCCTACCAGATAGACAGATGATAGATAAATAGGTAAATAGATAGATAGGTTAAGTGTTTCAGTCTTTCCACAGCCTCTCCAACATTTACTATTTTGTGTTTTTGTGATTAATGCTAGCTTTGTTGGAGTGAGGTGTTATCTCATTGCAGTTATGATTTGCATTTCTTTAAGGCACCTTAAGGCACTGGAGCACTTCTTTAGGTGTCTGCTAACCAACTAGACGTCTTCTTTCGTGAATCTGGGCTATTTTACTTTTTGTCGTTGAAGTTTTGAAGTAGCTTGTAGACAAGCTGATCATCAGATTTGTTGTATCCAGTTCTCTCCCCAGTCTGTAGGTTGTATTTCTATTCTTTTTGTGGAGGCTTTGGATGAAAATATGTGTTTCATTTTTAGGAGTTTCCAGTTATCTAGCTTCTCTTCTGGTGCCTGTGTGTTGCTAGTAATGTTTTGCATTCTATTTTATGGTATGTATTAGGGCTCCCTGGGTTGAGCCTATTTTTCTTCCATATTCTTTATCATTTTATATTTAGGTCTTTGACACAATTCAAATTGGTTTTCATGAATGGTGAGAGATATGGGTCTTGTTTCATTCTTTCTTTCTTTTTTTTTTTTTTTTGACAGATATCCAGTTACACTGACACTATTTGTTAAAGTCTTTCTTTTCCCCAATTTAAGGACTTCAGGCCTTTGTCAAATATTAGCTTCTCATAGATAGATGGCTTTTAAATTCTGTTCATTTGTCTATGTATCTGTTGTTGTACCACTAACAGGCTGTTTTGACTGCTGTGGCAATGTAGTAAATTCTAATGTCAGATAGGTAGTGTAAGGCTTCCCACTTTGTTTTTCTTCTTCAGTAATGATTTACTTGCCTGGTGCTTCTTCTCTTTCCATATGAAGTAGGTGATTTGTTTCTCTGTCTCATTAAAACTTGCCACTGGAATCTGGACTGCCTTGTGTCTATAGATTGTTAGAGGTAAAACAGACATTTTCACGATATTGAATCTATGTGTGAGCGAGGTAGATTCCTCCAATCACGTAGGTCTCTCTTAGTTCCCGCAGTATTATCTTGTAGATTTCTTTGCATAAGTCTTAATATCTCTGGTTATTTATTCCCAAGTACAATATGTTTTCTTTCTCTTTTGATTCTGTAAACTTCTTTATTCCATCTTTGATTTTGTTTATAATCCACTTGTTCTGGAGTAAATTGCTATACAATTTCTGTGTGTGTGTTTCCTTTTGCAGTTATTAATTTCTACTTGTATGCCTTTGTGATCTGAAAAAAAATCTTTGCATTATTTCAGTGGTTTACATTTTGTTAAGGCTTTCTTTATGGTCTAATACATGGTCTATTCTGGAGAATGTTCCATGTGCATTGATTTAAAAAGAGTATACTTAGCTGTTGTGTAGAGTGTTCTATATATGTCTATAAGGTCAAATTGACTCATTTTTGCATTTATTGCTTTTATTGAGCTTTTTTCTGGATATTCTGTCCTGAACCAAAAATGGTGTGTTGATGTCTCATACTATTATTGTGGTGCTGTCTATTTCTCTTTCTAATTCTGTTAGAGTTTGTTTTATGTATTTTCAAGCCCTTTTATTCAGGGTGTAAATATTTAATATGGTTATGTCTACCTGTTATATTTACCCTTTAATCATTATATAATGATTATATATATTATATATATCATATATAATATAATATAATATTTTATATATTATATATTATATATATTATGATTATATAATGATTATATAATGATTAAAGGGTAAATAATGATTGTCCATTGTGGTGAATTTACTTTAAAGTCAATTTTATCAATAATTATTATTGATAATGATTGTCCATTGTGGTGAATTTTTACTTTAAAGTCAATTTTATTGATAATTATTATTGCCATTCCATTTTTTAATGTTGCTTGCTTGACATATATATATATATATTTTTTCATCCTCTGAGCTTTACCTTTTGTCTTATGTCTAAGGTGTTTCTCTGGTAAGCAACATATTCTTGCTTGCTTGCTTACCTGCTTGCTTGCTTTCTCTCTCTCTCCCTCCCTCTGTCTCTCCCTCTCTTCCTTCCTTCTTCCCTGCCTTCCTCCCTTCCTCCCTCCCTCCCTTCCTCCTTTCCTTTCTCCCTCCTTCCCACCCTCCCTCCTTCTCTCCTTCCCTCCCTTCCTTCCTCTCTTTCTGTCCACACTGCCATCCTCTGTATCTTTATTGGAGCATTTAATCCATTTATATACAGAATGATTATTAATATGTTTGATTTAATGCTGTTGTTTTGATGCCTTTTTTGAGTATTGTTGACAGCTGCTTTTCTCCACTTAGTTTTTGATGCTGAATCACTTTTATTTATGTCTTCTTTTTATTTTTTTCACTGCTGATAGGTTTGTATTTGCTGATGTTTCATTCTTTTTGTTTGGTTTTTATTTTGATGTGTAGGATTGTTAATTTCTGTGTAGTTTCTTTTACCCTTATTTTTCTAAATTTAAGCTAATACTTAATTCCTTTGTATCTCCTAGATTTAGGGTACATATGTAATACCTATAAGCACATTTTTTAGTCCTTTTTTGTTACAATATTGTCATCTTTTACGTATTAACATCTCTGTTTCTCTACTGGCAGTGTTTTAGCAGTAATTTATTTTTGTGAGTTCCCTGTCCGGATTGATGTTGATATCTGGTAGCTGTGTCATGAGTTCTAGTCTTGGGTTATCTGATGTGACTAATTTATTTTTTTTTAAACCAAACAACTTATTTAGCATTTCCTGTGATTCGGGTTTTTGTTTTTGTTTTTTTTCAAATTCCCTACATTTCTGTTTATATGGAAATGTCCTAATATTTCCATCATATTTGAGAGACAGTTTAGCTGGATTTATAATTCTGGACTAGTAATTTTTTTTTCTTTAAGTTTTTCTACATGTCTAATTATGCTGTCTAGCTGTCTAATTCTATAATTGTATTGTTATCTTCTGACTTTCTACAAGCTGTTGCTCGAAGGTTTCTAGTGACCCATTTAATTTATCATTATGGTCTTCTATATTTTGACTAATCTTTTTAAGAATTCTAAATATTCATTTTTTGTGTGTTCTACCTCACGTAACTTTGTTAAGTTTTCTCCATCTAGAAAAATTCCTTATTATTATTACTATCATGATTGAATGAAAATGTACATTCCCATGTAAATTGCATGCCCACCTATATGCAGCTCCTACTGCTCTTCCTGCCCGGTCACAGCACACTCTTCCTCTCCACTCCATACATGTCTTATCCTCCCAACAATCTCTTATCCCCTCCTCTCCACCCACTTCACTTCCTCCAGTAAGAGGTCAGCAGGATGACATCCTATAGATGCATAAAACCATGAAGTGCACACACAATATGGTCACTCTGTGTCACCAAGTCCAATTCATTCATGTCTGAGAGTTGACCTCCATTACAATGTATGGACAGGGGCAGCATCAGGGCCAGCGGCCAAGCTCCCAGGGGGCCTCCAAGGCCTATGGATCATCAATTGCCATCTTTCAATGGAAGTCTCAAAGTGCACCCCTTTTTACTCTTGTGTTGCCAGTGAGACTCAACTTTTTGAGCTCCATCACTGCTATCACTGGTGATGGCCAGGCACCATCTGGTTCTTTCAGTAACAAGAACATCTAGTCACCCACTCACATGGGTCTCTCTCTTCTCTGGGTTCTCTTTCTCCCATGTCGTTTTGGTCCTTGGTGATCATCCATTAGAGCTAAGTTGGGACCATTTGTTGTACTCTCAGATGGCAGGTTGGCAGCTTTTAAGACCACAGACGCCACTCACCAATGTGGGGTGCAGAAGGCTCTCTTAGCAAAACACTAGTTGTGCCTATTGGCCTCAGTTTCCCCTGAGAGCATAGTCCCTGGCCTTCCACCTCATCTACTGTGTCCTTGTAATATTGGATTAAGATGGGAGGAGTAATCATGTTATGTTGAAGTCCAGTTAATATTGATCTACATTCTAATCTGTGTTGTCGCATATTTCACCCAACCAAGTCTCTATCAACTATCTAATCTAAACCCTTCCCCCCTTGCCCTGATTTCCTCCCTATCCTTGCAGCTGTCAAAGAATCTTTTCTTCTATGCATGAGTCTTTTTTTAATTTCTTATCTTAAGAGTCTCATAGAATGTTTGTCCTTTTGTTGCTGAATACTTTCACTCAACATAATGTCCTCCAATTGAAACTGGTTATGAGATGTTTCCTAAAATCATCATTGTTCTTTATCATTGCACAGTGTTCCATTGAGTATATATACCATAGTTTACCTATCCATTCCTCTGTTGTTGGGTATCTGGGTTGATTCCATCTTTTTACTATTGTGGACTGTGCTGTGATAAACATTCATGTGCATGTATCAGTAGGTGTGAATGGCCTTGTTTCTGTAGGATGTGTTCCAAATAGTGGAATTACTGGATCAAATGGTATATCTAGATCCAGCTTTTTAAGGAAGCACTAGATAGCTTTCCAAAGAGGTTGCACCATTTTGCAATCCCACCAACAGTGTAGGAGAGTTCCAATTTCTCCCCATCCTCTCCAGCATATGCTTTTTTGCCTTTTTTGGATCACAGCCAACCTTGCTGGGGTGAGATGGTATCTCATTGTAGTTTGATTGGAATTTGTTTAATAACTAAAGATCGTGAACATGACTGCATGTGCTTTTTGGCTGCCTAGCTCTCCTCTTTAGTGAAGTGTCTGTCCGTCTCCTTTGCCCATCACTTAACTGGATGATTGATCTTTTTCTTGTTGATATTTTACAGTACCTTATAGATTGTGGATATCAGGTGTCAGTCTGACATATAGTTGCCAAATTTTTTTTTTCCATTCTGTAGGTGGTCTTTGAATTCCTAGGTACTTTATCTTCTTACGGGCTATATTCTGTCTAGTTGTTCAAACTGTAGGGTTAGTTATTTAATTTGCTTTCTTTATTCCTTCCAGATGTGTGCATCTATGGAGATAAACTGACTTCTGAGTACTGCTTTTGTTGTATCCCATAGGTTCTGGTAGGAAGTGTTTTTGTTCTCATTGGAATCTGTCAATTGCTTTATTTGCTTTATTTCTTGATTTCTTCTGTATCCCATGGCTTTTTGAGCAAGATGTTCAGTTTCCATGAGTTGCACTTTCTATGTTTTTTCTGCTATTGATTTCAACTTTTATGACTTTACTATCTGAGAAGATGCTTCACATTAATTCAATGATATGAATCTTGTTGAGAACTGCTTTATTTCCTAGCGCATAGTCTATTCTGGAGAATGTTCCATGTGCACTGGAGAAGAAGGTGTAGTTGTCCACCGATGGACAGAAAGTTCTGTATATGTCAATGAGGTCTAGTTGGTTAATTGTGGCAATAAGGACTCCTGTGTGTTTACTGAGCTTTTTTCTAGAGAATCTGTCCAATATTGAGAGTGGAGTGTTGAATTCTCCAACTATTATTGTGGAGTGATTAGTCTCTTCTTTGAGTGTAGTCAGTGTTCCTTTGATGTATTTAGGTGCTCTAATATTAGGTGTATAAATATTTAACATTGTTAAGTCCTGTTTGGGTATTGAATCTTTCAGTAATAAATAGTCACCATTCTTGTCCACGATGGTAGATTTTACATTAAAATCTATTTTATCTGATATTAGAATTGCCACCCCTGCTCTTCTTTGTACATTGTTAGCTTCATATACATTCTTCCATCCTTTAATTTTCAGTTTGTTCATATCTTTAAGTCTAAGGTGAGTTTCTTATAGGCAACATATAGATGGGTCTTGTCTTTTGATCTAAGAAGCCACTCGATGTCTCTACTGGAGCTTTCAGTCCATTCACATTCAAAGTAATTATTGATAGGTATGTGTTCAGTGCTGCCACTGTGATATGTTTATTTTTGTGTTAAAGTTTTCTCTGTTTTTCTTATTAATCTATTCTGGGATATTCTTCTTTGTGAGTTGACTTTTCATCTTTTTCAGGGTTGGTTTTGTGGTTGCTAAGACTCCTGTATTGCGTTTCTTGATATGGTATGTTGCATCTTTGTTATGCTTTATGGCTGCCCCTCTGATCCCCGTTAATAAACTGTGTATAAACCCAATTTTAACTACTGCCAGTCTTGTCAACTTCGTCTCCATCTGGAAGGACTATAACAACTGTAGTACATTCCTCTTTTTCATATCATGGCATCCCAGTTTTCATGATATGATCACTGGATCATTTCTTTCACTATTATAGCTTTGATTGAGTGTGGAGCCTTCCCTAACTAAGTAGGATTCTGGATGATGTGTCCTTCTAAAATATAAAGTAGTGGTTTTGTTCTTCTAAGTCAAGAGATTCTTTTAGCTTTTTTTGTAGCTTTGGTTTGGTTTTCACAAAGTCTCTGAGTTTGTGTTTATCTGTGAATATCTTAATTTCATTTCATATTTGAAAGAGTTTTGCAGGATATATAATTCTTGATTGGAAGTTCTCCTTCAAGGCTATCAATGTGTCATGCCACTGTCTCAGTGCCAGCATGGTTTCTGCTGAGAAATCTGACAAAAGCCTACAGGGTTTCCCTCTGAATGTTAGCTTTGCTTTGAGTCTTGCTGCCTTTAAGAGTTGCTGCTTATGTTTCATTTTGTTGGGCTTGATTATAATATGTCTTGGAGTCTTTCTTTTGAGATCTATATTGGGTGGCGTACGATACGCATCTGAGATGTCTATGTTCTCTTCCTTCATGATTTCTGAGAAGTTTTCTGTCAGCAGCTTGTCAACGATACTCTCTGTGTTCTCAGGTCTGTTGTTCAGGAACTCAAATTAATCATAGATTGTTCCTCTTAATAGAATCCCACACACTCCTTAACACTTCATGTCTCTTATTTCTTTTTTCTGATTTCTCCTCAAGGATGCTGGTGGCATTAACTCTGTCTTCCAAATGAGAACGTTTATTTTCCACTTGTTCCATTCTGTTTTCCTGGCTTTGAATTGAAGTTTCTTTGTTTGATTTTGTTCTTGATTTCAGAGTACTGGTGTTCCATCAGATCAAACAGCTTGCTTAATTTTTCATTTTTCTCTGCTGCACTTTGTATAAGATCTAGGAGGGCTCTCTATATAATCCTTTTGTATTCACCTTCTGATAGTTTCAGAAAGATTTCTCTGTCTGGGAAATTTTTTGGTTGTTTCTTTTGGGGGCCTTCTGAAGCCATGGGTGATTTCTTGGTTATGCTTTTTTCCAGAGTTTGTTTTTTGGGGGCATCATGTGAGTCAATAAAGGCTGGGGCAGATACTCTGAGGTTGGACCATAGTTGTTTCTCTAGGCCCTCTTAAAATGAAAGGTAAAAGGTATCTGAGAACTTCCAAAGTCAGTCAGGTTTTCAAGTGTACAGGTCCCTCTTTCCTGCTGGCAAAGTAAGCATCTCTATATCCCACCCCAGATGTTATAGAATAGTTCAAAATACATAACAGCTACTGCCCTACTTACCGCTGCTTCCAGGCCCCAGCCATAGTTGACACTGTGTAAAATACTGCTTTTCTGGTGGAAAAGTGCTCTCCTCTGGGCAGGCACTGCCTCCCAGCCTAGGAATTAGGTCCAGCTGAGGCCTACGTATGGACATTCCCCCTCCCAGTGGAACAAGATGGCATCCTGCACAAGGTCCCCACCTGCCTCGGTACAGAAGTGGAAAGAGAGGCCAAAAGTGCTGAGATACACAGAGTCCCAAGCCAGGCTCACAAAATGTGGCAATTTCACCTGCCGATCCCACCAGCTGTATGTCTGAGATTAGCCACTAGTCAAGTGCCAGCTCCGTCTGCTGGCTAAGATAGAGAAAATACTGTTAAAATGGCTAGTTACCTTCAGTCATGAAAGCCAGCACTCACAAAGAGTAGCACAGTGAAAGAGAGGAGGTTTTTTCTCAACAGTATGAAGTCCAAATTAACAGCCCTATGCTGTGTCCTATGGCTCACTAGATATCCAGAAGACTCCATTTAATTGTCAGTTCAGGTCTTGATTTCCAGAGGGATTTAAGGAGATGTGTGTTTAGTCCACCATCTTCACTCTGCCTCACAGCTCTGCTTTTTTGATACCTATCTCTTGTAGCATAAAGCATGGTGCAAGCCATACTCCAGAAAAACTTCCTTTACACTGGATCACGGAGGTGACCTTAGAAAGGATGTTACAGTCCTACTGTAATACTCTTTTGCATAATTCAACTTTGCCCTATTAACTACACTCAGAGATTAGGATTTACAACATAGAAAAGTCATAAAATATAAGATACAACACAATCCTAGGAATCATAGCCCAGTCAAATTGCTACACATATTTTTGGGGGTCTACAATTCAATCCATGATACCAGCTAAGTGTACTACTTTTTAAAAACAGTTATACATTTTTTTATTTATAAAAACTGTTTGTTGTACAAGTTGGAGAGTTAAAAAAAGCTATTTAACCCTAACCCCTGGTTGACTTTCTCAGTTATCTCTTTTGCTCTATTTTGATTTAAACATTGTATGTTTAAACACTGCATCTTCAAGTTTATTAGGGAAATAATAGAGTTCAATAAACTTGTTGAATGTATTTTCAGAACTGTTTTCATCAGTATTTAAAATTCTTCAGAAGCAGTAGACAATAAGAATAGTATTGTGTCAAGTATACATGCTATATATTATCATTTATTTTATAATTGCTAGATGGAAAGTTAAAAAAAATAATGATTTTATACATTGTGTCATATTACTTCCAAGAAAGGTGATGGCATTCAGATTTGGAAAGTTAACAGCTAAAGTTTCCTGGGAGAAAGCACTGATTTTATAAGAGAACAGAAAAAAGATGAAAGAGATGAAGGCAAGTGGCTGGAATAGGACTTACATAAGGTGCAGAAGATCAAGACTAAACCAAAATGAAACAAAACTCATTGCTGTTGAGTCGATTTCCATTCAGAGATCCTATAGGACAAAGTAGAACTGCCCCATAGAACTTCCAAGGCTGCAATCTTTATAGCAATAGGCTGTCATACTTATCTCCCACACAATAAGTGGTAGCTTTAACTACTGAATTTTACGTTAGCAGCAGAGCACTCAACTGTGCCACCAGAGAATATATACATTAAAACTACATGCCACAGTTTGATGATCTGTTAGATGCCACTAGGTTAGTTTCAACTCCTAGTGAACCTATGTGTAAGAGAATGCAACACTGACCAATTTTGGGCCACCCTTATAATCCTTGATAGGCTGGGATCGTTGTTGCAGTCACACAATGTCAACTCATCTCATTGAGAATCTTTCTCTTTTTTATTGACCTGCAGGTTCCTCCTTATAACATGTTCAAAGCATGTGAAATGAAGTCTCTCCCTCCTTGCTTCTGAAGAGCATTCTCTCTTTACTTCTTCCAAGACATATTTGCCCTTTGTACTGGCAGTCCCTGGAGTATTCAATATTCTCCTCCAACACCATAATTTGAAGCTATCAATTATTTTTCAGTCTCTTTATTCTACAGCTTCTACAGACTTATGAAGCAGTTGAAAAATACCATGACTTTGGTCAGATGCATCCTAGTCCTCAAAATGACATCTTTGCTTTGAAACACCTAAAAGAAATCTTGTTGTTGTTGTTTTTGTTGTGACTGAGAGAAAGTTTACAATGCAATTCAAAATTGCATGCCCGCTATTGACATCTCCCTCTGCTCTCTTTGCCCGGTAACAGCACACTCCTCCTTTCTGTTCCATATGTGTCATATCCTCTTAACAATCTCCTGTGCCCTCCTCTCCACCCTCTCCACCCCCCTCTAATAAGAGACCAATAGGATGACATCCTATAGATGCATAGAACCATCAAGTGCACACACAATACGGTCACTATGTATCCCCGACTTCATTCCATTCTTATCTGAAGAGTTGACCTCAGTAATGATCTATGATCAGGGGCAACATCAAGTGTAGGAGCCCTGCTCCCAGGGGAACTCTTGGGCCTTTGGCCATCACTTGCAGGTTTTTGGTGGAGTTATTAAGGTGTACCCCTTTTTTTCTTACGTTGCCTCTGGGACTCAACTTTTGTGAGCTCCATCATAGCTGCCATTGGTGATGGCCAGGTACCATCTGATTCTTTTGGTCACATGTTGATATAGTCACCCATTAACATGGGTCTTTCTGTCTTCTGGCATCTTTTTCCCTCATGCCATCATTGTCCATGGTGTTCATCAATTCCAGCTGAGTTCGGATCATTTGGTATTCCTTAAATGGCAGCTTGCTACCTTTTGAGACCCCAGATGCCACTCACCAATGTGGGGTGCAAAAGACTCTCTTAGCAATTAGCTGGTTATGTCAGTTGCCCTCAATGTCCCCTGAGGGCATAGTTCCTGGACTCCCTACCCTTGCTACTCTATCCTTGCAATATTGGGTTAAGATTGAAATTATTCAGGTTATATTGAAGCCCAATTAAATTGATCTTCTAATGTGTGCAGTCACTGATTTCACCCAAGTAAATTACTATCAACTATCTATGTGATCCATAATCAACCCTCCCCTCCATTGCAACCGTAAAAGAGTCTTTTTTTCCGCCCATGAGTCTGTTTTTAAGTACTTATAGAAGGGGTCTCACATCACATTTGTCCTTGTGCTGCAGACCGATTTCACTCAACTTACAAGTGAAACCAGGTTATGAGATGCTTCCTAAAGTCATCGTTGTTCTTTATCATTGCATATTGTTCCACTGAGTATATGTACCACAGTTTGTTTATGCATTCATCTGTTTTTGGATATCTGGGTTGATTCTATATTTTTGCTATTGTGGACCGTGCTGCAGTAAATATTCATGTGACTGCCCTTGCTTCTGTAGGATATATTCCAAGCAGTGGGATTACTGGAACAAATAGTACAACTATTTCCAGCTTTTTAAGGAAGCAACAGGTTGCTTTCCAAAGAGGTTGTACCAATTTGCCATCCCACCAGCAGTGCAGGAGACTTCCAATTTCTCCACAGCCTCTCCGCCTCTCCAGCATTTGTTGTTTTTGTGTTTTTTTTGGATCATGGCCAACACCATTGAACTGAGAAGCTGTCTCATTGTAGTTTTTTTTTTTTTTTTTTGGAAAACCTTTTATTACAAGGAACATGGCACACCAGATGGGCAGGAGACAGCTTACTCTTTCTTGGCAGCACCTTCCTCATGGCTGCCAGGACATTGCTCAGCTCCTCTTGTTTCCTCTTGGCTTGAATGTGTGTTCCCACCCTTCTCTTGATAAACTTGAGGGCCCGCTTGTCCTTGGAGATCTTGAGCAGCTCCATGGCACGCCGCTCGTAGGGTGTGAAGCCACACACCTCCCGGTTCATGTCTCAAACAAATTTGGTGTGCTTGGTGAGGCGCCCACGGTGGTGGCTGTGCCTTGGCTTACTAATGGTTTTGGTCACTTTGTGGCCCTTGTTGAGGCCCACGGCCATGGGGTAGTGCACAGCCATGGCTGCCACTCCTCAACGGCTGCTGCGGCAGAAGGTCATTGCAGTTTTGATTTGTATTTCTTTAATAGCTAATGATAATGAACATTTCCTCATGTGTCTTTTGGCTGCCTGTATGTCCTCTTTAGTGAAATGTCCATCCATCTCTTTGTCCATTACTTAGGTTATTTACCCTTTTCTTGTTGATATTCTGCAGTACATTGTAAATTGTGGAAATCAGATGTCAGTCTCACATATAGTTGCCAGTTATTTTTTCCCGCTCTGTAGGTGGTCTTTTAATTCTTTTGATAAACTCTTTGGATAAGCAAAAGTGTTTGATACTTAGTAGGTCCCATTTATCTATTTTCTCTTCTGCTTTGTCAGATTTTAAAGTCTGTCTAAGCTGTGTATTAAAACATCCATTGTTGATCTTATTTTTTCTTGTACGGTCTTTATAGTTTTAGGTTTGATATTTAGGTCCTTTATACCATTTGAATTTGTTTTTGTGTGAGGTGTGAGATATGGGTCTTGTTTCACTTTTTTTAGATGGATTTCCAGTTTTGTCAGCACCATTTGTTAAAGAGACTGTTTTTATCCCATTTTGCAGTCTTAGGGCCTTTTTCAAATATCAAGTGTTCATAGAAGGATGGTGACATCTCTGGGGTCTCAACTCTGTTCCGTAGGACTATATGTCTTTTCTTGTATGAGTAAAAGGCTGTTTTGGCCAGTGTTGCAGTGTAATAGATTCTAAAATTGGGTAGTAAGAGGTCTCCTTGTGTGTTCTTCTTCAGTAGTGTTTTGTTTATCCAGGATTTCTTTCTTTTCCAAACAAAGCTTGAGATCTGTTTCTCCATCTCATTCAAAAATGTCACCAGAATTTGTATTGGAATTGCATTGTATATGTAGATTGCTTTAGGTAAGATAGATGTTTTCACAATGTTAAATATTCCTATTTATGAGTATGGTAGGTTTCTTCACTTATGTAAGTCTCTCTTGGTTTCTTGCAGTAAGGTCTTGTAGTTCTCTTTCTATAGGTTTCTTACTTCTCTAGTTAGATTTATTCCTAGGTATTTTATCTTCTTGGGGAGCTATAGCAAATGGTACTGATTTGGTGATTTCTTCTGTGATGATCTCTTTATTGGTATAAAGGAATTCTACTGATCTATTTATGTTTATCTTATATCCTGATACTTGGCTGAAATGTTAGTTTGAGTAGTTTACTTATGGATTCTTTAGGATTCTCTGCGTATACAGTCATATCATCTGCAAACAGGGAGATTTTTACTTTTTTGCTAATTTAGATGCCCTTTATTTCTTAGTCTTGCCTAATTGTTCTGGCTAGAATGTCCAATACAATGTTGAATAGAAGTGGTGAGAGTGGGCATCCTTGTCTACTTCCTGTTCTCAAGGGGAATTCTTTCAGTCTCTTCTCCATTCAGGATGATGTAGGCGACTGGCTTTGCATAGATATCCCTTACTACATTGAGGAATTTCACTTGTATTCCTATTTTGCTCAGAGTTTTTAGCATGAATGTATGTTGGACTTTGTCAGATGCCTTTTGTGCATCAACTGACAAAATCAGGTAATTCCTATACCTTTTATTATTTATGTCATTGATCACATTAATTGTTTTTCTGCTGTTGAACCAGCCTTGCATTCCTAGTATGAATCCAACTTGGTCATGATGAGTTAGGTTTTTGTTTTGGTTTTTGTTTTGACATATTGTTGAATTCTGTTGGCAAGGATTTTGTTGAAGATTTTTGCATCTATGTTCATGAGTGATATTGGTCTGTAGTTTTTGTTTTGAGGGATCTTTCCCTGGCTTTGGAATCAGGGTTATGCCAGCTTCATAGAATGAGTTTGAGCACATTCCATCCCTTTCTATGCTGTGAAAAAACTCAGTAGTATTGGCATTAACTCTTCTCTAAAAGCCATCTGCGCCAGAACTTTTTTGTTTGGTATTTTTTGGATGACTCTTTCAATGTCTTCCTTTGTGATGGGCATATTAAGTTATTCTACTTCTCCTTGTGATAATTTTGGTAGGTGATATGAATCTAGGAATTGGTCCATTTCCTTTAGCTTTTCAAATATGTTAGAGTACAGTCTTTCATAACATTCTGTTATAACAGTTTTGATTTCAGTTGGGATTGTTATGCCATCTCCCATCTCATTTCTTATTCAGGTTATTTATTTCCTCTCCTGCTTTTCTGTTGTAAGTTTAGCTTATTGTTTATCAATTTTTTTCATCTTTTCAAAGAACCAGGTTTTGGTTTGTTAATTTTTTCAATTGTTCTTCCATTCTCCAACTCATTTAGTTCTGCTCTAATCTCTATTATCTCTTTTCTTCTGGTGACTGAAAGGTTCCTCTGTTGCTCTCCTTCTTGATCAAGCTGTAGGTTTAATTATTTGGTTGGGTACTTTCTTCTGTAAGTGTGCATTTATAGAGATAAACTGACTTCTGATCACTGTTTTTCATGTGTCATAAAAGTTCTGGTAAGGTGTCTTTTCATTCTCATTTGATTCCATAAATTTCTTTAGTCCTTGATTTCTTCTTTAACTCATGGCTTTTTGAGCAACATGTTGTTTAGTTTCCATAATTTCTGCTTTCTATCTTTATTTTTGTTGCTATAGATTTTGACTTTTATGGCTTATGGTCTGAGAAGATGCTTTGCAATAGTTCAATGGTCTGGATTTTTTTGAGACTTGCTTTATATCCTAACACACAATCTATTCTGAAAAATGTTTCATATGCATTGGACATGAAGGTGTACTTATCTGTTGATGGATAAAATGTTTTGCGTATGTCAGCGAGGTCTAATTGGTTAATTGTCACAATGAGAAATTCTATATCTTTACTGAGCGTTTTTCTGGATGATCTGTCCATTACTGAAAGTGGAGTGTTGAAGTTTCCCACTGTTTTTGTGGAGTGATCAATCTCATTTTTCAATGTAGTTAGTGTCTGTTCAATGCATTTAGGTGCATAAATATTTAATATTGTTAAGCCCTGATTGTGTATTGAATCTTATGAAATAAGTAGTGACCATCCTTGACCATGATGGTGAATTTTACATTAAAATGTATTTTACCTGAGATTAGTATTGCCATACCTGCTCCTCTTTGTATGTTATTAACTTGGTGTATATTACTCCATGCTTTAATTTTCAGATTCTTCATATTTTTAAGCCTAAGGTGTGTTTCTTGTAAGCAGCATATAGATGGGTAATGTCCTTTGATCCATGATGTCATTTGTTGTCTCTTCATTGGAGCATTCAGCCCACATACATTCAGTGTAATTATTGCTTGGTGTGTGTTTAGTGCTGTTATTGTAATGTATTTGTTTTTGTGTTAGTGTTTTTTGTGTTGCTCTTAATATCTGTTCTGGGTCATTCTCTTTGGGTGACTTTTTGTCTTTTTGTGTTGGTTTTGGGTTTGTCAAGACTCATATATCATGTTTCACATTTTAATATGTTTCATTGTTACTGTACTTTGCAGCTTGTCAGTATGATCCCCCTTAATATTCTAATTTGAAACCCAGTTTTATCTTCTGCATATCTTTTTGGTTTCCTCTCCATCTGAAAGGATTGTAACTACTGTAGAATATCTCTCCCTTCAGTGTGATCGTGTCATGGTTTTCGTGATATTACCACTGGCTCCTTAATATTGTAGCTTTGATTGATTTTTATGACTTCTGGATGCTGTGTCCCGTTTTGCCTTCTTAAATATCACTTAATTTTTTTGTTGTTTCCTAGGCAGTTTCTATCAATAATTCTTGTAGCTTTGGTTGGGTTTTTACAAAGTCTCTAAGTGTCTTCTTATCTGAAAATGTCTTAATTTCATCTTCATATATGAGGGACAGTTTTGCAGGATATGTAATTGCTGGTTGGAAGTTTCTCTCCTTCAAGGCTTTGAATATGTCATCTCATCCCCTTCTTGTTGACATCATTACTGCTGAGAAGTCAGACAAAAACCTAAAGGGTTTCCCTCTGAATGTTAGCTGTGTTTTGTGCCTTGCTGCCTTTAAGAGTTTCTGCTTATGTTTCATTTTGTTAAGCTTGATTATAGTATGTCTGGGTGTCTTTCTTTTGGGGTCTAGTTTTCACGGCATTCAATACACATCTCAGATACCTACGTTATCTTCTTTCATAATTTCAAGGAAATTTTCTGCCAGCAATTCAACAACAATACTCTGTGCTTTCAAATATCCCTCCCTGTTCAGAAGCTCCAATTAACCATACATTATTCCTCTTGATAGAGTCCCACATGTTTCTAATGCTTCTTCAGTTTCCTTATTTCTTTTCTTTCATAAATGCTGGTGTCAGTAGCTCTGTCTTCAAAGTCACTAAGTCTGACTTTCATGTACTCTGTTCTGCTCTTTTGGCTTTTAATTGAATTGTCTAGTTCTGTAATCCTGTTATTGATGTGATGAATTTCAGATCATTGATGTTCCATCAGTTCAAATATCTTGCTTAATTTTTCAGCTTGCTCTGATGCATTTTGTTTAATCTCTAGGAGGATTCTATATGTAAATCATTTGTACTTGACCTCCAATAGTTTCAGAAAGGCTTCTTCACATGTGAAATTTTTTGATTCTTTTGGGAGTTTTCTGGAGCCACTGTGGACTGTTTCTTTAAATGGCTAGCAGTTGTTTGTTGCCTTCAGGCCATCTACAGGATTTTTAGTTTTCCTCAGACTCGACGGCACTTGGCATGTTACCTCAGCACTTGGCTTTTGGCTTGGCATGTTACCTCAACAGGAGCTGAGGTGTAGTCCTGGGAAGGGAGTTGGTCACCAGCTGCCACCGTGTACTCTGGTGACTGGCCTCAGTGGAGTCTCTGGGGTGGCAGTCTCCACCTCCTGGGTGGAGAAGGTGGCACCCTACTTATGGAGTCACGGGGGGGCAATCAACTGATCCTATTATATGGAGCAATAAAGGTGGAAGAGACACTGCTGGGCTGATCAGCAGTTATTTCTCCAGGAAGCCTCATTTTAAAAAGCTGCGAGCTATCCAACAGTTGCCAAAATCAGTAAGGCCATCAGGTGTGGCAGACCCCACCTTCCAGCTGACAGTGGAAGTGCCTCTTTGGGCATCCCCATATGCTATGACGTAGTTCTTTGTAAGGAGAGGTTATGGTCTTGCTGCTACCCTCAGCTGAGCCCCACCTATAAGGTAACACTGTCCTAAACACAGGCTTTCTGTGCAAAAAGCAATTTCTGAAATGACAATGCTTCTCAGCTTGGTAATTACCCCTCCTGAGGCTTTGAGTTGGGTGACTCCACCTTCTTGCTGACTAAGGTGGTGTCCCAGCCAACCTGCATTTCCTCTGTGATATTGCAGAATCTACGATTCAGCTCCAAAAATAGAGGTTGAAGTGGCAGTGGTGCCCTCAACCAGCATCTGGGCTCTCAAAATGTGGCTATCCCACACAATTGTCTCTCTGCTGTGCTGTGCGCTGCTTACTTTAACACTGCAGTTCAGCGTATTTGCCAGCTCATGTTCATCTCCAGCCTCCTGAATAGGAAAACAGACGTCAGTACCTGCAGTCCACCCAAGCTGTGAGTCTGCTGGAGTGGATCTCAGCATGCAGTGTTTCACCCTTAGTGGCTCATACAGAAATCTGGTAACTCTATGCCATATCCTAGGGCTCCCTGGGTGTCCAGAGTGTTCCATTCAGTTATCAGTCCAGGCCTTAGTTCTCAGAGGGAATTGAGGAGACATGTATCTAGCTACCATCTTATTCCTGGTGCTTTCTCTCTCCTACCTTGTAACCTCTTTCTAGCCTTGAAACTCATATATACTCCTTCCCAATGGGCCATGCCATATTGCCTTGGCTAGAAAGCTGTCAACCTGTTGTCACTTCAGTGTGCCCTACCCCTGCCTCCTAGCTCCTACCATACCAGTTTCCCCTCATTCTTCCTTGTCTTTTTCTGCTACTACTTAGCCCTACACCGCATCTACCCTTCAAGTTGAGTCTTGCTGTACTACCATAAGTAGATAGCTGCTTTCCTAAAGCCACCCTAGGTCTCCCACTTGCCATTTCCCACTGATACTTTTCATTTTTTCTTCCTTTTCTTTCTCCCTCCCATCTAGTTTCATATGCCACATCAACCACTTCCTGTCAAGCCACATCACACTGTTGCATGTAGAGAGCCACTGGTCAGCTGCCACCCCAGATCTGCCCCATCCTTACATGCTGAATCCTGCTGATCCATTTTCCCTTTCTTCCTTTTCTTTGTTCTTCCAGCATAGTTCTGTGCATCTCACCCCAGCTTGCACTGGCACACAGGTCCACTCCACCTGTATTTGTTAGTCATCTTTACTTTCAAAGGAAACGCAATAAGAATAAGCTAATTAAAGATTACTAAAATTGATGTAGCTGGTGTAAAAACAAGTTAACTTAATTAAATAAACTCATGTGGATTGTCTAATGAGACAAAAAAAGGTCTGAGTATTAATTTAATAACCTCTGATATAATAATTGTAGAGATTTTTTTCTAGATCAAGTTTTCTTCTTTAAGTTCTTAATATGGCTACAACTAAACGATGTCTTTGAAAAGACGTGGTTTTAACCAAATTCAAAGACTTCTTTCTTAGGTCTACTTGGATTTCGGGGCATGAACTCTTTTTTTTCTTTTTTTTTTTGATAGAATAGAAAACCTTTAGTGAGCTTGGAAGTAGATTTCTCCTTAGAAATTCTAGTAAAGAATCCAGTCCGGATTTTGACTTTGTGATATCTTAAACATACAATCTAGTACAACCAACTGAAATTTCTGACCTACAGAAATTGTGATAAGATATATTTGTATTGGTTGAAACCACTAAGTTTATGATATTGTATGATGGCAAATAAAAATCTAGTACAGGTCTTCAGAGAAACATGTAACATTAGAAGAAGCACACCAGTTGTGTTGTCATCTATTGGAAATATAAAGCAATGTCAAAATATTTTCAACTGTGAAGAAAACTGGAGTCCTAAAAGAAAAATAAATGAAGGTAAATATACATAATCATGTTGATCTCAGAAAACATGGATAATAGTCAAAGAAGAGGAGAAAAACTTTCTTAGAAAAACTAATCACTAAAATTTTTTGCTAGTATTTTCAGAGACTGACAAAAAATTAGTTTATAAAAATGAATCCTATCAGGAGGAGGATGTCAAAGGACCAGATTAAATCTTGGAACTCACATGTATAACAACCAATTTCAATAGAATATTTAGATGCTAACTTCACAAATTACTTGGTGTCTGAGGGGTTCTTTTGTTGTTCTCTTTCTGCTTATTCAAGTTGTAGGGATAATACTTTGGTCTGGGCCCTTGCTTCATTTCGATTGTGTCCACTTATAGTGATAAAGTTACCTCTGAGCATTGCTTTAGCTGTGTTCCATAAGTTCTGGTAGGATGTGTTTTCATTCTTGTTTGATTCCATAAATTTCTTTATTCATCTTTGATTTCTTCTATAATCTATAGATTTTTTTAGCAAGGTGTTGTTTAGTTTCCATGAGTTTTAATTTCTACCCATGCTTTTTCTTCTATTGATTTCAAATTTTATGGATTTATTTTCCAAGAAGATATTTTGAAATAATTCAATGATTTTGGATTTTGTTGAGACTTGCTTTATGACGTAATACATGGTCTGTTTTGGAAAATGTTCCATGTGCATTGGAGAAGAAGGTGTACTTATCTTTTCTTGGGCAAAAAGTTCTGTAAATGTCTATGAGGTCAGGTTAGTTGATGGTCACAATAAGATCATCTGTGTCTTTAACCAACTTTTTTCCAGGTGATCTGTCTGCTACTGGAAGTGGAACACAGGAATTTCCAGCTATTACTGTGGAGTGATCTATCTCATTTTTCAGTGTTGTCAGGATTTATCTGATGTATTTAGATGCTCTAGTATTGGGTGCATCAGTATTTAATGTTGTTATATCTTGCTTATGTATTGAACCTTTCAGAATTAAATAGCATCCATCCTTGCCCGTGATGACGGATTTTACATTAAAATCTATTTTATCTGAGCTTAGTATTGCCATCCTTGCTCTTTTTTGTATGTTGTTAGCTTGGTATATATTTTCCATCTTTTGATTTTCAGTTTGTTCATGTTTTTGAGTCTAAGGTGTGTTTCTTGTAAGCAAAACATAGATGGATCATGGTTTTTGATCCAAGTTGTTACTCCCTGCCTCTTTAATGGAGGATTCAATCCATTTTCATTCAGTGTAATTATCAATAGTATGTGTTTAGTGCTGTCGTTTTGGTGTCTTTATTTTTGTGCTATTGATACTTTCTTTGTTCCTCCTAATATTCTGTTTTGGGTTGTTTTTCTTTATGGGCTGACTTCATATTTTTAAATGTTGGTTTTGTGTTTGTTGAGACTCCTGAGTTGTCTCTTGTTTTGATATATCACATTATTGGTTTGCTTTACAGCTACTCTTTTGATCCTTAAGTTTAATTCATTCTTTAACTTCTGTATATTTTTTTATTTCCTCTCAATCTGAAAGGGTTATATCTACTGTAACATATTCCTTCTTACAGTGTGATAATGTCATAGTTTTCATGTTATTACTGGTTCGCTACATTTATTATTTTATCTTTGATGAGGTTTACTGACTTCCCTAACTGAGTAGGACTTGGATTCTGTCACCTGACTTGCATCCTTAAGTATACATTTGATCTTACTGTTTTTCTAAACATAGAGCTTTTTTCAGTATTTCTTGTAGTTTTGGTTTGGTTTTTAAAAATTCTCTAAGCTCCTGTTTATCTGCTAATGTCATAATTTCACCTTCATAATTGAGGGACATTTTTTCAGGATATATAATTACTGGTTGGAAGTTTTTCTATTTCAAGGCTTTGAATGTGTCATCCCACTGTCTTCTTGTCATCATGAATTCTGGCAAGAAGTCAGATGAAAGCCTACAGGGCCTCCATTTGTACGTTAGTTTTGCTTTAAGCCTCACTGCCTTTAAGAGGCTATCTTTATGATTCATTTTATTAAGGCTGATTATAATATGTCTTGGTGTCCTTCTTTTTGGGTCTGATTTTTGTGGTGTTCAATAAGCATCTTAAATATCTATCTTTTCTTCTTTCACGATTTCGGAGAAGTTTTCTGTCAGCAACTCTTCAACAATTCTCTCTGTATTTTCTGCTATAACTTCTTGTTCAGTAACTCCAAGTATTTGTAGATTATACCTCTAGATACAGCCCCACATGCATCTTAATGCTTAATGCTTGTTTGTTTTATCTGATTTCTCATCCAAAATGCTGGTGTCAGTTTATTTATTCTCAGGCTCACTAATTCTGTGTTACGTTTCCTCAATCCTGCTCTTTGGGCTTTACATTGCATTTTATTATTGATCTGCTGGATTTCAGATCACTGATGTTCTAGCAGTTCATCTAGCTTAGTTAATTTTTCATTTTGTTCTGCTGCATTTTGTTTAATCTCTAGAAGGGCTCTGTACATGCCATACTTCTTTTGTATACTACCTCCAATAATTTCAGAAAGTCTTCATCTGGGGATTTTTTTGATTCTTTATTTTGGGTGTTTTCCAGAGCCATGGTGGTCTGCTTCTTTACATGGTTAGATATTAATGGTTGTCTTTATGCCATCGAGAAGCTGTTCAGTTTCTCTGGTGTTACACCAATGGGAGCTGTGGCATAGTTCTAAGATGGGTAAGGGTACTTGGTTACCAGCCACAACTCTATTTTCCAGGTGCAGCTTACATATATAGCTTCTCTGGCAACATAGACACTTTCAATCTCCATAATGATGCTCAGCTTAGTGGCTGGCACTAGCTGAGCCCTTGGGGTGGAAGGCACTGCCTCCTGGCTGCTAAAGGTTGCAAGCTATTTGTGTGCTGACTCTGTTAGCACAGCAGCCAAGAGTATGGTATAGATCAGGGAAGAGAGAAGAGATGGATGCCATCACACATGTCTGCCAGAGACCACTGCCTTCTCTAGATGCATTTGTCTTACCAACTGCTTTTCTGCTGAGAGGAGTGCTGTAGTCTATCAGCCACCAAAAGCCACTGGGTCCTCAGAGGTGGCAGGACCCACCTCCTGGATGGCAAAGGTGGCACCATACTTTTGGGGTATCTGGGGGGCCATCAGCTGATGCTGTGATGTGGCTCAGTGAAGGGTGGTGGAAATGGCACCACCACACTCAGACATCAGTCATTGCTGCATACTGTAGCTGATCTCAACACAAAAGCTGCCTTTCTACTGAGAGAGGTATCGACCAACAACAGCTGAAAACAGCCAGACCCTCAGCCTCCTGGCTAAGTGATGCCTCATAGACCATCCCTAGACACTATGATATGACTCATGGATGGGAGGAGTTACAGTACTGCTACACTCAGCCACCAGCCCCCACTACTATTGCTCAGTACAATCATCTTTAAAACTGCTTTTATGCTGGGAGAAGCACTATTCAGACAGGCCCAGTGTCATAATTAGCCCCAGGTGAGACCTCAGGTGTGGCTAACTCTGTTTCTCAGCTCACCAAGATGATATCCTTCCTGAGCCACCTTTCCTGCATGGAGTCAGCAGTATCTATGGCGCAGCTCAGAGAAGAGTGGGGGAGGAGCACTGGAGCCCGTGGTCAGCATCTGCAGCTTCATTCTCTAGATGTGGCTGTCCCAAGCACAATCTCTCTGTTGCAGGATACACTGCTTACTTACAAACTTTAGTTCAGCATAGTAGCTGGTGTGTGCCAGGCTCACAGGTGTGGCAGTGCCAGCCCCAGTTTCCTGGTTAACAAAGAAGGCATCTGTAAGTATAATCTTTTCAAATGATGTGCCAGGAGAAGCAAGACTTTACCTTGCCTCTGACAGGGGTAGTTTTTCCCCTTCCTGTCATCCAGCCCAATCTCACAACCCTATGCCAGATTTTGGATCTCCCAGAATGTCCGTAGTGTTGTTTTCAATTATTTTTCTAGGCCTTAGTTCTCAGAGGGAATCAAGATGTGTCTCTAATCTGCCCTCTTGGCTCTACTTCTGGAACAAACTCTTTAATTAGCTCACCTAGACAGACAAACAACTTCAAAAGAAAAACAAACCAGTAGCTGTCAAGTCAATTCCAATTGATGACAACTGCAGGTGTTGCAGAGTAAAACTGCTTTCTGTAGTGTCTTCAGTGGTTGGGATCTTTCAAGGACTTTCTTCCAAGGACTTTGAGTAGATCTGAACCACTAGTTTTTCAGTTAGTAGCCAAGTGCTTTACCAATGAGGGTTTCCTCAGATACTTTTAACCAAACACTAAATCTATTTATGTCAACTTGATCCTGTCTCATAGTGGTCCTATCAGACAGATTATAGTATGACCCATAGAACTTCCAAAGCTATAGATTTTTATGTAAGGAGACCTCTTCCTTGGAGTGGCTGGTGTGTTCAAACCACCCACCTTTCAGTTAGAAGACAAGCACTTAACCACTGTGCAACCAGGTCCTTTCTGACATGTTCAGAGGAGGATGCAAAACACATCCACAAGAATTGGTGACTTGAATCACATTTATTGAAGCCACCTCAGTTTAGTACCACCTATGTATCTTTGCTATTAACCTTCCCTGGTCCTCTGATCCCTGTTCATCCCAGATTCTATTTCAGACTATTGAAAGTGTTCTCAGCAGAAGGTATAATCATCTTTGAAAATTACAAAGATGACCTTGATGCAACATGGAGAAGAAAATAGAAGGAACTAGGACAGACAAAGAATGTCCAGGGACAGAGCTCCTCCAGCATCCCAAGAAGCAAGTTCAGACCTGTACTCTCATAGTGTAAGTGGTCATGGAGCAGGTAGGAACTTGAAACATTCCGATAGCCAGTTCATAACAACTCAGTTAGGGATAGAAGGAAGAAAGGTGATAATTGGGGAAAAATGTTAATTTCCTGAATTTTGTTACTTACATTAGTACACATCCTAAAATGAGAATTCAGCATACAGTCATGACATTGCCTGAATAAGTGGAGCAATAGCATCACTGGAAACAGTATACCATTTTATGTCTATAGTATGTTTGAATTTAAAAGACAGTAAAAACAATTACTACATAGCATAATAATTTGGAATGTTTCAGTTTATATCATGTAGGGAACTTTAATATAACTTCAACATAATTGTTTCATATAGAGAACTTGCATTCTTTGAGCTCTTATGTCCCCTAAAATAGTTTTGAAGATTTGCATCTAGAAGATACTAAATACCTGAATAATTGTGAAGCCTTTCCTTCAAAAAAAGTATTTTCAATACATTTTGAAAACATATGGATAATATGATCTTCTGTCTGTTGGGGGGAAGCTGGGCAAAGTTGTTCAAGTCACGCCTGAATGGAACTAGGCTAGGGCAAGAAGCTCAAGTGCGTTTGTCAGCATTTGACCACAGGGAATGGAGGGGGGGGGGGAAGCAAACATCAAACTAACAGGAGGATAAAGGATGGGGATCAAGCTAGGTGTCTACATATTGAGTTAGAGCCCAGGTGTTTTAGTCAGCTGGGGCTGCGCTAACAGAAATACCACCTAGTGGATGGCTTTAACAAAGGAAGGTTTATTCTTACACAGTCCAGTAAGTTGCAAGTCCATAATCAGGGTGTCCACTCCAGGGAAAGGCTTTCCCCTTGTCAACTCTGGAGGAAAGTCCGGTATTGCATCAGTCTTTGTCCAGGGAGCATCTTGGCACAGGAACCTCAGGTCTGAAGGACAAGCTCTTCTCCTGGTGCAGATTTCTTGATGGTGCGAGGTTTCCAATTCTTCTTGTTTCTCTTTCCTTTTATCTCTTTCAGGCTGAAAGGATTAAGGGTGGGGCAAGCCATACTTCAGGGAAACTCCCCCTACAGCAGAGCAGGGAAGTAATCCTATGCAGGAATTTACAGCCCCACCCTAATCCTTTAACATACAATTTAACAAAACCACACATTTTTGGGAGGACACAATTCAACCCATGACACCAGGGAACAAATTCCATTGAAGATTTTGAAGAAAGTAACAATTAGTTTAAAAGATATTGTCACACATTCTTTCATTTTATTTCTCAAAAATCATTTTACAAAGAAATTTACTACAGTAAAACCTTCCATCTTTTTAACAATTTAGATTACAATAAAGTATAAATAAATAAGATACTTAATATAATGTCTAAAATACTGTTGTTAGTCACAGTACAGCTGGCTCAGACTCACAGCAACCCTGCATACACCAGAGTAAAATGTTGCCTAGTTCTGTGCAATTTTCCTGAGTGCTGATATGCTCGAGTCAGTTTTTGTGGCCACTATACGTTTTGAGTGCTTTCTAATCAATGGGGTTCATCTTCCAGCACTGTATCAAATAATATTAAGTTGTCATCCATAAAATTATTATTGGATAATTTTTCGAAGTGAATTGCCAGGCCTTTCTAACTAGTCTCTTAATCTGAAAGCTCTACTGAAACCTGTCCAACATGGAAGTCTTACCCACAAGTGGATTTATTCTCTCACAGTTCAGCAGGCTACAAGTCCAAATTTAGGTTGCTTTCTGTCACTGCCAGCTATGGAGGAAGATCCTTCTCATTAATCTTTCCCTGGTGTAGGAACTTCTCTGTGCATAAGCCCCAGGTCCAAAGAAAACACTTTGCTCCCAGTGCTTAGTTCTCGGTGGTAAGAGGTTCCCCCCTCTATGCTTGTTTCCCTTATTTTTACCTCTTGTAGGACAAAAGGTAGTGCAAGCCATACCCTAAGGAAACTCTCTTACATTGGATTAGGGAGGCAAACTTAGTGAGGGTGTTATAGTCCTACCCAAATCCTCTTTAACATAACCCAATCTTGGCTAAACTAAAATGCTACACACACTTTTTGGGGGGGACACAGTTCAATGCTAAGTGTCCCTTCTGATACACTCAACACTAGTGGCATTTCTTCTTGCATCACGGAAGTACATTAGGTCACCACAGAGTGACAAACTGACAGATGGCCATTGTTCTAACACACTGTGCACTACTGTCAAGTTGATTCTAACTTATAGAAACACCATAGGACAGAGAAAAACTGCTCCATAAGGTTTCCAAGGAATAGCTGGAGGTGTTCGTTGACTCTTGTTTCCCACATGCACATTTATTACAAGAAAAGAAATAAACATATAACTGTGAGCTCTGTTTACAGAAGCCACATCTCTTATCCCAATCTTTATATGCCAACCTTACTGCAGTTTTTCATACTCTTATTCTTAATTACTGTACCCACCTGTCTGAGCCTATTGAAATAACATGAGGTCTCAAGGCAATAGTAGTGTTTCTTTTCTTACAAAAAGATAAACAGAAAAAAATTCAGATTCCTAAGAGTGTAAGTTGTTGAAGGAGATGCTTTAAATGAAATTTCTTTGAACTTTATTTTTCATGCAAAACTGCACAAAGCATACATTTGTTCATTAAGAAGCTGTCTACACAACTAACATTTTGCTAAGAGGGCTCTCAGCACCCCACATTGGCGAGTGGCGTCTGGGGTCTTAAAAGCTGCCATCCAAGGACACAGCAAATGGTCCCAACTCAGCAGGAACAGATGCTCACTGAGGACCAAAACAACATGGGGGAGAGACAACCCAGAAGACAGAAAGACCCACATGACTGGGTGCCTACATAGACTTGGGACCAGAAGAACCAAATGGTGCCTGGCCACCACCAGTGATAGCTGCGATGGAGCTAAATTGAGTCCCACTGGCAACACAAGAATAAAAAGGGGTGCACCCTGAGATCTCCACTAAAAGACTGCAACTGATAGTCCCAGGGCTTCGGGGTTCCCCTAGGAGCATGGCCCGTGGACCTGATGCTTCCCTTGCCCATAAATCATAATGAAGTTCCACTCTATGGACACGAATGGATTGGACTTGGTGATGCACAATGACCATATATTGGATGCACTTTACGGTTCTATGCATCTATAGGATATCATCCTGCTGACCTCTGGCTGGAGTAAGGGGAGTGGGTGGAGAGGAAGGCAAAGGAGGCTGTTGGGAGGATGAGACATGTATGGAGCAGAGACGAATAGTGTGCTGTTACCGGTCAGGAAGAGCAGTGGAAGTTGCATGCAGGTGGGTATGTAAATTTATATGGGAATGTACATTTTCACTCAGTCATAATAAAAATAAAATAAATAAAAAGAAATTGTCTATAGTTCACACAGTTACAGTAACGAAGGCCTTATGGACAACATATCTCTACAAACTGTCCTTTAAAACTGTTTTGCAGATGTGACTTGATAAACATTTCACAATACTCTTAAAGTAACTAGAATTTTCTTACCTACTTTTGAGTCTAGACACTGACTAGAGAATGTAGAATTATTTTCTTTCCAGAATAATACCACTCCCATTATTACATATTGCTATCAAATACATATTCTTCAAGGGTATTTATGGACTATTAAAATGTATATTTATGCCACAACTGACTTAGCAATATAAACATTGCTGGTACGGTGGTTAAGAGCTACAGCTTACTTCCTAGAAACCCTATGGGACAGTTTTATTCTGTGCTCTAGGTTCGCTGTAAGTCAGAATCAACTATGTGGCAGTGGGTTTGGTTTTGGTTTACTTAGCAATATCTGTAACTATATTAATTTTGATGAAATGTAGAACAACTAAAATGTCCTTTCAGTTAACTTTTCCATATGTTGCTAAAGCACACATTTCATGAAGACCTAGAATTATAGACATTTAAAATTAGAATAGACTTAAAATTTTTGTACTATGGCAAATTACAGTGATATAAATTGTTATTTTGTGCCAAATACTGTTAGACACTATCTATACCCATATCCTTTTATACTCTGGGACAATGGTTCTCAAACTAGTTTGCAGCTGAGTCCCTTGGGAACCTGTATTTCAATGAGTCTGGGCCTTTATGGCCTTTTCTTACCTCTCTAGTTTATTCTGATACACAGATTGTGAGATGTACCACTCTTAGAGGTAAAAACTGGATTTTCTTTTTTTCTCTTTTTAGTGTCAGGGGCAAGATGAGATTCTGTGCTTATTTTGTTGTTGTAGTAAAAATCCATATAATAAAGTGTCTGACGTTTTAACTTTTTATGTATACAATTCAGTGTAATTAATTAAATTCAAGAGACAAAAATTATGAGACTTTAATTTTGTAAACTCACAGGTCAACACCTTTCCCAAGTAATCATACTACTTTTTTCTATTTATGTGGCTTCCAGGGACTCTATGCATAGGAAAAAGTCCAATGTAACATGGAAACAGAATACTTAGAGACCTTTAGCACTGGGGAAAATCCAATATACCATGGAAAGAGAGTGCTTAGAGTGAAGACTTTTGGGTGATTCCATCTCTATTTTTCCGTTTCTGTATAGCTGCTGAGCCACAAAAGATTGAGATGATTCACTACATAGACAGCAGGAGTATTTCCTGTTTTATTGAAAGTGGAAGAAATAGAATACTACTCCCATATGCATTGTTTTGCAACCTACCACACTGTATCTACATTTCCCAGTTGATGCCCATTTTCCAAGTTAATAGTCCCACATCTCTGAATCTTGACTTACATTAGTATTCAATACTCCTTCTTTCTAACCTCTGATTATTTACATTGATTTTTTTTTTTTTTTTTTTTACCTCAGAGTGCATCTTATTTTTCCAGGTCACATAGTTCGCTTATCTCTTCTACCATTTTCTGCCTCCCTAATGCTAATTCCCATTTTGTTAGCAGGAAAAAACTGTGTGCCCTTCAGCTACACTATTACACATCTTAAATCAAGGGAAAAGGACAAAGCAAAGCACAAAATTACTGAAGAGATGCACATAACAGGCATCATTTCTCTACACGTGGCTATGACTGCAATCTACAAAGGCAGCATTCTTTGACTGCTATTATCAAAAGTTCATTATTCTAAAGCGGAGAGTACACATTTTGAATGATGCTATTAGGGTGTTTTTGTGGCTGGAGTTACTAAATAGCGACTACTTTATGCTTGGTGAGCTATGCAAGGAGCATTAAAATATTAAAAATATGAGGCAATCAGGCATCAAACCTAATAATTTCTCTGTGAATCACTTAGCTATATTTTTATCACTTAGCAGGTTTTCTGAATTTTCATTAACAGAACATATATCACGCAATCCTTGAGTGCAGGGCAAGGTCATAACAGCACCTTCCAATGACTTCCATGTGATGACATTAAAACCTGAAGATACATTCATTTTCTGAGATTCACTGTGCCTTTGTGAAATGAAGACAAAGCAAGGTTTCATCCTGAAAGAAATCAGACCAATCTTTTCTCTATGCCCTTAAATCAAGAAGAGCTTGTCACTGCTTTCTGTATTCACTTGGCATAATACTGTTTTCTTTCCCTGCTGCACATTGCCTCCCATTCTATTCATATATTTATCAGATGGCATAAGGAAGTCCATATTTATTTTAAAAAATTATGACTGTGCTCATCTTTTAAAAACCTTCGGTTTATATCTAGTGGTAGATAATTCGCCTCAGAGGGAAAATTTCACTGAGCTTATCACTTAGAGGGCATATGTAGAGATAAAGTGGGAGGACAACTAGAGTTCGCAGAAAATGTGCTGGTACAGGGAGGTTGGACTAGAGTCTCAGCTCTGCCATGTTGCAACCGTGAGACATTCACAAATTATTTCGTTCACCAGAGGCTTTGTTTATTCATCTTTAAGGCTAGGGCAATTGAAAATAAAAGTTTGACATTCTATAGAAAACATTTGAAATCACCAGTTACTATTATTACAGAAGTGAAACTGTATATTAAGCTTATTTTCCAACATATTATAAACTTTTTGAAGATAATAGTTGTATCTGCTTCATTTTTTTAATGTACTTTGACACATAAAACATTGGTTAATAAATCTATTCTTTATTGTAGCATAGAAAATATGCTTTAGGTTTGATTTTGTTATACCTATGCTTTTCTTTAAGACAACACTAATTTAAAATTTATCTGTAAAAAGAGAATTAGCAATACCACACAGAGATAAGAAATCTGATTGAAATGGTGATCTATGTAAGTCAAGTGCACAGTACGGATGTTTTAAAAAGTCGAGCATGTAGCAGGGATATTTTAAAAAATGTACCTTTCTTATGCTGTCCTCCTAAATAAATTTAACTATAATCAAACTTGCTATTTTTTGAAATATACACATTTAGAAGTATATTAAAGCATTAAAATACAGAATGAAGGAATGAAATGTGAAATGGCAATCACAACACAGAAATGTCCAGAACCAATACCAAATATTTGAATCAATACAACTGTAATCAAAGTCCACACAAGGCCTTGATGTTTATACCTAATCTTATTATTAACAATACTTTATACTGTGAGCTAAATGATTGGCAATTACTACAAATTTTAAAAGAATTTTATTCTTTTCTACTTCTTTAAGTGGTGAACTGAGAACATGTTATTTTGCAGCTTGTGGGAAAGTGGGGTATCAATTAAACAAATTTGATTGCACCAATGCTGGAAATAATTTGAATTTGGGAAATGAAAAGATAACCTCTGAATCAAAATTATGCTATCACAATTATGTAGTATAAACTTTTCCTGTTATCAAATTATTTAAAAAGAATGTTTCTGCAGACTGCTAATTTCTGAGAATGTTAATGTCTTACATGAGGAAAGATGTCCATGCCAAGTGCCATCAAGTCAGATCCGACTCATATAGAGAACTCTTTAAAATAATTGAGACTTTTTTACTGTGGACATACAATACTTTTGATATGCTTTGATATACTTTGATATACCTTATGAGAGGACTATGGTATGGAGGCTTTTTTAAATGTGTCTGGCCAAGAATATGTTGCATGTGGAAAGTGTTCACAATTGTTAGGTGGTATGAAGTCAATGCTGACTGATAGCTAGCTATCCTATGCACAACAGAACAAAACACTGCCTGGTTCTGCACCATGTCCACAATTGTTTTCATGCTTAGGCCCATCGTTGCAGTCACTGTCAATGTATTTCATTGAGGGTCTTCTTCAGATGTCCTTTGCAGCAGGTTTTCCCAGTGCAATATGTATTTTGGTTTCCTGACTGCTTTTTTCATGGGCATTGACTGTGAAACTGAGTAAAATGAAATCCTTGACAACCTCAATTCTTCCTTCATTTATCATGACATTGCTTACTGGACCAGTTGTGAAGATTTTTGTTTTTTTGATGTTGAGGTGCAATCAATACTGAAGACTGTGGTCTTTGACCTTCAGTGGTGTTTCAAATCCTCTTCACTTCAGCAAGCAAGGTTGTGTCATCTGCGTAACACAAGTCATTAACGAGTCTTCCTTCAATCTTGATGCCTCATTCTTCTTCATATAATCCAGCTTCTTAGATTATTTGCTCCATATACAGATTGAAAAAGTATGGTGAAAGGATACAATCTTGATGTACACCTTTCTTGACTTTAAACCATGTGGTGTCCCCTTGCTCTGTTTGCACAACTACCTCGACCTAGGTACAGATTCCTTAAAAGCACAATAAAGTGTTCTAGAATTCCCATTCTCCACAATGTTACTCATAATTTGTTATGATCCACACATTTAAATACCTTTGCATAGTCAATGAAACACACATAAGCATCTTTTGGATATTCTCTTCTTTCAGCCAAGATCCAGCTGATATCAACAATAATATTCTGGGTTCCATGTTCTCTTCCAAATTTGGCCTGAATTTCAGACAGTTCCCTGTCAATATACTGTTGTAGTCACTTTTGAATGATCTTTAACAAAATTTTACTTGCATGTTATATTAAGGATGTTGTTCAGTAATTTCCCCAATCGTTTGGATCATTTTTCTTGGAAATAGGCACAAATGCACACCTCTTCTGGTTGGTTGGCCAACCAGCTGTCCTTCAAATTTCTTGGCATAGATGAGTGAGTACTTTCAGTGCTGCATCCATTTGTTGAAATGTCTCTATTGATATTCCATCAATTCCTGAAGCCTTGTTTCCTGCAAATGCCTTCAGTGTAGCTTTAATTTCTTCCTTCAGTGCCATCAGTTCCTGTTCATATGCTATCTCTTCAAATGGCTGAACGACAATCAATTCTTTCTGGTATAATGACTCTGGGTATTCCCTCCATCTTTTTTGATGCTTCCTGAGGGATTGAGTATTTTCTCTGTAGAATCCTTCACTATTGCAACTCTAAGCTTGAATTTTTTCTTCAGTTCTTTCAGCATGAGGAATGCAGAATGTATTCTTCCTTTTGGGTTTTCTATTTCTATAGAAAATGGCACATGCCATTGTAATTCTTTTGTTTTCTCAAGCTGCCTTTGAAATCTTCAGATCAGTTCTTTTACTTTGTTATTCTTTTCTTTTGCTTTAGCCACTGGACAATCAAAAGTAAGTTTCAGAGTCTCTTATGACATCCAGTTTTGTCCAAAACTGATTGAACATGTAATCAGCATGCACTGATGATTACTGGTGACTGGAGTGCAAAAGTTGAAAACAAAGAAGAATGTTTGGTAGGTGGAAAATATGGCCTTGATGATAGAAATGATACCAGAGATTACATGACAGAATTTTGCAAGACCAATGACTTCTTCATTGTAAATACCTTTTGTTACCAACACAAATGGCAATCATACACGTGGAATTCACAGGAATTAAATTGACTACATTTGTGGAAAAAAAGCTATAGAAGAACTCTATACCATCTGTCATAAAAGGATCAGGTGCTGACTGTGACACAGACCATGAATTGCTCATATGAGCATTCAAATTGAAACTGAAGAAAATTAGAACAAGTCCACAAGAGCCAGAGTATGACCCTGAGTATATCCCATCTGAGTTTAGAGAAGCTCAAGAACAGATTCGATGTGTGGAACACTAATGACTGAAGTCCAGACAAATTGTGAAATGACATGAAAGACATCATCCATGAAGAGATCGAGAGGTCATTAAAAAGACAGGAAACAAAAAGAAGATCAAACTGGATGTCAGAAGAGACTCTGAAACTTGCTCTCAAATATTGAGTAGCTAAAGCGAAAATAAAGAATGATAAAGTAAAAGGATGTTTACAATGGCACACTATTTTTCCTCTTTTCCCAGGTGGGTCTACATTTCCTTCCTTTATTTCAGTTTTGGATGTCACGTAACTTCTCAGATATCATATTCTCAGAAATGTTTCACTTTTGACCCACTATGAAATGATATTCTCAGTTACTATCACCTTTTGTCCCTCCCTGTCTCCCTCCCTCCCACCCATTCTTCTTCCATCTTTCTTCTCCCTTTCATCTCTCCTATATCTTTCCCTTCTCTCCCCCTCTGAATAATATAGTATATATAGTAAACATTAGTAAAATAACAATCATAGTAAGCCACCAATAGTGTCCTAATCAGCAGATACCGTTCTAACAGAAATGACACAAGTGAATGGCTTTAGAAATGTGTATTCCTACACAGTCCAGCAAGATGGAAGCCCAAAGTCAGGGTGTTGGCCCCAGGACAATGTATTCTTTCTGTTAGCTCTCTTTGGTTTGAGATCACTTGGAGCAGGAAACTGAGGTCGGAAGGACTCACTCTGCTCTCGGTGCTACTGTCTAGATGGTATGAGGAAGTCAACTCTCTGTTTCTCTTTCCTTTTATCTCTTGTAGGATAAAAGGGTAAAGATGGTACAAGTCATACTTCAGGGAAACTCCTTTTACAATAGAGAAGGGAAGTGTTCCTAGGAAAGGTGTCCCAGTCCAACCCTAATATTCTTTGACATAATGCAATCTATTAATCACAGGCAGAGACTTGGATTTACAGTGCAGAAAAATAATAAAATAGAGGGTAACCACAAAATACTGGGAATCATGGCCCAGCCAAATTGCTACACACATTTTAGAGGGGAACACAATTCAATCCATGACAAATAGAAATAGGTTAATTAAAGTTCATTTTATTTATGTGATTTGCAAGTTGAGGCAACATTTCAAATAAGGAATAAAAAATGTTTGAAACCAAGGAATTTTCAAAAATTCTTGTAACCCATCTTATCCAGATTGCCATGGAAAAGGGCAATGGGACAAATTTTACATAGTAGCAATTTTTCCTAAAATACAGCTTTGATTTCAACTTCCTTGAAGTTCCTGTTTCCTGAAGCTGAATTTTATGAAGACCACAATACCTGAGGAAAAATGGTTTTGCTAAGTTATGTACTAGGCTTTTGATCAACTCATAGAGTAACTATGAGTCAGAATGTATTTGACAGCAACAGGTTTGGTTTTTGTTTTTTAGAAAATAAGTTTTCTCAAGGCTCAGATTTCAAAGGAGGTTCTCATGCTACAGACTGTGTAGTATCCCTCAACTTCATGGACCCCACAAGTTTGAATTCCAGGAGAATTAAAACTGTCTCTTGGATTTATTGTTGTCTTATTCCCCAGTGGGATCTGTAAGGATGGGATCTTTGTCTCGCCAGTCTAATGTTAAACTCCCAGCTCTAGGACATATCTGTTAGATAGCAGATGCTCAATAAACAGCTACTGTAAAAAAAAAACTCTGCAGCAAAACAAAAAGTATTGTAGCTGTTCCCATCACAACACATGAGCCTTGAAAACAACGTAGAACTTCCCGCATAGAGTTTCAAAGCCTCTAATCTTTACAGAAGCACTCTGCTACATTTCTCCTGTAGAGTGACTGGGAGGTTAAAATTGCTAAACTTTTGGTTAGAAGCTGAACACAAATACTGGGCTACCACAGCTCCTTAAAAGTACAATTAGCAGGCCAAAATGTTGAAGACTTGATGAATTTAGGAAGTGAAGGAGTTACATTCAAGTAAATCCAGTGATGAGCGCAACCTGAAAGAATTTGGGGGAATTTGTTATCACAAGATACTGATCTCAGAGTACTGAATATAAGTGCTCTGAGACTATAAGCTTTCTTACCCTTAGTTCTTACTGGTTCATGCAACATGGCTGCCTGCAAAAGCTTTTTTACTCAAAGGTAAAATCAGAAAACAGAGTTCGTGGAGTTGCTGTTACAGCTACTGCCTCAAGGTGGGAAAACATGATATTCCAGTTTTCAGAAATAAAAACCTAACAGTATCCCCCGCGACTTGTCTCCTGACTACCACTAGCCTCAGTAGGCTTTCTTTAGCAATTTAAACAGGCAGTTAAGCAGCAATTTGACGAACCAGAATAACTAATACTCACTAATTCTTTGAATGGAAACCCTGGTGGCGTAGTGGTTAAGTGTTATGTCTGCTAACCAAAAAGTCAGCTGTTTGGTCTGGCAAACATTCCTTGGAAAACTATAGAGCAGTTCTACTTTCTCCTGTAGGGTCGCTATGAGTCAGAATTGACTTGACGGCAGTGGTTCTGGTTTTCGGTACTTCTTTAAACAAGTCAGAATCTACTGGACAACAATGACTATGTTTTTTTTTTGGTTGAATCCTTTGAAAACAAACTCTGATGGTTAAGTCCTAGACTACTAACCAAGAGGTCAGCAGTTTGAATCTAACAAGAGATCCTAGGAAACTATGTGACGCTCCTACTTTGTTCTAGAGAGTCACTATGAGTCAGAATCAATTTGATGGCAGTGGATTTGTTTTTTATCCAGTCTTCTGAATAGTAGCCCTGGTGGTACAGTGGTTCAGAGTCCATGTGCTAAACACAAGATTGGCAACTTGAATCTACCAGCATCTTCTTGGAAATCTTGTGTGGCAATTTTACTCTGTCTTATGTGGTAGTCGGGAAACTCTGGTTGCATAGTGGAAACCCTGGTGGCATAGTGAGTACTGTGCTACAGCTACAGACCAAAAGGTCAGAAGTTCAAATTCACCAGTCACCGCTTGGAAACTCTAGGAGGCAGTTCTACTTGGTCTGTAGCATTGCTGTGAGTTGGAATTGATTCACCAGCAGTGGGTTTGGTTATAGGATAAAAATCCACTGACATGGAGTAGATTCTACTCCATCCTATAAGGTCTTTAGTAGTGAGAACAGACTCTATGGCAGTGATTTTGGATTTTGGTAATTCTTTGAATATCATCAACTATATGAAAGGTACAGAACTCAATTTAAAAAAGTAACTATTCAATAGCTAAATAATTGTTATCTTCAAAAGTTACAGAGGAACATATTTACAAATTTTTAAATGGAATCACTAACCTTAAGAATCTTTTTATAAAATTATGATTTAAGAAGTCTAGGTGAAATGTTGGGTGGAAAACATGCAACTGAAGAGTCAATTAATGAGTCTGAAGATGAGTCAAAGGAAGTTGTTTTCTTAGAATGTGGAACAAACGGACTAAGATATATGTCTGTAAGTTAATTTAGAAAGAATAAAGCATTTGATGTGCACCCATATGTACAAGATACAATAAAAGATAAATGATATTTATATAGCATGATTTTTATGTCCAAGAATGTTAGCGTTTGTGTTGGTGGAATTGCAAAATGGTGCAACCTCTTTGGAAAGCAATCTGGTGCTCCCTTAAAAAGCCGAGTCTAGATACCATTTGACCCCATAATTTCACTGCTCAGAGTATATCCTACAGAATCAAGTCCATCCACACCAACTGATACATGCACATGAATGTTTATTGCAGCACAGTTTGCAACAGCAAAAAGATGGAATCAACCCAGACGCCCATCAACAGAGGAATAGATAGGTAAACTATGGTATATATACTCAATGGAACACTATGCAATGATAAAGAACAACGATGATTTTAGGAAACATCTCATAACCTGGTTTCAGTTGGAGGACATTATGTTGAGTGAAAGTCGTCAGTGACATAGGACAAATATTGTACGAGATTGTTATGATAAGAATTTAAAAACAGACTCATGCATAGAAGAAAAGACTCTTTGATGGCTGCAAGGGTAAGGAGGGAGGGAGAGCGAGGGGGAGGGTTTAGTTTAGATAGTTGGTAGAAATTTGGTTGGGTAAAATCTGTGACAGCACACATTAGAAAGAAAATCAATGTTAACTGGACTTCAATATAACATGATTACTCCTCTCATCTTAATCCAATATTACAAGGACAAAGTAGCTGGGGCTGGGGGCCAGAGACCATGCTCTTAGGGAAAATCGAAGCTAATTGGCACAACTAGCATTTTGCTAAGAGAGTCTTCTGCACTCCACATCGGTGAGTGGTGTCTAGGGTCTTAAAATCTGCCAAGCTGCCGTCTGAGCGTGCAGTAAATGGTCCCAACTCAGCAGGAATGGATGATCACCAAGGACCAAAACGACATGGGAGAAAGAGAACCTAGAAGACAGAGAGACCCACATGTTTGGGTGACTACATCAACTTGTGACCAGAACTGGATGGCACCTGGCCACCCAAAGTGATAGCTATGATGGAGCTCCCAATGTTGAGTCTCACTGGCAACACCAGAATAAAAAGGGGTACACCCTGAGATCTCCATTAAAAGACCACAACTGATGGTCCACAGGCCTCGGGGTTACCCTGGGAGCATGGCCCCTGGCCCCGATGCTCCCCCTGTCATTAAATCATAATGAAGGTCGACTATCAGGCAGGAATCTATTGGACTTGGCGACACAGAGTGACCATATCATGTGTGCACTTTATGGTTCTGTGCATCTATAGGATGTCGTCTTGCTTACCTCTTACTGGAGGAAGGGAAGTGGGTGGAGAGAAGGGGATAGGAGTTTGTTGGGATGATAAGACATGTATGGAGCAGAAAGGAAGAGTGTCCTGTCATTGGGCAGGGAGAGCAGTGGTTGCTGCATATAGGTAGGTGTGTAAATTTATATGGGAATGTACATTTTCATTAAATCATAATTAAAAAAATAAAAGACTGTTAGTGTTTGGTTCAGAAAATAAAACTATAACACACACAAACAGGAAAGCACTGAATTATTTTGGAAGATATTAAGAACTTCAGTGCAAAATAATACAGTGATAAACGGCAGGACCTTCCAAAACACTAAAGGCATCTTAGTGTGCCTACATTTTAGTGTCTGCTAGATGTGAGAAAGACAAGAAATGTCTTTTGTTTTGGGTGCTGAGCTAATAGTCTTCCAATAAGGGTGTCCTGTCTTCAAACTTGAATAAAAGAAGTTGTGTGAATAATACAGTTTTAATATTTTTCTTATTTTAAAGTGCCTTTGATAGCATTATGTATGGAAAAGACCTTTGGCTCAGTGGCTGCTACAGTACCTTCTAAATGGGGCCCGAAATAATCAGTTTTATCATAGCCTGATATCTTTCACAGGCATAGCCTTTCCTCATTCATCTCAGAAAAAATAAGGGCCAATGATTCTGATAGACCCAAATCCACACCAAACAATACATTTTTGGAGGGAAGTGAGTTTCCTTGAGTCTGATTTGGACTCTTATTGCTCCAAATGCAACAATTTTGTTTATTAACAAAAATATTCATCCGAAAATGGGCCTTATCAATGAAGACCGTTTTTTGCCAAAAGCAGGGTCAACTTTCAACTGCTCCAGAGCCCAGTCAGCAAATGTACAGGCACAATCTATGGTTGCTGGACTTTAGTTCTTGAGTTAAAACAATTTTGTAAATGTAAAGCTTCAAGTTCAGATGGAAAATCTGCCAAAATGTGGTCAAGGAAAGGCCCAGTTCTTGTGCTTGGTGAGATAGGGATGGATTCTCACATACACTGCCAAAACATCGTGATGTTTTTGTTGGAACGTGTGGTTTGCTGATGCACGGGCATTATCTGATTAGCAACAGACCAAGTTGTCTCAAATTTTTTATATTTATTTATTTATTTATTGTGATTGAGTGAAAGTGCACAATCTGGTTTAAATTTACATGCCTGCCTATGTGCAGCTCCTAGTGCTCTCCTTGCCCAGTGACAGCACACTTCTCCTGTTTTATACATGTTATGTCTTCTTAACAATCTCCTGTCCCCTCTGCTTCACCCTCTTCCCTCTAGCGAGGCCAGTAGGATGACATCCTATAGATGCATAGAACCATAAAGCTCACACACGATATGGTCACTCTGTGCTGCCCAGTCCAAACCATACCTGTCTGAGGAGTTGAGCTCAATAATGATTTATGAACAGGGACGGCATCAGGTCTAGGGGCCACACTCACAGGGAAACCCCAAGGCCTTCAGACCACCAACTGCCATCTTTTAGTGGACTTCTGGGGGTGCACCCTTTTTTATTCTCATGTTGTCACTGGGACTCAACTTTGTGAGCCCCATCACGGCTGTCACTGGTGGTAGCCGGGCACCATCTGGTTCATTTGCTCACATGCTGATGTAGTAACCCATTCACGTAGGTCTTTCTGTCTTCTGGGTTCTCTTCCCCTACGTTATTTTGGTCCTCGGTGATCATTTGTTTCTGCTGAGTTAGGACCATTTGGTGTACCTCAGATGGCAGTTTGCTGCCTTTTAAGACCACAGACTGGGCTGCAATAAACATTCATGTGCATCTATTTGTTCATGTGACTGCCCTTGCTTCTGTAGGACATATTCCAAGCAATGGGATTACTGAGTCAAACGGACTATTTCCAGCTTTTTAAGGAAGTGCCAGACCGCGTTCTAAAGAGGTTGTACCATTTTGCAATCCCACCAGCAGTGTAGGAGAGTTTCAGTTTCTCCACAGCCTCTCCAGCATTTGTTGTTTTGTGTTTTTTTGGATCATGGCTAACCTCACTGGGGTGAGATGGTATCTCATTGTGGTTTTCATTTGAATTTCTTAAATAGCTAGTGATCATGAGCATTTCCACATGTGTCCTTTGGCTGCCTCAAATTTTCTAATTAAACATTGAATTGTTTTCTTGGTGGGATGATTATGTACATCGTAAATTTCATGTAACACCTGAAATGTTTGGTGAGTGGAACACCCATTTTATTTTTCACAATTATTTTTATTTATTTTTTAAAATGGTTAAGACAAAGCATACAGTCCACAGAAATTTAGCATGCCCACCTATCTGCAGCTCCATCTGCTATCCTCACTCTGTGACAGCACATTCCTCCTTTTCACTCTGTACTTACAGTATCTGCTTAACAAGCACCTGTCCCTTCCTCTCCGTCCTCTTATCTCACACCTAGAAACATACCAGTTAAACAGCCTCCTATAAATGTATAAAACTACAAAGTATGCACACCGTATACTCACACTGTGTCCCCAAGTCTAGTCCATTTTTGTCTGAAGAGCTGACCTCAGTACTGATTTCAGGTCAGGACCAGTAGCAAGTTCCCAGGGGATCCTCCAGATCATCAATTCTGCTTTTTTAGAAGAGTTCTTGAATTGCACACCACATTTCTCATGTTGCCTCAGCAACTCTGTATTGTGTTCCCCATCATGGCTGCCTTTGGTGGTGGCCACATACCATCTGGTTCTTCTGGTCTCATGCTGTTGCAGTCACCCATTTGCACAGGTCCTTCTGCCTCCTGAGCTCATTTTTCCTTGTGATTTTGATTTTCCCAGTCATCATCTGTTCCAGATGAATTAGGACAATTTGGTGTATCCCAGATGGAAGCTTGCTAGCTTTTTTTTTTTTAATTTTTTTTATTTGATATGACTGAGTGAAAATGTACATTCCCGTATAAATTTACATGCCCACCTCTATGCAGCCTCCACTGTTCTCCCTGTCCGGTGACAGCACACCATTTCTCTCTGTTCCATACATGTCTCATCCTCCCAGCAGTCTCCTTTCCCCTCCTCTCCAACCACTCTCCTTCCTCCAACCAGAGGTCAGCAAGCTGATATCCTATAGATGTACATAACCATAAAGTGCATACAATATATGGTCACTGCATTGCCAAGTCCAATCCATTCATGTCCAAAGAGTGGATCTTCGTTATGATTTATGGGGGCAAAGGCAGCATCAGGGCCAGGTGCCATGTTCTCAGGGGAACCCCGAAACTGCTGGACCATCAATTGAGGTCTTTTAGTGGAGATCTCAGGATGCACCCCTTTTTATTCTTGTGTTGCCAGTGAGACTCAACTTAGTGAGTTCCATCGTGGCTATCACTGGTGGTGGCTGGGCACCATCTGGTTCTTCCGGTCCCAAGTCGATGTAGGCACCCACTCATGTGGGTCTCTCTATCTTCTGGGTTGTCTTTACCCAATGTCATCTTGGTCCTCAGTGAGCATCCATTCCAGCTGAGGTGGGACCATTTGCTGTGCCCTCGGTTGGCAGCTTGGCAGCTTTTAAGACCCCAGATGCCACTCACCAATGTGGGGTGCAGAAGAATCTCTTAGCTAAAGACTGACTATGCCAGTTGACCTTGACCGCCCATGAAAACATTGTCCCCATGCCCAGTCCCTGCTACTCGATCCTTTAATAAAGCTGATCTGCTCTCTACTGCTTGCTGTCACTCCCTTCACCTAAACAAATTCCTATTGACTGTCTAATCTATAAATATCCCTCTCCCTGCCTCCCTACCCTTGTAGTCTTCAAAAAGTCTTTTCTTCTATGCATAAGTCCTTATTATAGTGGTCTCCTACAATATTTGTCCTTTTGCAGCTGACTTATTTCACTCAGCATAACGTCTTGTAGTTGATAGCAGGTTATGAAATGTTTCCTAAAATCAGCGTTGTTCTTTATCATTGCATTGTGTTCCATTGTGTATATGTTTCTTTATCCATTTATCTGTTGATGGGCCCCCAGGCTGATTCCATGTTTTTGCTACTGGGGGCAGTGCTGCAATAAACATTCGTGTGCATCTATCTGTTCATGTGACAGCCTTTATTTCTGTAGGATATATTCTGAGCAGTAGGATTGCTGGATTGTATGATGGTTCTATTTCTAGCATTTTATTTTTATTGTGATTAAGTAAAAGTATACAATCTAAATCAATTTTGCACATCCACAAGTCTGCAGCTCCATCTGTTCTCCTCATCCAGTGACAGCACATTCCTCCTTTTCACTCTATACTTCCAGTATCCTCTTAATGAGCACCTGTCCCCTCCTCTACACTCTCTTCTCTCCCATCTAGAAAGGAACCAGTAGGACAGCCTCCTATAAATGTATAAAACCATAAAGTACACACACCACATGCTCACACTGTGTCCCCGAGCCAGCCCATTCTTGTCTGCAGAATTGACCTCAGTACTTGTTTCTGGTCAGGCACAGCAGTATATCTATGAGCAATGTTCCCAGTGGACCCTCCAGGCTGTCAGACCATCTTTTCCAGTCATTCAGTAGAGTTCTTAAACTGCACACCTCTTTTTCTTGTACTGCCTCAGGGACTCTGCATTGTGTTCTCCTTCATGGCTGCCTTTGGTAGTGTCTAGATACCATCTCGTCCTTCTGGTCTCATGTTGCTACAGTCTCCCATTCATACAAGTTCTTCTGTCCTGGGCTCTTCTTTCCTAGTGTCTATTTTGTTCTTGATCATCATCTGTTCCAGATGGATCAGGACCATTTGGTATACCTCAGATGGCAGCTTGCTACTTTTAAGACTCCAGACATCACTGACCAATATAGGGTGCAGAAGACTCTCTTAGCAAAAGACTAGTTATGCCAAATCTCTCTGTCCTCTGAAAACATAGTTTCCAGACCCACATCGCTGCTACTCTCTCCTTTGAAATACTGGATTGAATTTAGAAAACCTTTCAGTTCATCGTGTAGTCCAGTTATATTGATCCACTCTCCATAGCATACTGTCACTGTTTTCACCTAACCGAATTCCTGTGGGCTTTCTAATCTATGACCATCGTTCTCCCTCCCTCCTCACCCTTGTAGCCATCAGAAAGTCTTTTCTCTGTACATAAATCTATTTTTAAGTCCATATAGCAGAGATCTCATACAATATTTGTCCCTTTGCAGCTGTCCTTTGACAGTTGAAATCGGATTATGAGACGTTGTTCTTTATCACTCGCTGCATAGTGTTCCAGTGAGTATGTGTACCATGGTTTGTTTAGCCATTCATTTGTTGATGGGCAGCTCAATTGATTCCACCTTTTTGCTGTTGTGGACTGTGCTGCAGCAAACATTTGTGTGTATGCATCTGTTTGTGTGATAGTCTTGATTTTTGTAGGATATATTCTGAGCAGTGGGATTACTGGATCATACAGTATTTCTATCTCTAGCTTTTGAAGGAAGTGTCAAATTGTTTTCCAAAGAGGTTGTACCATTTTGCATTCCCACTAGCAATATAGGAGAGTTATAATCTTTCCACAGCCTCTCCAGCATTTGTTCTTTTGTGTTTTTTGGATTACTGCCAACCTTGTTGTGGTGAGATGGTATCTCACTGTAGTTTTGATTTGGATTACTTTAATAGCCAATAACTGTATTTCTTCATGTGTCTTTTGGCTGCCTGAATGTCTTCTTTGATGAAGTGTCTCTCTGTCTCCTTTGTCCCTTGTCTTATTGGGTTATCTGTCTTTTTCTTGTAGGTATTTTGCAGTGCCTTGTAGATTATGGAAATCAGATGTTGATCTGACATGTAGTTACCAAATATCTTTTCCCTTTCTGTAAGTAGTCTCTTAACTCTCTTGATAAACTCACTGGATGAGCATAAGTGTTTAATTTCTAGTAATTCTCATTTATCTATTTTCTCTTCTGTTATTCATGCATTGTTGGCCAGACTTTATAGTCTGTCTAAGCTGTGTATTAGAACTTGTATAGTTGTCCCAAATTTTTCTTGCGTGATCTTTATCATTGTAGATCTGATATTTAGGTCTTTGATTCATTTTGAATTAGTTTTTGTGTAAGATGTGAGATATGGGTCTTGTTTCAGTTTTTCTGCAGATAGATATAAATTTTGCCAACACCGTTTGTTAAAGAGACTCTTTTTACCCCCGTTTTCAGCCCTTGGCCTTTGTCAAATATCAACTGTTCATAAGAGGACAGTGATATTTCTCAGGGCTCAATTCTGTTCCATTCATCTATATGTCTCTTTTTGTACTAGTAGCAGACTGTTTGACTACTATGACAGTATAGTTGGTTCTAAGGTCAGGTAATCTGAACCCTCTCAATGTATTCCTTTTCTTCAGTAGTGATTTACTTAACTGAGGTTTCTTCCCTTTCCAAACAAAGTTGGTGATTTATTTCTCCATCTCATTAAAAGAAATAAATAACACTAGAATTTGTACCAGGATTATACTGTATATGTATATTGCTTTGGGTAAGATAGACATTCTCACAACATTAAATCTCCCTATCCACGAGCAGGGTAGGCCTTTCCACTTATGTAAGTCTCTATTGGTTTCTTGCAGTAGGGTACTGTAATTTTCTCTTCATTGGTCTCTTACACTTCTGATTGGATTTATTCCTAGGTATTTGATCTTCCTAGGGCTATAGTAACTAGTATTGATTCGTTCTCTTTGTCAGTGTTAAGGAATTTTACTGATTTACTTCTGTTTATCTTATGTCCTGATACTTTGCTGAACTCTTTTAATAGTTCTAGTAGTTTATTTATGGATTCTTTAGGGTTCTCTTGGCATACAATCATATCATCTGCAAATATGGATATTTTTACTTCTTCTTTACCAATGCAGATGCACTTTTTTTCTTTGTCTTGTCTGATTGTTCTGGCTAGAACCTCTAGCACAATGTTGAATAGAAGTGGTGAGAGTGGACATCCTTGTCTAGTTCTTATTCTCAGGGGGAATTCGTTCAGTCTCTCTCCATTCAAGATGATGTAGGTGATTGGTTTTGCATAGATGTCCTTTATTGCACTGAGGAATTTCTCTTCTATTTCTTCTTCTATTTCTACTTTGCTGAGAGTTTTTAGCATGAGTGGGTGTTGGACTTTGTCAAATGCCTTTTCTGTAACAACTGGCAAAATCAGGTGATTCTTATCCTTTGTGCTATTTATGTGGTTCATCACATTAATTATTTTTCTGATATTGAACCGGACTTGCATCCCTGGTATGACTCCAATATCGTAATGACGAATTATGTTATTGATAGGTCACTGAATTCTATTGATGAGGATTTTGTTAAAGATATTTGCATGTAGGTTAATAATTGATATTGATCTGTAATTTTCACTTTGTGCGTGTGGGATTTTCCCCTAGCTTTGGTATCAGGGTTATGCTGGCTTCATAGAGTGAATTTGGGAATATTCCATTCTTTTTGTTTTTTTTTTTAATTTAACATGACTGAGTGAAAATGTACAATCCTGTATAAATTTACATGCCCACCTATAAAAAGCTTCCACTGCTCTCCCTGTCCAGTGACAGCACACTATTCCTCTCTGCTCCACACATGGTTCCTCCTCCCAACAGCCTCCTTTCTGCTCCTCTCCATCCACTCTCCTTCCTCCAGCCAGAGGTCAGCACGATGATATCCTATAGATGTATAGAAACATAAAGTGCAACCAATATATGGTGACTCTGCATTGCCAATTCCAATCCATTCCTGTCCAAAGAGTGGACCTTCGTTATAATTTATGGGTAAGGGCAGCATCAGGGCCAGCTGCCATATTCTCAGGGGAACCCCGAAAGTGCTGGACCATCAATTGAGGTCTTTTAGTGGAGATCTCAGGATGCACCCCTTTTTATTCTTGTGTTGCCAGTAAGAATCAACCTAGCGAGCTCCCTCGTGACTATCACTGGTGGTGGCTGGGCACAATCCAGTTCTTCAGGTCCAAAGTCGATGAAGGCACCCATTCTTGAGGGTCTCTCTGTCTTCTAGGTTGTCTTTACCGCATGTCATTTTGGTCCTTGATGAGCATCCGTTCCTGCTGAGTTGGGACAATTTGCCGTGTCCTCGGATGTCAGCTTGGCAGCTTTTAAGACCCCAGATGCCACTCACCAATGTGGGGTGCAGAGAGCTCTCTTAGCAAAATGCTAGTTGTGCCAATTGGCCTCGATTTCACCTAAGAGCATGATCCGCTGCCCCCTGCCCCAGCTACTCTATCCTTGCAATATTGGGTTAAGATGGAAGGAGTACTCAAGTTATGTTGAAGTCCACTTAATGTTGTTCTTGTTTCTAATGTTTGCTATCACTGATTTCTCCCAACCAGATTTCTAGCAACTATCTAAACTAAACCCTCCTCCCCACACTTCCTCCCTCCCCTCCCTTGCAGCTGTCAGAGTCTTTTCTTCTATACACAAGTCTGTTTTTGAGATCTTATCATAGAGGTCTCATACAATATTTGTCCCTTTGTCGCTGACTACTTTCACTCAACATAATGTCTTCCAGTTGAAACCAGGTTCGGAGATGTTTCCTGGACTCATCATTATTCTTTAACATTGCTAAATGCTCCATTGAGTATATGTACCACAGTTTACCTATCCATTCTTCTGTTGATGGGCATCTGGGTTGATTCCATCTTTTTGCTATCATGGACTGTGCTGTAATAAACATTTTCATGCATGTGTCTGTTGGTGTGAAAGGCCTTGATTCCGTAGGATATATTCCAAGTAGTGGAATTACTGGGTCAAGTGGTATATCGATATACACTTTTTTTAAGGAAGCGCCAGATTGCTTTCCAAAGAGGCTGGACCATTTTGCAACCCCACCAGCAGTGTAGGAGGGTTCCACTTTCTCCACAGCCTCTCCAGCATTTGTTGTTTTGTGTTTTCTGATCATGGCCAATCTTGTTGGGGTGAGATGGTATCTCATTGTCATCTTGATTTGAATTTCTTTAATCACTAAAGATCGTGAACATGTCTGCATGTGTTTTTTGGCTGCCTGGATCTCCTCTTTAGTGAAATGTCTGTCCATCTCCTTCCATCATTTTGTATGTTGTGAAATAGCCTAAGTAGTATTGAAATTAACTCTCTTCTAAAATTTTGGTAGAATTCTCCAGTGAAACCATCAAGAGAAGAGTTTTTTTTGTTTGTTTGTTTGATAGTTTTTTCATTACTTTCTCAAACTCTTTTTTTCCAATGGGTTTATTAAGTTGTTCTACTCCCTGTGATAATTTTGGTAGATGATGTGAGTACAGAAGTTTGTCCATTTCCTCTAGACAGACTGGTTTTCCAGTCTGTTGGAGTACAATTTTTCATAGTATTCCATTGTGATGATTTTCATTTCAGTTGGATCTGTTTCGACTTCTCCCATCTCATTTCTTATTCAGGCTGTTTGTTTCGTCTCCTGTTTTTCTTTTGTGAGTTTAGCCAATGGTTTATATATTTTGTTGATCTCTTTTGGTTTTGTTAATTCTTTCAGTTGTTTTTCTATTCTTTAGTTTGTTTAGTTCTGCTCTGATTTTTATTATTTCTTGTAGTGTCCAAAGGGTCATTTTGTTGTTCTCTTTTTAGCTGTTCAACTTGTAGGATTCATTTTTTCATTTAGGCCCTTTCTTCATTCTGGATGTGTGTACTTAGAAAGATAAATTGGTCTCTGAGCACTTCTTTTGCTATATACCATAGGTTCTTGTGAGCTGTTTTCATTCTCATTTGATTCTATGAATTCCTTTATTGTATCTTCGATTTCTTATACAACCCATGAATTTTTGAGCAGAGTGTTGTTCAGTTTCCATGAGTTCCAACTTCTACCCATGCTTTTTATGATCTTGATTTCAGGTCTGTGTGGCTTCATGGTCCGATAAGATGCTTTGCCGTAATTCAAGGTTTGGATTTTGTTGAGACTTGCTGTATGACTTAATACCTGGTCTGTTCTGGTGAATGTTTCATATGCATTGAAAAAGAAGGTGTACTTATCTGGTGTTGGGTAAAAAGTTCTGTATATGTCGATGAGGTCTTGTAGGTTGATTGTTGTAGTAAGATCTTGTGTGTCTTTATTGACTAGTTTTATGTATGATCTATTCACTACTGACAGTGGAGTGTTGAAGTTTCCTGGCATTATTGTGGAGTAATCTATGTCAGTTTTCAGCATTTGTACAATGTATTTAGATACTCTCTTTTGAGTACATAAATATATAATATTGTCATATCCTCATTACGTATTGACCCTTTAAGTAATAAATAGTGGCCATCCTTGTCCATAGTGGTGAATTTTACATTAAAGTCTATTTTATCTGAGATTAGTATTGGCACTCCGACTCTTCTTTGCACGTTGTTACCTTGGTATATATTTTTCCATACTTTGATTCTCAATTTGTTCATATATTTGAGTCTAAGGTGTGTTTCTTGTAAGAAACATGTAGACAGATCACTTTTTTCGATCCAAGCTGTTATTCTCAGTCTCTTAATTAGAACGTTCAATCTATTTATGTTCAGTGTCATCATTGATAGATATGTGTTTAGTGCTGTCATTTTTGTGCTTTTATTTCTGTGTTGCTGGCATTTTCTTTTTTCCACTTCATATTGTCTTCTGTGTCATTTTTCTCTATGGGTTTTCTTTTTTACCTTTTCAGTGTTGGTCTTGTGTCTGCTCAGACTCTGTACTATGTTTCTTGTTTTGGTATGTAGCATAGATAGTTTGCTTTGCAGCCACACTTCTGATTCCTTTTAATGTTCTAAATTTAAAGCAATATTTAACTTCTGTGTATCTCTTTAACTTCTTCTCCATCTGAAAAGCCTACAACTTCTGTAATAAGCTACTGTTGTTGAGTCAGGTCTGACTCATAGCAACCCTAGAAGTCAGAGTAGAACTGCCCCATAGAGTTTCCAAGGAGCACCTGGTGGATTTAAATGGTCAACCTTTTGGTTAGCAGACATTGTGCTTAACCCTCCAATATGTGTCTTTTTATAGTGCCATGTCATAGTTACATGTAAAGATCTCTGATTCCTTACTTTTAATATTTCAGCTTTTATTGAGCTTTGAGACTTCTCTAACTGTGTAGGACTCTGGATGCTGTGTCCTGCATTGCATCTGGTCTTACTGATTTTCTAAATGAAGAGATTTTGCAGTATTTCTTTTAGTTTGGGTTTGTTTTTTGCAAAGTCTCTAAGCTTTTGTTCATCTGAGAATGTCTTAATTTCACTGTCATATTTGAGAGACAATTTTGCAGGGTATACAATTCTTGGCTGGAAGTTTTTCTTCTTGAAAGCTTTCTATGTGTCATCATGCTGCCTTCTTGCCAACATGGTTTCTGACAAGAAGTCAGAGGGTAACCTGCAGGACTCCCCTCTGTATGTTAGTTTTGCTCTAAGCCTTGCTCCGTTTAAAAGCCTGTCTTTATGTCTCAATTTATTAAGCTCAATTATATTTCTTGGTTTCTTTCTTTTGGGTTCTACCTTTTGTGGTGTTCAATAAGCATCTTGAATGTCTATGTTGTCTTCTTTCATGATGTCAGTCATGTTTTCTGTCAACAACTCTTGAGCAATTTTCTCCATATTTTCTGCTATCCCTCACAGTTCAGGAATTCCAATTACTCATACATCATTTCTTCTGATAGAGTCTCAAGCGCTTCTTAATGCTTCTTCATTTTTTCTTGTTTCATTTGATTTCTCCTCATAAACGCTGTTATCAGTTGCTTTATCTTTAGTTATACTAATTCTACATTCTATTTCCTCAATCTTGCTGTTTGGCTTTGCATTGAACTGTCTAATTCTGTAATTTTATTATTGATCTGTTGGATTTCAGACCATTGATGTCTAGTAGTTAATATAGCTCACTTAATTTTTCATTTTGTTCTGCTACACTTTGTTTAATCTCTAGAAGGGCTCTATACATAATTCTTTTGTATTCTACTTTTGATAATTTCAGAAAGTCTTCTTCATCTGGGATTTTTTTGATTCTTTATTTTGGGAATTTTGTGCAAGCAGGGTGGTAAGCTTCTTTAAATGGTTAAAAAGTAATTTTTGTCTTCACCTCATGAAAAAGCTGTTCAGTTTCTCTGGTGTTACACCAATGGGAGCTGTAGCGAAGCTCTAAGACGGGAGTGGGTAATAGCACTGCTACACTTCACCTCCGGCTGTTGCTGTGTTCTCTAAATACTGCTGACTTATGTATAGATTGTTGAATAATAGAGACATTGTCAAGCCCAGTGATGCTGCTTGGCTTGGTGACTGGTACCAGCTGGGACTTCAGAGGTGGCAGACCCTGCCTCCTGCTTGATAACAATCACAGAATACTTGTGCTGAGTCTCCAGGATCGCGTCAGTCAAGACTATGGCATAGCTCAGAGAGGGAAGGAGAGAATGCCTCCACACTTGGTCATCAGGGACCACTGCTTTCTCTAGATGTGCTTATCTTAAGAACTGCTTTTCTGCTGAGTGGGGTGTTGTCCAGTGGTAGCCAAAAGCAGCCAGGCCCTCAGGGATGACAGGCCTAGCCTCCTGGCTAGCAAAGATGGCTCTCTACTTATTGAATCTCTCAAGGGCCATCAGAAGTTGCTATGATGTAGCACAGTGAAGGGAGGTAGAAATGGTGCTACTACACTCAGCTGATAGTCACTACTGCATTCTGTAGATGTGCTTATCTTAAAAACTTCTCTTCTGCTAAGAGAGGCATTGACCAACAGCAGCTGATACCAGCCAGGCCCTCAGGTGTGGCAGGCCCTGCATCCTGATTAATAAAGGTTGTGCCCTACTTGTGGAGTGTCTTGGGGCCCATCAGGAGATGCTATGATGTGGCTCAAAGAAGGGAGGTATTAGGGCATCACCACCCTTGGCTACCAACCACTACTACATTCTCTAGGTACAAGTGTATTAAAAACAGCTTTTCTCCTGGGAGAAGCACTATCCAGACAGACACTGTTGCTCAGCATGGTAGTTAGCCCCAGTTGAGCCCTTGGGTGTGACTGACTCCACCTCTTAGCTGACCAAGATGGCATCCAGCCTGAGCCTCCTCTCCTACAGTAAATCAGCAGTATCTATGGTGCAGCTGAAAGTGAGAGGGGAGGGGCAGTGACACACTTGGCTTCCAGCCATCTGTCTCTACATTCTGTAGGTACACATGTCTTAAGAACAGCTTTTCTGTTGCAAGAAGCAGTGTCAAGACAGGCACTGTTGCTCAGTGTGGGAATTAGCCCCACTGAAACCATCAGGTGTGGCTGACTCTGTCTGTCAGCTGACCAAGATGGTGTCCTTGCTGAGCCACCCCTTTTGTGCTGAGTCAGTAGCATCTATGGCACAGCTCAAAGAAGAGAGTGGGGAGGGGCACTGGTATCTTAGGATGCCAGTCACTGCTGTGTTCTCTAGATGTTACTGTCCCAAGCACAGCCACTCTGTTGCAGGACATGCTGTTTACTTAGGCACTGAAGCTCAGCATAGCAGCTGGCCCATGCTAGGCTCTCAAGCTCGGCAGTCCCAGGCCCAGTTTCCTGGTAAACAAAGAAAGTGTCTGTGCCTGTAATTCTCTCAGCCACTGAGTCAGCAGAAGTGGGACTCACTGCACTGCTGTCTCACCTCTGACAAAGTGGTTTCCTTCTTTCTGTCACCCAGTATGATCTCACAACCATATACTGGATCTGGATCTTGGGGCTCCAGTATGTCCACAGTGCTCTGTTCAATTATTTTTCTAGGCCTTAGTTCTCATAAGGAGTTGAGGAGACATGTGATTAGTCTGCCATCTTGGCCCTGCCCCATACCCATTTTGATAATAACTTTAATAATTTCTATGCATTGTAGAATCGTGTAACTTTTCACAGCTATTGGTCAAGATTAATAAAAAAATGTAATAAATGGCTGCTAGAGCTTCACAAATATTGCTGCAGTGAGTAGAAAATTAGGTCCTAAGATATTTGAATGATGTGTGAACCAGATTCAATGGATCATTCCTTCCCTTCCTTTTATTTTTGTACAGTTTATGTTCATTAAATACCACTGAATACAAAACACAGCTCTTTAGGAGATCCAATGTCTGAATGAGAAATATTTAAAAGTAATCTCTGGCTGTAAAATCAGGAGACAATTATACCAAATAGGAAGAAATCATACAGAGTTAGAGACATGTATTCTGACTCATTTTTTATTTTGCACTATTAGGAACTTTTAAAAGTTCATGGAATGGTATGGGAAAATATCTATGGACCATATAACTCCAAAATGCTCCTTTAAACACACCTTCATCTTTCTTTACTATGTAGCATGGTATCACAGCAAGAGCTGTGAGTGAAGGTCAGATCTCTAAGAAATCTTCTGTTTCCTTAGAATGTCAAGAAGTTTAAAAAATAAAACTCTCAGAGGTGCTATTTTCCAATTATGCAGTGATATTTTTTTTCCCAAGTTGCCATAGACAATTCTGTTCTATCTTCTTCAAGGCATGGAAACTGCTAGTGTGTGAGGAGAGCACCCAGAGAAGTAAAAACTTTTTTTCAAGAGCATAACTGTTATTCTGAACATAATAGAAATTGGATCAGAACTGTAAAGTTCAGTTTACCACATTTTGAGATAATGACTTGGGGACAGATGATTTTCTGATGCCTAGAAGATGTCAGAAACACTGAGCATTGTGAGTAATCACATACAACCCACTGCAGTCAAGTTGATTCTGGCTCATAGTGACACTGCAGGACAGAGTAGATCTGCCACATAGAATTTCCAAGGAATACAAAGTGGATTTGATCCACCAGCATTTTTGGTTAGCAGATACAGCACTTAACCACTATGCTACCAGGGTTTCCTTACCATATGCAAGAAGTATTCATTTATGACATATTCAGACTGTCTGCTTCATTTTTTCTCTCTACATATTATTATGAGTAATTCCTTTTGGCAAAGTCCATGTATATAGTTGTCATTTATGTTGTTGAAAACATGTATTTGCAAAGAAGAAGTCATTGGCCTTACAAAATTCTTTCATATGATCTCTGCCAGGGATTGAATTGTGTCCCCCCAAAAAAGGTTTAGCAAGTTTGCTAAACCTTGATTCCTAGTGTTGTGTTATGGTTCTACATGTTGTAAATCCTGCTTCTATAATGTTAATGAAGGATGCTGAGCAGCATTTGTGTTGGTGGGGCAGGACTCAGTGTATAATATTGTATTGTCCTTGAGGCAATCTGTTTGGATATAAAATAAAAGGAAGCAAGCAGAAAGCTGGGAACCTCATGCCACCAAGAAGCAGTGCTGGGAGTAGAGAACAACCTTTGAAAAGGACCAAGGGTCCCTGAGCCTCAGAAACTCCCAGTCCAGGAGAAGATTGATGACAGTAACCTTATTCCTGAGCAATGGACAAAGACTTCTCCTAGAGCTGACACCTTGAATTTGACCTCATAGCCTACCAAACTGTGACAGAATAAAATTTCTTTTTTTAAAGACATCTGATTGTGGTAATTCTGTTATAACATCACTAGCTGACTAAAACCATTTCTGACATGGTTTATATCAGCAAAGCTATATTTTCCAACTATTAATAATTCTTTTTTTCCAGCTTTCGAATTCCAATTTCCAGTAATTATCAGCACTTCCTGACTGCATGCTTAATAAATTTCAGACTGAAGAAGTTGCTAAAAATCCTCAGTTTCTCCACCTTTGGCCTCAGTGGTTGGTGCATAAATTTTAATAATAGTCCTGTTAAATAATCTTCCTTGTAGGCTTATGAATATTATCACTGACAGCATTGTGGTTCAGGTTAGATCTTGAAATATTCTTTATAATTATGAATTAAATGCCATTCTTCTTCAATTTTATTCATTACTGGCATGGTAGACTGTCATGGATTGAATTGTGTCTGCCAAAATGTGTAGACATTTGGCTGGGCTACAATTACCAGTATTGTGTGATTGTACTCCATTTTTAATTTTCCTATATGGGGAATCCTAATCTCTCCCTTTAGTTAATGAGAAAGATTGGATTATGTTAAAGAGGATTATGGTAGGACTGTAACACCCTTATTAAAGTTACCTCCTTGATCCAATATAAGGTAGTTTCCTTGGGGTGAGGCTTGCACCACATTTTATACTACATGAGATAAAAGAAATGGGCAGAAAGCAAAGAACAGAGACTTCATACCCCTAAGAAATCAGTTCCAAAAGAAGAACATATCCTTTGGATCTTAGGTTCCTTTACTGAGATGCTACCAGATCACAGGAAGATTGATGATGAAGATCTCTCTCCAGAGAAAATGGAGAGAAACCCTTCAGCTGGAGTTGATGCCCTGTATTTGTGTTTGTAGCCTACTAGACTATGATAGAATAAATTTTTCTTTGTTAAAACAGCAGTATTAGATGACCAAGACAGTAGACAATATGATCGTCCAATTTAAAATGGCCAATACTCGTTCATTTCAGTTCACTAATGTCTAAGATATAGATGTTTAAGCAGTCTGTTTCTTTATCTTTTTTTAACAATTCCCATTTTCCTAGACTCATACTTCTTATATTCTACATATTGATTATTAATGGATGTTTGCAACTATGTTTTCACATTTTGAGTTTTGCCACATCATCCAGCGAAGGTATCAAAAGATTGACTCCATCCATATCATTGAGATAAACTCTGCTTTGATGAGACAGCTCTTCCTCAGTCATATTTTGAGTGCCTTCCAACCTGAAGAGCTCGTCTTCTGGCATTATATCAGGCAATGTTCCACTGCTATTCATATGGCTAGCTCTTTTCAGGAGTAAACCATCAAGTTCTTCCTAATCTTTCTGGAAGCTGGAAACTCAACTGAACTCTGTCTGCCACGGATAGCTTCACTGGTATTTGAATACCAGTGGCACAGCATCCAGCATTATAGCAACATACAAGGCCCCACAGTACAACAAACTGACAGATGCATGTGGAAAAATCGATACCATTAGTCAGAAGAAGGCCAGGGGTCAACTGCAGAGGAGACCATCAATTTCACATGCCAGTTCTAGTTGAAGGTCCATGACAGCCCAAGTACAAACTTCAGTACATGCCCCTGAATTTAGAGATCTTCTCAAGAATAGATTGATGCATTGGACACTAGTGGCTCGAAAGAATTAGCCAGTGAAAACCTTATAAATAGCTGTGGAACACTGATACAGTGCAAGAAGATGAACTCTTCAGGTTGAAGGACCTCAGTGTATGACTGGAGAAGAGCTGCCTCCTCAAAGTAGAGTTTATTTTCATTCCACCTGAATTTAGAGAACTTCTCAAGAATAGACTGGATGCACTCGACACTAACAACCAAAGACCAGATGAGTGGGGAATGACATCATATGTGTATGAGGCAGTGGAAAATAACATGGCTTGGGTTGGGTGCACCTTAGTCTTTTAAGGTAACATCTTTGCTTTTAAGCGTCTTAGAGAGATCTTTTGCAGCAGATTTGACCAATGCGGTATGTCCTCAGATTTCTTGACTGCTGTTTCCATGGGTTAGATAACTATGGATCCAAATAAAATGAAATCCTTGACAACTTCAGTCTTTTCTCTGTTTATCATAATGTTGCTTATACATCTCTTATAAGGTGTTTTGTTTTCTTTATGGTGAGATGTAATCCATACTGAAGGCTGTGGTGTTTGATCTTCGTCAATATATACTTCGAATCTTCACTTTCAGCAAGATTGTATAACCTGAACAATGGAGGTTGTTAATGAATCTTCTTTCAATCCTGATGCCTATTCTTCCTTATATAGTCCAAACTTCACAGGTTATTTGCTCAGGATATGCACTGAATCAGTATGGCATCCCTGACCACACTTTTACTAACTTTTCCTGACTTCAAACCACACAGAATCCTGTTGTTCTGTTTGAATGACTGTCACTTCATGTATGTGTTTGTTTAATAATTTGGGTAGGTGGCATGAGTCAAGGAATTTGTCCATTTCCTCTAGGTTTTCAAATTTGTTAGAGTACAGTCTTTCACAGTATTCTGTTATGATATTTTTGATTGCTGTTGCATCTGTGGTGACAACTCCCCTCTCATTTCTAATTTGGGTTCTTTGTTTCCTTTCCTGCTTTTCTTTAGTAAGTTTAGCCAGTGATTTGTCAATTTTGTTGATCTTCTCAAAAAACCAGCTGTTGGTCATTTCAATTTTTTCAATTGTTTTTCTATTCTCTAATTCATTTAGCTCTGCTCTAATCTTTATGATCTCATTTCTTCTGGTGCCTGAGGGGTTCCTCTATTGTTCTCTTTCTACTTGTTCAAGCTGTAGGGTTAGTCCCTTGATTTGGTTTCTTTCTTCCTTCCAAATGTGTGCATTTATGCAGATAAACAGACCTCTGATCTCATAGATTCTGGTAGGAAGTGTTTTCATTCTCATTGGAATCCATGAATTTCTTTAATTCATCCTTGATTTCCTCTATAACCAATGTTTTTTTGAGCAAGATGTTGTTCAGTTTCCAAGAGTTCCACTTTCTATCTATGTTTTTTTCTGATATTGATTTCAACATTTATGGCTTTATGATCTGAGAAAATGCTTTGCAATAATTCAATGGTATGGATTTTGTTGAGCATTGCATTATGGCCTATCACATGGTCAATTCTGGAGAATGTTCCATGTGCACTGGAGAAGAAGGTGTAGTTGTCTGCTGAGGGGTGGAAAGTTCTGTATATATCAATGAGGTTTAGTTGGTTAATTGTGGCAATGAGGTCTTCTGTATCTTTACTGAGTTTTTTTCTAGATGATCTGTCTAGTATTGAGAGTGGAGGGTTGAAGTTTCCCACTATTACGGTGGAGTCATCTAACTCTCTTTTGAGTGTACTCAGTGTTTCTTCAACGTATTTAAGTGCTCTGATATTAGGGGCATAAATATTTAACATAGTTAAGTCTTGCTTGTGTACTGAACCTTTCAGCAATAAATAGTGTCCATCTTTGTCGGCAATGGTGGATTTGACATTAAAATTGATTTTGTCTGAGATTAGAATTGCCACCCCTGCTCTTCTTTGTTCGTTGTTAGCTTGATATGTATTCTTCCAACCTTTAATTTTCAGTTTGTTCCTATCTTTAGGTCTCAAGTGAGTTTCTTGTAGACAACATATGGATGGGTCATGTCTTTTGATCCAAGATGTCACTCGATGTCTCTTTACTGGAGCATTCAGTCCATTCACATTCAATGTAATTATTGATTGGTATGTGTTCACTGCTACCATTGTGATGTGTTTATTTTTATGTTGATGTTTTCTCTGTTGTTCTTATTAGTCTGTTATGGGACGTTCTTTTTTGTGAGTTGATTTTTCACCTTTTTCAGAGCTGGTTTTGTGGTTCTTGAGACTCCTGTGTTCCATTTCTTGAAATGGTATGATATATCTTTGTTGTGTTTTACAGGTGCCCCTATGATCCCCCTTAATAAACTATATATAACCCCAATTTTAATTACTACCAGTCTTGTCATCTTCCTCTCCATCTGGAATGAATATAACAACTGTAGTACATCCCTCTTTTTAATATGATGACACCATAGTTTTCATGATGATCACTGGATTGCTTCTTTCCCTATCAAAGCTGTGATTGGCTTTGGAGCCTTCCCTAACTGAATAGAGTTTTGAGTAGTACGTCATTCTAAAATATAAAGTTAGTGGTTTTGTTCTTCGAAGCCAGAATCAAGAACTTCTTTCAATATTTCTTGTAGTTTTGATTTGGTTTTTACAAAGTCTCTGAGTTTCTTTTTATCTGAGAATGTCTTAATTTCATTTTTGTATTTGAAAGACAGTTTTGCAGGATATATAATTTTTGGTTGGAAGTTCTCCTTAAAGGCTTTGAATGTGTCATGCCACTGTCTCCGTGCCAGCATGGTTTCTGCTGAGAAATCTGACAAAAGCCTACAGAGTTTCCCTCTGAATGTTAGCTTTGCTTTGAGTCTTTCTGCCTTTAAGAGTTGCTGCTTATGTTTCATTTTGTTGAGCTTGATTATAATATGTCTTGGAGTCTTTCTTTTGAGATCTATATTGGGTGGCGTACGATATGCATCTGAGATGTCTATATTCTCTTCCTTCATGATTTCTGGGAAGTTTTCTGTCAGCAGCTCAGCAATGATACTCTCTGTGTTCTCAGATGTCTCACCCTGTTCGGAGGCTCCAATTAATTGAAGGTTGTTCCTCTTAATAGAGTCCCACATGCTTCTTAATGTTCCTTCGTTTTTCTTGTTTCTTTTGTCTGATTTCTGCTCATAGATGCTGGCCTCAGTAGCTCTGTCTTCCAAGTCAGAAATTCTTTTTTCCATTTGTTCCATTCTGTTTTCTTGGCTTTGCATTGAAGTTTCTATGTCTTTGATTTTGTTCTTGATCTGTTGGATTTCAGAGTACTGGTGTTTCATCAGATCGAACATCTTGCTTAATTTTTCATTTTGTTGTGCTGCATTTTGTATAAGGTATAGAAGAGCTCTGTATGTAATCGTTTTGTATTCACTTTCTGATGCTTTCATAAAAGTTTCTTCATCTGGAAAACTCCTTGGTTGCTTTGTTTGGGAGCTTTCTGAAGCCGTGGGTGATTTCTTGTGTGCCACAAGTGTCTGTTTCTTTTTGGAACCCATGTGAGTATGTAGAGGCTGGAAGAGGTACTGTGAGGATGGACTGCAGAAGTTTCTCTAGGCTGTCTTAAAATGTGAAGCAAAAGATATCTGACCACTTCACAAGTCAGTTAGATTTTCAGGTGTAGAGGTCCCTCTTCTTAACTGGCAAAGTAAGCGCCACTATATCCAACCCCAGATGATACAAAGTAGTTCAGAATACAGCAATGCTATTGCCCTGTTGGCCTCTGCTGACAGGGCCTAGCCTTAGAGGACACTGCGTCGAGTACTGCTTTTCTGATAGAAAAGCGCTCTCCTGTGGGCAGGCTCTGGCTCCCAACCTAAGAATTAGGTCCAGCTGCGGCCACCATATCCAAGATAGCCCCCTCCACACAGGCAGAGGACATAAGGGCTAAAGGTGCAGAGAGGTAGTGATTCCTCTGATTCTGTTGCAGGACCCCCAAATCAGGTGGCACTAGGTAAATTACTGCTTTTCTGTCGGAGAAGCCCTGTCCTGTTTGCAGGCGCTGGCTCCCAGGCTAAGAATGAGGTCCCGCTGAAATCTCCGTATCCATCATGGCATCCCTCACACTGACTGCAAAACTACGTACAATCACCGCTGAGGCAGATATAAAACTACAGGCTCAAAGTGGCTAGATTAACAGAGTTCCAAGCCTGGCTCTCAAAATATGGGAATTTTGCCTGCCTGTCCCCCCAGCAGTGTGTCTGAGTCTACCCTCTAGGCAAGACCCTGCTCCGCCTGCTGTCCAAGACAGAGGAAAAAAAAGTCAAAATGGTGCGTTTACCTTCTGTCCGTGAGAGCCAGGGATAGCCAGGTGTGGGAGTCAGAGTAAGAGAGGAGGTTTTTTGCTCAGTAGTATGAAATCCAAAGTAACAGCCCTGTGCCAGGCCTTGGGGCTGATTAGGTGACCAGAAGTCTCCGTTTGATTATCAATTCAGTCTTGGTTTCCAGAGGGATATAAGGAGACGTGTGCTTAGTCTACCATCTTGACTCCGCCTCCCATGTATGTGTTTATTTGAAATCATGCTCATGTTGTGAAAGAAAGAAATGAAGGAAGAGAGGAAGGGTTTCCATGAATTAGGTGTATTTCTTTTGAGTATACACCTAGGACTGGCATTGCTGGATCATAGGGTATTTCCATTTCTAGTTTCACATAAGTGTTATACCATTTTCGAAAGTAACTGTACCATTTTGCAGTCCTGTCTTAGTCATCTAGAGGTGCTGCAACACAATTACCACAAGTGGATGACTTTAACAAATGTAAGTTTATTCTCTCAATCTTCCCCTGGTCTAGAGATTTCTCTGCACAGGAATACTGGGTCCAAAAGACTCACTCTGCTCCTGGTGATTCTTTTTTGGATATAAAGGTCTTCTGTCTCTCTGCTCACTTTTTTCTTTAAAATCTCAAAAGAGATTGATTTAAGACATAATCCAATCTTGTAGATTTAGTCCTGCCTCAATAATATAATTTCTGCCAATTCTCCTTCATTAATATCACAGAGGCAAGATTGATGACTCACAGGAAGATCACAGCAGATTACAAAATGGTGGACAATCGTGCAAAACTGGAAATCACAGTCTACTCAGATTGATACATGTATCTTGGGGGAGAAAAATCCAATCCATGATGCGATCCATAAATAATGAATATGAAATTGAATCTCCTGACATCCTCATCAACATTTCTTGTTACCTATTTTTGTTCTTTTTTTTTCTTTATCAATGCCAATGCAGCCAGGTTGAGATAGTATCTCATTTTAGTTTTGGTATGCATCTTTCTAATGACTTTTGTCTCATGGCCTGTCAATTTGTAGTACTTTGGGGCTTTGCGCATTGTTGTGGTGATGGAAGCTGTGCCACTGTATTCAAGTATCAGCAGGCACACCCATGGCAGACAGTGTCCAGTTGAGCTTTAAAACTAAGACAAAGGACTTAGTGGTCTAGTTTTGGAAAGAATTAGCAAGTGAAAACCTTGTAGATAACAGTGGAATATTCACTGATACAGTGTGAAAAGATGAACTCTTCAGGCTGAAAGACACTCAACATATGACTGGAGAAGGGCTGCCTCCTCAATGTGGAGTTCATCTTAATGATGTGGATGGTGTCAAGCTTTTTGTACCATCATTTGCTGATGTAGTATAACTAAAAATGAGAAAAAATTAATTACACATGCCCATTATTGGTCAGAACATAGAATGCATGAAGTATGAATACAGGAAAATTGGGTAGGGAATGCTGCACTGGAAGTGTGTGCTTCACTATATCAAGAAATTTGGAGACAGACTGCAAAATCTGTCAAAGAAACCACAATCAACAGAAGAGAAAATAGATAAATGTGAACTATTAAGAATCAAACACTTTTGCTCATCCAAAGACTTTATTAATAGAATTAAAAGAACACCCACTGAATGGGAAAAAATATTTGGCAACTCTATATCAGACCGACACCTGATCTCCATAATCTATAAGATACTACAAAATATCAAGAAGAAGATAAACTATCCAATTAAGCGATGGGCAAAGGAGATGGACAGACATTTCACTAAAGAGGAGATCCAGGCAGCCAAAAAACACATGCAGACATGTTCACGACCTTTAGTTATTAAAGAAATTCAAATCAAGATGACAATGAGATTCCGTCACACCCCAACAAGATTGGCCATGATCCAAAAAACACAAAACAACAAATGCTGGAGAGGCTGGGGAGAAAGTGGAACCCTCCTACACTGTTGGTCGGGTTGCAAAATGGTCCAGCCTCTTTGGAAAGCAATCTGGCGCTTCCTTAAAAAAATGGATATCGATATACCATTTGACCCAATAATTCCACTACTTGGAATATATCCTACAGAATCAAGGCCTTTCACACCAACAGACACATGCACGAAAATGTTTATTACAGCACAGTCCAAGATGGAATCAACCCAGATGCCCAACAACAGAAGAATGGATAGGTAAACTATGGTACATATACTCAATGGAGCACTACGCAATGATAAAGAATAACGATGATTCCAGGAAACATCTCCTAACCTGGTTTCAACTGGAAGACATTATGTTGAGTGAAAGTAGTCAGCAACAAAGAGACAAATACTGTGAGACCTCTGCAATAGATCTCAAAAACAGACTTGTGTAAAGAAGAAAAGACTCTTTGACAGCTGCAAGGGAGGGAAGGGAGGAAGGGTGAGGGGGAGGGCTTAGTTTAGATAGTTGCTAGAAATCTGGTTGGGAGAAATCAGTGACAGCACACATTATAAGCAAGAACAACATTAAGTGGACTTCAGCATAACTTGAGTACTCCTTCCATCTTAACCCAATATTGCAAGGATAGAGTAGATGGGGCAGGGGCAGGGGACCATGCTCTTAGGCAAAATCGAGGCCAATTGGCACAACTAGCATTTTGCTAAGAGAGCTGTCTGCACCCCACATTGGTGAGGGGCATCTTAAAAGCTGCCAACCTGCCATCTGAGGACACAGCAAATGGTCCCAACTGAGCAGGAATGGTTGCTCACCAAGGACCAAAATGACATGTGGTAAAGACAACCTAGAAGACAGAGAGACTCGCAAAAGTGGGTACCTTCATCGACTTGGGACCAGAAGAAAAGGATGGTGCCGAGCCACCACCAGTGATAGCCGCAATGGAGCTCACTAGGTTGAGTCTCACTGGCAACACAAGAATCAAAAGTGGTGCAACCTGAGATCTCCACTAAAAGACCTCAGCTGATGGTCCAGCAGTTTCGGAGTTCCCCTGAGAGCATGGCCCCTGGCCCTGATGATGCCCTTTCCCACAAATTATAACAAAGGTCCACTCTTTGGACAGGAATAGATTGAACTTGGCAATGCAGTGTGACCATATATTGGATGTACTTTATGGTCCTATACATCTATAGGATATCATCCTCCTGACCTCTAGCTGGAGGAAGGAGAGTGGGTGTAGAGGAGCGGAAAGGAGGCTGTTGGGAGGATGAGCCATGTATGGAGCAGAGAGGAACTGTGTGCTGTGACCGGACAGGGAGAGCAGTGGAAGCTGCATATAGGTGGGCATGTAAATTTATATGGGAATGTACATTTTCACTCAGTCATGTTAAATAGAAAAGAAAAAAAAAAAGAAATTTGGAAGACAGTTACCTGGCCATTTGCCAGGAAGAGATCCATAGTTGTGCCTATTCTCAAGAAAAGTGATCCAATCGAATGTGGAAAGTGTTGAACAATATTATTAATATCACAGTCAAGTAAAGTTTTGCTGGATTTCACTTAAAGGTGGCTGCAGCAGTGCATCAACTTGAACTGCCAGAAATTGAAGTTGGGTTCAGAAGAGAATGCGGAACCACAAATATCCCTGCAGATGTCAGATGAATCCTGGCTGAAAGTAGAGAATACCAGAAAAATATTTACCTGTGTTTTACTGACAATGCAAAGACATTTGACTATGTGGACCATAACAAATAATGGATAATTTTGAGAAGAACCAGATTTCTGGAACACTTAATAGTACATATGTACATAGATCAATAGGCATTTATTGGAACAGAACTGTGTGCTATGGTTTAAAGTTAGGAAAGATGTGTGTCAGGATTGTATCCTTTTATCATACATATTTAATCTGTAGGCTGAGCAAATAATCCAAGAAGCTGAACTACATGAAGAAGAAGTCATCAGGACTGAAGGAGACCAATAAGCAATACTATGATAAATGGGAAAAGGATTGAATCTATCAATGATTTGATTTTACTTGGATCCACAATCAACAGCCATGAAAACTACAGTTAGAAATTGGAGGACAAACTGAGTTGGACAAATCTGCTACAAAATGCCTCTTTAAAGTTTTGAAAAGCTGTCTCCATGAAGACTGCAGTGTGCCTGACCCAAGCCATGGTGTTTTCAATCACGTTGTATGCATGTGAGAGCTGAACAATGAATAAGGCAGACAGAAGAATTGACATCTTGGAATTGTGTTTGTGAAGAATATTGAATACAATGTGGACTACTGCTGAGAGAATGAATACATTTGTCTTGGAAGATGTAAGAATAGAATACTTCTTAGAAGCAGAGATGGAAAGACTAAGTCTTATATACTTTGGACATATTAGGAGGGATCAGTCCGTGGAGAAGGACGTCATATCTGGTAGCATACAGAGTCACTGAAAAACAGGATTACCCTCAGTGAAATGGACTGACACTGTGGCTGCAACAATGGGCTTAAGGATTCTGAGGACGGTGAAGGACTGGGCAGCATTCCATTCTGTTGCATATAGAGTCACTATCAATTGGACTCAACTTGCTAGCACCTAACAACAGCAATAGTTTATGATTGTTAGCATTTTCTCATGTGTCATTTGACTCACGGGATGTTCTCTTTGGTGAAGATTCTGTTCATGTCGTTTGTCCATTTTAAAACTGCATCACTTATCTTTCTGTTGCTGCGTTGTTAAAATTTTTGCGTAACTTTGGACATGAGACTCTTATCAAATATTTCAGTAGATTTTTTTGCCTTTTTATAAGTTTCCTTTTTATGCTTTTTGATAAAATCTTTTGATGAGCATGTTCTTTTTAATTTTTATAAAGTCTGTTTATTTTATAAAATTTTTATCTTTTGTCTTATGCATTTTTATGACATTCGTTGTAATATTTTTACAAAAGATTAAGTCTTATATTTTTTACCCTAGGTTTCTTCCAGATATTTTATAGTTTTAGGTTTAGCATTTAGGTCTTTGATCCGTTTCTATTTTTTGTTTATGTTGTGAGGTATGTGTCATTTCATTTTTTCAACTTAATATCCAGTTTGGCCAGCACCGTTATTAAGACACTGTTTCTGCCCCACTGAATGAAATTTACCCACTGTCAAAAATCTGTTGTCCATAGAGAGAGGAATTTATATCTGGATTCTCGATTGTAGTCCACCGGTCTATTTGTCTATTGTTGAATCAATGCCAGGCTTTTTGATTACGGTGGTTGTATTGTATATTTTGATATTTAGGAGTATAAAGAGTCTTAATATTGTTTTATTCTTCAATGTTTCCTTGTTTATTAAGGGTTTAGGTCCTTCCTTATGAAGTTTGTTATTACTGTTTCCTTTTTGGTAAAGAAGGTTGTTGGGCTCTCTATTGGAATTGCATTATATCCGTAGATTTCTTTAGATATTATTGACGTGTTCACTATATTAAGTCTTTTAATCTGTGAACACAGAATGTCCTTCCATTTATATAGTCCTCTCCTACAATAACGGTGACTAATTTTCATTGTATAAGTCTTTCATATTCTTGGTTAATTCCTAGACATTCCGTTGTGTTTGGAGGTTATTGTAAATGGTACTGTATTTTAGGCTTCATTTTTGCAAAATTGCTTCTCAGTGTAAAGGTACACAATTTTTGGTTTGTATGTTAATCTTGTTTTTGCTATATTGTTGGGTTGTTTCATCAGTTCTAGTAATTTTCTTGTGGGATCTTCAGGATTTTTTATGTATAGGATTATATCACCTGAAAGTACAACATTCATTCACTCTACAGATTTTGATACCTATTATTTCTCTGTCCTGTTTAACTGCTCTGGCTAGAATTCCAGTGCAATGTTGAGTAAGGATACTGGTAATGGGCATCCTTCACTCATTTCTGTTCTCAAAGGGAAGACTCTCAACCTTTCTTTATCAAGTAAAAGGCTAGCTGTGGATTTTAAATATATACCCCTATTTACACTGAATAATTTCTCTTCTATTCCTATTTTGCTGAGAGTTTTTGTTATAAAAGAGTTTTGAATTTTACCAAATGTCTTATTTGCATGAACTGATATAATCACGTTTCTTTTGTTTGTTTTATTTATACAGTACATTACATTGATTTATTTTCTAATGAACTATTCATGTAGACATGGTATGAATTTTACTTGATCATAGTGTTTTCATTTTTTGTTTGCTTGTTTTTGGTTTTTTAGTATGTTGCTGAATTTTATTAGCTAGAACTGCACTGAAAACTTTCTGAATATATATTCATGAGGGACATTGCCCTGTAGTTTTTGGTGTTGTTGTTGTGTCTTTGTCTTGCTTAAGTATAAGAATTATAAAAGGAACTAAGAAATGTTTCTTTCTCCTCAGCGTTTTCAAAGAATTTGAGTAGAATTGCTGCCTGCCATGGATTGAATTGTATCCACAAAAATATGCATAACAATTTTTTTTCAGATTCCCCGGTGTAATCAACTGATTACGGGCTTTGTTGTTGTTGACAACGTTTTTTTATGACATACCTCTTCTTTGTAATGCATAAGTTTAGATTTTCTACCGCTGTGTTAGGTTAGGTAAGTTGTGTGTTTCTAGGAATTTTTTACGAGGACTGCAAATTATGTTCCAAACTCATCCTAGAAAAAGTGCTACATACCTCATTGATGAATATCATTATGATCACCTTCAAAGTACTCCCTTTAGGAAACTGCACTGAGCCCAGTGTCTAGTCAACACTTAAAAGAAATTTGGAACTTTTTCTGGAATGGCCATCAGAGGTGTTCTCATATTACCCTTGATGTCCTAGATGTCATCAAAATCTCTTTCTTTCAAAATTTCCTTTATTCTCAGGTAAAGAAAAAGGTCACTGGGGACCAGATCAGGTGAGTAGGATGGGTGTTCCAATACATTTGTTTGTTGACTAGCTAAAAACTCCCTCACAGACAATTGTACAATCAAGTCTGTGAACTTGCCACAGTGCCATAGTGCATACTGGCCATTGCAGAAAGAGTTCCATAACTGCTTTGAAGAGTGGACTAGTGTTTGGCATTGGAGCATAGCTTCCCAAAGGGAGTACACTGAAGGTGACCATAGTGATATTCAGCAATGAGGTCTGTAGCATTTAGAACACTTAAGTTCACGTACTTAATTGTCAGACTTTGTATAAGCAGTTCCTCTGCCTTCAGACTTCTAGATTTTTTGTGGTGAAATCTGCACCAGTTTTTAGGAAGGAGATTTTATATGTTTACTACTCTGTTACAATTCTCTCCCTGACTTTGGTTTTCAGGAATTTTCTCGGAATGTGATACAAGGTTGTACTTCTTCCAGAATAGATCTGTTTGTTCTTTTGGTGGTCCATAGTACATTCAATATTCTTCTCCAACACCACAATTCAAAGGTGCTAACCAAACCAAAACAAACCTCTGCTCTTCAGAGTTCCCAAAGAGCATCTGGTGGATTCAAAATGCTAACCTTTTCATTAGTAACTGTAGCACCTAAATACCACACCACCAGGGTTTCTGTTGTTGTCATAGTGCTCTGGAATTTTAATAATTCTAATGCTACATTTCATAATTGAATCACGTATTTCCAGTTGGTTTTGTTTGATTTTATTATTTTCTGTTGTTTCTTTTGTAACTTGATAAATTCATTTATTCAGCCCTCTAGTTCACTTTTTAGATCTTCTGTTTGATTCTACTGCTGAGCATTTATCTTATATTTTCTAATTTGGTGCTTTATTCCTCAGTTTCAGTAATACTATTTTTGTTTGTTTGCATTTTTTTGTTGTGGTGGTTGTTTTCAATTTCTGTATTGAGTTTCTCATTCTGTGCCTCAATTTGTTTCCTGATCTCTTTTGTTTTTATTTTTTGATGACTTTCAATATATTTAGCAAAATTGTTGGAGACATGGTGGGACAGTGGTAAATAGCTCAGTTGCTAACATGAAGGTGTCAGTTCAAAACTACTAGCCACTACTTGGAAATTCCTTGGGGCAGTTCTACTGTGTCCTATAGGGTGGCGATAAGCTGGAGTTGACTCAACAACAACATGTTCAGATTTCTTTTGTTTTGGTTAGCACCTTCAAATTGTGGTGTTGGAGAAGGATTGAATGTACTATGGACCACCAAAAGAACAAACAGATCTATTCTGGAAGAAGTACAACCAGAGTGCTCTTTGGAAGCAAAGATGACAAGATTGTGCTGTCAGGGAGGATCAGTTTCTGGAGAAGGACATCATACCTGATAGACTATAGGGTCAGAGAAAAAGAGGAAGATCCTAGACAAGATGGATTGACATGGTGTCTGCACCAATGGACTTAAGCATGAAAACGATTGTGGACATGGCATAAGACAGGGCAGTGTTTTGTTCCGTTGTTCATAGAGTCACTATGAGTCAGAAGTGACCCAATAGCACCTAACAATAGCACCATTATTTAGAAGTTTTGAATTTTTTTCCATTAACTTGATCTCCATGGGAGAAATTTCCTCTTCTTTGTATTGTTCTTTTGATTAGTGCTTTTTGTCTTGCAACTTTGTGTATTTTAGGTTTTTTTTTTTAACTTGTTGCATTTTGATATGTTTGCAAAACATCTTCTCTTTACTTACAGCCTCAGTGGCACACTGGTAAAGTACTTAGCTGCTAACTAAAACATCAAGTTCAAATCCACCACTCACTCTTTGGAAATCTTATGGAGGAATTCTACTTTGTTCTGTAGTGTCTCTGAGTCAGACTCAACTTCTTTGACAGCAGGTTTGGTTTGGTTTGGTTTGGTTTTACTCCTCATTTATTGACTATCTCATCTAACATCTCACATTTGTGACAGTAGTAAAAAATCAACTATCCTACTATTTATTAACAAGGTGGTCAGCACAGAGGCAATAACAGAAAAGCATCACTTCCCTCAAAGAGGGTCTCTGGGCAGCCTCAGGGAAGTTGGACCACGCAACCCAGTGGTTTCCACTATCTCCTGCCAGAGGAGTATCATATCCAGCACTTCATGAGGCCAGCCTCCGCCTTGGCCATGGTTTCTGAGCACACACGTAAGTATCACCAAGTTAGTGCACACCTGTTCTAGCTTCCCCACTCCCATGCAGTCTGAGGCTCTGCTGCTCAAAATTGCTGTGTAAAGGGAAAGGAAGAAAGAAAGAGACATCAGAGATGTGTTTGGAGGAAATGTGTGCAAGTTTAATGACATCCTACTGATCCAAATCAGGCCTGCCTGAAACTTCTGTGTTGGTGGGGCCAGGTGCATGCCCAGGCTTTCAGATCCCTCAGCAGAAGCCTCTGGCCTCAGGTACTCACCAGTCCTAGAATGCATAGCAGGCTTTGTAAATGTAAATATAGAGTTTGCAGGAATGGGTGTAGAACCAGTGAGGTGACCCCATGAGAAAAGCTCTGACTTGGCAAAACAAGACAAAGTGTTAAACCATGTGCCCTCCAGTCGCACAGCCTGACTATCAAGCTCAATTTCCTCCAAACTTTCTTTGCAGAGAAATAATCCACAATTGGACTTGTCACAGTGATGAATGGATCAGTAAACCTTAGCTGTTATTATTTCTATAACCATATTTTCTAAATAAAAAAATTGGAAATACGGATGATCTGAAAACAGAAAATCTTCCATTTTTGCATAATGCCAGTTTTTGCAAAGTGATGTTCTTTGGAAACTACCAATGTCAATAAAGGAGTGGGTGTATTTGAATTTATGTTTTCTGACTTACAAAGGAATTACAGTTGTTAGATTTAAGTCCACTTCAAGGATCACTACGGGTCAGAATCAACTCTACAGCAATGAGTTTGTTTTTAACCTTCTAAAAGCCACTAGAGGGCATTCTTGTCCTTAGGTTTTTTTTCCAGCACTGAGTCAGGAATTCTGTGCTTTACGTCTCTGGGTGTTGGTTTTTACCAGTTATCCCTGATGTAGATGCCGTTGCTGATCTGTCTTCTGAGACTTTGAATGAGACTTTAGCATACCCCTGCAGTTGGCTTCTTTCACCTCCTTATGGGGAATTTGGGAGTTTTTTGCTGGTCACTGATGTGGACATCAGCACCCTGGCCAGCATTCTAGAGGCAAAGTTGGGGAGCATCTTACGTCCTTCTTTCACAGGGACTCTATACAAGTTCTCCTGTAGCGTCCCACTGTGGGCAGGGAGTCAATATTTTCCTTCTGTGTTGCCTGTCTGAAATATTTTTCTTAGCTGGCTGAAGGTGTATTGAGAGGCTTTTTTCATTTGTTAAGACCCTAAATTCCATCTGCTTCTAGTCTCAGCAAGATTTAACAGCTCTCATTTGTAGTCTCTGGGTCATCCTTCACCCTTCTCAAGTGCACAGTCTGCAAACTTCCACAGATAATGTGCTAACCCTGGTGGTGTAGTGCTTAAGTGCTATGGCTACTTACCAAAAGTTAAGCAGTTCAAATCCACCAGGTGCTTCTTAGAAAATCTATGAGGTAGTACTACTCTGTTCTATAGGACTGCTATGAGTTGGAACTGACTTGAAGGCAATGCTTTTTATTTTCTTTTTTGTTTCCAGTCCTGTGTTCATTGGGGTATTACCCATCCCCATCCCAAAATGGCCTAGATGAGGCAAGCCCTTTAAACTTCATCAGCTAGGATCTCCCAGCTTCTGTACAAGTCATTCCTCTTCTTCCCAACCTCTGCACTCATCTAGACCCTCCAACCCTTTAGAGTCCAGAGATCTCAGTCTGTGCTTATTTTTATTCATTGTCAGTGTTTGGTGGCTGAGGGATAAATGGTAATGAGTAATTACTCTGCTATCTTGCCACACTTCCCATTCTCATTATTTTTTAAATCAAATGGATTTAAGGGTAATTTTACACATGCTAAAATGCTCCCACTTTAATATGTACTTTAACAAATTTGGACCAATTTATGCACCATGTAACCACCACTCAAATCAAGATATATAATACTTCTATCAGGACAAAAAATTCCTTTGTATTCTGTCCCAGTCAAGCTCCCAAGCAAGATGAGGGATAAGTGGTATCTGTAGACTGTCAGACAATTCTAAGCAGCAATACAACTCCTGAGAATGAGAATTTGACCTAACAAAACCAACCACTCCACAGGTGATACATTTTTCCATTATAATCAAGCAGTACACACAAGACACACGATGTTGGTGAAGTAAGTCATTATTATTATTTATACAAAGTAAATAGTAGACAGCAGTGACAGATTATGGTTAATTGGTCCCACCTTACTACAGGTAACTCAATTTGTAAGAGAAAGATCTACTTACGTATCAGAGCGTAGCCCCAATGTATCCTTCTCCATATTTCCCATGTTCATTGTTATGTCACTGGGCAGGTGAACTGTGATTCAGGTCCAAGGCTATGTTCATGTCATGGCTGCCTCCAGCTCAACCACAGTGCCAAAGGCCTCACAGCTCCTATCTTACTCTGCTCCACAGATAGGCCTTACATTGTTGGTCTCACACCGAGTCTTAATGGGCCCATTGCCAGTGCCTTCTGTCATGCTGCCTAGGTCAAGCAGCTACACGTGTATTTCTAGAGATAGAAGCGGGCATAACCCCTGCACTGGTAACACTCAGCTCTCTGTCCCACCTAGCAAGTATTATCACTGTCACCAAGTGTGCCTCTGTTCTGCTGTGGTAAGCACTTTGTATGGACCTGGACTGTGGCTACCTCCTCTTTTCAGGGCACCTCGGTCTATAGGCAACCTCTTGCCCAGAGGCGTCCAGCTCTCTCCCCATAGACCAACTAACCCACTATAGCCCTTTCTCTCAGTCTTCAGTGTTATAGTACCTAACCATATTACAGCTCTTTTATTTGGGTTAAGAGCTTAACTGTTAACTAAAGGTCAGCAGTTTGAATCCACCAACATCTCCTTGGAAGTCCTATTGGACAGTTCTACTCCATCCCACAGGCTTGCAGGAGGTCAGAATTGACTTGGGGGCAACAGGTTTGGTTTAAGGTTAGGAGGTTCTCAGTTTAAGAACTCTGGGTCCAAAAGATATGCCCTGCTTCAGGTTTTCAGTGATCTTGAGGTCTCCCCAAAACTTCTGTGAGATTGACAGCCAATAATAGAAACACTCCTTGTCAATTTCAAAGTATGGCTCTTCCAGAAGAGCTGACAACTAACCAATAACCTAGGTGGACCTAAAGCTGCTCAGTCCTATTGGATGGGTTACAAAGTCTAGTAAATTGACCAATCACTGCAAGCCACTTATGCAGATAGTAAATAGACTAATCACACGGAAAATTATGACCTGGCCAATTATTGTAGGTGAAAAAAACAAAAAACCAGGGCCAGAAAGGTGATACACAGGTAATCCTCTTTTTATATTGGGGTAGAATTCCAGTCACTCTGTCATAAGTGTGTTATGCTATAAGAGGAAGATATATTTATATATATGTTTTTTCATTATTAGTGCCTTTTATTATCAGTATCTTTATAAATTCAATATTTATTTGTCCTTGGGGTTGGAAACATTGTGTATAAACTTGCAGATATATTTTAACACTGTGTGCATACATAGGAAGCTCTGGTGGCTCAGTGGTTAAGAACCTCATTGGTAACCAAAAAGTTGGCAGTCAGATCCACCAACTGGCCCTTGGAAACCCTACAAGGAAGTTCTACTCTTTCCTATAGGATTACTGTGAGTTGGAATCAACTCAGTGGCAATAGGATTTGATTTTTATACATATGTACATAAAACACAAAAATTATAGTGATTTTATCTAATGATAAAATAGAGTAGGGCAATGTTAAGATTTTGTGAGTTGTAGTAATAACTCTCCATTTGTTGAATGTTCTGGATTATCTTGGTTGGGAACAGTGGTAGAATTTCTTATCATAAAATTAGTGAGAGTTGTCTGTACGGTCCTTTTGTTTCCACCATATATTCTGTGGTAACATCTCACTTCTTGAATCTGCCTACCAACTTTAACAAAGCAATACTGTTTGCGTCTGTCTTTCAAGCATCTGAAGCCCTTCATTTAAATTAGAAGCAACTTCAGTCAGTCTTTTCACTTTTGAAAAAAAATTGACAACTTCTTTCTTTCTCTTCCTCGTTATTTGTTCTTCAGCATTTTTTTTCATCTTCAAAATCCATAAAGTCCTTCTCTGAGGGTAAGATGCATAAAAAAAGTGATGTTTGTAATTGTGCTTTGTTGTAGCTCAAATACTGCATAAGTAGGGGACTACCTGTAAGAGAAACCCATTGCACTGTACCCATAGTATGACTGTTTGATTCAGAACCATATATTAGGGTGAAAAAAATAATTTTTCCATTGAATTTCAACTGCTGTCAAAAATCACGTGGTCCTAGATGTGTGAGTGTATTTCTGCACTTTCTATTCTCCTCCCTTAACCAATGCATCAGTTTTTAGTTTTGTAGTTAAATAATCAGGTAGTGTGAGTCTTCCACCTTTGGTATTTTTCTTCCAATTATTTTGCCGTGTTAGGTTCTTTCCTTGTTCATATAAATTTTAGTATCAAGTTGTTAATTTCTAATAAGAAATTATATGTTGACATTTTGATAGGGATTCCAGTCAATTTGGAGAGAACAGGCATATGATGATATTGGGTTATCTGATTTATGAATGCAGTATAACTGTACATTTATTCAGCTCATTTTTAATTTCACTCTTCTGTGTTTTATAACTTCCAATATGCAAATCCTGGAAAATTTGTATCCCTTATTGCTTCATTTTTGATGCTATGGTAAAATACTACCATTTTTAAATTTGATTCTTCAACTATTCATGACTAATATATAGAAACGTATTTGATTTTTTATATGACATTGTACCTTGTGACCTTAGTAAATTCACTAAATAGTTCAAGTAGCTGTCTTGCAGGTTCTATCCACACAATCACATTGTGTACAGTTATTTTTTTCTAATATGCATATATTTTTTTATTCTTCCTTCGCTTTGTTTAAAGTCTCCAGTGCAGTGTTCAATGGAAGTGATGATAGTGGGTATTCTTACAGACATTAGAAGGTATACATCAGTTTTGCCACACTAAGTATGGTTTCAACTGTAGAAATTTTGTTATTCTGTAGCAGGTGGAAGATATTCACTTGTCTATCTAGCTTGCTAAGCATTTTCATAATGAACGTGTATTGAACTTCACCTACAACTTTCTCTGCATTTATCTAGACAGGCATGGTTTTTCTCTTTCATTGGATATCTTACGTTGATGGATCTTCAAATGTTAAACTAGCATTTCATTCTTGATATAAACCATTTTTGGTCATGGCATATTGTCTACATGCATGACTGCATTCAATTTGTAAATATTTTGTTGATGACTTTATCTTTGTTACAGATTGGTACAATTTCTTCCAAAGTATTTGATAAAAATCACCAGTGAAACCATCTGAGTCTAGATTTTACTTTATGGAATTATTTTTAACAACAAATTCAACTTATTTAAGATTTTTGTTTTCTTTCTAGAAGTTAGTCCATTTCCCTTAAGTAGTTAAATGTGTTGTCAGATGTTGTTGATCATATTGTTAATCTTTTAGTCTCTCTAGCATTTATAATGATATCTCTCTTTTTTCTCCTTTTCATTCCCAATATTGGTAATTTGTATCTTCTCTCTTTTGTTCTTGATCTGTATAAAAGGAGGCTTATAATTTAATTTTTGCCAAAGAATTCTGTATTTGTTTTACTAATATTTTTGTGGTTTTTTGATTTCTATTGCATTAATTTCTGCTGTTTGTTTTTCTTCCTTCCATCTACATTTGCTTTAATTTGTTCCCCTTCAGGGTTGCCATGAGTCGGATCTGGACGGCACTGGGCTTTTTGGCTTGGCTTTGGTAGCTCCTTGAGGTAGAAACAGAGAAACTTGGTTTTAGACAATTTGTTTCTAATACAACCAACCATTTGCCTGATAAAGAGTCCTTGAAGCACTCACTGATGATCAAAGACCATAAGTTTCAGTATGTATTGTATCTCAACATAAAGAAAGCAAAATCATTACAGCTGGATCAATAAACAACGTCATGATGAACAGAGAAAATATCGAAGTTGTCAAGGTTTTCAGTTTACTTGGATCCAAAGTTAACACCTATACAAGTAGCAGTCAAGAAATAAAAAAAGATGCATTGCATTGAACAAGTGTCTGCAAAGGACCTCTTTAAAGTGTTAAATTGTAAATATGTCACTTTAAGGACTCAAGAGAACCTGACTGAAGTCAAGGTATATTCAAAGATTGCATACACCTGTGAAAGCTTGGCAGTGACCTTCCTTAAAGATCAAAGAATTGATGCTTTTGAATTGTGGTGTTGGAGAAGAATATTCAATATACCACAGACTGCCAAAAGAAAAAATAAATTTTTCTTGGAAGGAGTATGACCAGAATGCTCATTAGAAGCAAAAATGGCTATATTACATATCACATACTTTGGACATATTTTTAGGAGAGATCAATCTCTGGAGAAGGATACCATGCTTGATAAAATAGTGGGTCGATGAAAATGAGAAAGAGCCTCAGTGAGATGGATAGACAGACACAGTGGCTGCAACAATGAGTTCCAGCATAGCAACAATTGTGAGCATGGTGCAGCACCAGGCAATGATTAGTTCTGTTCTGTATAGTGTTGTTAGGATTCAGAACTGTCTCGAGAACACCTAGCAGCAACAACAACATATTTGTGCTACACAGACTTTTGATATATCATTTATTTTTGTTTATTCATCTCCAAATATTTTCTAATTTCCATTATAATTTCTATTATCAAGTAATAGATTATTAAGAAGAATTGTTTCTTTTAAGAATTGCTGTCCCCCAATATTGAGAATTTTCCAAATATCTTTGCATAGTGATTTCTAATCAAATTCTGATGAGACCAACACAAGAGCTCTATATGATTCATTTAGTTATAGAGACTTGTTTTGTCATCCAGAATATAGTATGTATTGTTTAATATTTATTTTGCATTTGAAACTATATGTATTCACTTACTGCTAGATGGAATATCTGATAAAGTACAATCAGATTCAGTTACTTAACAACTTGCAATGAATTTACTCAAGTTTCTTATTTTCTACCTATAATTATGACATTGATCATTGTTCATATTTTTAAGAATATTTTATGGTGCTTCAAGTTAAAGTTTACAATCCAAGTCAATTTGTCATCAGAAACTTACATACACACTACTATGTAACTCTAGCTGCTCCCCCCACCCTGTGACAGTACACTCTTCCTTTTCACATTGCATTTCTCTTGTCTATTTAAACAATTCTGTTCCCCTCTGCCTTCTCATCTTACCTCACAGAGGAGCTTCCCAGTTGGCCTCATATATCTACTTAAGCCAGGAAACAGGGTTTTTGCCAGTATCATTTGTCTTACAGTTCATTTCAATCTTCATCTGAAGAGTTGGCTTTGGCAATGGTTTCTTCTCTGGGCTGAAAAAAGAGACCAAGGCCCATATCTTCCATGAGCAGTCCAGTCGGTCAGACCATCAAGTCAGGTCTTTTTAATAGTTCTGCACACCCATTTTTCTCTTGCTATTTCAGGAACTTTATACTGTATTCCGTGTCAGGGCAGTCATTGTTGGTGACTTGGTACCATATCCTTATTCTGGCCACATGTTGGTGTAGTCTCTGTATTATGCTGCCCTCTCTGTCTCTCAAGCTCGTATTTTCCTTTTGTCTTACATTCTTCTCTGCTGTAGGTGGGTTAGGACTAATTAGTGCTACTTAGATGATCACTTGATATGTTTTTAAGACATCAGATGCCATTCACCAAAGAGGGATTCAGAACAGTTTCTTAAGAAACACTATTATATGAATTGACCTAGATGTCCCCTGAAACCATACTCCCTAGAACACTGTCCCTGCTACTATGTCCTTTGAAGTGTTGGGTAATTTTTGGAAAACTGTCTCTCCCTTCACCTAACCCATTTTCTATCTTCTACCTAATCAATGGATACTATTCTCCCTCCCCCTCTATCCTTGTAAACATCAAAGATAGTTTTATCCTGTGTTTTAACTTTTTGAGTCTTTATACTAGTAGTCTCGTACAATATTTGTCCTTTTGCAGGTGACTGATTTTATTCAGCATAATAGCTTCCAGATTCCTTCATATTATGTGAAGTTTCCCAAAATCATCATTGTTCTTTATCATTGTTTAATATGCCACTAGGTGACTGTACTATAGTTTGTTTATCCATTCATCCATTGTTGGGCACATAGGTTGATTCCATCTTTGCTATTGTGGACAGTACTATGGTAAACATTGATGTGCAAGGTCCTGTTTGTATGGGAGTCCTTATTTCTCTACAATATATTCCAAGAGCTTTTTAAGGGAGCACCAAATCAATTTCCAAAGTGCTTTGACCATTTTACATTCTTAAAAACAGTGTGTAAGTGTTCCAGTTTCTCCACAGCCTTTCTGACATTTTTTTTTGTTTTTGTTTTTTAGTCAAATGTCAGTGCTGTTAGGGTGAGATGATACCTCATTGTAGTTTTAGTTTGAATTTCTCTAATGACTAATGACCATAAACACTTCCTGTGTGCCCATTAGCTGCCTGGAAGTGTCTTTGATGACATCCCTGTTCATACTCTTTGCTTACTTTTTCATTAAATTATTTGTGTTTTTGCTGTTAAGGTTTTGCAGTATATTTTGGAGATTGGATTGAATTAGATCAGACCAGATTGGATTGGATTGGACTGTATCAGATACTGATGAGATTTGTCACAGTCTTTCAAATCTCTTGGCTTAGAAGAACAAAACCACTAACTTTATATTTTAGAAACAAATACAGGACACATCACCCAGAAACCTACTCAGTTAGGGAAGGTTCCAACCTCAATCAAAGCTATAATAGTGAAAGAAATGATCCAGTGATCATATCATGAAAACTATAATGTCATCATATTAAAAAGAGGAATGTATTACAGTTGTTACAGTCCTTCCAGATGGAGAGGAAGTTAATAAGAATGATAGTAAATAAAAATGGGTTTATACATAGTTTATTAAGGGGAATCATAGGGGCAGCTATAAAGCACAATAAAGATGTAACATACCAAAACAAGAAACGTAATACAGGAGTCTCAACAACCACAAAACCAACCCTGAAAAAGAATGTCTCAGAACAGATTAGTAAGAACAACAGAGAACATCAACACAAAAATAAACATATCACAATGACAGCACTAAACACATACCTATCGATAATTACATTGACTATGAGTGGACTGAACACTCAAGTAAAGATATATAGAGTGACATCTTGGATCAAAAGACATGATCTGTCTACATGTTGCTTACAAGAAACTCACCTTAGACTTAAATATAGGATCAAACTGAAAATTAAAGGATGGAAGAATATGTATTAAGCTAACAGTATATAAAGAAGAGCAGGAGTGGCAATTCTAATCTCAGATAGAATAGATTTTAAGGTAAAATGCACCATCATGGACATTACAAGGATGGACATTACTGCTGAAAAGTTCAATACACAAATAGGACTTAACAATATTAAATATTTATGCACCTAATATTAGAGCACCTAAATACATTGAAGAAACACTGACTACACTGAAAAATGAGATAAATCACTCCACAATAATAGTGGGAGACTTCGGCACTCGACTCTCAATATTGGACAGATCCTCTAGAAAAAGGCTTAGTAAAGACACAGAAGACCTTATTGCCACAATTAAAGGACTAGTACTCATCGACATATACAGAACTTTCTATTCATCAGCAGACAATTACACCTTCTTCTCCAGAGCACATGGAACATTCTCCAGAATAGACCATGTGTTAGGACATAAAGCAATTCTCAACACAATCTACACCACTGAATTAATGCAAAGCACTTCTCAGATCATAAAGCCATAAAAGTCAAAATCAATGGCAGGAAAAACATAGGTAGAAAGCAGAACTCATGGAAAGTGAACATCTTGCTCAAAAAGCCATGGATTATAGAAGGAATCAAGGATGAAATAGAGAAATTTATAGACTCCAATGAGAATGAAACACTTCCCACCAGAACCTATGGGATGAAGTCAAAGCAGTGCTAAGAGATCAGTTTATCTCCATAAATGCACACATCAACAAAGAAGAAAGAAACTAAATGAAAGAACTAAGCCTATAGCTGGAACAAGTAGAGAGAGAACAACAGAGGAACCCATCAGGTACCCAAAGAAAACAGATCGTAAAGACTAGAGCAGAACTAAACAAATTAGAAACATAAGAACAATTGAAAAAATTGAAAAGAACAAAAGCTGGTTCTTTGAAAAGATCAACAAAATTGGCAAACCATTGGCTAAACTTACTAAAGAAAATCAGCAAATTAAACAAAAAACCCAAATAAGAAATGAGAGGGGATATGTCATAACAGATCCAACAGAAATCGAAAATATCATAACAGAATACTATGAAAGATTGTACTCTAACAAATTTGAAAACCTAGAAGAAATGGACAAATTACTTGATTCATAGCACCTACCCAAATTATCACAAGGTGAAGCAGAACAACTTAATAAACCCATCGCAAAGGAAGAGATTGAAAAAGTCATCAAAGAACTACCAATGAAAAAACTCCTGGATCCAGAAGGCTTCATTGTAGAATTCTACCAAGCTTTTAGAGAAGAGCTATCTCCAATACTACTGAGACTATTTCACAGTATAGAAAGGGATGGAATACTCCCAAATTAATTCTATGAAGACAGCATAACTCTAGTACCAAAGCCAGGGAAAGATCCAACCAAAAAGGAGAACTACAGGCCAACATCATTCATAAATATGGATGCAAAATACTTCAACAAAATTCTTGCTAATAGAATACAAAAACATATTAAAAATTAATCCATCATGAGCAAGTTGGATTAATACCAGTCATGCAAGGCTGTCGACATCAGAAAAACAATTAATGTCATCAACCACGCAAATACTGCAAAAAACAAGAATCACCTGATCTTGTCTATTGACGCAGAAAAGGCATTTGATAAAGCCCAACACCCATTCATACTAAAAACTCTCAGCAAAATAGGAATAGACAGAAAATTCCTCTATGCAATAAAGGCCATTTATATAAAGCCAATTGCCTACGTAATCCTGAATGGTGAGAGACTGAAACAGTTTCCCTTGAGAACAGGAACTAGACATCCTCGCCTCTCCTGTTCAAGATTGTACTAGAAGTTCTAGCCAGAGCAATTAGACAAGACCAAGAAATACAGGGTATCTGCCTCAGCAAAGAAGAAGTAAAACTCTCCCTATTTGCAGATGATATGATTGTATATGCAGGGAATCCTAAAGAATCCATAAGTAAACTACTCAAACCAATAGAACAGTTCAGCAAAGTCTCAGGATACAAGATAAACATATGTCAATCAGCAGGATTCCTTTATACCAACAATGAGAATACTAATGAAGAAATCACCAAATCAACACCATGATAAAGTAACTTGGAATAAATCTAACCAGAGAAATAACAGACCTTTACAAAGAGAACTACAAACCCTTACTACAGGAAACTAAGAGAGACTTACATAAATGGAGAAACCTACCCTGCTCATGGATAGGAAGCCTTAACATTGTGAAAATGTCTATTTTACCCACAGCAATCTACTTATGTAATGCAATCCCAATGTAAATTCCTGTGGCATTTTTTAAGGAGATGGAGAAACAAATCACCAACATTTTTTGGTAAGGGAAGAAACCCCAAATAAGTAAAACACCGCTGAAGAAGAACACACTGGGAAGCCTCTCACCACCCAACTTTAGAACCTGCCACAATAGTCAAAACAGCCGGGTACTTGTACAAAAAGACACAGATAGATCAATGGAACATAATTGAGACCCCAGAGGTGACACCATCTTCCTAAGAAGAGCTGATATTTGACAAAGGCCCTAAGACATTAAACTGGAGAAAACAAACACCAATCTCCATAACAAATGATGTTGGCAAAATTGGATATCCATCTGCAATAAATTGAAACAAGACCCATACCTTACGCCTTATACAAAAACCAACTCAAACTGGATAAAAGACCTCAATATCAAATCTAAAACGATAAAGCTCATCCAACAAAAAGTAGAAACAACTATAGAAGTTTTAATACACAACGTAGAGAGACTCCAGTATCTGCCAAACAAACCACAAACAACAGAAGAGAAAATAGATAAATGGGAACTATTAAGAATCAAACACTTTTGCTCATCCAAAGACTTTATTAATAGAATTACAAGGCCACCTACAAATGGGAAAAAATATTTCGTAACCCTATGTCAGACTGACACCTGATCTCCATAGTCTGTAAGACACTACAAAATGTCAAAGAAAAAGATAAGTCATCTAATTAAGCAATTAGCAAAGGAGATGGACAGAAACTTCTCTAAAGAGGAGATCCAGAAAGCCAAAATATATGACATGGCCATGGTCACGATCATTAGCTATTAAAAAAATTCAAGTCAAAATGACAATGAGATACCATCTAACCCCAACAAGGTTGGCCATGTTCCAAAAAATGCGAAACAACAAATGCTGGAGAGGCTGTGGAGAAGTTGGAACTCTACACTGCTGGTGGGATTGCTAAATGGTGCAAGCTCTTTGGAACACAATCTGGCGTTTCCTTAGAAAGCTGGATGTAGTTATACCCTTTACGCCGGTAATTCCACTGCTCGGAATATATCCTGCAGAATGAAGGCCATCCATACCAACAAATACATGCGCACAAATGTTTATTGCAGCACAGTCCACAATAACAAAAAGATGAAATCAACCCAGATGCCCAACAACAGAGGAATGGATAGGTAAACTATAGTATATATACACAGTGGAACACTATGCAATGATAAAGAACAATGATGATCTTAGGAAATATAACCTGGTTTCAATTGGTAGACACTATGCTGAGTGAAAGAATTCAGCAACAAAAGGATGAATATTGTATGAGACCCCTACAATGAGAACTTAAAAACAGACTTATGCGTAGAAGAAAAGATACTTTGATGGCTGCAAGGGTGGGGAGGGAGGGAGAGCGAGGGGGTGAGGGTTTAGATTAGATAGTTGATAGAAATTTGGCTGGGTGAAATATGTCACAGCACACACTAGAAAGATCAATATTAACTGGAATTCAACATAACATGATTACTCCTCCCATCTTAACCCAATGTTGCAAAGACAGAGTAGCTGGGGCGGTGGTTTGGGAACCGTGCTCTCAGGGAAATTGAGGCCAATTGGCACAGCTAGCATTTTGCTAAGAGAGCCTTCTGCATCCCACATTGGTGAATGGCATCTGGAGTCTTAAAACCTGCCAAGCTGCCATTTGAGGGTTCAGCAAATGGTCCCAACTCAGCAGGAACGGATAAGCACCAAGGATCAAAACAACATGGGTAAAGAGAACCCAGAAGATAGAGAGATGCCCATGAGATGACTTGTGACCGGAAGAACCAGACGGTGCCCAGCCACCACGAGTGATAGCCGTGATGGAGCTCATGAAGTTGAGTCTCACTGGAAACACAAGAATATAAAGGGGTACACCCTGAGATCTCCACTAAAAGACCACAGTTGATGTTCCAGGGGCTTCAGAGTTCCCCTGGGAACATGGTCCCTGGCCCTAATGCTGCCTCTATCCATAATCATAATTCATAATGGAGGTCAACTTTTTGGACAGGAATGGATTGGACTTGGTGACACAGAGGGACTATAACATGTGTGCACTTTATGGCTCTATGCATCTACAGGATGTCATCCTGCTGACCTCTTACTGGAGACAGTGGACTGGGTTGGGAGAAGGGTATTGAGACTATTGGGAGGATAAGACATGTGTGGTGCAGAGAGGAAGAGTGTGCCAGACAGGGAGAGCAGTGGGAGATGCATATGGTGGGCATGGAAATTTATGTGGGAATGTACATTTTCCTTCAATCATTAAAAAAAAACCCTACAATGAGGGGAAAAAAAAGAATTAAAAGACCACCCATAGAATGGAAAAACATATTTGGCAACTATATGTCAGATTGACATCCGATCTCCATATTCTACAAAGTACTTCAAAATATCAAGAGATAAATGAAAGAGAAGCAAGCAGAGAATTGGAAGCTTCACACCATCAAGAAAGCAGCACCAGGAGAAAAGCATGCCCTTCAGACCTGCAATCATGATGCTCCCTGGGCAAAGACTGATGCAATACCACACTTTCCTCCAGAGCTGACAAGGGGGAAAGCCTACCCGTGGAGTGGACATAATGAATCTGGACTTGTAGCCCATGGGACTGTGTGACAATAAACTTTCCTTTGTTAAACCATCCACTCTGTGGTACTTCTGTTACTGCAGCACTAGCTGACTAAAACAGAGGCCAATTAGCATAACTAGCCCTTTGCTAAGAGAGCCTTCTGCACCCCGTATTTGTGAATGGTATTTGGGGTCTTAAAAGCCAGCAAACTGCCATCTGAGGTACACCAAATTCCCCAACTCAGCTGGAAGAGGTGATCATGAAGGATTTCAAAGACATGAGGGAAAAATAATGCAGAAGACAGAAAGACCCATGCAGTTGGGTGACTGGTATCATGTGATATTCCTCCATGTTGCCTCCATGTTGCAATACTTGCCTCTATCATGTTAATGAGTGTGGATGAGTGGCAATTCTGTTGGTGGAACAGGAGTCAATGTGTAAGGGTTTTTTTGATGCCTTGAGAAAGTCTTTTGAGATATAAAGGAGAGAAGCTAGCAGAGATACTCGGAAACCACATACCATGAAGAAAGAAAGCAGTTACTAGGAGCTGAACACATTCTTTGGAAAGGACAAGTGTCCCTGCACCTCAGAAGCTTCCTGTCCAGGGTCAGATGGATGACAAAGACCTACCTCCAGTGCCAGCAGAGAAAGTCTTCCCCTGGAGCCGACACCTTGAATTTGGACTTTTAGTTTACTGTGACAAAAACAAAATTTCTCTTTTTAAAGGCATCCACTTGAGTTATTTCTAAGGCAGCACTAGATAACTAAAACAGAATTTGGTACTGTGAGAGCGGGATGATGCTCTAATAAATACTAAAATGTGGAAGTAGTTTTGAAACTGAATGGATCGAAGACACAGAAGGAACCAAAGAGAACTGTTAACACTGAAGAAGGCACAGATGGTGAGAAACAGCAGAAGATCTGCAGCAGCGACAACAGCAAAACTAGAGCAGCACAAGAGCACTGGAGCTGGCCCATGGAGCAAGAGAATTGAGTACCTGTGCACAGAGGTTTCCTGGAGGAATGTCTTGCCTCTAGGCACTTGAATCAGTGGAGCTATAAAGCTTTGGAACACTGACCCCAGCAGAGTAGATGTGGACCTCAAGTCCAGGCTATGAGGCCTTAGAAAACAAAAGCTGAAGAGACAGACAGCATAAGCTGAGTCACCTCAGTCTCAGGTATGGCCGTGACATCAGGGGTTTTAAAGTGTGGAGCCAAGGCCCTTAATTGTTTCTAATTGTAGAGTTGCCACTCAGGGGGACTTGGGAAATTGTGGACCTGAAGCCAGGGGAGCACAGGTGGCTGTCCCAGTGGGCCTGGAAGGCAAAGCTGTAAAACGGCCAGGAAGCTTCCACTCAGAACCTGGAGAGAGTGGCTGATATCTCAAGTCTGGAGGGCAAAGGCCATTGTGTAAAGTGTCTGAGAGAACGGAGCTTTGAGGGTTACTGTAGTGGGTTTTGCTGAGTTGTTTGTTGCACGTATTGCCTTTCTCCCATTTGTAATGTAAATGTCTAACTCGTGTCTGCCTATTCTGCCTTTTCATTTTGGAAGCAGATAACTTGTATTCTAGATTTCACAGTTACAGAGGAATTTCTGAATTCTGAATACTGACATTAAGACTTTTCCTGTGACGGGATGACTATGTTTTACATATTACAAAGATGTGAATTTTTTAGAGAACAAAGAATGGTACATCGTGGATTGAATTATGTGCCTCCCATAATCTGTGTAACAATCTGGCTTGTCCATAGTCCCTAGCGTTGTATGATATTCCTGTCTCGATGGTGAATGGGCAGTAGTCGTGTTGGTGGAACAGGATTCAATGCGTAAGTTTGGCCTCGAGGTATAAAGGAGAGAAGCTAGTAGAGACATTTGGGGGCCTCATACCCTAAAGCAAGAAAACAGTGCTGGGAGCTGAGTGCATCCTTTGGACAGGACCAGGGTCCCTGCACCTGTAAAGCTTCCAGTTCAGGAGAAGATTGACAACAAGAACCTTCCTTCAGTGCCAGCAGAGAAAGTCTTCCCCTTGGAGGGGACACCCTGACTTTGGACTATTAGCTTACTAGATTGTGACAAATAAAATGTCTCTCTTTAAAACCATCCACTTGTGATATTTCTGTTAAAGCAGCATTAGATAACTAAAACAATGTCCAAAGTATATAAGACACAGTCTCACCACCTTTGCTTCTAAGGGGCAGTCTGTACTTCTTCCAGAACAGATCTGTTTGTTCTTTTGAAACTCCATGGTACATTCAATATTCTTTTCCAATACCACAATTCAAAGGCATCAATTCTTCTTCTGTCTTTGTTATTCACTGCCCAGCTTTTTCATGCATGTGATGAGGCTGAAAATACCATGGCTTGAGTCAGACACACTTTTTGTCTTCAAAGTGACATCTTTACTTTTTAATACTTTAAAGTGGTCCTTTGCAGCAGATTTTCTCAATGCAATGTCTTTTGATTTCTTGACTGCTGTTTCCATGGATGTTGACTGTGGACCCAAGTAAAATGAAATCCTTGACAACCTCAATCCTTTTCCCATGTATCATGGTGTTGCTTACTGGTCCAATTACAAGGATCTTTATTTTCTTGATGCTGAGGTTCAGTGCATACTGAAGAAGGTGATCTCTGATCTTCATCAGTAAGAGTTTCAAATCCTTTTCACTCTGCAAGCAAGGTTGTGTCATCTGCATAATGCAGATGTTAATAAGTCTTCCTCCAATCTGGCTGCCTCATTCTTCCTCCTATAGTCCTGTTTCTCAGGTTATTTGCTCCACATACAAACTGAAAGGAACGGTGAAAGGATACAACCCTGCCACACACCTTTCTTGACTTTAAAGCATGCAGTATCTCCTTCTCACATCTCCTTCTTAATCCATATACAGATTCCTTATGAGAACAATAAAATATTCTGGAATTCCCGTTCTCCACGGTTCTTGACAATTTGTTGTTACACACAGTTGAATGCCTTTGCATACTCAATGAAACCCAGGTAATCATTTTTCTGGTATTCTCTGCTTTCAGCCAAGTTCCATCTGATATCAGCAACCATATTCCTGATTCCACATCCTCTTCTGAATCCAGCTTGAATTTCTGGCAGTTGTTTGTCAATATACGATTGCAGTCACTTTTGAATTATCTTGAGTGAAATTTTATGTGTGTGTGATATTAATGATATTGTTGGGTAATTTCCACATTTGGTTGGATCACCTTTCTTGGGAATGGGAATAAATACAGCTGTCTTCCAGTCAGCAGGCCAGGTAGCTGTCATCCAAATTTCTTGACTTAGATGAGTGAGTACTTCCAGTGCTGCATCTGTTTGTTGAAATATCTCAGTTGGTATTCCATCAACTCCTGGAGCCTTGTTTTTAATCAATGCTTTCAATGCAGATTCAACTTCTTCCTTCAGTACTATCGGTTCCTCATCATATGCTACCTTTTGAAATGGCTAAGCATCAACCAATTCTTTCTGGTACAATGACTCTGTGTATTACTTCCATTTATGTTGATGCTTTCAGAGTCATTTAATGTTTTCCTACAGAATCCTTCACTGTTGAAGCTCGAGGCTTGAATTTTTCTTGAGTTTTCCTTCAGTTCCTTCAACCTGAGAAATGTAAAGTGTGTTTTTCCCTTTTGATTTTCTATTTCCAGTTCTTGCATGTGTCATTATAATACTTTATTTTGTCCTCTTCAGACTCCCTTATTGTTATTAATAAAAAATGAAGGTGTACATACTCTGTGCTTACAATACTGCGTTAAGAGAGGAGGAGTACACAAGTTGTGTGGAAGTCCCATTAATATTGATCTTTTTACTAATGTGTATTGTCACCAATTTCACCCAACCAAATTTCTAACAACTGTCTAATATAAACCCTTGCCCCTTGCTCTCCTGCCCTCCCACCCTCCCCACCCTTGCAGCCATCAAAGAGTCTTTTCTATGGTGTATGAGCATACTTTTAAGTTTTTATCGAAGTGGTCTCATATAATAATTGTCCTTCTATCGCTGACTAGTTTCACTCAACATAATGTCCTCCAGTTGAGAGCAAATTGAGAGATGTTTCCTGCTATCATCATTGTTCTTTATCAGTGTATAGTACACCATCGAATATATATACCAAAGTTTACCCATCCATTCTTCTGCTGTTGGGCATCTGGGTTGATTCCAACTTTTTGCTGTCGTGGACTGTGCTGCAATGAACATTTGTGTGCATGTAGCAGTTGGTGTGAATGGCCTTGATATTGTAGGATACATTCTGAGCAGAGGAATTACTGGGTAAATGGTATATCTATATCCATTATTTTAAGGTAACGCCAAATTGCTTTCCAAAGAGGTTGCACTATTGTGCAATCCCACCAACAGTGAAGGAGAGTTCCAATCTCTTCACAGCCTCTCCAACATTTATTGTTTTGCATTTTTTGGATCACGGACAATCTTGTTGGGGTGAGATGGTATCTCATTGTTGTTTTGATTTGAATTTATTTAATAATTAATGATCATGAGTATGTCCACATGTGTTTTTTGGCTGCCCGAATCTCCTCTTTAGAGAAGTGTCTGTCCATCTCCTTTGCCCATCGCTTAATTGGGTGACTTGTCTTTTTCTTATTGATATTTTGTAGAGCTGTATAGATTACGGAGATCAGGCCTCGGTCTGACGTAGAGTTGCCAAATGTTTTTTCCCATTCTGTAGGTGGTCTTTTCTTTTGAGGAAGTCTTTGGATGAGCAGAAGTGTTTGATTCTTATTAATTCCCATTTATCTATTTTCTCTTTTGATGAATATGTTTTGTTTGTCAGATTTTGAAGTCTGTCTATATTGTATATTAAAAGTCCATTGTTAACTCTACTTCATCTTGGATAAGCTTTATCGTTTTAGCTTTTATATTCAGGTCTTTCATCCAATTTGGGTTGATTTTTGTATAAGGTGTGAGATATGCGTCTTGTTTAATTTTTTGCAGATGGATATCCAATTATGCCAGCACCATTTGTGATTTAACATTTTAGATGCTGATGTTTGACCTGCTATATTTTTTTGTGATGTGAAATATTATCTTGATCAGGGACCACCCAGAGTCAACAACAATGGTGATGGAATCATCTCAGTGTGTGGCTCCAGCTTTTGTCTTTATGATTCCTTCTCAGACCAGTTGGCCAAGGTCCCTCACAGGACTATAAAATCATGTGTAGAAGCCACAGGTCATTTATTCACTGCTTCGGTCAATGAATATCTTTATGATAAATAATGAATGAGTAAATTTGTATTTTTTTCCCTTCAACAGAGATTTCTTTTTAGATTTTTAAACACCAGCAAGCCAAGGCCCAGCAGCAAATGTCATGTCATCTTGAATGTTTTCCATAGTCATAGTCATTGTCTTATTCATCTGGTACTGCTGTCACAGGAATACAACAAGTAGATGACTTTAGCAAAAAAAAAGCTTCTTCATACATTGTCCAGTATGCTGGAAGTCCAAAATCAGGGTGAGGCCTCCAGTAAGGCACACTCTTTCTTTTGGCTCTGAAGGAATACCTTTGTGTTATATCAGTCTTTCCTTGGTCTCAGAGTACCTTGGCACAGGAACCTAAGGTCCTAAGGATGCACTCTGCTCTCCTTGATGCTTTCTTGATGGTATGAGGTCCCCAACTCTCTGCTTGCTTCCCTTTTCTTTTACCTTTTGTAGAATACAAACTGGTGCAAGTCCTGTCCAGGGAAACTCATTTTACAATGGAGCAGGGAAGTGACCTTGGGAAAGGTGTTACGTTCCCACCCTAAGGCTCTTTAATGTAATCCAGTCTATTTACTACAGGTAGAGATTCGGATTTACAGCACAGAAAAATTACAAAATCAAGGACAAGCACAAATTACTGGGAATAATGGTCCAGCCAAATTGTTACACACATTTTTTGGAGACACAATTCAATCCATGACAGTCATCACTTGCATAACACAGACAAAATGGAGGATACCAGAAGGAGTGCCTGTCAATTTATTCCAGTGCTCCTCCTTGTTTCATCAGGTGCCTTCCAAGCTTTTCTGCTTATACTTTGAGTATTTGGAACTGCTATTTCTCAGTTCTGTGGCTTTGCCAATGTCATTTCTTTTGCCTCAAATTCACCCTGCATTTAAAAAGTATCCTTCCACATATTCCACCTTATCTTCTATAAACACTGTCTGACTTCTGACTCAATAATTCATCCCAGAATCTGCTGCAAGGCTTGTCATAAGAAGATATTCAAGAAATAGTTGTTCAATAATCTATTGAAAAGAAATATAAAACACGTTTGTAGTCCTAGCATTTTGAACATCCTACTCAAAATAAGTATTTAGTAAATGTTGTTAAAGTTGACTTAAAAAGAATATTCCACTAGTACTATATTACAAACTCCTGAAGGATAAAACTTGATTTTTGCTTTTAGAACTTGGTTAATCATGCATGTACCTCAAGGCACGCTTGAAGTAAACAAGCAATAAATAATTACTGAAGAAGAAATGAATGAAGTGATGCAGAGACCTCTAGCCTCTAAGTGAAACTTTTCAGGAAGTTAGTTTCTTAACTTGAAAAATATTTTCAATTTTTTCTCCTTTCCTTTTCTCTTCCTATGTTGCTGAAGCCAGTTGTATGGCACTGCTACTTACAGAAAAGAAAAGAAAAGCAATTACCAATCTGTTTCCCTCACTTTAACTTTTACTTATTTTTTATTATTCTTTCCCCTTCTCCAGGAAATACCTGTCTCACAGAGGCTGTTCAAGTGGTATCCATGTCCATATTCAATATACGTGCTAGTAGAGCTAAGAAGCTCCACCTTGCAAGAACTCATCTGCTCCTTTACTTCTCCTTCTCATAGTGTTATGACTGTTTCATTACAATGCCCCTAAAATATTTTGCCTCAGTATGTGCAATGCTTGAGGTTCACTCCAAACCAATTGGGCATACAGTAACCCTATGAGATTTAAAAGAAGAAAGATTTGTCTAGAGAGAAAAATTGTCTTAACAAAAAATAAATCAGAAGTAGTATCAACATTTATAATTTTACTCTTGGAAAGTTTCTGTGGACCTGTCTATAGGAAAAGAAATTATACTAATTAGGCATTAACAACTGAAATGTCATTCCTCACCTTGCTTTACTCTGAAGTAGCCATTATTCCAGGGCATCTTTGACTACTACAGTTCCTAAAATCAAATTTAACAATCACTTCTCTAACCCTGGTGGTATAGTGGTTAAGTGTTGTGGCTGCTAAGCCAAAAGTTGGCATTTCAAATCCTCCAGACACTCCTTGGAAACTCTATGGGGCAGTTCTATTCTGTTCTACCAGATTTCTATGAGTCAGAACCGACTTCATGGCATTGTTTTTGATTTTTTTTTTTTTAATGAAGATCCTCAAGAAAGATGGACCACAAACTTTGTAAATGAGACAGAATAGGAAACTAATTGAAATGTTTTAAGGCACAGTGACCTAATATGTTAAAATGATATAACAAGTTTCCAAAAAAACACTTCATCAGTGTCATGAATGCCATAAACCAAAAACTACAAGCCCACTCTCATCAAGTTGATTCGTGAATACCATACCACTTATCAATTTCCAGGCTTTTTTTTTTTTAAGTGTAATGTTTGCTTAGCTCTATAAATAGATTTTATGGGACATAAATTATGTAAATTATAGTTCCACAATCCTGAGTAGCAAACTGGATGATCCCAAGGAAATGGGCACCATTGACCAATAAAGGGCCAACTGATAGCTTAGAAATGAAGATGCAGTGTTCAGCTGATTTGCATTTGTAAGCTTCATATACTAAATCGAGCAATTAAAATGTTAACACTTACAACTTCTTACTTTATGATGGTCATTTAGAAGGCTTTGCTTGCAATTAAGAAAATATCCTATTAGCATTAAGTTTACATCATGTACACATTTTTTGCTTAATTAACAAGAAGTTTGAAGTTTGATGGTTGGTTTAGTTATTTATGTCTGGTTTGCCACCACCGGGATTTTTGTTTTATTTTCCTTATGGTCAGAGGTACAGGTAACAGTGTCCTAAGAAATAAGTGAGGGATAGGATCAACATATTTTCTTCACCAAAATTTATGGAGTTTTGTTCGGAAAGGGAAGTTTCCCAGCGGACCCCATTTATGTCTCATTGGACAGAACCAAGCCACATAAGCATTCTGGGATAAATCCCTGGCAAGAAAAATTGAGAAGCTGTTATTAACCAGAGGAATCTACATTTCTTACAGAGTAGATTTCTTATACAAAATTAGGGCTAATTGCCAACAAAGAGGTTGGGAAATGGCTGTCACTTAGGCAATCAAAATAGTGCAATTATTGTCAGATGGATCCATTTAACATCTTGGTGTGTGTGTGTGTGTGTGTGTCTGTGTCTGTGTGTGTGTATGTCTGTGTGTGTGTGTACACATGCATATACATGCATATATGCTATACACACATAGCTGCAAACCAAAAATTTATTAGTTTGACTCCACCAGGAATTCCTTGGGAATATTATGGGGCAGTTCTACTCTGTTCTACAGGGTTGCTATGAGTCAAAATGTATTTGTCAGCAATGAGTTTATTGCCTTACAAGGCTGTCTGTGAAATTCACAAAAGCAAGTTGTAGAAAAGAAACAAAAACATCAATGCAAAACTTAGACATGTAGGGTTTTTTTATGTGGTTGCAGAAATTTGTGCAGGAATATACTCTTGCTAACCTAAGTAATCTTTGGTTACTTTATAGGAGAAAGAAGAGAGAGTCTGTAACTAAATTCTTCTTCAAGCACTTTTGAATTAATTTATCCCGTATAGTGGTTTTATATTTTCTTAAACCTGTAAAACAAGCTTTTTCCCCCTAAGAGAGAAATAATGAACAAAAATGAATAACAGATGAAAAGTAGCTGTGATAGCTACGAATGGATTGCTGAGCGTGAATGCTAGGATAAAAGATGGTGAAGACATGACATCTAACTTGCACTTAAACTGTACGAGCAGGCTTGCTTGTTGCTGTGATGTTGCAAACTAATCCATCTGTATTTCAAACACCAGCAGTGTCAGCCACAGTGAGCGGGTTTCAGTGAGCTCCCAGACTAAGACACACTAAGAAGACTTGGTGATCTAATGAAAATTAGCCAATGAAAACATTATGAACCAGTACAGATTATTTTCCAACTCATTTGGACATATAATCAGGAAGGATCAGTCACTGAATGGAAGCATCTTATTCCCTGAAACAGAGAATGGGGAAGATCTTCAGTAAGATGGATTGGCACATTAGCTGCAGTGTTGCACTTGAGCATGCAGAGTTCATGGGGATGACACAGAACCAGGCCATGTTTTGTTCTGTTGTCCATACAGTTGTCATGAGTTGGAGTCAACTATATAGCAGTATAGCAGTTATTAATATATGTATCTAATTACAATGTATACAAAGAATTACCCTGACAGATATCTAATATTACCTCATTACTTCCGTGAGTATTCCAGGAGGTGACTACTTTAAAAATCATTTCATTTCAAAGAATCATAAGATTGAATCTCAGAGAAATAAAGAATTTTGTCCATAGTCATAAAATAATGAAACGACAAAGTGGAAACGGAAACCCTGATCTGTCTGACTGATTGCAAGCCCCTGTGACCCTAATCTAGGGATTAAAAGCCTGATGATCAGAAAAGGCATCATTTCAAACATGTGAAATTTACTATGCACCTTTATAAGAAGCTGAAATATAGATAATGGCAACATATTTTTACAGGAGAAGGGGGAAGCACAAAAGCTTACAGGAGACAATGGTAGAAAAGTTAGTGGGAGGCAGTAGTAGAGGTATCAAATGATCAGGTTAGATAATCTGTAAAAGACTTAAGAAACAAATTATGACAGACATATAACTTAAAAAGAGGTGCATGTAACTTAGAGAAGTTTCCTTGTGAATTTCATCAGTAAATGGATGCTTACAAACTGATTTTGTAATATTTACTGTAAAATAATATAGATATATAATTTAGTAAATAATTCAAGGTACATAATTTAGAAAATAGAAAATAGCAAGCAGATGGAAATAGAAGCCATCTGTGACATCTACCTTAAGCATTGCTTTGGTGCATATATTTTTTTTAACTGCAGTAAAGTAAAAGTATACAATCCAAAATGAATTTGCATGCCTGCAAACCTGCAGCCCCTTCTGCTCTCCTTGCCTTATGAGAGCACACTCCTCCTTTTCATTCTGTATATGTTATATTGTCATAACAATCTCCTGTGCCCTCCTCTCCACTCTTTCCTCTCCCTACTAGTAAAAGGCCAGTAAGGCAGCTTCCTATAGACTCATAGAACCATGAGGTACACACATCATATTGTCACACTGTGACACCAAGTACAGTCTATTCCTGCCCAAAAAGTTGACCTCAGTAAAGTTTTCTGGTCAGGGGCAGCAGCAGGTCTAGGGGCATGCTCCCAGGGGAACCCCCAGGCCTCCAGACCATCAGTTGTGGTCTTCTGGTTTTTGAGGTGCAACCAATCCTCTTTTTCTCATGTTGCCAATAAGACTCAGTATTGTGTGCCCCATGAAGGCTGTCATTAGTGGTGGCCGAGCACCATCTGGTTCTTCTGGTCACATGTTGATACAGTCACCCACTTACATGGGTCCTCTTGTCTCTTGGGCTCTTTTTCCCTTGTGTCTGTCTTGTTCTTGTTGATCATCTGTTCCAGATGAGTTCAGACCATTTGGTGTACCTCAGATGGTAGCTTGCCAGATTAAAGACCGCAGAAGCCACTCACCAAAATGGGGTGCAAAAGACTCTTAGCAATAGGTTGTTATGCCAATTGGCCTCAATGTTCCCTGAGAACATGGTCCCAAGGCCCTGACCCCCACTATTCTATCCTTGCAATACTGGGTTAAGATTAGAGGAGTTGTCACTGTATGTTGAAGTCCTGTTAAGTTGACCTTCTTTCTACTGTGTGCTTTCACTGCTTTTACCCAACAAAATTTCTATCAACTTTCTAATCTATGACCAATCTTCTCCCTCAATCCTCTCCTTTGCAGATATCAAAGAGTCTTTTTTTTGTTCATGAGTCAATTTTTAAGTCCTTATAGTAGGAGTCTCATACAATATTTGTCCTTGTGCCACTGACTGATTTCACGCATCATAATGTCTTCGTATTGAAACCAGGTTATGAGATGCTTTATAAATTCATCATTGTTCTTTATCATTATATAGTGTTTCACTGAGTGTATGTACCATAATTTGCATATCCATTCATCGGTTGCTGGGCATCTGGGTTGATTCCATCTTTTTTTACTATTGTGGACTGTGCTCCAATAAACATTCGTGTGCATGTGTCTGTTCGTGTGACTGCCCTCAATTCTGTAGGATATATTCTGAGCAGTCAGATTACTGGATCAAATGTTATATCTATCTCCAGCTTTTTAAGGAAGCACCAGGTTGCTTTCCAAAAATGTTGTACCGTTTTGCAATCCTATCAGCAGTGTAGGAGAATTCCAATTTCTCCACAGCCTCTCCAGCACTTTTTGTTTTGTGTTTTTGGGTCATGGATAAGCTTGTTGGGATAAGATGGTATCTCATTGTAGTTTTGATTTGGGATTTGTAAATAGCTAATGAACATGAGTATTTCTTCAAATGTCTTTTGGCAGCCTGGATGTCCTCTTTGGTGAAGTGTCTGTCCATCTCCTTTGCCCATCACTTAATTGGGTTATTTACCTTTTTCTTGCTGATATTTTGCAGTACCTTGTATATTGTTGAGATCAAATGTTGGTCCGATGTGCAGCTGCCAAATATTTTTTTCTCATTCTGTAGATGGTCTTTTAATTCTCTTGATAAAGTCTTTGGTTGAGCAAAGTATTTGATTTTTTGTAGTTTCCATTTGTCTCTTTTCTCTTCTGTTGATCATGCTTTGTTTGTCAGATTTGAAAGTCTGTTTTGTGTATTAAAACTTCCATTGTTGATCCTATTTTTTCTTGCATGATTTTTATTGTTTTAGGTTTGATATTTAGGTCTTTTATGCAATTTGAGTTATTCTTCCACAAAGTGTGAGATAGAGGTCTTGTTTCAATTTTTTACAGACAGATATCTTATTTTGACAGCACCATTTGTTAAAGGGACTGTTTTTACTCAAATTTAGATTCTTAGCACCTTTGTCAAGTATCAGCTATTCTTAACAGGTTGGCAGTATCCCTGGGATCTCAACTCTGTTCCACTGGTCTATATGTCTCTTTTTATACCAGTATCACACTGTTTTCACTACTGTGGCAGCGTAATAGTTTCTAAAGTAGTGTAGAGAGAGACTTCCTGTGTTTTCTTCTTCAGTAGTGCCTTGCTTATCTGGGGTTTCTTCCCTTTCCAAACAAAGTTGGCAATTTGTTTCTCCATCTCGTTGAAAAATGTTACTGGAATATATATTGGATTGCATTGTATATGTAGATCGCTTTGGGTAAAATAGATATTTTCACAATGTTAAGTCTTCCTACTTGTGAGCAGAATAGATTTCTCAGTTTATGTAAGTCTCCCTTGTTACTTGCAGTAAGGTCTTGTAGTTCTCTTTGTAAAGGTCTCTTATTTCTCTAGTTAGATTTATTCCTAGGTATTATATCTTCTTGTGGGCTCTAGTAAGTGGTATTGATTTGGTGATTTCTTCTTTGATGATGGCTTTGTTGGTATAAAGGAATCCTACTGATTTATTTATGTTTGTCTTGTATCCTGATACTTTGCTGAACTCTTCTATTTGAGTAGTTTACTTATGAGTTCTTTAGGATTCTCTGTGTATACAATCATATCGGCAAATAGATTTTTACTTCTTTGCTGATGCATTTGCTCTTTGTTTCTTTGTCTTGTCTAATTGCTCTAGCCAAAATTTATAGTACAATGTTGAATAGGAGATGTGAAAGTGGGCATCCTTGTCTAGTTCCCGTTCCTCAGGGGAATTAGTCTCTTTCCATTCGGGATAATGTAGGTGGTTGGCTTTGAGTATAAGCCTCTTATCACATTGAAGAATTTGCCTTCTAATCCTAGTTTGCTGAGAGTTTTTAGCATGAATGGGTTTTGGACTTTGTCAAATGCCTTCTCTGTGTCAATTGACAAAATCAGATGATTCTCATTTTTTGTGTTATTTGTGTGGTTGATGACATTAACTGTTTTTCTGATGTTGAACCAGTCTTGCATCCCAGATATGAACCCAACTTGGTAATGATGAATTATATTTTTGATATATTGTTGAATTGTACTGCAAGGTTTTGTTGAAGATTTTTGCATCTAGTTTCATGAGTAATACTGGTCTGCAACATACAGGATTTTGATTACCAGCCACCTCTATGTACTCTAGTGACTGGCCCACATGGACTCTCTGGGGTGGCAGGCTCTGTTCCTTGGCTGACAAAGATGGTAACCTGCTTATAGAGTCACTAGGGGCCATCAACTGACCCTGTGATGTGGGTCATTAACAGCTGGAAGAGATGCCACTGGGTCATTCAGCATTTATTTCTCTAGGCGGTCTTATTTTATAAAGCCAGTATCTGTCTGACAGCTGTCAAAATCAATCAGGCCATCAGGTGTGGCAGGCCCCATGTGCTGGCTGTTAATGGAATCAACTCTTCGGCCATCTCCAGATGTTACAACATAGTTCAAAAGAGGGAGGGATTACGACCTTGCAACCATCCTTAGCCGGTCCCTGCCCATAAGGTACCACTGCTAAAACCAGCCTTTCTGCTGGAAAAGTGCCTTCCAGACTTACACTGTTTCTCAGTTTGGGAGTTAGCACCTGCTGAGGCCTCTGGTTGAGTGACTCTGCCTTCCAGGTGACAAAGATGGCCTCCCGGTAGAGCTACCCTTCCCACCACAAAACAATGGAATCTATGGCAGAGCTCTGAAAAGAGTGGGTAGAGGGACAGTGGTGCCCTCAGTCAGCAGCCAGACCCTCAAAATGTGGCTATGCCATGCACTTTGTCTCTGTTGTACACACTTGACTTCAGCACTGCAGTTCAGCATGTTTGCTGGCTCATGCCCATACCTCACCTTCTGGATAACTAGAAAAGAAAAAAGGTAGCATCAGTACCTGCAGTCTGCCCAAGTGGTGAGTTAGCAGGAAGGGGGCTCAGCATGAGCTGGCTCTTTCCAGAGAGAGGAAGTTTCCCATTTAGTGGCGTGTAGTCCAATCTGACAACCTAATGCCATATTGTAGAACTCCCAGGGTGTCCAGAGTGCTTTGTTCCATCATCAGTCCTGGCCTTAGTTTTCAGAAGGAGTTGAGGAGACATGTGTCCAGTCTGCCACGTTGGCTCTACTCCCCCTTTGGTACATATCTTTACTCATCTCCTCCATGTATCTGTTAAAAGAGTGAGACTACCCTAAATATACTGTAGCTTAGGCTACGTATTTTTTGCTTAAAATATCATGATCACTGTTACATGACATTTAATACCTTTTGAGTCAACTCTGACTCGACGGCACTTGGCTTGGCTATACAACAGCACAATTTGAGTATATGTTCTGTATTTCAGAAAATTGACACAATTTATTCAATGATTTCCTTATTTTTTCTCATTTATTTCTCTACTTGCAAACTTTCTCTATTTCAGCTATAAGACTATTGCAATAAACTAAAAATAAATTAAGATTAATACATAAGAATAAAATTAAAACATTTCTGAGTATAACACTGAAAATATTTTAAAAGCATACAAAATTTTCTTTATGCATCATCTAATTGTTGTCTGATAAGGATTTGTAGCTATCTCCTTCCTACCACCCCTTCTGACCCAGAGGTTTTACCTCAGCCAATGACTGACCCTCCACTACCAGAACTTGGCCCCTTCATATTGACATAGGGCAGTTGTGCTGCAATGTGTATTCCAGGGTTCGCCATATCCATCTGTATCTGCTTCACCAGCTCCCACATCCACAACTGCATCAAGTCTACAATATACAGTAGCTGTATGGAGTCAGGGCTGCACCAAATTACACATCAAATAGAAAACAGGACTGCAGTTTCACCTCTTTATTCTTTACTTATTCATTCACTCACTAATTCTTCACTCATTCATTTGATTATTTGTCTATTTAGAATATCTGAGTGTTGTTTTGTTTTAATTAACATGCAGATACTTAGTGATATGGGTACTGAGAATACAAAAATAAATAACAGAGTCTCTCCATTCAAGGGGCTCATGAGACAGACATGTAAGTACATTAGTGCAATAAAGCATCTTAGATGTTTCAGACAAAAAATAGTAAACAAATCAAAGCATACTCTGGGAAGATCAAGTGCCATCAAAAAAGCTTCATAAAGGAGGGATACTTAATTATTTAATTTTTATAGGAATTTGGGTGAATAGTGTATGTACTTCCTAAAGAAGAGAAGAAAGAGCGCTCTAGCCAAGTAACAAGCAAACACACATGAATGGTGGTGATACAGAGGAGTTTAGGTAGGGTAGACAGGGACCAGATCACTGAAGAAGATTCATGAGGGAGGGTGGCTAGCAGTACCACTGTAGGGACAGGTGCTGACTGTGGAGTCTCATTTAGGCCTTGATTTGGAGCTGGAACTTTTGGACACACTAACAGACAGCCACTAGAAAACTTCTACCAGGAAAATTATCTACTATTTTAAATGCATCCTGTTCACTGAAAGATAAGAGTTGGATTGGAGGGCACAGCCTGAGGCATGGAGTTGCAAATCCTCTGGAAAGAACTCTTTCTGTCTCACATTTTCCAGGTAGAGATTGCTCCTATGAAGATATTGGTGAAATAGAATTGATAAGACTTACCCAATCTGGAGCTGGAATTAGGTTACAAGGAGTGAGGGATACGTGAGGAGACACAAAGAATTCAGATGCCTCAGAGTGGCTGGTGGAAGGCTCCATGAACTAGCATCATGCTGCTGTACTGTCCTTTAAAAAATGGCTTTGCTTAAAATCAGTTTTTTGTTTTTGATTTTTTTTAAAAAAAAATACTAAATCCCCAAGAACATACTAAGTAGAGCAGTCCCCATCCTGAGATGCACTATATATACATCTGCCACTTTGGCAGATTTTCCACGAATTAATCATAGAACACAAATGTCTCCCTTTGTACATCTTCCACTTTTTAGTAGGTTGGCATTATAGAAGCAGATATTTCCACTCACTCAGCCCTATTTAAATCTGTACATATAAAAGTGGGATATTTCTAACGGTTACATGATTCCACCTAAATACCATACTTTATTGCACTTTTTGGTTTATAGAAAAATCAAAGTATACAGATAAAAAGGCTTTAATATTTTTGAACTATTTTAAAAAGGAAAGTTGAAAATCTGATAGTTCACTCAATTCAAAACTCTTAATGTTTTTAAGGAACATTTCTACTGTGTGTGTATGTGTGTCTTGTGTGTGTGTGTCTGTGTGAAGGGGGAAAGACATGGCTTTCTTATCTATCATCATGTAAAAATGTTAGAGGTATGCACCCGTAGCATTAACAGTTAAAGTACAAACAATTATGAAGTTTTTTATAGTGCCTGGTACTTATTTACGACCCTGGTGGTGTAGTGGCTAAGTGATACACCAAAAGGTCAGCAGTTCAGACACACTAGGCTTTCCTTAAAAGCTCTACAGTTCAGATTTACTCTGTCCTATACAGTCACTTTGAGTTGGAACTGACTCATGGCTGAGCACTTCTAGTTTGGTACTTATTTATATATTCAGTCTCCCCTGTGGATTAATAAAGGATTAAAATAAATACTTTTAAGCACCTACTGAATCACAAACAGCTTTGTCAAATACAACTAATCTGCACAATTATAGTATGTGTCATAAACTTGCAGAGAGCCAAGGAGGCTCAAAGATGGTAATTTGCTCAGGGATCAAGGTGGGATGCCAAGCAAAATCTCAAAAGCCAAGACTTGTCATTAAGCTGCCTTGTCCTATTGTATTTGAATGTACTTTTCAGAACTATTCTCTTTCACTAATAATGGGAGCTTTCCAAGTGCTACAATTCTGCAAGTAAAACTGAATTTTTTTTAATTGGATTATTTAGATGTAAATTAAAAAAATAATCAGAAACTCAACTTTTGACATTGCTTAAAAGAAAACTCATGATAATCATTGTAAATAGGAATTCCATTTTTGTTTGGATTTGGAAGGAGGCAGAATACTTTTTATGAAAGAAATAATAAAGACTACATCCAATTAATTTATCAGGAAAAAAAAATGATGTGGAGTCAAATCTGAGTCAGAGCAACCCTATAGGAAAGAGTAAAACTGCACCATGGGATTTCCAAGAAGTAGCTGGGAGATTCAAACTGCTGCCATTGTGGTTTGCAGCCAAATGCTTAAACCACCAGGTCTCCATAAGATGAGTTATATTCTCTTGAGGCTATAATGGCTGGTCTCCACCCAAGTGGTTACTGAATATGTGAATTTCCTCCCAGTTCTATGCTAGTCACTACCCATGGGTAGATGGCCATTGTAAATCTGGTGAGACCTAGAATAGGATGTGTCTCTGTGCCTAAGTGCATAAAATGACCTCCTGCAGCCAACAGAAGAGCAGTTCAATATTACTTTAAACTATCAATCTCAGGTGTCTCTTTAATGATGGAAGTATGAAACGGTAGTATATTTTTTTCCTTTGTTGCTTAAAAGAAAGTTATTAAAAGGGACAGAATCATATCAGCCATTGAGAACTCATTGTAATAAAGAGGAAGGAAATCAAAATGGTTGATTACAATTTTAAGCCAAATTGAAATGCAAGCAACTGACTTGCATAATAATAAAAAATTTGTCTTTACATCTTTTATTGTGTAAATCATATAAATATTGTTCTAAGTGATTTGTATCAGTTAACCTTTCTAACAACATTGTTAATAACACTTAAGAAATCATCCCTTTTATAGATGAATAAGCTGAGTCACAGATAGTTAAGTCACTTGATTAAGGTTGCATATTTTGTAAATATTCATGCACAGATATGAAACCAGAACTCTATTTTTCCCTTTCCCTTTGTTCTACCCCATCTACGTCAGTGAACTAAAGTGTTTTCATTCCTTGTCATTCTTGCCTCCCCAAATCTTCCCTCTGGTTATGCCAAGAGAAGTCATCCTTATTGGCAAGAGAGACTTATTTGTACACAGCTTCCCTCACTGAAGAACATTCTGTCCCGGATGAAGTTCAACCCCAAAACATGAGAATGTCAGACACATAGGATACAGGGATGGCCAAGGAATATAAGAGGAACGTCAGGGAAGAAGGAGCATTCTAGTGCCTGTACTCAGAAACCATGGTACTGACTGAAAAGCCATTGGTGGTAACTGGTAGAAACTATTTTCATCATTACTTGGGCCCCTTGCCTGCTGACAAGTGAACCTGAGTTTTATCTAGTAAACAAGCATAATAGCAATGATACACAAAGAAAGTTAACAATTTATTTGCAAAAGAAAACTTAATCTGTCCCGTCTATCTTCCAAATATGCTGTTCTTGTTTAAATTCGCACTGTTTCTAACAGTGAACTCCCAATTTAAATGCAGAGTTTCTTCTTTTGGAGATTCTTTTTGCATATACACAAAACAGCAAATAAGGCTGTGGAGAGATGGGAACTCTCTTACACTGCTAGTGTGATTGCAAAATGGTACAACATCTTTGGAAAGCAATTTGGCACTTCCTTAAAAAGCTGTAAACAGACACACTATTTGATCCAGTAACCCCACTGCTCAGAATATATCCTACAGAAATTAAGGTGATCATACAAAAAGATACATGCACATGAATGTTTGTTGCAGCACAGTCCGCAATAGCTAAAAGATGGAATCAACTCAGATGCCTATCAACAGATCAAAGGATAAACAAACTACAGAACATGTATTCAAAGGAACACTATGCAGTGATAAGAACAATGATGATTTTAGGAAGCATCTCGTAACCTGGTGTCAATTGGAAGACTTCATGCTAAGTGAAATCAGGCAGCAGCAAAAGGACAAATATTGTATGAGACCTGTACTATAAGGGCTTGAAAATAGACTTATGTACAGAAGAAAGACTCTTTGATGGCTTAAAGAGTGGGCAGCGAGGGTGAGGGTTGGTCATAGACCAGATAGTTGAAAGAAATTTGGTTGAGTGAAAACAGTGACAGCACTCAGTAGAAAGTACATCAACTTAACTGGGCTTTGCCATAAACTGAAATCTCTTCTAGTCTCTACCCAGTATTTCAAGGATAGAATAGCAGGGGTGGGGTCTGGGGGCCACACTTTGGGGGGACATTAAGGCCCATTGACATAACTAGCTTATTGATAAGAGAGTTTTCTTCACCCTATATTGGTGAGTGGTGTCTGGGGTATTAAAAGCTAGCAAGCTGCTATCTGAGGTAAACCAAATGGTCTGAACTCACCTCGAACAGATGGAGAACAACAAAGAGATGAGGAAAAAAGAGCCCAGGAGCCAGAATGACCCATGTGAATGGGAGACTGTATCAACATGTGACCAGAAGAACCAGATAGTGCCCAGCCATCACCAATCACAGCCATGATGGGTTGCAAAGTGTAGAGTCCCCATAGCAACATGAGAGAAAGAAGAGTGCAGCTCAAGAACTCTACTAAAAGATCACAATTGATGGTCCACTTGCCTGGGGGCCCATGGAAGCATGGACCATAGACCTACTGCTGCCCCCGTTCAGAAAACACTACTGAAATGAGCTCTTTGGCCAAAAATGGACTGGACTCAGGGACACAATGTGACCATATGTTGTGTGTACTTTATGGTTGAATGCATATATAGGATTTTGTCCTACTGGTCTCTTTCTAGATGGGAGCAAAGAGAGTGAAGAGGAGGGGATGGGAGTTTGTTAAGAGGATATAGCAAGTATAGAATGAAAAGGAGCAGTGTGCTGTCACCAGGAAAGGAGAGTAGGTGGATCTGCAGACAGATGGGCATGCAAAATTAATTTGGATTGTATACGTTCATGTAATCACAATAATATTAATAAAAGAAAAAGCAGTAAAAGGAATGATGAAAAGTGTTTGAAATCCAAGATTCTGAGTATCTTTTTGCTACTAAGGTACCTTAGCCACTTCACCTATCTGGACTTCTTCAACTCTAAAAATTAAGATTTGGATTTAAATATCAAAAAATAAAAAAGGTTGTTAGGTGTCATCAAATTGGTTCTGACTCATAATGACCCCACGTGTAACAGAATAAAACATTCTCCAGTCCTGCCCATCCTTACAGCTATTACTATGTTTGATCCTTTGTTGTATGACAGATGTCTATTAATCTCACTGAGGGTTTTTTCCCCTTTTTGATGAACCCCTACTTTACCAAGTGTGATATCTCCAGAGGCTGGCCCCTTCTGATAACATGTCCATAGTAAATGAGTAAAGATATGGTTTGATGAAAATACTCCTTCTTTACATACATTTTTCCCTTTACATTCTTCTGTGACCTAAGGTTAGACTACAAACTGCATCTACTGTGAAACCCTAGATCTTACTATATTATCTATAGGAAAGAAAATCTCATTATGAGACTTCACTTATGAGTCTGTCAACTAAGCATTTTTTCTATTGTTCTCTTGGGTAATTAACTACAGTGAGTTTGAGTTCCAGAAAAGTTGGAATTTTCAGTTATTTTTAGCAAAATTTCTCATATTTGTATTTTGCAATAATATTCTACCATTAAAAAATGTCTACCAGCTGTCTCTGGAAACCCTGTGAGGCAGTTGTACTCCATCTTACAGGGTTGCTGTGAGTCAGAATATATAAGGGCTTTAAAAAGGTGATTCTTTTTTTAAGTTGATACATAATTTTGTCAAGTATTTCTGGTTCTAGACAATAATAAAGGAATAAGTGATAAATTGTAGATAAAACTTTTTATGGATTTGTCTTTTAAAGCCTATATTATTTTTTTCTGGGGTCACAGATGTTTCAAAATATTAGTCCACATAAACATGTTACCAATTCTGCCTTTCATTTTAAGTGAATACCATTTCTTTTCTTTGCAATTCAATCTACTTCAAGGAGTCACAAATCAAATATATTACATCATAAGAATCATAAAATGCAGGTGTTGGGATGAAAGACCATCTTAGGCCCTGCATTTTGTGGGGATGTAAAGGAGACATATAATACAGTTAAAAGAAAGTTTGGTTTGCTTTGGTTTCCTTTGAGAAATAATTTTAAAGTATTTTTCCATCGAGAAAAAAACATGAACTAATACAACATTTAAAAAGGAAAGTGGATGAAAAATAGAAATTTGTGCTCCAGCATGTAACACTCATGTATTTGAGTTACAAATAAGATGCTCTGGTAAATGACATTATAAATATATACCATGAAAACAATTAAGAGTGTCATATTATAGCCCTCCAGTTTATTTGTATTTCTAAGAACTTAAAGTATTCTACATACCCACAACACCCTAAGCCTCACTCTTGGCTTTGTGTACTGGATTATAAATGTACTTGTAAACTCTGTCGCAGAAAACTACAGAAGAGGCCAGGGACAGCTTTAGTATCACCCAAGACTCCAAACAGATGAAAATTTGTGAATTAAAGGATACAATAATCAATCCAAGTTTGTAACTAGGCTGCTGCCAAGGTACTGTAGTAATGATAAGAAGGTGTCTCTCAACAAAACAAAATCAGTCAGCAGCACCACAGCAGATGACCCATATATTCTTGAAAGACCTTAACATGCAGAAGCAGGCAACAGAACCAAGTTATAAATTTGGAGTTTGTAGCTTCCTTCAGGCACCATTTACAAATGGTTCTAAAGGCTGACTCCATCTTTCCCCAAAATCAAAGGAAGGAAATAAGCTGACATTCTGAACTGCATTTAAAGACACAAGTAGTGGGTTCACAAATATGCAGCAGCAAGCTCCAAGTGTTTTATTATAAAATGCTGCTGGCAGAATTATCCTTTCAATCTGTTACGTGGCTTAAAAATATTCATCAGGGGAGGGGCTAAGGTGTCAGAATAGTCAGGTACTTCCTGTGATCCCGCTAACGATGAAGAACTCCATCCAAAACAAATGAATTGATTGTGTATAACATTCTAGGAGCCCTGAACATTAAACCAAATGTTGAGAATTCAGACTGAGCAACAGTCAAGAAGTATGTAGAGCAGGCCAGACCTAATTAGGTAGGACTGGCACCCTGCAGGTGGATCAGCTGCAGTGAGTGTGGTGAGGGAAGCAGCAGAGTTTGGAAGGCATCTTTTGCAGTGGGAGAGACCAAGCAGCAGAATGCCCATTAATATCTCTAGAATCAGTGAAAAACAGCATTCGATTGTCCAGAGCTAACTGGCATGCATCTAACTTACAGGGCAAAGAACTAAAACTTTCCTTTGGGACTAAGCTCTCACTTTTACCAGAACTTCCTCTCTCCCTTTTCTGTACTATACAGGATCCATAGACTGATGAAGCACCGGGATGTTAAGTGGGACTGCTTACGTGCCCTGACATATTTTCCCAGCCTTCAAATCAAAGTAAAAAAAACCTGCTGCCACTCAATTGATTCTGACTCATACCAACCCTGTAGGACAGAACAGAACTGCGTCATAGAGTTTCCAAGAAGTGCCTGGTGGGTTTGAACTGCTGACTCTTTGGTCTGCAGCTGTGGCACTTAACCACTGTACCATTGAAGTTTAATTTAACAAACAGTAGGAAAAAATAATAGCAATCTACCATCTCCCCTAATCCAGGAACTAAGGGCAGAAACATTTCCTTAGTGTGAGCACAGGCATAAAAGATCCACAAACCTTGAAAGCCTCTCACCTCTGCATTCAGCATTAAGTACCTTTAGTCTGGTTGTAAAAGCTATACATCCACACACTTTAAGGAACAGGGATACACCTTTTCTCACAGACACTAAAGGACAGATGTCAGCCCCCGTCCTGTCTCAGAACATGCAGCAGTATACCTGTGAATACACTAATCACCCCCGCCCGTCTAGGACTGCAGGGAAGAGCATGCACCACATGCTGGTGACTAGCTGGACTCCTAAGCTGAATATACATGAGAGAAGTAAACTGACTTCTGGGGTTACAAGCTTAGTAACAGGTCTAATCTCCTGCTGACAGGATGCTAATGCTTCAAAGGTGCCAATAATCGAACTAAATCACATGACCAGCCTCTTTGGGCATTTCTAAAAAAAAAAACAAACAAGAAACTAGAACTCAGTACTGAAAACCAAACAAAACCCCCTGCCCTCAAGTCAATTCCAACTCATAGTGACCTTATAGAACAAACTAGAACTGCTCCATAGAGTTTCCAAGGAACACCTGGTATATTTGAACTGCCAACCTTTTAAATAAATAACCAAAAATTACTACAGCTTACTAATAGCTCAGAGAGAACAGTCAATATCAAACCACATAAAGAAGCAGACCACAATGGCTATAGAAATCTCCCAAAACAAAAAATCCAGATGAACTACACCAGATGAAGAGAACTTTCTGGAATTATCTGAAGGCAGAATACAAAATACAAAAAGGAATAATCTGAAGGCAGAACTCCCCAAGAAATCAGGAAGGAGATCTCATGCAAAACACAGTACGACATAATGAGAAACTGCACACACAACAAACCATAGAGAGATGGCAAATAAATACTCAGATAATAACACTACACCATTAGACAACTCTATTGGAAGCCAAAGGAGCAGAACTGAGACAATGGAATCCAGAAGAAGTGATAAGGAAGATAAAGCACTTGACACAAATGTGTTTGAGAAAAAAATCAGACAAAATAATTTTTAAAAAATGAATGTTATTAGGAGGATTTCTACTAGACAAATACTCTATGAATGATTAGAGTGCTAGAAAGGGGTGGTAGATAGCAGAAAATCCTGAGAGAATTGTTGAAAATCTGCTGGCAAAAAACTTCCCTGACATTGCAAAAGATGAGAAAGTATTTATCCAAGATGCACATCAAACTCTGTGCAAGACACAATCCAGAGAAGAAACCAGGATGTGTCATAATGAAACTTGCAAAAACCAAAGATAAAGAATTTTAAAAGCAGCTAGGGATGAACAACAACAGAATCTACAAAGGACAGTCAATAAGACTGAGCTCAGACTATACCGCAGAAACTATGTGGGTAAGAAGAAAATAGGATGACGTGTATACAGTATTAACGGGGAAAAAAATGCAAGCCAAGAATTACACATCCAGCAAAACAGTATCTTAAGTGCGATGACAAAATTAGGACATTTCCAGATAAACAGAAAGGGAATTTGCCAAATCTAAACTGAAATTACAAGAAATATTAATGGAAATCCTTTGGTTAGAAAATCAATACATCAAATAACAACTCAAGTAGAACACAGAACAACCAGATATCAACCCGCATAGGGAAATCACATAAATAAACTAAAACAATGGAAGTCAGGAAACAGAGATGTCATTATTTAAAAGACAGCAATATTATTACAAAAAAAGAGAGAATATGTAAATTTAGTTACATATCTTGCATATAGAGAACAAGACAAGGTGAAGAAAAGAAGTACGATATTTTGCTGAACTGTTCTATTAGTTGCAGAAACCCTGGTGGCATAGTAGTTTAAGTGCTATGTCTGCTAACTAAAAGATCAGCAGTTCAAATCCAGCAGGTGCTCTTGGAAACCCTATAGGGCAGTTCTACTCTGGCCTCTAGGGTCACTACGTGTCAGACCCTACTTTACGGTAGTGAGTTGTTTTTTTTTTTCTATTAGTTCCAGTAGTTCACTTATGGATTGTTTAGATTCTTTGCATATACAATTATATCATCTGCAAATAGGGAGATTTTTGCTTCTTCTTTGCCAGTGAGGATGCGTTTTATTTCTTTCTGTTGTCTAATTGCTCTAGCTAGAGCATCTAGCACAATGTTGAACAGAAGTGGTAAGAGTGGGTATCCTTGTCTGATTCCTGTTCTCAAGGGGACTTTTTTCAATTTCTATGCATTTAGGATGATGTAGGTGATTGGCTTTGCATAGATGCCCCTTATTGTTTTGAGGAATTTCCCTGTATCCTTATTTTGCTGAGTTTTTAGCATGAATGGATGTTGGACTTTATCAAATGCCTTTTCTGTATCAATTGACAAAATCAGGTGATTCTTACCCTTTGTGTTATTTATGTGGTTGATCACATTAATTGTTTTTCTGATGGTAAACCAATGTTGCATCCCTTGAATCCAACTTGGTCATGATTTTTTTTTTTTTTTTTTGGATACATTGTGAATTTTATTGGCTAGGATTTTGTTGAAGATTTTTGCCTAGGTTCATGAGTGATATTGCTTCGCTATTTTCTTTCTTTGTGGGATCTTTCCCCGGCTTTGGTATCAGAGTTTTGCTGACTTCATAGAATGAATTACGGAGAATTCCTTCCCTTTCTATGCTGTGAAATTGCTTCAGTAGTATTGGAATTAACTGCTTCCTAAAAGTTTGGTAGAATTCTCCAGTGAAGCCATCTGGGCCAGGGTTTTTTTTTTTTTTTTTTTTTTTTTTTTTGGTTAGCAGGTTTTATTATTATTATTATTACTTTTTGAATCTCTTCTTTTGTGGCAATTTTATTAAGTTGTTCTACTTCTCGTGATAATTTTGGTAGGTGATATGAACACAGAAAGTTGTGGATTTCCTCTAGCATTTGAATTTGTTAGAATACAGTCTTTTGTAGCATTCTGTTATGATAATTTTGATTACATTTTGTCGATCTTTTTGAAGAACTGCCTTTTGGTTTTTCTAATTTTTTCAATAGTTTTTCTAGTCTCTAATTCATTGTGTTCTGCTCCAATCTTTATTATCTGTTTTGTTCTGGTGCCAGAGGAGTTCTTTTGTTCTCCTTCTACTTGTTCAAGCTGCAGGGCTAATTCTTTGGTTTGGGCCCTTTCTTCATTCCAAATGTGTGCATTTGTAGAGATAAATTGACCTGTGAGCACTTTCACTGTATCTCATGCATTCTGGTATGATGTATTTTCATTCTCATTTGATTCCATAAATTTCTTTATTTCTTCTTCTATAATCCATGAATTTTTGAGCAAGGTTTTGTTCAGTTTCCATGAGTTCAAATTTCTACCTATGCTTTTTCTGCTATTGACTTCAGCTTCTATGGCTTTATGGTGGAAGAAGATGCTTTGCAACAATTCAATGGTTTGGGTTTTGTTGAGACTTGCTTTATGTCCCAACACGTGGTCTATTCCTAAGAATGTTTCATGTATACTTAACTATTGTTGGGTAAAAAGTTATGTACATGTCACTGAAATCTAAGTAGGTGATTGTCACAATAATTTCTTCTGTGTCTTTACTGAGCGTTTTTTTCTGGATGATCTGTCCATAACTGAAAGTGGAGTGTTGAAGACTCTTAGTATTACTGTGGAGTGATCTATCTGATTTTTCAGTGTTGGCAGGGGTTGTTTGATATTTTTAGATGCTCTGGCATTAGATGCATAAATATTTAATATTGTTATACCATGCTTATGCATTGAGCATTTCAGTTGTAAATAGTGACTATCCTTTTCCGGGATGGTGGACCTGACATTAAAATCTATTTTATCTGAGATTAGTATTGCCACTCCCGCTCTTCACTGCATGTTGCTAGCTTGGTGTTTATTTTCCCATCCTTGATTTTCAGTTTGTTCATATCTTTGAGTCTAGGGTATGTTTCTTGTAGGCAACATATAGATGGATAGTATCTTTTGTTGCAGGCTATCACTCTCTGCCTCTTCATTGGAGCATTTAGTCTGTTTACATTCAGTGTAATTATTGATAGGTATGTGTTCAGTGCTGTCATTTTGATGCCTTTATTTTGATGTTGATGTTTTCTTTGTTTCTCTTAATATTTTGTTCTGGGTCGTTTTTCTTTCATGGGTTGACTTTTCATCTTTTTCAGTGTTGGTTTTGTGTTTATTAAGATTCCTGTATTATATTGCTTGTTTTGATACGTTGCATTGTTAGTTTGCTTTGAGGCTACCACTTTGATCCCCCTAGTGTTCTAAGTTTAAAACAATCTTTAACTTCTGCATATTTCTTAATTTTCTTTCTATCAAAAAGTTGTAACTACTGTAATATACACCTCTTTATATTGTGATGATGTCATAGTTTTTGTGTTAAGATCACTGGTTCCCTTCTTTTGATATATTAGCTTTGATTGAGCTTTGTGACTTCTCTAGCTGAATGGAATTTTAGATACTGTGTCCTGCATTTCATCCATAAGTATACATTTTTTGGTTTTATTTTTCTAAATGAAGAGCTTCTTTCAGTATTTCTTGTAGTTTGGTTTTTTTTTTTTTTTTTTTTTTTTTTACAAAGTAAGCTTCTGTTTATCTGCAAATGTCTTGATTTTACCATCATATTTGAGAGAATATTGCAGGATATATAATTTCTGATTGGACATTTTTTTCCTTCAAGGCTTTGAATGTGTCATCCCGCTGACTTCTTGTCAATGTGGTTTCTGCCAAGAAGTCAGATGAAAGCTACAGGGCTTCCCTTTGTACATTATTTTTGTTTTACATCTTGCTGCTTTTAAGAGCCTGTCTTTATGTTTCACTTAATTAAGCTTGATTATAGTGTGTCTTGGTATATTTCTTGGTGTCTTTCTTTGAGTCATTCAATAAGCATCTTGGATATCTTTGCTCTCTTCTTTCATAATTTCAGGGAATTTTTTGTCAGCCACTCTAACAATTCTCTCTGTGTTTTTGGCAGAGACTGTGCCCTACTTATAGAGTCTGTGGGGGACCTTCAGCTGATGCTATGGTGTGTCTCAGTGAAGGGCAGTGGAAATGCCACAAACCCACTCAGCTGCCTGTCACCACTGCACTCTCTAGCTGGTCTTATTTTAAGAGCTGCCTTACAGCTGAGAGAGGCACTGTCTAGAAGCTTTCAAGGGCAGTCAGGCCTTCAAGTGTGGCAGGCCCTGCCTCCGAGCTGACAACGATGGTGCCTCATAAGCTGTCCTCAGATGCTGTGACAGGGCTTAAAGAAGGGGGGTTTAGTGCACTGCTGCCTTCAGCTGTCATGCCTCACCATAATCTCTAGATAGGATCATCTCAAAAAGAGTTATTCTGCTGGAGAGGAACTTTTCAGGCAGGCATTGTTGCTCAGCATGAGAATTAGCTCCCACTGAGACCTCAGGCTTGTCTGACTCTGCCTCTTAGCTGACCAAGAAGGCATCCTGCCTTAGCCACCCTTCCTGCAGTGAATCACCAGAGTCTATGGTGCAGCACAGAGAATAGAGGGGAGAGGTGCACTGGCACCCTCGATCTACAGCTGGGCTCCTAAAGTGTGGCTGTCCCAAGCACAGTCTCTCTCTGTTGCAGTATACGGCACTCCAGTTCAGTGCATTAGTGTGCCAGGCTCACAAGTCCAGCAGACCCAATCCCTGCCTCCCAGATAACAAAGAAGGTGTCTGTACCTGCAGTCTCTTCAAATGATGCATCAGTAGAAAAAGAAATCTCAATGTGTCACTGCCTCACCTCCGACAGAAGTAGATTCTCTTTGCCTGTTGCTCAGTCCTATCTCATAACCCTACACCAGATTCTGGGGCTCCCACAATGTCCACATTGCTCCATTCACTTCTTATTCTGTGGCTTAATTCTCAGAGGGAATCTGGGAGATGTGTTTCTAGTCTGCCATCTTGGCTCCACCCATCTAATCTCTGATTTTTTATTGTACATTTTTTAGGTTTAATTAGTCCTCAAGAGGTCATTTCCTAGGTTGATATCTGGTTAATATGATCTTTTATCCTAGATTCTGTGTGTCATCTGATAGTTTGTTCTCCAACTGGTCTCCCTTTAATAATTTTTGTAACTTTGGTTTGATTTTTACACATTAGCTTGATTTACTGGTATCTAGAAATGTACCCATTTTACCAACATGTTTCAACAACAGTTTTGCAAGATATTCTTGGTTGACAATTTTGATTTTCTTTGAAACTTTTATCTTTGTCATCCCTTTGCCTTCTTGCTTGTATGTTTTCTGCTAAATAATCAAAGCTCAGTCATATTGTTCTTCCTCTGTATGTGACTTTTTATTTTCTCAAACTCCTTTTGGAATTCCTTGCCTTTGTTTTAGTGAGTGCTGGTGACATGCCTCAATGCCTTTATTTCGGAGATCTATCCTATACGGGATTCATTGATCTTGAATTGTTAGTTTTTTGTTTTTTTTTTTCTCATTAATGGTATTAGGAAATGTTCCTATCAGTGATTCTTCAGTAATGTCTCTGTGTTTTCCACTTTTCTCCCTTGTCCTGGAACTCCAAGCTCTTGTGAATTTTTGCTTTTGCTTGCATGCAACGTCATTCTCAGGGTTCCTTCACAGTTTTCATTCCTTTTTTCTGATTTCTGTTCAAACCAAGTAGTATCTAATAATTTCTTTACAGTTTTGCTGATCCTGTCTTCCATTGTTTCAAACCTGACCCTTGCACCTTGTATGACATTGTCCATTTCTGAAATCTTGGATGTTTATCTTTTCAACTTCTTGCTGCCGTTTTTTTTATGATTACTAGTTGTGGATTTATTCTGATTTTGTTCTTGTAATACTTCAATAAAAGTACACATACAAAGAGAAGAAAGTACCCAAATCAAAGCATTAAACCTGCAACTTGAACAAGTAGAAAATCAGCACCCAAAGAAGCCCTTGGGCACCAGAAGAAAGCTAACAATGAACAAAGACGAGCAGGGGTGGCAATTATAATCTCAGACAAAATCAATTTTAATGTCAAAACCACCATCGTGGACAAAGATGGACACTATTTATTGCTGATATTTATGCACCTAATATCAGAGCACCTAAATACATTGAAGAAATACTGACTACACTCAAAGAAGGGTTAGATTACTCCACAATAATAGTGGGAGACTTTAACACTACACTGTCGATACTTGACAGATCATCTAGAAAAAAGCTCAATAAAAATACAGAACACCTTATTGCCACAATTAACCAACTAAACCTCATCGATTTATACAGAACTTTCTACCCATCAGCAGACAACTACACCTTCTTCTCCAGTGCACGTGGAACATTCTCCAGAATTGATCAAGTGTTGGAACATAATGCAATTCCCAACAAAATCCATACCATTGAATTACTGTGCAAAGGATCTTCTCAGATCATAAAACCATAAAAGTAAAAATCAATGGCAGAAAAAATGTAGATAGAAAGTAGAACTAATGGAAACTGAACAACATCTTGCTCGAAAAACCATGGGTTATAGAACAAATCAAGAATGAAATAAATTCATGGATTCCAATGAGAATGAAAACACTTCCTACCAGAACCTATGGGATACAGCCAAAGCAGTGCTCAGAGGTCTGTTTATCTCCATAAATGCACACATCTGGAAGAAAGAAAGAAACCAAATCAAGGAACCAACCCTACAACTTGAACAAGTAGAGAGACAACAACAGAGGAACCCCTCAGGCACCAGAAGAAAACAGATTATAAAGATTAGAGCAGGAAAAGGGCATCTGTACAAACTGAACAGCCAACATCATCCTAAATGGAAAGAATGTGAAAGCATTCTCCTTGAAGACAGGAACCAGACAAGGATGCCCATTGTCACCACATTTATTCAACATTGTGCTGGAACTTCTAGCCAGAGCAATCAGGCAAGATAAAGAAATAAAAGGAATCTGGATTTGGTAAGAAAGATGCAAAAGTATCTCTATTTTCAAATGATGTGATCTTATACAAAGAAAACCCTAAAGAATTTATAAAACAATAAAAAATAAAACTGCTAGAACTAATACAAGAGTTCAGCAAAGTATCAGGATACAAGATAAAGACAAAAAATTAGTTGTATTCCTTTACAACAACAAAAAGAACTTCAAAGAGGAAATTAAAAAAGCAATACTACTTACGATACTCCCCATGAAGGTAAAATACTTAGGAATAAATCTAACCAAAGACATAAAAGACCTATGCAGAGTAAACTGAAGAAATTATTGTTAAAAAAAAAAAGATGTACATAATTGGAGAACCCTACATTTCTCATGGATTAGAAAACTTAATATCATGAATATGTCTGTTCCACCCAAAGTGATCTAAAGGTAGAATGTAATCCTGATTGAAATTTCAATGACACTTTCTAATGAGGTGGAGAAACAAATCAACAACTTCGTATGGAAAAAGAAGCTACAGACAAGCGTTACTAAAGAAGAACAAAGTGAGAGGCTTCACACATCCTGACTTCATAGCCTATTACACTACTATGGTAGCCAAAACAGCCTGATACTGATACAAAAATAGATACAATGGAACACAATTAATCTTCCATACAGAAAATCATCCACCTATGAGCAGCTGATATTTGACAAAGGCCCCAAGTCCATGAATTGGGGACATGACGGTCTCTTTAACAAATGTTGGCATAACTGGATATCCATCGCCAAAAAAAAGGAAAAAAGACCCATATCTCACACCATGCATAAACGCTAACTCAACATGGATCAAAGCCCTAAATACAAAATCTAAAATGATAATGGAGAAAAAACAGGGGCATTGTTGGGACCCTTAATATAGAGCATTAGCAGAATATAAAACACTACTAAAAATGCAGAAACACCAGAAGAGAAGATAGAAAACTGGGATTTCCTTAAAAAAATCACGCTCATTCAAAGACTTCACCAAAATGATGTAGAAACAGCTTACAGACCAGGAAATCTTTTCTGACTATGACAAGTCCAATATCCATAGTCTGCAAGATACTGAAGAACCTCAACAACAGAAAGACAACCCAGTTAAAAAATGGACAAAGATATGAACAGTCACTTCATCACAGAAGACATCCAGGCACCTAAAAGATACATGATGAACTGCTCACAATCATTAGCCATCACAGACAAAAAGCAAAATTAAAAGGAGATACCATCCAACCAGAGCAAAGCTAACATCTATTCAAAATATGCATAATGATAAATACTGGAGAGGTTATGCCAAGCCAAGTGCTGTCGAGTCAGGCTATAGAGACACAAAAACTTACACACTGCTGGTGCAAATGTAAAATGGTACATTCATTTTGGACATTGATTTAGTACTTTCTTAAAAAACTAGACATAGAAATATATGATCCAGCTATCCCACTTGTTAAAATATATCCTGGAGAAATAAAGGCTCTCACACAAATAGATACATGCACACCAGTGTTTATTGCATCACTGTCCACTATAACAAAGACATGAAGTCAACCTAGGTACTCATCAATGGATGAATGGATAAATAAACTATGGTATATTCACACAAAGATACTTCATGAAATGATAAAGAACAAAAAGACATGGGAAACATGGAGAAATCTGGAAGGCGTTATGCTGAGTGCAATCAACTAGTTGGAAAAGGACAAATATCATATGAGACTATTATTATAAGGACTCAAGAAAAGGTTTAAGCACAAAAGAAAACAGTCTATTATGGTTCCAATGGCAGAAACGGGGAAAGAGGGCTATTCCTTAATTAGGTAACAGGTAAGAATTAACTGAAAGGAGGGACAACACAGAGTAGAGAAGAAGTCAGCACAAAACCAAAAGCTAAGAAGTTTTCTAAATATAATAACTCTTTGAAGGACAGAGTAGCACTTACAGGGGTAGTGGGATCATTGTTTCTGGGAACATGTAGACCAATTATAATAACAACATTTTTTACAAAAATGTTCTTCATCCTTCTTTGGTAAGTGGCAACTGGGGTCTTAGAAATCGGCAAGTGGACATAATGCCATCAACTGGTCCCAGCCCACCTTGAGCAGAAGAGAATAAAGGACATCAAACACATGAGGAAAACATCAGCCTAGGAGATCAAAAGAGCCCTATAATCCAGAGACTGTATCAGCATGAGATCAGAAGAACCAGATGGTGCCCAGCCACAACCAGCAACTTCCCTGACAATGAATACATCGTGCAGACCCAAGTAAAATGAAATCCTTGACAATCTCCATCCTTTCTCCATTTATCTCTATGTTGCTTGCTTGTTCAGTTGTGAAAATTTTTGTTTTCTTGATGTTGGAGTACAACCCATATCGAAGGTTGTGGTTTTCGATCTTCATCAGTAAGACTTTTAAATACTCTTCACATTTGCAAGCGAGGTTGTGTCATTTCCATAAATCAGGTTGTTAACAAATCTTCCTCCAATTCTGATGTCTTGCTCTTCTTCATATAGTTGAACTTCTCTAATTATTTGCTTAGCAGGTAGATGAAAAAGGTATGGTGAAAGGATACAACCCTGACACAACCTTTCCTGACTAAACCATGCAGTGTCTCCTTGTTCTATTCACATGACTACATCTCGACACATCTGGAAATCCTATGAATAGCACCAACTCATAATGACCCTACAGGATGGAGTAGAACCTCCCCATAGTGTTTCTTAGGCTATAAATCTTTATGGACTCAGATTGTCACAGCTTTCTCCTGAAGAGCGTCTGGTAGATTGGAACCACTGACCTTTCGGTTAGCAACCATGTGCTTAACCATTTAGCACCAGGCCTCCTTAAGATTTAGTCAATAATAATCTCCCTTTGGCAAATATGCTGCAAACTATACCTTTAAAATGTTACAAAATACCTCTATAAAGATGTCACCTTATGCTGGAAAAATTGGATATCCATCTGCAAAAAATTGAAACAAGACCCATATCTTATACTTTATAGAAAAACCCCCTCAAACTGGGTAAAAGACCTAAATAGCAAATCTAAAATGATAAAGCTCATCCAACAAAAAGTAGGAACAACAATGGAAATTTTAATACACAATACAGACTTCAAAATCTGTCAAACAACCACAAACAACAGAAGAGAAAATAGATAAATGGAAACTACTAAGAATCAAACACTTCTGCTCATCCAAAGTCTTTATTAATAGAATTAAAAGGCCACCTACAGAATGGGGAAAAATATTTGACAACTATATGTTAGACCAACTCCTGATCTCCATAATCTATAAGGTACTACAAAATAACAATAAGAAAAAGATAAATCATCCCATTAAGTGATGGGCAAAGGAGATAGAGATCCAGGCAGCCAAAAACACATGCAGATGTGCTCACGATCGTTAGCTATTAAAAAAAATTCAAATCAAAAGACAATGAGATACCATCTCACCCCAACAAGGTTGGCCATGATCCAAAAAACAGCAAATGCTGTAGAGGCTGTGGAGAAATTGGAACTCTCTTACATTGTTGATAGGATTGTAAAATGGTGCTAGCTCTTTGGAAAGCCATCTGGTGCTTTCTTAAAAAGCTGGATTCCATTGCTCGGAATATATCCTACAGAATCAAGGCCGTTCACACCAACTGATACACGCACACAAATGCTTATCACAGCACAGTTCACAATAGCAAAAAGATGGTATCAACCCAGATGCCCAACAACAGAGGAATGGATAAGTAAACTGTTGTATATATTCTCAATGGAACACTGTACAGTAATAAAGAGCAATGATGATTTTACACAACATCTCATAACCTAGTTTCAATTGGAGGACATTATGCTGAGTGAAAGTAGTCAGAGACAAAAGGACAACTACTATATGAGACCCTAATGATAAGAACTTAAAAACAGACTCTTTGTAGAAGAAAAGACTCTTTGATGGCTGCAGTGTGGGGAGGCAGAGTGTGAGGAGGAGATGGTTTAGATTAGATGGTTGATAAAAATTCGACTGGGTGAAATTAGTGACAGCTCACATTAGAAAGAAGATCAACATTAACTGGACTTCAGCATAACATGATTACTCCTCCCATCTTAACCCAATCTTGCAAGGACAGAGTAGCTGGGGCGGGGGGCTGGCGACCATACTCTCAGGGGAAATCGAGGCCAAATTGGCACAACCAGCATTTTACTAAAAGAGCCTTCTGCACCCCACATTGGTGAGTGGCATCAGGGTTCTTAAAAGCTGCAAAGCTTCCATTTGAGAGTATAGCAAATGGTCCCAACTCAGCAGGAACGGATGATCACCGAGGACCAAAATGACAGGGGGGATAGAGAACTCAGAAGAGAGAGAGACCCATGTGAATGGGTGACTACATCGACTTGTGACCAGAAGAACAGGATGTTGCTGGCCACTGTCAGTGATAGCCATGATGGAGCTCACAAAGATGAGCCTCACTGGCAACACAAGAATCAAAAGGGGAGCACCCTGAGATCTCCACTAAAAGACCTCAATTGATGGTCCTGGGGCCTTGGGGTTCTCTTGGGAACATGGCCCCTGGCCCTGATGCTGCCCCTGTCCATAAATCATAATGGAGGTCAATTCTTCAGACAAGAATGGATTGGACTTGGCGACACACAGTGACCATATCATGTGTGTGCACTTTATGGTTCTATGCATTTATAAGATGTCATCCTGCTGACCTCTTACTTGAGGCAGGGGTGTGGGGTAGAAAGGAGGGGCTAGAAGATTGCTGGGAGGATAAACATGTATGAAGCAGAGAGGAAGAGAGTGCTGTCACATGGTATGGAGAGCAGTGGGAGCTGCATATAGGTGGGCATGCAAATTTATATGGGAATGTACATTTTCATTCAATCATAATAAAAAAAAAGAAAAGTAAGCATGTGAGATTTGGATGTGTCCTTAAAGGGAAAGTGTGTGTCCCTTCCTTCCTCTTCTTTCATTCCACTGCATAGCATGTGGTTTGGATTAATGGAATTCCATGTTTATCATTAAGGCCACAGTTCTGGAGTAAGCAGATTAAAAAAAAAGAAGCTTGTAGGTGACTTTAAGGACGTCTTAGGAGCTCCGAACTGTCTACATCTTGACTTTGTATGACAGAAAAATTAACTTCTATCCTGTTTAAGTAAAAAAAAAAATGATGTCACCTTAAGGTCTAAGGTCCATCTGACCCTAGTCCTGATGTTTTCAATGAACTCATATTCATGCAAAACCTGGAAAGTGAATAAAGAAGACAAACAAGAATTGATGGCTTTGAGTTACAGTGTTGAAGAATGCTGAATATACCATGATCTGTCAGAAGAATGGACAATTTTGTCTTGGAAGCAGTATAGCCAGGATATCTTTTAGAATCAAGGATGACAAGATTTTGTTGTCTGCTATAAGGAAGGACCAGACTCTAGAGAATGATATCATGTTTGGTAGAGAGTAAGCTTTTAAAAAAGAGGAAAGCCTTCAACAAGATGGATGGACACAGTGGCTGCAAGAGTTGGGTCAAGTGTAACAATGATCATGAGGATGGCAAAGGACCAGAAGTGTTTCATCATATTTTTTGGCAGGGTTGCTATGATTTAGAATCTTCCTCTCAGTGCCCAAAGTCAACATCAACAATCTTCCTTTTAAAAAAATCAGATTTAAAGATAATATTAATTGATATATTAAATCACTTTTGTTAAACCCTAGCTACAATACAAAATGTATAGTCTCTGAAATGGAAAAGTCTGATCCCTATCAGAATGGTTGCATTTATTTCATTTTGAATAATGACAGATTTGGCTTTCACCTTGGAAACTTATTATCCAGTTTCATGTATCTTTAGATGTTCTCTTTGGAGACAGATATTATTCTCTAGAGTTTGGTCCTTCCTTATAGCAGACAACAAAATCTTGTCATCCTTGATTCTAAAAGATATTCTGGCTATATTTCTTCCAAGACAAAATTGTCCATTCTTCTGACAGATCGTGGTATATTCAGCATTCTTCATCAACACTGTAACTCAAAGCCATCAATTCTTCTTTGTCTTCTTTTCATGTATCTTTAGATGTTCTGTTTGGAGACAGATGTAAACAATGCCTGCATTACATGGCTCATATAAGAATTCAAACTGAATTTTTCTTCAAAAAAAACTTTGTCTTTTTTTAAAAAAGCAATAAAGGTATTTAAACACTAATATCATGCTTTATTCACAAGCAACAGCATTTAAAAATTACTAAGATTTTCCAGGACAAAAACACATGTACTAAAGAACACATTCTTTTTCTTCAAAACCTACATTCTTTCTCCTTAAAACTATTCAGTTCTCTTTCTTTCCTCAAGAAAGCACCCATGCTTCTCAGAGAAAAATTTTTAAAAATTATTAAATATGTAATCAGTTCCTGACTCTATTGATACATGATCCCAGAATTTTGCTCTTATGACATTTTCACACACTTTTTGGACAAATACACACATGTGAGACTACATATATGCATAGAATTGAGCAGAACCTTACTGAAGTTAAAGCTGTGTGCTCTGACAATACTGTTAGTTTATTATGGAAGAATTGAGCTAAAGAAAGAGTTAAGACTGGTTATGAACCTAGATTAACAAATGCTAGGATAATATGTTAAAAAGTAAAATTAACAAATGATTGTGGGTAAATGATTCGTGAATCTTGAGAATTCTGAGCTTTAAGTGAAAGAAAATACAATGAAGCTGATCATTTAAGTATCTAATGTTTCTGATGGAAGCAGCTTGTTATCAGCTTCACAAATTTGAAACCATAAAACTAATTCTGTCCATCAAAATCAATTATAGAGAGGCGGATTCAAGATGGCAGACTAAGCACACCTCTGTTTCTATCCCTCTGGAAACCAAGACCTGAACTGATAATCAAATGGAGTCTTCTGGTCACCTAGTAAGCCCCCAGGACACGACACAGGGCTGTTAAACTGGACTTCATACCACTGAATGAAAAACCTCCTCTCTTTTGCTGACTCCCACACCTGGCTGGCCCTGGCTCTCATGGACTAAAGGTAAACACACCATTTTGAATTATTTTTTCTGTCTTGGCCGGCAGGCAGAACTGGGTCTTGCCTAGCTGCTAGATTTAGACACAATGCTGGTGGGACAGGCAGGTGAAATTCCCATATTTTGAGAATCGGGATTTGGACTCTGTTCATCTAGCCACTTTGGGCCTGTCTTTTTAACTCTGCCACAGCATGGTTCATACAGAATCACAGTGCCTGTGTGCGGGATGCCATGTTGGATACAGAGATTTTAGTGGGGCGTAATTCATAGCCTGGGAGGCAGTGCCTGCAAACAGGACAGTGCTTCTCTGAGAGAAAAGCAATATTTTATGCAGTGTCACTGATGGTGGGGGCCTGGCAACAGAGGTGGAAGACTCGCTACCTCTCGGCACCTTCAGTCCTTCTATCTGCCGACCGTGTGGAGGGTGCCTTCTTAGATACGGTGGCCACAGCTGGACCTAATTCTTAGCTTGTGAGCCAGATCCTTCCCACAGGAGAGCACTTTTCTACCAGAAAAGCAGTAGTTGACACAGTGTCGCCTAATGCTGGGCCTGTCAGCAGAGGCCAACAGGGCAGTAGTATTGCTGTATTTTGAACTAGTTCATATCATCTGGGGTTGGATATGGAGGTGCTTACATTCCCAGTTGGGAAGAGGGACCTCTACACCTGAAAACCTGACAGACCTGGGAAGTGTTCAGATACATTTGGTTTTACATTTTAAGACAGCCTAGTGAAACATCAGTGGTCCATCCTCATAGTATCTCTCCCAGCCTCTAGTTACTCACATGGGACCCCAAAAGCAACAGACACCTGTGCAAGAAATCACCCACTGCTTCAGGAGGCTTACAAACAAAACAACAAAGGGTTTTCCAGATGAAGAAGCTTTTCTGAAATCATCAGAAGGTGAACACAAAAGGATTATATACAGAGCCCTTCTAGACCTTATACAAAATGTAGCACAGCAAAATGAAAAATTAAGTAAGCTGTTTTATCTGATGGAACACCAGTACTCTGAAATCCAACAGATCAAGAATCACATAAAAGACATAGAAACTTCCATTCAAAGCAAAGAAAACAGAATGGAACAAATGGAAAAAAGAATTTCTGACATGGAAGACAGAAGTACTGATGCCGGCATCCATGAGGACAAATCAGAAAAAAGAAACAAGAAAAACAAAGAAGCATTAAGAAGCATTCAGGACTCTATTAAGAGTAACAATCTTCGATTAACTGGAGTCCCTGAACAGGATGAGACACCTGAGAACATAGAGAGTATCATTGCTGAGGTGCTGAAAGAAAACACCCCAGAAATCATGAAGGAAGAGAATATAGATATCCCAGATGCACATCGTACGCCACCCAATATAGATTTCTAAAGAAAGATTCCAAGACATATTATAATCAAGCTTAACAAAATGAAACATAGGCAGCAACTCTTAAAGGCAGCAAGACTCAAAGCAAAGCTAACATTCAGAAACAAACCCTGTAGGCTTTTGTCAGATTTCTCAGCAGAAACCATGCTGGCATGGAGGCAGTGGCATGACATATTCAGAGCCTTGAAGGAGGAGAACTTCCAACCAAGAATTATATACCCTGCAGAACTACCTTTCAAGTATGAAAATGAAATAAAGACATTCTCAGATAAACAGAAACTCAGAGACTTTGTAAAAACCAAACCAAAACTACAAGAAAAAGTTCTTGGCTTTGGCTTAGAAGAACAAAACCACTAACTTTATATTTTAGAATGACACATCATCCAGAATTCTACAGTTAGGGAAGGCTCCAAACTCAATCACAGCTTTAACACTGAAAGAAACAATCCAGTGATTATCATGAAAACTATGGTGCCATCATATTAAAAAGTGGAATGTACTACAGTCATTATAGTCCTTCCAGATGGAGAGGAAGTTGACAAGACTGCTAGTAATTAAAATGGGGTTTATACAGAATTGACAAACCACTGGCTAAACTTACTAAAGAAAAACAGGAAAGGAAACAAATAACCCAAATTGGAAGTGAGAGGGGAGAGGTCACAACAGATCCAACAGAAATTAAAAATATCATAACAGAATACTATGAAAGACTGTACTCTAACAAATTTGAAAACATAGAGGAAATGGACAAATTCCTTGATTCGTATCATCTACCCAAATTATCACAAGGTGAAGTAGAACAACTGAATAAATCCATCACAAAGGAAGAGATTGAAAATGTCATCAAAAAACTTCCAACCAAAAAAGCCCGGGCTCAGATGTCTTCACTGCAGAATTCTACCAATCTTTTAGAGAAGAGTTATCTCCAATACTACTACTGAGACTATTTCATGGTATAGAAAGGGATGGAGTACTCCCAAACTCATTCTATGAAGCCAGTATAACCCTGATACCAAAACCAGGGAAAGACGCAACAAAAAGAACTACAGACCAATATCACTCATGAATTTAGATGTAAAAATCTTCAACAAAATTCTTGCCAATAGAATACAACAACATATCAAAAAATAATCCATCCTGGCCAAGTGAGATTCATACCAGGGATGCAAGGCTGGTTCAACATCAGAAAAATAATTAATGTGATTAACCCCATAAATAGCACAAAAGACAAGAATCACCCGATTTTATCCATTGATGCAGAAAAGGCATTTGATAAAGTCCAACACCCATTCATGCTAAAAACTCTTTGTAAAATGGGCATAGATGGCAAATTCCTCAACACAATAAGGGCCATTTATACAAAGCCAATTGCCCGCATCATCCTGAATGGAGAGAGACTGGAGGAGTTTCCCTTGAGAACAGAAACTAGACAAGGATGCCTACTCTCACCTCTCCTATTCAGCATAGTGCTAGAAGTTCTAGCCAGAGCAATTAGACAAGACCAAGAAATAAAAGACATCTGCATCAGCAAAGAAGTCAAAATCTTCCTGTTTGCTGATGATATGATTGTATATGCAGAGAATCCCAAAGGATCTATAAGCAAACTACTCAAACTGATAGAAGAGTTCAGCAACATCTCAGGATACAAGATAAATATGAGTAAATCACTAGGATTCCTTTATACCAACAGTGAGACTGCTAATCAAGAAATCATCAAATCAATACCATTTACGATAGCCCCTAAGAAGATAAAGTACCTAGGAATCAATCTAAGCAGAGAAATAACAGACCTTTACAAAGAGAACTATAAGCGCTTACTACAAGAAACTATGAGAGACTCACATAAATGGAGAAACCTACCCTGCTCATGGATAGGAAGACTTAGCATCGTGAAAATGTCTATTTTACCCAAAGCAATCTACTTATACAACACAATCCCAATACAAGTTTCAGTGTCATTTTTTAATGAGATGGAGAAACAAATTACCAACTTTGTTTGGAAAGGGAAGAAACCCTGGTTAAGTAAAGTACTACTAAAGAAACAGAACACACTAGGAAGCCTCTCATTACCCGACTTCAGAACCTATTACACTGTCACAGTGGTCAAAACAGCCTGGCACTGGTACAAGAACAGACAGATCGATCGATGGAACAGAATTGAGACCGCAGAGACGACACCATCTGCCTGTGAACAGCTGATATTCCACAAAGGCCCTAAAACACTAAATTGGGGCAAAAACAATCTCTTCAACAAATGGTGCTGGCAAAATTGGATATCCATCTGCAATAAACTGAAACAAGATCCATATCTTACACCTTATACAAAAACCAACTCCAAATGAATAAAAGACCTAAATATCAAATCTAAAATGATCAAGCTCACCCAAGAGTAGACACAACAATGGAAGTTTTATTACACAGTGTAAACAGACTTCAAAATCTGTCAAATAAACCACAAATAACAGAAGAGAAAATAGATAAATAGAAACTACTAAGAATCAAACACTTTTGCTAATCCAAAGACTCTATCACAAGAGTTAAAAGAACGCCTACAGAATGGTGAAAAAATGTTTAGCAATTCTGTATGAGACCGACGCTTGATCTCCATAGTGTACAATGTGCTACAAAGTATCAATAAGAAGAAGATAAATCATCCAATTAAATGGTGGGCAAAGGAGATGGACAGACATTTCTCTAAAGAGGAGATCCAGGCAGCCAAAAAACACATGAGGACATGTTCATGGTCTTATTTATTTAAAGAAATTCAAATCAAAACGACAATGAGATACCATTTCACCCCAACAAGGTTGGCCATGATCCAAGAAACACAAGACAACAAATGCAGGAGAGGCTGTGGAGAAACTGGAAGTCTCCTACACTGTTAGTAGGGCTGGAAAATGATCCAGCCTCTTTGGAAAGCAATCTGGCACTTCCTTAAAAAAATGGATGTAGATGTACCATTTGACCCAGTAATTCCACTACTTGGAATATATCCTACAGAATCAAGGCCATTCACATCAAAGGATACATGCACAAGAATGTTTATCGCAGCACAGTCCTCGATAGCAAAAAGATGGAATCAACCCAGATGCCCAACAACAGAGGAATGGGTAGGAAAACTATGGTATATATACTCAATGGAGCACTATGCAATGATAAAGAACAATGATGATTCCAGGAAACATCTCATAACCTGGTTTCAAGTGGAAAACATTACGTTGAGTGAAAGTAGTCAGTGACCAAAAGACAAATATTGTATGAGACCCCTACGATAAAAACTCAAAAACAGACTTATGCATAGAAGAAAAGACTCTTTGACAGCTGCAAGGGGGGGGGAAGGGAGGGAAGGGAAGGGCGAAGGTTTAGATTAGATAGTTGTTAGTAATTTGGTTGGGTGAAATCAGTGACAGCACACATTAGAAACAAGTGGACTTCAACATAACTTGAATACTCCTTTCACCTTAACCCAATATTACAAGGCCAGAGTAGCTGGGGCAGGGGGCAAGGGACCACGCTGTTAGGCGAAATAGAGACCTATTGGCACAACTAGCATTTTGGTCTCTGCACCCCACATTGGTGAGTGGTGTCTGAAGTCTTAAAAGCTACCTAGCTGCCATCCGAGGGCACAGCAAATGGTCCCAACTCAGCAGGAACAGATGCTCTCTGAGGACCAAAACAACACGGGGGACAGACAACCCAGAAGACAGAGAGACCCACATGCCTGGGTGCCTACATCGACTTGGGACTGGAAGAATTGGATAGTGCCCGGCTGCAATGGAGCTCACAAAGTTGAGTCTCACTGGCAACACAAGACTGAAAAGGGGTAGACCACATATCTCCACTAAAAGACCACAATTGATGGTCCAGCGGCTTTGGCGTGCCCCTGGAAGCATACCCCTGGCCTTGATGCTGCCCTTGCCCATAAATCATTATGAAGGTCCACTCTTCAAACACAAATGAATTGGACTTTACAATGCAGAGAGACCACATATTGGAGGCACTTTATGGTTGTATGCATCTATATGATATCATCCTGTAGAACTCTGGCTGGAGTAAGGGCTGTGAGTGGAGAGGAGGAGAAAGGAAACTGTTGGGAAGATGAGATATGTATGGAGCAGAGAAGAATAATGTGCTGTCACCAAGCAGGGATAGTAGTGGAAGCAGTGTATAGGCGGGCATGTAAATTTATATAGGAATGTACATTTTCACTCAAGTATAATTACAAAAAAATAAAATAAAATAAAATAATGCTAAAAAGGAAAAAAATCTATCAGTTATAGGGGGAAATGTACTAATGATTCAATGCTTCTACTCACTGAAAGAAATCATGACAAGAATCTGAAATACTCTTCTAAATAATTCACTAACTATTGAATTATTTTTCTAATAAGTTCAGTAATTATTGCACATACTTCATAATTTTACATTACTTAAATCTTTTCTGTCCCAAATATGACATAGAAGACATTGCAAAACATTAGTCATTAATGTACCATAATTTACAGCAAATGGTGTTTAAGATCTCTATAATTGGTAATAAATTCCTTTCATTTTTATGTAGCTATGGAAGAGACTATCCTCACGGATTTTCAGAGTTGTTTCTAAATTCAACAATATAATTTATCTAATATTAATATTTTATATTTTATATCTTTAGTACAAAATTTTATATTTTACATTTTTAGTCAAAAAGCAAGAACTATATGATAACATGTATTTTTTTACAGAACTGACTTAATCTAACAGTTTATGACATAGTTAAACTCTCTTACGTGAATGCTACATTCTCCTCGACCAAAATTATACATCTACACATTAATTTCTTTGTGGGGAAAGATAGTTCTAAAATACTACATAATTATATTTAGGATTAAATAATCATTTCTGGAATGTATATTCATACATGAAATGCCAACTATTTGAGAAAGTTAGTTCTAGGATATCTTTTTGCCTATACATCAATCAGTTCAATTGACTAAACATTGACTTAAATTTTACAATATAGACTTCAAATAGGAGGTGAAAACCTAACACACATATTTTTAAATAAGTAACCTTCTTAATCTAAACTTCAATTTTCCTTTTGAACCCCACTCCATCTCTGTTCTTCATTCTGTTTAGTGGCATAAATTTAATTGCAATTAATTCTAGATCTTCTTTTCCGTTCTCAGACCTTAGGCCACAGAGAGGCTTCTTGAAGAGGGGTTTGACATGGGCATTGAGAAAAGCAGGTGATCCAGAATTGCAATCCTTCCATCATGGTGTCTCATAAGCACAGTATCAATGCCATGAACAAAGAATGAAAAATGAGAGTAAGTTCCTTCCTGGCTAAGCTGTTAACAAATTACCAGTGTTTACCCACTAACATTTCATAAGCTTTATTACTTCAATAGAAACTGAAACAGAAAGGAAAGATTAAAATTCCGTCTTGGACCAGTTCTTCCTAAAGAAGCCGTTGTCCATAACCTGGTGAGTTGACCAGGAGAAAATTTCTGCATATCTATAACCCCTGGTTACACCACACATGAAGGGGACAAAGGAATAAAGAGTCCCGGGGTTTACATAGACATTAGACTGGAGGGTTCTATGTGAAAAGTGGAAGGGAAGGAAGAGGGAGTTTTTCAGCCTGGGATCAGAGTACGTGATGGTCTTGTAGTCATTGTCATCAGCTTTGATGGAAGTCAAAGGAAAAACATACCATCCTTTCTGGGATCTATGATTAGATCTTGATAGCATGCAATTTTACAGTTACTCGCACACTTTTCAACTTAGGCACTAGGATAAGTGGGCTATGTCTCCTAGGATACATTCTTTCAGTACAAATAAGTATAAAAGATCGTGCGATAGGTTGGGGGTAAATATCGCTTTTGCTGCCTGACGTTTCTAAACAGGCTTCCATTTTCAATGCCAGATACCACCCCTGGGGCTTTCTTCATTCTCAGCATCAAGGCCGCATCGCTTCTGGATTTGTTCCCACAACTTCTGCATCAGTTCTACTTGGTCACGTGGAGTGGTTCTGGTGCTTCCATGCAATTTCAGGGCCACAGTAAATACTTTCAGGTCTTCTCTGGCCTATTTACCTATGTTATCATTTCACAACCAGAATTCCTCATCTAACCTGTGTAGTAAATGACTTCAGTAGCTGTTTTCTCCATGTTCCAAGACTATTACATAACTAGTACGCATAGAACTACCACTAGTCAGGGATGTAGATTTATTTCCAAATCTGTCTGAAAATATGAAGCCCTCATCAGAGTTGAGGGAAAGTGTCCCACACACACACAAAAAAAAAAAAAGTGTGTCAATCTTTCTTCTATGATGACAAAGTGAGAGAATAGCTGGCAGTTGTTAGTGAGGTGGTACTCAGTCCACAAGCCTGGATTGTGTTGAGGCAGTCATTTAGAATACAAAAGGAAGAAGACAGTAGAGAGAGAGTTGGGGACCTCATATTACCAAGAAAGCAGTTCCAGGAGCAGAGTGCATCCTTTGGAGTGGAGTCCCTAAGAGAAGAAGCTCCTAGTTTGGGAAAAGAAGGCAGACTGAGGCAGCATTTCGCTGGAGTTGATGCCCTGTACTTGGATTTTAAACCTAACTTAATGTAAAGAAATAAATTTATCTCTATTAAAGCTGTCCACTTGTGATATTTCTGTTATAGATAGCAGCACCAGATGATTAAGAGTGTAAGTGCTCCCTTTCAGCAGCTTATTAGCATTTGCGTTCTCTTTGCTTTTCCTTTGTTTGACCCTTCCTCACAGTACAGGAAATCATATGTAGGAGAGAAGATTTGCTCTTGATCATTAGTTATTCTTCAAAAACTCTTTTCTAATGCCCAAATATAAGCTCTGGAACTTGAAAAGTCAACAACTTCAACCTTTCTGATATTTGTGTTCTGCTGCATTATTCTTTTTACTGTAACAATGCAAAACGTGAAAACAATCTAGTGAAGTAAAGGGCTAAGATAACTACAAAAGGAATTTTTTTAAAAAAGGCAAGGAGTGTGAAGAAGAGATTAATGTTTTAAAACTATTTCTGAACCACACAGATGACAAAGAGACAAAAAGATAGTAAGTATAAATGACTTGTCCTCAAGGAGCTGACAAGCTAGAAACAAAACAAAAATTAGTAAGTGGCTAACACAGAGTTGTTACTATGAATTAAAGAATGAAAATAACTAGCACCTACTGAGCCCAGACCACTATATCAGAAGTTTAGTACACGTTTCTTTTTGTTAGCTGTAACCCTAACACCATGCAACATGTTTTCTCCTTTTTAATGTGGTTGAGATCTTCAGATAACTAACGCCATGATGATATTCTAAATAATCTGTAAGTGTTTTTTACTGTGCCAGCTACTCTGGCCTCTGCACTGGACTCCTTCTAAAGAGGCACAGAGCCCCCTCAGCTCCTGTGACCTTCCTCCTCTTCTTTACTCTTCTGAGAAATGGCCTTCAGCCCAGAAAATAGCTGGGAAGGCTGCCTGGCTCTTCGGGTATCTACGACTTTCTTGCTCTTTATCTCAGTCAGAGTGGACCTGGAAGACTAGTTTCACTAGCTGAGCAATTTTTATATAAGTTTTGTCTTTGCCTGCTACAAACATGCAGATTCGAATTCAGGTCTCCGACATACATATCCATAGTTTAATAAAGAGTTTCTTGTGAGTATTTTGTGATGTATACATTTATCTGTGGGATACATGCTTAAAAACATGAAGTATTCCTTACTGAAATGATATATAAACTCTGATGTAAAAATTGTCTTTTGCAACATCATGGAGAAGAGCCACGTTGCTGTTGAGTCTCCAGTGGTATCATACATCCTAACAAACCTTTTTCTTCTTTCTAACTTGGAGTATGTTTCATTGGCTTGACAGCTCCAGGGCACAAACTCAAATCGGGTAACATTAGGTATAATAGCCAAGATTTTGTAAATAATAAGACAAATGTTCAAAGAGCTTAAGTGATCTACTCAAGATAATATGGCTAATTTGTGGTTAAATCTGTCATTTAACAGGTCATTAATCTTTCATCCATTTTCCAAGTGAAGACAGAAAATATTTACATTTGTCAATGCAGTCAGAAATTTAAAAAATAATTGCTTTGTGAACATGAGCATTTGATTCAAAGAACTTGGATTAAATAAGATACTTGATCGTCTCCACAGCTTCTACGTAGTTGGTCCCAGTAGTGACGGTAATAGACAGGACATCAAAATGTTTATGAAAGAAAAGTGAGAAAATAAAAAATAAAAGTTATTTCAATGCAATGAAAGATTGCAAAATTGCACAAATCAGCCTCAGAGGGCAGAGTACATAGTATCATGCTTCCAGGACAGGACACGTAGACCAAAGACAACATTTGATGAAATGAGGATGCCATTGAATAAGGTTACGTCTCTCTTAGTGTCTATCATTTTATCTCCCAGTTCTATCAGGGGCTCTTGCTTGCTCACTGCCTGTAATTAAGCAGCAATAACCGATAGATTTCTGAGAGTATTCTGCTAGATGAGATAAGCAGGCCCATTTCCTAGACACAGCAGGGCAAGTATTCATGCACGATTAAAAGACATTCCTACAGGGCTCTTTCCAAGTCACCTCTCAGATCCTGGTTAATTGCCGCCTACAGAGAGAACTCATTTCGTCTCCAGACCATTCTCTACTAAAAAACAAACAAGCAAAAAAAGCATTTTTTATTCTCTGAAACCCATTTCCTTTAACTTTATTGCATACATCTGGAGCAGGGGCTCATAGGCATCTATGATTTAATGAATTCAATTGATAATTCTCAAGTGCACACAATTTTAAGAACAATTGATCTAGAACACTAGATATTAACCTTAGCTACATATGTGAATTGACTAGGAAGTTAAAAAAAATAAAAAAGATACTTGGTCCTGCTCCCAAAATTTATTATTTAATTGGTGTGCTATATGGTCAGGACATCAAGATTAAATAACAATGAAAATAAAACAAACAATTTTAATGTGTAGCCAGTATTGTAAAATATTGGTTTTGAGGACTAGATGAATGTTTTGTCTTTCAGTCCAATACTCCATCATACATCGGGTCTGCTTTGTTTTTCCAAAACTGAAATTTTATTTACTCATTTCTCACTATCACATTTGATTCATTTTCCCATATCAAGTGACAACTTAGATTCAGGGCAGGGAACTGAATGCCAGTTAAGGATTTTAATAACATTATAATAAACATTTGTCTTAAGGCACCATGCTAAAGTATATGAATGATGTATCTGGTATTAAAAAAAAGAATGTCACAATTGAAAGTTTCAATTATTCCTTTAATCTTGGGGTGGAAATAGTTTCAATGTCAGATAAAGCTGATCCAAAGCTTGCGCTTCTTTGAATATCTTAGGCAACCTTAGAAGTTGGGACACCTAACTAATTAGCATTCCACCAGTTATCAGACCACTTCTAGTCACCTCCCTCACTATATCACTTCTTCCTCTAAGTAGTTTTGTACTCTTTAGAGAACCTTGGTGTTTTCTTTATTTAGTGCTTCTTTAACAAAAATGCCGCAAATGGATGACTTTAAAAGAGAGAAGTTTTATTTGTCACACTCAAGTAAGCTATAAGCCCAAATCCTGGGTGTCAGCTCTAGGGGAAGACTTTCTCTGCTTGCAGTGAGGGAGGTCTTTGTTGTCAATGTTCCACTGAGCTAGGGACTCTGAGGCACAGGGATCCTAGCCCTTTCTAAAGCACATGCTCAGCTCCCTGCACTGCTTTCTTCCTTAATGGTATGGGGTCCCCAATCTTAGCTTGTCTCCCTTACTTTTATACCCCAAGAGGCTATCCCGAGACACAATATAATCATACATTAAGTTCTGCTCTATCAACACAACTTCAGCCCATCCACCCTCGATAACATTGTAGAAGCAGAAATTCCAGCAGGAAGGAATATCACACAACACCAGGAATCATGGTCTAGCCAAATTGCTACAGATTTGAGGGGAAACACAATTCAGTCCATGATGCATGGATAAATTCAGATGCACCAGGCTCACAGTAGTCAGATAGGAGCAAAACAGACAATGATAGCTGACAAGTGATGTTGGGCTACTGCACATGCTCAAATCAAGAAACGAAACCAAACCAAACCAAATCAAGAAACCAAAGACTCATGCCAAGGAACCAAAAATCACTCCATGTAAGTCATTGGCTACAGCTAGCCCATTTCAGAAATGAAGGTCCACTGACCACTTCTTCCAATGCTTAGCCCTGCCTCTTAATAATCAGCAGGTACTACAGATAAACTTTCTGATCCTACCCACTACCTTCCTCCACCACTAAATGAATATATATCAGTATAAAATTGCAATTTTTCAAGACTACAAAATAAACTTGTCCTCTCAAAGACAGCAGCTGACAGATTGGCTTCTTATAAGTAGGCATGGACCCATTGGTCCAGTTTCAAATGCACTTCTTAGCCTTTGGACAAAGAGAGACAGGAGACATAGTAGGGGTTGAATTAAGACATTGATTTAATTAAGGCTTACACAAAGCCTCATATTTAGATTCTCTCCTTCCAGGCTCATTACAAGGTTGTTTTCACAAACCATTCTAGAAGAAATGAGTTTAGTCTGTTCTAATGAGGTTCTATTAGATTGCAGTGACAAATGATTTATTTTCTACAAAAGTGACTTCTAAAGAGCGGTTCTTGGAAATGTCCTCAGACAGTAGTATTGTAGTCATGTGAGAAAATAAATATATACATTACTGATTTTACTCTGGGAGACATGCTTTTAATGGATTGGAGTATCCCTGAAACTCCGTTTTCCAAGCATTGATAGAGATTTAATACAAGTCGTGTTTGGACCACAGTGTCACTGTGAGTTGGAATCAACTCCATGGCACAGGGTTTTGGTTTGGAGTCTGATAAGTGGTTCTCAATTACGTAAGTATATTGATAAACTGTCATGGATTGAATTGTGTCCTGCCCCCCCAAATATATTTAGTAATTTGGCTGGGCAGGATTCACTGTATTCTGTGATTCTCCTTCATTTTGTTATTTTCTGATGCTGTATATCCTAATCTCTGCCTGTGTTTAACAGAGTGGATTATGTTAGAGAGGATTAGATTGGGATTGTAAATCCTTTCATAAGATTACCTCCATGCTCCACTGTAAAGGGAATTCCCCTTGTGTGTGTCTTGCACCACACTTCATCCTTTTGTCCTACAAGAGATAAAAGGAAAGGGAAGCAAATAGAGAATTGGAAGCCTCATACTACCAAGAAGGCAGCACCAAGAGTAGAGCATGTCCTTCAGACCTGAGGTTCCTATACCAAGTTGCTCTCTCTGGATTTAGACACTACCAGACTATGATAATTTCTCTTGTTGAATGGATTTGTAACTTGTGAATAGGTTTGTGGCTTACTGATTGAGTCAGTAAAATTTCTCTTCTCATGGTATTTTCTGTTAGAGCAGTACCAGGTGACTAAAACATAAAGTTACCAAGGGAACCTGATCTGCCACATGCCAACAGTTCTTCCTGACAGTTTGTGATGCAAATGTAACAGTAATTCCTGGCAGGTGAAGTGGCTACATCAAGAACCAAGTCACTACCTCCCCCTTCCATCAACCCCTGCTTTGCCAATATTAGGGACTCTTAGAATTCATCCAGGGTCTTTCTCCACTCAGGGAGACTGATCCATTCCCTCTTCAGAACATGCTTTTGTTCAATAAAACTTTTCTGCCATTTACTACCAAAAGGTTTCAACGTTGTGTGCTTTGGGGGAGGAGGAGTCCGGTTTGCTTCCCATTGGAAAACTTGACTTGCTAACCCAATCTCCAGAATCCAAATCAGATCACTCAGGGTCTAATCAGCTGCAATACCTTGAAATTTTGGTGCCAAAACCTGGGAACAGATTCCTCTTTGTCCCAACTTTCCTCTTCTGCTGGTGAGTGATAGGAGCCCCTGGGGAGGAACCATCACCCTCTCTATGACTTTAATCTCCTAGGAGATTTTTTACAGTGGACCAAAGGAGTCTCTTCTGGGGGCATAACGCCCTCTGAGTTCTGGCTGTACTGTCCCATCTTTGGAAAACCTTTAATGTGTCTGGATGGATGCTCCTAAGAAACTGGTTATATCAGAATGTCAAAACCAGACGAATATGATAAAAGCACACCCCAGTCTCAAGAGTCACTTTCAGGAGAGGGAAGCCCTGGCCAGTTCTGTCTTGCTGATGGCTTCAGAGTGTAGGTCCCCACAGGGTCTGGCAGCGAGGCTCTCCCAGGAAAGCTCTGGAGAAGGGTGGAGGGATGCCTCCCCATAATCATCTTAGTTTTGACTTAGTGATGGCCCAGACACTGGCCTCACAAGCCCAACTCCCCTTGTCAGGTCACCCCTATGGAATTGGGCTCACAAGTCCCTACAAATCTCAGCTGGAGCAATCCTTACCCAATCCCACACCCCCAAGGCCAGCCAGCTCTCCCTGAGTAATTCTTTCTTGCACACCTGACAAGACGGTTAAGGGTCTTCAGAGACCACCAGTAACAGTTTAGCAACCGCAGATACATCACCAAAGTCAGCTGGGACCCCCAAACCCTGACAAGTGCAGGCAGACAAGCTACCTTACCCACAGGATCAGGCAAGTGGATGGAACAGTTTGACTCTAAGCCTTCTCTTGAGGTTAGTGGCTACTCTGGTATCTGGACAAGTTTAAGAGAATGAATAAATCTTTATTCTTTATTTCTTCAATTTTCCTTTTTTTCCTCCACAGAGCAACTACCTACCCCTTTTTCTCTTGTATTTTCTTTCCTTTAGAAAGTCTCAGGCACAGGCTTTTGATTTGGGGCTTCTTATTTTTGAAAAGCGGGCCAAGAACTGATCACCCTCTGCTGTGAAGGCCTCCTTTGTCTTTTAGTTTGTTAAATTTTGGGGCCAGATATCCACTTTGTAATAAGTCCTAGGGAAAAGCACTGTTATATCTAGGCATTTGGTAATAGGCAAGAGAAATCCATAATGTCTGTTAGGATCGGATCACTTCCCCCAAGTCTGTCCTTTACAACAATTACCTCATTCTGAAGAACAGAATCTGCTAGTGCTCTGACTTCTTGGACCCTTCTTATTTCTCCAAATCGTTTGTGGCTCCAGTACCACTCTTAATGGGGACTACAGCTCCATTTCTATATTTGTCTTTACTTTGCACATTGGTCTTCTGTCTAGCAACCTGTTTTCTAACCTCTCATTATTTTGTGGTCGCCATGAGTCGGATCCGACTCAACAGCACTTGGCTTTTGGCATTATTTTGTGAAGTTTGTGTTCAGTTGTGAGGACCCCAGAGTTGTAATTGTCTCTGGAAAGTGTCTGAGACATTGTATTATTCCTGCAGGGTGTTTGTTGTATGTATACCAACTGGGTGCACAAAAAAATGTGTTCCAACCTTAGCAAGAGACTTTGCCAGTTGAGCAGAGACTTTATGATTTCCAAAGCCAGTGGAGAGAAACTCTATGAGTTAAAATTAGAGTGGGAAAAATACAAGATATAGTAAAAATCGAAAGAAACCCTAAAATCCTTTAAAAAAAACTTTATTTCAATTACAGGCTTAAAATAATTTCCAGGACATTTTAGGTAACTTACTGATAATGAGTTAATAGACATTTTTGTAGTATAAATGTATATATCTTTACTTTTCAAATAACACAAAAAAATATGTGTCACATAAGTTTTAATGTGTAAGTTCATTTTTAGCTATTTAAAGGTATACAGTATAAAGGTTGTTTGTCTAAAGTTTAATGGTTTAATTTATGAGATTTTTAAAACCATTCGTGTTAGAAAGAATGGGAGTTTTCACTGTTAAAAATAAGAAAAATTCTCTGATTTCTAAATAGCTAACTTACTCTTTGTGTAAACTCCCTTAAAGGCATAGACTTGAACAATCATTAGAATAAGACTCCTTCCTAAGTCAAAAAAACATCAAGCCACAAGACTTGGGAAAGAAGACAAAGCTAATTTTTCTAACTTTAAGATCTTTAGTTAAATAACTTTAGTATTGTTTCTTGTTAACCTGTAGTAAACTCCTAATGACAACCCTGAAACTTCACAGAAAGCTATAAATATCCTTTTCCAAAGGAAATGGGCTTAAAAGGTTTATTTAATAGATTATATGGCATGGGTTAAAATCAACAGAAGTGCCCAATTCTCATTGGGTTAAAATTTAAGTAGGCTATTTCCTCTTACATTTTTGCTTGCTTTTATTTAACAAATGCATAAGACTAAACAATAGTTCCATTATTATTTCTTAATTGATAACTGGAAATCCTGGTGGCATAGTGTTTAAACACTACATCTGCTAACTGAAAGGTCTTCAGTTCCAATTCATGAGTTACTCCTTGGAAACTCTGTGGAGCAACTCTACTGTCCTATAGACTCACTATGATTCAGAATCAACTCCACAGCAGTGGATTTGGTTTGGTTTTAATTGCTTACTTGTCTCTAACTTTATTATTACTTGTACATTAATCTGACATCATCAAAGACAATGCTTTGATTAGGGAATCCAAATGTTTTACCTATGAATTTATTTTTATACTATATGGATATTTAAAGACCTAATACTCTTGATATGTCCTGACTGTGTGGTATCATGCCTCAAAACAATTGTGCAAATGTATCTGATGCTCCCTAAACATATGGGTAATATTGTGTGTAAAAATATACTGGGGCAGAGTCAAGGTGGCAGACTAAATACACATCTTCCTAAATCCCTCAGAAAACCAAGACCTGAAGTGATAATTAACCAGAGTCGTCTGGACACTTAGTGAACCCTAGGACACAGCATAGGGCTGTTAAATTGGACTTCATACCACTGAATGGAAAACCTCCCCTCTTTTTGCATCCCCTGCCCTTGGTGAGTGCTAGCTTTCGCAGACCAGATATAACTCACCATTTTAACTTTTTTTCCTCTGTCTTAGCTGGCAGGCAGAGCTGGGACTTGGCTAGCAGCTAACCTCAAACACACTGCTCATGGGATCAGCAGGTGAAATTGCCACATTTTGAGAACCCAGCTTTTGACTCTGTGCATCTCAGTGCCTTTGGCCTCTCTGCATCCGCCTCTAGTAGCCTGCATCGAGGCAGGCAGGGAGCTTGTGAAGGATGCCATCATGTACCACTGGAAGGTAAATGCACTCATACAGAGGCCTCAGCTAGACCTAATCCTAGGCTGGGAGGCACTGTCTGCCCAGAGGAAAGTGCTTTCCTGGCAGAAAAGCAGTATTTTACTTAGTGTCACCTATGGCTAGGGCACAGCAAGGCAGAAGCCAGCAGGGCTGTAGCCTTTCTGCATTTTGAACTAGTTAATAACATCTGGGGTTGGATATAGAGGTGCTCACTTTGCCAACTGGGAAGAAGGATGTGTACACCTGAAAACCCGACTGACTGAAAATTGCCAGATACCTTTCACCATTCATTTTAAGACAGCCTAGAGAAACAACAGTGGTCCATCTTCACAGTGTCTCTCCCAGCCTTTGTTGACTCACATGATGCCCAGAAAGCAACAAACTCTGGGGAAAAGCATAACCAAGAAATCACCAACGGCTTCAGAAGGCCCTGAAAAGAAACAGCCAAAGAACTTCCTAGACAAAGAAACCTTTCTGAAACTATTGGAAGGTGAATACAAAAGGATTATATAGAGAGCCCTCCTAGACCTTATACAAAACGCTCATCCAAAGACTTTATTAATAGAATAAAAAGGCCACCTACAGAATGGGCAAAAAATATTTGGCAACTCTATGTCAGATCGATGCCTGATCTCCGTAATCTATAATGTACTATAAAATATCACTAAGAAACAGATAAATCATCTGATTAAGCGATGGGCAAAGGAGATGGACAGACACTTCTCTAAAGAGGAGATCCGGGCAGCCAAAAAACACATGAGGACATGCTCACGATCATTAGCTATTAAAGAAATTAAAATCAAAATGACAATGAGATACCATCTCACCCCAACAAGGTTGGCCATGATCCAAAAAATGCAAAACACTAAATGCTGGAGAGGCTGTGGAAAGATTGGAATTCTCCTGCACTGTTGGTGGGACTGCAAAATGGTGCAACCTCTTTGGAAAGCAATTTGGTACAACCTTAAAATAATGGATATAGATACACCATTTGACCCAGTAACCACTGCTTGGAATATATCCAGCAGCATCAAGGCCATTCACACCAACTGATACATGCATATGAATGTTCATCGCAGCACAGTCCACAATTGCACAAGGATGGAATCAACCCAGATGCCCAACAGCAGAAGAATGGATAGGTAAACTATGGTATATATACTCAATGTAACACTACCGAATGATAAAGAACAATGATGATAGCAGGACACGTCTCTTAATCTGGTTTCAACTGGAAGACATTATGTTGAGTGAAATCAGTGAGCAGCACAAGAGCAAATATTGTATAAGACCCTTATTATAAGAACTTAAAAACAGACACATGTACAGAAGAAAAGACTCTGATGGTTACAAGTGAGGTGAGGAAGGGAGGGACAGGTATGTGTATAAATTAGATAGCCAATAGAAATTTGGGTGGGTGAAGTCACTGACAGCACATATTAGAAAGAAGATTAATTTAACTGGACTTCAACATAATCTGAAAACTCTTCTAGTGTTAACCCAATATTGCAAGGGTAGAGTAGCAGGGGAGGGTTCCAGAGACCATGCTCTCAGGGGACATCAAGGCCAATTGGCATAACTCGCCTATTGCTAAGAGAGTTTTCTGCACCATATATTGGTGAGTGGCACCCAGGGTCTTGAAAGCTAGCAAGCTGCCCTCCGAGATATACCAAATGACACTGTCTCAGCTGGATCAGATGATCACCAAGGACAACAAAGGCATTGGAGAAAAAGAGCACAGAGGACAGAAGGAACCACGTGTATGGATGACTATATCAGTGTATGATCTGAAGAACCAGTTGGTGCCTGGCCACCATCAATGACAGCCATGATAGCACACACAAAGTCTGGTCCCAGTGTCAACACACCAAAAAGAGGGATGCCCCTCAAAAACTCCACTGAAAGACCACAGTTGATGGTCTGATGGCCCAGGACTTCCCCTGGGAGCATGGCCACTAGACCTGCTGGTGCCCCTGACCATTATTCACTACTGAGGTCAACTTTTTGGAGAGCAATGGATTGGACTTGGGTGACCATATGATGTGTCGACTTTATGATTCTATGTATCTTCAGGATGCCGTCCTACTGGCCTCTTACCAAAAGGGAGAGGAAAGGATAGGATATTGTTAGCAGAATATGACATGTATAGAATGGATAGGAAGGGTGTGCTGTCACTGGTCAAGGAGACCAGAGGGAACTGTAGATAGGTGGGCACACAAATTTAACTTGGATTGTGCACTGCTGTAAATCACAAAAAAAGGCTAAAAAAATACATACATTCTGTAAGGTTTTTCAGGAAGATTGGGTTTTATTTGGCCTTTACATCCTGCTTGTAATTGGCTCCTGTCACTAGTTAGAGTATTCATTTTTATTGATCACAATCATATTTTTTGCCATTTACAGTTTCTGCTAGTTTTCCAAAAAAAGTTAACTAGAATATTTCAACAAAGATTTTAGGCTTGCATAAAGGACTGTGGCTCAAAATGCCCAAAACTCTTGCACAAAACTGTGGGCCTCGCAAATTGTAGCTGATCCAGAGTTAGGTAAAACAGAAAATAACTACAGAAGACTGAGTACACGAAAATATGCTATGGGTTTTATGTGGAAATACTGCTGATGTTTTAAGGTCGTACTTTGTAGCTATATAGAATCATTTTCGTGACAGCGATGAGTTGCATCCAACTCAATGGCACTTGCCTGGCTTTTCTGACAGTGGTGATGGGACTTACAGTGTTGAGCCCCAGTGTCAACATGAGAAAAAAAAGCAGTGCACCTTGAGAACTCCACTTAAAGACCTCAATTGATGATCAGAAGGCCTGGGGGTTCCCCTGGGAGCATGGCCCCCAGACTTGATGCTGCCCCTGATTATAAATCATTATTGAGGTCAACTCTTTGGACTGGAATGGGTTGGACTTGGGGACACAGAGTGACTATATTGTGAGAGCATCTTGTAGTTCTATGCATCTATAGGACATCATCATACTGGCCTCTTACTAGAAGGGATTGGAAAGGATAGGACAGGATTTTGTTAAGAGGATACGACATACACAGAATGGAAAGGAGCTGTGTGCTGTCACCGGGCAAAGAGAACAGAAGGAGTTTCAGATAGGCAGGCATGCAAATTTAAGCTGGCCTCTACTCTTTCGGTCACAATAAAAAAATCATTTTTCTTTCTCCTAGATTGTTTAGCTAATGGGTTTAGATATTGTAATTCTCCAGTTAAAAATTCCTATGCATCAACTTAGCAAAGTTGTAAATACCATACCCAAAGAAGTTTATAAAATCTTAGCTATGAATTTACAGGTTAGAATAATGGCACATTTCTAATTCTATTAAAAAACAACAAAAAAGTTCAAATTTCACCAGATAAATGTTGTATTTATATTAATGTGGAATTGGAGATTTCACAGAATACAACTGCTGTTGAGGCACATGAAAAATATTTACTGATGTTACTCATATATATAAACACTGTATGAAATTTGTTTCCTTGTTCACAGGCTTAGGGTCATAGTTTCATTGGTTATTTTAGAAAATTTGCCTAATATTATTAGTGCTTCTATTCTACTTTCTTATTCACTATATGGTGTCCGGGATCTTAAAAACCTGATGGTGTTCAATTGAACAATTTTGGTCAAAGATTCTACAGTGAGATGGTGGCCCCAAAGAGGAAAACATGAGAGGTATATGTGATTCTTCTAAGATCTAAACTTCTTACTTTCAAGGATACTGGGGTAAACCACACAGGCTAACGCCTTTCTATATACTTTTAAAATATGAGCTTTGGAATAACACTGATTCCTAAAGTCACTTGAGTCAAACCAAATTCTAGATAAAGTAGTCCTGTTGTTTTACTCTGGGCATTTTGTTTTGCAAGCATAGAGGAAAATGAAGAAAAAACTTCATATGTACAGTTTTATGGCCCCCTATCAAGACCGAGACCTAAGAGCAAAGTGTCTTATTAAAGTAAAAAAGAAGAAGAACTCACTCATAACCTCCCTTTTTCAGCTAGGGACCTGAAGGAAACCCAGTTGTTTTTCTCACTAGACTCACTGAATCTTTTAAAAAACATACCAATACTAATTCTGAAAACAGAGACAGGAAAGTGATTATGGCCATATATTATATCCCAGTCCACATCAGACGTAAGACAAACATTACAAAAGCTCAAGGCCGAACCTCAGACCCCACTCTCCCTATTGGTAGAGGAGACCTTTAAGGTGTTTAACGACAGACATCTGGAGACACAGGAGAAGAGATTAAAAAGAAGGCCCAGTTATTGGCTGTAACTCTTCAAGGCCCACCTTGAGGCAACCTGTTTAGCCCCCAGAGATTAGGGCTTGGATTGTGTCACTAGCCAGTGGCTATTGACCCTGATCAATACAAGTATTGACAAAAATTAGGCCACTTGAAGGCAGAATGTCTGTAGTGCCCCAAAACAGGATGGTCCACTGACTTCCCCAAAGGCGTAAATAAATGGACAGGCCCTCTTGGACTCTCTCAGAAGAGGGGTCTAAAGAGACTGACCACTGATGGGGCCCTGAGACCACCTAGCTCTCAGCTACATCACTGACATCTCCACAGAGGAATTAAGGGTTACACTCAGTGTGGAAAATCAGGAGATTGATTTTGTCTTAGATATAAAATCCACCTTCTCTACCTTAAGTTGCCCAATGAGCCCACTCTCCAAGCAGGACTGTGTAATTGTTGGCTTGGATGAAAAATCTTATGTCTGATGGGGGTCACAATTGGTAAGACATTCATTTCTAGATATCTTTGAATGCCTTGTTGTATTCCTGGGACAAGAATTACCAAGGAATTGGGGTGCAATACATTTAAAACCTTGATGAAACATAAGAAATCAGGACTGAAAATTACTTCATTGTTGGTTAATATATTAAAAACTAAAGAGTCAGACCCAAGCCAGCAAAGTGCCATTGAGTCGGATGTATACTAAAAGAAATTCTCTGTCTGGTTATATCAAAGGTTTGAGAGTTGAGGCAGGCAAAATAGTCTGTGGAGAAATATACAGTGGAAATCTAATGGAAAAATGCAGATCCAGTGGAAATCAAAAATTTGAGAACAGAATAGTAGTGAAGACTGTATTCTCAGATTTGAAAACCTAGAGGAAATGGACAAATTCCTGATTCACACTACCTGCCAGAATTATCACAAGGATTCCTTTACAGTATCAAGACTGTGAAAGAAGAAATCATCAGATCCATACCATTTACCATAGACCCTAAAAAGAGAAAGTACCTAGGAACTCATCTAACCAGAGAAACAACAGACTTTTATAGAGAGAACTACCAGTCGCAACTACAAGAAACTAAGAGACACTTAGATAAACAGAAAAATCCATGCTGTTCACGGAGATAGGAAGACCTAACATAGTGAAAAGTTCTCTTTCCCAAAAAGAAATCTGCATTTATAAGACAGTCCCAGTACAAGTTCCATCATCATTTTTGCCCTGTCAGCAGAGGATATGATTGTACATGCCAAGAATCCCAAGGAATCTACAAGCAAACCCTTTAACTGATAGGAGACATCAGCAAATTCGCAGGACACAAGAGGAACCTAAGTAAATCAGCAGGATTTCTTTACAGTAACGAGATTGTGAATGGAGAAATCATCAGATCCATACTATTTACCATAGATCCTAAAAAGCGAAAGTACCTAGGAATTAAGGTAACTCAAGAAACAACAGATTTTACAGAGAGAACTACCAGTCCTAACTACAAGAAGCTAACAGAGACTTAGATAAGTGGAAAAATATACGCCGTTAATGGAGATAGGAAGACTTAACATTGTGAAAAGGTCTCTTTCCCCGAAAGCAATCTACTTCTATAAGGCAGTTCCAATACAAGTTCCAGCATCATTTTTGACCTGTTAGCAAATGACACAATTGACATGTCGAGAATCCCAAGGAATCTATAAGGAAACCCTCTGAATAATAGGAGAGATCAGTGAATTCTCAGGATACAAGAGTAACCTAAGTAAGTCAGTAGAATTCCTTTACAGTAACAAGATTGTGAATGGAGAAATTATCAGATCCATCGCATTTACCATAGATCCTAAAAAGAGAAAGTACTTAGGAATTAATGTAATTCAAGAAACAACAGACTTTTACAGAGAGAACTACCAGTCCTAACTACAAGAAACTAAGAGACACTTAAATAAATTGAACAATCGACGCTGTTCATGGAGATAGGAAAATATAACATTGTGAAAAGGTCTCTTTCCCCGAAAGGAACATACTTCTATAAGGCAGTCCCAGTACATGTCCCAGCGTCATTTTTGCTCCTTTAGCAGATGATACAATTGTACAAGTCGAGAATCAAAGGAATCTATAAGTAAACCCTCTAACCAATAGATCAGCAAATTCTCAGGATACAAGAGAAACCTAAGTAAATCAGGAGGGTTCCCTTACAGTAACGAGATTGTGAATGGAGAAATCATCAGATCCAGACTATTTACCATAGATCCTGAAAAGAGAAAGTACTTAAGAATTAATCGAACTCGAGAAACAACAGAGTTTTAGAGAGAGAACTAGCAGTCCTAACTACAAGAAACTGGAGAGACTTAGATAAATGGAAAAATCTACGCTGTTCATGGAGATAGGAAGACTTAACATGGTGAAAAGGTCTCTTTTCCGGAAAAGAACCTAATTCTGTAAGGCCGTCCCAGTACAAGTTACAGCATTGTTTTTTTCCTTTAGCAGATAGTACGATTGTACAAGCAGAGAATCGCAAGGAATTTCTAACTAAACCCTCTAACTGATAGGACAGATCAGTAAATTCGCAGGATACGAGAGAAACCTAAGTAAATCAGTAGGCTTACTTTACAGTAACGAAAATTGTGGAAGGAGAAATCATCAGATCCATACTATTTACCATAGATCCTCAAAAGAGATAGTAGCTAAGAATTAATCTAACTTGAGAAACCACAGACTTTTACAGAGAGAACTACCAGTCCTAACTACAAGAAACTAAGAGAGACTTAGATAAATGGAAAAATCTATGCTGTTAATGGAGACAAGAAGACTTAACATTGTGAAAAGGTCTCTTTCCCACAAAAGAACCTAATTCTATAAGGCAGTCCCAGAACAAGCTCCACCATCATTTTTTCACTTTTAGAGTATGATACAACTGCGCATGCAGAGAATCCCAAGGAATCTCTAACTAATCACTTAACTGATAAGAGAGCTCAACAAATTCTAAGGATACCAGAGAAACCTAAGCAAATCAGTAGGATTCCTTTACTGCAACAAGACTGTGAACGGAGAAATCATCAAATGCATAATATTTACTATAGATCCTAAAAAGAGAAAGTACATAAAAATTAATCTAACTCAAGAAACCACAGACTTTTACAGTAAGAACTACCACTCCTAACTACAAGAAACTAAGAGAGACTTAGATAAATGGAAAAATCTATGCTATTCATGAAGATAGGAAAACATAACATTGTGAAAATGTCTCTTTCACCCAAAGGAACATACTTGTATAAGGCAGTCCCAGTATATGTTCCAGCATCATTTTTGCTCTTTTAGCAGATGATACGATTGTACAAGTCGAGAATCAAAGGAATCTATAAGTAAACCCTCTAAATGATAGGACAGATCAGCAAATTCTCAGGATACAAGAGAAACCTAAGTAAATCAGTAGAGTTCCTTTTCAGTAACTAGATTGTGAGCAGAGAAATCAGCAGATCCATACTATTTACCACAGATCCTAAAAATAGAAAATACCTAACAATTAATCTAACTCAAGAAACAACAGAGTTTTAGAGAGAACAACTAGTCCTAACTGTAAGAAACTAGGAGAGACTTAGATAAATGGAAAAACTACACTGTTCATGGCGATAGGAAGATTTAACATTGTGGAAAGGTCTCTTTCCCCGAAAATAACATAATTCTATAAGGCAGTCCCAGTACACGTTTCAGCATCATTTTTGCCCTTTCAGCAGATGATACAATTCTACAAGCCGAGAATCAAAGAAATCTATAAGTAAACTCTCTAACTGATAAGAAAAATCAGCAAATTCTCAGGACACAAGAGAAACCTATGTAAATCAGGAGGGTTCCTTTACAGACACGAGGTTGTGAACAGAGAAATCATCAGTTCCATACGATTTACCACAGGTATGAGAAGCAGAAAGTACCAAGGGATTCATCTAATCAGAGAAACTAAAGAGTTTTACAGAGAGAAATCCCAGCCCTAACTACAAGACACTAAGAGAGACTTAGACAAATGGAAAACTTTACGCTGTTCTTGAAGATCTCTTTCCCAGAAAAGAACATAATTCTGTAAGGCTGTCCCAGTAGAAGTTACAGCATTGTTTTTTCCCTTTAGCAGATGATACACTTGTACAAGACTAGAATCGCAAGGGATCTATAACTAAACCCTCTAACTGATAGGAGAGATCAGCAAATCCTCTGGATACAAGAGAAACCTAAGCAAATCAATAGCATTCCTTTACAGTACCAAGATGGTGAATGGAGAAATCATCAGATCCATAGCATTTATCATAGATCTAAAAAAGAAAGTACCTAAGAATTAATCTAACTCAAGAATCCACCGACTTTTACAGTGAGAACTACCAGTCCTAACTACAAGAAACTAAGAGAGACTTAGATAAATGGAAAGATCTATGGTGTTCTTGCAGATGCCAAGACTTAACATTGTGAAAAGTTCTCTTTCTCAGAAAAGAACCTAATTCGGTAAGGCCGTCCCAGTACAGGTTACAGCAAGGTTTTTTCGCTTTAGCAGATGATACGATGATACAAGCTGAGAATCAAAGGAATCTATAAGTAAACCCTCTAACTGATAAGCCAAGCCAAGCCAAGTGCCGTCGAGTTGGATCCGACTCATGGCGACCCTAGAGATCAGCAAATTCTCAGGGTACAAGAGAAACATAAGTAAATCAGGAGGGTTCCTTTACAGTAAGGAGATTGTGAACAGAGAAATCATCAGTTCCATACGGTTTACCACAGATATTAGCAACAGAATGTACCTAGGAATTCATCTAACCAGAGAAACTAAAGAGCTTTACAGAGAGAACTCCCAGCCCTAACTACAAGAAACTAAGAGAGACTTAAAGATAGATGGAAAAATCTACGGTGTTGTTGCAGATAGCAAGACTTAACATTGTGAAGAGCTCTGTTTCCCCGAAAGGAACATACTTCTATAAGGCAGTCCCAGTACATGTTTCACCATCATTTTTGCCCTTTTCGCAGATGATACGATGATACAAGCCAAAAATCGGAAGGAATCTATAACTAAACCCTCAAACTCATAAGAGAGATCTGCAAATTCTCAGCATAAATGAGAAACCAAAGTAAATCAGTAGGGTTCCTTTACACTAACGAGATTGTGAACGGAGAAACAATCAAATCCATATTATTTACCATAGATCCTAAAAAGAGAAAGTACCTAACAATTAATCTAACTCGAGAAACAACAGAGTTTAAGAGAGAGAACTACCAGTCCTAACTACAAGAAACTAGGAGAGACTTAGATAAATGGAAAAATCTATGTTCTTCATGGAGATAGGAAGACTTAACACGGTGAAAAGCTCTCTTTCCCAGAAAAGAACCTAATTCTGTAAGACCGTCCCAGTACAAGTTACAGCATTGTTTCTCCCCTTTAGCAGATGATACGATTGTACAAGAAGAGAATCACAAGGAATCTATAAGTGAACCTTCTAACTGATAGAAGAGATCAGCAAATTCTCAGGATACAAGAGAAACCTAAATAAATCAGTGGGCTTACTTTACAGTAATGAAAATTGTGAAAGGAGAAATCATCAGATCCATACTATTTACCATAGATCCTAAAAAAAGAAAGTACTTAAGAATTTCTCTAACTTGAGAAACCACAGACTTTTACAAAGAGAACTACCAGTCCTAACTACAAGAAACTAAGAGAGACTTAGATAAATGGAGAAATCTATGCTGCTCATGGAGTTAAGAAAACATAACATTGTGAAAGTGTCTCCTTCCCCGAAAGGAACATACTTCTATAATGCAGCCCCAGTACATGTTTCAGCATCATTTTTGCCTTTTTAGCAGATGACACGATGGAATAAGCCAAGAATCAAAGGAATCTATAGTAAACCCTCTAACTGAGAAGAGAGATCAGCAAATTCTCAGGATACAAGAGAAACTTAAGTAAATCTTCAGGGTTCCTTTACAGTAACGAGATTGTGAACGGAGAAATCATCAGTTCCATGCGATTTACCACAGATAGTAGCAAAAGAAAGTACCTAGGAATTCATCTAACCAGAGAAACTAAAGAGTTTTACAGAGAGAACTCCAAGCCCTAACTGCAAGAATCTGAGACTTAGATAAATGGAAAAATCTACGTTTTTCATAGTGGTAGGAAAACATAACGTTGTGAAAAGGTCTCTTTACCCGAAAGGAACATAATTCTATAAGGCAGTCCCACTACACGTTCCAGGTTCATTTTTGCTCTTTTAGCCGATGATAGGACAGCACAAGCCGAGAATCAACGGAATCTAAGTAAACCATCTGATAGGACAGATCAGCAAGTTCTTAGAATACAAGAGAAACCTAAGTAAATCAGTAGGGTTCCATTACAGTAATGAGATTATGAACGGAGATATCATCAGATCCATACTATTTACAATAGACCCTAAAAACAGAAAGTACCTAAGAATTAATCTAACTCGAGAAACCACAGATTTTACAGAGAGAATTACCACACCTAACTACAAGAAACTAAGAAAGACTTAGATAAATGGAAACATCTATGTTGTTCATGGAGATAGGAATACTTACACGATGAAAAGTTCTCTTTCCCAGAAAAGAACCTAATTCTCCACGACCATCCCAGTACAGGCTCCAGCACTGCTTTTTTCCTTTAGCAGATAATACGATTGTACAAGCAGAGAATCACAAGGAATCTGTAAGTAAACCTTCAAACTGATAGAAGAGATCAGCAAATTCTGACGATACAAGAGAAACCTAAGTAAATGAATGGGATTCCTTGACAGCAGCAATGAGACAGAGAAGAGAGAAACCATCAGTTCCATAAGATTTACCACAGATATTAGCAACAAAAAGTACCTAAGAATGCATCTAACCACAGAAACTACATTTTACAGAGAGAACTCCAAGACCTAACTACAAGAAACTGAGACTTAGATGAATGGAAAAATCTACATTGTTCATGGAGATAGGAGTACCTAGCATTGTGAAAAGGTCTCTTTCCCAGAAAGGAATCTACTTGTATAAGGCACTCCCAGTACAAGTTCCAGGAACATTCTTTCCTTTTTAGCAGATGACACAATTCTACCTGCCGAGAATTGCAGGGAATGTATAAATAAACCCTGTAAATGATAGAGGAGTATACCAAAGTCACAGGATACAAGAGGAAGTTGCAGAAAGTGACAAAAAAGTTACAGAGCTGTACAAAGAGAACTTCGAGGGCTAACTATAAGAAACCAAGAGAGACTTAGATAACTGGCAAAATCTATGCTGTTCCTGGAGACAGGAGTACATAGCATGGTGAAAACATCTCTTTCCCAGAAAGGAACCTACTTCTATCAGTCAGTCCTAGTACAAGTTCCAGCATCATTCATATCTTTTACGCAGATGATATGATTGTACATGCCGAGAACGGTAGGCAATTTATAAGTACACTCTCTAACTAACAGGGGAGTGCAGAAAAGTCCCAGGATACAAGAGAAACTTCAGTAAATCAAGGGGATTCCTTAACAGAAACGAGACAGTGAACAGAGAAATCATGAGTTCCATATGATCTAGAACAGATAAGAGCAAGAAATAGAACATAGTGATTCATCGATCCAGAGAGGTTACAGAGATTTACACAGAGAACTCCCAGCCGTAACTAAAGAAAATAAGAGAGACTTAGATAACTGGCAAAATATACGCTGTTTATGCTCATGGGAGAACTTAGCACAGTGAAAACATGACTTTCCCAGAAAGAAATCTACTTCTATAAGATACTACCAGTACAAGTTCCAGCACCATTCTTATCTTTTTAGCAGATGATACGATGGTACATGCTGAGAATCGCAAGTAATATATAAATAAACCCTCTAACTGATAGGGGAGTATACCAAATTCACAGGATACGAGAGAAACTTAGTAAACCAGAAGGATTCCACGAAAGAAATAACGAGATAGTTAACAGAGAAATTATGAGTTCCATACGATTTAGAACATACAGTATGAAGAGAAAGGACATATTGATTCATCTACCCACAGAAGTTACAGAGATTTACAAAGGGAACTCCCAGCCATAGCTACAAGAAAATAAGAGAGACTTAGACAACTGGCAAAAATCTATGCTGTTCATGGAGATGGGAGTTTTTAGCATGTCAAAACATCTCTTTTCCAGAAAGAAATCTATTTCTATAAGACACTCCCAATACAAGTTCCAGCATCATTCTTATCTTTTTAGCAGATGATATGATGGTACATGCCAAGAATCGCAAGGAATATATATATAAAACCCCTAAATGTTAGGGGAGTATACCAAATTCACAGGATACAAGAGAAACTTAATAAATCAGAAGGATTCCATGACAGAAATAAGGAGACAGTGAAAGGAGAAATTATGAGTTCCATATGATTTAGAACATATAGTGTCAAGAGAAAGTACAGATAGATTCATCTACCCACAGAAGTTACAGAGATTTACAAAGGGAACTCCCAGCCATAGCTACAAGAAAATAAGAGAGACTTAGATAACTGGCAAAATCTATGGTCTTCATGGAGATGGGAATACTTACCATTGTGAACACCTCTCTTTCCCAGAAAGAAATCTACTTCTATAAGACACTCCCAGTATAAGTTCCAGCATCATTATTATCTTTTTAGCAGCTTATATGATGGTACATGCCGAGAATCGCAAGGAATATATAAATAAGCCCTCTGATAGGTGAGTATAACAAATTCACGGGGTAGAAGAGAAACTTTGTAAATGAGAAAGATTCCTTGACAGAAAAAATGAGACAGTTAACGGAGAAACTATGAGTTCCATATGATTTAGAAAAGATAGTAAGTATGTAGTGATTCAACTACCCAGAAAAGTTACAGAACTCCCAGCGGTAACTACAAGAAAATAAGAGACTTAGAAAACAGGCAAAATCTCCGCTGTTAATGGAGATGGGAGTACTTAGCATTGTGATAACATCTCTTTCCCAGAAGAAATCTGCTCGTATAAGGCACTCCCAGTACAAGTTTGAACATCATTCTTATCTTTTTAGCAGTTTATATGATGGTACATACTGAGAATCGGAAGGAATATATATATAAACTCTCTAAGTGATAGGGGAGTATACAAAATACACAGGGTGCAAGAGAAACTTAGAAAACCAGAAGGATTCTTTGACAGAAACAATGAGTCGTATGAGTTCCATTCGATTTAGAACATATATTAACAAGAGAAAGTACTTAGTGATTCAACTACCCAGAGAAGTTACAGAGATTTACACAGAGAACTCTCAGCCGTAATAACAAGAAAATAAGAGAGACCTAGATAACTGGCAAAATCTATGCTGTTCATGCTCATGGGAGTACTTAGCACTGGGAAAAACTCTCTTTCTCAGAAAGAAATCTACTTCTATAAGACAATCCCAGTATAAGTTCCAGCATCATTCTTATCTTTTTAGCAGTTTATATGATGGTACATGCCGAGAATCTCAAGGAATATATAAATATACCCTCTAACTGATACGGGAGTATAACAAATTCACGGCTTACAAGAGAAAATTGTAAATGAGAAGGATTCCTTAACAGAAACAGCGGGACAGTGAACAGAGAAACTATGAGTTTCATATGATTTAGAATAGATAGTAAGAAGAGAAAGTACATAGGGATTTAACTACTAAGAAAAGTTACAGAGATTTACACAGAGAACTCCCGGCGATAACTACAAGAAAATAAGAGAGACTTAGATAACTGGCAAAATCTATGCTGTTCATGGAGATGGGAGTACTTAGCAATGTGAAAACATCTCTTTCCCAGAAAGAAATCTAATTCTGTAAGACACTCCCAGTACAACTTCCAGCATCATTTTTATATTTTTAGCAGATGATACAATGGTACATGCTGAGAATCACAAGGAATATATAAATAAACCCTCTAACTGATAGGGGAGTATACCAAATTCAGACGATACACCAGAATCTTAGTAAATCAGAAGGATTCCTTGAGAGAAACAACCAGACAGTGAACAGAGAAACTATGAGTTCCATACGAATTAGAACTGATTGTATGAAGAGAAACTACATAGTGATTCAACCACCCAGAGAAGTTACAGAGATTTACACAGAGAAATCCCCGCCTTAAGTACAAGAAAACAAGAGAGACTTAGATATCTGGCAAAATCTACGCTGTTCATGGAGATGTGAGTACTTAGCTTCGTGGAAACATCTCTTTCCCCAAAAGAAATCTACTTCTATAAGACACTCCCAGTACAATTTCCAGCATCATTCTTATCTTTTTAGCAGTTTATATGATGCTACATGCCGACAATCGCAGGGAATGTATAAATAAACCCTCGAACTGATAGGGGAGTATACCAAATTCATAGGGTACAAGAGAAACTTAGAAAATCGGAAGGATTCCTTGACAGAAACGAGTCATATGAGTTCCATACCATGTAGACCATATAGTAACAAGAGAAAGTACACAGTGATTCAACTACCCAGAGAAGTTAGAGAGATTTGCACAGAGAACTCTCATCCGTAAATACAAGAAAATAAGAGAAACTTAGATAACTAGCAAAATCTACGCTGTTCATGGAGATGGGAGTTTTTAGCACTGTCAAAACATCTATTTTCCAGAAAGAAATCTATTTCTATAAGACACTCCCAGTACAAGATCCAGCATCATTCTTATCTTTTTATCAGATGATACGATGGTACATGGTGAGAATGGCAAGGAATATATAAATAAAACCCCTAAATATTAGGGGAGTATACCAAATTCACAGGATAAAAGAGAAACTTAGTAAATCAAAAGGATTCCATGACAGAAATAAGGAGACAGTGAATGGAGAAATTATGAGTTCCATACGATTTAGAACAGATAGCATCAAGAGAAAGTACATATTGATTCATCTACCCACAGAAGTTACAGAGATTTACACAGAGAACTCCCAGCCGTAGCTACAAGAAAATAAGAGAGACTTACATAAATCGAAAATCTACGCTGTTCATGGAGGTGGTAGCACTTAGCAGTGTTAAAACATTTATTTCCTAAAAAGAAATCTACCTCTGCAAGTCACAAAATCTACGTTGTTCATGGAGATGGGAGTACTTAGCATTGTGAAAACATCTCTTTCCCAGAAAGAAATGTGCTACTGTAAGACACTCCCAGTACAACTTCCAGCATCATTCTTATATATTTACCAGATGATACGATGGTACATGCCGACATTCTCAAAGAATATATAAATAAACCTTCTCACTGATAGGGCAGTATACCAAACACTGGAGACAAGACAAACTTAGTAAATCAGAAGGACTCCATGACAGAAATAACGAGACAGTGAACGGAGAAATTATGAGTTCCATATGATTTAGAACAGATAGTATCAAGAGAAAGTACATATTGATTCATCTACCCAGAGAACTTACAGAGATTTACACAGGGAACTCCCAGCCATAGCTACATGAAAATAAGAGAGACTTAGATAACTGGAAAAATCTACGCTGTTCATGGAGATGGGACTACTTAACATTGTGAAAACCTGTCTTTCTCAGTAAGTAATCTACTTCTGTAAGACACTCCCAGTACAAGTTCCAGCATGTTTCTTATCTTTTTAGCGGATGATACGATGGTACATGCCGACAATAGCAAGGAATATATAAATAAACCCTCTGATTGATAGGGGAGTATACCAAATTCACAGGTTACAACAGAATTTTACTAAATCAGAAGGATTCCTTGACAGAAACAACGAGACGTATGACTTCTATACAATTTAGAACAGGTCGTAACAAGACAAAGTACATAGTGATTAAACTACCCAGAGAAGTTACAGAGATTAAAACAGAGAACTCCCAGTCGTAACTGCAATAACAGAAACTTAGATAACTGGCAAAGTCTACTCCGTTCATGCAGATGGGAGTAGTTAGCATTGTGAACACATCTCTTTCCCAGTAAGACATCTACTGCTATAAGACACTCCCAGTACAAGTTCCAGCATCATTTTTGTATTTTTAGCAGATGGTATGATGGTACATGCTGAGAATCGCAAGGAATACATAAACAAACCCTCTAAAAAATAGATGAGTATACCAAATTCACAGGATAAAAGAGAAACATAGTAAATCAGAAGGAATCCTTGACAGAAACAACAAGACAGTGAACGGAGAAATTATGAGTTCCATACAAATTAGAACAGATAATATCAAGAGAAACTACATAGTGATTCATATACCCAAAGAAGTTACAGAGACTTACACAGAGAACTCTCTGCCTTAAGTGGAGAAAAATAAGAGAGACTTACATAACTGGCAAAATCTATACTGTTCATGCTAATGGGAGTACTTAGCATTGTGAAAACATCTCTTTCCCAGAAAGAAATCAACTTCTAAAAGACACTCCCAGTACAAATTCCAGCATCATTCTTATCTTCTTAGCACATGATACAATGGCACATGCCCAGAATCACGAGCAATATAAAAATAAATCCTCTAACTGATAGTGGAGTATAAGAAATTCACAGCATACAAGAGAAACTTAGGAAATCAGAAGGATTCCATGAAAGAAATAACAAGATATTGAATGGAAAAATTATCAGTTCCATACGACTGAGAACATATAGTATCAAGAGAAAGTACATATTGATTCATCTACCCAAGGAAGTTACATAGATTTACACAAGGAACTCCCAGCGGTAACTACAAGAAAATAAGAGCGACTTAGATAACTGGCACAACCTACGCTGTTCATGCAGAAGGGAGTACTTAGCATTGTGAAAACATCTCTATCCCAGAAAGAAATCTAATTCTGTAAGACACTCGCAGTACAAGTTGCAACATCTTTCATATCATTTTAGCGGATAATACGATGGTACATGCCGAGAACCGCAATGAATATATAAATAAACCCTCTAAATGATAGATGAGTATACCAAATTCACAGGATATAAGAGAAACTTCGGTAAATCTGTAGAATTCCTTGACAGCAAAAACGAGACAGTCAACGCAGAAATTCTGAGTTCCATACAATTAAGAACAGACAGTAACAAGAGAAAGTGCACAGTAATTCATCAACCCAGAGTAGTTACAGAGATTTACATAGAGAACTCCCAGCGATAACTACAAGAAAATAAGAGAGACATAGAGAACTCGCAAAATTTACGCTGTTCATGCAGAAGGGAGTACTTAGCATTGTGAAAACATCTCTATCGCAGAAAGAAATCTACTTCTGTAAGACACTCCCAGTCCAAGTTCCAGCATCATTCTTACCTTTTTAGCAGATGATACGATGGCACATTTGAGAATCGCAAGCAATATATAAATAAACCCTCTAACTGATAGGGGAGTATACCAAATTCACAGGATACAAGAGAAACTTACTAAATCAGGAGGATTCCATGAAAGAAATAACGAGACAGTGAACAGAGAAATTATCAGTTCCATACAATGTAGAACAGATAGTATCAAGAGAAAGTACATAGTGATTCATCTACCCACAGAAGTTACAGAGATGTATACAGGGAACTCCCAGCCATAGCTACAAGAAAATAAGAGAGACTTAGGGAAATGGCAAAATCTACTCTGTTCATGCAGATGGGAGTACTAAACATTGTAGAAACCTCTCTTTCCCAGAAAGAAATCTACTTCTATAAGACACTCCCAGTACAAGTTCCAGCAACATTCTTATCTTATAGCAGTTAATATGATGGTACATGACGAGCATCAGAGGGAATATATTAATAAACCCTCTAACTGATAGGGGAGTATACTAAATTCACAGGGTACAAGAGAAACTTAGGAAATCAGAAGGACTCCTTGACAGAAACATCGAGACGTATGAGTTGCATACGATGTAGAACATACAGTAACAAGAGAAAGTATATAGTGATTCAACTACCCAGAGAAGTTAGAGAGATTGACACAGAGAACTCTCCCCTGTAACTACAATAAAATAAGAGAGACTTAGATAACTGGGAAAATCTACGCTGTTCTTGGAGATGGGAGTTTTTAGCATTGTTAAAACGTCTCTTTTTCAGAAAGAAATCTACTTCTATAAGACAATCCCAGTACAAGTTCCAGCATCATTCTTATCTTTTTAGCGGTTTATATGATGGTATATGCCGAGAATCGCAAGGAATATATAAATAAACCCTTTAACTGATAGTGGAGTATAACAAACTCACGGGGTAGTAGGGAAACTTTGTAAATGAGAAGGATTCCTTGACAGAAACAACGAGACAGTGAACGGAGAAACTATGAGTTCCATATCATTTAGAAAAGATAGTAAGAAGAGAAAGTACATAGTGATTCATCTACCCAGAGAACTTACAGAGATTTACACAGAGAACTCTCAGCTATACCTACAACAAAATAATAGAGACTAAGATAACTGGCAAAATCTACGTTGTTCACGGAGTTGGGAGTACTTAGCACTGTGAAAACATCTGTTTCCCAGAAAGAAATATACTTCTATAAGACACTCCCAGTACAAATTCCAGCATCATTCTTATCTTTTTGGTAGCGGATACATTGGTAAAAACCGAGAATCGAAAGGAATATATAAATAAGCCCTCTAACTGATAGAGGAGTATACGAAATTCACAGTATAGAAGAGAAGCGTCAGTAAATCACTAGGATTCCTTTACAGAAACAACGATACAGTGAACAGAGAAAGTATGAGTTTCATGCAATTTAGAACAGATAGTAACAGGAGAAAGTACATAGTGATTCATTTACCAAGAGAAGTTGCAGAGAGTTACACAGAGAACTCCAGCTATAACTACCAGAATATAAGAGAGACTTAGATAACTGGCAAAATCTATGTTGTTCATGGAGTTGGGAGTATTTAGCATTGTGAAAACATCTCTTTCCCAGAAAGAAATCTACTTCTAAAAGACACTCCCAGTACACGTTCCAGCATCATTCTTATCTTTTTAGTACAGGATATGTTGGTAGAAACCAAGAATCGCAAGGAATATATCATTAAACCCTCTAACTGATAGGGGAGTATACGAAAATCACAGGATGCAACAGAAACCTCAGTAAAACAGTAGAATCCCTTTAGAGAAACTGAGAGACACTGAGCAGAGAAAGTATGAGTTTCATACGATTTAGAACAGATAGTAAGAAGGAAAGTACATATTGATTCATCTACTCCGAGAAGTTAGAGATTTACACAGAGAATTCCCAGCTATAACTACCACAAAATCAGAGAGACTTATATAACTGGCAAAATCTATGTTGTTCATGGAGTTGGGAGTACTTAGCATTGTGAAAACATCTCTTTCCCATAATAAAATCTACTTCTATAAGCAACGAGACAGTGAACATAGAAAGCATGAGTTTCATACAATTTAGAACAGATAGTAACGAGAGAAACTATATAGTGATTCATCTACCAAGAGAAGTTACAGAGATTTACACAGTGAACTCCCATGTATAACTACCAGAAATAAGAGAGACTTAGATAACTGGCAAAATCTACGTTGTTCATGGAGTTGGGAGTACTTAGTTTTGTGAAAACATCTCTTTCCCAGAAAGAAATCTACTTCTATAAGACCACGAGACGGTGAACATAGAAAGCATGAGATTCATACAATTTAGAACAGATAGTTACAAGAGAAAGTATATCGTCATTCATCTACCCAGAGAAGTTACATAGAGTTACACAGAGAACTCACATGTATAATTACCACAAAATAAGAGAGACTTAGATAACTGGCAAAATCTACGTTGTTCATGGAGTTGGGAGTACTTAGCTTTGTGAAAACACCTCTTTCCCTGAAAGAAATCTACTTCTATAAGACAACGAGGCAGTTAACATAGAAAGTATGACTTTCATACGATACAGAACAGATACTAACAAGAGAAAATACACAGTGATTCATCTACCCAGAGAACTTACAGAGATTTACACAGAGAACTCCCAGCTATACCTACAAGAAAATAAGAGAGAGTTAGTTAACTGGCAAAATCTACATTATTCACGGAGTTGGGAGTAGTTAGCATTGTGAAAACCTCTTTTTCCCAGAAAGAAATGTACATGTATAAGACACTCCCAGTACAAGTTCCAGCATCATTCTTATCTTTTTAGTAGAGGATACTTTGGTTCACAGCGAGAATCGCAAGGAATATGTAGATAAACCCTCTAACTGATAGGGGAGTATACGAAATTCACAGGATACAAGACAAACGTTACTAATTCAGTAGGATTCCTTTACAGAAACAACGAGACAGGGAACAGAGGAAGTATGATTTTCATATGATTTAGAAGTGATAGTAATCAGAGGAAGTACATACTGATTCATCTACCCATAGAAGTTACAGAGATTTCCACAGAGAACTCCCAGCTATAACTACAGAATATAAGAAAGACTCAGATATTGGCAAAATCTACATTCCTCATGGAGCTGGGAGTACTTAGCGTTGTGAAAACATCTCTTTCCCAGAAAGAAATATACTTCTATCAGACAACGAAAGCGTGAACACATGACGTATGAGTTTCATACGATTTAGAACAGATAGTAACAAGAGAAAGTACATAGTGATTCATCTACCCAGAGAAGTTACAGAGATTTAAACTGAGAACTCCCAGCATAACTACTAGAAAATAAAAGAGACTTAGATAACTGGCCAAATCTACGTTGTTCATGGAGTTGCTAGTACTTAGCATTGTGAAAAGATCTCTTTCGCAGAAAGAAATATACTTCTATAAGACACCGAGACAGTGAACATACAAAGTGTGAGTTTCATATGATTTAGAACCGATAGTAACAAGAGAAAGTACATAGTGATTCATCTACCTAGAGAAGTGAGAGAGATTTACACACAGAACTCCCAGCTATAATTACAAGAAAATAAGAGAGACTTAGCTAACTGACAAAATCTATGTTGTTCACGGAATTGGGAGTTCTTAGCATTGTGAAGACATCTCTTTCCCCGAAAGAAATCTACTTCTATAAGGAAACGAGACAGTGAACATAGAAAGGATGAGTTTCATACGATTTAGAACAGATAGAAGAGAAAGTAAATAGTGATTCATCTACCCAGAAAAGTTACAGAATTTTACACAAAGAACTCACGGGTATACCTACAAGAAAATAAGAGAGACTTAGATAACTGGCAAAATCTACGTTGTTCATGGAGTTGGGATTAGTTAGCATTCTGAAAACATCTCTTTCCCAGAAAGAAATGTACTTTTATAAGACAGTCCCAGTACAAGTTCCAGCATCATTCTTATCTTTCTACTAGAGGGTACGTTGGTACAAAGCGAGAATCGAAAGGAATATATAAATAAACCCTCTAACAGTTAAGGGAGTATAAGAAATTCACAGGATACAAGACAAACTTCAGTAAATCAGTAGGATTCCTATACAGAAACAATGAGACAGTGAACAGAGAACGCATGAGGTTCATACGATTTAGAACACATACTAACAAGAGAAAGAACATATTGATTCATCTACCCTTAAAAGTTACAGAGATTTACACAGAGAAATCCCAGCTATATCTACAAGAAAATAAGAGAGACTTAGATAACTGTCAAAATATACGTTGTTCGTGGATTTGGGAGTACTTACCATTGTGAAAACATTTCTTTCCCAGAAAGAAATCTACTTCTATAAGACAACGAGACAGTGAACAGAAAAAGTATGAGTTTCATACGTGTTACAACAGATAGCAACAAGTGAAAGGGCATAGCGATTCATCTACCCAGAGAAGACAGAGAGATTTACACAGAGTACTCCCAGCCATAACTACAAGAAAATAAGACAGACTTAGATAACTCGAAAAATCTACGCTGTTCATGGAGATGGGGTACTTATCATTGTGAAAACATCTCCTTCCCAGAAGTAAATCTACGTGTATAAGACCCTCCCAGTACAAATTCTAGCATCATTCTTATCTTTTTTAGCAGATCATACGATGGTACATGCCGAGAATTTCAAGCAATATATAAATAAACCCTCTAACTGTTAGGGGACTATACCAAATTCACACGGTAGAAGTGAAACTTAGTAAATGAGGATTCCTTAACAGAAACAACGAGACAGTGAATGGAGGAATTATGAGTTCCATATGGTTTAGAACAAATAGTACCGAGAGAAAGTACAGATAGATTCATCTACCCAGAGTAGTTACAGAGATTTACAAAGAGAAATCCCAGCCATAACTACTATAAAATAAGACAGACTTAGATTACTCGCAAAATCTATGCTGTTCATCGATATGGGAGTACTTAGCATTTTGAAAACATCTGTTTCCCAGAAAGAAATTTACTTCTGTAAGACACTCCCACTATAAGTTCCAGCATCATTCTTATCTTTCTAGCAGATGATACGATGGTACATGCCGGGAATCGCAAGGAATATGTAAATACACCCTTTAAATGATAGCGGAGTATCCCAAATTCACAGGAAACAACAGAATCTTAGTAAATCAGAAGGATTCCTTGACAGAAAGGACACAGTGCACACAGAAATTATGAGTTCCATAGAATTTAGAACAGATCGTAACAAAAGAAAGTACATAGTGATTCACCTACCCAGAGAAGTTAGAGATTTACACAGAGAACTCCCAGCCATAACTACAAGAAAATAAGAGAGAGTTAGATAACTCACAAAATCCACCCTGTTCATGGAGATGGGGAACTTAGCATTGTGAAAACATCTCTTTCCCAGAAAGAAATCTGCTTCTATAAGACACTCCCAGTACAAGTTCCAGCATCATTCTTATCTTTTTAGCAGATGATACGATGGTACATGCCAAGAATCACAAGGAATATATAAATAAACCCTCTAACTGTTAAGGGAATATACCAAATTCCCATATTAGAAGAGAAAATTAGTAAATGAGATGGATTCCTTGACAGTGAACGAGACCGTGAACAGAGAAACTATGAATTCCATATGATTTAGAACAGATAGAAACAAGGAAAGTACATAGTGATTCGTCTACCCCTACACGTTGCAGAGATTTACAAAGAGAACTTCCAGCTATGACTGCTAGAAAATAAGAGAGACTTAGGTTACTTGTAAAATCTACCATGTTCATGCTGATGGGAGTACTTAGCATTGTGAAGACATCTCTTTCCCAGAAAGAAATCTACTTCTGTAAGACACTCCCAGTACACGTTCCAGAATCATTCTTATCTTTTTAGCAGATGAAACAATGGTACATGCCGATAACCGCAAGGAATATATAAATAAACCTTCTAACTCATATGGAAGTATACCAAATTACAGGGTAGAAGAGAAACTTAGTAAATAAGAAGGATTCCTTGACACAAAGAATGACATCGTACCAAGGAATTATGAGTTACATATGATTTAGAAAAGATAGTAACAAGAGAAATTACATAGTGATTCAACTATCCAGAAAAGTTAAGGAGATTTACACAGAGAACTCCCAGTCGTAACTACAAGAAAATAAGAGAGACTTAGATAACTGGCAAAATCTACGCTGTTCATGCTGATGGGAGTTCTTAGCATTGTGAAAACATCTCTTTCCCAGAAAGAAATCTACTTCTCTGAGACACTTGCAGTACAAGTTCCAGCATCATTCTTACCTTTTTAGCAGATGATACGATGGTCCATGCCGAGAATCGCAAGGAGTATATAAATAAACACTCTAACTGATATAGGAGTGTATGAAATTCACAGGATACAACAGAATCTTAGTATCAGAAGGATTCCTTGACATAAACGAGACAGTGAATGGAGAAATTATGAGTTCCATAGAATTTAGAACAGATCTTAACAAGAGAAAGTACATAGCGATTCATCTACCTAGACCAGAGAAGTTAGAGATTTACACAGAGAACTCCCAGCCATAACTACAAGAAAATAGAGAAACTTAAATAACTCGGAAAATCTACGCTGTTCATGGAGATGGGGAACTTACAATTGTGAAAACATCTCTTTCCCAGAAAGAAATCTACTTCTGTAAGACACTCCCAGTACACGTTCCAGAGTCATTCTTATCTTTTTATCAGATGATACAATGTTACATGCCGAAAATCTCAAGGAATATACATATAAACCCTCTAACTGTTAGGGAAATATACCAAATTCCCTAGTAGAAGAGAAACTTAGCAAAAGAGAAGGATTTCTTGACAGTGAACAGGACAGTGAACGGAGAAATTATGAGTTCCATATGATTTAGAAAAGATAGTAACAAGAGAAATTACACAGTATTTCAACAACCCTGTAGAGTTAAGGAGATTTACACGGAGAACTCCCAGCCTTAACTACAAGAAAATAAGAGAGGCTTAGATAACTGGCAAAATCTACGCTGTTCGTGCTGATGGGACTACTTAGTATTGTGAAAACATCTCTTTCCTAGAACGAAATTTACTTGTATAAGACACTCCTCGTACAAGTTCCAGCATCATTCTTATCTTTTTAGCAGATGATAGGATGGTACCTGCCGAGAATCGCAAGATATATATAAGTAAACCCTCTAACTGATAAGAGAGTATTCCAAATTCACAGGATACAACAGAATCTTAGAAAAATCAGAAGGATTCCTTGACAGAAATGAGACAGTGTACGGAGAAATTATGAGTTCCATACGATTTAGAGCAGATCGTAACAAGAGAAAGTACATAGTGATTCATCTACCCAGAGAAGTTACAGAGATTTACACAGAGAACTTCCAGCAATAACTACTAGAAAATAAGACAGATTTAGATAACTCGCAAAATCCACGCTGTTCATGGAGATGGGGAAATTAGCGTTGTGACAACATCTCTTTCCCAGAAAGAAATCTACTTCTATAAGAAACTCCGAGAACAAGTTCCAGCATTATTCTTATCTTTCTAGCAGATGATACGATTGTACATGCCGAGAATCACAAGGAATATATAAATAAACCTTCTAAATAATAGGGGAGTAAACCAATTTCACACGGTAGAAGAGAAATTTAGTAAATGAGGATTCCTTGACAGAAACCACGAGACAGTGAACGGAGAAATTATGAGTTCCATATGATTTAGAACAGATAGTAACAAGAGAAATTACATAGTGATTCGTCTACCCCCAGAAGTTACAGAGATATACCAAGAGAATTCCCAGCCATAACTACAAGAAAATAAGAGAGACTTAGATAACTCGCAAAATCTACGCTGTTCATGAAGATGGGGAACTTACGATTGTGAAAACATCTCTTTCCCAGAACGAAATCTACTTCTATAAGACACTGCCAGTACACGTTCCAGGATCATTCTTATCTTTTCAGCAGGTGACACAATGGTACATGCCGAGAATCACAAGGAATACATAAATAAACCCTCTAACTGTTAGGGGAATATACCAAATTCCCACAGTGGAAGAGAAGATTAGTAAATGAGAAGGATTCCTTGACAGTGAATGAGACACTGAACGGAGTAATTATGAGTTCCATATGACTTAGAAAAAAATAGTAACAAGAGAAATTACAGAGTGATTCAACTACCCAGAAAAATTAAGGAGATTTACACAGAGATATCCCAGCCATAACTACAAGAAAATAAGAGAGGCTTACATAACTGGCCAAATCTATGCTGTTCATGCTGATGGAAGTACTTAGCATTGTGAAAACATCTCGGTCCCAGAAAGAAATCTACTTGTACAAGACTCTCCCAGTACAAGTTCCAGCATCATTCTCATCTTTTTAGCAGATGATACGATGGTACATGCCGAGAATCACAAGGAATATACAAATAAACCCTCTGACTTATCAGTCAGAGGGTATACCAAGTCTCTTATTTTTATATTGCTTGGGATTCTCGGCATATACCGTCGTATCATGTGCTAAAAAGTTAATAATGATGCTGGAACTTGTACTGGGAGTGTCTTATAGAAGTAGATTTTTTCCTGGGAAGGACATGTTTTCCCATTGCTAAATTCTTCTATCTCAATAAACAGCGTAGAATGTCTCTAATTGATAGGCAAGTATAGCAAATTCACAGGATACAAGAGAAACTTCAGTAAATCAGTAGAATTCCTTGACAGAAACAACGAGACATTGAACGGAGAAATTATGAGTTCCATACAGTATAGAACAGATAGTAACAAGCAAAACTACGTATTGATTCATCTACCTACAGAAGTTACAGAGATTTACACAGAGAACTCCCAGCCGTAACTACAAGAAAATAAGACAGACTTTGATAAATGGCAAAGTTTGTGCTGTTCGTCGAGTTGGGAGTACTTAGCATTGTGAAAACATCTCTTTCCCAGAAAAAATTCTACTTCTATGAGACACTACCAGTACAGTTTGCAGCATCGTTCCTATCTTTTTAGCAGATGATATGATGATACATGCCAAGAGTCACAAGGAATATATAAATAAACCTTTTAAATGATAGGGGAGTATACCAAATTCACAGGATACAAGAGAAACTTCAGTAAATCAGTAGGATTCCTTGACAGAAACGAAGACAGTGAACGGAGAAATTATGAGTTCCATAGTCACGGTACCAGCCGTCAGACGAACAGAGCTGAGGGGAAAGCGCAGGAGCTGAATAAGACCGAAACAAACACGTCAGGGGGGAGTGAGTCAAGTTGAGACACTGAACTTTATTTTTCAGTTACATATATATTCTACATATTTCCTTGTTTCCTTTTTCCAAGCATTCTTTGGTAGTCATATCGAAACCTGATAGGGGGCATGCTGACCTCTGCTTATTCTGAGGACAATGCTGGGTGTACAATACTTGGAATGTGCTTAATTTAGATCTTTTTAATACAAGAGTTAACTTGACCATATTCTGGCCTTGATTTGGGAAGTCTCGGCTTCCCACACCATAGAATTTAGAACAGATAGTAACAAGAGAGAGTACATAGTGATTCATCTACCCAGAGAAGTTATAGAGATTTAGTCATCGATCTCCCAGCCGTAACTACAATAAAATAAGAGAGACTTAGATGACTGGCAAAATTGACGCTGTTCATGGAGATGGGAGTACTTAGCATTGTGAAAACATTTCTTTCCCGGAAAGAAGTCTACGTCTATAAGACACACCCAGTACAAGTTCCAGCACCATTCTTATAATTTTAGCAGAGGATACGATGATACATACCAACAATCGCAAGCCAAGCCAGGAATATATAAATAAACCCTCTAACGGATAGGGGAGTATACAAAATTGTCAGGTTAAAAGAGAAACTTCAGTAAATCAGTAGGATTCCTTGATGAAAACGAGACAGTGAACGGAGAAGTTACGACTTCCATAGGATTTAGAACAGATAGTAACAAGAGAGAGTACATAGTGATTCATCTACCCTGAGAAGTTATAGAAATTTACTCACTGATCTCCCAGCTGTAACTACAAGAAAATAAGAGAGACTTAGATGACTGGCAAAATCGACGCTTTTTATGGAGATGGGAGTACTTAGCATTGTGAAACATCTCTTTCCCAGAAAGAATTCTACTTCTATAAGAGACTCCCAGTACAAGTTGCAGCGTCGTTCTTATCTTTTTCGCAGATGATACGATGATACATGCGAGAATCGCAAGGAATATATAAATAAACCCTTTAACTGATAGGGGAGTATACCAAATTCACAGGATACAAGAGAAATTTCAGTAAATCAGTAGGATTCCTTGACAGAAACAACGAGACAGTGAAGGGAGAAATTATGAGTTCCATGTGATTCAGAACAGATAGTAACATTAGACAGTACATAGTGATTTCTACCCAGAGAAGTTACACAGTTTTATAGCGACAACTCCCAGGTTAACTACAAGAAACTAAGACAGACTTAGATAACTGTCAAATCCTACATTGTTTATTGAGAAAGGAGTACTTAGCAATGGGAAAACATTTCTTTCCCATGAAAAAATCTAATTCTATAAGACACTCCCAGTACAAGTTCCAGCATCATTCTTAACTTTTGAGCAGATCATAAGATCAGACATGCCGAGAATCCTAAGCAATATAAAAATAAACTCTCTAATTGATAGGCGAGTATAGCAAAGTCACAGGATACAAGAGAATCTTCAGTAAATCAGTAGAATTCCTTCACAGAAGCAACGAGACAGTGAACAGAGAAATTATGAGTTCCATACGATTTAGAACAGATAGTAACAAGCAAAAGTACATAGTGATTCATCTACTGAGAGAAGTTACAGAGATTTAGAGAGAGAACTCCCAGCCGTAACTACAAGAAAATAAGAGAGACTTAGAAAAGTGGCAAAATCTACGCTGTTCATGGAGATGGGATTACTTAGCATTGTGAAAACATCTCTTTCTCAGAAAGACATATAGTTGCATAAGGCACTGCGAGTACAAGTTTCAGCGTCATTCTTGTCTTTTTAGCATATGATACGATGGTACTTACAGAGAATCACAAGGAATATATAAATAAACCCTCCAAGTGATAGGGGAGTATACCAAATTGACAGGTTACAAGAGAAACTTCAGTAAATCAGTAAGATTCCGTGACAGAAACGAGACAGTGATCGGAGAAATTATGAGTTCCATACAATTTAGAACAGATAGTAACAAGAGAAAGTACACAGTCATTCTTCTACCCGGAGAAGTTACACAGATTTACAGAGAGAACTCCCAGCCATAACCACAAGAAAATGAGAGACTTTGATAACTGGCAAAATCTATGCTGTTCATGGAGATGGGAGTACTTAGCATTGTGAACACATCACTTTCCTGGAAAGAAATCTGCTTCTATAAGACACACCCAGTACACGTCCCAGTATCTTTCTTATCTTTTTAGCAGATGATACGATGCTACATACCGAGAATCGCAAGGAATATATAAACAAACCCGCTAACTGATAGGGGAGTATAACAAATTCACAGGATACAAGAGAAATGTCATTAAATCAGTAGGATTCCTTGACAGAAACGAGACAGTGAATGGAGAAATGATGAGTTCGATACCATCTAAAACAGATAGTACCAAGAGAAAGTACATAGTGATTCATCTACCCAGAGCAGTTACAGAGATTTAAATAGAGAACTCCCAGCAGTAACTACAAGAAAATAAGAGAGACATAGATAACTGTCAAAATCAAGGCTGTTGATGGAGATGGGAGTAGTTAGCATTCCGAAAACATCATTATCCTGGAAAGAAATCTGCTCCTATAAGACATGCCCAGTACAAATTTCTCATCTTTATTTTCTTTTCAGCATATGATATGATGGTACATGCTGAGAATTGCAAGGAATATATAAGTAAACCCTCTAACTGACAAGGGGTATACCAAATTCACAGGATACAAGAGAAAATTCAGTAAATCTGTAGGATTCCTTCACAGAAACAATGAGACAGTCAATGGAGAAATTATGAGTTCCATACGATTTAGAACAGATTGTAACAAGAGAAAGTACATAGTGATTCATCCACCCAGAGAAGTTACAGAGTTTTATAGAGAGAATACTTAGGCGTAACTACAAGAAATTAAAAGAGACTTAGATAACTAGAAATATCTATGCTGTTCATGGAGATCGGAATACTTAGCGTTGTGAAAACATCTCTTTCCCAGAATGAAATCGACTTCTACAAGACACTTCCAGTACAAGTTCCAGCATCATTCTTATCTTTTAGCAGATGATACGATGGTACATGCCGAGAATCGCAAAAAATATAGAAATAAACCCTCTGAGTGATAGGGGAGTATACCAAACTCACAGGATACAAGAGAAACTTCAGTAAATCTGTGGGATTCCTTTACAGAAACAAGAAGACAGTGAATGCAGAAATCATCAGTTCCGTATGATTTAGAACAGGTAGTAACAAGAGAAACTACACAATGATTCATCTAGCCAGAGAAGTTGCAGAGTTTTACTGAGAGAACTCCCAGCTTTAACTACAAGAAACTAAGAGAGTCTGAAATAACTGGGAAACTATAACCTGTTCATGGAGATAGGACTACTTAGCACTGTGAAAATATCTCTTTCACAGAAAGAAAAATACTTCTATAAGTCAGCCCCAGTACACGTTCCAGCATCAATCCTTCCTTTTTAGCAGATGATACGGTTGTGAATGTCGAGAATCGCAAGGAATGTTTAAGTAAACGCTCGAACTGATACGGGATTATACCAAAATCACAGGATACTAGAGAAACTTCAGTAAATCAGTGGGATTCCTTGAAAGAAACAAGACAGGGAATGCAAAAATCATCAGTTCCATACTATTTAGAAGAGATAGTAACAAGAGAAACTACACAGTGATTCATCTAGTCCGAGAATTTACTGAGTTTTACAGAGAGAATTCCCTGCCCTAACTACAAGAAACTAAGAGACACTTCGATAACTGGCAAAATCTATGCTGCTCATGGAGATAAGAGTACTTAGCATTGTGAAATAATCTCTTTCCCTGAAAGGAACCTACTTCTGTAAGTCAGTCCCAGTACACGTTCCAGCATCAGTCTTTCGTTTTCAGTAGATGATACGATTGTACACGTCGAGAATCGCAAGGAATGTATAAGTAAACACTCTTACTGATACGGGAGTATACCAAAATCACAGGATACTAGAGAAACTTCAGTAACTCAGTGGAATTCCTTGAAAGAAACAAAAAGACAGTGAATGCAGAAGTCATCAGTTCCATACGATTTAGAACAGATAGTAACAAGAGAAATGACCCAGTGATTCATCTAGCCAGAGAAGTTACAGAGTTTTACAGAGAGAACCAGCAATAACAAGAAAGTAAGAGTGACTTAGAAAACTGGCAAAAAATATGCTGTTCATGGAAATTGGAGTACTTAGCATTGTGAAAAGATCTCTTTCCCACTAAGGACCCTACTTCGATAACTCAGTCCCAGTACAAGTTCCAGCAACATTCTTCCCTTTTTAGCAGATGATATGACGGTATTTGCCGAGAAACGCAAGAAATGTATAAGTACACCCTCAAACTGATAGGGGAGTACAGTACACTCACAGGATACAAGAGAATCTTCAGTAACTCAGTGGGACTCCTTCACAGAGACAACGAGACAGTGAATGGAGAAATCATCAGTTCGATACGATTTAGAACACATAGTAACAAGAGGAACTACACAGTGGTTCATCTAGCCAGAGAAGTTACAGAGTTTTACAGAGAGAACTCCCAGCCCTAACTACAAGAAACTAAGAGAAACTTAGGTAACTGCTGAAATCTACGCTGTTCATTGAGATAGGAGTTCTCAGCATTGTGAAAAGCTCTGTTTCCCAGAAAGGAGCCGACTTTTATAACTCAGTCCCAGGACATGTTCCAGCGTCCATCTTTCCTTTTTAGTAGATGATACAATTGTACATGCCGAGAATCACAAGGAATGTATAAGTAAATCCTCTAACAGATAGGAGAGATCAGGAAATTCTCAGGACACAATAGAAACCTAATGAAATCAGTAGGATTTCTTGACAGTACCGAGAACGTGAACAGAGAAACCATCAGATCCATAACATTTACCATAGATCCTAGAAAGAGAAAATACCTAGGAATTCAACTAACTCGAGAAACAACAGACTTTTCCCGAGAGAACTACCAGTCCCAACCACAATAATCCAACAGAGACTTAGATACATGGCAAATTGTACGCTGTTCTTGGAGATAGGAGTACTTGGCTTTGTGAAAAGATCTCTTTCCCAGAAAGGAAACTACTTCTATAAGGCACTCCCAGTAAAAGTTGTGGCATCATTGTTTCCTTTTGAGCAGATGATATGATTGTACATGCTGAGAATCTCAAAGAATGTATAAGTAAGCCATCTAATTGATAGCAAAGTACAGCAAAGTAACAGAATACAAGAGAAACTTTAGTAAATTAATGGGATTCCTTGACAGAAACAACGAGATGGTGAATGAAGAAATCATCATTTTCATAGGATTTAGAACAGATTGTAATGAGAGAAACTACACAGTGATTCATCTAGCCAGGGACGTTACAGAGTTTTACAGAGAGAACTTCCAGCCCTAACTAAAAGAAAGTAAAACAGACTTAGATAACTGGCAAAATCTATGCTGTTCATGGAAATTGGAGTGCTTAGCATTGTGAAAAGATCTCTTTCTCTGAAAGGAACCTACTTCTATAAGTCAGTCCCAGTACACGTTCCAGCATCAGTCTTTTCTTCTTAGCAGGTGATACGATTGTACATGTCCAGAATCGCAAGGAATGTATAAGTAAACACTCTAACTGATACGGGAGTATACCAAAATCACAGGATACTAGAGAAAGTTCAGTAAATCAGTGGGATTCCTTGAAAGAAACAACAAGACAGCAAATGCAGAAATCATCAGTTCCATATGATTTAGAACAGATAGTAACAAGAGAAACTACAGAATCTCTAAGTAAAGCGTCTAACTGATAGGAGACATCAGCCAGTTCTCAGGATGCAAGAGACACTAACAACCAGCCAGTGATTGGAGAAACCGACAGTTCCATACGATTTACCACAGACGTTAAGAACAGAAAGGACCTAGGAAATAATCTATACACAGAAACTATAGAGTTTCACACAGAGAACTCCAAGCCCTAACTAGAAGAAACTAAGAGATACTTAGATAAATGGAAAAGTCTACGTTGTTCGTGGAGATAGGAAGACTTAACATTGCCAAAAGGTCTCTTTCCCCGAAAGCAATCGATTTCTCTAAGGCAGTCCCAAGTACACGTTGCAGCATCATTTTTGCACTGGTAGAAGATGACACTATTGTACATACCGAGAATCCGAAGGAATCTCTAAGTAAACCCTCTAATTGATGGAAGAGATCAGCAAATTCTCAGGACACACGAGAAATCTAATTAAATCAGTAGGATTCCTTGACAATAACAACAGACAGTGATTGGAGAAAACGTCAGTTCCATATGATTCAGCACCGATATTAAAAACAGAAAGGACCTAGGAAATAATCTATACACAGGAACTACAGACTTTCACACGGAGAACTCCAAGCCCTAACTAGAAGAAACTAAGAGACACTTAGATAAATGGAAAAATCTACGTTGTTCGTGGAGCTAGGAAGACTTAACACTGGGAAAAGGACTCTTTCCCCGAATGCAATCCACTTCTGTAAGGCACTCCGAGTACAAGTTCCAACGTCCTTTTTTTCCCTGTTAGTCGATGATGAATTTGTACATACTGAGAATTGCAAGGAATCTCTAAGTAAAAAACTCTACCTGATAGGAGAGATCAGCAAATTTCAGGATACAATAGAAACCTAAGTAAATCAGTAGGATTTACAGTAATGAGATTGTGAACAGATAAATCATCACATCCATGCTATTTAGCATAGACCCCGTAAACGAAAGTACTTAGGAACTCAACTAGCAAGCGAAGCAATACAGTTTACACAAAGAACTACCAGTATGAGCTACAAGAAACTAAGAGAGACTTAGAGAAATGGAAAAATCTTAGCTGTTCCTGGAGATAGGAAGACTTAACTTTTTGAAAATGTCTCTTTCCCCGAAAACAATCGATTTCTGTAAGACAGTCCCAGTACAATTTGCAGCTTCATTTTTGCGCTGTTAGCAGATGATACGAATGTACATGCTTCGAATCGCAAGGAATCTCTCAGTAAACCCCCTAACTGATCGAAGAGATCAGCAAACTCTCAGGATACAGGAGAAACCTAAATAAATCAGTAGCAATAACGGTAACGAGATTGTGAATGGAGGAATCATCAGATCCACACCATTTACCATGGACCCCCCAAAGAGAAAGTACTTAGGAACTAATGTAACCAGAGAAACAACAGACTGTTACTGAGAGATCAACCAGTCTGAACTACAAGAAACTAAGAGAGACTTAGATAAATGGAAAAATCTACGCTGTTCATGGAGATAGGAAGATTTCACATTGTGAAAAGGTCTCTTTCCCCGAAAGCAATCCACTTCTATAAGACACTCCCAGTACAAGTGTCAGGTTTGTTTTTGTGCTGCTACCAGATGATGCGATAAGAAGTGCTTAAGTTCCCAAGGAATCTCTAAGTAAAGCCTGTAACTGATATGAGACATCAGCCAATTCTCAGGATGAAGAGACACTCACAACAAGACAGGGATTGGAGAAATCGACAGTTCCGTATGATTTACCACTGATATTAAGAACAGAAAGGACCTAGGAATTAATCTATATAGAGAAAGTACAGAGTTTTACACAGAGAACTCCAAGCCCTAACTAGAAGAAACTAGGAGACACTTAGATAAATGGAAAAATCTACATTGTTCATGGAGACAGGAAGCCTTAACATTGGGAAACGGTCTCTTTCCCCAATAGCAATCCACTTCTCTAAGACAGTCGGAGTACAATTTCTAGCATCATTTGCGCCCTGTTAGCAGATGATACGATTGTAAATGCTTAGAATCACAAGGAATCTCTAAGTAAACCCTTGAACTGATATGAGGGATGAACCAATTTTCAGGATACTTGAGAAACGTAAGTAAATCAGCAGCATTCCTTGATAGCAACAACGAGACAATGGTTGGAGAAATCATCCGCTCCATACGATTTACCAGAGATATGAACTAGAGACAGTACCTAGGAATTCATCGAACCCCAGAAACTACAAAGATTTACACAGAGAACTTCAAGCCCTAATGACAAGAAAGTAAGAGAGACTTAGATAAATGGAAAAATCTACGCTGTTCGTGGAGATAGGAAGACTTAACATGGTGCAAAGGTCTCTTTCATCGAAAGCAATCCACTTCTCTAAGGTACTCCGGGTACAAGTTCTAGCATCATTTTTGCCCTGTTAACAGATGAAAAGATTGTACATGCCGAGAATCCCAAGGAATCTATAAGTGAAGGTTCTAACTGATAGGAGAGATCAGCCACGTCACAGGATACAAGAGAAACCTAAGTAAATCGGTAAGATTCCTTGACACTGACAACAAGGCAGTGACTGTAGAAATGATCAGTTCCAAATGATTTACAACAGATACTCACAAGAGAAAGTACCTAGGAATTAATCTAACCACAGAAACTACAGTTTTGCACAGAGAACTCTGAGCCCTAACTAGAAGAATCTAAGAGACACTTAGATAAATGGAAAAATCTACGTTGTTCATGGAGATAGGAAGACTTAACTTTGTGAAAAGGTCTGTTTCCAAGAAAGACATCTACTATCATAAATGGTATTGATTTGATAATTTCTTCGTTAACAGTCTCATTGTTGGTATAAAGGAATCCTACTGATTTACTTATGTTTATCTTGTATCCTGAGACTCTGCTGAACTCTTCTATCAGTTTCAGTAGTTTACTTACAGATTCCTTGGGATTCTCTGCATATACAATCATATCGTCTGCCAACAGGGAGATTTTAACTTCCTCTTTGCCAATGCAGATGCCTTTATTTCTTGGCCTTGTCTAATTGCTCTGGCTAAAACTTCTAGCACAATGTTGAATGGAAGAGGTAAGAGTGGGCATCCTTGTCTAGTTCCTGCTCTCAAGGGAAAGTCTTTCAGTCTCTCTCTATTCAGGATGACGTGGGCTTTGTAGAAATGGTCCTTATTGTGTTGAGGAATTTGCCGTCTATGCCCATTTTGCTAAGAGTATTTTAGCATGAATGGGTGTTGGACTTTATCCACTGTCTTTTCTGCATCAATGGACAAAATCAAGTGATCCTTGTCTTTTGTGTTATTTATGTGGTTTAATGACATTACTTGTTTTTCTGATGTTGAACCAGACTTGCATCCCTGGTATGAATCCCATTTGGTCATGAAGGATTATTTGCTTGATACGTTATTGTATTCTATTGGAGAGAATTTTGTTGAAGATTTTGGCATCTAGATACATGAGTGATATCGGTCTGTAGTTCTCTTTTTTTTTGTTGGTTCTTTCCCTGGCTTAGGTATCAGGGTTATGCTGGCTTCCTGGAACGAGTTTGGGAGTACTCCATCCGTTTCTATACTGTGAAATAGTTACAGTAGTATTGGAGATAACTTTTCTCTAAATGCTTGGTAGAATTCTGCAGTGAAGCCATCTGGACCGGGACATTTTTGGGTGGGCAGTGTTTTGACAACCTTTTCAATCTCTTCCTTTGTGATGGGTTTATTAAGTTGTTCTGCTTCACGTTGTGATAATTTGGGTAGGTGGTATGAATCAAGGAATTTGTCCATTTCCCCTCCCTAGGTTTTCAAATTTGTTAGAGTACAGTCTTTCATAGTATTCTGTTATGATGTTTTTGATTTCTGTTGCATCTGTGGTGACAACTCCCTTCTCATTTCTAATTTGGGTTATTTGTTTCCTTTCCTGCTTTTCTTTAGTAAATTTAGCCAGTGGTTTATCAATTTTGTTGATCTTTTCAAAAAACTAGCTTTTGGTCTTTTCAATTTTTTCAATTGTTTTTCTCTTCTCTAATTCATTTAGCTCTGCTCTAATCTTTATGATCTCCTTTCTTCCAGTGCCCGAGGGGTTCCTCTGTTGTTCTCTTTCTACTTGTTCAAGCTGTAGAGTTAGTTCCTTGATTTGGTTTCTTTCTTCCTTCCCGATGTGTGCATTTATGCAGATAAACAGACCTCTGAGCACTGCTTTGGCTGTATCCCCTAGGTTCTGGTAGGAAGTGTTTTCGTTCTCATTGGAATCCATGAATTTCTTTAATTCATCCCTGATTTCCTCTATAACCCATGTTTTTTTGAGCAAGATGTTGTTCAGTTTCCAAGAGTTCCACTTTCTATCTCTGTTTTTTTCTGCTATTGATTTCAACTTTGATGGTTTTATGATCTGAGAAGATGCTTTGCAATAATTCAATGGTATGGATTTTGTTGAGCATTGCATTATGGCCTATCACGTGGTCAATTCTGGAGAATGTTCCATGTGCACTGGAGAAGAAGGTGTAGTTGTCTGCTGAGGGGTGGAAAGTTCTGTATATATCAATGAGTTTTAGTTGGTTAATTGTGTCAATGAGGTCTTCTGTATCTTTACTGAGCTTTTTTCTAGATGATCTGTCTAGTAATGAGAATGGAGTGTTAAAGTCTCCCACTATTATTGTGGAGTCATCTAACTCTCTTTTGAGCATAGTCAGTGTTTCTCCGACATATTTAGGTGCTCTGACAGTAGGTGCATAAATGTTTAATATAGTTAAGTCTTGCTTGTGTACTGAACCTTTCAGCAATAGTGTCCATCTTTGTCCACGATGATAGATTTGACATTAAAGTTGATTTTGTCTGAGATTAGAATTGCCACCCCTGCTCTTCTTTGTTCATTGTTAGCTTGATATATATTCTTCCATCCTTTAATTTTCAGTTTGTTCCTGTCTTTAGGTTTCAAGTGAGTTTCTTGTAGACAACATATGGATGAGTCGTGTCTTTTGATCCAAGATGACACACAGTGTCTCTTTACTGGCGCATTCAGTCCATCCACATTCAATGTAATTATTGATAGGTATGTGTTCACTGCTGCCATTGTGATATGTTTATTTTTATGTTGATGTTTTCTCTGTTGTTCTTATTAGTCTGTTCTGAGACACTCTTTTTTGTGAGTTGATTTTTCACCTTTTTCAGAGCTGGTTTTATAGTTGTTGAGACTCGTGTGTTAGATTTCTTGAAATGGTATGATACATCTTTGTTGTGCTTTACAGCTGCCCCTATGAACCCCCTTAATAAACTATTTGTAAACCCAATTTTAATTACTACCAGTCTGGTCACCTTCCTCTCCATCTGGAAGGACTATAACTACTGTAGTACATCCCTCTTTTATTATGATGACACCATAGTTTTCATGATGATCACTGGATTGCTTCTTTCCCAATCAAAGCTATGATTTACTTTGGAGCCTTCCCTAAATGAGTATTGAGTAGTGTGTCGTTCTAAAATATAAAGTTAGTGGTTTCATTCTTCTAAGCCAAAGCCAAGAACTTCTTTCAGTATTTCTTGTAGTTTGGGTTTGGTTTTTACAAAGTCTCTGAGTTTCTGTTTATCTGGAAATGTCTTAATTTCATTGTCGTGTTTGAAAGACAGTTTTGCAGGATATATAATTCTTGGTTGGAAGTTCTTCTCCTTCAACACTTTGAATGTGTCGTGCCACTGTCTCCTTGCCAGCATGGTTTCTGCTGAGAAATCTGAAGGGTTTCCGTCTGAATGTTAGCTTTGCCTTGAGTCTTGCTGCCTTTAGGAGTTGCTGCTTATGTTTCATTTTGTTGAGCTTGATTATAATATGTCTTGGAGTCTTTCTTTTGAGATCTATATTGGGTGGCGTACGGTATACATCTGAGATGTCTATAGTCTCTTCCTTCATGATTTCTGGGAAGTTTTCTTTCAGCAGCTCAGCAACAATACTCTCTGTGTTCTCAGATGTCACACCCTGTTCAGGGACTCCAATTAATCGAAGGTTGTTCCTCTTAATAGAGTCCCACATGCTTCTTAATGTTTCTTAATTTTTCTTGTTTCTTTTTTCTGATTTCTGCTCATAGACACTGGCATCAGTAGCTCTGTCTTCCAAGTCAGATATTCTTTCTTCCATTTGTTCCATTCTGTTTTCTTGGGCTTGCATGGAAGTTTCTATGTCTTTGATTTTCTTCTTGATCTGTTGGATTTCAGAGTAATGGTGTTCCATCAGATCAAACAACTTGCTTAATCTTTCATTTTGTTCTGCTGCATTTTGTATAAGGTCTAGATGGGCCCTGTATATAATCAATTTGTATTCACTTCCTGATGCTTTCATAAAAGTTTCTTCATCTGGAAAACTCCTTGGTTGCTTTGTTTGGGAGCCTTCTGAAGCCATGAGTGATTGCTTGTATGCCACAATTGTCTGTTGCTTTTTGGGTCCCATGTGAGTATATAGAGGCTGGAAGAAGTACTGTGAGGATGGATTGCAAATGTTTCTCTAGGCTGTCTTCAAATGTAAGGCAAAAGTTATCTGACCAGTTCACAAGTCAGTTAGGTTTTCAGGTGTAGAGGTCCCTCCTCCCATCTGACAAAGTAAGCGCCGCTGTATCCAATCCCAGATGATAACAAACTAGTTCAGAATACAGCACTGCTACTGCCCTGGTGGCCTCTGCTGACAGGGCCTAGCCTTATCAAACACTGCGTCGAATACTGGTTATGTGATAGAAAAGCGCTCTCTTGTGGGCAGGCTCTGGCTCCCAAGCTAAGAATTAGGTCCAGCTGCGGCCACTGTACACAAGATGGCGTCCTCCACACAGGCAGCAGACAGGGGGGCTAAAGGTGCCCAGAGGCAGGGATTCCTCTGCTTCTGTTGCAGGGCCCCCAATGTAGGCAGCTCTGTGCAAAATCACTACTTTTCTGACGGAGAAGCGCTGTCCCGTTTGCAGGTGCTGGCTCCCAGGCTAAGAACGAGGTCCTCCTAAAATCTCGGTACCAACATGGCGTCCCACACCCTGACCACGGAGTTCCACACAAACCCCACTGAGGCAGCTACAAAACGAAAGGCTCAACGTGTCTAGATTAAGAGAGTCCCGAGCCTGGCTCTCAGAATATGGGAATTTCGCCTGCCTATCCCCCCAGCAGTGTGTCTGAGTCCAGCCGCTGGGCAAGGCCCAGCTCCGCCAGCCAGCTGAGACCGAGGAAGAAAAAGTAAAATGGTGCGTTTACCTTCCGTCCATGAGAGCTGGGGCTAGCCAGGAGCGGAACATCCCTCTTTTTAATATGATGACACCACAGTTGTCATGAGGATCACTGGATTGCTTCTTTCCTTATCAAAGCTGTGATTGGCTTTCGAGCCTTCCCTAACCGAGTAGTTTTGAGTAGTAAAGTGGTTCCAAAATATAAAGTTAGTGGTTGTCATGGATTGAATTATGTCCCCCCCCAAAAGTGTGTGTGTTGATTGGAATTTGTTTGGCGTTCCAACATGGTGCCCTTCCTCCCATGTGTTGTGAATCCTGCCTCTGTGGTACTGATGATGAAGAATGGTTTGCAGTTGTGTTAGTGAGGCAGGACCCAAGCTACAAGCTTGTGGAATATAAGGGAGAGAAGTGAGCAGAGGAAGTTGGGAACCTCATACCATCGAGAGAGAAGCACCGAGAGCAGAACACGTCCTTTCGACCCGAGGTGCCTGTGCCGAGATGATCTCATTGGATTTGGACTCAGGCTACCGGACTGGGATGATTTGTCATTCTGAATGGACTTACAACCTACAAATGGATTTGCAGCTTACCAGATCATGTCAATGAAAGCTTCTCCTCATGAAACCTTCCACTCGTGCTATTTTCCATTAGAGCACTACCCAGTTACTAGGACAGTGGTTTTGTTCTTCTAAGCCAGAGCCAAGAACTTCTTTCAATATTTCTTGTAGTTTGGGTTTGGTTTTCACAAAGTCTCTGAGTTTCTGTTGATCTGGGAATGTCTTCATTTCATTTTCGTATTTGAAAGATAGTTTTGCAGGATATAGAATTCTTGGTTGGAAGTTCTTCTCCTTCAAGGCTTTGAATGTGTCATGCCACTGTCTCCTTGCCAGCATGGTTTCTGCTGAGAAATCTGAAGAGACCCTGCAGGGTTTCCCTCTGAATGTTAGCTTTGCTTGGAGTCTTGCTGCTTTTAAGAGTTGCTGCTTAGGTTTTGTTTTGTCGAGCTTGATTATAATATTTCTTGGAGTCTTTCTTTTGAGATCTATATTGGGTGGCGTATGATATACATCTGAGATGTCTGTATTCTCTTCCTTCAAGATTTCTGGGAAGTTTTCTGTCAGCAGCTCAGCAACGATACTCTGTGTTCTCAGATGTCTCACCCTGTTCAGAGACTCCAATTAATCAAAGGTTGTTCCTCTTAATAGAGTCCCACATGCTTCTTAATATTTCTTCATTTTTCTTCTTTCTTTTTTCTGATTTCTGCTCATAGGCGCTGGCCTCAGTAGCTCTGTCTTCCGAGTCAGAAATTCTTTTTTCTATTCATTCCATTCTGTTTTCTTGGCTTTGCATTGAAGTTTCTATGTCTTTGATTTCGTTCTTGATCTGTTGGATTCCAGAGTAATGGTGTTCCATCAAATTGAACATCTTGCTTAATTTTTGATTTTGTTCTCCAGCATTTTGTATAAGGTCTAGAAGGGGTCTGTATATAATCATTTTGTATTCACTTTCTGATGCTTTCATAAAAGTTTCTTCATCTGGAAAACTCCTTGGTTGTTTGTTTGGGAGCCTTCCGAAGCCATGGCTGATTTCTTTTGTGCCACAAGTGTCTGTTGCTTTTTGGGACCCATGTGAGTATGTAGAGGCTGGAAGAGGTACTGTGAGGATGGACTGCAGATGTTTCTCTAGGCTGTCTTAAAATATAAAGCAAAAGATATCTGACCACTTCACCAGTCAGTTAGGTTTTCAGGTGTAGAGGTTCCTCTTCTCAACTGGCAAAGTAAGCACCACTATATCCAAACCCAGATGATACAAACTAGTTCAGAGTACAGCAATGCTACTGCCCTGTTGGCCTCTGCTGACAGGGCCTCGCCTTAGAGGCCACTGTAGAGCATACTGCTTTTCTGATAGAAAAGTGCTCTCCTGTGGGCAGGCTCTGGCTCCCAACCTAAGAATTAGGTCCAGCTGAGGCCACCGTATCCAAGATGGCGACCTCCACACAGGCAGCAGACAGAAGGGCTAAAGGTGCCAAGAGGTAGTGATTCCTCAGATTCTGTTGCGGGACCCCCAAATCAGGTGGCACAAGGTAAAATACTGCTTTTCTGTAGGAGAAGCACTGTCCTGTTTGCAGGCACTGGCTCCCAGGCTAACAATGAGGTCTCGCTAGAATCTCCGTACCCAAGATGGCATCCCGCATAGTGACTGCGAAACTCTCTACAAATGCCGCTGAGGCATATATAAAACTACAGGCTCAAAGTGGCTAGATTAACAGAGTTCCAAGCCTGGCTCTCAAAATATGGGAATTTCGTCTGCCTGTTCCCCCAGCAGCGTGTCTTAGTCTATCCACTAGGCAAGACCCTGCTCTGTCTGCCGGTCAAGGCAGAGGAAAAAACAGTCAAAATGGTGCATTTCCCTTCAGTCTGTGAGAGCCAGGGATAGCCAGGTGTGGGAGTCAGCGTAAGAGAGGAGGTTTTTTGCTCAGTAGTATGAAGTCCCAATTAACAGCCCTGTGCCATGTCCTGGGGCTGATTAGGTGACCAGAAGGCTCCATTTGATTATCAGCTCAGGTCTTGGTTTCCAGAGGGATATAAGGAGACATGTGCGTACTCCACCAGCTTGACTCTGCCTCCACCGTTACTATTTCTATGTTTTTTTTTTAATTTAATGTGACTGAGTGAAAATGTACATTCCCGTATACATTTACATGCCCGCCTATATGCAGCTTCCACTGCTCTCCCTGTCCTGTGATAGCACACTCTTCCTCTCTGCTCCATACATGTCTCATCTTCCCAACAGTCTCCTTTCCCCTCCTCTCCACCCACTCTCCTTCCCCCAGCCAGAGGTCAGCAGGATGATATCCTATAGATGTATAGAACCATAAAGTGCAACCTATATATGGTCACTCTGCATTGCCAAGTCCAATCCATTCCAGTCCAAAGAGTGGACCTTTGTTATACTTTATGGGTAAGGGCTGCATCAGGGCTGGGCATTGTCCTGTCAGGGGAACCCCGAAACCGCTGGACCATCAATGGAGGTCTTTTAGTGGACATCTCAGGATGCACCCCTTTTTATTCTTGTGTTGCCAGTCAGACTAAACCTAGTGAGCTCCACCGTGGCTATCACTGGTGGTGGCCAGGCTCCATCTTGTTCTTCCGGTCCCAAGTCGATGAAGGCACCCACTCTTGCGGGTCTCTCTGTCTTCTAGGTTGTCTTTACCGCATGTCATTTTGATCCTCAGTGAGCATGCGTTCCTGCTGAGTTGGGACCATTTGCTGTGTCCTCAGATGGCAGCTTGGCAGCTTTGGAGGCCCCAGATGCCACTAACCAATGTGGGGTGCAGAGAGCTCTCTTAGAAAAATGCTAGTTGTGCCAATTGGCCTCAATTTCACTTAAGAGCATGGTCCCCCCGCCCCCTGACCCAGCTACTCTATCCTTCCAATATTGGGTTAAGATGGAAGGAGTACTCAAGTTATGCTGAAGTCCACTTAATGTTTTTCTTGTTTCTAATGTGTGCTATCACTGCTTTCTCTCAATTAGATTTCTAGCAACTATCTAAACTAAACCCTGTCCCCCTCACCCTCCCTCCCTCCCCTCCCTTGCAGCTGTCAAAGAGTCTTTTCTTCTATACACAAATCTGTTTTTGAGATCTTATCGTAGAGGTCTCATACAGTATTTGTCCCTCATTTTTAAACAATTTGCTTTATTTTTCATACATCTCTATATGTATGTTCATTGTAAAAAATGGGAAATGTGTAAATATAGTAAAAACATGCACTTTTTAAAGCATCCTAGAGTGCCATTGATCTTTGAATGTCTTCTTTCTTAGATCACTTTGCTGAATCTTGTTTCTTTTCTTAATTTTTTAATGTGATTAAGTAAAAGTTTACAATCCAAGTCAATTTTCCATACAAAGCCACAAGTGCCTGCTTCTATGCAACTCTACCTTCTGTCCTCACCCTGTGACAGTGCACTCATCTCCTCTACCCTTTACTTCCAGTATCCACTCAACTGAAACCTGTCTCCTCCAACATCACCTCTACCCTCCAAAAAGAGACCACTTGGATAGCCTCATATATATACATGTGTGTGAGTGTGTGTGTGTGTATGCATATGTATATCAAGCCATAAGGTACAAACACTATCTGCATCACTGTGTCCCTTAGTCCAGCCCAATCTTTGTCTGGAGTGTTAGCATTTCAGTACTAGTCTCAGCTCTAGGCTAGCAGCAAGTCCAGAGGCCATGTTCTTAGGCAACCCTCCAGGCTGTCAGACCATCAAATCTGGTCTTTTAATGAAAGTTCTTGATCTGCATACTTCTTTTTCTTACGACATGTCAGAAACTATACATTGCATTCCCAGACAGGGCTGTCTTTGGTGGTGGCTGGATGGTGAATTATTTTTATGATATGTTGTTGAATTCTATTGTCTAGAATTTTGTTGAGGATTTTTGCATCTAGGTTCATGAGAGATATTTGTCTGTAATTTTCCTTGTTAGTGTTATCTTCATGTCATTTTGGTATCAGGGTTATACTCACTTCATGGAATCAGTTTGGAAGTATGCTATCCTTTTCTATTCCCTGGAATACATTTAGTAATAATGGTATTAAATCTTCTCTGAAAAAAAACAAACAAACCCACCTATGAGTTGATCCCAAGTCATAGTGACCCTATAGATCAGACTAGAACTGCCACATAGAGTTTTCAAGGAGCACCTGGTGGATTTGAACTGCCAGTCTTTTTTTTTTCTTTTTTTATTATGAGTGAGTGAAAATGTACATTCCTACATGTACCTGCCCACCTCTAGGCAGCTTCCACTGCTCTCCCTGCCTGGTGACAGCATACTACTCCTCTCTGCTCCATACATGTCTCATTCTCCCAACAGTCTCCTTTCCCCTCCTCTCAACCCACTCCCCTTATTCCAGCCAGAGATCAGCAGGATGATACCCTATAGCTGCATACCTCTGTGTCTCTTATAAACAGCCTATAGATGGACCATTTTTTAATCCAATCCGCCACTCTCCATTTCTTTATTGGTGCACTTAGCCCATTTACATTCAGTGTGATTAATGAAATGTATGAGATTTGTGCTATCATTTTGATGTTTTTTTGTGTGTTGTAGACAGTTTCTTTGCTCCCTTTAATTTTCTGTGCTGATGTTTTTTTCTTTATGAGTTTTCATGTTTTGCAGTGTTAGTGATTTGTATTTGCTGAGAATTTGTGTTTCCCTTGTTTTTTATTTGGATGTATAGGATTGATAGTTTCCTTTGTACTTACCTTAGTACTTACCCTCATAAGTTCCACAATTAAGCTCGTCTTTAATTTGCTTATTGTCACTGCCTAACTGTCCACCAGCGGAAAGAAGACAGGACACGAGCCACTTTGCAAGTTGCTAGCTTTATTCTTCTCTTACAGTTCTTCTACTCCTACTCCTACTCCTACTGCCGGCTGCTACTGCTACTCGCCGGCTTCCTGGCACTCACTCACTTTTATACCCCAGGTCCCTCCAATCCTCCAATGCCACGCACTCTCGAGATGGAGATTCACAATAGGCTAGCTAGAAATCACTGCCCACAGGCATGCGCACGAAAGCCCTAGGTCTGGTAAACAAGGGTGTGGTCGGAGTTCTGGCCCTGGGCACCCGCGCCATCTTGGGCCATCGCATCCCGCTTACCACATCTCCCCCTTTTTGTTTACATAAACAGCCGAGAAGGTGCCTGCCTTAGGTCATCTTTGGCTAGGGTGCTCCTTACCCGTCTTCGGGATACCCCACAGCTTGGTGAGGTTCCTGTCTTAGGTTGGTAGCACCCCCAGAAGAGGTTGCCCGTCTCTGACTACCCTTCTATCATGCTAAGCCAGACACTTGCTGAGGGCTGTTCGTTTGGTGCAGCTGCAATAGCCTGTATAAGCAAAGCCTGTTCTTGTCGTCGCTGTCGAGAGGCGCGCCAGCCAATAAGGCGTATGGCAAAAAACAGCACAGAGGAAAGCTACACTAAGTATCCCAAGTCCCGCCCATTCCCTGACGGTGGAAAACGCCGAGCTTGGAAATTTCAGCAGTCCACTGGTGGTGTGAGTGTCGACCCTCATGGAGTCAATCGTAGCGATGGAGAGTCTGAGCTGAGTCAGAGTCCGCTCTAAGTCGGCAGACCAGTTGCCCTGTAGTTCCAAAAAAAGAGACTGAGAGAGGTTAGCAGCTCTAGAGATGTTGCTGAACTGTTGGAGGTGAAGAAATGAGGAAAGACACGCGCGGAGTGGTGAACAGGCAGCGGAAGAGGCAGCACGTCCAGCAACCCCCACCGGTATTCAGGTACTCCCTGAGTCATCTGCAGGAGCAGGAACATTTGCAGGATCCACAACACCATTTTTCTCGGGGTGTGCTGTGCGTGTCAGTCGTTCTGGAACCCACAGGGGATTATCAGCGTCCTGCGGGAAAACACAAACAGCTCCCCTTGACCAGATAAGGACAGGGTCTGGTCCCCTCCATTGTCCAGAATATATATCTTTCCAGAGTACTTGGATACGAGGCGCACCAGCGGGACCCATATGCCAGTCTGCAGCTGTGCGCCCTGTGGAGTCCAAAGACAAAAAATTCAGTGTGAATAAAGTGAGAGAGAGACGGTCATGGGGAGAACGACCCAGGCCAACTCCCCCTTTTTGTTTTATTAGCATAGTTTTAAGGGTGAGGTGGGCTCGTTCCATGATACCTTGGCCTTGTGGGTTATAAGGAATGCCATGACTACATTGTACACCCATAGCGGTTAGAAAAGACTTGAAGGCAGATGATGTATATGCCGGGGCATTGTCAGTTTTCAGCATTTTTGGCATGCCCCATGCCGCCCATGCCGTCAGGCAGTGTGTGATTACATGTTTAGAGGATTCTCCAGTGAGGACTGAAGCGCAGATGAGGCCAGACGCAGTGTCCACAGACACATGGAGATAACGTGATTTGCCAAATTCAGAAAAATGAGTAACATCCATCTGCCAGATATGCATGGGCAGCAGCCCTCGGGGGTTCACACCGATATGCGGCTGGGGTTGGTAAGGTGCACAGGAGGTGCATTGTTTTACTATGGCCCATGCGGCCTCCCGCGATATATGGAAGCGTGAGGAGAGGGTGTTAAAACGTTTATGAAACGCCTCGGCTTGTTCAGTAGCATTAAGAATGAGTGTAGCTCTAGTGAGGCAATCAGCGGTGGCATTGCCTGCTGCGAGAGGGCCGGGCAAACCGGAATGGGCTCTTAAGTGCATGACATGGAAAGGGTGTTTTCTGTTCCATATTAACTGTTGGATAGTAGCGAAAATTAACCCAACAGGGGAACTTTGGTTAAGTTGCCCTGCAGTTTCTAACTGCCTTACAGCTTGGACTACATAAGCACTGTCAGTAATAAGATGAAAAGGCAAATCAATCGTCTGAAAGACGTGCTGGACAGCCTGTAACTCCACCACTTGGGCAGAGGCACCTGGAAACAGATAAAGCTGGGGCTTTTGGTCGGGAATGTAAATGCTCCCAATACCTGACTGGGATCCATCAGTGAAGATATTTATGGCTCCAGCGAGTGGCTCACAGGAAGTAAGTTTTGGGAAAACTACTGGGTGTTGTTCCATGAACCGTAAAAGAGGGTCCTTTGGGTAGTGATTGTCTATTTGTCCTTGGAAGGTGAATAGGAGGATGGCCCAGTCATCACTAACAATGCCTAGTGTTTGAATTTGGTCTTTGGTATACGGCACTATTAGCTTGGAGGGATAAGACCCAAAGATTTGAACACTATGTTGTAGGCCAATCGACGCTAATTGTGCCACAGCAGCAGGGTACCAGGAAATGCTTTTTCCCGCGGAGATCCGCGGGTGGATCCAATAAAGAGGACCACCCTGCCACAATGCTCCTGTGGGCTGTATGAGTGAAGGGAGAATACACAGCTGAATGTCTGCTTTAAGGTTGCACCACCAGAGGGCAGTCTCTCCAAGAGCCTACTCCACCTTTTGTAAGACCTGCAATCCTTCAGGGATAAGTTGCCTAGGGGATGTTGGCCATTGCGGGCCTTTCGGGCTGCCTGCTCTGTGGCAAACTCAATTGCAAGAGACTTCCAGTCCAGGTACTGGCCTGATGTGAGACAAGCACGAGCTAAATTCTGCCAGTCTCCTGGGGTCATAGCATACCTATGTAAGTTTTCTAATGAGGCTATCACAAAAGAAGCGGCCACACCGTATGTTCTTACTCCCTCTGCTATATTTTTAACCATCTTCCAGTCTAGGGGCTCGTGGTATCTATTGCCCTGTTGATCTTGAAACACTGGAAAAGCACCCATGGTGTGCGGCACTTCTCTCCATACCTCAGGGCAAAAACTCCTGCCTAATCTTTCAGTCCCTGTTCTAAGCTGTTTTTTATTCAGGTTATAAGGTGGGGGTGTATCCTGATGCCCGTCCAGCGGTTTCTTGGGTGGCTCCGGGGCCGAGGGTTTCAGGGACGTTAAACGGAGACGCCCAAAACGGCTTGCCATTTCTCCCACATTCTCCTCTGCACTCTCCTCCCCCTCTGAGTCACTCACTTTCTGTTCTACATTTTGTTCTCTGCAGACACTGCTCTTTTGTTCTCTGCAGACACTGCTCTTTTGTTCTCTGCGGACACTGCCCTGCTGGGAGTGTTCCTCCTTAACTTGCTCTAAAACAGATTGTCCCTTCTGCAAACATCTTTGAAATACACCAGACTCGTCCTCCAAACAGGTCAAAATAAGTATCCAAATGCCCATTACTCCCGGAGGCAATGTGCCACTGGTATCAGCCGCTGTGAGATCTTTTCCCAGCTTAGTCCATGCGGCAACAGTAAGATGACCAGACACCAAAAACCAGGGGGCCACTTCCTCTACCGCCAAGAGGAAGCGCTCCAGCGTGGCCTGCTTTATGCCAATGCCATGCTGCTTAAACAAACTCTTACAGGCATTCTGAAGGTGTCTGGCAGACGGTTGATTCCCCATGGCGAAAGTGAAACTAACCTCCCACGACAACTACCCCGCTCCCGCCCGGCGCTCCCTGGATTCCTGAGATGACTTTTTGAAACCCAGGGACTTGAGATATTGCTCCTCCTTTTTTCCCGGGGACCTGAGATTGCCCCTCCTTTTCCCGGGGACCTGAGATTGCCCCTCTTTTTTCCCGGGGACCTGAGATTGCCCCTCCTTTTCCCGGGGACCTGAGATTGCCCCTCTTTTTTTCCCGGGGACCTGAGATTGCCCCTCCATTTTCCCGGGGACCTGAGATTGCCCCTCCTTTTCCCGGGGACCTGAGATTGCCCCTCTTTTTTTCCCGGGGACCTGAGATTGCCCCTCTTTTTTTCCCGGGGACCTGAGATTGCCCCTCCATTTTCCCGGGGACCTACCAGCGCTGCTATCCCTTCCTCTTGGGCTCCTGGTGGTTGCTGCCCCACGTTGGGCACCACTTGTCACTGCCTAACTGTCCGCCAGCAGAAAGAAGACAGGACACGAGCCACTTTGCAAGTTGCTAGCTTTATTCTTCTCTTACAGTTCTTCTACTCCTACTCCTACTCCTACTGCCGGCTGCTACTGCTACTCGCCGGCTTCCTGGCACTCGCTCACTTTTATACCCCAGGTCGCTCTAATCCTCCAATGCCATGCACTCTCGAGATGGAGATTCACAATAGGCTAGCTGGAAATCACTGCCCACAGGCATGCGCAAGAAAGCCCTAGGTCTAGTAAACAAGGGTGTGGTTGGAGTTCTGGCCCTGGGCTCCCGCGCCATCTTGGGCCATCGCATCCGGCTTACCACAGCTTATATTGCCCTGACTTCCTGTCCGTATGAAAGATTTGTCACTACATGTTCTTTTGGGTACCTCTTTTTTACTATAATGTTGACAGAATGACATCACTGTTTCCCTATTTTCAGTGTTTTGCCTATAATTTACTTTTATGATTCGACTATCTGTGTTGATATCCAGCTGCTCAGTCAGGTGTTCTGGCCTTGAGTTATTACCTGGTGTTATTAGTTTTATAACCAAAGGACTCCCTTTAGTATTTCTTGTAGTTGGGGTTTAGTTTTTACAAATTTCCTAAATTTGTTTCTTTTTTGTTTATTTAATATGACTGAGTGAAAATGTACATTCCCGTATAAATTTACATTTCCTCCTATATGCCGCTTCCACTGCTCTCCCTGTCCAATGACAGCAAACTATTCCTCTCTGCTACATATATGTCTCATCCTACCAAGAATCTCCTTTCCCCTCCTCTCCACACACTCTCGTTCCTGCAACCAGAGGTCAGCAGGATGATGTGCTATAGATGTATAGAACCATAAAGGGCATCAAACATACGTTCCTTCTGCATCGCCAAGTCCAATCCATTCCTGTCCTAAGAGTTGACCTTCATTATGATTTATGGGCAAGGGCCAGGGGCCATGTTCTCAGGGGAACCCAAAAACAGCTGGACCATCAATGGTGGTCTTTTAGTGGAGACCTCAGGGTGCACCCCTTTTTTGTTCTTGTGTTGCCAGTGTGACTCAACTTAATGAGCTCCATCACTGCGATCACTGGTGGAGGCCGGGCACCATCCAGTTCTTCTGGTCCCAAGTCAAGGTAGGCACCAACTCATGTGGGTCTCTCTATCTTCTAGGTTGTCTTTACCCCATGTCATTTTGGCCCTCAGTGAGCATCCATTCCTGCTGAGTTGGGACAGTTGGCTGTGCCCTGGGATGTTAGCTCTTAAGACCCCAGATGCCAGTCACCAATGTAGGGTGTAGAGAGCCCCCTTAGCAAAATGCTAGTTTGGTCAATTGGCCTCGATTTCGCCTAAGAGCTTGGTCTCATGCCCCCTCCCCCAGCTATTCTGTCCTAGCAATATTGGGTTAAGATGGAAGGAGTATTCAAGTTACGCGGAATTCCACTTAATGTTGTTCTTGTTTCTAATGTGTACAATCACCGATTTCACCCAACCACATACCAAGCAACTATCTAATCTACACCCTCCCCCTTTCCCTCCCCTCCCTCGCAGCTGTCAAAGAGTCTTTTCTTCTATACACAAGTCTGTTTTTGAGATCTTATCATAGAGGTCTCATACAGTGTTTGTCCCTTTGTCACTGACTACTTTCACTCAACATAATGTCTTCCAGTTGAAACCAGGCTAGGAGATGTTTCCTGGAATCATCGTTATTCTTTATCCTTGGGAAGTGCTCCATTGAGTATATGTACCATAGTTTACGTATCCATTCTTCTGTTGTTGGGCATCTGGGTTGATTCCATCTTTTTGCTATTGTCGACTGTGCTGAGACAAACATTCTTGTGCATGTGACCATTCACGTGAAAAGCCTTGATTCTGTAGGATATGTTCCAAGTAGTGGAATGACTGGGTCAAATGGTATGTGAATATCCATTTTTTCAAGGAAGCACCCGATTGCGTTCCACAGAGGCTGGACCATTTTGCAACCCTACCAACAGTTCAGGAGAGTTCCACTTTCTCCATAGCCTCTCCAGCACTTGTTGTTCTGTGTTTTTTGGATCATGGCCAACCTTGTTGGGGTGAGATGGTATCTCACTGTAACCTTGATTTGAATTTCTTTCATAACTAAATATCGTGAACATGTCCGCATGTGTTTTTTGGCTGCCTGGATCTGCTCTTTAGTGAAATGTCTGTCCATCTCCTTTGCCCATCGCTTACTTGGATGATTTCTCTTCTTCCTATTGATATTTTGTAGTATCTTATAGATTATGGAGATCAGGTGTCGGTCTGACATAGAGTTGCCAAATATTTTTTCCCATTATGCAAGTGTTCTTTTAATTCTATTAATATAGTCTTTCGATGAGCAAAAGTGTTAGATTCTTAATAGTTTCCATTGATCTATTTTCTCTTCTGTTGATTGTGGTTTGACAGATTTTGGAGTCTGTCCACATTGTGTATTAAAACTTCCATTGTTATTCCTACCTTTTCTTGGATGAGCTTTCTTGTTTTAGGTTTGATATCTAGGTCTTTTATCCAGTTGGAGTTGGTTTTTGTATAAGGTGTAAGATATGGATCACGTTTCAGTTTCTTGGAGATGGATATCCAATTTTGCCAGCAGCATTTGTTGAAGATACTGTTTTTACCCCAATTTAATGTCTTAGGGCCTTTGTCGAATATCAATTGTTCATGAGCAAATGGTGTCGTCTCTGGGGTCTCAGTTCTGTTCCATTGATCAATCTGTCTGTTCTTTTACGAGTAGCAGGCTGTTTTCACCACTGTGGCAGTGTAATATATTCTAAAGCCAGGTAATGAGAGGCCTCCCAGTGTGTTCTTCTTCTGTAGTAGTACCTTGCTTAACCATTGCTGCTTCCCTTTCCAAAGAAAATTGGTGATTTGTTTCTCCATCTCATTAAAAAATGTGACTGGAACATCTATTGGGATTGCATTATATAGATAGATTACTTTGGGTAAAATAGACTTTTTCACAATGTAAAATCTTGCTATCTCCATGAACAGTGTAGATTTTTCCATTTATCTAAGTCTCTCTTAGTTTCTTGTAGTTATGACTGGTAGATCTCTCTGTAAAAGTCTGTTGCTTCTCTGGTTACATTAGTTCCTAGGTACTTTCTCTTTTTGGTGTCTATGGTAAATGGTGTGGATCTGATGATTCCTCCATTCACAATCTTGTTACCGTTAATCCTATTGATTTATTGAGGTTTCTCTTGTATCCTGAGAATTTGCTGATCTCTTCTATCAGTTAGAGGACTTACCTAGAGATTTCTTGTGATTCAAAGCATGTACATTCGTATCATCTGCTAACAGCACAAAAATTAAGCTGCAAATTGTACTGGGTCTGTCTTATAGAAATCGATTGCTTTCTTGGAAAGAGACCTTCTCATAAAGTTCAGTTTTCCTATCTCCTTGAACAGTGTAGATTGTTCCATTTCTCTAAGCCTCTCTTAGTTTCTTGTAGCTAGAACTGATAGTTCTCTGTGTAAACTGTGTTGATTCTCTTGTTAGATTAGTTCCTAGGTATTTTTGTTTTGGGGGTCTATGGTAAATAGTATGGTTGGGATATTTTCTCTGTTCACAATCTCATTACTGTAAATTCTACTGATTTACTTAGGTTTCTCTTGTATCCTGAGATTTTGCTGATTTCTCCTATCAGGTAGAGGGTATACTTAGAGATTCCTTACGATTGTCGGGATGTACAAATTTATCATCGTCTAACAGGGCAAAAATGATGCCAGAACTTGTACTTGGAGTGCCTAACAGAAAGCCCCTAAGAAGATAAAGTACCTAGGAATTAATATAACCAGAGAAATAACAGGCCTTTACAAAGAGAACTACAAGCCCTTACTACAAGAAACTAGAGAGACTTAGATAAATGGAAAAACCTACCCTGCTTGTGGATAGGAAGACTTAACATTGTGAAAATGTCTATTGTACCGAAAGCAATCTATTTATATAATGCAATCCCAATACAAGTTCCAGTGACATTTTTTAATGAGATGGAGAAACAAATCACCAATTTTGTTTGGAAAGGAAAGCAGCCCCGGTTCAGCAAGGTACTACTAAAGAAGAACACACTGGGAGGCCTCTCATTACCTGACTTTAGAACATATTACACTATCACAGTGGTCAAAACAGCCTGGCACTAGTTTAAGAACAGGCGGATTGATCAGTGGAACAGTACTGAGACCCCAGAGATGATACTGTCTACCTATGAACAATTGATATTCGACAAAGACCCTAAGACATGACACTGGGGTAAAAACAGTATCTTCAACAAATGCTGCTGGCAAAATTGGATATCCATCTCCAAGAAAGTGAAACAAGATCCATATCTTACACCTTGTACGAAAAACAAATTCAACTGGATAAAAGACCTAAATATCAAACCTAAAAAGATAAAGCTCATCCAAGAAAAGGTAGAAACAACAATGGAAGTTTTAATACACAATATGGACAGACTCCAAAATCTGTCAAACAAACCACAATCATCAGAAGAGAAAACAGATAAATGGGATCTATTAAGAATTAAACACATTTGCTCATCTCAAAGCTTTATTAATAGAATTAAAAGAACACCTACAGAATGACAAAAAACATTTGGAAACTCTATGTGAGACCCACGCCTGATTTCTATAATCTATAAGATACTACAAAATATCAACAAAAAGAAGATAAACCATCCAATTAAGTGATAGGCAAAGGAGATGGACAGACATTTCATTAAAGAAGAGATCCAGGCAGACAAAAAACACATACGGACATGTTCACGATCTTTAGTTATGAAAGAAATTCAAATCAAGACAACAGTGAGATACCATCTCACCCCAACAAGGTTGGCCGTGATCCAAAAAACACAAAACAACAAATGCTGGAGAGGCTGAGGAGAAAGTAGAACCCTCCTACACTGTTGGTGGGGTTGCAAAATGGTCCAGCCTCTTTGGAAAGCAATCTGACGCTTCCTTAAAAAAATGGATATTGATATACCATTTGACCCAGTAATTCCACTACTTGGAATATATCCTACAGAATCAAGGCCTTTCACACCAACAGACACATGCACCAGAATGTTTATTGCAGCACCGTCCACGATAGCAAAAAGATGGAATCAACTCAGAGGCCCAACACCAGAAGAATGTTAGGTAAACTATGGTATATATACTCAATGCAGCACTACGCAATGATAAAGAACAACGATGACTTCCGGAATCATCTTATGACCTGGTTTCAACTGGAAGACATTATGTTGAGTGAAAGTAGTCAATGACAAAAGGACAAATATTGTATGAGAACTCTACGATAAGATCTCAAAAACAGGCTTGTGTATAGAAGAACAGACTCTTCGACAGCTGCAAGGGAGGGGAGGGGAGAGAGGGTGGGGGAGGGCTTAGATTAGATAGTTGCTAGGTGTGTGGTTGGCTGAAATCGGTGATTGCACACATTAGAAACAAGAACATTATTAAGTGGACTTAAACGTAGCATGAGTACTCCTTCCATCTTAACCCAATATTGCAAGGATAGAGTAGCGGGGGCAGGGGGTGGGAGACCATGCTGTTTGGTGAAAGCGAGGCCAATTGGCACAACTAGCACTTTGCTAAGAGGGCTCTCTGCACCCCATGTTGGTGAGTGGCATCTGAGGTCTTAAAAGCTGCCAAGCTGACATCCAAGGGCACAGCCAATGGTCCCAACTCAGCAGGAATGGATGCTCATTGAGGACCAACATGACATGGGGGAAAGACAACCCAGAAGACAAAAAGACCCACATGAGTGTGTGCCTACATCAACTTGGGACCGGAAGAACCTGATGGAACCCGGCCACCACCAGTGATAACCACGATGGAGCTCACTAAGTTTAGTCTCACTGGCAACACAAGAATAGAAAGGGGTGCACACTGAGATCCCCACTAAAAGACCTCAGTTGATGGTCCTGTGGTTTTGGGGTTCCCCTGGGAGCATGACCCCTCGCCCTGATGCTGCCCTTGACCATAAATCATAACGAAGTTCCATGCTTCGGACAGGAATGGATTGGACTTGGTGATGCAGTGACCATATATTGGATGCACTTTATGGTTCCATACATCTATAGGATGTCATCTTGCTGACCTCTTGCTGGAGAAGGAGAGTGGGTGAAGAGGAGGGAAAAAAGAGACAGTTGGGAGAACGAGACATGTATGGAGCAGAAAGGAATAGTGTGCTGTCACCAGGCAGGGAGAGCAGTGGAAGCTGCATATAGGTGGGTATGTAAATTTATATGGGAATGTACATTTTCACTCAGTTATAGTAAATAAAAAATGTAAATAAAATAGTAATGGTAATAATAATTCACTGTGAAATTTATACCAGAAATGCAGGGATAGTTCAACACCAAAAAAACTATTAGTAGTAATGAACCACATAAATAAAACAAAAGAACCACTAGATTTTATTAATTGATGCAGAAAGGAAATTTTATAAAATGTAACACCCATTCATGTTAGAAAGTCTCAGCAACATTGTAATTGAAGGGAAATTGCTCAGCATAGCAAGAGGTACATACACAAAGGCAACAGCCAACATCATCCTTAACGTAAAGAGTCTGGAAGCATTCCCCTTGAGAACAAGAATCCGACAGGAGTGCCCATTGTCACCAGTTTTATTCAACACTGGGCTGGAGGTTCTAGCCACAGTAATCAGGCAAGATAAGGAAATTAAAGGCATCCAAATCGGTAAGGAAGAGGTATCTCTGCATGCAGATTATATACTCTTAGACACAGAAAACCCTAAAGAATCAATCCACCAAAAAACTATTACAACTAATAAAGACTTCAGCAAACTATCAGGATATAAGATAAACACATGAAAATCAGTTGAATTCCTTTACACCAACAAAGAGATCATCAAAGAGCAAATCATCACATCATTACCATTTAAATAGCCCCCAAGGAGATAAAATATCTAGGAAAAAGTCTAACCAGGGGAAAGACCTATACAAAGAAAGGTACAAAATTCAACCAAAAGAGACTTATATACATGTAGAATCATACCTTGCTTATGGATAGGAAGACTTAATATTGAGAAAATGTCTATTCTACCCAAAGCAACCTATAGTTACAATGCAATCCCAATACAAAGTCCAATGACATATTTCAGTGGGATGGAGACACAAGTCACCAAACATATAGGAAAGAAAGAAGTCTGGGATAAGTAAAGCATTACTGAAAAACAACAAAATGGGAGGTTTCAATCTACCTGACTTTAGAACCTATTACACTGCCATGGTGTTGAAAACAGCCCTACCGGTATAAAAACAATGCAAAATCAGAAAAAAGAAACAAGAAAAGTGCATCAGCATTCAGAAGCCTGTGGGACTCTGTATTACAAAGCAAAATCTATGAATCATTGGAGTTCCTGAACAGGGCGAGGCACCTGAGAACACAGAGAGTGTTGTGGTCGAGCTGCGGACAGAAAACTTCCAAGAGATCATGAAGGAAGAGTCTACAGATGTCCAAGATACATATCGAACGCCACTCAATAGAGATCTCAAAAGAAAGACTCCAAGTCATCTTATAATCAAGCTTCACAAAACGAAACACAAGCAGAAACTCCCCAAGGCAGCAAGACTCAAAGCAAAGCAAACACTCAGAGGGAAACCCTGTAGGTTTTTGCGGGATTTCTCAGCAGAAACCACACTGGCACGGAGACATTGGCATAACACCTTCAAAGCCTTGAGGGGGAAGAGCTTCCAAACAAGAACTGTGTATCCTGTGAAATGATCTTTCCAATACGAGGATGAAGCGAAGGCACTGGCAGAGAAACAGAAACTCAGAGACTTTGTAAAAACCAAACCAAAGCTACAAGAAATTCAGAAAGAATGTCTCTTGGATTGGGCTTAGAGGAACCAAATTGCTAACTTTCTATTTGAGAGGGACACATCCTCCGGAATCCTACTCAGTTAGGGCAGGCTCCAAACACAATCAAAGCTCTAACAGTGAAAGAAACGATCCGGTGATCATTACCACAAAAACGATGATGTCATCGTATTAAAAAGAGGGATGTACTACAGTCGTTAGAGTCCTTCCAGATGGAGAGGAAGTTGACAGGACTGGTGGTGATTAAAAGTGGGTTTATATAGAAGAGTTTATTCAGTGGGATCATAGGGGCAGCCGTAGAGCACACTAAAGATGGAACTATCAAATCAAGAAATGTACTAGCGGAGTCTCAGCAACGCCAAAACAAACCCTGTGAAAGGTGAAAACTCCAGTCACAAAGAAGAATGTCCCAGAATAGACTTAGAAGAACCACAGAGAAAACATCCTCACAAAAATCAACCTGTCACAATGGCAGCACTGAACATGCACCCATCAAGAATTACCTTGAATGCGAGTGGACGGAAAGCTCTGGTAAAGAGACACCGAGTAGCATCTTGGATCCAAAGACGTCATCCGTCCACGTTGCCTACAAGAGACCTTAGACTTAACGATAGGAACAGAGAAAACTGAAAACTAGAGGACAGAAGAACACATATCAAGCTAACAATGAACAAAGAATAGCAGGGGTGGCAATTCTAATCTCAGATAAGATTGATTTCAACGTAAAATCCACCATCATGGACAAGGATGGACATTCTTTATTGCTGAAAGGTTCAGTACACAAGCAAGACTTAACTAAGTTAAATACTTCTGCACCTAACACGAGAGCACTTAAATATGTCGAAGGGAAACTGACTACCCTCAAAAACGAAACAGCTTACTGTGCAGTAGTAGTGGGAGACTTCAACACTCCACTGTCAATCTAGAAAAGAGCTCTGTCAAGATACAGAAGATCTTATTGCTACACTTAACCAACTAAACCTTGCCGACATACAGCACTTTCTACCCATCAGCGGACAACTGCACCTTCTTCGCCAGTGCACATGGGATGTTCTCCAGAATAGACCATCTGTTAGGACAGAAAGCAATTTTCAACAAAATCCGTAGCCTCGAATTCCTGGAAAGCATCTTCTCTGATCATGAAGCCACCAAAGTCTAAATCAATCACAGAAAAAACATAGGTAGAAAGTGGAACGCTTGGAAACTGAAGAACTCTGATGGGACATATGGGCTGGTACAGGTCCGGAGGGCCATAAGTCGAATTTTCCACACCCGCCATCCAGTCGTTCGTAATTCACACACCCTCCTCAGTCGGATCCCGTAGGAACGTAAGTGGTTTAGTGTGGTACACGTCGGGGATGTGTTTGGGGCGTGTCCCCTCGACCCCCAAAGCAGAGATCTCTTTGTCTTTGAGTGGGAAAACCCACAGACTGGAAGAATGCAACCATCCCACTGGACAGTGCTACAATGGAGCTTCTGTGAGGCTCTGAACTTATTGGGCCAGGTCCTAAAAAGAGTTCTGAAGAGTTTCAACCATCGAGGGAATAGAAGTGAATCCACGACAGGCAGCTTCTACTGTGGAGATAGGAAGACTTAGTATTGTGAAAAGGTCTCTTTCCCGCAAAGGAATCGACTTGTATAAGGCAGTCCAAGTACAAGTTCCAGCATCATTTTTCCCCTGTTAGCAGATGATACGATTGTACATGCTGAGAATCCCAAGTAAACTATAAGGAAACCCTCTAACTGATAGGCCAGATTACCAAATTCCCAGGACACAAAACAAACCTACGTAAATCAATAGATTCTTGACACCAACAACAGGACTGTGAACGGAGAAATCATCAGATCCATACCATTTATCATTGACTCTAACAAGAGAAACTACCTAGAAATTAATCTAACCAGAGAAATAACACACTTTTACAAAGAGAACTACCAGCCCTTACTACAAGAAACTAACAGAAACTTAGATAAATGCAAAAACCTACCCTGCTTATGGAAATAGGAAGAACTAACATTGTAAAAAGGTCTCTTTTACCCAAAGCAAACTATTTGTACCAGTCCCAGTACAAGTTCCAACATCATATTTCCCTGTTAGTAGATGATACAATTGTACAGACTGAGAATCCCAAGGAATCTCTAAGTAAATACTCTAAGTGATAGGAGAGGTCAGCAAAGTCTGAGGATACAAGAGTAACCTATGGAAATCAGTAGAGTTCCTTGACAGCAACAACGATACTGTCAAATCATCAGACCCATACCATTCACAACATACCCTAAGAAGAGAAAGGACCCAGAAATTAATGTCACAAGACAAACAACAGACATTTACAGAGAGAATTATCAGCCCCTACTACGAGAAACAAAGAGACTTAGAGAAACGGAAAAACTTACCATGCTCATGGAGATACGCAGACTTAACATTGAAAAGGTCTCTTTCCCTGAAAGCAATCTGCTTCTATAAGGCAGTCCCAGTACAAGTACTAGTATCATTTATCCCTGTTAGCCGATGATACGATTGTACATGCCGAGAATCCCAAGGAATCTATAAGAAAACCCTCTTACAAATAGGAGAGATCAGAAAATTCTCAGGATACCAGACAAACCTAAGTGAATCAGTAGGATTCGTTTACAGTAACAAAGTTGTGAACGGAGAAATCATCAAATTCATACCATTAACCATAGATTCCAAAAAGAGAATGTACCTAGGGATTAGTCTAACCGAGAATTAACAGATTTTACAGAGAGAAATACCAAACCTTACTACAAGAACCTAAGAGATAGTTAGATAAATTGAAAACCATACCTTAAGCATGGAGATATAAAGATTTAACGTTGTGAAAAGATCTCTTTCGTGGAACGCAATCTACTTCTATAAGGTAGTCCAGGTACAAGTTCAAGTATCATTTTTGCCCTGCTGGCAGATGATACAATTGTACATGCCGAGAATCGGAAGGAATCTATAAGTTAACCATATAACTGAGATCAGCAAATTCTCAGGATATCAGAGAAATTTAAGTAAATCACTAGGATTCCTTTACAGTAGCGAGATTGTGAACGGAGAAATCATGAGAACCCTACCATTTACCATAGATCCTGAAAACAGAAAGAACCTAGGAATTAATCTAACTCGAGAAACAATGGACTTTCACAGAGAGAAATACCATTCCTAACTACAAGAAACTAAGAGAGACTCAGATAAATGGAAAAATCAACGCTGTACATGGAGATAGGAAGACTTAACATTGTGCAAAGGTCTCTTTCCGCGAAAGCAATCTACTTCTATAAGGCACTCCCAGTACAAGTTCCAGCATCATTTTTGCCATGTTAGCAGATGACATGATTGTACATGTTGACAATCCCAAAGAATCGACAAGGAAACCTAAGTAAATGAATAGGATTATATGACACAAACAATGAGACAATAAACAGAGAAATCATGAGTTTCATAAGATTAACCACAGTTATTAACAGGAGAATGTACCTTGGAATTAATCCAACCACAGAAACTACAGAGTTTTACAGAGAGAACTCCAAGCACTAACGACAACAAACTAAGAGAGATTTAGATAAATGGAAAAATCTACGCTGTTCACGGAGATAGAAAGACTTAACATTTTGAAAAGGTCTCTTTCCCTGAAAGCAATCTAGTTCTATAAAGCAGTCCCACTACAAGTTGCAGCATCATTTTAGCCCTCTTATCAGATTGTACATGCCGAGAATCCCAAGCAATCTATAAGTAACCCCTCTAACTGAGATACCAAATTTGCAACATACAGAAAAACATACGTGAACCTAGTAGGATTCCTTTAAAGTAATGAGAGTGTGAACGGAGAAATCATCAGATCCATACAATTTACCTTAGAACCTAAAAAGAGAAAGTACCTCAGAATTAATCTAACCGGAGTAACCATAGACTTTTACAGAGAGAACTACCGGTCCTAACTACAAGAAACTAAAAGAGACTTAGATAAATGGAAAAAATCACGCTTTGTTAGACATAGAAAGACTTAATATTGTGAAAAGGTCTCATTCCACAAAGCAATCTACTTCTATAAGGCAGTCCCAGTAGAATTTCCAGCATCATTATTGCCCTGTTAAGAGATGACACGATTGTACAAGCCAACAATTCCAAGGAATTTATAAGTAAAGCCTCTAGCTGATGCGGGACATCAGCAAATTCTCAGGATACAAGAGAAACTTCAGGAAATCAGTAGGATTTATGGTGATGAAATTGTGAACGGAGAAATCACCAGATACACACTATTTACCATAGAACCCCAAAAGAGAAAGTACCTAGGAACTAATGTAAACAGAAAAGAAACAGACTTTTACAGAGAGAACTACCAGTCCTAACTACAAGAAACTAAGAAAGGCTTAGATAAATGAAAAATCTACGCTGTTCATGGAGATAGAAAGACTTAACATTGTGAAAAGGTCTCTTTCCCCGAAAGCAATCCACTTCTGTAAGGCAGTCCCAGTACAAGTTTCAGCATCATTTTTGCCTTGCTAGCAGAGGACACTATTGTACATGCCGAGAATTCGAAGGAATCTGTAAGTAAAGCCTCTAACTGATAGGCGAGATCAGCAAATTCTCAGGATACAAGAGAAACCTAAGTAAATCAGTAGGATTTACACTAACGAGATTGTGAACGGAGAAATCATCAGATCCATACCATTTACTGTAAATCTTCAAAGGAAAAAGTACCTAGGAATTAATCTAAACAGAGAAACAACAGACTTTTACAGAGAGAACTATCAGTCCTAATTACAAGAAACTGAGAGACTTAGAAAAATGAAGAAATATATGTTGTTTACGGAGATAGGAAGACTTAACGTTGTGAAAAGGTCTCTTTCCCTGAAAACAATCTACTATAAGGCAGTCACAGTAAAAATTCCAGCAGCATTTTCACCCTCTTAGCAGATGATATAGTTGTACATACTGAAAATCCCAAGGAATCTATAAGTAATCCCTCTAACTGAGATCAGTAAATTCTCCAGCTACAAGAGAAACCTACGTGAATCTACTAGGATTCCTTTACAGTAGCAAGATTGTGAACAGAGTAATCATCAGATCCATACCATTTACCGCAGATCCTAAAAAGAGAAAGTACGTCCGAATTAATCTAACCAGAGAAACAACAGACTTTTACAGACACAACTACTAATCCTAATGACAAGAAACTAAGAGAGACTAAGAAAAATGGAAAAATCTACACTGTTCATGAAGATAGAAAGACGTAACACTATGAAAACGTTTCTTTCCCCGAAAGCAATCTACTTCTATAAGGCAGTTCCAGGAGAAGTTCCAGCATCATTTTTGCCCTGTTAGCAGATGACACGATTGTACATGCTGACAATCCCAAGGAATTTATAAGTAAACCTCTGATAGGAGAGATCAGCAAATCCTCAGGATACAAGAGAAACCTAAGCACATCATTAGGATTTACAGTAACAAGATCGTGAATGAGAAATCATCAGATCCATACCATTTACCATAGATTCTAAAAAGAAAAAGTACCTGGGAATTAATCTCAACAGAGAAACAACAGAATTTTCCAGAGAGAACGACCAGTCCTAATTCCAAGAAACTAAGAGAAACTTAGATAAATGGAAAAATCTACGCTGTTCATGGAGATAGGAGGACTTAACATTGTGAAAACGTCTCTTTCCCAAAAAGGAACCTACTTCTATATGGCAGTCGCAGTAGAATTTCCAGCATCATTCTTGCCTGTTAGCAGATGACATGATTGTACTTGCTGGGGATTCCAGGGAATCTGTAAGTACAGCCTCCAACTGATAGGAGAGATCAGCAAATTCTCGCCATACAACAGAAAGCTAAGTAAATCAGTAGGATTCGTTGACACTAAAACGAGACAGTGATTGGAGAAATCATCAGTTCCATATGACTTACCACAGATACTAACAAGACAAAGTACCTAGGAATTAATTTAACCACAGAATCTAAAGAGTTTTACCCCAAGACGTCCAAGCCCTAAATACAAGAAACTGAGGGAGACATGCATAAATGGAAATATCTACACTGTTTCCAGAGATAGGAAGACTTAACACTGTGAAAATGTCCCTTTCCCCGAAAGCAATCCACTTCTATAACACAGTCCTAGTACAAGTTCCAGCTTCATTTTTGCACTGTTACCAGATGATACGACTGTAAATGCTTCGAATCGCAAGGAATCTGTAAGTAAATGCTCTGACTGATAGGAGAGATCAGCAAAGTCTCAGGATACAAGAGAAACCTACGTAAATCAGTAGGATTTCTTGACACTAACAACAAGACAGTGATTGGAGAAACGGTCAGTTCCATATGATTTACCAGAGATATTAACAAGACGAAGCACCTAGGAATTAATTTAACCACAGAAACTACAGAGTTTTACACCCAAGCCCTAACTTCAGGAAACTAAGAGAGGTCCAACATCAGAAAAACAATAAATGTGATTAACCACATAAATAACACAAAAGACAAGGATCACCTGATTTTGTCCATTGATGCAGAAAAGGCATTGGATAAAGTCCAACACCCATTCATGCTAAAAACTCTTAGCAAAATGGGCATAGACGGCAAATTCCTCAACACAATAAGGGCCATGACTACAAAGCCAATTGCCCATGTCATCCTGAATGGAGAGAGACTAAAAGACTTTCCCTTGAGAGCAGGAACTAGACAAGGATGCCCACTCTCACCTCTTCTAATCAACATTGTGCTAGAAGTTTTAGCCAGAGCAATTACACAAGACCAAGAAATAAAGGGCATCTGCATTGGCAAAGAGGAAGTTGAACTCTCCCCGTTGGCAGATGATATGATTGTATATGCAGAGAATCCCAAGGAATCTATAAGTAAACTACTGAAACTGATAGAAGAGTTCAGCAGAGTCTCAGGATACAAGATAAACATAAGTAAATCAGCAGGATTCCTTTATACCAACAACGAGACTGTTAAGGAAGAAAGTCTCAAATCAATACCATTTATAATAGCCCCTAAGAAGATAAAGTACCTAGGAATTAATCTAACCGAAGAAATACCAGATCTTTACAAAGAGAACTACAAGCCCTTACTACAAGAAAGCAGAGAGACTTAGATATATGGAGAAACCTACCCTGCTCAAGGATAGGAAGACTTAACATTGTGAAAATGTCTATTTTACACAAAGCAATCTATTTATATAATGCAATCCCAATACAAGTTCCAGTGACATTTTTTAATGAGGTGGAGAAACAAATCACCAATTTTGTTTGGAATGGGAAGAAGCCCTAGTTAAGCAAGGTACTACTAAAGAAGAACACACTGGGAGGCCTTTCATTATCTGACTTTAGAAAATATTACACTTCCACAGTGGTCCAAACACCCTGGCACTAGTTGAAGAACAGACAGATCGATCAATGGAACAGAACTGAGACCCTAGAGCTGACACCATCAGCCTATGAACAACTGATACTCGGTGTTTTAGTCAGCTAGGGCTGCTCTAACAGAATTACCACAGAGTGGATGGCTTTAACAAAGAAAGATTTATTCTTACACAGTCCGGTAGGTTGCAAGTCCATATTCAGGGTGTCCGCTCCAGGGAAAGACTTTCCCCTTGTCGGCTCTGGAGGAAAGTCCGGTATTGCATCAGTCATTGTCCAGGGAGTGTCCTAAAGCAAGAACCTCTGGTCTGAATGACGCGCTCTGCTCCCGGTGCTGCTTGCTTGATGGTGGTGAGGTTCTCAAATTGTCCTTGGTTCTTTTTCCTTTTATTCCTTGCAAGCTAAAAGCATTAAGGGTGGGGCAAGCCATACTCCAGGGAAACTTCCCCCATAGCAGGAATTCACAGCCCCACCCTAATCCTTTAACATACAGGTTAGTAAAACCACACAACAGAGGACATTTCCAAGATACTGGGAACCATATCCCAGCCACATGGCTGCACACATTTTTGGGGGGACACAATTCAAACCATGACACTCGGCAAAGGCCCTAAGACATTAAATTGGGGTAAAAACAGTATCTTCAACAAATGGTGCTGGCAAAATTGTATATCCATCTGCAAGAAAATGAAACAAGGTCCGTATCTTACACCTTATACAAAAACCAACTCCAACTGGATAAAAGACCTAGATATCAAAACTAAAATGATAAAGCTCATCCAAGAAAAGGTGGGAACAACAATGGAAGTTTTAATACACACTATGAACAGACTCCAAAATCTGTCAAACACACCTCAATCATCACAAGAGAAAATAGATAAATGGGATCAATTAAGAATTAAACACTTTTGCTCATCTGAATATTTATTAATAGAATTAAAAGAAAACCTAAAGAATGGGGAAAAAAAATTGCCAACTCTATGTCACACCAACGCCTGATCTCCATAATCTATAAGATACTACAAAATATCAAGAAGAAAAAGATAAACCATCCAATTAAGCGATGGGCAAAGGAGATGGACAGACATTTCACTAAAGAAGAGATCCAGGCAGCCAAGAAACACATGCGGACATGTTCACGATCTTCAGTTATGAAAGAAATTCAAATCAAGACGACAATGAGATACCATCTCACCTCAACAATTTTGGCCATGATCCAAAATCACAAAACAACAAATGCTGGACAGGCTGAGGAGAAAGTGCAACCCTCCTACACTGTTGGTGGGGTTGCAAAATGGTCCAGCCTCTTTGGAAAACAATCTGGCGCTTCCTTAAAAAATGGGTATTGATATACCATTTGACACAGTCATTTCACTACTTGGAATATATCCTCCAGAATCAAGGCCTTTCACACCAACAGACTCATGCACCAGAATGTTTATCGCAGCACAGTCCACAAGAGAAAAAGATGGAATCAAGCCAGATGCCCAACAAGAGTAGAATGGATAGGTAAACTATGGTATATATACTCGATGGAGCACTACACACACTACAATATACTCAATGGACAACAACGATGTCTTCCGGAAACATCGCATGCCCTGGTCTCAACTCGAAGACATTATGTTGAGTGAAAGTAGTCAGCGACAAAAGGACAAATATTGTATGAGAACTCTACGATAAGATCTCAAAAACAGACTTGTGTATAGAAGAAAAGACTCTTTGACAGCTGCAAGGGAGGGGAGGGAAAGGGGGAGGGTGTAGATTAGATAGTTGCTTGGTATGTGGTTGGGTGAAATCGGTGATTGTACACATTAGAAACAAGAACATTATTAAGTTGACTTAAACATAACATGAGTACTCCTTCCATCTTAACCCAATATTGCAAGGATAGAGTAGCTGGGGCAGGGGGCGGGGGACCATGCTCTCAGGCGAAAGCGAGGCCTATTGGCACAATTAGCATTTTGCTAAGAGGGCTCTCTGCACCTCACTTTGGTGAGTGGCATCTGGGGTCTTAAAAGCTGCCAAGCTGCCATCCGAGGGCACAGCAAATGGTCCCAACTCAGCAGGAACGGATGCTCACCGAGGACCAAAATGACATGGGGGAAGGACAACCCAGAAGACAAAGAGACCCACATGAGTGGGTGCCTCCATCGACTTGGGACCAGAAGAACCGGATAGTGCCTGGCCAGCACCTGTGATAGCCGCAATGGAGCTCACTAAGGTGAGTCTCACTGGCAACACAAGAATAAAAAGGGGTGCACCCTGAGATCCCCACTAAAAGACCTCAATTGATGGTCCAGTGGTTTCAGGGTTCCCCTGGGAGCATGGCCCCTCGCCCTGATGCTGCCCTTGACCATAAATCATAACGAAGGTCCACGCTTCGGACAGGAATGGATTGCACTTCATGATGCAGCGACCATATATTGGATGCACTTTATGGTTCTATACATTTATAGGATGTCATCCTGTTTACCTCTGGCTGGAGTAAGGAGAGTGGGTGGAGAGGAGGGAAAAAAGAGACTGTTGGGAGAACGACACATGTATGGAGCAGAGAGGAATAGTGTGCTGTCACCGGGCAGGGAGAGCAGTGGAAGCTGCATACAGGTGGGTATGTAAATTTATACGGGAATGTACATTTTCACTGTTATATTAATTGAAAAATTTAAAAAATAAAAATAAAATTAAAAAAAAAGAACACTGCGAGATCTATCCTGAAACACAATGTTGTCAGTGACAGTATAATATCATCTGCCTACAAGGAAGGCCAGTTAATACGACTATTATTAAATTTACCCACCAACAACTCAGTCCAAAGATGAAGAAACTGAAGGTTTTTACCAAATTCTGCTATCTGAAATAAATCAAATGTGTGATCAGGATGTACTGATAATTACTGATGATTGGACTGTGAAAGTTAGAGACCATGAAGAACTGGCAGTTGGGAAGTACAGGAGACCGAAGTGATGTAAAATACAGGACTTCATTGTAAATACTGTTTCTCAACCATAAAAACATTGACTATACTTGTGGACCTCACCAGATGGAATATATAGGTGTCAAATCAACTACATCTATGGAAACACATGACGGGAAACCTCGATATTATCACCCAGGTGCTGGTCAGGTGCTGACTGTGGAACAGACCATCAATTGCTCATATGCAAGTTGAAACGGAAACTGAAGAAAATGAGAAGTCTGTGAAAGGCAGAGTACAGTCTTGAGCTTAGAGACATCACTTGAGTGTAGAGACATCTCAAGAAGAGATTCATTACACTGAACACTTATTACTGAAGACCAGGTGCACTGGCGAATAACATCAAGGACATCATACATGAAGAAAGTAAGAGACCATTAAAAACACAGGAAAGAAAGAAAAGACCAAAATAAATGCCATAAGAGACTATGAGACTTGATCTTATACGTCGAGTAGCGAAAGCAAAAAAGAAGAAATAATAAAGCCAAAAAACTAAAGAGAAAATTTCAAAGGTCAGCTAAAGAAGACAAAGCAAAATATTAAGATGACACATGCAAAGAGCTGGAGATAAAAACCAAATGGGAAGAACACACTCTGCATTTTTCAAGGTGAAAGAACTGAAGAAAAATTCAAGCCTTGAGTTTCAGTAGATTTCTATCTAGAAAATATTAAACAATGAAGGAAGTGCCAGCTGAAGACAGAGAGAATACACAGCGTCATTATACCAAAAGAACTGGTCAACATTTAACCATTTCAAGAGGTGACATATGATCCAGAATGGATGGTACTGAAAGACCTTCAAGCTGCACTGAAGGTATTGGTGAAAAACAAGGCTCCAGGGAGTGAATCAACTGAGATGTTTCAGCAAACAGATACAGTGCTGGAAGTACTCACTGGTCTGTGCAAATCAATTTGGGAGACAGCTATCTGAGCAACTGACTGGAAGAGATCCACATTTAGACCTATTCCCAATAAAAGTGATCCGAATGAATGCAGAAATTATTGAACAACATCACAAATATCACACTCAAGTAAAATTCTGCTGAAGATCATTCAAAAGGGACTGCAGCAGTATACTGAGAAGGAACTGCCAGAAATGCTGGTTGGATTCAGAAGACGACGTGCAACTGGGGATATCATTGCTGATGTCAGGTGGATTGGGTTGAAAGCAGAGACTACCAGATGTTTACTGGTGTTTTACTTACTATGCAAACTCATTTGACTGTGTAGATGCTAACAAATTATGGATAGCAATGCAGGAAATGGGAATTCCAGCACACTGAATTGTGCTTGTGAGGAATCTGTTAATGGATCAGGAGGCAGAAATTTGAACAGGAAAAAGGGACAGTGCTCAGTTTAAAGTCAGGAAAGGTGTGCATCAGGTTTGTATGCTTTCACCATACCTATTCGGTCTTTATGCTGAGCGAATAATCGAAGACACTCGGATATATGATGACAAAAAGGGCATCAGGTCTGGAGGAAGACTCATATACAACCTATGTTATGCAGATGACACACCTTGCTTAATAAAAGTGAGGACTTGAAATGGTTACTGATGAAGATCCAAGACCACAGCCTTTAGTATAGGTTACACCTCAACATAAAACAAAAATCCTCAAAACTGGACCACTAAGTGGCATCATGACAAATGGAAAAAAAATTGGTTGTCAAACATTTTCCTTTCCTTGGTTCCATAATCAATGCCCACGGAAGCAGCAGTCAAGAAATCAAGGCTCATTGCATTCAGCAAAATGGCTGCAAAAGACTTCTTTAAAGTTTTGAAAAGCAAAAACATCACCTTAAAGACTAAAGTATTCCTGACCCAAGCTACAGTATTTTCAGTCGCATCATATACATGTGAATGATGGACAGTACATAAGGAAAACAGAAGAACTGATGCTTTTGAACTGTGGTGTTGTGGAAGAATACTGAATACACCATGGAAAGCCAAAAGAACAAACAGATCCATCATGGAAAAAATACAATCAGAGTGCTCTTTCGAACCAAAGATGGCTGCACTATGTGTTACATACTTTGGACGTGATGTCAGAAGGGATCAGTCCCTGGAGAATGGCATCACGCTCCATAAAGTAGGAGGGTCAGTGAAAAAGAGGAAGACCCTCAATGAAACAGACTAACACAATGGCTGCAACAATGTGCTCAACACAACAATAATTGTGGGCATGGTTCAAGACCAGACAGTGTTTTCTTTGGTTGTAAACAGAGTCACTATGAGTTGGAACTGACTCCATAGCACCAACCAATAACAACATTATTAATATCACACACAAGTACAATTTTGCTGAAGATCATTCAAAAGTGACTACAGCAGTATACTGACAGGGAACTGCCAGGAATTCAGGCTGGATTCAGAAGAGGATTTGAAACCAGGGATATCAGATGGTTCCTGGTTGAAAGAAGAGAATACCAGAAAGATGTTTACTTGTATTTTATGGACTACAAATTCTGACAATTACATTTGTGTACTCATCCTAGAGAAAGCACTACATATCTCACTGCTGAATATCACTATGGTCACCTTTGAAGTACTCCTCTTCAGAAGCTATGCACTGACACCAATACTTAGTCCATCCTTCAAAGCAATTCTAGAACTCTTTTTCTGGAATGGCCATCAGAGCTGTCATTGGGTTACGCTTGATGTCCAGAATGCCATCCAAATGTCTTCTTGTCCATGTTTCCTTTATTTTCACTGGAGGCCAGATCAGGTGAGTAGGAAGGGTGTCCAATACAGTTATTTGTTTACTAGCTAAAAACTCCATCACAGACAATTATTGAGTGAAGTTCTTGAGCTTGCCACCACATCACCATGCACAATGGCCATTCCAAAAGGAGTTCCAAAATTGCTTTGAGGGGTGGACTAGGTATTGGTATTGGTGATGACTTCCCAAGGGGAGTACCTTGAAGGTAATCGTAGTGATATAGAGCAAATGAGGTACGTAGCACTCAGAACAATTAAGTTCATGGACTACATTGTCAGATCTTATATGCAAAGGCATTCAAGTGTGTGGATCCTAACAAATTACAGATAACATTGTTAAAAATGGGAATTCCAGAACTCTGAATGTGATCATGAAGAATCTGTATATTGACTAATGGGCAGTGGTTCACGAAAAGCATGTGTTAAGGTTGTATCATTTCAACCATAGTTATTCAATCTGTGTGCTGAGCAAATCATCTGAGAAGTTGTACTATACAAGGACTGCCAATTAAGTTCACAAACTCATCCTAGAAAAAGCAGTACATACCTCATTGCTCAGCATCACTATGGTTACCTTCACAATACTCCCCTTGTGAAGCTATGCACCCATGCCAGTGCCTAGTCTTCCCTTCAAGCAATTTTCAAACTCTTTCTCTGCAATGGCCATCAGAGCTGTCGTTGTATTATGCTTACTGTCCTGAGTGTCATCGAAGTGTCTTCCTTTCAGTATTTCTTTTACCTTCAGGTAAAGAAAATAGCCATTGGAGGCCAGATCAGATGAGTACGGAGGTTGTTCCAATACAGTTACTTGTGTACTGGCTAAAATCTCCCTCACAGACTATCATCCAATTAAGTTTGTGGAATTGTCCCCATGTCACTGTACACAATGCCTATTCCAGAGTTTCAAAGTTGCATTGAAAGGTGGACTAGGCACTGATGTCAGTGCATAGCTTTCCAGGGGAAGCTCTCCAAAAATGATGATAGCCATATTGAACAGTGAGGTACGGAGCACTTCCAGCAATAAAATTTGTGGACTTGTCAGATCTCCTATGAAGAAGAACAGGGCATCAGGGTTGGAGGAAGATTCATTAACAACCTGTGATATGCAGACAGCACAAGCTGATAGCTGAAAACAAATAGGATCTGAAGTATTTACTGAAGAAGATCCAAGATCACAGCCTTCAGTAAGGATTACATTAAAAAAAGAATCCTCACAAATAGGCAAATCAGCAACTTCATGATAAACTGAGAAAAGATTCAACTTGTCAAGAATTCCATTTTACTTGAATCCACAGTCAACACCCATGAAGACACCACTGAATTGGGGCAAATCTGCAAAAGAGCTCTTTAAAGTGTCAAAAAGCAAATATGTCATCACTTTGAAGATTGATGTAAGCCTGACCCGAACCATGGTGTTCTCAGTTGCCTTATATGTGCGGAAAAGCTGGACAATGTATAAATAAAGAAGACCAGAGCTGATGCCTTAGAATTTTTGTGTTAGCAAAGAATTTTGAATGTGTACCACCGACTGCTGAAAGAACAGTCAAATTTGCCTAGGAAGAAGTGCAAGCAGAATGCTCTTTAGAAGCAAAGATGGTGAAACTTTGGACAACTTACCAAGAGCAATCAGTTCCTGAAGAAGGACATCATGCTTGGTAGAATAGAGGACCCGTGCAAAATATGAAGACTCTCAACGAGATGGATTTAAACAATGTCTGCAACAATAGGTTCAAGCATAACAAGAATGCAGGACAGTGAAGGATAAGTGAGTGTATCATTCTCTTACACATAGGATTGCTGTGAGTTAGAATTCACTCCATGGCACCTAATAACAATGACATCCGTCTAAACTTGGGTAGGGGGAATCTTAGAGAAACAAATGAGAAACTAAAGAAGCACTAAAGAAAAAGAATACCAGGTTAAATCACACAAAAATATAAATTTTCTGTAAACCTAGAGATGTTAAAGCCACAATATATTGGGATAAACACATCTCACTAATAAAACAGTGATTAAAAAACTTGTAAGAGAAAAATAATGAGGTCAATGGAAAATATGCAAAAGTGTTAAACCAGCAATTCTTAGCAAAGAAAATGATTTTGTTTTAAAAGGGAAGAAAACAAAACCCATTGTCATAGAGTCGACTCCTACTTATATTGACTCTGAAAGATAGATCAGAACCCCCCCAAAGGGCTTCTAAGGTTGTAACCTTTACAGAAACAGACTGCCATCTTCCTTTTGTGGAACAGCTGATGGGTCCAGACTTTCAGTTAGCAACTATGCATTTAATCACTCTACTACCAAAAGTAAGAACGATTCTATTGTTGTCAAGTTAGTTATGACTCGTAATAAACATAAAAAACATGCTTGGGAAAAATGCAAATCAAAGTAATAAAAAGATAACACCATTTGGCCTACCTGACACACAAAAATTAAGATGAACACTATCCACAGGTGCTATGGCTATGCAGAAATTAGCACTTTTACATAAAAGAGATAAACAGCGAAGTGCCACAACTTAGGTAATTAATCAGGCAATATATCTTAAAATAAAAAGCTGAAGTTGTGTGTGTTCTCTAAGGCAGCAGTCACACTTTTAGGTATCATATACAAATAAAAAACATCAGTATATAAACTATTATGAATAAGGGTTTTCATCACAGCATGATTTGTAAGGAAGGAAAAATCTGCTAGAAAATATAACCTTGACTTTCATCAACAAGACAGTGTTTGAATACTCTAGGATATATCCATCTTGTGGAACACCATATAGCTACTAAAATGGGTTAGATTTGTAGAAACTGACATGGAAGATGCTCATAGTAAGTGAAAAGGAGAGGTGCATAGTACCGTGTATAGTATTATCCCATTGATGTAAAAAAGTGAACCCTACATATATTTACATAAATAAACTGAGAGATACAGAACATATAGTCAACACTGATTACCTTAAAGAGTGATTCCGCAAGAGGGATAAACTGTGATCTTTTCTTTATACATGTCTATTTTTGTTACCAGCATATATAGCATCAAAATTAAGGAAAAAAATGTGATAAATTAAATTACCAATCTATTTGTTTTTATATCTCAACAAGACAAATGTAGACTCTGTGTAGTATATTATCCATTTCCCTAGAGTTCTGCTTTAAAATTAATTTTTGCAAATTTAGTATTTTCGGTTCTTTGGCTCTAATCATGAAATTATTAACAAAAAAATATCTTCATATTCCAAATCAGAACCCAATCTATGATTTGTATTTAAAGTCCATCTTGCTTAAATGTCAAATTCTAGTTCTTTGACTTTCCTTTAAACTTCTGAAACTATTTTCACTAAAACTTCAGGACAAAACAACACAGAGATCTTACACAAGGTGGTTGGTAATTGAAAATAAGACAAGAGACTTTTCTTAACATTAATGCATTTATTTCACATTTCATAAATGCTTATACATAAAAATATTCAGGTGGGTCCAAGATGGCAGAATAGTTGGATGCTTCCTGTGGCCCCCACAACAAGAAAGACCAAAGAACAAGTGAATCTAGTCCATATGATGTCCTAGGAGTTCAGAACATCAGAAGGAAAGTTGATAAATTGGACTGAGTAATGGGAAAGGAAGAATAGCACTGAAATTACACAGGATTTCACAACCTGACCTGCTGGGAAGCAGCCACATCATGTCGTGGGTCAGCATGGAGATTAGTGGGTGTTTTCTTCATCAGAAAGGATTGAGGATTCCACTTGTACCCCTAGCCCAGTGAGGGACAGTAGCAAATCATCCAACTAAGTCCTGTGTGTAATCTGCTAGGCATGCAGATCTTTCCATCCATGTGGGTCTGTTTTCCTTCTCCTGGAGTTTCCCCTTCCCTTCTCTGAACTGCCCAGTGTTAGAGAATGGCACCATTAAGTGAGCCAGAAGTAGAACCCTTCAAACCCATTCCAAGCCTTTCTTACACCTCCCTTCTCTGCCTTGCAACTGGCTCCGGAATCTGATGCCATTAACTGAGCTGGAAATAGGGCTCTTTATGCCTTCTCCAAACCATTCTCCAAGAATTGGAATGGGAAACAGTTCAGCAAACTCAGAGAAGGTAAGAAAAAGATAAAAATGGTATTTTGTTTTCCTGCCAACTCTCCTAAGCTGGAAAATCAAAGTGTAAAATATTCCTTCACCTAGATTCTGATATACAGGCATATGCCAACATCACAGACACTCAGGGACAGCTGATGACCCCATACCTTTCTCCACAGCTGCAGCCAGACAACTACACCTATACCAAGTACCCCTGCCCATCTAGGACAGTAGTCAAGAATTTTCACCACACACGTGGTGACATGCCATGTGGATACCTGAGTTGAATCCATATACAAAAGTAAACTGTACATTTTAAAACAACAAAGCTACAACACAATAAGCCAAGTGCCGTCCATACAATAGGTAAACATAAATAACTACAATTCACTGATGGCTCAGAAACAGCAGTCCGTACCAAAGCACTTAAAGGAGTAGACCATGATTTACTCAGAAAGCTCTGAAAAAAAAGAATCAAATTTTCGAGAGGAAGAGAAAAACTGCAATTATGAGAGGTAGAATACAAAAGGTTAACATTTGGAATTCTTCAAGGGATAAGGAAGGAGATGAAGAAGAATACAGAAGGATATAATGATAAATTAAACAACCTACAAGAAAACAATGAGTTTCAAAAATTAGAAATTAAAAAACTAATAATAAAAGTACAGAATCAGATAACTCAACCTAAAGTCAAAGGAGCAGCACTGAGGCAATGAAAACACAAATTAGTGAGAATGATGATAGAGCATGTGACATCAACGTATCTGAGGAAAAATCAGATAAAAGAACTAAGAAATGAAAATCAAGGAACATTAAGTATTATGTATGACTCTATAAAGAGGAATAACCTACAAGGGATTGAGTACCATAACAGGGGGGATAACAGAAAACAGACAGAGAACTGATGAGGATTTACAGACAGAAAACTTCCCTGACATCAGGAAAGATGAAAAGATATCTATCAAAAATACTCCATGAATTCCATAAAAGATAGATCCCAAAAAAAGGACACCAAGGCATATTACAGTCGAACTTGCTGTTTTAGTCAGCTAGTGCTCCTCTAATGGCAATACCACAGAGTGGATGGCTTTAACAAATGAAGGTTTATTCTTACACAGTCAGGTAGGCTGCAAGTCCAAATTCAGTACATCTGCTAGAGGTGAAGGTTTTCCCCCATGTCAGCTCTGGAGAAAAGTCCAGTATTGCATCAGTCTTTGTCCAGGGAGCATCTTTGCTCAGGAACCTCAGATCTCAAGAATGCAATCTTTTACAGGTGCTGCTTTCTTGATGGTGTCAGCTTCCCAATTCTCTGCTTTCTTGCCTTTCATTTTTTCTCTTGCAGGGTGAAAGGATTAAGGGTGGGTCAAGCCATACTCCAGGGAAACTCCCTTTACAGTGGGCAGGGAGGTGATCCTAGGAAGGGATTTACAGTCCCACCCTAGTCCTTTAACATACAACATAAGAAAATCACAAAACAGAGGACAGTCACAGAATACAGGGAATCATGGCCTAGCCACATGACTTCACATGTCTTGAGGGTGGACACAACTCAATCCATGACACTTGCCAAAACTAAAGATAAGGAGACAATTTTCAAAGCAGCTAGGGAGAAATGAAAAATAGCCTACTAAGGGAAAACTGTAAGACTAAGCTTGGATTATTCAGAAGAAACCATGTAGGCAAGAATGCAATACAATGATGTATACAAAGCCTTGAAGGAAAATAATTGCCATACAAAAATTATATATCCAGCAAAATTATCTCTCAAACATGATGATGAAATTAGGACATCTCTAGGTACACAGAAATTTAGGGAATTTGATCAATGGAACAGAATTGAGACCCCAGAGATGACACCATTGGCCTATGAACACTTGATATGTGGCAAAGGCCCTAAGACATCAAACTGGGGTAAAAAGAGTATCTTCAACAAATGGTGCTGGTAAAATTGGATATCCATCTTCAATAAACTGAAACAAGATCCATATCTTACACCTTATACAAAAACCAACTCCAACTGGATAGAAGACCTAGATATCAAACCTAAAACATATAGACGGGCATGTGAATTTATACGGGAATGTACATTTCCACTCAGTCATGTTAAATAAATAAAAAAAAATTCAAAATGACCCAAACCTCACTAAACATAAAAACAGTAATGGTGGAGACAGAGTCAAGATGGCGGACTAAGCACAGGTCTCCTGATATCCCTTTGGAAACAAAGACCTGAACTGATAATCAAACGGAGCTGGCTGGTCACCTAATCAGCCCCAGGACACGGCACAGGGCTGTTAATTGGGACTTCATACCAGTGAGCGAAAATCCTCCTCTCTTCCGCTGACTCCCGCACCTGGCTATACCTGGCTCTCACGGACTGAAGGGAAACGCACCATTTTGACTGTTTTTTTCCTCTGTCTTGGCTGACAGGCAGAGCAGGGTCTTGCCTAGCGGTTACACTCAGACACGCTGCTAGGGGGACAGGCAGGCAAAATTCCCATATTTTGAGAGCCAGGCTTGGGCCTCTGTTAATCTAGCCACTTTGAGCCTGTCATTTTACATCTAACTCAGCTGCATTTGTATGGGTTTTCCCAGTCAGTATGTGGGACACCATGTTGGATATGGAGATTCTAACGGGACCTCATTCTTAGCCTGAGAGCCAGCGCCTGAAAACAGGACAGTGTTTCTCTGACAGAAAAGTAGTAATTTACCTAGGGTCACCTGCTTTGGGGGTCCTGCAACAGATTCAGAGGAATCACTACCTCTTGGCACCTTTAGCCCTTCTGTCTGCTGCCTGTGTCGAGGGCACCAGCTTGGATACGGTGGCCGCAGCTGGACCTAATTCTTAGGTTGGGAGCCAGAGCCTGCCCACAGGAGAGTGCTTTTCTATCAGAAAAGCAGCACACTCCGCAGTGTTGTCTAAGGCTAGGCCCTGTCTGCAGAGGCCAACAGGGCAGTAGCATTGTTGTACTCTGAACTAGTTTGTATCATCTGGGGTTGGATAAAGTGGTGCTTACTTTGACAGTTGAGAAGACGGACCTCTACACCTGAAAACCTAACTGACTGGTAAAGTGTACAGATATCTTTTGCTTTGCATTTTAAGACAGCCTAGAGAAACATCTGCAGTCCATCCTCACAGTACCTCTTCCAGTCTCTACATACTCACATGGGTCCCAAAAAGCAACAGACACTTGTGGCACAAAAGAAATCAGCCATGGCTTCGGAAGGCTCCCAAACAAACAACCAAGGAGTTTTCCAGATGAAGAAACTTTTATGAAAGCATCAGAAAGTGAATACAAAATGATTATATACAGACCCCTTCTAGACCTTATACAAAATGCTGGAGAACAAAATCAAAAATTAAGCAAGATGTTCAATCTGATGGAACACCATTACTCTGGAATCCAACAGATCAAGAACGAAATCAAAGACATAGAAACTTCAATGCAAAGAATTTCTGACTCGGAAGACAGAGCTACTGAGGCCAGCATCTATGAGCATAAATCAGAAAAAAGAAAGAAGAAAAATGAAGAAACATTAAGAAGCATGTGGGACTCTATTAAGAGGAACCACCTTCGACTAATTGGAGTGTCTGAATAGGGTGAGACATCTGAGAACACAGAGAGTATCGTTGCTGAGCTGCTGACAGAAAACTTCCCAGAAATCTTGAAGGAAGAGAATACAGACATCTCAGATGCATATCGTACGCCACCCAATATAGATCTCAAGAGAAAGACGTGAAGACATATTATAATCAAGCTCAACAAAATGAAACATAAGCAGCAACTCTTAAAGGCAGCAAGACTCAAAACAAAGCTAACACTGAGAGGGAAACCCTGTAGGCTGTCTTCGGATTTCTCAGCAGAAACCATGCTGGCATGGAGACAGTGGCATGACACATTCAAAGCCTTGAAGGAGAAGAACTTCCAACCAAGAATTCTATATCCTGCAAAATTATCTTTCAAATACGAAAATGAAATGAAGAGATTCCCAGATCAACAGAAACTCATAGACTTTGTGAAAACCAAACCCAAACTACAAGAAATATTGAAAGAAGTTCTTGGCTCTGGCTTAGAAGAACAAAACCACTGTCCTAGTCACTGGGTATTGCTCTAATGGAAAATACCACAAATGGAAGGTTTCACGAGGAGAAGCTTTTATTGACACAATCTGGTAAGCTGCAAATCCATTTGTAGGTTGTAAGTCCATTCATAATGACAAATCATCACAGTCCAGTAGTCGGAGTCCAAATCCAATGAGAGCATCTTGGCACAGGAACCTCGGGTCGAAAATATATGCTCTGCTCTCTGAGGGAAATCATGTTAGACACTCTTGACATAAGTGAAGCCATCTTGGATGCTGAACCGTTACTTCAACTGTGTGTAACCTCCTATGATGTTTGTGTACTGTAACCTAGAGACATCCTGGGAATGCTTCCAAGCCCTTGGCCCGAACATGTAGAACAATGTATGATCAAAACTGTATACAACTTACTTAGTTACGGTATGTTTCAGTTCTTTGTATGCCCAGTTACCAAAAGAGTATAAATATTGTAATAAAACTTTTCTCTGGGCTCTCGGCTGACGATTGCCGTGTAGACCCTGATCCCTAACTGTTTTATTTCTGTATTTTCTTAAGTCTCGGTGCTGCCTCTCCTCCACCCTTGTTTGTCAGAGTGACCTCTGATCTCCGACATCTGGCGCCCAAACGTGGGGCTGGAGGAGAGTTTTTTGTTTCCTAGGTTAGGTTCCGGAACAAAGTGCTGAAGTGCCAGCCCTGTCACAGATCCGCTTGGAATAATCATCTCCTGAGGATCAAGTTTTGTGTGTCCAGCCGGCAGGATAGGTAACCGGTGAGATATATGCTAGGACTTAGCACAGGGAGGCTCCTGAGGTCAGCACGCACCTGTCAGCACTCAGCTTAAAGGAAGTGACATCACAACCTATAACGAGCTGGTGAGTGGTATAGTGACCTATAGCTAATCAGGTCCAGTGGCTCAGGAGGGCATCAGGTTTATGGGCTATAATCAATCTCTTTTTGAAATATCCAATCTTCTCACTAAGACATTGTTATGCTCGAGAGGACTTAAGATTAACTGTTTCCAGTTCAATCTTCCCTTTGGGCTTGTTCAGCGATATTATCCTTGAGCAGTGCGGGAAGGAGTTTTGGATGCTCCGGTTTGGAAGGAAGTGGTGGCTTGCCTTAGGCAAGAATAGTTATGAGGAGAAGCTAGTCTTCTATTTGTTTGTCTGTAGTTTTAGAGGAGGAGTCAGAAGGTGAAAAGAACCAGAGGAACCCGAGAGCAGAGACGGAGAGGGAGGCAGATGGCTGCCTCCACCTTCTCCCACTTCTCATGCTGGTGGAGACAGAGAAGGAAGCAGACACCCACTGCCACCTTCTCCCGCTTCTCCTGCTTTTCCATCTTTTCCAGTTCTCTCTAGGGCTCCAACACCAATCCCTCCTTATACTTATACCCCAATCTCTCTTTTCTCAGTATACTAGAAGAAGAAAGTGGTGAGTTTGGAGAAGTGAGTTACCCAAATTTATCCTAAGAGCCACCACTAACCAAGATCTTATTTCTCCTATACTGTTAAAATGGTTGACAACAAAGCCGGTGTGGGTAGAACAGTGACCTCTTGATAAAAAAAACTAACAGTTTTACAGGATTTGTGTCACCAATTCTTCCTCCTACTCCGACCCCCTCTTCTTCCCTGGCTCCTTCTGGAGCACCAGTTTTTCCTTATCACCAGCTGAAATCCAATTCCTACGGTCTTGAAAGACAGTGAACAAGCCAGAATGAATGCTTGGTCTTTAGAAAGGAGAAAAGAACAGAGTAGTGCCTGGTCCTCAATAGCCAGTCAGCATAGCCCAATTACTTCTTTAAAAATGTTGAAAGGGCTGGCTGGCAGAGGGGGAGCATTTGCTCCTGGTAATTGTTTAAGTTAGCGCAGATTTATTCAGGTGCAGATTAATGTTTAAGCACCTGGGCTAGCGTCCAAATTCAGTTACCTAGAAGGCTTGGGAAAGTGTTAATTTTGTAAGAGCTAAGTTTACTGGAGTTATGTTTTTGGTGATTTAATTGTCCACGGTTCGGTCACTGCAAATATAATTCCACAGATTCTGGCGTTCGGACTGTAAGGAAATTCCATCTTGGGTGACAGCTGGCACCCTTCTCCCCTCAAAGCGTAGAGCCGCGTCCTACTTGAAGTGGACACAGATAGTCTGATTTTAATAACTAAGAGTAGAGCCATGTCTTGCTTTAGGCAGGCACAGATAAAACCAAAAATTTTATTTTGGGGAATCAGGTCAAGCATTTAATTCAACAGAAGATCCGTAGAAAAGATGACTGATGAGCTTGTAACAAAAATAACAGAATTACAAAAACAAATTCAAAAAATATCCTCTCATAAAACACTAATTCTGGCATTCCTGCATTCGATTTTGTAAGACAAGGATTTGAGGAACCGTATGTTGATTTTATTACTAGACTTAAAGAAGCATTACAAGAAATGACTAAAGATCCTGATGCCAGAAATATGATTCTGCAAGTTTTGGTCAACTCAGAATGTAGGAAGGTTTTTCGTCCTCTTAAGGGACGTGAAAATTTAGAAGATTATATTAAAGCTTGTCAAGCAGTTGGGTCTGAGGCAGCGGCTGCGCTACAAAGAATTGTAGGGAAAGTGGACACGAATTTACACCAGAACTGTGTCCCAAGTATTTCTGCTTCACCCTTCGGGCTGAAGAAAAATTTTTTCACTGTTCGTTTGATGAATGGTCATTTCCTGGTGAAGGTCGGTTTAAAAGGCAAATCTAAATTAATAGTCCTGCTGGACCGTTGCCCAGGGAACTTGGATACCAGCCCAGAACTAGACACTGGCTTATGATAAATAAACAGGTATTACCGTTTGGATTTGTATGTTTAAAGGCTTGAAGGAAATATTCCCCATGATCAATTCTATAACAATAATTGAAAGTTTAAATCCCAATTAAAACCTAATAATGAAAAATAGAAATTGGACTATTGAAATATCTACATCTTGAATTTGACTTACTACAAGCCAAAGTACTCCCTAAAAATCTTGGAGGGTGTTGATTGGTTATAAGATAAATTAAAATGTTTGTAACCGAGCATTGGTGGTTCAGTGGTAGAATTCTCGCCTGCCACGCAGGAGACATCAAATTACAATTTATCATTTACCCTACCACAGACTGAAATACTCCTTCAAAAATAAAAGGTACTAATTGGCTATAGCCTACTTTAAAAATTAATTAATTCATAATTTGTCATTTTTATTAAATAAAAAAGGGGACATACTTCCTGGCATGATACTTCCCCCTATAAGTTGAACTTTGTGGTCTGTGGTCTCATAATTCCTCAGAAATCCAAAGATTAATTAATGAAGGGAAAGATCATTATGTGGGGAAGGATTTTGCTTATGTTTCCTCAGGTTCTAAGATTGGCCTAAGGTGGAGCCCATCATGAAGAAATCCCAAGATATGGAGTACTTGGAAGAACCGACAGCGAGAATGAAGATAATGAAGCCGGATGAAAAATAGAAGAAAAGAACGACGCGAAAGGTGAAGATTTTGCCTCTTAATGTTGCCATTCCATATTTATCTCTTTTCCTTGTTACAATAATTGTAACCATAGTCAATCTGATTACGATGCATGGCTGTTGGGTTTTATACTTAGTTTATTGCCTTTTGTAATGAACATCTACATGAAGGTTACTGATTATGTTTGACAAGTGTAGGTTGCACGTACAGGCTCTACCTGCACACCTGGAGACAGAAGAAAGAAATGTCGCGGTAGTCAAGTATTCCATCCCTTTTCGTGACGGTTTCTTGTCTTTTACTTTTTTCTGTGGTACGAGTCGATCTATTGGTTGATGTATAAGCTTGTCCCCCTGAATTAGTGTTCTGGCCGTGTGGAGGCTGGTACCTCTAGGGAACTGATGTCATGTATTCAATTAAGAAAAAATTGGATCTCCCTGAAACCCAGAATGAGTTACAAAAGAAATATAACATCTCTGTAACATCTCATCTATGGCCTAGTGATTCCCAGTGCTCGCCTGGTCAGTCGGTGATGGGTAAGACCCCCTAAAGGGGGAGCGACCTAAGTTAGGCGCAGTCACCAGGGATTACAGAGCAATGGGCTGGTGAGGCAAAGACAGGTAAGACCCCCAGAGGGGGGGAACCTAAGTCAGGCTGAGTCACCGAGAGGCTATTCCCTGTAATTGCAATTGAAAATTCAAATGACAGAAACATGACAAACAGTTGCTTTGGCTATGATTACACCGAACACTTCAGCTTCATTTTTTATTAAATAAAAAAGGGGCAAATGAGGGAAATCAGGTTAGACACTCTTGACATAAGTGAAGCCATCTTGGATGCTGAACCGTTACTTCAACTCTGTATAACCTCCTATGATGTTTGTGTACTGTAACCTAGAGACAGCCTGGGAATACTTCCAATCCCTTGGCCTGAACATGTAGAACAATGTATGACCGAAACTGTAAACAACTTACTTAGTTACAGTATTTTTTAGTTCCTTGTAGGCCCAGTTACCAAAAGAGTACAAATACTGTAATAAAACTTTGCTCTGGGCTCTCGGCTGACGATTGCCGTGTAGCCCAGATCCCAAACTGTTTTATGTCTGTCTTTTCTTAAGTCTCGGCGCTGCCTCTCCTTAACCCATGTTCGTCAGAGTGACCTCTGGTCTCCAACAGTTCTCGGTGCTTCTCCCTCTATGGTACGAGGTTCCCAACTTCCTATGCTCACTTCTCTCCCTTATATTCCACAAGCTTGTAGCTTGGGTCATGCCTCACTAACACAACTGCAAACCATTCTTCATCATCAGTATCACAGAGGGCAGGATTCACAACACATAGGAGGAAGGGCACCACGTTGGAACACCACACCAACTCCAATCCACACATACACTTTGGGGGGGGACACAATTTAATCCATGACAATCACTAACTTTATATTTTAGAATGACTTTATGATTCAAAACTCTACTCGGTTAGGGAAGGCTCCAAAGCCAATCACAACCTTGATAAGGAAAGAAGCAATCCAGTGATCATCATGAAAAGTATGGTGTCATCATATTAAAAGGGGGGATGTACTACAGTTGTTATAGTCCTTTCAGATGGAGAGGAAGATGACAAGACTGGTAGTAATTAAAATTGGGTTTATATATAGTTTCTTAAGGGGGATCATAGGGGTAGCTGTAAAACCCAACAAAGATCATTTCAAGAAATGTAACACAGGAGTCTTAGCAACCACAAAACCAGCTCTGAAAAAGGTGAAAAATCAACTCACATAAAAGAATGTCGCACTACAGACTAATAAGAACAACAGAGAAAATATCAACATATAAATGAACACATCACAATGGCAGCACTGAACACATACCTATCAATAAATACATTGAATGTGAATGGACTGAATGCTCCATTAAAGAGACATCGAGTGACATTTTCGATCAAAAGACATGACCCATCCACATGTTGTCTACAAGAAACTCACTTGAGACCCAAAGATAGGAACAAACTGAAAATTAAAGGTTGGAAGAATATATATCAAGCTAACAATGAACAAAGAAGAGCATGGGTGGCAATTCTAATCTCAGACAAAATCAATTTTCATGTCTAATCCACCATTGTGGACAAAGACGGACACTATTTATTGCTTAAAGGTTCAGTACACAAGCAAGACCTAACTATATTAAATATTACTGCACCTAATATTGGAGCACCTAAATACATCGAAGAAACACTGACTACACTCATAAGAGAGTTAGACAACTCCACCGTAATAGTGGGAGACTTCAACACTCCACTCTCAATACTAGACAGATCATCTAGAAAAAAAACTCAGTAAAGATACAGAAGACCTTATTGCCACAATTAACCAACTAAACTTCATTGATATATACAGAACTTTTGACCCATCAGTGGACAACTACCCCTTCTTCTCCAGTGCACATGGAACATTCTCCAGAATTGACCATGTGATAGGCCATAATGCAATGCTCAACATAATCCATACTATTGAATTACTGCAAAGCATCTTGTCAGATCTTAAAGCCATCCAAGTTGAAATCAATAGCAGAAAAACATAGACAGAAAGTGGAACTCTTGGAAACAGAACATCTTGCTCAAAACAACACGGCTTATAGAGGAAATCAAGGATGAATTAAAGAAATTCATGGATTGAAATGAGAATGTAAACACTTCCTATCAGAACCTATGGGATACAGCCAAGGCAGTGCTTAGAGGTCTGTTTATCTCCATAAATGCACACATCTGGAAGGAAGAAAGAAAGCAAATCAAGAAACTAACCCTACAGCTTGAACAAATAGAAAGAGAACAACAGGGGAACCCCTCAGGCACCAGAAGAAACGTGATTATAAAGATTAGAGCAGAGCTAAATCAATTAGAAAACAGAAAAACAATGGAAAACATTGAAAAGACCAAAAGCGGGTTTTTGGAGAAGATCAACAAAATTGACAAGCCACTGGCTGAACTTACTAAAGAAAAGCAGGAAAGGAAAGAAAGAACCCAAATTAGAAATGAGAGGGGAGTTGTCACCACAGATGCAACAGAAATCAAAACTATCACAACAGAATACTATGAAAGCCTGTACTCCAACAAATTTGAAAACCTAGGGGAAATGGACCAATTCCTTGACTCGTACCACCTACCCAAATGATCACAACGTGAAGCAGAACAACTTCATAAATCCATTACGAAAGAAGAGATTGAAAAGGACATCAAAACACTGCCCACCCAAAAAAGTCCGGGTCCAGATTGGCTTCACTGCAGAATTCTACCAAGCATTTAGAGAAGAGCTGTTTCCAGTACTATTGAAACTATTTCATGGTGCAGAAAGGGATAGAGTACTCCCAAACTCGTTCTAGGAAGCCAGCATAACCCAGATACCTAAGCCGATGAAAGACCCTCCAAAGAAAGAGAACTGCAAACCAATATCACTCATGAATCTAGATGCCAAAATCTTCAACAAAATTCTCGCCAATCGAATACAACAACATATCAAGAAAATAATCCATCATGACCAAATGGGATTCATACCAGGTCTGCAAGGCTGGTTCAACATCAGAAAAATAATCAATGTGATTAACTACACAAATAACACAAAAGACAAGGATCACCTGATTTTGTCCATTGATGCAGAAAAGGCATTGGATAAAGCCCAACACCCATTCATGCTAAAAAACTCTTAGCAAAATGGGCATAGACGGCAAATTCCTCAATACAATAAGGGTCATTTCTACAAAGCTCACGTCATACTGAATGAGAGAGACTGAAAGACTTTCCCTTGAGAGCAGGAACCAGACAAGGGTGCCCACTCTCAACTCCTCCATTCAACATTATGCTAGAAGTTTTAGCCAGAGCAATTAGACAAGACCAAGAAATAAAGACATCTGCACTGGCAAAGTGGAAGTTAAAATCTCCCTGATGGCAGATGATATGACTGTATATGCAGAGAATCCCAAGGAATCTATAAGTAAACTGCTCAGAATGATAGAAGAGTTCAGCAGAGTCTCAGGATACAAGATAAACATAAGTAAATCAGTAGGATTCCTTTATACCAACAATGAGACTGTTAAGGAAGAAAGTCACAAATCAATCCCATTTACGATAGCCCATAAGAAGATAAAGTACCTAGGAATCATTCTAACCAGAGCAATAACAAACCTTTACAAAGAGAACTACAAGCCCTTAATACAGAAACTAAGAGAGACTTAGATAATTGGAAAAACCTACCCTGCTCATGGATAGGCAGACTTAACATTGCGAAAATGTCTATTTTACCCAAAGCAATCTATCTATATAATGCAATCCCAATACAAGTTCCAGTGACATTTTTTAATGAGATGGAGAAACAAATCACCAATTTTCTTTGGAAAGAGAAGAAGCCCCGGTTAAGCAATTTAATATTAAAGAAGAAGAACACAATGGGAGGCCTCTCATTGCCTGACTTTAGAATATATTACACTGCCACAGTGGTCAAAAGAGCCTGGTACTGGTTTAAGAACAGACAGATCGATCAATGGAACACAACTGAGAACCCAGAGATGACACCATCTGTCTATGAACAGTTGATATTCGACAAAGGCCTAAGACATTAAACTGGGGTAAAAACAGTATCTTGAACAAATACTGCTGGCAAAATTGGATATCCATCTCCAAGAAACTGAAATAAGATCCATATCTTACACCTTATACAAAAACCAATTCCAACTGGATAAAAGACCTAGATATCAAACTTAAAATGATAAAGCTCATCCAAGAAAAGGTAGGAACAACAACGGAAGTTTTAATACACAATATGGACAGACTCCATAATCTGTCAAACAAACCACAATTATCAGAAGAGAAAATAGATAAATGGGATCTATTAAAAATTAAAAACTTTTGCTCATCTAAAGACTTTATTAATAGAATTAAAAGAACACCTGCAGAATGGGAAAAATATTTGGAAACTCTGTGAGACTGACACCTGAGCTCCATAATCTATAAAGTACTGCAAAATATTAACAAGAAGAAGATAAGCCATCCAGTTAAGCGATGGGCAAAGGAGATGGACAGACATTTCACTAAAGAAGAGATACAGGCAGCCAAAAAACACATGTGGACATGTTCATGATCTTTAGTTATTAAAGAAATTCAAATCAAAACAACAATGAGATACAGTCTCACCCCAACAAGGTTGGCCAAGATCAAAAAAACAGAAAACAACAAATACTCGAGAGGCTGTGGAGAAAGTGGAAATCTCCTAAACTGTTGGTGGGGTTGCAAGATCGTCCAGCCTCTTTGGAAAGCAATCTGACGCTTCCTTAAAAAAATGGATATTGATATACCATTTGACCCAGTCATTTCACTACTTGGAATATATCCTACAGAATCAAGGCCTTTCACAGCAACAGACGCATGCACCAGAATGTTTTTCGCAGCACAGTCCATGATAGCAAAAAATGGAATCAACTAAGATACCCAACAACAGAAGAAAGGATAGGTAACCTATGGTATATATACTCAGTGGAGCACTACACAATGATAAAGAACAATGATGACTTCCAGAAACATCTCATAACCTGGTTTCAACCGGAAGACATTATGTTGAGTGAAAGTAGTCAGCAACAAAAGGACAAATAATGTATGAGACCTCTACAATAAGATCGTAAAAACAGACTTGTGTATAGAAGAAAAGACTTTTTGACAGCTGCGAGGGAAGGCAGGGAAGGGGGGTGAGGATTTAGATTAGATAGTTGTTAGGTATGTGGTTGGGTGAAATTGGTGACAGCAGACATTAGAAACAAGAACAATATTAAGTGGACTTAAACATAACATGAGTACACATTCCAACTTAATCCAATATTGCAAGGATAGAGTAGCTGGGCAGGGGGCGGGGAACCATGTTCATAGGCGAAAGAGAGGCCGATTGGCACAACTATCGTTTTGCTAAGAGGGCTCCGTGCAACCCACGTTGGTGAGTGGCATCTGGAGTCTTAAAAGCTGCCAAGCTGGGAGTCAAGATGGCAGACTAAGCACACGTCTCCTTACATCCCTCTGGAAACTAAGACCTGAATTCACAATCAAACAGAGCCTTCTGATCACCTAATCAGCCTCAGGACATTGCAAAGAGCTGTTAATTGAGACTTCATACCACTCAGCGAAAAACCTCCTCTCTTTCGCTGACTCCTGCTCCTGGCTAGCCCCGGCTCTGAGGGACGGAAGGTAAACGCACCATTTTGACTTTTTTTTTTCCTCTGTCTCAGCTGGGGGGTGGAGCTCGGTCCTGCCTGGCGGCTGGACTAAGAAGCACTGCTCGGGGTATGGGCAGGCGAAATTCCCATATTCTGAGAGCCAGGCTTGGGAATCTGTTAATCTACCCACTTTGAGCCTCTCGTTTTGTAGCTGCCTCAGCGGGGTTTCTGCGGAGCTTCGCGGTCAGTGTGCGGGATGTCATGTTGGTACCGAGATTTTAGCGGGTCCTCGTTCTTAGCCTGGGAGACAGTGTCTGCAAATGGGACAGCGCTTCTCCGTCAGAAAAGTAGTGATTTTGCACAGTGCTGCCTACGTTGGGGCCCTGCAACAGAAGCAGAGGAATCACTACCTCTCGTCACCTTTACCCCTCTGTCTGCTGCCTGTGTGGAGGACGCCATCTTGGATATGGTGGCCGCAGCTGGACCTAATTCTTAGCTTGGGAGCCAGACCCTGCCTACAGGAGAGTGCTTTTCTATCACAAAACCAGTACTCGACGCAGTGCTGGCTAAGGCTAGTTCCTATCAGCAGAGGCCACCAGGGCAGTAGCATTACTGTATTCTGAACTACTTTCTTAACATCTGGGGTTGGATACAGTGACGCTTATTTTGTCAGATGAGAAGAGGGACCTCTACACCTGAAAACCTAACTGACTTGTGAACTGGTCAGATACCTTTTGCTTTACATTTGAAGACAGCCTAGAGAAACATTTGCAATCCATCTTCACAGTACTTCTTCTAGCCTCTATATACTCACATGAGACCCAAAAAGCAACAGACAATTGTGGCATACAAGCTATCACTCATGGTTTCAGAAGGCTCCCAAACAAAGCAACCAAGGAGTTTTCCAGATGAAGAAACTTTTATGAAAGCATCAGGAAGTAAATACAAATTGATTATATACAGAGCCCTTCTAGACCTTATACAAAATGCTGCAGAACAAAATAAAAAATTAAGCAAGTTGTTTGATCTGATGGAACACCAGTACTCTGAAATCCAACAGATCAAGAAGAAAATTAAAGACATAGAAAAGTCCATGCAAAGCCAAGAAAACAGAATGGAACAATTGGAAAAAAGAATTTATGCCTTGGAAGACAGAGCTACTGATGGCAGTGCCTATGAGCAGAAATCAGAAAAAAGAAAAAAGAAAAATGAAGAAACATTAAGAAGCATGTGGGACTCTATTGAGAGGAACAGCCTTGGATTAATTGGAGTCCCTGAACAGGGTGAGACATCTGAGAACACAGAGAGTATTGTTGTTGAGCTGCTGAAAGAAAACTTCCCAGAAATCTTGAAGAAAGAGAATACAGACACCTCAGATGCATATCGTACATCACCCAATATAGATCTCAAAAGAAAGACTCCAAGACAAATTATAATCAAGCTCAACCAAATGAAACACAAGCAGCAAGTCTTAAAGGCAGCAAGAGTCAAGGCAAAGCTAACATTGAGAGGGAAACCCTGTAGGCTCTCATCAGATTTCTCAGCAGAAACCATGCTGGCACGGAGACAGTGGCACGACACATTCGAAGCCTTGAAGGACAGGAACTTCCAGCCAAGAATTCTATATCCTGCAAAACTATCTTTCAAATACAAAAATGAAATTAAGACATTCCCAGATAAACAGAAACTCAGAGACTGTAAAAACCAAACCCAAACTACAAGAAATACTGAAAGAAGTTCTTGGCTTTGGCTTAGAAGAACAAAACAGCTAACTTTATATACTAGAATGATACACTACTCAATACTCTACTCATTTAGGGAAGGCCCCAAAGTAATTCACAGCTTTGATATGGAAAGAAGCAATCCAGTGAACATCATGAAAACTATGGTGTCATCATAATAAAAAGAGGGATGTACTACAGTTGTTTTAATCCTTCCAGATGGAGAGGAAGATGACAAGACTGGTAGTAATTAAAATTGGGTTTATAAATAGTTTATTAAGGGGGTTCATAGGGGCAGCTGTAAAGCACAACAGAGATGTATCATACCATTTCAAGAAATCTAACACACGAGTCTGAACAACTACAAAACCAGGTCTGAAAAAGGTGAAAAATCAACTCACAAAAAAGAGTGTCCCAGAACAGACTAATAGGAACAACAGAGAGAACATCAACATAAAAATAAACATATCACAATGGCAGCAGTGAACACATACCTATCAATAATTTCATTGAATGTCAATGGACTGAATGCGCCATTAAAGAGACAGCGAGTGTCATCTTGGATCAAAAGACACGACTGATCCATATGTTGTCTACAAGAAACTCATTTGAGACCTAAAGATAGGAACAGACTGAAAATTAATGGATGGAAGAATATATATCTGGCTACCAATGAACAAAGAAGAGCACGGGTGGCAATTCTAATCTCAGACAAAATCAATTTTAATGTCAAATCCACCATCGTGGACAAAGGTTGACACTATTTATTGCTGAAGGGTTCAATACACAAGCAAGATTAAACTATATTAAATATTTATGCACCTAATGTCAGAGTACCTGAATATGTCGAAGAAACACTGACTACACTCAAAAGACAGTTAGATGTCCCCACAATAATAGTGAGAGACTTTAACTCTCCACTCTTATCACTAGAAAGATCATCTAGAAAAAAACTCAGTAAAGATACAGAAGAACTCATTGACACAGTTAACCAACTAAACCTCATTGATATATACAGAACTTTCCACGCATCAGCAGACAACTACACCTTCTTCTCCAGTGCACATGGAACATTCTCCAGAATTGACCACGTGATAGGCCATAATGCAATGCTCAACAAAATCCACACCATTGAATTACTGCAAAGCATCTTCTCAGATCATAAAGACATCAAAGTTGAAATCAATAGCAGAAAAAACAGAGATAGAAAGTGGAACTCTTGGAAACTGAACAACATCCTGCTCAAAAAGCATGGGTTATAGAGGAAATCAAGGATGAATTAAAGAAATTCATGGATTGAATGAGAACGAAAACAGTTCCTATTAGAACCTAGGGCATTCAGCCAAAGCAGTGCTCAGAGATCTGTTTATATCCATAAATTCACACATCTGAAAAGAAGATAGAAACCAAGTCAAGGAACTAACTCTACAGCTTGAAGAAGTAGAAAGAAAACAACGAGGAACCCTTCGGGCACCAGAAGAAAGGAGATCATAAAGATTAGAGCAGAGCTAAATGAATTAGAGAATAGAAAAATAATTGAAAAAATTGAAAAGACCAAAAGCTGGTTTTTTGAAAAGGTCAACAAAATTGATAAACCACTGGCTAAACTTACTATAGAAAAGCAGGAAAGAAAACAAATAACCCAAATTAGAAAGGAGAGGGGAGTTGTCCCCACAGATGCAACAGAAATCAAAAATATCATAACAGAATACTATGAAAGGCTGTACTCTAACCAATTTGAAAACCTAGGGGAAATGGACAAATTCCTTGACTCATACCACCTACACAAATTATCACAACGTGAAGCAGAACAACTTAATAAACCCATTACAAAGGAACAGAATGAAAAGTTCACCAAAACACTGCCAACCCAAAAAGTCTGGGCCCAGATGGCTTCATGGCAGAATTCTATCAAGCATTTAGAGAAGAGTTATCCCCAATACTACTGAGACTATTTCACAGTATAGAAAGGGATGAAGTACTCCCAAACTCATTCTATGAAGCCAGCATAACCCTGATACCTAAGCCAGGGAAAGATCCAACAAAGACAGAGAACTACAAACCGATATCACTCATGAACTTAGATGCAAAAATCTTCAACAAAATTCTTGCCAACAGAATACAACAACCTATCAAGAAAATAATCCATCCTGACCAAGTGGGATTCATACCAGGAATGCAAGGCTGGTTCAGCATCAGGAAAACAATTAATGTTATTAACCACACAAATAACACAAAAGACAAGGATCACCTGATTTTGTCCATTGATGTAGAAAAGACAGTTGATAAAGTCCAACACCCATTCATGCTAAAAACTCTTAGCAAAATGGGCATAGATGGCAAATTCCTCAACACAGTAAGGGCCATTTATACAAAGCCAATTGCCCACATCATCCTGAAGAGAGAGAGACTGAAAGACTTTTCCTTGAGATCAGGAACTAGACAAGGATGCCCACTCTCACCTCTCCTATTCAACATTGTGCTAGAAGTTCTAGCCAGAGCAATTAGACAAGACCAAGAAATAAAGGGCACCCGTATCGGCAAAGAGGAAGTTAAAATCTCCCTGTTTGCAGATTATATGATTGTATATGCAGAGAACCGCAAGGAATCTATAAGGAAGCTACTCAAACTGATAGAAGAGTTTAGCAAAGTCTCAGGATACAAGATAAACATAAGTAAATCAGTAGGATTCCTTTATACCAACAACGAGACTGTTAAGGAGGAAATTATCAAATCAATACCATTTACGATAGCCCATAAGAAGATAAAGTACCTAGGAATTAATCTAACCAGAGAAACAACAGACATTTACAAAGAGAACTACAAGCCCTTACTACAAGAAACTAAGAGACCTAGATAAATGGAAAAACCTACCCTGTTCATGGATAGGAAGCGTTAACATTGTGAAAATGTCTATTATACTCAAAGCAATTTATTTATATAATGCAATCCCATTACAAGTTCCAGCATCATTTTTTAATGAGATGGAGAAACAAATCACCAATTTTGTTGGGAAAGGGAAGAAGCCCCAGATAAGTAAGGTACTACTAAAGAAGAAGAACACACTGGGAGGCCTCTCATTACCCGACCTAAGAACATACTACATTGCCATAGTGGTCAAAACAGCCTGGTTCTGGTACAAGAACAGACAGATTGATCAATGGAACAGAATTGAGACCCTAGAGATGACACCATCTGCCTATGATCAATTGATATTCAACAAATGCCCTAAGACATGAAACTATGGTAAAAACAGTATCTTCAACAAATGGGGCTGGCAAAATTGGTTATCTATCTGCAATAAACTGAATCAAGATCCATATCTTACACCTTATACAAAAAAACAAATTCAACTGTATAAAAGACCTAAATATCAAACCTAAAACGATAAAGCTCATCCAAGAAAGGGTAGGAACAACAATGGAAGTTTTAATACACAATGAGGATAGACTCCAAAATCTGTCAAAGAGACCTCAATCAACAGAAGAGAAAATAGATAAACGGGAATTATTAAGAATCAAATACTTTTGCTCATCCAAAGACTTTATTAATAGAATTAAGTGAACACCCACAGAATGGGAAAAAATATTTGTCAACTCTATGTTGGACTGACGCCTGATCTCCATAATCTATAAGATACTACAAAATATCAATAAGAAGAAGATAAACCATCCAATTAAGTGATGGGCAAAGGAGATGGACACACACTTCACTAAAGAGGAGATCCAGGCAGCCAAAAAATACATGAGGACATGTTCACGATCTTTAGTTATCAAAGAAATTCAAATCAAGACCACAATGAGATACCATCTCACCCCAACAAGATTGGTCATGATCCAGAAAACACAAAACAATAAATACTGGAGAGGCTTTGGAGAAAGTGGAACCCTCCTATACTGTTGGTGGGGTTGCAAAATGGTCCAGCCTCTTTGGAAGGCAATCTGGCACTTCCTTAAAAAAATGGATATTGATATACCATTTGACCCAGTCATTCCACTACTTGGAATATATCCTACAGATTCAAGGCCTTTCACACCAACAGACACATGCACCAGAATGTTTATCTCAGCACAGTCCGCGATAGCAAAAAGATGGAATCAACCCAGGTGCCCAACAATAGAAGAATGGGTAGGTAAACTATGGTACATATACTCAATGGAGCACTACGCAATGATAAAGAATAACGATGATTCCAGGAAACATCTCCTAACGTGGTTTCAACTGGAAGACATTATGTTGAGTGAAAGTAGTCAGCGACAAAAGGAGAAATACTGTATGAGACCTCTACGATAAGATCTCAAAAACAGACTTGTGTTTAGAATAAAAGACTCTTTGACAGATGCAAGGGAGGGGAGGGAGGGAGGGTTAACGTGGCAGGATTTTGTTTAGATAGTTACTAGAAATCTAGTTGGGAGAAAGCGGTGATAGCACACATTAGAAACAAGAACAACATTAAGTGGACTTCAGCATAAGTTGAGTACTCCTTCCGTCTTAACTCATTACTGCAAGGATAGAATAGCTGGGGCGGGGGCAGGGGACCATGCTTTTAGGCGAATTCCAGGACAATTGGCACAACTAGCATTTTGCTAAGAGAGCTCTGTGTACACCACATTGGTGAGTGGCATCAGGGGTCTTAAAAGCTGCCAAGCTGACATCTGAGAACACAGCAAATGGTCCCAACTCTGCAGGAACGGATGCTCACCGATGGCCAAAATGACATGTGGTAAAGACAACTGAGAAGACAGAGAGACCCACAAGAGTGGGTGCCTACATCGACTTGGGACTGGAAGAACCGGATGGTGCCCAGCCACCACCAGCGATAGCCACGATGGAGCTCAGAGAGAGAAGTCTCACTGGCAACACAAGAATAAAAAGGGGTGCATCCTGAGATCTCCACTAAAAGACCTCAATTGATGGTCCAGCGGTTTTGGGGTTCCTCTGAGAGTATGTCCCCTGGCCCTGATGCTGCCCTTTCCCATAAATTATAACAAAGGTCCACTCTTTGGACAGGAATGGATTGGACTTGGCAATGCAGAGTGATCATATATTGGATGTCCTTTATGGTTCTATACATCTATAGGATATCATCTTACTGACCTCTGGCTGGAGGAAGGGGAATGGATGGAGAGGAGGGGAAAGGAGGCTGTTGGGAGGATGAGACATCTATGGAGCAGAGAGGAATAGTGTGCAGTCACTGGACAGGGAGAGCAGTGGAAGCTGCATGTAGGTGGGCATGTAAATTTATAGGTGAATGTACATTTGCACTCAGTCATGTTAAATAAAAATTAAAAAAAAATATGGTTGATGAGTCCACTTCCTAGGCAATCCTGAGTAGTGCCGATGGTTGAGTCCTTAACCACGAGCTGACGGGTTCGTGGTTCCAACCCAGACACAGGTTCCTCAGAAGACAGGGTCGGAGGTCTGTTTCTGAGAGCTCACAGCCTTGAAAACATGATGGAGCAGCTCTGCTCTGCCTCCTTGGAGCTGCCGGGAGCAAAAGCAAGTCATTGTACCCGAAAGAAATTGGTGGACGCTAAACCGTTTCCAGAGGTACCACCTGAGCAGGAACCATGGCACCGAAAGAAGAAGTCCAAGCTGCATGGAAGGCACTGGCTGAAAAGAAGACTCCGGGAACTCAAAAACTACAGACAGAGATGTTCCAATGAAGGGATGCTGTGCTAGAAGTGCACCCTCGTTGATGCCAAGAAATTGGGAAGACAGCTACCTTGCTAACTAATGGAAGAGATCTCTAGTACTGTATAGTTCCAAGAAAGATCATCTCACCCAATGTGGAACTCATTTACAAATATCATCCACATCCCACACGAGTCCAGTTTTGCTGAAGACCCTTGAAAAGCAGCTGCAGTAGTCTATAGACAGGGATCTGCTAGAAATTCAAGCCGGATTCCAAGGAGGATGTGGAACCTGTGATATTATGGGGGATGTCCAATGGATCCTAGCCGAAAGCAGAGAATACTAGAAAAGATCTTTACAGTGTTTTAAAGATGCTTGACTACGTAGATCCTCAAAAAAATTATGGATAGCCCTTCATTGTGCTCATGAGGAACCTGTACACAGATCAGGAGGCCATTACTTGAATTAAACAAGGGGATACCCAGTCGTTTAAAGTCAGGAAAGTTGTGAGCCAGGAATGGATCCTTTCACCCTACCTGTTCACTCTGTATGCTGAGCCAATCATCTGAGAAGCTGGACTCTGAAGAAGGGGGCATCAGGACCGGAGGAAGAGTCCTTAACCACCTGTAGGACACAGATGACTCACCTTTGTGTGGTGTGCTGGAAGTGAAGAAGACTCGAGAGACTTGTTGATGAACCTCTGAGATTGCAAGCTTTCCTATGGATGGTAACTCCCCATCCAGAAAACCCAAATCCTCGCAACTGGACCTCTCAACACTATCCTGGTCAATGGATAAAAGATGAAGTTGTCAAGGAATTCATTTTCCTCGGATCCACCCTCGATGCCCGTGGAAGCAGCCGCTGAAAAATCCAAATTGCATGGCATCAGGCCAGTCAGCTGCCCAAGTGTTGAAAAGTAGAGCCTTGAAGGCTAAGGTGGCAGACCAAAGTCATGGTCTTTTCAGTCACCTCTGATTCATGTGAAAGTTGGACGAGGAATAAGGAAGACCGGAGGAGAACGGACACCTTTGAATGGTGGTGTTGGAGGACCTTGAATACCATGCCTGAACTGTGGAAAGAGTGAACAGAAGTGTCTTTGAAGAAATGCAATAGGAGTGCTCCTTGGAAGTCAAGATGGAGAGACCGCATCTCACATACTTTGGACATATTGTAAAAGGGCTGTGTCTCTGGAGGAGAACATCCTGCTTGGTAGTCCGTGAAAAAGAGGAAGAGCTTCCTTAAGATGGACTGTCAGAGTGGCTGCAACCACAAGTTCTGCTTAAAGTCTGTGAAGATGGTGCGGGACTGGGCCGTGTTTTACTCGGTTTTACATAGGGTCACTGTGACTCAGAACTGACTCGTTGGCACCTAACAACAACAACATGCCTAGAAATGTACTTAAAAGCCACTAAAGACAACCTAGTCAGCGAAGTCCCGTCATGATCCATGATGGCTTTAGAACAAAATGGAAACCCTGGGTCGCATCATGGTTAAGTGCTATGGCTGCTCACTGAAAGGTCCGCCATTCTCATCTGCCAGGCGCTCCTTGGAAACTCTGTGAGGCAGTTGTGTTCTGTCCTGTAGGGTCACTATGAGTTGGAATTGACTTGATAGCAGTGAGTTTGAAGTATTGATTTGGAACCAAACGAGAATTATGTTTACATAATGTTTATTATTTTAATTTATAAATTTAAAGTAATGTTTCCTTCAATACATCTACTTATAAAGTTTTTAACTTTCAGGGGCAGAGTTAAGATGGAGGACTAGACACACGTCTCCCTAACTCACTCTGAAAACTGAGGCCAGGATTGATCATTCAATGGAGACTTCTGGACACCTAGTGAGCCCTAAGACATGGCATAGGACTGTCCTTTTGGACTACATGCCACTAAAAAGGAAACTTCTACTCTTTTGCTGACCCCAGCCCTTGTCGAATGGCTGGCTCTCACTGTCTGAAGGTAATGACTGGCTTTAATTTTTTCCTTTTTGTTAGCCTGTGGCAGAGATTAGGCTTAACTGTCCATAAAGTTCTGCCATACTGCCGACACGACCAGCAGGTGGAATAGCCACACTTTGAGAGCCTGGCTCTGGACTCTGAGCACCATGGCCCCTCCACCCATTTTTTGAACCTCCACCATTGATTCGGCTATTTCCCAGAGGGCGGGAGAGCCTCGGCAGGACGCCATCTTGTCCAACCGGGAGGTGGAGCTACCCAAACAGAGGACTCGGAGGGGGCTAATTCCCAGGCTAGGAGGTAGTGCCAGCTTGGGCCGTGCTTCCCCAGAAGAAAAGCCGTGTTTAGCACAGTTTACCCTTCAGGTAGGGCCCAGCACCTGATGACAGCAGGGCAGTAGCCTGTCTATACTTTGAACCAGACCACAGCATCTAGGGGCAGATACAGAGGTGCCTCCATTGCCAGCTGGAAAGAGGAGCTTGCCTGCCTGACAGTCTGATTGTTTTTGGAAGCCATCAGATCGCTTTTACCTTTCCAAATACGACTACCTAGGGAAATAACTGAGGTGCAGCCTGAACTGCATCTCGTCTAATTTTGACTGACCCACAACCTAGGGTCAGTGGAAGGCCTCCCAATGACTCCCTAAATAGGGCTGTGTCTTTGCCAGGCAGAAGGTGGGGCCTGCTCTCACAGAGATTCTACTGGGCTGAGTCACAGCTGTTCATAGAGGTCACTGGTGATCCACTTCTACGTCAGCTCCTATTAAGGCAACACCAGAGAAACTAAACAACTTCTAGATGCCCCCAAAGCAAGAGACCTTGGCTCGACACTTAAGGAAAAATCCAACCATGGCTCCAGAAAGCTCCCAAAAGAACGAACCAAAGATCTTCCCAGATGAAGAAGCCTTTCTGAAACTTTCAGAGGTTGGAGTACAAAAGAATTATAGAGAGAGCCCTCCTAGACATTCTACCAAATTTAGCAGACCCAAATGAAAAAATAAGCAAGCTGTTTGAACTGACAGAACTCCAGCACTCTGAAATCCAACAGATCAACAACCAAATCAAGAACCAGAAAACTCCATTCAAAGCGAAGAGAACAGAACGGAACCAATGGAAAACAGACTTTCTGACTGGGAGACAGAACGGCTGACACCAGCATTTATGAGGAGAAATCCGAGAAAAGACAAAAGAACAATGCAGAAGCATTAAGAAACATGTGGGACTCTATCAGGAGGAACCATCTACGATTCATTGGAGTTCCTGAACAGGAAGGGACACCTGAAAACACAGAGAGGATTGTTGTTGACTTGCTGACAGAAAACTTCCCAGAAATTGTGAAAAAGAGAACCTAGACAACCGAGATGCATATCCATCACCGTACAATACAGACCTCCAAAGAAAGAGTCCAAGATCTATTGTCATCAAGCCTAACAAAATGAAACCCAAGCAGAAACTCTTAATGGCAGTGAGACTCAAAGCAAAGCTAACCTTCAGAGAGAAGTCCTGTAGGATTTTGTCTGACTTCTTGGCAGAAACCATGTTGGCACGGAGGCAGAGGGGTGTCCCCTTCAAAGCCTTTGAAGAAGAAAAACTTCCAACCAAGAATTATGTACTATGCAAAGCTGTCTTTCAAATATGAAAATGAAATGAAGACCTTGGCAGATGAACAGAAACTCAGAGATTTGTTTAAAAAACAAACCCCAAAAAGCTACCAGAAATACTGAAAGAAGCTCTTGGCTTAGAAGAACCAAACCTTGAACTCTATATTTTAGGAGACAATAAAGGACACAGTACCCAGAAATCTACTCAGCTGGGGAAGGCACAACACCCCAACCAAAGCTCTAATACTAAAAGAAGTGATCCAGTGATCCTGTCGTGAAAACCACAATACCACCCCATTAAAAAGAGGGATCTATTACAGTAGTTACAGTCCATCCAGATGGAGAGGACATTGATAAGATATTTAGAAGTTAAAATTGGGTTTCAATGTACATTATTAAGGGGGATCCTAGGGATGGCCAGAAAGCACAACCAAGAAGCGACCTAGCAAAACAAGAAATGCAATACAGGAGTCTCAAGAAACACAAAACCAACACTGAAAAGGGTGAAAAATCAAACCCTAAAGAAGAATGTCCCAGAACAGAATAACAAGAGCCACAGAGAAAACATTCACACAAAAGTAAGTACATCCAAACGACAGCACTCAACACATAGCTATCCATAATGACATTGAAGGTCAATAGACTGAACAGTCCAGTCAAGAGACGAGTGACATCTTGGATGAAAAGACATGACCCATCTACCTGTTGCTGACAAGAAACGGACCTTAGACTTAAAGGTATGAACCAACTGAAAATTAAAAGATGGAATATTATATACCAAGCTAACAATAGACAAAGGAGAGCAGGTGTGGCAATATTAATCTCAGATAAAATAGATTATACTGTAAAAAAAAAAGCTCTATGAAGACCTCATTGTGACTATTCACTAACTAGACCTTATCGACCTCTACAGAACTTTCTATCCATCATGTTGACTGAAATTAGTCAGCGGCACAAGGACAGACATGGTATGAGACCCCTCCTTTAAGGACTTGAAAACGGACCCGTGTATTGAGGAAAAGATTCATGACGGATGCAGAGGAGGGAGGGAGAGAGCGGGTTGGGTATAGATTAGACAGCTGATGGAAACTTGGTTGGGTGAATCAGTGACAGCACCCATTAGAAAGAAGATCCATTTACCTGGACTTGGACAGAACCCGAAAACTCTTCCCATCTTAACCCAATAGGTAAGGACAGTAGCAGGGGCGGGGGACTATGCTGTCAGAGGACATGAAGGCCCATGGGTATAACTAGCCTATTGCTACGGGCGTCCTCTCCACGTCCTGTTGGTGATTGGCATCTGGGGTCTCCAAAGCTAGCAAGCTGTCATCTGAGGTCCATGAAACAACCCTAACTCATTCAGAACAAATGATCCCCAAGGACCAAAATGACACTGGACAAAGAGAACCCAGAAGACAGAAAGATCCATGTGAATGGGTGACGCCATCCACATGGGACCAGAAGAACCCGATGGTGCCTGGCCATCTCCAGTGACAGCCATGACGGGTCTCCCAATCTTGAGTCTCAGTGGCAACGCGAGAATAAGAAGGGGTGTGCCCTGAGAACTCCCCTCAAAGACCAGCATCGATGGTCCGAAAGCCTATGGGTTCCCCTGGGAGGATGGCCCCTAGACCTGAAATGGACCCTCATTATAAATCATTACTCAGGTCCACTCCTCGGGCACGAATGGATTGGACTCGGCAACACAAAGCGACCCTATAGTGTGTGCACTTTATGATTGTATATATCTATAGGATGTCGCCCAACAGGCCTCTTGCTGGAGGGGAGTGGAGAGGGCGGAGAAGAGGGGACAGGGGTTTGTTAACAGGATATGCCTTGCATAGAACAGAAAGGAGTATGCTCTTACCAGGCAAGGAGAGCAGTAGGAGCTCCCCATAGGCAGGCATGCGAATTTAAACCAGATTGTACACTTTAACTCAACCACAATGAAAAAAAAAAAATTAAGCTCCACTTTTGTTCCACTAATATGGTAGGACCAAATCATCACTATAAACTTTCATAAAAACATGTGTAAGAGGACGCTTATGTTCAGCTTCTCCTTGGCTTTCTGGCTAGGGCTCACCCTGGCACCAGGCGTGTGCCCAGCTGGCTAGACTAGAAGGTGGCTGTCTTCCATACACTCATTTTGTGATCCTCTATGCTCTTCCCCTCTCTGAATCCGTGGAGATTCTCTCCGGTTAACAATCCTGAATCCATAAAGAATACTAGAGCCTACAGTGGTTTCAGCTCAGTCAAGACATCAACCCATGGATAAACTTGTCCAGCAAAACCAACACTTACCATCCATGAAACGAAAACAGAACTCGGAACCCCAAACCAGTTGCCGCCCAGCGGATTCTGACTTGTGGAGCCTGATCCTCTTTGTCACAGAACTGTGGTCTACAGAGTATTCTTGGGTGTCGTCTTTAAGGAAGCTGATCGCCAGGCCTTTCTTCAGCCGTGCTCTGGGACAAGTTCAAACCACTGACCTCTAGGTTAGTCGAGGAGTGTCCACCGTTAGGCAAAGTCCTGTTCCAGTATTTCAGAAAGCGGAGAACACGATACGTGGAAATAGTCTAGAAACAGAGTGCTTCTGTGCTTGCTAGGGGAGAAAAGCATCAGGGAGAAGCTGGCAGAAACCCCTCTTCCGCAGTCTGGGGTGTGAAGAGGGAGTGCTGTCCTCACTGCTGACTCAGTGCCGGTTTGGTCCAGCCGTGGGGCGGTGGGTGCTGCAGGACCCGTAGGAACCACACCCACGTTCCCCCAGGCCCAGCGCCCGGCGTGGGGGGCCAGGTGGGCAGAATCGGCTGTTCGAACGCCCCCTTGTGGCCGTCAGCTGAATCACTGACGTTCCGTGTCAGGATTTTGTCGGCCGCGGATTTCCCACGCTCGGGGCCCGGAGGGCAGAAAGCGTTGTTGGCGCGCCCTCTCGTGGCCGGACGCGGAATCGCTGACGTTCGGGGTCAGGATGGTCCACCCAGGATTTGGGAGCAGAAGAGGCGCGCATCCTCCGCACCTCGTGAGACGGGAAGGGAGGACCAAGCTGAATCTTCAGCAGTTCACTGAGGGTTAGAAACATTGCGAGGGAGGAAACGGAGGTGTTCAAGAGCGTTCCATATCTTGGCACTGACGGGCGGGAGGGAGAACATTCTGACTTGTATTTTCCTTCTCTTCCTATGTCTGATTTGAGTCTGGAACTCTAGTGCAGCCGCCTGTGCCAGAGACGTCGACTTGGACAGAGGAGTGGAAGGGTGACACTCTACCATGTAAGGCCTGGATATTGGTGTTCAGATGCCCCCTCTTCCCCCTCGTGACTGTGTCTCTTCTACCACTGCACTCATTGTTCCTGTGATTTGGGCCTCGATGAGTAAAGCCATCGGGGAAGACGGACACGTTCCAAGAGGAGACACAGAAACAGGCACGGTCTGGCAGAGCTTTGTGTGGACCGCAGGTGGACGTGGGGAGCCCCTGGGTGGTGCCCATGGTGGAGTGCTCAGCTACCTGCTAGAAGATGAGTCTGCCTCTACCCAGAGGTGCCTTGGAAGAAAGACGTGGTGCCCTGCTTCTGAGAAATCATTCCCTGAAAATGCTCTGGAGCACAGTCCTGCTCTGACACCCGTGGTGTCCTTGTGAGATCGAGCAGACTCCACGGCCCCTGGTTGAGAGGGCAGCGAGCCCCTGGGAGGGAATATCTGCTCGGAGACCAGCAGTCCCTGTACTTGTGTGGGAAGGTCGGTAGCCAGGATGGAATGTCTCATGGGTTCAGAGCACAGCATCTCCTTGGAGCCCCTTAGTGGGAATGTGCTGTCCACTGTGTCCCCAGGAAGGGTGTGAGGGCACTCACCGGAAGGCACGCCCATCCTTTCAGACGTGACTTCACCATCTCCGTTTCCAGTGAGTGGAGCCAGCCAGGAGGCAGAGTCCAAAAAGGGAAGGTGCCGTTTTTGAAGCTGGACCCAGCAGAGTGTAGACCCTCTGAGAACAGGAGGGTGGAGATGCTCAGAGGGTTCGTGTTAGGGCTCAGGTCAGTGTCAGGGTCAGGTCCTGTTAGAAAGAGGGCCCGTTCCGGGTTAGGCTTTCAGGGTGAGCATCAGGGTTGTAGGGTCAGGGTCTCGACGGTCTTCTGGTTCTGCTGCTGCCCTTTCTCAGCTACGCTTCTTGTCTTCTCGTACCATCTCCCGAGTGACGGCTTTCTCTCAGCTCAGGGATGCTGGGTCTTAAGGACGTGCTCCATTCTGGGCTCTTCTGGATGGTGGTGGGGTCTCCCTCTCCCCAGTGGGACTGGCTCCTTTGAAGCCTAGTGGGATGGCAGAACTTACTATTCCTTTCCCGAGGTGCGTGGTCACCGCCCCAGGGTTCCATGCACCTCATTTGCATTCTCCGAGGCTGTCCAGTGTCCTTGGTGGGACAGAAGCACCTTATTTGCATAATATCATCCAGTCCTTTGGTGTCTCTAGGAAGACCGTGACCCGAAGGCCATTCTACTAGTCGTTAACTTCCCCAAACCTGCTGTAGAAAGAACTCTATTTAAACTAATTATTTTTTAAATCTATCCTAAGAAGTTTGCTACTACGCTAGTATGAAAACTTCTTTCTTCCCCATTTTTCATCGTGTTGCTTATGGGCCCCGTCGTGAGAGTTTTTTTTTTTTTTTCCTCCAACATATGTGCCCGTTACCAACTCATGCTCCTAATTTAAATTTTAATCTAGTAACCTGGGAGCTGTCCTCTCTTTCCTCCTGCAGCATCTGTAGGTCCTTTGTCCTGTTTGGGAAGCCCGAGCTTTCAGCTGTATCTGTAGATGGAATCATTGGTCTCACTGTCATAACCCAAACCCCCCAAACCTAATCTGTTACCTTGAGTGGGTTCTAACTCCTAGCAACCCTATAGGACACAGCAGAGGCACCCCACAGGGTTTCCATGGCTGTCATCTTTAGAGAAGCCCATGGCCCCATCTTCGTACCGTGGACAGTGCATTCGACTTACTGATGTTTCGGTCAGCAGCTATGCCCTTAACCACTTCCCCACCAGGTCTCTTCCGTTATCTAACACGCAGAAACAGAATTCCAGAATTGCTACACCCATACCTGTGTACGGTTGAAAATTCTGTGTGGCTGTTTTCATCTGTAGCTTGAAAATGGTATGTTCCAGGTTTTGTATTTTCCTTTGCTTTGGCTGAGTTTTTGCTCCTTCTGTAGTGTGGTGGTGAGATTCATTGCAAACACCATGAAGTCCATGTGTTTATCTTTGCAGTTTGTTAACGCAGCACTGTAGGACACTTCATTGTATTGTGATTCCTGTTGTTAGTTACCTTGAAGACCTGAGCGGCCTGGTCCTTCACTGCTCACCGTGGGCCTTCTCCTGACCACTCCCACGTCCTCACTGCCCACAGAAGCCCCCTCCTCTCCCCCACCTCACTCTCCCCACCTGGGCCTCCTCACCTCTCTTCCTATATTGACCCTTTTCCTGGTCCCTCCACCCCTCCTCCTCCATTTATATTCCCTCATTATCCCCCTCACCTGGGCCAGTGGGTGGGACAGTGCACAGGTGAGCCTGCCCAGGGCTCTGATGCTGAACCCACCCTCCTCCTTCTCATCTGACTTGCCCCACCTGAGCTTTCTCCTGGCTCCACCCCCGTCTGCCCCCATCCTGCTCCGTCATTGGCCCCCTCACCTGTGCCGGTGGGCGGAGCAGCAACCAGGTGACCCGCCTCAGGGCCTTGACGCCTCCGGAGGCCACGAAGGTCTCAGTGTGGAGCTGAGTTGGGGTTTCTTGCCGCTGTACTTGCTGTGCTTTCAGAAAGGTAGGAGACACGGGACCCCAGTGGGGGACCCGCTTCCCGGTGGCACAGTGCCCGCGAGGGCACTGTAAAGGTGTTGGGCTGTCGGGGGAAGATGCGCGGCTCCCGCTCCTGTGAGTACGGGAGGTGGGGGCCCTGGAGGGACGCTTCCGCACCCTCTGTCCATTGCTGTAACCCCACCTGCTGGCCTCCGGGTCCCCAGTGGTGCCCCCCGGGCCTCCGGGCGTTCCAGGTGCGTGACCAGACTGTAAAGGACCTGGGGTGCCAGGTCCCCCTCCGTTACCCAAGGAAGCAGCAACACCCCGCTTGTGGCTGCAGAGATTCCCGAGGGTGGAGGGCCATGGTCTGGAGCCCATGGGGGGAAATAGCATACTTGGTGGGCTCCAAGAGGGAGCCCCTGGTTACCCAGTGACTTGGTGGGAATTCACCCTCCCACCTGTGGGGGAAAACGCAGCCACGGATTTCCCTACATCTGGGAGTCTGAAGGGCTGTGGCCGAAAGGCCCCGCGCAGTGTGGTGGGCGCACAGAGCTCGTGGGGGGCCAAGGCCTTCCACCTGTCCCGCCGGTTTGTGGGCCCGGCTGGGGGAGGAGTGGCCTGAGGCCCCTCGGGGCCTATCTGCTAGGGTTTGGAGTCCGGGCCAGGGCAGTGCGGACTGTGGCTTCCGTGGAAGCCCCCGGGGACGAGCACCCTCCCCTAGTTAGCTGCCTGTCCCCTGATGAGCCCCTGAGGGGTCAGTCCCTCGGATGGTGCAGGAAATCCTGAGTGAGGAGGACTGGGTGGAAGCTGGGAAGGACCCCACAGAGGGCTGGGATCTCTGGGAGCCCATATTGGGCTCTTTCTGTGACGAGTGGTGGGGGTGTTCACACTGTCCTGCTAATAAAGCAGCCACTGTGTGGGAGAAAGGTGTGGCAGTCCCTTCCATAGAGTCACCTTCTCGGAGACCGTATGGGACAGTTGTAATCTGTCCTGTGGGGTTGCTGTGAGTCGTAGTGAAGTAGAGAAGTGAGTGCTTTATTTTTGGGGGGCTTCGTTTTGAACGGAGTGTTTTTGGTCCTGTGTGCCAGGCCACATGGAACTTGTAAATCATTAAAAGTTGATTCAAAACCTGTGTGTGTGTGTGTGTTCTTCACTGAACCTGGCCTGCATCAAGAAGGTAAGTTCTGGGAGGGTGGGGGGTCTGGCGGTTTTAGGGTGTCGGGTTAGAGTTA